>OX578272.1:115297863-116759363 GCA_951217065.1 Baccha elongata | reverse complement strand
TGCTTTGTTCTCGAGATAAAGCGCATTTTCCAAAATTCAAAAATCCAAATTTTTCAGAATTTTCTTTCTCTCTTTCAATACGTTTTTTATAGTTGTTTTCCCTTTAGAAAAACCCCTAAAAATCGTTACTTTTAGCTAAAAGTGATTTCCCTTCGAGATACAGCGTTTTTCCTAAATTTCAAAACTGATCCCTAAATATCGTTAGTTTTGCCTAAAAGTGCTTTCTTCTCGAGATATAGCGCATTTTCAAAAATTCAAAAATCCAAATTTTTCAGAATTTTCTTTCTCTCTTTCAATACGTTTTTTATAGTTGTTTTCCCTTTAGAAAACCCGTAAAAATCGTTACTTTTAGCTAAAAGTGATTTCCCTTCGAGATACAGCGTTTTTCCTAAATTTCAAAACTGATCCCTAAATATCGTTAGTTTTGCCTAAAAGTGCTTTGTTCTCGAGATAAAGCGCATTTTCCAAAATTCAAAAATCCAAATTTTTCAGAATTTTCTTTCTCTCTTTCAATACGTTTTTTATAGTTGGTTTCCCCTTTAGAAAACCCGTAAAAATTGTTACTTTTAGCTAAAAGTGATTTCCCTTCGAGATACAGCGTTTTTCCTAAATTTCAAAACTGATCCCTAAATATCGTTAGTTTTGCCTAAAAGTGCTTTGTTCTCGAGATAAAGCGCATTTTCCAAAATTCAAAAATCCAAATTTTTCAGAATTTTCTTTCTCTCTTTCAATACGTTTTTTATAGTTGGTTTCCCTTTAGAAAACCCCTCAAAAATCGTTACTTTTAGCTAAAAGTGATTTCCCTTCGAGATACAGCGTTTTTCCTAAATTTCAAAACTGATCTCTAAATATCGTTAGTTTTGCCTAAAAGTGCTTTGTTCTCGAGATAAAGCGCATTTTCCAAAATTCAAAAATCCAAATTTTTCAGAATTTTCTTTCTCTCTTTCAATACGTTTTTTATAGTTGGTTTCCCTTTAGAAAACCCCTAAAAATCGTTACTTTTAGCTAAAAGTGAGATACAGCGTTTTTCCTAAATTTCAAAACTGATCCCTAAATATCGTTAGTTTTGCCTAAAAGTGCTTTCTTCTCGAGATATAGCGCATTTTCCAAAATTCAAAAATCCAAATTTTTCAGAATTTTCTTTCTCTCTTTCATTACGTTTTTTATAGTTGTTTTCCCCTTTAGAAAACCCGTAAAAATCGTTACTTTTAGCTAAAAGTGATTTCCCTTCGAGATACAGCGTTTTTCCTAAATTTCAAAACTGATCCCTAAATATCGTTAGTTTTGCCTAAAAGTGCTTTGTTCTCGAGATAAAGCGCATTTTCCAAAATTCAAAATCCAAATTTTTCAGAATTTTCTTTCTCTCGTTCAATACGTTTTTATAGTTGGTTTCCATTTAGAAAACCCGTAAAAAATCGTTACTTTTAGCTAAAAGTGATTTCCCTTCGAGATACAGCATTTTTCCTAAATTTCAAAACTGATCCCTAAATATCGTTAGTTTTGCCTAAAAGTGCTGTCTTTTCGAGATATAGCGCATTTTCCAAAATTCAAAAATCCAAATTTTTAAGAATTTTCTTTCTCTCTTTCAATACGTTTTTTATAGTTGGTTTCCCTTTAGAAAACCCGTAAAAATCGTTACTTTAAGTTAAAAGTGATTTCCCTTCGAGATACAGCGTTTTTCCTAAATTTCAAAACTGATCCCTAAATGCTTTGTTCTCGAGATAAAGCGCATTTTCCAAAATTCAAAAATCCAAATTTTTCAGAATTTTCTTTCTCTCTTTCAATACGTTTTTTATAGTTGTTTTCCCTTTAGAAAACCCCTAAAAATCGTTACTTTTAGCTAAAAGTGATTTCCCTTCGAGATACAGCGTTTTTCCTAAATTTCAAAACTGATCCCTAAATATCGTTAGTTTTGCCTAAAAGTGCTTTCTTCTCGAGATATAGCGCATTTTCAAAAATTCAAAAATCCAAATTTTTCAGAATTTTCTTTCTCTCTTTCAATACGTTTTTTATAGTTGTTTTCCCTTTAGAAAACCCGTAAAAATCGTTACTTTTAGCTAAAAGTGATTTCCCTTCGAGATACAGCGTTTTTCCTAAATTTCAAAACTGATCCCTAAATGCTTTGTTCTCGAGATAAAGCGCATTTTCCAAAATTCAAAAATCCAAATTTTTCAGAATTTTCTTTCTCTCTTTCAATACGTTTTTTATAGTTGTTTTCCCTTTAGAAAACCCCTAAAAATCGTTACTTTTAGCTAAAAGTGATTTCCCTTCGAGATACAGCGTTTTTCCTAAATTTCAAAACTGATCCCTAAATATCGTTAGTTTTGCCTAAAAGTGCTTTCTTCTCGAGATATAGCGCATTTTCAAAAATTCAAAAATCCAAATTTTTCAGAATTTTCTTTCTCTCTTTCAATACGTTTTTTATAGTTGTTTTCCCTTTAGAAAACCCGTAAAAATCGTTACTTTTAGCTAAAAGTGATTTCCCTTCGAGATACAGCGTTTTTCCTAAATTTCAAAACTGATCCCTAAATATCGTTAGTTTTGCCTAAAAGTGCTTTGTTCTCGAGATAAAGCGCATTTTCCAAAATTCAAAAATCCAAATTTTTCAGAATTTTCTTTCTCTCGTTCAATACGTTTTTATAGTTGGTTTCCATTTAGAAAACCCGTAAAAATCGTTACTTTTAGCTAAAAGTGATTTCCCTTCGAGATACAGCATTTTTCCTAAATTTCAAAACTGATCCCTAAATATCGTTAGTTTTGCCTAAAAGTGCTGTCTTTTCGAGATATAGCGCATTTTCCAAAATTCAAAAATCCAAATTTTTAAGAATTTTCTTTCTCTCTTTCAATACGTTTTTTATAGTTGGTTTCCCTTTAGAAAACCCGTAAAAATCGTTACTTTAAGTTAAAAGTGATTTCCCTTCGAGATACAGCGTTTTTCCTAAATTTCAAAACTGATCCCTAAATGCTTTGTTCTCGAGATAAAGCGCATTTTCCAAAATTCAAAAATCCAAATTTTTCAGAATTTTCTTTCTCTCTTTCAATACGTTTTTTATAGTTGTTTTCCCTTTAGAAAACCCCTAAAAATCGTTACTTTTAGCTAAAAGTGATTTCCCTTCGAGATACAGCGTTTTTCCTAAATTTCAAAACTGATCCCTAAATATCGTTAGTTTTGCCTAAAAGTGCTTTCTTCTCGAGATATAGCGCATTTTCAAAAATTCAAAAATCCAAATTTTTCAGAATTTTCTTTCTCTCTTTCAATACGTTTTTTATAGTTGTTTTTCCCTTTAGAAAACCCGTAAAAATCGTTACTTTTAGCTAAAAGTGATTTCCCTTCGAGATACAGCGTTTTTCCTAAATTTCAAAACTGATCCCTAAATATCGTTAGTTTTGCCTAAAAGTGCTTTGTTCTCGAGATAAAGCGCATTTTCCAAAATTCAAAAATCCAAATTTTTCAGAATTTTCTTTCTCTCGTTCAATACGTTTTTATAGTTGGTTTCCATTTAGAAAACCCGTAAAAATCGTTACTTTTAGCTAAAAGTGATTTCCCTTCGAGATACAGCATTTTTCCTAAATTTCAAAACTGATCCCTAAATATCGTTAGTTTTGCCTAAAAGTGCTGTCTTTTCGAGATATAGCGCATTTTCCAAAATTCAAAAATCCAAATTTTTAAGAATTTTCTTTCTCTCTTTCAATACGTTTTTTATAGTTGGTTTCCCTTTAGAAAACCCGTAAAAATCGTTACTTTAAGTTAAAAGTGATTTCCCTTCGAGATACAGCGTTTTTCCTAAATTTCAAAACTGATCCCTAAATGCTTTGTTCTCGAGATAAAGCGCATTTTCCAAAATTCAAAAATCCAAATTTTTCAGAATTTTCTTTCTCTCTTTCAATACGTTTTTTATAGTTGTTTTCCCTTTAGAAAACCCCTAAAAATCGTTACTTTTAGCTAAAAGTGATTTCCCTTCGAGATACAGCGTTTTTCCTAAATTTCAAAACTGATCCCTAAATATCGTTAGTTTTGCCTAAAAGTGCTTTCTTCTCGAGATATAGCGCATTTTCAAAAATTCAAAAATCCAAATTTTTCAGAATTTTCTTTCTCTCTTTCAATACGTTTTTTATAGTTGTTTTCCCTTTAGAAAACCCGTAAAAATCGTTACTTTTAGCTAAAAGTGATTTCCCTTCGAGATACAGCATTTTTCCTAAATTTCAAAACTGATCCCTAAATATCGTTAGTTTTGCCTAAAAGTGCTGTCTTTTCGAGATATAGCGCATTTTCCAAAATTCAAAAATCCAAATTTTTAAGAATTTTCTTTCTCTCTTTCAATACGTTTTTTATAGTTGGTTTCCCTTTAGAAAACCCGTAAAAATCGTTACTTTAAGTTAAAAGTGATTTCCCTTCGAGATACAGCGTTTTTCCTAAATTTCAAAACTGATCCCTAAATGCTTTGTTCTCGAGATAAAGCGCATTTTCCAAAATTCAAAAATCCAAATTTTTCAGAATTTTCTTTCTCTCTTTCAATACGTTTTTTATAGTTGGTTTCCCTTTAGAAAACCCGTAAAAATTGTTACTTTTAGCTAAAAGTGATTTCCCTTCGAGATACAGCGTTTTTCCTAAATTTCAAAACTGATCCCTAAATATCGTTAGTTTTGCCTAAAAGTGCTTTGTTCTCGAGATAAAGCGCATTTTCCAAAATTCAAAAATCCAAATTTTTCAGAATTTTCTTTCTCTCTTTCATTACGTTTTTTATAGTTGTTTTCCCTTTAGAAAACCCGTAAAAATCGTTACTTTTAGCTAAAAGTGATTTCCCTTTGAGATACAGCGTTTTTCCTAAATTTCAAAACTGATCCCTAAATATCGTTAGTTTTGCCTAAAAGTGCTTTGTTCTCGAGATAAAGCGCATTTTCCAAAATTCAAAAATCCAAATTTTTCAGAATTTTCTTTCTCTCGTTCAATACGTTTTTATAGTTGGGTTTAGAAAACCCGTAAAAATCGTTACTTTTAGCTAAAAGTGATTTCCCTTCGAGATACAGCATTTTTCCTAAATTTCAAAACTGATCCCTAAATATCGTTACTTTTGCCTAAAAGTGCTTTGTTCTCGAGTTAAAGCGCATTTTCCAAAATTCAAAAATCCAAATTTTTCAGAATTTTCTTTCTCTCTTTCAATACGTTTTTTATAGTTGGTTTCCCTTTAGAAAACCCCTCACAAATCGTTACTTTTAGCTAAAAGTAATTTCCCTTCGAGATACAGCGTTTTTCCTAAATTTCAAAACTGATCCCTAAATATCGTTAGTTTTGCCTAAAAGTGCTTTCTTCTCGAGATATAGCGCATTTTCAAAAATTCAAAAATCCAAATTTTTCAGAATTTTCGTTCTCTCTTTCAATACGTTTTTTATAGTTGTTTTCCCTTTAGAAAACCCGTAAAAATCGTTACTTTTAGCTAAAAGTGATTTCCCTTCGAGATACAGCGTTTTTCCTAAATTTCAAAACTGATCCCTAAATATCGTTAGTTTTGCCTAAAAGTGCTTTGTTCTCGAGATAAAGCGCATTTTCCAAATTCAAAAATCCAAATTTTTCAGAATTTTCTTTCTCTCTTTCAATACGTTTTTTATAGTTGGTTTCTCTTTAAAAAACCCGTAAAAATTGTTACTTTTAGCTAAAAGTGATTTCCCTTCGAGATACAGCGTTTTTCCTAAATTTCAAAACTGATCCCTAAATATCGTTAGTTTTGCCTAAAAGTGCTTTGTTCTCGAGATAAAGCGCATTTTCCAAAATTCAAAAATCCAAATTTTTCAGAATTTTCTTTCTCTCTTTCATTACGTTTTTTATAGTTGGTTTCCCTTTAGAAAACCCGTAAAAATCGTTACTTTTAGCTAAAAGTGATTTCCCTTCGAGATACAGCGTTTTTCCTAAATTTCAAAACTGATCCCTAAATATCGTTAGTTTTGCCTAAAAGTGCTTTGTTCTCGAGATAAAGCGCATTTTCCAAAATTCAAAAATCCAAATTTTTCAGAATTTTCTTTCTCTCGTTCAATACGTTTTTTATAGTTGGTTTCCATTTAGAAAACCCGTAAAAATCGTTACTTTTAGCTAAAAGTGATTTCCCTTCGAGATACAGCATTTTTCCTAAATTTCAAAACTGATCCCTAAATATCGTTACTTTTGCCTAAAAGTGCTTTGTTCTCGAGATAAAGCGCATTTTCCAAAATTCAAAAATCCAAATTTTTCAGAATTTTCTTTCTCACTTTCAATACGTTTTTTATAGTTGGTTTTCCTTTAGAAAACCCCTAATCGCTACTTTCAGCTAAAATTGATTTCCCTTCGAGATACAGCGTTTTTTCTAAATTTCAAAACTGATCCCTAAATATCGTTTGTTTAGCCTAAAAGTGCTTTCTTCTCGAGATATAGCGCTTTTTCCAAAATTCAAAAATCCAAATTTTTCAGAATTTTCTTTCTCTCTTTAAATATGTTTTTTATAGTTGGTTTCCCTTTAGAAAATCCCTAAAAATCGTTACTTTTAGCTAAAACTGATTTCCCTTCGAGATACAGCGTTTTTCCTAAATTTCAAAACTGATCCCTAAATATCGTTAGTTTTGCCTAAAAGTGCTTTGTTCTCGAGATAAAGCGCATTTTCCAAAATTCAAAAATCAAAATTTTTCAGAATTTTCTTTCTCACTTTCAATACGTTTTTTATAGTTGGTTTTCCTTTAGAAAACCCCTAATCGCTACTTTCAGCTAAAATTGATTTCCCTTCGAGATACAGCGTTTTTTCTAAATTTCAAAACTGATCCCTAAATATCGTTTGTTTTGCCTAAAAGTGCTTTCTTCTCGAGATATAGCGCTTTTTCCAAAATTCAAAAATCCAAATTTTTCAGAATTTTCTTTCTCTCTTTAAATATGTTTTTTATAGTTGGTTTCCCTTTAGAAAATCCCTAAAAATCGTTACTTTTAGCTAAAACTGATTTCCCTTCGAGATACAGCGTTTTTCCTAAATTTCAAAACTGATCCCTAAATATCGTTAGTTTTGCCTAAAAGTGCTTTCTTCTCGAGATATAGCGCTTTTTCCCTTTAGAAAACCCCTAAAAATCGTTACTTTTAGCTAAAAGTGATTTCCCTTCGAGATACAGCGTTTTTCCTAAATTTCAAAACTGATCCCTAAATATCGTTAGTTTTGCCTAAAAGTGCTTTGTTCTCGAGATAAAGCGCATTTTCCAAAATTCAAAAATCCAATTTTTTCAGAATTTTCTTTCTCTCTTTCATTACGTTTTTTATAGTTGGTTTCCCTTTAGAAAACCCGTAAAAATCGTTACTTTTAGCTAAAAGTGATTTCCCTTCGAGATACAGCATTTTCCTAAATTTCAAAACTGATCCCTAAATATCGTTAGTTTTGCCTAAAAGTGCTTTGTTCTCGAGATAAAGCGCATTTTCCAAAATTCAAAAATCCAAATTTTTCAGAATTTTCTTTCTCACTTTCAATACGTTTTTTATAGTTGGTTTTCCTTTAGAAAACCCCTAATCGTTACTTTTAGCTAAAAGTGATTTCCCTTCGAGATACAGCGTTTTTTCTAAATTTCAAAACTGATCCCTAAATATCGTTTGTTTTGCCTAAAAGTGCTTTCTTCTCGAGATATAGCGCTTTTTCCAAAATTCAAAAATCCAAATTTTTCAGAATTTTCTTTCTCTCTTTAAATATGTTTTTTATAGTTGGTTTCCCTTTAGAAAATCCCTAAAAATCGTTACTTTTAGCTAAAACTGATTTCCCTTCGAGATACTGCGTTTTCCCTAAATTTCAAAACTGATCCCTAAATATCGTTAGTTTTGCCTAAAAGTGCTTTCTTCTCGAGATATAGCGCTTTTTCCCTTTAGAAAACCCCTAAAAATCGTTACTTTTAGCTAAAAGTGATTTCCCTTCGAGATACAGCGTTTTTCCTAAATTTCAAAACTGATCCCTAAATATCGTTAGTTTTGCCTAAAAGTGCTTTGTTCTCGAGATAAAGCGCATTTTCCAAAATTCAAAAATCCAAATTTTTCAGAATTTTCTTTCTCTCTTTCAATACGTTTTTTATAGTTGGTTTCCCTTTAGAAAACCCGTAAAAATCGTTACTTTTAGCTAAAAGTGATTTCCCTTCGAGATACAGCGTTTTTCCTAAATTTCAAAACTGATCGTTAGTTTTGCCTAAAAGTGCTTTCTTCTCGAGATATAGCGCTTTTTCCAAAATTCAAAAATCCAAATTTTTCAGAATTTTCTTTCTCTCTTTCAATACGTTTTTTATAGTTGGTTTCCCTTTAGAAAACCCGTAAAAATCGTTACTTTTAGCTAAAAGTGATTTCCCTTCGAGATACAGCGTTTTTCCTAAATTTCAAAACTGATACCTAAATATCGTTAGTTTTGCCTAAAAGTGCTTTGTTTTCGAGATAAAGCGCATTTTCCAAAATTCAAAAATCCAAATTTTTCAGAATTTTCTTTCTCTCTTTCAATACGTTTTTTATAGTTGGTTTCCCTTTAGAAAACCCGTAAAAACCCGTTACTTTTAGCTAAAAGTGATTTCCCTTCGAGATACAGCGTTTTTCCTAAATTTCAAAACTGATACCTAAATATCGTTAGTTTTGCCTAAAAGTGCTTTGTTCTCGAGATAAAGCACATTTTCCAAAATTCAAAAATCCAAATTTTTCAGAATTTTCTTTCTCTCTTTCATTACGTTTTTTATAGTTGGTTTCCCTTTAGAAAACCCCTAAAAATCGTTACTTTTAGCTAAAAGTGATTTCCCTTCGAGATACAGCGTTTTTCCTAAATTTCAAAACTGATCCCTAAATATCGTTAGTTTTGCCTAAAAGTGCTTTCTTCTCGAGATATAGCGCTTTTTCCAAAATTCAAAAATCCAAATTTTTCAGAATTTTCTTTCTGTCTTTCAATACGTTTTTTATAGTTGGTTTCCCTTTAGAAAACCCGTAAAAATCGTTACTTTTAGCTAAAAGTGATTTCCCTTCGAGATACAGCGTTTTTCCTAAATTTCAAAACTGATACCTAAATATCGTTAGTTTTGCCTAAAAGTGCTTTGTTCTCGAGATAAAGCGCATTTTCCAAAATTCAAAAATCCAAATTTTTCAGAATTTTCTTTCTTACTTTCAATACGTTTTTTATAGTTGGTTTCCCTTTAGAAAACCCCTAAAAATCGTTACTTTTAGCTAAAAGTGATTTCCCTTCGAGATACAGCGTTTTTCCTAAATTTCAAAACTGATCCCTAAATATCGTTAGTTTTGCCTAAAAGTGCTTTCTTCTCGAGATATAGCGCTTTTTCCAAAATTCAAAAATCCAAATTTTTCAGAATTTTCTTTCTGTCTTTCAATACGTTTTTTATAGTTGGTTTCCCTTTAGAAAACCCCTAAAAATCGTTACTTTTAGCTAAAAGTGATTTCCCTTCGAGATACAGCGTTTTTCCTAAATTTCAAAACTGATCCCTAAATATCGTTAGTTTTGCCTAAAAGTGCTTTCTTCTCGAGATATAGCGCTTTTTCCCTTTAGAAAACCCCCTAAAAATCGTTACTTTTAGCTAAAAGTGATTTCCCTTCGAGATACAGCGTTTTTCCTAAATTTCAAAACTGATCCCTAAATATCGTTAGTTTTGCCTAAAAATGCTTTGTTCTTGAGATAAATCGCATTTTCCAAAATTCAAAAATCCAAATTTTTCAGAATTTTATTTCTCTCTTTCAAAGTTTTTTAAACTAAAGCTTAAGGTGATTTCCCTTCGAGATACAGCGTTTTTCCTAAATTTCAAAACTGATCCCTAAATATCGTTAGTTTTGCCTAAAAGTGCTTTGTTCTCGAGATAAAGCGCATTTTCCAAAATTCAAAAATCCAAATTTTTCAGAATTTTCTTTCTCTCTTTCAACACGTTTTTTATAGTTGGTTTCCCTTTAGAAAACCACTAAAAATCGTTACATTTAGCTAAAAGTGATTTCCCTTCGAGATACAGCGTTTTTCCTAAATTTCAAAACTGATCCCTAAATATCGTTAGTTTTGCCTAAAAGTATTTTCTTCCAAAATTCAAAAATCCAAATTTTTCAGAATTTTCTTTCTCTCTTTCAATACGTTTTTTATAGTTGGTTTCCCTTTAGAAAACCACTAAAAATCGTTACATTTAGCTAAAAGTGATTTCCCTTCGAGATACCGCGTTTTTCCTAAATTTCAAAACTGATCCCTAAATATCGTTAGTTTTGCCTAAAAATGCTTTGTTCTTGAGATAAAGCGCATTTTCCAAAATTCAAAAATCCAAATTTTTCAGAATTTTATTTCTCTCTTTCAACGTTTTTTAAACTAAAGCTTAAAGTGATTTCCCTTCGAGATACAGCGTTTTTCCTAAATTTCAAAACTGATCCCTAAATATCGTTAGTTTTGCCTAAAAGTGCTTTGTTCTCGAGATAAAGCGCATTTTCCAAAATTCAAAAATCCAAATTTTTCAGAATTTTCTTTCTCTCTTTCAATACGTTTTTTATAGTTGGTTTCCCTTTAGAAAACCACTAAAAATCGTTACATTTAGCTAAAAGTGATTTCCCTTCGAGATACAGCGTTTTTCCTAAATTTCAAAACTGATCCCTAAATATCGTTAGTTTTGCCTAAAAGTATTTTCTTCTCGAGATATAGCGCTTTTTCCAAAATTCAAAAATCCAAATTTTTCAGAATTTTCTTTCTCTCTTTCAATACGTTTTTTATAGTTGGTTTCCCCTAAAATCGTTACTTTTAGCTAAAAGTGATTTCCCTTCGAGATACAGCGTTTTTCCTAAATTTCAAAACTGATCCCTAAATATCGTTAGTTTTGCCTAAAAGTGCTTTGTTTTCGAGATAAAGCGCATTTTCCAAAATTCAAACATCCAAATTTTTCAGAATTTTCTTTCTTTCTTTCAATACGTTTTTTATAGTTGGTTGCCCTTTAGAAAACCCGTAAAAATCGTTACTTTTAGCTAAAAGTGATTTCCCTTCGAGATACAGCGTTTTTCCTAAATTTCAAAACTGATCCCTAAATATCGTTAGTTTTGCCTAAAAGTGCTTTGTTCTCGAGATAAAGCGCATTTTCCAAAATTCAAAAATCCAAATTTTTCAGAATTTTCTTTCTCTCTTTCAATACGTTTTTTATAGTTGGTTTCCCTTTAGAAAACCCGTAAAAATCGTTACTTTTAGCTAAAAGTGATTTCCCTTCGAGATACAGCGTTTTCCCTAAATTTCAAAACTGATCCCTAAATATCGTTAGTTTTGCCTAAAAGTGCTTTGTTCTCGAGATAAAGCGCATTTTCCAAAATTCAAAAATCCAAATTTTTCAGAATTTTCTTTCTTTCTTTCAATACGTTTTTTATAGTTGGTTGCCCTTTAGAAAACCCGTAAAAATCGTTACTTTTAGCTAAAAGTGATTTCCCTTCGAGATACAGCGTTTTTCCTAAATTTCAAAACTGATCCCTAAATATCGTTAGTTTTGCCTAAAAGTGCTTTGTTCTCGAGATAAAGCGCATTTTCCAAAATTCAAAAATCCAAATTTTTCAGAATTTTCTTTCTCTCTTTCAATACGTTTTTTATAGTTGGTTTCCCTTTAGAAAACCACTAAAAATCGTTACATTTAGCTAAAAGTGATTTCCCTTCGAGATACAGCGTTTTTCCTAAATTTCAAAACTGATCCCTAAATATCGTTAGTTTTGCCTAAAAATGCTTTGTTCTCGAGATAAAGCGCATTTTCCAAAATTCAAAAATCCAAATTTTTCAGAATTTTATTTCTCTCTTTCAATGTTTTTTAAACTAAAGCTAAAAGTGATTTCCCTTCGAGATACAGCGTTTTTCCTAAATTTCAAAACTGATCCCTAAATATCGTTAGTTTTGCCTAAAAGTGTTTTCTTCTCGAGATATAGCGCTTTTTCCAAAATTCAAAAAACCAAATTTTTCAGAATTTTCTTTCTCTCTTTAAATATGTTTTTTATAGTTGGTTTCCCTTTAGAAAACCCGTAAAAATCGTTACTTTTAGCTAAAAGTGATTTCCCTTCGAGATACAGCGTTTTTCCTAAATTTCAAAACTGATCCCTAAATATCGTTAGTTTTGCCTAAAAGTGTTTTCTTCTCGAGATATAGCGCTTTTTCCAAAATTCAAAAAACCAAATTTTTCAGAATTTTCTTTCTCTCTTTAAATATGTTTTTTATAGTTGGTTTAACTTTAGAAAACCCGTAAAATTCGTTACTTTTAGCTAAAAGTGATTTCCCTTCGAGATACAGCGTTTTTCCTAAATTTCAAAACTGATACCTAAATATCGTTAGTTTTGCCTAAAAGTGCTTTGTTCTCGAGATAAAGCGCATTTTCCAAAATTCAAAAATCCAAATTTTTCAGAATTTTCTTTCTCTCTTTCAATACGTTTTTTATAGTTTTTTTTATAGAAAACCCCTAAAAATCGTTACTTTTAGCTAAAAGTGATTTCCCTTCGAGATACAGCGTTTTTCCTAAATTTCAAAACTGATACCTAAATATCGTTAGTTTTGCCTAAAAGTGCTTTGTTCTCGAGATAAAGCGCATTTTCCAAAATTCAAAAATCCAAATTTTTCAGAATTTTCTTTCTCTCTTTCAATACGTTTTTTATAGTTGGTTTCCATTTAGAAAACCCCTAAAAATCGTTACTTTTAGCTAAAAGTGATTTCCCTTCGAGATACAGCGTTTTTCCTAAATTTCAAAACTGATCCCTAAATATCGTTTGTTTTGCCTAAAAGTGCTTTCTTCTCGAGATAAAGCGCATTTTCCAAAATTCAAAAATCCAAATTTTTCAGAATTTTCTTTCTCTCTTTCAATACGTTTTTTATAGTTGGTTTCCCTTTAGAAAACCCCTAAAAATCGTTACTTTTAGCTAAAAGTGATTTCCCTTCGAGATACAGCGTTTTTCCTAAATTTCAAAACTGATCCCTAAATATCGTTAGTTTTGCCTAAAAGTGCTTTGTTCTCGAGATAAAGCGCATTTTCCAAAATTCAAAAATCCAAATTTTTCAGAATTTTCTTTCTCTCTTTCAATACGTTTTTTATAGTTGGTTTCCCTTTAGAAAACCCGTAAAAATCGTTACTTTTAGCTAAAAGTGATTTCCCTTCGAGATACAGCGTTTTTCCTATATTTCAAAACTGATACCTAAATATCGTTAGTTTTGCCTAAAAGTGCTTTGTTCTCGAGATAAAGCGCATTTTTCACGTTGCGTGTCGGTTGTTGCATTACTTGCGTTAATGTACCTCTCTTACTATGATCGCAAGCCAAATTACTTTAGTATGTCAAATATGTCTAAATTTTTACACCTTGTATAAATTGCTTAGTGAAAATTCTTCTAATAGAAATGAAAAAAAAACTTCGTTCTCACAGAAAAAAAAAATGTTGGCCAATGAAAAAACCATAAAATGGACAAATGAGCAACTTCGGCGGTGTCATTTAAAATTATAGTCAATTTATCTACGACTGTGTTGTGCAGTGTGTGTCCTAACGAATCGAATTGCATACCTACAATTTTTCCGAGTCTCTTATTATTATCTTGTGCGTGCTGGTGCCGCTTGTCGTCGTGTCGGTTGGTGTTATTGCTAGCTTGTATATAGTGACGCTGTGCGACTATTCAACCTTTAGTTTATATCTCAATTTAATTTTATATAATTTGTTGCGTGGCGAATATAAACACAGACTACAAATCGTATAAATCACAGTTTTATGGTGACGTCGTCGTCGGCGCTGAAAGCCGCATTTAGCGCGTAATAAGCGCACTTAGATTAGAATAGGTATATTTATCCATCCAACAAACTATAGGCAACGCCATCCGGGTGGTTGGTCTCGTCTGCCTGCCTAGTCATGTCACTATACACATCTCGATGCCCCGACACCCTCCCATCATATCCCATACCATATGGATTAAATATAAAAATAAAAATACCCTTGGCTTTAGTCGGAGTTACCCAAAGAAATTGACAGCCTGATGCACTTTGGAATTGTAATATACCATGTCTTCTTATTAAGTACAGATGGAAAAAATATTAAGTACTTTGTGTCTTTCATTTGTCTTCAGCTCACAGCATAATTTCTGACTTCTGAGTTATACTGCTTTTATATTGTCTATCCTTCGATTATGGATTTAACCAGATACCATCCCGGTGCTAATTGTGCCCTTCTGATGCTCCAGCCAGCTTTGAATAATGGGCTATAAAAATAGAGTTGCACACCAAAAAAAAACCCGGTAGACATTACTAGATTCGTTTTTGTTGTTCGTACATTATAGAAGATCATCAATCAACGACGACCCTTGATCGTCTGGAAATAACTTCAATCTGTTAACAATTTGTGGGTAACAACTTAAATTCGTTATAAGATGTTAGACATATTTTGTAAAGGTACTGTATTTCGAAAAATCCAATAAAACATTTTGTTCTGTCTTCCGTATCTAAATTGGTGGATAAGGGCGATGAGCTATAAAATATTGTATACGCGAGAGGCCTTGCGGTTCACTGAAGATGATGAATTTCACTATTACATTCACCATAAAAAAATGGACACAATAGGGCTTTTGTGAACAAACCATATAAAATATGATGGGATTGGTTATTCCTTGGACGAAGTCATACAATTACAATGTTTATTAATTTTTTTTAATTAAATGTTTTTTTCTTAAGAAATAAATAGTCCCAAGACAAAAGCAAAGTTTTTTTTATTGACAATACAGAATGAACTATGAAAGATGAAAAGAACACTTCAACAATGTTAAGATTTAGGCTCCCAATTATGCAAGCAAGATTCAAAAGGTGAGACAAAGAGCCATACTGCAGATTTCCTTTAAAGTTAAGCCTTTGCAAAACTGAACTGAACTTGATAGTATATATGTACCTATATACCGAACCGACTAAGATTTTGAAAGAATAGGTACCATTGTATTTAAATTTCTATAGTACAACCATGGAGCAGCGCCATCTAAAGAAAGTTGTTAACTGCACATTTGGAGGTTCTTACATTTGCTAAGTGTCTATTCTGTTACCCTAACAATAGTCGTCTACGAAACAAATTAATAATATATAATGTATTTTATTGGCTCTAAAATCCATATTTCCTTGACAAGAGTCGTAAACAAAACAAAAATAATATATGTTTACGACTGTTGTCAGGGTTACAGAATAGTCAACTATTAAATGCACGAACCTAAAAATGTGTTTATCACACGTTTCTCAAGATGGCCAGGCGGTGATTATTCAGCATGAAAATACTATAGAAATGTATATACAATGTAGGTACCATGAAGCCCTTTATATAGGGTGTTTATTTAGCAGCATGAGAAGTTTTGATGGTTGTTGTCTATGGTTTTGCCAGTTGAAAATGTCAAACTGTGTTGACATTTCTGTTCATTAAGGTTTGGCTAGATCAAAGAATTTTGGAAATTTACCGAGGAGTTTGTCACTAACCAGTTTAGTGGTTCAATGATTGCAATATTTCAAATGACTTCATATGGTTTCAGGTGTTTTCAAGCAGTATTTAAATTGATTTAAACATTTTTTGATTGCATTGATTTCAAATAAATTTACTCATTTCAAAGGATTGCACATTAATTCAAGTGATTTCATTATGATTTCAATATCGTGATTTCATTATAGCACTTTTGATTGCATGATTGCAAACAAAATTTAGTGATTTCAAATATTTTTAATGATTGAAAGAAATCATTTGAAATCAATAACCAATTTTTTTTTTTTTATTTCATCATTTGAAATAGTGATTGCACCTGATTTCAAAGTGCTTTCAAATGATTGCAAGTAAGTATAGTCAGGTGATTTCATTCGTGACAAAAACCCCTCGAAATTTACTTAAAAATAATGAGGGGTCACGAATTAAATCATCTGATACCTTTCATTGGCAATCGTTTGAATTCACGTTGAAATTACTTGAAATATCATGTTTGAAAAAACGTATTTTATTTATCGATTTAGAATGATTTTCTTCAATCATTAAAAATGTTTGAACTAACTTTAAGTTTCTTGCAATATTGGATTTTGTTTTTCATTAGATGCTAAAAATTATTCGCGCGAATTTTTAATTTTCACACCCTGAATTGAAACTTTCAACGTTAGTTTTCTTTCTTGTTTTCTTGCAGAGCAAAAAGGAAACTAGTTCCGAATTAAAAACTATATTTAAATGTTTAAAGAGGTCAGGTTTTGGATAATAATGAGAAGAACAGCTTCTGTCCATTATGCATGGAAATAGTGGTTAGATTGTATTCTGGTTTTGTTTTGGTACTTTCCACGCATACGAGGAAACAAAATGTTGGGTGCATAATCCCAACTTTAAGCCTAGTAAGCTGCTGAAGTGAAAAGAAAGGGGAGTTAACCCGTGAGTTAAACCCGTGAAGATGGCCACTCTGGTATATACATACGACTGAACACAAATTGGGAATATCCAGGAGCAGTAAGAGAACTATTTCCAGTACGCGAAATTATGTGCCTTTAAAAAGATTCTTAAAATAACCACACACACAAAAAAAAAACACGATCAAAATGAAAATGCCAAAATTTCGCGACCAATTAATGTGCCCAATAATACCTACAATTCGGTATAGTTTTTTTTTATGGAACTGTTTCCTACATGGCATATTAATGTTTACAAGGGCAATTCCCATATAAGGTGCGTAAACCTTGTCTCACCAGTATTTACAGGCTTGACTGCATTGGATTAACAATTGCTTTGCAAACAACATCGGAACCCTTTTGGAAACCATACTCAAACTCAACCGGCTGCGCCTCTTTAACCGAAATTTCGTTATTCATTATTTTTTTAAAAGCTTTCTATTCTTATGTTAAATCTTTAGCTTAAATGACATTCCAATTTTTTAAGAAATTGATTCAGTCGTTATCGTTATCAAAAATATGATGTTAAAACCAAATCTTTGTTAGGTACCTATATGATAAAAAAAATTTGAACTGTTAGTTATATTAACAGCACTGCAAAAAATAACGTTCACCAAGGTTTATTAAAATCGTTATAGCCGTTTTCGTGATAATTCGAAAAACTAAAACAGTTATGGAAGGTACCCGTTGTATTATATCCGGGCTAAAAAAAATCGAAATCATCAAAAACACGAAGTTTGAAAACGATATTGGTTTAAACCGTTTAAGCCTTAGATCGGTGCAAGACAAGGGGCGTCATGATGAAATCTATACCTTTTAAAACTTCTCTTTTACCGTAATGTCAGGTTTTTTTTTACACAAAACCAATGCTCTCTGTATTGAGCAAGTCAAATAAGTGATAACGATAAGTTCCATCTAATCACCTGTTTTTTTTTTGTCCCTCTCCTTTATAGCTAAAATAATATTGAAGATAGAATCATTATAACAAGTAAATGGTGCTTTTTATAAATACCTGTTAAACTTCCTCAATTAAATCTAAAAAAAAAAAACAGATGCAATTATTTTTGTGTTACTAATTGAGTGCCAATATATAATTTTGGAGAGCATCACTAACAATTTATGCAAATAAACAATATTATTGGTTTGTATGTTTATCTTTTTCTTTTTGGTATTGGATTTTATGAGTTCCCTCACCCACCAGAACAGCGCTTTCGTTGTTTATTTGTCATTTTTTTAAAGGCAATTTCCTGCCGCATAGCACCGATTCCAGACGCAGTATGCTTGTGCTATATTTAATAAGGTCCACACACGTTCCATAGACGTGTGTTCCCTATACTCATTGCCGCCGACATCGACGATGATATAAGTGCATACTTAACACCCCGGATGCTGCTCGAGCAAAGGAAATGGATGCTTCATTTGTGTGCTTGGATGAATTTTTTTTTTATTTTTATTTTCTTTTTTGGGTACAGGAAAAAATAACTTTGATTACCTATCTTATTTTGTACATTTTTAGCGGATGTATGAGCTTAATTGATGAGTTAAGAGTTTGGATCAAATAATTGCATATACATACCTAATACTGACAGATGGAAGTTTTTTTTAACATAGGTTAGGTACCTATAGTAACTAATTTTTACTAGCAGAAAATTAATATCATTGTGTAGGTATGGAAAGAAAATCTGTTGTTAGTGCAACAAAGTAACTTATAAATTGAATTTAAAAAACAACGTTCCATTTTGATATTGCAATATGAATGTGGCAACACCTAAATGGTTTGCCAATAATAGAGTCTATGAGAGTTGTTGAGTTGTTAGCCGACTATGGAATAACTGACGTATAGAAAAAAAGACCAAAAAACAAATCCGATTTTTTCTCTCTTTTGTTCTAATTCTATACCATATACAACACAAACCGGTAATCTACATATATTAGATAAAATGCACTGCTGCACTTCGACCTAAACATAATTTATAGGATTTTGAAACACAGCACCATGAATCATATTGTACAGTTATGGTCCATCAGTGTCAGAACATAACGAGGCCACTTCCCAGGTGAAGACGTTCTGTTTGGCCACGCAAAGTTTATATCAGAGTGTATGGAGACCAATGTAAATATTCACAAAAATTATCTCTATTTCATTAATATTTTTCTATATTACAATATGACAACACTAAAACGCAAGAACTACCAGATTAGTAATTCAATTTGAGGCACCTAGTCGTGTTTTCTTCGGAAAGCTATATATCGGCTGTATGTTGATACTATGATAGATAAAAGGTAAAGTCAAATACTATGGGGTTTTTTGGGGGTCGAAAAAATACAAATTTGAGGTTGTCTGGCAACCTTTAAGACCCAGCCAGAATGTCTGGCATTGCTGAATTGGTGTTGCTAGAGCCTAAATTACGATCCTAGAAAGGTTCCATTGTGTCTCAAGAAGAGTTTTTTTTTAAACTTTAGAAGCTTAGCTCGGTTTGGAACCGCTACCTATCAGCCAGACTTTCCCTTCCATATTCAGACATCGATAAGTAACCGTTATATAAAGGTTACGTCGTCCCTCAAGTATACATTCTCCAAAAATACCGCTAGCTCTCCCACTATACATATAAAATCCCAAAAAAAGCACCACTATGGCTATCAGTAGTTTTCCTTATACATACTGACGGAAAAACTCACCAGATTCCTACTTTCCTACGAATAAACTACGATGTCAGTCTCGATTATGTAAACTCCTTTCAAAAAGCTTTGCTTTAAATTTCAATTGTTCGCTTAAAAAAATTTTATTTAAATATTTTTGAAATCAAGAAAATACATATATTAAATGATAAATTATCGGTAAAAATTCTTCTCACGCCGTTTTAATAAATAACTTATTTCTTTTTTTTTAAATTTGTATAGATCGAATTCTGAACCTAGAACCCAAGAAAACGTTTCTTCCAAAAGTAAAATGATTGCAAATGCATCAAATTCAAGCGAATTACATCGTATACCGACGGCCCTTAAAGTATCACCCAGTGGGGAGCGCATAACGTGTGCTCTTGATAGTTTAAATGATCCCTTGGAAGATTTGCAAATCACGAATCCATTTTCGGAAAGTTGTAAAAATAATTCAGAGTCAGATGATAATTTCATTTCGAAATTACCATCGAAAAAGGAAACATTTCGAAAACAAAGTCGTCGAAAAATTCAAGCAAAAGATCGACGAAGAGCTGAGAGAATGATTATAACAACCCAAAGATTTTTCAATAAACCGACACAACCAAAATGTGTTTCAGTGCAGACAGATAACTCAATGTTGGATATGAATATTCTTCCAGAATGCATTGGTGATGGAAGAAGAGTGAGTCAAAGTTCTATGGATTTGTTGTCATCAACAAGAGTAATGGAAACTAGTTCAGAAAAAGATGATTCATTTACTGACAGTTTAGTGGAGCAATATTTACCAGGTAATTTGGAAAACACTTTATAAAGAGGTTTTGGTTTCCTACCAGAAAATTTTTGTTTTCACTTTGTTGTCGACAATTTTCGACGAAATCCCTCAAAGTGGTCCTAACTGATGTTTGTACAAAATATTATTATTAGTTCCAAATAGAGTTTTTATTTAATAGAACATATATTGAAAAAAAAATGTGCAAGCTATTTTTTGAATCATTGAAACCATTGAAGCAAATATTCTTCTTCGGAGATTAAAACTTTCATTTTAAACCACTAATTTTTTTTCACGTTTTTTTGCGTTACAGAAAGTATATTTTAATTGAAGAACTGTTTTTTTTTCAGAAAGTCTAAGGAAAATCTTTTCGACTCTCCTAATGCTAATTTTAATATTCTGGCTGTTGTCAGTTATCTTGGAAGTCGAAGTACCAGTGGATTTTTTTCGAATGGCTTTACATTACATTTGGTCATTCAAAATGGGATACTATCAAAAAGAACCACAAACTTTTTTTGAGAAATGTTGGGAATACATAACAAATATTTTTTAATATTATTTTATATTTACCTACATTGAATTAAATTGAATTTTGAAATATTACAAAAAATCTCTTTATATATAAAGTTCCGATGGGTGTTAATCAGGGTGCATCAAGTTGATGCACCCCGATTAACACCCTATAACTTTTTTCTCAGTCAACAAAAATATTCTAAATTATTCTCAGCGTATAGGTCTGTTTAAGAAGGTTTACCGCCTTAAATTTGGTTGAGCCGGATCGGACATCGCTTGCTTTTAGAGAGCCATTTGAACAATTTAACCAAAATGAGAAAAATTGATGTGCAGCTATTAATTGAATTGGGGGATTACCGATTGGGCTGAAATGGGTTTTAATGGAATGGTCTAAAATATGCCTAAACTCCGATAGAATCTTGATTTTGTCTGCATTTGGTGGGGAAACAATTTCATGGTGTTAATTTGCGTGCATCAGTTTTTCTCATTTTGCCTAAATTGTTCAAATGGTTGCTCAATAAGACAAAAACTGTATTTGTGTAAAAAAATCGATTTGGAATTAAGCATAACATTATAATGATAGGTAAGTCTAATGTGTGATGTATAATATAAGGATCAGCATCATACCTTTAAATTTTAGCGGATTTTCTTCAAACTTTATGTGAAGTATATTTTGGTGACTTTGGATTAGCTAAGACTAGCTAAAAGATGAATTCGAATTTTTGTTTTCGACAGTTAATTTCTAATTTTCTAATCCCTGCCATGCTTTTTTTCTACATCTTTTTATTTTTCTACAGAAAATGGATATACTTACTATCCACATTACGTGGAAATATGCGTAAAACATACAGAGCTCCTCACTGTAGTACGAATAATGTATATAATAATACGTATAGCTATTTTGGTGTGGTGCACAGTGTGCCGAACTTTCACGTCATAGCTTTATGCACGAATCAAGGCTATAACACCTACATAATGGTTTCTTTTTTTCTTGCGAGGAAATTGTATCCTAAATCTAACTCTTGGTTCCCGTTATGAGGCTGTAGTATTGTTTTTATTATTTTTATAAAGTCAAATTTTTATATGCAAATTTCGCCTTATTTCTTATTGACACTCGGACGTATGAGTAACGTTTTTAAAATTAAATGTGCAAAACTGAAATTCGCCATTTTTGCTATTGAACGAGATCAATCGTTTTACAAATTTAAAAATTTTCATGAATCCAAATAACTACCTATAATGTTCAGATAGAAAGATATGCCATGATCATTTGTTGTATATGATCTATATATTTTCTATATATTTGTTTGAACTTAGTCAAATTTACTTAAATCTACATCTCCACAAGAGACACCGTTTATTTGATGTTGCTGTTGCATTCCAGTTTCTTCACTTTGCGGAATAAATTCTCTAAAATCTCTATCAATGTCCGGAACGGTAGGGTCAAGTTTTTCATGTAATGCCGCCATCGCAATCAAAATTGCTTCTTCAGTACGAATAGTTCTTGATCCTTGCGAAGGCAAAACATTCAGGTAATGATCGAACAGGAGCTTTGGATCGTCAACATTAAGTTTATCATCATTGGCAACGGCAGCTTCTAGTCCCTTCAGTCCACCGAATACTATTAAAAGGTGATTGTAATGCAATGATTTGGGTTCAACTTCAACTACACTGGTTCCTCTATCCGATGTTCCTAAGGTTAGATCATAGCCTTTTTTATAAGGTGATTTTGTTAAGATTTCGGAAAATGAGTGCGCCACGCGAACACTGTAGCCCCAATAGATGCCAGTTTCGCGACGTGGTTCATCTGGACTCACAACAGTTGCCTTCATTTTTTTGGCTTTAGTTTCTACAAAGAAATATGATTATAATATTATTTAATCAGGAATAAAAGAATGATCGAGCTTACCATTTAAAGCATCCATTCGGACTGTGACTCGAACCCCAGGAGAAATTGCCTTATTCACCAGAACATCACTTAGCAGACCAACATTAACGTAACAATGACCTTCTTTGCCTTTCTTCTCGGATACCACTCCTTCGCGATAGAGAAATACATTTTGCATTCGCATGTGATGTGGCGCATCCAACGGATTTAACAGACCCGAATACTTTAAATCTTTGTGCAAGGGAAAGAGGAATTTTCTCAAGTACTGCGGACATTCCAAGTACTGTAGGATGCGTGCCAGCTGCAGAGAACTTCCTCTTACTGTGTGCTCTTGACCATCTGCGTCTGTGGTCTTTTTAGTTTCTTTGGCGGTGGCAATTCCAACATCATCGAAAACTATCACTTCATTGACGCGGAATATACAAGCGGCACGAGCAATTTGTCCAGCTACGTAGGTCCGTAATTCGGATGACTGAGCATTCTCTAGAATCGAACCAGGAACAGCAATACTCACAGTTGATGGAGTCTTCTTGACCTCGACAGTCTTTTGAGATTGAGCGATCTTTGCCAACTCTTCTAGTTTGTTTGCTTTTTCCAATTGCTTGAGGACATTCTCTTGTTTTCTTTGTTTTTTTATTGCTTTACGTTCTTCATTTATTTTTTTCCATGATTTTGTTTGTTCCGGTTTCGTAGACATTTTTTAAATAAAAATTAAATAAAAATTTCAACTTTCAGAGAAATTTGTTATGACAGTTCGTTTCGAGAAATGTCATTTGCCGTACACACGTGTGGAGAGAAGCGTTCCTGGTTCAAGAAATATTGATAAAAAATATAAAAACTGTTCATAGTTACACGCGGACTCAATAAAGAAAACTTTGCGTACAGGCACAGGTCATCAACTTGTAATATACATGAATACATGTGAACAGCAAAATTTTAAGAATGTATGGTCTAGCCAAATTTGACAGTCCCATTTGAAATGCACAGGCACCCATACAGAGTTAAATCTCTGCAGTTTTGAAAGTTTGTAGGCAAAAGTGGGTGGAAGCTCCTGAGTTGATGTTCTATTTATTTATTATTCTATGATGTCAAACTACAAAATGTAAAATTTCATAAAAAGTCTCAATAAAATTCAATTCAATGCTTGCGAGACAAAATTATTTATTATTTTTTTGTTATTTTACTTTACTTTGGGAACCAAACAAACAAAGAATATAGAGTTGATGTTCTATTTATTTGTTATTCTATGATGTCAAACTACAAAATATAGAATTGTAAACACATGTAAAATTTCATAAAAAGTCTCAATAAAATTCAATTCAATGCTTGCGAGACAAAATTATTTATTATTTTTTGGTATTTTACTTTACTTTGGGAACCAAACAAACAAAGAATATTAATTTATAAACTGATATTAACGAGAACAGTCTATGTTCTCTTTTCTTAACCATGAACATAGAAAAGCATTTAACTCCGTTCCAATTGCTTGCGAGCCAAACGTTTGCAAAAATCCATCGAAATTGGCGCACGGCTAATCATGTTCGTGCGCGGCAATGTTCGAGCTGCCGCGGGCGGCAACCAGGTATCCATTATGCGCGGCTGCAGCGCGAGCCAATGTTCGATAGTAGTCTATACGCGGCTTTACAGATGCGTGCGAAATGTCAAACTCAAAATTTGACATTTGACGGTCGTTTAGTTTTTTCTCCTCGTTGAACAAAGCTAGAAGTTCTTTCATAAAAAAGTTTGTTGTTGTTCTTGATTTAGAGTCCTTTTTTACTTTTTAAATAAATGCTAGATCAAATTTAATAAAAAACAATAGAAATAAGAATATAAACTATTGCGAATTATTTCTATCGTTGAAAATGAGCAACAGTGACATCCTAAACCCACCAATCTTTGTTTTGGGCAATCAACGTTATCGTGTTAACGTGATCCACGATGGTTATGGTGGACCTTATTGCAATCCCACTAAGCCAGGATACCAAGAAGAAGGTAAAACTGTTTAGGTACTCCAAATGTTACAAATGATTTTACTCGAAAAATTCCAATCCAGACATGTTTGGCGAAGATGATGAGGACGCATATGAAGTTGAAGAGCTAGAAAACTCCATATTTCGATCATCTTTTCATGTTCCAAGGTATCAATTCTTTCTAATTTTCTGATCTGCACGATTTTAACATTTATTGACATAGAGCATTTTATGGAGGCTTGATTGGACAGAAAGGAATGACAAAAAAACGAATTGAAGCTGAAACAAAAACTGAAGTAATCATTCCAGGTGTGAGAGACACAAGAGACTCTTTGGTGTCCGTTAAAGGTTAGTAGACAGATCCATTACTTCGATTGAATATTTGTTTATATTTTATAAATGCTAGGAAAATCAAGAAAAGATGTTTGTGCTGCACGAAGACGAATTGAATTGGTTATGGAATCGTTCCGAAGAAAAACCCAACCAACTCATTTCACTTGCGTGCCTGCGTGTACGGAGCCGATAAAAAAGCAATATAACACTTTTAAGGTTCGTTGAAATTCATTTCTAGTTTACTGTATTTTAGAGGCAGTCAGAGAAGCATTTTCGATATTTTCTGCAATAACTTACTGAATAGTGTGCAACATCTAGATATCCAGTGTCCGCAGTTATATAAAAGTTATGATCCTAGACGAGTTCATAACATTCCCATACTTCAAACTTAAAAAGTATACAATAAAACAAAACTGACTGGTTGGATTTTAAAACAATTGTGATTATAGAAAATTAAGTTGATCTCAAACTCCTGTACCATTTTTAGTTTGTCAGTGATCAGCAAACATTATAGATCACAAAACCATTAATGGTCTCTTAAAAATATAACTTACATACTAGCTTTCCATTTTATCTTTTCCAGGGTTCTATTCTATACGATCGTATTCCTGGTATCGATGAACAACTTTTCATGAGCGCAGAAAAACTACACATAACTTTTGCTTCTTGTACACTCCTCGACGATGAAGAACGAGTTAAAGCTGCGCATATATTCAGTGACTGCAAGTAAGAATTTCATATTACAACGGATCTTAGAAGAACCCTTTCGATATTTTTTTTTTTTGTTTTTATAGAGAATTGTTGGCCAATAGACCTCCAATTGAAGTTGTCGTACGTGGGTTGGAAATTATGAACGACGATCCTAGCTCAGTAGCTGTTGTATATGCCTGTATTGAGTCTAATGGTCTGCAAGAACTTGCAAATCAGATATTACAAAAGTTCAAGGAGGCACGTCTAAATAATGAAGAACATCGCGAAGCTGCAAAACTCCACATGACTCTTATGAATGTTCGTGGACGTACCCAAAATGATGCATCAAGCTCAAGCACTTTTGACGCAAGAGCCTTATTGCAAAAATATGCTGATTTTGATTTTGGAAAATTTACTGTAAGTGAAATTCATCTATCACAAATGCATACAACAGGAACAAATGGATTTTATATTGCAACGGGTATAATAACTGTGTGAGATTTAATTTTATATTAGAAAAAAAAAATTAAAAAAATGTAAAAGTAATTAGTATTGAGGTTTTCGGAAAAAAAACAAAAAAATATTTGGAATTGGCTTCGAATGTTTGTGAGAAGATTTGTCTACAGCCGAGTTTTTCTAAAAAAAAGAATGGAATTAATCAAACTTTATGGGAATCTACATAAACAGAGTTCCCGTCAGCACACCTGACTTTTAGATATGTCGGGACCAGAAGCGTATGAGTGATAAGCTCACATTCTTCAACCAGAACAGCAACTTAGAAGTGACAGAGCAGAAGAGTTACTTACCTCGGAGTAAGACCCAACTAAACCATTGTAAAGATTGATGAAGAATTATCGTAGAAAACCACTTCTAGCTCGGTTTAGGTTGGATAAACAAATGGTTTCAAAATTCCTCAACGAGAAAGACGGATTATAAACGCACGCTCTACAAAACCTTATACGGTAAGTCCTGGGGCCCAACTATGTAACTCGATTCTACAATTAAAATAATCGAATTCGCAAAATCCGAACTCTGTAATTCTATAAGAACGCTCTAATAAATGAAAGTCGAATGAAAAAATTTCCTTTCGCAAATTTGGAACTACCTAACTCGAAAGTAGATGTCAAAACCATTCGAATTCGCATAATATTGTTCGCATGCAAATGTGTTTGCGAGCAATCCTTTAAAATTAAACGAAAGCATACAATATGCATGAAAACATATTTTTTGTAATTGTAAATATTTATTTAACTGTTTTTAACTAATCAATAATACATTTTCAACGTAAGGACTCACTTAAAAGTGCGAACACAAAAGCTTCTCAATTCAATGTTCTTGGCCAACACAATGACGAAATGCACCGATTTTTACAAAAAAAAAATCAAGGATCAACACATAAATTCAACTTTTAAAAGCGCTATTTTTATTGCAAAACTGAAAATAAAACATTTCACTCTGTAATCGTTTTAGTACTTGCATTTTTAATAATTCTTTTTGCGATAAGCACCATTATACCTACCTCCGTGTTTTGTACAAAGTACAATGTATTGCATTTATAGCGTCTTTTTTTCTTACACGAAACCAATACTTGCCCTAAAGATCAAGTAAAAACAATATAAAAACATTTGAAAAACGAAATTTATTGTATTTTTTTCATTGCTCTGGCAACCATTTTCCGGCTTGATAATGTTATGGCAGTTACATGCATTAGATGTTTTAAACGTTTTAAACTTAAACACTTTAGTGAAAAAAAAAAAAATTCGTGCTAAATGAACTTACCAAAGTTAGGTATTTTTTCAGGATTTTGGAGGGCTGTATCTCTGGTTTCCGGCCATTTCCGGTAGCCATAATTTATTTAGATTGCATTCTTGATGCAGTCTTTCTCACAAATGGCCCGACTTTGGACTGCAAGATGCTGACACAATATCAACATACATACATAAATTAATGAGAAACAATGTGATGAATTGTATAATAATAACAATAAAAATGACAAAATAAGAATTGTATAGAGGAAATAAGAAAAGCACGCAAATCCATTTTTGATATGAATTGCTGAAGATAGAAAAAGTATATCCACTTGTTATTAAAAGACCTCTTTTAATTAAAACAAAAACAAATTTGACACAAACACCTTTATAGCGATGAATATGACTTTTTAGCTTCACTGCCTTTCCACAAAACACTTTTGCATCGAGCACTGTGGACTTCCGTGGTTTACACACTTCTGAATAAGCTACTTGGATTCAAGAGGTTTTCTTATTGGCCTTTTTTTTGCGATTTATTAAGACATTTAATATATTTTTTTTTATTCAAACGTAAATTTACCAAAAAATCTCATTTTTGGTAAAAAACGGATTTGAGAAGTTTTCATCTTTAGCCGACGATATATAACATCAATGTTAAGTTTACGTTTGTGCAGTTTTAAACCGACTTTAAAATACGAACTTCTATAAGAGAGTTCCTAGCTCTTAAACTTTCAGTCCCAAAAGCAGATTAAAATTGTGAAAATATTTTTTTTTATATGTTTGATTTATTTAATTTCAAAAAAAAAAAAAACATTAAAAATGTTGAAGAGTACTACCCAATTTTTTTTATTTAATATACATACCTCCATTGAAAGCTTAGAAAATTATTAATTTATTTCTTCTTCGTTGAATAAAATAATCAATTCATTCAATGAATAATTAAAATTCCACCAGCTGCATAATAAATATACTAAAAACAATTAAATTCATTATATACGTAAGTCTGTTTTATTTTATATATATATTTGTATATATATACCTATTTTAACAAAATTGTGGGCTACTTACACTATTTTTTTTTTACACTCATAACACCTACACTATTCTACTTTTTCATATATCATTTATACAAAATACTTTTTCTGCTCTGCTGTTAATAATTTTTTAAATAGCTTGCGCATAAAATGTAAACTTAAAATAAAATTTATAATTTATTTTTCTTATGTACAATTTTTAACTATTTGTTTTTTTTTTATTAAAATAACTCTCAAAATATCTACATAATTTTTAAAACAATGCAAACAAACAATATTAATTTAAAATAAAATAGTTTTTGTTAAAAAATCAGTCACACGCAACTGCTAAATTGTTTTCAAGCATAAATTTGGTGTATTTCTTTTTTTTCTCAGTAGTTATATATATTTGTCTGTTTATAATCTAAAACTAGAACTGCTTTCTAGTTTGTACTCTCTGCTTTTTTACTCACACATTCTAAAAATGTTTTATTATATGTATGTATTTTTTGTTTGCAAAAGTACATTTTAAATTAAAACTAACTTATCTAGGTTTTAACGTTTTCAATTGCTGCGACAATCTTTGGAAAATAAATTAAATTCTATTGAATTGTTGTATCTAGAAAATTGGTATCATTGTAGAGGTCTCCTTCGATATCAATTCGTGTTTCACTTCCCAATAGTGATTCGGCATCTTCATCCAGATGTCGGATTGGATAACTAAATCCATCGCCAAAGCTATGGATGTATGGTTCGAAATGTTGATGAATTTTTTTTTTTTTTTTTTATTTTGAAAATGAAAATTAGGCAGTGTGTGTAAGTGCATAAAATTCAGTATTGAATGTATTTGTATTTTTGTGTTTATTGTTTGCATAATCAAAATAATTATTTTACCGGTGAAAAGTGGGTTTGATGTTGAGGCGATGATTCGTTCACTGGACTTAACTAGTGAACCATGTTTTATGATCTCTTACAAAGAAAATCTACTCTGTTCTAATCAGGAAAGATCCTCTCATGTAAATTAAGTAACCGGTAGTCGTTTAAATAAAAAGACTGTGTGCAGCATACACAGGAAAAAAACGGTGCTTGCATTACGGTGCCAAGACTGCGGGCCGATTTTGAAATCAAACCTTTGTTCGCAAATGTAGACGTCCGCCGGTTTTTCGGACTCAGAAGCCATTTAATTAGTAAGGCTCATAAAACCAAGGAGATGTTATACAAGACCTAAATCATTCCAGTCCCTGCACTATGAGGCATAAGCATGGACCTTGAAAGATTCGATTAAAAACTTTGCTTGGGTGCTGGGAGAGGAATATTTTTCGAGCGATTTTTCTTGTTTTTGGTCTTAAAGAAGAAGATTCAACGACGAGCTTTACGTGCTATAAAGCGCAGGGAGTCTTCGAATCTAATCAGAGCAGAGGAAGACTCCGTAACTGCCCATACACTTGGAAAACGACATCAACCTGTGCGGTAACTAGAGGCAAACTATATGGACATAGCTGAATGGGAAGCTTGTTGATTTAGGCTGTATTCAATTCCGGGCTGTAAGCATGACTGGATAGACTTAATGTTTGATCCCAAAGAAAAAGAAAGAGTAAGTTACTACGGAACTACACAGAAGCAAAATGAAATCAATTCAAGCACAAATGTATACAACATTTGCCTTGGATGTATCCCTTACGAAAGACAATCACTAATATAAATAGTGTTTCTTCGAAAAGCTGTACTGCACTCAAGTTTAATGTCAACCATCCTAATAACCGTGTGTGTTTTCAGTATTTTGTATATTGTTGTACGAAAATGTATTCAAAATCTTGGTTACAAATTGATCTTTGTATTTGGGAGAGTTATAGTGCCATTAGAGAAGAAAAAGAATTAAAGCAAGGTCTTGATTCAAACCTGATCGAAGTTAAAGCAGCACTTTGGTTTAATATAGTTTATAGCATTAAATATAAAAACTACATAAATGTAGCTTTTTCAACTATGTATGTATACTTTCAAACTATTCTATATCTGATGCGTTGTCACTTTGTGTGTAATACAAAAAATCATCAACCCATACCAGTTATGTTTAAAAACAAACAATGTGCTTTACAAATACAATATATAGATAGATATAAATAATGAATATGCAAACACACAATATACATTTTATAAATTAATTTTATGTCATTTGGCAAATTAAAAACATTTATCTTCATTTTCTGCTTTTAATTATGATTTCTTAACATTAACAATTTACTTAATTCAACCAAACGTATTAACGTGAGCATAGCATACACCTCCAAAACTCAATAAATGAAAAACTATATCATGCTTACTTATTGATTTATTGTTTCTATTAAAAAAAATTACATTCAATTAAAATTAAAAAAACAAAATTATTTTTGCAAGATATTAACTACCCTAGCTGAAAGAATAATATTTTTAAAGTGTGTTTGTCTTTTAGGATAATATCACTTTTATTTTAAAATACGTATGAAAATAAGAGTATTGTATGAGATATGTAATTTATGTATGTAGGTACAAGATGAACGATTACAAAATGTAGAAAGCATGATTGTAATTGTTGTAAGCACAACAATACACAACAATAACACGACCAAAAATGAAGCATGAATAGATTCTAACCTTTGACTTGTAAAGTTGAATAATATTTTGTTTTGTAAATTGAAAAAGAAGACGTTCAACAACGCCTCGATTCGTCATTTCATCAGTATAGTTATTCAGACAGGAATGTATTTTATGTATATTATATGTACTCAAACGTTTAATGCGAAATATTCGTACAAATGGTCGTAGTTGGATTTAAAAACTAGAGTGTTAATTTACGAGGCACATTCCAAACGTCTATTGCTAGAATTTGGATAGAAAGGCAGTGTATCAATTCAAAACATAGTTTTTTTTTTGTCATCAGGGAACGTTATACACTTTATCGATATCTACCTTTTAAACCAAGTAATAGCTTATTGTAATGTTGAGGTAGTCAAAAACTAGGTAGAAATGGCGGTTATTTTCAGCTTAAATAAACCCAATTTGCGATCTTGATATGTTTCTGCTGTAACTTACGATGCCTGTTTAGGCTAAAAATGAATTGCTGCTTCAACACGAAGAGACAAACTATCATTGTATAAAACCTATAGCCCATACACTTCATTACTCTCTTTAAGACAAGGAAATGTACAGATCGAATTAAGACAAGGAAATGTACAGATCGAATGTTTGGATACTATGACGAAAACGAACCTCGACGAACTTTACCGGTTGTAAGGTGCAAAGGATCTCTTGATTTGGGGAACGGGAAGCGGCTAGCTCCAATCCAGACTGGGTATAGAAATATGATGTTTCATAAAAGTTACGAATCTTGCCTTCTGACACTGACAATCTCATGGGCCAACAACCAATCTGAACTATCAATAGTTCTTAACTTTAGTTTATGCGATTGTCCAAACATCAATCGGAGTGCTTAGGAACAGTATTTATTTAATCTCCATTTACAGATGACTAGCCGGGGATAATGCGTTATAAATTGCCGACAGACTATGTTAACTGAAAAAATTGCACGAATCTAAAAGTTACATGAATTAAGGTATCTGATCAAAGGTTAAGCGACACTAAAGTTGGAATAAAAGTTAGTGGTATGTGGATTTATAAGTCAAGAGTATGCAGAGCCTTTTACTTGTTATTTTTCTAAATAGTTATAGAAATTGAGAAAAAACAATCAATTCAGAAGTAATTACAAAATCGGTACCCATTTTTTACCCAAAAATACAACTACTATTGATTCATCTCAATAATAATTATAATACTACTCAAACTTGCTATTTACTTTTTTGTAAATTAAGGGTAATGAACAAAAAATCGGGCTGCACTGCAAAAAAGAATGCTGTTTGTAGAGCAAAACAACTTCATATAATTATAAATAAAAAAACAATTCCTTGTTTTCAATAGTACTTCAACTTCAACATGGTTTGCCTACGCGAAAACACGAAAACACCTACTATCAAATCAATCATATAAAATTATAAAACCTTTCGAATTGTAATAAATTCATCACCTGTTTGACATCTTTCACTTTAATTCCTTTTCTTATTCGTTCAACGAATGGGTTGCATATAAATCAAATAAAAGGTAGAAATCGAATAAGCAACACAAAAATTAGTGTTAATAATAAAAATGTTGTCTTCTAATTTGCAATTGTTAAACACAATTGAAAAACGAGATTACATTGTGACTTTATTAGTAGAATTGCGTCGTGGAAATTTAAGACCAAAGAAAACGCGGGTTTGATTCCTTTAGCAAGCCAAAATACATAAATGTTTTTCGATCAAGGTTATAAAATCATCAAGTTAGCAAAACTAAAAAATAGTCTATTTCTGGTGGAAACATAGTATAATGAATCGACTTTACTTTTTTAAATAGGTACAACTTGGAATTGTTGATTAGCAAACAAGTTGTTGTTTCGTTCAAACAATTCTCAATGTAAATCGAATTATAGAGGGTATTGAGACATAAAGACAAAAGAAGACCAGTGACAACAACAAGAGTAAGAGATAGAACCTTCTACGTACCGCTACAACTTGCGTACCAAACATCGCTTTCAATAATATGTATATAACATCTCTATGGCAGTTTCCCGGTGAAACTTCCATATAAATTTGTAGCGAAACGTTCAGTGTGAGTATTGTATTGAACTCACTAAATATTATTTTATATTTATTTATTAATCCGGTAAAAACACCATTGAGTTGATATGCAATAATACAAACTAAAAATCAGACTCAGAAAACATCAGGAACCGTATGCTCATATTATGTAGATGAAGTAGACGTGTTTAGAATGTTCTCAATGTAGAAAAAAATACAAATAAATCATTTGCTGGAAATGGGAAAAGTTCTCAAATAAACTATTAAAAGTTGCATAAAATATTAAAAAAAAAAACGCACTAAACTAGTAAAGCTGCTTATTTAATCCATCGCCATGCTTTAACAGCCAAAAATGTATTATAAAACAATGTAAGGTGATTCAATTTGAAATTAAGAAAATTTATATTATGATTTTGCATGATATATTTGTACTTAAATATATACAAAAATATGAATTGATTTTCCTTATTATAATATGTTTTCTAAATGATAAGATGAAGGCACTTAAATGGGTTAATAATAGATATCTTATATCAAAGGGTTAAGATCAATCTTAAAAGCTACAAAGAAAAATATGGAATATAAAAATTTGAACATGTTTTAAAGTTCAACACCAAAATATAAATCTATTTCTACAACAATCAAAAGCAAATATAAGGTTTGATCAATTTTTAAAGAAAAAAAACTTAATGTATGTACATAGTGTATATATATTAAATGTATACAACAAATGAAAAAAAAAAACATACAAAAAATAACCAAAAATATATTTTAACATATCAGAAATATTATACAATATTTATGTAAAAAAAATTAATATTTCGTTGTAAAAAAATAAATCGGTAAACTTATTCAAAAAAACGTGAATGAAAAAACAATCAAACATCAATGATAGTTTGTAAATCAGGTTCAATCAAATATTAATAATGCTAGCTGAATTTTGTTCGTCTGCCACAACTACCGCCACAGTCGTTGCAGTTGATGGCGGCGGCGGCGGAGGCGTAGTCATTATCGTTGGCTTACTTTTCTCGTCTAAATTATTAGTCAATTGATTTCTATTCAATACGCTAGCATCATCAAATCCATTCACAACAAAAACATTGGAATCAGTGTGATTGCTATTACTACTCTTCATATCTATGATAACATTACCATTAGCGATATTGGCAGCGTTTGTTGATGATAAGCTAGCATTGGCATTGCCATATGCGTTAATTAATGATGGCAAATTGTCTATCGGTTGATTTAAAAATGTATCAGTTGGTTGGTCTAACCTTGTCTGGGTGTCTCCCATGGATTCGTATGAGGAACTCTGATGATGGCCTTGTGTTGGGTATATTAAACCATCACCCAAACTAGAAACAAAATGTTGGTATTTTTTTTTGTTGATATGAATGTAAATAATAGTTTGATGTTTGTTAGTTGTTAAATAAAATATGAACACGGGTGTTTTCAGTACGCACTTAGGATTTCATAGTTTAGAGTACCCTAGTAGTTTTTTTAATTTTATTATTTTTAGCACAAAGGAATAAAGTCTAGCAAAACAAAAATTAGTTGAACTCATTAAAAACAAACGAAATAAAATAAATAATATTGTTACAAAGGGGGATAAAAGATTATTTTTAAAAGTTCGGTTGATAAAAAAGCCAAAGCTCACATGTACAAATTTGTTTATATATTTCAAAGAGTAATATACTTAAATAATTTGTTCTATTAAAAAATAGTTAAGGGATTTAATATGAAAAAGATTAGTGGGCTATAGGTCAAAAGACAGTTCTTAGATTCTTTGCGACGTTTCGAACATGTATGTATATGTTAATCATCAGGCCTTTATTAAATAAATTTAAGAAATAAGTTTAATAAAATAGGTAAAACCATAAATAAGTCTGCAACAATATAAACAAAAATGTGTCAAACAAACTTACAACAATTATTAAGGACATAAAGAATGCAAATTTCATCACATCTTACACTTCGAATTTAAAAAACAAAAAAAGTAACTGAAAAAAAAAATTAAATTCGAAGTGTAAGATGTGAGGAAATTTGCATTCTTTATGTCCTTAATAATTGTTGTAAGTTTTACCTATTTTATTAAACTTATTTCTTAAATTTAAATAATAAAGGCCTGATGATGACATGTTCGAAACGTCGCAAAGAATCTAAGAACTGTCTTTTGACCTATAGCCCACTAATCTTTTTCATATTAATGAACATAAAGGTCACTTAAAACAATAATTTGTTAAGGGATTTATATATAAATATATGTATATATGTACTTATACAAATTATGCTACGAGTTTCGTATTTTTTTTATAAAGTTATAAGAGTACAAATATTAAAGCTGGAAAAGATAGCGGAATAAGTCACATGCGAAATTTTATTTTGTTTTCAGTAAATTGTGTTGCGAGTACAAATTAAGAATAAGTATAATATAAGGATAACTATTATTGTAATTCTTTTTAAATTAGAAAACCGATGAAAAAGGAAGCTTTTTACCTTTTTTAGGGTAATAACTATAAAACAAAATAACAACTTTCAAAAAATGTAGCTTGTATTTATACCTCACAGATTCTGCGAATATAATTTCTTTACAAACACAAACACAAATTAATAACTTGATTTTCGAAAAAAAATTCCTCTTTTTAAAAGGAAATTGATAGGATTCCTAACAGATACTGTAAGGCCCTTCGTCCACTTGAAAATTTATAATAATAACGTTGTATAAAAGTTGCGTGTATTTTTTTTATGTTGAATTTCCTTGTGAATTGCGGTTGCGTTGTTCAAGTGGACGAAGTGTCTAAGCTTCCAGCTTACCGGTGAGTGTTGTCTCATTAAGTACGAGGTGTATATTAGTGTTATAATGTGGCTTTACTGCGACCCGAAAGTATGGGCTTAAAATTGAATCGATACAAATTTTGTCAGTGGTGTGAAAGGAAAGAGGTACAAATTTTTAAGATTATATTTTTTCATAATAAGATCATCTCATATTAGGCGTTGGTATTGGTTAGACAATTATTGCAGTTAACTTTGACAAACAACGCTTCTACTAATTATAAATGAGCTTCTCAAGAATAAGAAAATATGTTTTGTAAGACGAACTGAATGCGTATCCAGGACCCATTATAATGCTTATTAAAGATCCCAGGTTAGATAAGGAATTGCTAAAACCTCAAGCAGTTCTTTATCTTACCATTCTTTTGTAATGTGTGTTCCAACATAGTTTCGGCTTCTTAACTACCAATTTTTTGCTTTTGTGCCTTCTTGCTTTTAAATCCAAAGGGCATTTCACTTTTTTCTATTAAAAATATATAATCTTATCAAAAGAAGGAGACAATCGTCTACGTCCATCTTATTGGCAACCCATATGAGAGTCTTTAGAAAAGGCACTCTCAGAAGATATGATTAGCGTTCTTAATGCAAATGACTGGACAGGAAGGAAATGTTTTAAAAGTGAAGGCATAAGCGTTTTGTAATTTATTATGATTTTAAGATTTAATTTGAAGATTTATTTGTCAACCGGCTTATCCATTCTTTTAAATGAATTGTAAAACTTTTTAACTCGTAAAGTTTCATGATAAAATCACATCAATTATTAAACTAATAATCATTTACGAAAATAAAAAAAATTAACATCTAAAGACGGGCATAAACTTCTCAATAAAACACACGCAGAGTGTGCAGAAGTGAGGAGATGCCCAAAAAACTTTAGTTATTTTATTTACGCAACTTAAAACCGGATTTATTTGCGATAAACAAAAGTTTACAAAAGTGAACTTAAGCTAGCTCTAATTCAAGAAATTGTGAAGAGGACGTAAGAAGCATTATATAAAAAATGCATAAAAGCTTCACAACAAGAGGGTTCGTACTCAGGAATTGTTCTAACTCTTCCTGGCTATGATGTAACTTGCGATAACAACACGCTTTGAAATCAAACCAAGATCACTCTTCCAAATTTCATTCTCATTGGGCTAAGAAAGCAATTAAGTAAAAAAGCTCTCAGTCAAGGAACTAAATTATCATTGTATATGATCCTGATCATCCTTCTCTATGGTGGAGAGACGTGTCAAGATTGAATGAGGAAGTGTTTGGTCGCCTTGAGGGAAAAATCTTTTGATTGATTTTCGGTCTATTGTGTGTGGAGGTTTGACGGGATTAAGAGTTGTAGGCTGACCAAGCAATACCTACTTTGGCGTGACCAAAGAAGAACTGATCCACCCCTTACTTTAGACCCAAAGAAGAAGAGCGTTAGGATTGTATTGTTCCGACTTTATTGATAAACAACAGCATATGGGAAGCTTGAAGATTTTCCTGTAATTAACTCAAAAAGAGTCACGTAATGCAAAACAATGAGAACATGCTATTTAAATACATGGTGATCGGTTTTCCAAAATTCAACTACAAACAACATACGAGAAAAGAAATAATAATAACATTCTTAAAAAATCACTGTCAACTCTCAAATATTTGGCAATCGATTAAACGAAAAAGCTTCTATTTTGATTTTGTGTTGCCCATAATTTTCAAAATACGATTGATTCGAATTCGATTGTTCAAACTTTATTTCTATTACGCATGATTAAGTTCATAGTTGCACTTATTTCTTCTTTATTCTCTTTCGTAACGTTGCAGGAATTGTTTCATGCTTTTTGTTTGTTTTGAAGACTTTTTCTCTGAAATATTTATGTAGGTTTGAAAATAGATTGTATTAGTTTTGTTTAAATTCATTTAAGAACTTCTAAAATATTGCCCTTTGTTAACGTTTAAATATGAAAGGACCTACCGTTCATGCAAGATTGTATTAATTTCTATGTTCTCTTCCCTTAATAATTGCAAACAACACTTAAAAAAACCACGGTGTGAAGTTCATAAACACATTTTACCACACAAGTGTATCCATTCCTAGGACAACTCAACCAAAAAGGTTAATCAAGATAATGAGTTCAACAAATTTTTTGTATAAATTTAAATAAGTCTGCAAGAAAGTTTGATTATTATATTCAAACCCACAAAAAGTTGTTAGTAAAATTTAAACTTATATACACACAAAGAATCTGAATGCTTTTAATTTGCCAAATATGCCAAAATATCATGTGAAGACATTCTTGTTATGCCAGTTAAAACAAATACGTAAAAACACATGTGTTATTGAAAAACATTTAAGAAAACAAGTGCAATAAACAAAACACCACAAAAAATCTTACCTGGTGTAAACTGGAATCAACCAGAGTTTCCAATTATCACCGAAGACCTCTTGGAAATTTGCATATTTTCCTAAGTTAAATCCATTTTTATCAGGTCCACCTATACGAAAAACAGGTGCCCTAAATGCTTCTGAAAATTTTCATAAAGATAAAACAAAAATTAAAATCAAATATACAAGAGAGAGAGTTTAATTATAATAACTTACCTAAGGTCGTTCTGTTGACTAAAACTAAATATATATGATAGCCAAACAAACTGACTAAACTTATCGCAAACATTACTGATACAAAAAATAGGAATATTATATGGAATCGTCCCATTCCACCGTCAAGCTCACCCTGCAGATACAAATAAACATGCAGTGAACATAAGGACTATTTAAGATGGTATACGCAAATCATACAGTGCTTACCCGCCAGAACTTTACAAAATATTCTAGAGATGTTAGGGCTACGTAAAAACAATAGAGCAAGGCATATCCAAGGAACAGAACAAAGAATTTGTAATTCTTAAAGTTCACACAATTATTGACCCAAGGACAGTGGTGGTCCATTTTTAAAACACATGTACCACAAACGCTGCAGTGATGTGCTCGATCTGGTTTTATAATTTGACATTTTTCACAAAATCTTACAGCGCCATGAAGAGTCCTTTGTTAGAAAAAATATAAAATATTAATTATTTTGATATAAAGTATGAAGTTATTTGTATTTACAAACCGATTAGACACAGGTAAGTCCTTTGCGAAGTTTTCTAGAACTCTTTTTTGTTGTTCTTGGTTTTCTGCGCGGAATAATCGATCGATTTCAGTTTCAGGAATGCGCCACTGTAATAAAAATATATTGTTAATCAAATATGTAATATAAATCAAGCTATTAATCGAAATTACAATCATGTTGCAAACTTGCATAGTTTTTAAATAGATTTTCGATTTCCAACCAAATATGTGTTGTCAATAATCAATGCTTACAAAAAGCCAACCCAGATTAAAAAAAATTACAATAATTTATATTAATTAACAATTACACATAGCAAAAGAGAGAACTGGAGCAAGTAAGTGTATAGGATTGAAGGAAGTAACTTCATCATCATCATCGGCTCGACAACCGGGGTCCGGTCCTGGCCTCCTTCTGTCTCACCACCTATCCATCCATCAGCCGACGCCATCCAGTTGCGCACCCCAAGCCTCCGGGCGTCCTGGTCTACGCCATCTTTCCAGCGCAAGCATGGTCTACCACGCCATAGAATGTACCACAAAGAACTTTCCGAGCAGGTTCCTCTTCGCTCATGCGAGCTAGGTGCCCTGCCCACCGAAGTCTACCGAGCCTAATTTTTGTCACGATAACTGCTTCAAGGTAGATTGCGTACAATTCATGGTTGTACCGTCTCCGGAATCGTAACTTCACTATCCAAATATACACTCCTACTTGACATTCCTAGAGACAACATGATTAAGAAATACAACTTTGAGAGAAATTTTCGAATTGAGTTAAGCGATAAAAAAGAATTGGTAGGAGAATGAGAATATAATATTATATACTAAAGCCATCAAATGGTACACTGATGGATCAAATACTGCCGAAGGGACTGACGCAGGGATTTTCGGGCCAAGAACCAAATGCTCTATACCAATGGGTAAGTCCTCTAGCATATTCCAAGCGGAAGTAAACGCAATTAGAATATGTTCACAAATAAACATTGAAAGGAACTACCGGAAACAGAATATAGCCATAATGTCAAACAGCCAAGCTGCACTCAAAACACTAAATTCCTGCGTACTCAGCTCGAAGCTGGTTTGGAAGAGTGTAAACGAACTCAACACATTATGCAAAAACAACACTGTAACATTATACTGGGTTCCAGGACATGTTGGAGTTAAGGGAAATGAGGAAGCTGATGTTTTGGCTAAGGCAGGGGCAGTGGCACCCCTGATTGGGCCGGAACCCTATTACGCGATAGGTAAAAATGTGATAAAAAATCAAATCAAAGTCGAAAAGTAGGCAAAAGAATCCAAAAACTGGAAAGAACTCCCTAAACTGAGACAAGCCAAAATTCTTCTTGGGAACTATAACCAAAAACGATAAAAAGCTTGTATAAACCTGAGTAGAAACAAACTTAGAATCTTAACGGGTTTCCTCAGTGGTCACTGCAAACTTAAAAGACACCTAAACATCCTAGGAATATCTAGTAGTGGAACCTGCAGATTATGTGACGACCAAGAAGAAATGCCAAACCACCTTCTAGGAAAGTGTGGGGCGAAAATGCACAAAAGAATAAAACATCTGGGAAGTTACCAGATAGAGGAGAGCGAATTACCCTCTCTACAAGTACTCCAGATACTATCATTCCTTAAAGATATTAACATGGAGGAAGAGCTGTAGAATGAGTCAATCATCCAGCCCTAGTAAAGGGGCACAATAGATCTAAAGGTAGCAGTGCACCACAACCCCTAAATTTATTCATGCATTCATATTAATTAACGACGAAGATAAAAGATAAACAAACTCAAAACTTTTCGTATGTTACAACGACGGCAGCATTATTGTTAGCAAATCTGGGCAAACTTAAAACACCTTTTGACTTTAAAAATGTAACTTTTTATCTAAAACTCTTAAAAAAAAATCTTAACCGATGAAATATGTACAACTTGTATTTTTTTTCGCAGGATCGTTATTTTTTTTAAATCCTATTTTTTAAGCTTCAAAATATTTTAAACGCATATGTGTAACTTAAGGGTTTATTTTGAACAAAAATGTTTAAGTATCGTTTCAGCAAATGGCCCTTACATACATTTCGCTTTAAATAATAATATTTATTAGGGAAATCTGTATGGTGGAATACAAAGCAAAACGTTTGTGGGTGTACTCAAACAAAAAATCCGACTTCTTCATTTAAGAAGACGTTTTGTAAGTGCAAACTTTATTGCAAAAAATATCACATGCTAAATGTTAAATGATTCCCTGTGCGGGTACAGGTAAGAATATTTCCACAGTAAGTCTACCTCAAAGATTGCCTAAGTCCTTGGGTTGAGCAACTGGAGATAACCATCGTGTTGAGAAGTTTAAGCAGCAACTATTTTTAAATACAAATACAACGGATACGGATGCTATGTTTTGGATGTCCTGTTTTCGGTTCATGTTATTTTTATTATTGAGGATGTGTAACCTTTCTAAAGTGGTATTGTTTAAGTGATAACGTGGTCGAAGGTGATCAAGCTAAATTTACGCGAAATTTGAAGAACTTGTTAATACTGCAAGGTACTGATCCTGGAACTAGCTGAAATGATCGGGTCAAAGCTAGATTGATTCTGGGGACTAGTAAAGCAATGCAACAGATTTTTCGAAATCTGAGAGTGGCAATTTGGAACATTGGAAGTAAGAACGTACGAAGTTACGAACTGCAAGAGATGAGAAGAGAAGGGTACAAGAAAGAAAATGGGAAAACTCTGGCAATAGAGTTCGATTTTTGGATATAGTAGCGTCTTGGTGATTTCAAAGTTTAGTGCAAAGAAGAGTGTGGAATATTGTCAGTACCTATGCTTCCCAATCTGGGTGTGAGCAAGCGGAAAAGGATGCATTTTGGCAAAATTTATACAAACTTTTTAAGAACACCTCAAAGAAAGAAGTTTTGTTTGTGGTCGTGGATTAGAATGGACATGTGGGAAGGGGAGGTCTTACGTTGACTATGAGGACAGCCATGGTGACCTGGGATACGGCATCACAAATTCACTTGGTGAAGGCATCCTTAGTTTCCCGGAGGATACTTTTCAACAGCCGCAACAAACAACCAAGAAGTACCCGACATCAGACTGGAAAAAAACATTGCGGCGGCGGTGAAAAACTCCGAAAAAAGAAAAAGCGATTGAGCCAGACGGGATACTCTGATTTTTGGAAAAAGATGCGAGACATCGGGCTAAGATGGCTTACAGTTCTCTTTTCCAAACTTATCAGCGAAGACCACATGCCTGATCAGTTCAGGGCAGGATACCTTCTCTCAATTTATGCAAAGGAAAGGGTGATATTGCGAAACAGCCATTGTTACCGTTCAATCAAGCTGATGTAACACACGATGAAAATGGTGTACATCAAGGAAGCGTCTTGTGACCTTTGCTTTTTATTACCTACAGTTCTAGATTATATATCTTAAGATAGTAAAATACTTCGCACGACAGCAATAATGACAAAGCTTGGTCGAATTAGAGGAGTAAGAAGATCCTTCTCTTAAAAAGTGCCACAGTGAGTAAGAAAAAAGATATGTAGACTAAGTGATGAAATGGGAAAGGTGCATCAAAATATCGTTTGAAAAAAAAATTCCAACATCGAACAATTTCTACATCGAATACTTTTAGTTTTAATTCGCCATCGTTTTCTCTTACCACTAAAATGCCAAACGAACCTTAAAAATATTTATAATTATTTTATAATATGTCTTCATTCCATACTAATAGTGATACATTTTTAAATGTATACCTACATACATTCATTATGAAACAATTAAATCAATTCATTTGCTTAAACAAAAATATGTAAACATTTTAGTATAATTTACTTCACCCGCTAATAAAGCGATATCGCATATCACAACGTAATCAACCTCAATATGTAATGACATTTATAATAAATCATATAAAAGAACGCTGTAAATAAAAACAAAATTTCAGTATGGCTTTCATCAAAACCTCTTCTTCTTATCGATGGAAAAATAAAACAATAAAGTTGGTGTACATTCATAGAGTTCGAGTTCTCGGCTATGTATGATTCATGACCACAAAATGAAACTCAACTAAAGCATGATAACAAAGGCTATCTCTAAAGATTAATTATATTAATTTAGTAGTTTGATACTCACTTTATGAGGAACTGTTCCGACAGCGGTGAAAATTGTATTCCAGTAGGACCAGAAAAAGAGCACACAAACAATATGATACAATGCAATAAAAATAATCTTTTGCACAGTACTATCGATTGATACTGAATGGAGAAGAGGGTTTGAAAAACAAAAATTAATTAGATGGATAAGGATTTTGCAATAATCGAATAGATTAATCTATGAAAGAATACTTACGTATGCATAGTTGAACAACATAGGCGTAGTACGACCACACTGTGATCGCCACTATAAATATTACTGGAATCCACTTGAGGCAACGCATGCAATCGGTGCAGGGAGTGCTCTTCTTTCGGTCGTGGTTACCCATTGGTTTTTTTTTTTTTTTTTTTTGTTATATGACTCGGAGGGGATATGTTGTATGCAGGATGTTTAATGATTTTTGTAGGATATTTTGTTTGAAAATAAATTGACTCACTTAATTAATAATAATTAACAAAAATAATATCGATGCCTTTTCATATTTACTTCTGGAGGACGTAGTGAAAGTGACAAAGGCGAATTTTTCATCTGAAATCGCTGGCGATTGTTTGACATTTTGTTTGTACATCGGCTGAGAAAATAGCTGAATTGCTGACAAAGTGATGCCAAAATATAATTTGTAAATCGAACTTTACACTGTCAGTCATTTGGTGTGCTATTACACCTTGCGACAGAAGGCTCGCCTCTTTTTGAACAAAATGAGTGCGAAAGAGAAATGAAACAAAAAATCAGCCGACGGGTGAGCCTCGGTCCGTATTTTCTGTGATTATTTTTGCATTCTTTTTCTCTTGTTCATTATTTTTCTACCTCGCTTCATTTCTTTTAGGTACTGAAAGAGTGTACATGCATGCTTTGCATAAAAAATCCTCTTGTGCGCTGTGGGTAGAACAGAGGGAAAAGAGGATTGTAAAATTTCAGTCATGACTCTCTGAAACACAATTTAATTGCGTGAAAAAGAGAGGCGAGCCTCTGGTAGCAAGGTGTAGTAGCACACTAAGTTACTACGTTTATAGGCGTGTGGTGGATTTACATGTCTCTGCACCTGCAGAAAACTAAAAAGAAACAGAAATACATCTTAAACCCAAGAGACGAAAAGAGTACACAGTCTTAAAAATGCAATATAAAGAAAACGTTGAAATTTTTCGATTGATATGCTGTCCTCTCGCTTACTCTAATGAAAGAGACCCATGTGTGGTGAATAAAAATCCGGGGTTGGCATCAAGTTTCATCATTTTGAAAAATTCACCTCCTAATGTTGGTGCACACTATTTGAAGTTAAAATGCCAATAAATTTTATTACTCTGTTAATTTTATTATTCCGTTAACTAAAACGATTTTAGGTGTGTTTTGGTGAAACTGGGCATTAGTGCTACATTAAATAGACATTCGTAAATTATATATGCACACAAAGTTGCTATAATGAAGATGGACATGTTCATCTTTACCTATAATTTCTAATCTTTTCCTATAATCTTTACCTATAATCTTTACCCATAATTTATGTATGAAGATCTCTGCAATAGGTCAGCAATTAAAGTGAACACTAAAGTGAAGATAAAATCTTGGAATGCCTGGAAATTTTTGGCGCGAAATATAATGTCAATACATTTTTTGCTTAAAGGTTGGTGGCACCTATGACAGCTTAAGATATGGACTCCATATACAATGGTTATTAATGGTTGTGTTCAATGTGTTTTCCTTTAGGGCCGTGTTTTGCGGAAGAAGTAAGAAGCTTTCAACCTACGAAAGTTGCAAAAAAGTTTTGATGATTTTGAACTTTTCGCTTAAAAACAAATAAAAATTGGTTAAAGCAGATTTTTTAAATAAAATTGTAATATTCAAGCTAAATAATGGTTATTTATCCGGTTTTTGTTTGTTTGTAGTGGAATTGCAATAGTAATATTGCAAGTTGACCAACTCGAATTATTCAAATAGCCATTCTTTCAAGACACACCCATAAAATTATTTGAAACTTCGGCTTGGCGTATAGTCAAGAATACCAACTTTGAAATAAAATAAAAAAGTGGATACAAAAGTGAATATAGCGTTTTATTGGTTCTTTCCAGTGCTGACTTACTAAAAATTACCAACAAAACACGACTTATGTTTTGATACAAAGTGAAACAAATTGAATCATCGCGTTCGTTAACTTTGTAGCAATTTTGTAACACTCTGAGAGATTTTTTTCATTCTTACAAAACTTTGACAGGTTTAAGACAACGTGCTACGAAAGTAACCAAACATAGCTAATTAGTCATCAGGCAAAATTAAAACGGGTTTTGATTTTTCGTCAAACAAATGCACGCACACAGATTTATTTTTACCAAACACCAGATTGATGTGAAATGACTGAGCGTGTAAAGGTCGTTTTTTCATTTTCGAGCAAGTTTCAATTTCCAAATGACGCCAAAAAAAAAAATACTTTTTTTCTAGTTCCAATCAATTTTAAGAAATCTAGATATTTTGCCAGGGCAAAATGTGAGCAACTACAGACATGGCACACACTCAAACCGATTTGACAAATGTCAGTTTGAGGTTTGCATCCCGCGCGATTGTGATTGGCCGCCGGGATCAAATCTGAAAAATTTAAAAACTCATAAGCTGATAAAAACAAAGTGATCTCGTTTTAATTTCGATGACAACAACAAAAAAGCGAGAAATTTGAAAAGTACCATGGAAATCAACATTAATTTTTTTTCCGATTTTTCAGACGAGTGAACGGAGAGCAATACAACGTAGTGTGAACAAGTCCTAATATTTCAAGTACTTACCCAATGCACAAACCATCACTTCACATCCCCTCAAACCACATCCAACTGTCATCTAATCAGTCTTCCCAACCTAATTGGAAATTTCCCACCAAAAACAAGAATAAATTTCCCATTTCCAACAAGATTTTTTGACATCCCCCTCTTTTCCACACACACATGATGGGAAAATTATCATCTGGGGCGCCATATTGTTTTATTGTAGAGATACCGAGCGAGAGAGCGGCCGCACTTGTACTTTACGTCTGTAAATTTTTTTTGTGAAAGTGAACAAAAAATAATTAAATTTCTCAAAAGAAAAATCATTTTAATTCCCATTAATCAGAAATAAAAAAGAAAAACAAAAGTTCGTTAAAGTTCTTGATTTTTGTGTCAACAAATCACTTAACCCGACAGATCACCGTTTCGTGTGAATCGATAAAAAGTTATATCATTTCTACTATGTACTGCTACTGCAGTCTTTGGCTGTGAAAAAAAAAGAATTGAATTCGCCTAACCCCCCAAAAAGCAACTCAACTATCGCCCTCGTCGCCGCGTGACTGACTCCCCCGGATCGAGGTTTTTTTTCCAAATAGGTATTCCTTGTTCGTTTGCTTCTCCTGACTTAATCGATACATGAATTTTCCAGTTATCATCATCATCACCGACAACGACGACAAACCGACTACCTCGACGAATCCGTAGACGAGGTTTGGAATAAAAAAGGCAAAAAAAAAAGAAGTAAAAAGCTGTCGAGGAACGAAATCGCTGTGTCGTCGCCTCCGTCTTTTACGTGAATTTTCCATTTTCGATTTTCCGTGTTGGAAGAGTTGGACGAACGGACAGACCCCCCGCTGTCGTGTTAAAGGTATCCCAGTGCGTGTACACCGTGTATCCTTTAGTGTCATATAATTGCATATTTGAAGCAAAATTGCAAGTTCCGTCTGCATTGGGAGCAAGTTTCCTAGTTTGGTTCGAATCGGTTCGGGTTTTTGTTGATTGAAAAATACACTTTGGTGTTGTTTGCTGTTGCTGTTGATTGATTGGAAGAAAGTTCGGACTCAAAACATATTTGAAGAGCCACATAAACGTAAGTTGTTCAATATATTCCTCATTTCTTGTCATCATAGCCTGTTGGTGCTTGCTAACTCTATAATTTGTACTACGACGGCACAGTCTCTCTCTCTTTTGGTGAATTGTTGAATGTGTGCACATCTGAATAATGTACACACATAAATTCTCTACCACCCCCGGGGGAGCATTTCATTTTGTTGCCGTTGGATTGGATTTCTTTCTGTTTGATGTAACGTACGTAACTCGCTTGTTCAACATTCACCTGACTGCTTGCGATTGCCTTACCTGTCACCCTTTCATCTTTGGCTCCACTCAGTCTTCTCAGCCTATATAAGAATATTGTGCGTGTGAGCAGCAAGAAGATGGATAGTCGGATTAAACTTTTTTTTTTGCTTAAGTCTGGTTTCAAGATTTATCAGAGTTTGCTGTTAATCAATTTTACATATTTTAGTTTAATAGTTTTTTCAATTGAAAATTAGCTTTAAGGTAAATGATTGAAAATTATTTTGACCAATTTAGATTGCTTTTATGTTGTTTTGGATGAAATCTAGTTCTTCCTTTGGCTTATTTGATCATTAGTAATGGCAATGAAACAAAATAAGTTTACATTGATTTTCTCAACGTTTCGACAGAGATTTCTGTCTTCTTCAAGGGATGTTATTCAAAACTTATTTAATAAAACAAATAATCAAACATTATAAAAAATGAACAAAATTATTTAAATTTTAAATAATAAAATACAAAACATTAAACACTAAGTTATAATATTTTTTAAATTTATATGGGTGATTCTCCACTAAAAGCTCTTTTTCGTGTTCCCAGTCGAAAACGATTAAGGTATTACTTACTTACTAAGATGGTGCTTACAGTCTAGGATGGACTACGGCCTCAACCAACATGCCTTTCCAGCCAGCTCTGTTCCGAGCTAGCCGCTTCCAATTTTGCACCGCAAGTTGGCTGAGGTCGTTTTTCACTTGTGTGCGCCCTCTATTGGGGTCTTCCAACGCTGCGTACACCACCAGGAGTGGACTCGAAGACTCGTCGGGCTGGTGCGTTGGTGTTCATACGCTCCACTTGACCCAGCCGCTGTATTTTAAGCTTGTTGACCAGGTCAATATCGCTGTATAGCCGGATAGCTCTTCGTTGAATCTTCTTCTTCATACTCCTTCGATACACACAGGACCAAAAATCACTCGAAGAATCTTTCTCTCAAAGCACCCAAGTAACTTCTCATCCGAGTCTTAAAGCTTATGCTTCCGCTCCATACAGCAGGACTGGGATGATCAAGGTCTTGTACCTTACTACTTAAATGCTTTCTCAGCGCGAAGAAATTGAACATTCTGTGTTCAATTCATAAACTAATATTAGCCGGTGCAGACAATTTTCTGGCAAAAGCGAAACCAAAAAGAGCAAAGTGCTGATCTCAAAGCCAAACAGATACTGCTCTTGAATTTGAAAATATTTTCGAAAATTGATTTCATGTAAACACAGTGACATTTATTTCAATATTCAGTTACTGAAATAGAGAATTTTACGAACCTGTCAAACCAAGGAAATCTAGGTATAGAAAAGTGTAGGTAAATGTGGTACGTTTATTTTTTTGTTCGCAGCAACTCTGTCGGTAATGATAAGGTATCGCTAAATGTTAAAAAAAAAATATGTAGTCTCCATAAAGTAGTTAATAAATTCGTTCAATAGGCCTTATTATTTTTCTCCTCTTAGCAGAGCATTGAGCAAAGCTTGAACATCTCAATAATATGAAAACTACATGAATTTGGAAGTGATCAGCTTCATTTAGTCCATCATTGATTTATTCTGAGCTCACAGAGCGCGTTCCAAGTTCCACTTAAGCTCTGATCGGAAAAAAGAATAAAATCGAGAATTGTGTGTGATATATCGGAGCTAAAAAAGATACATATTTATTTTTCAAAAAGTTAAATTAAACCTTTGTATATAGAAACTATAGTAAGATTGAAACTAGAAAATTCTGGAGCTAGCATAGACTTTCGTTGACGTGGGTATTTTCATGTAAAATGAAAGAATTGAAGATAATCACTTGGAAAGAGACGGTTATGTAGAAGTTCTGACAACAATAATGCGATAAAAAAAAAATATACAGCAATACATTCGCAAAAACCAGATGCTTGGTCTGTTTTGTTTTGACATTCTTAAGTCTGAAAAAGTCCCAAGTCAAAAAGTTAACTCGAGGCTAATCCAAACCGGAACTGTATTGATCTCACACGGAAAAACTGGGCCTAAGGTTTGTGCTCTGGGCTCTCGGTAACTTGGAGAGATTTGATATGGATTTTGACTCACACAAGTAAAAGTTTCAAAAACTCCAAAATCCGCAAAATGTACCTACGTCTCTAACTTTTTCTGCATACTCTAATTTTAACATACAGTATAAAATACGCACTTCCAGGATCTAATTAAACTGCAGTCCATTTTTAATCTAAGATTGTTCTAAGATCTATTTATTCACGTGAAAAAAAAAACTGTTGAGATTTAAAAAAGCTTCCTTGGAAACAATCATCTACTATATCATCAAATTTTGGCATGTAAATATTTAATGCCGTTTTCGCAAAGCATTAAACGTTAATTTTAAAATTTGTAAATATCATTAAATTAGTAAGTCCTTGTCAGGCTTAGTTTTTCAAGAACTTGTCAATCCACTATTCTGTCTCATATTAACCATTTAAAATAAACTGTTGATATTGAAAATAACCCACCCCCTGATAAACATGTCTAAGTAAAAAAATGTGCTGCAGTGAACACTTGCATCAATTATCACCATCCATTGTTTTTCTCTTGAAGCTAAACATTCCTTTAATTATCAGTATCAACACGCTCCATTCACCTACCTATACGAACTTAAAGATAAGAAAATAATTTAAAAGCTAGCTAATTAATTATGAATGCAGGTTAATCGTTAGCAATTAACCCTAAACATTATACGAGTACTGCAAGACCCTTGGCTTTTTGTTTTGTTTAATGTAATATTATCATCATCATTAAAACTAAGTAAGTGATAACATGGAAAGTACAAATTTATTTTTTGATTAAAATTTGTATTTATGAACAAAATATGTTTGGGTATATTTGTGTTGATAATTATTGTTGTGTGTGCGGGCATACCTTATCAATCGAAATGTGATTCACGCATATGCCTCAATCTTATTTATTGAAATATGAGATTGAAATCACAGTCACGATAATTTATGTTTATTTTTAAAAGAAAATTGCGAATTCAATGTAATTTTCACGTGTCGGACGTGTCGCGCTTCGCGGAAAACTGCAGGCTATGATGAGATTTACTAAGAATATCATGATTCGATAGATAAAGAGTGCTGGGACACATTGCTTAGGTCTGTTTACAGGTCTTGGCTGTGGTGGTCGCTGATCTCAGCCGCAGGAACACCTAAATATTTGCTGTGTGCATAAGTAAGTTTAAGAGTTTTACAATCCGACAAGAGATCCCATACAATTATTTTAATACTACTTTGGGAAAAAAAGCAACAATTCGCTCTGAATGACCTATATCCAATTTAACAGCACGCAGAAATTGCTTTTATAGCCGCTAAAGAACGTCATTACCAGGAACTCAGCTTGGAAGCCGCTGTTGTAAGCAGGTAATCTGAGGGTAAGGTAGCAAATCCAAGGGTTTCTGACAAAATATCCATTCTTGATCCGTTGGTAAAGTTGACTATAGTCCGTTCAATGTATGTGGATGGTTGTCTTGCTAGTCTTCCCTGCTGATAGAATTGGTTTCAAATTGTCTAACGGGGTGTTATGAAGGTAGTCTGTGCACACATTGTTAAGAAGTTCAAGGTTGAGTATAGCTCCCAATCCCTTGAGAGTGGATTTTGTTGCTTCAGTATTACCATTGAGTTTATACACATATAGGAATCAAGATGGTTTCAAACTCACCGAAGTAGATGTCGCTAAATGAGCATATCGAGTAATTATTATTGCCCTGATTCCCTGTAACACAGTATCTCCACGAGCAAGATTTCACAGATTACCATCTGTCGCTTTCCATAGAAAGAAAGATTGCTAGAATGCTATAAAATGTATGTTGGGCATTTGATAGCTTACTATTTCATATAATTTCAGTCCAATTACAAAGAAAACAGAAAAGTCAATATGAAAATGACTTACTTTAGATGGCGCTTACAGTCCAGGGGTGGAATCGACTAAGGTGATTTGTGATAAGTGACTGTCAAAATCTACACTTTCTGTCTACGTAAGGTCATCATCACAGTGATAGCTAAAAACAAAAATATTGTGATAGTCACCTTCTCATGAAATTGACGTTTCATTTTTATTTTTGTTGCAATGTGACTAGAGTTACCACACGCATACAAAACATAAAATTTTCAACTTTTTTTCAATTTAGTCACCAAATCAACAAAAACAATATTTCATTTAACATATGAGTATACATTAATCGAAAATAAATGGTTAACATTAGATTTATTGCATTTATTCACTAAAAAATTTACAATTTCAATGAATTTACTTGAAAATATGACTACGGCAACAATGTTTTTCACAAATGTCACTGACACATTGAACGAAGTTGAATTGTGTTGAATTGGTGGATGTGATTACCTTACGCTGAAGGAAAAATCAATTTGATCACAAGTGGTGATCAAAAATGTGACAATCAACTATCATCTTACGCGATTCCACCTGGACTACGGCCTCAACCAACATATCTCTCAAGCCAGCTCTTTTCCTAGCTAGCCGCTTCCAATTTTGCACCGCAAGTTGGCTGAGATCGTTTTCCACTTGTGTGCGCCCTCTATTGGGGTTCTTCCAACGCTGCGTACACCACCAGGAATGGACTCGAAGACTCGTCGTGCTGATGCGTTGGTGGTCATACGCTCTACATGACCCAGCCGCTGTATTTTCAGCTTCTTGACCAGGTCAATATCGCTGTATAGCCCGTATTGCTCGTCATTGAATATTCTTCTCTATACTCCTTCGATGCACACAGGACCAAAATTCACTCGAAGAATCTTTCTCTCAAAGCACCCAAGTAACTTCTCTTTTAATGCCCATGCTTCCACCCCATACAGCAAGACTGGGATGATCAAGGTCTTATATAACGTCTCCTTGGTTCTATGAGAGAGGGCCTTGCTGCTTAAATGCTTTCTCAGCCCGAAGAAACAGCGGTTATCAAGAGTAAAGTGGCAGCTCATAGAATACTATCTCTAGCATGCTATGAGCTGAGCAATATATTGCATTCATAGAATATTATTTGCGGTCTCCATAGGCAATTTTAATAGAATGCTATCTCGCATTCTATGAAATCTAGATCGTGGAGACACCGAACAGAATTAATTTTTTCTGCATACATTTGTATTTGTTTTTCTTTATTTTGTTTGCCTTTTAACTCAAGAATAATTGCAACAAGAGTAAACAAAAAACAATTCGATAGTAACGACATCCTACGAGCAGTAATTGAAACTTATACATGATTTCTCTATGTGTATAAACTCAATGGTATTACCGATGTAGGCGAATCTTTGTTTTTTGACCATGGTAAATAGTTTTTTTTCGAAGCCCTTATAACTTACTGTTTAACTGTTTAAATAACAAGTAAAATCTATCCGTTTGTATAAAATCTGTTTACTTTTTCTAAGCCGACTCTAACAGTAACTTTATTATTTTCGTATAATAATAATTGTTGTCATAAACACTTCTGGAGAAATTTATCAGACAATTTTGTTACTGGATATTTTGATTCCATTGAAAGATATATAAAATTAATTTCATATATAGAATTGAAAAAAAAAAAAAAAAAAAATACGTGACAAGTTATTCAATAGAAGTCATAATGACAAAAATCTTATTTAATGTGTGTGCCGGCACAATGTGGACGGCGAAAGTAATCGGCACATTACGGCAATAATAACGATCATATGGGACAAAGGTCTGACACAAAAGGTCTTCGATTTAATTGAGCGACACGTTATTGCTCAACGACCATAACAAAAAAAAAAATATACAAAACAAACAGCTACAAAAAGTTTATCAATCGAGTGTCTAAAAAAATATACTCTGATGCGAGTTTGTTAAAAATATATATCAAAATATGTACATATGTAAAATAGATACAATACTTTTAAATGTATCTATCTGTTACTCTTGTATGAAGTAAAAATGAAAATAAAAAGATGTCAGATCAGATGATAGAAAAATAAAGTTATTAATGATGACTGGTATTATAGTGTATAGATATATAGCAAAGAACGAACAAAGTTTCAAATATGAATAAAACTAAATGTAAACTTATTGTGGGTACATCATAAGATAGTTTCTAGAATTCAAAAGTTGTTCTTATAATGATGAAGATGAAAAATCGATAATAAACTTGTGTAATTTATCAGGAAATGAAAAAGTTGATAAAGGCTTTGATTTATATTTCAAAGAAAATAATGTTTTTGCCGTAACTTTTATGGATCCCCTTAGAAACTGTTCGAGTTTATGAGAATGTACGGAATCAGACTGAGTACGAACAGAAGCTTTGTATTGTACATGGTAACTTCAGAAATTCAATTGAATGATTGTTGTTTTGATTTGTAATGAATTACAATGATAGCGGAAGTTTAATATTTAATGTAATATTTAGCGTATCTTTCAAAATTAGTTTTCAGTAAATATTATGAATTCAATATTTAATGTTGGGGTTAAGTGCATTTCACCTAATTCCAAGACTGTATGAGTATACACATTCTAAAGGTATTTGGAGAATTTGCAGAGCGGGTTGTTCGTTCCCTTCTGTCAGCTATTTTTGTCTTTGTGTATGAATACACCACATTCACCTATTAAATGGTTCAGCTTTCATCCTCTTCGTCACAGAAACTGCATGTAGAACTGCTAGGAATACCAAGAATATTTAGGTGCCTTTTTGGTTTTCAGCAACAATTAAGTAATTTTTTTATTTTAGTTTTTTTTTGTTTATTTTTTAGTTTGATTTTCTTTCAACATCAATGTGTCGTAGTAACCAGTAAAGGGAGCCAGTTCACACTTATATTCTTTTCAGTTAGTTCTCCTGGAATTTAATGCTTCGCGTGCCTGACATTTTTATGATAAATAACAAAAAAGGAGACGCTCTGACATGCACCAACTACAGAGGAATTAGCCTCCTAAACGTCGCTTATAAAATTTTGTCGTCCATCCTGTGTGATCGCTTAAAACCCCTTGTAAACGATCTGATTGGCCCCTATCAGTGTGGTTTTAGGCCAGGCAAGTCAACCACCGATCAAATATTCACACTCCGACAAATTTTAGAAAAAACTCAGGAATTCCAGATACCCACCACCTCTTTATCGATTTTAAAGTCGCGTATGATAGCGTGGATAGAGACGAACTGTACAGAGCCATGTCATATCTCGGCATCCCTGCCAAACTCGTCCGCTTGTGCAGGATGACAATGGAGAAATCTCGCTGCTCTGTTAAAGTCGGTAGGAACACCACCGAACCTTTTGATGTTGAGAAAGGCTTAAGACAAGGCGACGCGTTATCATGCAACCTATTTAACATCGTTCTTGAAGCAGTTGTACGAAAATCGCGAGTCAACACCACTGGTACAATTTATCAAAAGTCCGTTCAACTACTTGCATATGCAGATGACATAGATATAATCGGCCGAAACAAGCGAGCTGTGGCTGGTGCATTTGCCAGTATTGAATCGGAGGCGGCAAAAATGGGATTGGCTGTTAACGAAGACAAAACGAAGTATATGCTATCAACAAGAAAGGAATCTGAAAATCTGCGACTCGGGCAAAATGTCGAGATGGATAGCTATAACTTCGAAGTAGTCAAGGACTTTGTCTACCTGGGATCCACTATAACTAAGCGGAATGACATCAGTGCAGAGATCAAACGAAGAATTACTCTTGCCAATCGCTGTTTCTTCGGGCTGAGAAAGAATTTAAGTAGTAAAGCCCTCTCTCATAGAACCAAAGAGAAGCTATATAAGACCCTGATCATTCCAGTCCTGCTCTATGGGGCGGAAGCATGGGCGTTGAAGGACTCGGATGAGAAGTTACTTGGGTGCTTTGAGAGAAAGATTCTTCGAGTGATTTTTGGTCCTGTGTGTATCGAAGGAGTATGGAGGAAAAGATTAAATGACGAACTATACGGGCTATACAGCGATATTAACCTGGTCAAGAAGCTAAAAATACAACGGCTGAGATGGCTGGGTCACGTAGAGCGTATGGAAACCAACGCACCAGCCCGACGAGTCTTCGAATCCAATCCAGATGGTGTCCGCAGCATTGGAAGACCCCGGAACAGATGGCGCACACAAGTGGAGAACGACCTCAGCCAACTTACGGTGCGAAATTGGAAGCGGCTAGCTATGAACAGAGCTGGCTGGAGAGTGTTGGTTGAGGCCGAAGTCCATCCTGGATTGTGAGCGCCATCTTAAGTTAGTAAGTAAGTATGAGCTCTATAATGTTTTCCGATTGTGTGATGAGAGAATGACTGATGAAATTCGTGCCAACTTGTACTTTTCGTATGGCAAAAGGGTATGTCAGCAGGTAGTTTTCTAAATTTTAACTGAATACTTATGCTTTAAGTCAATAACTTGCGCATTCAAAGTACGTTTAATGACATAAAAAAAAATAGTTATTTCAATACGGTAAAAGGTAAAAGTATGTCCAATTAAAGCCAGATTACCTTCAATTAATCCCCAAAGTACAAAAAGCATTTCAGAAGCTTTTGCAGCTTAAAACAACATATCCGTAATAAAATCTCTATGATAACGTGTCGTAAATGCTTAAATATTATATGTACTTAGGTATATGTATGTTCTTTTATTGCCAATAAATAATGAATCAGTTATCCATTATTGACCATAACTTAAAAAAAAAAAATAATTATTCAACTTACCCTTTTCTTTTGCAAGGATTGACTAACCTAATGGGAATAATATTATCAATTAATGATTCATTATGTTGCCTTATTTTTATTCCCAGGACATACCTACTTTTATGGATAAAATAAAGTTTGTATATACATATGTACATATGTATGTATATGATGTACAGTACATATTTTGTATAGGTATCTTCCAAAACTACATATATATAATTCTAGGTCACATCGTTCACAAAGATAAATTGAATTGTTAAAGTTGGCTTGTGAATCGACATTTATGACGCATGTTGTTGATGAATGGCCTTAAATAAAATTATCAGGTTTAGATCTTTTCTCGAGATTAAACTTTGAAATTAGAACGGCTAATCGTTGGTTACTAATAAACTACAAAAAATGATTCCATTAGAAAAAAATTATTGAAATGTCAAAAGTAATATAAACCTGTATGTAAAAAAATAATGACAGTGTTTTCTTAGAAATACGAATACATTCCTTCTGACCACACTTGGAAGTTGGCTATCTCCATAAGGTTCTAGGTCGTTTTTAATAAATAATTTAATATTAAATTCAAAAACTATTGTTTTTGTGTAAATAATTAGGTATGTATGGGAAAACTGTTATTGAAAATAGACGACAAGGAGGATAAGGATTTTTTTCCAAGCCTCCAACACGGGTAATAAGTGTTATGTCATTGCTGAGGTCGACGTACCTACTACATAATTGATATGCAATTGAATAAAGTAATTCAATTAAGTAACCTTTTTCATGTGCCCTTTGATAAAATACTCATCTAACAGGGGAAACAGTATGTTGTTGTGCAAGTGTCCTTTTCTAAATATAAACTCTCATCAACACGAACGACACAAAACAAATGATAGATTTGAATGTCATTGTCCGTTTGATATGAACTGAACTTTGATCTATACGCATACACATTTTGTATCGGTCTTAAGGTCTTCAAGAGGCGATTTTTTCTCCTTGATGATCTAGTTATAATTTAAATGAATAAAATACGGGTTGAATACGAAATCTCGAATGACAAAATCTCGAATGCAAACCTACTAAAAAAAGTAATGTCAGGTCATGGCGTCTATACAGTGAGATAGGTATGAGGGCATGCTGCCCCCTGCAACCCCCCCTGCCTGGCCTTGTTATAGGATTTGGGTTGGGTGCGAGTATGTAAAGTTTCTTTTAGATTTAGTTCCTATGTATTGAGCATTGAGAAAGTACTGAAATTCGAGACTTTCATTTTAAACTATTCGATATTTTGTCATTCGAGAAAATTAGAGATTTATGGCATTCGAGATTTTGTACCTTTCCCATAAAATTTTAGAAAATATCCCCTGGTAATGCTAACTTTACTGTCAAGTTAGCAAAAGCACCACTAATTTTTTGGCTTACCACCCCAAAAAAGGAAAAAAAAAAGGATAACTCAAATTGTTTCATTTTTTTTGTCGTGAATTCGTCGTGCATCTTGTCGAGCATTTTTTTTTTTAATTACGTACTCCTGGTACTTGACAGTCAAGTCACATGGACTCTTCTCATGATCAGCCTTGATGACAACCATTATGTAATTAATTCGGAAATCCTGTCAATTATATCGATATTGTCAAATTTCAATAAAAATCACGGCCCAGTAATCTTTCTGATCCGCCCCGACTTTTAATGTGGCTAAGAAAATAAATATAAAATTCATCAAATTCAATTAATATGATATGCTTCCGAAGTATTTAAGCAATAATTTGAAATATGTCAGTGATTCCCAACCGTATAATCTTAGAAGTGCTCAAAACTTTAGACTACTACATAAATAATATAAGAATCTTTAAAAAAGAAGTGATTAAATATTTGAAATCGGATAATTAATAAGAATTATAAATACCCTAATGAACCAAATGGCTTTTTAGTCAAATCAATTGCTCTTACCTTTATTTTTTTTATTTACGAACAAATAAGTATAATTTAACACTTGAAATAAATAATATATTGTTAGGTTTTATCTAGGTTCGTTTTATTAAATAAAACTTATTTCCGTTTTAATACACTTCACTTTACGTCTTTTTACTTTTAATTCCACTCAATATTTCAAAACACTCTTTATTTCCTTTTTACTTTCTTTATTTTAAATTTAAACTTTATCACTTTCAAATTACCGACTTGTAAACGACTGATTCAAATTCAAACTCATCTCTTGCCGCATGGTGCGCTCGTATTTATAGTGGCTGCACCCTTCAGCACTCCGCTTTAGAATCTTCTAGTACAGTGGCAGTCAGAGCCTTCTGGAGCTTTCTAGTCTATAGTCTTTCGTTAAGAAATGGGGTTTCGTTAACTTCGTTGTGGCTGTCACTTTAAGCTGAAATCAAAATGGTGAGTTTACGTATCGTAAAACAAAAAATAATAGAACAAAGAACATCTTATTGATAACGTTTCAATATATATAACTAATAAAAATGTCAGAATTATAATATAAAAACAATCATTATAATAATAAAAAATAATTAAAAGGTCTTCCCCGCGGGTCGGTTGGGAGGGAAAAGTGGGCGGGGCATGATAATAACTCTCTTGTTTTGTCGTGCAACTAACGAATTTGCCGCGTTTTGTTAATAACGTCCTGTAGTGCAAAAAAAGGCAACGTGGCAAATTATAACGCAATTTTTTGAAAATTTGTTTGTGCTAATTTACTATTAATTCAAATCAAATTTGAAGTATACCAGGCATGAAAAGAAATTCAGCTTTTTTCATTAAGCAAGTCGTGCAACTAAAAAATTGCACTCATCCTTTTTAAATATATTTTTTTTCATTAAGCAAATCGTGCAACTAAAAAATTGCACCCATCCTTTTTAAATATATATTCATTTTAAATAACCTACTCCTGGCTTACTTAAGGAAATAATAATAAAACGCAGAAGGAAATCAGAAAGGTTAAAGTAATTAATTGCCATTGTGCAACTAAAAAGATTCCCGCTAAAATCACATTATAGTGTGAACTTGGGCTTCCTTTTTTGTTTTCAATTTGTAGGTATTTAATCCTTTTTCTGAACTGGCTGAACTTTTTGACTATCAGATAAGCACTATTTAGTTGCACGATAAATTTACAGGAGTAAATTCTATTGTTAATTTTTTGAAATTTAAAATGAATGAACATTTTTAAATTAACAAAAATTAAATTTCTTCGTTGTCGGTTAAGACTTTATTTTTTGTTGTTGTTATTTTATTTTTTCCACGATGGTTCCAGCTCTTATTTTCTCCAAAGGCGGCAAAATTGTCTCAGTAAATTTGGTTTTAAGAAAAAAATTACCTGCTTTACTGAGTTAGATTATATTTTTTTACTTCAAAATTACTCTTTTTAAAATTCTGTGAAAAATAAAAAAAAGTTTGGAAAATGTTGCTACACAGCGCACGTTTTGTAGAACGTTTCAGTTATTCAATTCAATAAAGAAAAACAAAAGTTATATATTGTATAAGCACCGGTTAGGGAAATCAGTTAAATTTTTGAAATTGGAATTCTAGGTCTAAAAATCAGAGTTGTAAAAGAATTGAATCTTTTTTTTTTAATCTTAAAGAATTTCAATCAAAAGATTGTTTCCCCCTTTATATTGAATCAATGAATTGAATGCAATATAATTTGAAAATTCACTCTTGTATTCTTTTACATTCTTTGTCGTGATGGTCGGACAAACTAACCAGTAACCACTATATTATAAATATATTACCAAATTATCACAAATATAGTAAATATACATCAATTCATAAAATAAAATGTCATATGTCACCCATAAATGTCATTAGCTTGAACGAAACCAATTTCAATTACAAAATTGATTGATTTTCTTTAACTGATCAAAGTTTGTGGTTGTTTTTCAATTGCAATGCAACTTTGATTTTAATTTGTGACACTTCAATTCGTGTCGACCACAATCAAATTGTCCAATTAGAAAATCAAGTTCTTGTTAATAAAAATATAAATTGCAAGTTCTCGAGCAAAAACAAAAAAAATAAAAGGATGCAAAATGTCAATCAACACACGCAATGAATTTTTTTTTGTATGTCATTTTGTTTTTGCTTTTTATTTGTTAACACTCCATGAAGCGTAAACCATGGAATTTTATCTAATAAAAAGAGATGTATCTCCAATCTCAAGTCTTCAATTTACAATCAAACATCCGCTCCTATTCTATAACGAATGTTCAGCTTAACGAACAGGCAAAATAAATTGGGAAGGAGTGATAGTGGGTGGTTTGTTAAAGGATCTCCAAGCATTTAGCTTGGGTATACCTCCGATGACTATCTGACAGAGAGAGAGAGATGAAGAATTCCAAAGTGCGTATAGAGAGGATAGATGAAAATACAGGCCAAGATGGAACGATGAACGAGCAGAGCAGAGGAAATAATAAAAAAAACGACGTTCGTAAATCTCCAAATCCCAATCTAAGTATAGAACGATTGCCATGATTGGATTAGTAGTAGTGAGTGACACACGTAGCGAAACAAGGGAGTGCTGCGTGTCATACACAAACAACAGTCGGTCGGGGTATTCCTTAGTCAGTTTTTGTATGTGTGCTGGGGGCTAGCTATTTCAAGCCAAAACATATAATCGTGTACCTAATACGACAGGAAAACATCCCCCGAACATAAGCCCGTGTTTTTGATTCATTTAATGGAAAAGTGATTACCAGACGACACACAGCAACTTCAAGTCGGTACACATCGATATCCAGTGCCAATCTTCATCATTTTTCACTTTAACGTCTGAGCAGCTAGAAATGTCGTCCCATTCCATTATCATCATCATCATCATCCTGGGAGCTGAGGAAGAGATGGTTTACTTTTGCAAAAAGTAGGGAATGAAAAATCCTGTTGAATTTATTTTCAGGGACACTGAAAAGATTACACTGAATGAAAAATGAAACAAATGGTTGATGAGAGTGAAAGAGATGAAAGAAATTTTGTTTACCGATGTATGCGGGAGGAAAAAAAAACCAGAAAAGGACTTCAAAGCAGGTCAACTACGAGGGGTGTTCGATATATATGTATATCTATATTAAATTGGCTCTAGAGATTTCGTGGATAGCATACTCAACTTACATATTCTTGAAAATTTTGAAAATATTAACTGTAAAGGAATGAGTATATGAATAAATTTTAAAATATTCAAGGGTGTCAATAAGCCAGTATTTTTTTTAAGTTTAATATTGAATTTAAATTTGTGCTTAAAAACACTGTCTAGACTGCAGCTTGTATAAATTCGTTTACTCTTGTCATTTGGAGGAACATAGCACTCGACTCATTCCGTGCACAACGCAACTTTGTTCAATTACTTTGTTGTAATAATTCTGGGAAGGTCATACCAAAACTTAAAATGAAATGATACATGAGTGATTCTACAAAAAATTGAATAAAATGCATAATTTCCTTCAAATATTTTTGGAAGCTTCAAGTCGTACTTTTTAGTTCTAGTTTAATTTTAGAATGTCCTCTAACAGTATTGAAACCGGCTAGTTAAAAAAATTAAAAATAGCAATTTTATGGCAGTTAAAAAAAAAATGTCAGGGGACGGAGACTTTGTTACCAGGGGACTGATAAAAAACAATTACCTATATCTTAAAAATTATCACTTAGTCAAATCAAAATACGAATTTTTGTTAAAATGGCAGAAGCAACTGATTGATATCAGCATGATTTATCGTGATAAGATATCAAAGTACTTCTTGTACTCTGAAAGTGCTTCTAAAGTAAGTTTGTAGGTTTAATACCGCCGTTAAAAAGTTATGTTGAATTATCGATTTTAACCAAAAACTATAAAAAAGTTTAATTTGAAAGAATTATAAAAGACACGACTGGGTCGGACAAACTTGCTCTTGTGTAAAATTACTAACCTTTGGCTTAGAATACTAAGCAAGAAACTATAATAAATAATCGGAAGTAAAAATAGTTTCTATAGCGTTTATATTTCAGGTACCGTTAATAAGGTAATTTAAAAAAAAATTCTAACGAAAAACTTCCTTATTAGCAAAAAATCAGTCGCACAAAATCTTATCAAAATCGATCGTATTTTTTTCGAAAAAAAATCGGATTTTCTATAGAATTTATATGCCAGGTACCGTTAATAAGGTGATTTTGAAAAAAAAAAATTGCAACAAATCAGTCACACAAAGTATTATCAAAATCGTTTGTAATTTTTTTCGAGAAAAAATGGATTTTCTGTAGCGTTTATATGACAGGTACCGTTAATAAGGTGATTTTGAAAATACATTTCTAACGAAAAACTTCATTATTGGAAAAAAATCAGTCACACTTAATTTTATCAAAATCGATCGTATATTTTTTACGAGAAAAATGGAATTGTCTAAAACGCTTGTATAGCATAACCGTTAAAAATCTAGTTGTAATTTTTTTTTTTTCGAAAAACATCACCGTTAAATTTTATCAAAATCGATCGTATTTTTTTCGATAAAAATTTAATTATCTGTTACGTTTATATGGCTAGGATAAAAATCAAAAAATAAGCCTGGGCTCTAAAAATACAGAGTACCGAGTTTGAAAAAAAATCGGCCCAACTGTTTAGGCTGCAGGTGTCGATAAATCCAGACTGACAGACGGACAGACAGACAGACAGAATTGTCGGACCTACTTTTTTCGTGTTCGCTATCATCGTAATGTCATGTTTGATTGTTATCTCAAAACTTTTTTTTTTACGAATACAATACCTTATAGTACCTATAATCGCAAATAAAAATCAGAAAATATAGGTAATATGGTTTTACTACGCCTACAACATAATATACCTTCCTCTTTATAATGAAATAAACATCGGATCATTTATCTCAAAAAATGCCATTTTTCTTTGAATATCAAAATAACACCTCTTATTGGAAAACCCTTTACTTACAAGTATGCCTACTTATATACACAAATTATATGTAAGCACTTACCAGGGGACTGATAAACAAACTAAAAACGGAAAATCCACAACCTCCCGCACAGGGCTGCCAATCCTCCTGATCGCAGGAAATGTAGCATATCGCTAAAAAAAAACGAAGTAGATTTGAAAAAAGTGTAGTAGATTGAATCAAAAAAAAATATTTTTAAAACAATAACAAATTTATGTTTGTTTTGTATTCGGAACGAATAAAGTTTAGGGCAGTCTTTAAGTTTTTTTGTTTGGAATCATAAACGCAATCAAAATTGAACATCTTCATCGTTGTTTATTTCCGTTTTACATAACCGCTTTAAACACCGCATTTATGGACTCAATACTTGTTTTATTTTATAGTAATAAGGAAAACTACCTATTACCTTCCACTTCCAGGATATTTTTCTTTTGGATCCAAAAGTTCTTATAATCCAACTCTACGTCAGTTAAACGAAATTCATTTTACTCTGAACAAAATCTACCTTATTCGACTTAATTTTTTTCACATACAAAGCTCACTTCAGATTAAGCAATTTATTTTTTATTAAATGCTAAAAAATAAATCTTTTTGAAGTTAATTTTCAGTAAAATTGTACCAAATTCAGGAGATAGAATTTTTTCAATTCCTCTAACTTTCGTTCGATTACAAAAGGGGCGTGATATACACTTTTTTCGTAAGATTAGGCGTTTTTCTTTTTTCATTCCGAGCAGATCCTGAGTTATCAAAAATAAAGTTTTGTTTATTTTTATGCTCAAGGCGTTCAGATCATGTAATTTGTATATATTTTTTCGTTCAGAAATGGTTCATTTGTAGCAGTGCTCAAGTGTATTTCAAAAATAAATCTGAACGCTCAGATGTCAGACCATGTTCAGTTCAGTGAAAACTCAGAGCATCCTCTGAACGATCGGACTCTGTTCAGACTTCAGAGTTCTGTACTGAACGAAAAAAGAAAAACGCCTATTCTGTCCTCGTGAACCAAATTTTACCCAGGATTACAATTAAGACAATATTTTTACTTAAAGAAACTTGTATTTTTTTTTTAAGAAAAATTTACTCTTAAGCAACAATCAATAAAATTTTTTGAAAAAAGTTTTTATTGAACTATAGATAGTAATAAACTTTCCGCTTGGTAGTCAAATGATACTGATATTTTATTGAAAGGACATAAAAGTTATGTAAAGCTGACGAATTATTTGAATATGTAGTATCTACGTCATAAATAGTCATTACTCTAATTTAACCAACGAACGTATATCTTTTCTCATTTGATAAATTACAACTTTCCTTAAAATAAAAGAAGTCCATCAGTTTTATTGAATAAAATGATTAAAGTTACATCTGTATCTGTATCTATAAGAACAAGAGCCAACTTGTGTTTGTGTTATCCACGAAAAATCAATAAATACTTTGACAATACTGTTATCTTTTTTTATACGAACAAAACTTTATTGCCTGACATAATTATTCTGTGTATGCTCTTAGGATCGTTTAGCTAGAGGTTTAAGATGTTCTACCTCTCGCCACCCAAAAACCCAATTTGACTCTTACCCGACTTAAGGTAATAACTGCATATTTCTTTTTTTATTTCTTAACCGTAAATTTTTATAGGTGAGTAGGTGGATGAAGACCATGAAATTTATGATCAAAATTATGACGGAAGTTTTTTTTTTTTTTGTTTTGAAAGGTGGATTACGGAAAGCACCCTTTAAAAATGCTGGTTTAAGTTGGGATCACATTATATTATTGTTGTAAATGTATTGAAATTTGTTTTAAGAAATTTATTTTTTTCTGTGCAAAATTCAATTTTATTTTAACTTTTATTTTAACAATTTTAACAGTATCTAGAACAAATTTTCTTCTGAATAACAGACTGCCATTAAAGTTGTTTTAGTTTTAATATTGGATTTCCTCTTGCTTCTTAACCTTACAAATGTGCAAATATTGGCTTAAAATTGCTCTGTGATTTTCAGTATATATAATGATTGCTAATATAGCCTCCGTTGCGAAAGAAGTATTTTGTTTCCTAATTAATTTAAAATTGAAAAACACCATAGTTCGTTAAATAGGCTAGTACGAATGCTGAAAAGATGGGTCTAGGTATGAAAATCGAGGGCAGAGAAAATCGAGGTAAACATATTAAAAGTCTTCGATCCTAGGTTGGTCGCAAAGGGGTGCGGAGGAGTTTTAATTTTTTAATTTTTTAAAAAATTAAAACGTGAATCGGGGACTTTACCTCCTCGATAATCCAAACAAAGCTGCATACTTAGTTATTTTGCCCTCGATTTGTCCACCTAGAATCATTCGTTGACTGGACTAAAGGGAGCTATTTTGCTTTTGGTTTCTTTTTTTTTGTATTTATTGTTATTATTTTTTTTATTTAATTTAACATTTTTTTTTATTTTATTATTATTTTTTTATCTATTTTATTATTATTTATTTTTTTGTATTATTTCTTATTTTTATTTATGTATAAATTTGGTTTCTTTAAAAAAAAAAAACATCAATTTCACTGTTCAATGTATCACATTTGATTCAAAGCATCATATTTTGTATAATGAATAAGACTAGACATAATAAGAACAAGACACTTCACTGTCTCCATACAGTTCTCGTCCTTATTTGTGTATGAAGGAATAATCTTTTTATTATTAAAATTAAAGGTAAAATAGGATAGTTTCATAACTAATTCCTTTTTGTTAGTAAGAAAGTTTTTTTTTTCATTTTTCATATATGATTCATGTACATCTGACCACTGAGAGTGGATCATATTTCATATCATTCGATATGAAATGTCACAAAATAAGATGCTGTAAATTAAATGTTATACAGTGAAAGCGGACACTTACGTTATCCGATTTTTTGTGCGGTTATTAACCCCGACAGGGGTTAAGAGATTTAAATAAAAAATGCATTTTGAATTTATTTCATATACTAACATAAGAAGCTCTGTGCACTTGGCGCCCGACTTTCTAAAATCGATTTGTTGATTCTTATATATATTCGTTTTAAGTGGATTGTAGTAATTTTTTTTTCGTTTGTAGTAACTAAAAAAAAAAAATTACGGGACTTTGAAAAAAACCCAGAACTCCGTTTTATCGGCACTCAAATTTAATGATTGATTCTTGAAGACAATCGTTTGTAGTTGATGGTAGTGATAAAAATTTCGTTTGTAGCTCAAAGACAAACATTTTTTTTTTATCTTTTTTTTTTTATTTTTATTTTTTTTTATTTTTATTTTTTTTTATTTTTATTTTTTTTTATGTTTATTTTTTTTTAGTTAATTTTTTTTTTATTTTAATTTTTTTTGTATTTTTGTTTTTTTTATTTTTATTTTTTGTATTTGTAAAAATAGAAAATACTACAACTGCCTTTATTTCATAAGAAACGAAAAAATGTAACGCAATTACAGATAGTACAAAAGAAAATAAGTTACTACAAACGAAAAAACCGCAACTACAAACGACATCAAGTTAAAAAAGTTAATTTTAACATTTAGAAATCTGAACGCAGATTTTTTCTTTTGTGCTTATTTCTTAAAAGTGTTCAATTTCTTCTTTTTTTCCCATAAGCGGACAACTCTCTCAAGCTGAAAAATTTCTTGTCAACGTTTCTTGTCCGCTTAAGAGAGAATTTCATGTATATATATATGTACATAGGTACTTATATACATTTAGTAACAGGTAAGTATCCTTTTCTATGTTTCGATCCTCTTTTTATAATTTGTTAGAGCCGTCTTATTCTTTTCCAGGAAAAAATGGTGTTCTTGTAACTAAATGAGTTTGTTAAAAATCATTCCTTGAACCAACAGATTTTATAGGCGTGAGATAAATTCAATAATTTATATACTTAAATTTATATACTCCACTAAAACGTACAAATTTGAGACAATATTACGCAAAAAAACACATCTCGCAACCTCAAAGAAAATTAAACAATTTAAAGAACTCTCAAATCAATATAAAGTAAATTACGTAAGATAAATTCTTCTTTTCTTCCACTTGAAGAAACTAATGCAATCTATACATGTATACACTTGTATCTTGCTGAATATAATAATAATAATTAATTAAAACAAGAAAAACCTATTTGCTGCCAGTACACATTTAAGAACGTTTGTTTATTAATTAAAAGATCTATTTTTAACAAGTATTTTCGATTGGAAACATTTTTTTCCTTTCTTATCTGAATCAAAAATAATTGTGCGATAACTGGCTGATAGGTTGTTAATTTTTTTTTTGCTACCCAAGGTAATCGGATAAGAATATTTTTATAAATTTAAGGTGTGTGTTTTTTGTGTGTTTGCTAAAATTAATGAACTTTTCAAAACCACACATGATTTTCACTTTACCCAGTATGTACGTAAATTTTATTCTATGAAATTGTGTATGGCGTATGAGTAACTTTTCCCGATTTTTTTTTTATAGATGTACACAGTTTGTACATTGTACACACATCATGTGGGCTAGAACACACTCTAAATTCTTAATTGAATTTAAGCAGTTTGGTAGACGTTTTGGGTAAAGAAGAGTATTCGTTAATTTTATTTTGGGAGCTTTCATAAACATTTGCACATTTTAATTATCGATTGATTGAATTTTATGTTGGCGCAATTTATGTTTGATTATTATTATTTTGTTTTTCATTTGAGATAATTCAATTATGTTTAAATGAAGATATATTATTAAAAAAAAAAAAATAATTGGAACATTGCTCCTAAAAAATACGAATTCAATTTCTCAGTGGGTTTGAACGGGTTGACTTCCCAGTTTTAGATTGTTCTTTGTCTCAATCAAATTAAATGTTTGTTTTGTTGCATTAGTTTGTTCCAGATGTTTGTATTGCAAAGTTGGTTAATAGTAACTCTTAAACGGGTTTTTAGAGCATCTTCTTTGTACGTGACAATAAGAACTTATGCGGTTGGTATTTTTAACGTGATATTTTCCTAGGATCTCCTTGCAGCTTTTTAATCTTAGCTGTTGTCAATTTACTTGAATACCTAGATAGTTTATAACTTAAAAATCTTGTTTATAAAAGTTAGGCAGTGATAAAAAAAATTAATTGCCATTACTGGTGGAAAGTAATTTAATTTAATTACGGTGACTTTTCCCCCTGATATGGTGAAAAGAGTGCAAGGAAATCACTTTACGTGAAATAACATTACATGGGAAATAACTTTATCTGACGTGGAAAATAACTTCACTTTTTTTTATGTGAAACAACTTATCTTCAGCGGGAAATAATTTTACTTTCACTTTACATCAAGGTGAAGTTATTTTCCTTAAAAAAGTTAAAGTATTTCGCAGGTGAAATTATTTTTCATATGAAATCATTTCTCAGCTGAAATAGTTTCCCAGGTGAAATAGTTTCTCAGGTGAAATTATTTTTCATATGAAATCATTTCTCACGTGAAATAGTTTCCCAGGTGAAAAAGTTTCCCAGGTGAAATTATTTTCCAAGTGAAATTATTTCCCAAGTGTTAATTTTTTTATAATTTTTTTTTCGTTTTCCCCTAATGATTTTAAACTAATAGCGTTTTTCATTTGGTAGTCCGCAATCGATAAACAGAACTGACCCAAATGAACGCGCAAAGATACTTTTGTAATTCTTCAATTTGCATATCATTGTATGTGTGAAACTTCAAATGCATTTGTTTTTTTTTTTTTTTCATTTGATAAAAATGTCGGTGGTGAGGGGTGACAACAAGTTATTTATGCAACTTAAAATATGCTTTATTCAGAATAATTTATTTATTTCAAGAAGCGAGTTCTAAAAAGAAGAGAAATCCAATTCCGGACTTGAAGTCAGAATCAAAAACAGAATCACTCATACTTGCAAAGATTTAAATATTCAAATGGAGAAATGTCTTTATATTGTTATTTGTTTTGGAAGAGTGATGGAGAAAATTATTTTGCTTCTTGAAATAAATTAATTATTCTGAATAAAGCATATTTTAAATTGCATAAATATGTAACTTGTTGCATTTGAAGTTTCACACATTCAATGATATTCAAATTGAAGAATTGCAAAAGTATCTTTGCGCGTTCATTTGATGTCCGGAATCGGACAGCTCTGCTTATCGACACCCAAATAAAAACGCTATTACTTTAAAATGATCAGGGGAAAACGCAATACCATGGTATTGCGTGAAATTATAAAAAAATGAACTTATCTCTGTCCGAGCTTTTTAACCTTATAGACAAAATATTCTTCTCAAACTAATATTTCCTATTATAATAATGTTCACTTTTGGGGCCACAATTTCTCGTGAACGGTACACACTTGATTGACGCTAAAATTAAAGGAACAAATTTGCTTATTTAGTAGATTTGGAAAAGAGTAAGATATAAACATAAATGCTAAATTAATAAAACTTAAATTCAAAATGAAGGGAGGAAATATAAGTTTAAGGGGGTTTGACTCAGAGAAATTTAAATGTAATAAAATTTGCAAAGAATCATGGTGGTAGAATAAGTAATCTTATCCTTGTGCCTAAAGAAATGCAAGCAATGTCTGTATACCTACAGTTCCAGTTGTTCACGAGCTTTCAAAAAACCCTCATGACTTTGGGCTATAAATTCCTTTTCCTCCCCACAGTGGACCTGGATTTTTATATAAAAAAAAAATTTCTTTTCTTTATAAGAATGTTTGAATGCTGCCTATTTTATTAAAAAAAATATTCAAAAATGCATTTCTTACAAAAAAAAAAAAAAAAATTATTTGTAGGTATGTGCTCTAACTTTGCTCGCGGTGAAAAATCTTCATGGTCCATGCATCAATGCAATAAACGGAAAATTTTACCGGTTTATCTTTGAAATATTTATTTAAATTTATTTTTTTTTCTTCCTCCGACAATACCGTCCGGATGAAGACATCCTTTTCGTTAGGTAGTATAAGGTATAGGTACACAAGAAAAAGGATAAGGATTTGAATTCTTTGAGAAAAGCATGAGGATTGTTCTTTTCGTTTACCTTTGCTTACCTCCAGGCGTATTATATATAAATATTATACAAGCGTTTATATGTATGTATATATATAAAAAAAAAACTTCAAATGAATTTAAAATGCTTCTAATACATTGATATTAAACTTTTAAGGGAATTTAAGGCTCAAATCTACTTTAAGAAATTACAAAAAAAAACAACAACCACATGTGCCAACAAATATTTCAAAAAGAAATATCTCTCAAGAAAAAAACAAAAAAAGTTAAATTCCAGCAAATTGAATTTATTTTTAAAGAACCAAATAGGACATAATGTTTGTTTAGATTTTATAAACCACACACAAATATTAGGATGAAAAATATAATGTATACGTACTTGTGCCTACATTTTTATTAAGGAATCAAAAAAAAAAAAAAAAAAAAATACCCTCATCACCACATGCAAACCCAACTTTGTTTCCGGATGTAAATTTTATGTTTTTGTTTTTCTTTTGTTGAAAACTCAAGCCATCTTCGCTTGAATAACGAGGAAACAATTTTTAAGATTATGTTGTGATTTAATTTGTTCAAAAATAATGGGTCTTAGGTGGAGTAATAACATATTTGATTCTTTTAAATCTTTTTTTCATTTTTGAACGTTAAGTTAGTATATGTACCTATATTGTATAGGTACTGGCAACAAAATAAACAAAAATATATAATATGTAAGATTAGACGTGTGTATATCACAAAATTAACTCTTGTTTTTTGAAGTAAATGGAAAATGGCAAATAAGCTGCTTACAATAAATTATAATTAAAAGCACAAAAGTTTTGTGCAGTGCCGGAGTAATTCATGAATGTACATATAGGTAAGAATATGTTTAGAATATTGTGTTTATTTTTCACCTCCGTTTAAAACCCTATTATAATCTGAATTTAAAACGAGATAGAAAAAGAGAGTCAGAAAGTGATAGAGTGAGAGAGAGATTGATTGATAGAGAAATAGAACGAGAGAGATAGATTGAGAGAGATAGAGTGAGAGAGAGATAGATTGAGAGAGATAGAGTGAGAGAGAGATAGAGGGAGAGTGATATAGAGTGAGATAGATAGAGTGCGATTATATAGAGTGAGATATATAGAGTGAAAGAGAAAGAGATAGAGTGAGAGAGATAGAAAGCGATATGAAGAGCGAGAGGGAGAGATTTAAAATTACTTGATATCGCGAAACTTTTCAGGCTTCAGACTCTGTTTGTTATGATAACGATGACCATCATGAGCTTTCTCCTATGAAGATATTTCCCTGCACCATATTATCATCATAAGAATATTAAATAAACTCAATAATTTAAATTTATTTTTTATTGCAGGTAAGTTGTCTTATTGAGGATAATTTTGGCATTGGTTGGTAAGAAATCTAATTTTTATATAATTTAATTTGTTAACTAATAACTCTAATAAATTTCAATGAAAAATAATAATATCTAGTCTTTGTTCTTTAGTTAAAAAAAATTATTAAACTTATAGCACAGATAATAAATATACAGATGCCGATACAAAAATATGTCCCTAGTTTTTTTTCCCATTGGTTGTTCATACTGAAATATTTTAAAGCATGAAAACTCAATGGGAAAACAAAACTAGTGACATATTTTTGTATCGGCATGAGACATTTTAGTTTATTTCGTTAAATACTAAGGGTACATAAGTACATTTTCTTAAAATTAAAATTACAATTATATATTATATTCTTACAAAATAAAAGAAAAACTTACATCTAGTTCTAGATATCTTTACATTTATTATCTGTGCTTATAAATTATTGACAATGGGTTTTGGTTTGATTACAAATCATCATCAATTTTGGTTATGTGTAAAAAGAATGTGCAAAAGAGATCAGCGAGTTAAAGAAATTCGCAATTTGTACAGATTTATTCGATTCCTTTTTTCACAGAACGAGAATTGGCCCTCAGGTCACAAGGTTGGTTGTAGTCAATCTGAAACGTGTTGTCGATCAAATATACCTTTTTTTTTTAAAAAGAACAATGATTCTCTTAGATGAAGTCTTGAGCTGGGGCTAAATTCAGCAAGCGTGTGTTATTCTTCAAAACTTACACTCCCATTCAGAATCGTTGTATTTGAGAGCGCTGAATTCATTTTTGTTTTTTGCCTAATGAGTTGAATTCAGTTTGAGAACAGTTTTTTTTTTGTTTATTTTTGATATTTTAAAAATATTTAGCTCACATTCCCAAATTGAATGAGAAAATTGGTAGTCAAGCGCACTGGCTCAAAAAAACTCATCGCCACATTTGCGGAATCAGAATGAGTCTGTGTAAACAGCGAAATTCACGCTGGCTAAATTCCAGCCCCTAAAATTGTTTTTATATCGATTCAATAAAATTTTAAATAGCTACTATAATTTTTTAAATTTTTTTTTGACAAGAGTAGGTTTAGAATTAAAAGTAACAATTTCACGAAACATGATGCATTCTATACAGTCCAAGAGTTAGAAATAATTAAATTATTGCAGAAAAAGTTTAATTTTTGTAATATATAATCAGCTTTTTCCATATTACAACTGCGAATAATTAAGAAAATTCAATTACTAATTAATTGTAATTTTAATTGAATAACATCACATAATTTCAATGTAATTATATAAGAAACTAATTGACTAACAATTTATTGTGAGAATAACAGTACCTAGTGATAACTGAAAGATATTTGAAACATAATATAATATTAAAAAAAAAAACATTCTCATATTGGTTGAATGGTTAAATTTGCCAATTACATAGAACACGTATAGAAAAAACTTTTACTTATAAAAGTTCTCTAATATTTATTATATTAAACATTTACTTCTTTTTTAATGCCACACTTTCAAATCTGAGAGAGAATAACTAACGTTTTTGTGGAATAAAACTACATACACAAAATTCAACCACAACCTCTCATACTTAATTTAAATAGGCACTGGAAGTAAAAAAAAAGTATTAATAGTTGTTTAAAAGTTAGAAAACTCTTGTAAAGTCAAAAACTTGTTAAAAAAGAAGCAAATAGAAACTGACGCTAATAAAAAACTAAAAAAATCTTATCTTTTCTTCATTTACTTTAAATTATTATTTTTTTTTTTCAATAATGTAATTGTAATTTCAAATTTAAGTGTTTTAGTTAACAATAATATGTGAGTATTTTTTTTGATTTCAGTAATTATTGTAACTGTTGCAATTTAATTGTTTAATTGAGCGTGAAATCAAGTTCAAAAAGTAATCATTATTTTCCAATCTGTAATTCGTTTGCATCCTGACGGAAGTCATTTACGAAATTAGTAACGTGCGTCGTGGTAAGCGATGTTAATGAAATTTGACAATCGACTTCCATCTACCAAAGCATTACTGTACAATGGACAACTTCTTTCATCGTCGTCTCCACCAATCTATCTTATCTTATAATGATAATTAACTCCTTGCCTCGTAACAGGACGACCTTAAATAGAAATATCATGATTTATTTATCATTTGGTTTATCAGATTTGTGAATCTGCAATTAATCAAAAAACGTCCTGCATGTTGTTGTTGGATTAATCACGTAAGTCCGTTTAGCATTGTGAACTGTAGACTCACAATTCCGAATGTCATCCGACCACCACCATACTTTAAGTGTCCACTAAAACAACACACATCCCTAACTCACATGTCTTCACAGTTCACACTTGCATAACCTTGTGCGAATGAAAAATCCTTTGGTGCGTGACAGAAAACCGACAACAAATTTGTCAAGCGAGGACAAAAGGACACACTGTCAACACACATCGCCATCGTCATTCGAGGTCATTTATATGCGACGTATGTATGTCACTGACATAAAGTGAATAAAAATATATATAGTCCATTTGGTACCATGAATGAAGAATAAATTCCTCTTTATTGAAAAAAATAAACGACTTGAAGATTAAGACACCAAATTTAAAAAAAGATTTTTCCAGCAATCAATTATTTTGACACAAACGAGTAATAGCATTATTTGTATATTTGTTTAATTTGACATTTGAAGACATTATTCAAAAGGCACACATCCTTTGCCAGAGAAAATATAAAAAAAAATGTAAAGAAAAACATTATAAATTGGCATCCTTAAGTTTGAAGGACCTTGACAGTATTTTGTATCTTTTTTTGCTTAAATTTAAGTCAACATTATTTATTTCTATACGCTTTTGTACACTAAATCATATTCTTGATTCTCTATATGTACAGAGTCTTGCCTAACTAATCTGCGGCAAGAGGATAATCAAGCCATAATAAATCAAGATACAATTCGCTGCCAGCAATTTAGTTTCATTTGGTATTTATTATTATTTTTTTTTTTCTTCTTACATCTTTGGCTGGCCAAGAAAAGAGTCTTGAAATTGATACAAAAGGCAATGCCGGTCGTTGTCGATGTTGTTACTATGTTTGTATTTTTGTATTTGTATCTATCGTTGTCGTCGGCATGTCTATCTAACTAAATAAACTCAATTCGATGCAATAAATTAAGCGACATCTACAACGTCGACAACGACAAATAGAATACTTGGCGTAAATAGTTTTCACTTTCAGGGAGGTAGAACAAGCAATAGATATAGGATTAGGTCTATCTATCTATTTGGTAGTCGTAGGTATGTAGGTATAAAGATAAATTGTAAATGCTATATAAGTTCTATCAAATTCTAAGGTGGGAAAAGAGGATGGAGGGTTTGGATAACCAGCTAAGCTTACACACACATAATTTAAATTGTTGTTGCGGTGATGCTCTTTGATGGTTGACCGAGTTTCTGACTGCCAGACCAGCCTGACTGGCGCTATGATAATGGCATAATTAAGCATTTGCTTATAGATGGGATCTTACTCACCTTACAGTTTAAATATTATGGCGAATCAAGTTGCATAGTGTAATCGAATTGTTTGTCAAAATTAAAATACTTCCAACATGTTTATATATTTATTTGTAAATTGCATAGATTTGGAATAGAATGAATGTTATTTCTTTGATTGATATCGATTTTTTATTACAACTTAGGTATCTCATTGACCTTGGTAATTAATGGATGTTATTTATTTTTGTTCCCTTAAGACACCAAAAGAGATTGACTAAAAAATAACTATTTTATAATTTTGTTTTATCAAGCGAAACAAAAGAAATGGTGTGCAGGTTTTTGGTCTAAATTACTTATAAAACAAAAGGCAGAGTTGGGCCGCATAAACTTGTTCTTGAAGGTTTAAATGTTTAAAAAAAAAAATAAAGATGTCGAAGGAAAAATCATATAAAATTTTAATTAAAGTGCTAAACATCTATAAAATTTCTGGTCTAAACATGGTTTAACAAATAATATATAAAAATCGTTTGATTTTTGAAATAATATTTTGCAAGTATTTTTTGAAAAAAAAAAAAAAGTTTGGAGAAATACTTTTGTCGGTTTGAATTTAGGAGATGGGTAAAGTGGTTAAAGTTCATCTCGTTCAAATTTATCATATTTTATCAAAAATAAAAAAAAAGCAGCGTAATTGTGTAATTTTTCTATATTTTTTGTAGGCTAGTATGAGGCTAGTTGTAGCTGGTATAGTTTAGCTAGTGTGTAGCAAGCCAGATCCTCCCATATCAAATAAATATTATCTCAATGTTACAATGACGTCACAAATGAAATTAATATTTTTTTTACTTGCGATTATAGGTAAGTACTATAAGGCAAGACTTGGTGCAAAAAAAAAAGTTTTGAGATAACAATTAAAAATGACATTACGATGATAGGGAAGACGAAAAAAGTGGGTACGGCAATTCTGTCTGTCTCGGCACCTGCAGTATAAACAGGTGGGCCTGTTCACTTCAAATTTGGTAGGTTTGGTTTTTAAGTTAATACGCCCAGAGGTTTTTTTTGTAGGTCACTGTAAGTCTAATAATAACGGTTATCGAAAATCTTATTTTTCTAAAAAAACAGCTCTAACGATTTCAATAAAATTTCACATGTGTAATAATGTATCAAAGTTCTACCAGAGAGTGAAACTAAACTTTCAGAAATATATAACGGTATTTTTTAATATCGACTATCTCGATAACGGCTGAAGCGATTTGGGTGAAATTCAGTACTGAAATTTGCATAGTTATTTCAAATAATAAAACATAAAAAAATTTGTCAAAAACGTGTTGTTAAAATTAAATGAATTGTTTTTAAAAGTGCTAAAACTACTTTTTTGGAAGATTCAAACGAAAATCAAAGTACGCAGAAAGTGTTGCTGCCGTTTACCAAAAAAATAATTAAAAAATCGTTAGAGGGGTTTTTAAATAAATCGATGTTTACTTAATAATTTTTATAGAAAAGTTTGGAATTAAAAAAAAACGAAAATTTAAAGTGCTAAGTAGTTTACATTTTATGTACAAAAAATTTTTTTTTGTGAAGCCGTTTGCCAAATATTGAATTTACAAAAAAACATATTAAAAAATTAATTTAAACTAAAATTAAGCTTTTTTTTTGCAAATTGTTCAAGTCATCTAGATCTTTCTAAAAAAAAATTGTTTTAAAATCGATTAACCCGTTCATGAGATAGCTCAAGAAAAAAAAAACAGTTCTATGGGAGGTACCTACCGTTAATAGGCGTGCCATTTTTTTTTTTTTTTGCAATTTAACAAAAGGTAATCAGACAAAAACCATCAGTAAATTAAGGTTTTCCAAAACCGTTATATGGCAGGTACCGTTATTTTTTGAGTTAAAAAAAAAAAATCAATTTCACCTCTAAGGAATGTTCGAAAAACCCTACCAAATTTGAAGTAAATCGGTTAAGCCGTTTAGGGTTTCGTATGTATCTTAAATCGTAAGTAAAATGGGGGAAAGCTTAACGCCATCACTCTGAGCACGCTTTTTATTTTTTTATATCTTTCTAATTTATTCTTAAGCTCTTTTTCTATACGAATCTAATTAACTACTTAAGAAATGTTTGTTACTTAATATTAAGCTACTAGATTCATAAAATGTGTCAGTTCTAATAAAATACTCATAGTTCGTAACGTGAGTAGGTAAATTATGATAAAAAAAAAATACATTTAAGTTGATTCTCATTTCCCTTTCTAAACAGATAAAATCGACCTTAAGCTAATGACTTAAATAATAATAATTTATAACTGCACCTGACTAACATATCTTTTGAGTCTGAAAATAATCACTAGACAGGCAAATAATAATGTTGACTTTATTCAGATAAGTTGCTAGTCAAATATTATGTGTATCTGTTGAAAATTTGATAAAAAAAAAAATATAACAACAACACATTGATAAACAAAAATCAACTACGTTTTAATGCGACTCTGTTAAATCTTTATCTCATAAAATATCAAGTTCCTACGCACGATTTTGATTTTATCATAGTATTGCCGTGGTAGAAAATTAATCTGTAGGTGTGCCAATGAAAAGTTTATCGGACAAGGCTTTATTTTATTCAATTCAATTTTCAAATGATTTTATTTCAAATAATTTACAAATGTTTTGTTTTCCATTCATTACAAGACATGGCATACGCCGTCTGCCAGTTGGCAATAATGTTTAATTTAATAATAGTACAGTGTTTTTCATTATACAATTTAATTTTTAATTTTTTTTTTTAAAAAAGCTCATCAAAAATACGTTTTCGGTAACTAAGTTCTATTTTTATATATTGATACAAATTGTTCCAATCACTCCCACCGTTAAGAATATTAACCATTTCAGTATCACTCAGATAATTTTTCCCAAGGGTACTTTTTCTAGTTTCTACAAGGATCGGACATCTACCCAGAAAATGAAACATATCTTCCTTCTCTCCAAGGTTACAAAGCTCACATATTTCTCGTAGATCGCGTCTGTGCGGTATATAGTTCAGGGGAAGTAACTCTCCTCGTGCTTTTAAAATGAGTGTCAAGAGGTCGGTTGAGTACTCCACCCTGAAATAATTATTCGCTGCCAAGTTGTGGTCAAGTTGGGCATATATGTTCCTATGAAATGAACTTCTGGCTTTCTCAACATAGTTTTCTCGTTTCATTTCGTCTACCAAACTAATTAAGCGATAAAGTTCGCTTTTCCACGTGTCCATTCTGTCATCTTGAAGTGAGTGTGAATGTCCACAGTAATCGGCTAAGTTACTCCAAGACTCATACCATGATGTTTTCCTTCTGATAACCAGCATTGTTATTTGTTTTGGTATACGTCTGTCATCCATTTCGATAGTTCTTAATATGTAGTCTATCTGCATTTTGAGGGTTGAAATAAACAAGGGTGAAAGGCCCGTCTCCAGCATAAGAATGTGGTTAAAAATACTATATTTTGCATCATATTCGACATCTTGGCATTGCATAACATTCTTCCAGGTTGCATTAAGAGCACATTTAGATTTTGCCAGTTTGTCCACCATATGGTTTTTCCAGTTTAAACTTCTAGAAATCCGTACCCCAAGATAGTTGTACTCGTTGACGACCTCAATATTTTGCTCTCCGAATTTCCAAGATTCGTTTTGACAGTTGCGGCCTCCAGCGTTGCGAAAGATCATTATTTTTGACTTATTAAGATTTACCTGTAGCTTCCATTTGTTGCAGTACTCGAACAATCTGTTGATCATCAAATGGAGACTTCCGGGCGACTCAGCCAGCACAACAATATCGTCTGCAAACATCAATATTTTTATCAAAAGATCAGCTGAAACTCGTGCTCCACCTTGCAAAATGTCTTCAATATCGTCGATATACAGCGCGAAGAGCAAGGGGCTTAAGCTGCAGCCTTGCTTCAAACCTATTTCAATCTGAAATTGTTCTGAAATTTTGTTTCCAAGGTTGTTGAGTCATATAAAATATCAAATATGTTTGCAAACTTTGTCTAGACTCCCTTATTGTAAAGTTTCAGCATTAGTGCATTCCTGTCTATAGTGTCAAATGCTGCTTGAAAGTCAATAAAGAACGCATAAAGCTTCTTTTTGTTTCCTTTATATGTCGGCTATGTTGGTAAGCGAATAAATTTGATCAACGGTTGAATAATTTTCCCGAAAGCCAGCTTGTGCCTCACTCAACAAATTGTTACTCTTCACCCAGTTGTAAAGCCGTTTGGAAAGAAGTTTAATAAGAATTTTCGTTGAAGAATTCAGCAATGATATCCCTCTATAGTTAGATGGAACTCTGTTGTCACCTTTTTTAAAAATGTTACATATGATAGCCTCTTTAAAACAATCAGGTATACAAGCGCTGTCATATGTTTTGTTTAAGGCTTTAGTTAGATTTTCTACGAAAAGAAAGGTGCTGAATTTGTAAAATTCTTGGGGTATTCCATTTGTGCCCGGAGACTTATTATTTTGGAGTTCATTTAACACTATTTGTACCTCTAAACATGAAAATGGGACATCCAAGTCTTCGTTCTGAATATAAGGTTTAGCAAATTTTATTTCATAGATGATTTTTATTCCGGTGATCTCCAAACATTTTTTCCTCACTTAAATTTCAAATTAATTTTCTAAATAGCACCGATATGGTTTCCTGAACTTCGAGCACGCAACGTACAACTATCCATGCGAAGAACATGGCAATTCAAGATTTATTTTACATAATTTTAATGATTTACCTTTTGACTTGCTAGTTATTGCGAATGCAAGACGAATCGGAAACTGGACACGCTTAAATTCGAAAAGAAAGTCAGTTGGATTCAGTGGTGTTCTTAGAATTAAAACTTTCTCGCCTTTGAACTTTCTTATGTTTACAATTTTTTTAATTAAGTTGTTCATTACCCTGTTAACTGTGAACCTTATTCAATTGCACAATTTTAGTTGATAAATATTGCGTATTATGATTTATCACTGCATCAATATTAAGCTGTAAATTGTTAGGCGGTATTCCTGGCAAATCCAATGAATCTATATTAGACATTCAGTTGGATAATTGACTACTTTAAAGGGATCAGTAATGGAATCAATCGACGTATATATGTAAATTTGGCCATCAATTTGACTCTGACTTGCTCGTTCCCAAGCACGGTTCTTGCAATGTTCAACAATATTTGGGTACACTTTTAATATCGATTTTTTTAAGGCCAGTGGAAATACTAACTATTTTTGTTGTTGCTATAATTATATCTATTTTCAAATAACAAACCTAAAAATAGATCAACTAATAACTAACTTTCATAAAGTTTGCTAATATATATGTATTATGTATATACAGAGTGCTTAGAATGTATATACAGAGTGCTTAGAATGTATATACAGAGTGCTTAGATATTTTTATGAAGGTAATACGTTTTTATTAATTATTAATCTCACCAATAACTTCTGTATGAGTGTTGCTTTTAAAAAGTAAGTCAAAATGTTTGGAGTGCAACTGTTTTAAACTTGGAAAACAAACTATTTAAGGGATATTATTACATACTTATATTTCGATTTGAAAAACGCCGAAAACTCAGCGATGTAATTCAAACTCGCCTCTTCTTTTGGACTGGTGTCTAAAATTAACACTACAAAAACGACACGGCTCCTAAAAACTCTGTTGAGGTTATAATAAAATTCAAACGTCAAGGTTCTCTTCGCTCGTCACTCTTCTTACTATTATGCACTATCAGAGGTCCCGTCGGAACAATTGCAGACTACGAATGGCAAAAAGAAAGCATCGTACATACACATATATGTACATACATATTATATGTTTACACTTAAATTTACCCCGTATTATTTTGGAATTTTTTTTTTCATCAAACATTGTCCTGAAAACAACAAATACAACAAAAAAATAATTGGACAAATAGGTGCAGCGGTTTTGCAATCATGTTCGTACAAAGCTGTACAGCAATTGATTTTTATTTATATAGATAGATGATAGATAATAAAATCTCGAATTCAATTTAATTTTTTTTTAACTATAGGTCAATTTTGTTGGTATTTAGTTTTTGCCAGGTTTCATGATTAAGTATAGTTTTTAATTTCTAGACATCATTTGACATCTCAAAACTTTTAAATTTTTAACCTTTTTTTTTTAGATAGCAAAGTATGGTTAAAATATATAAACTTTTAATTTTCATAAGTTGTTTTTATATTGAAAAAAACTTATGAAACGATAATAGTTATAAGCCATTAGATAATTGCAATTTTACTTCGCTCATATGTAAATAAGAGCGAATCAATTTAATATGCAAAAAAAAACATCAATTTTCATTTTAATTTGAAATTAAATTCAGTTTAAAAAAAAATAAATAAAACCAGTTATTAGTTGTAAACGCTGTCAGTATAAACAAAATAAATCATTGCTCTATTATTTATAAAATAAATGTTATCGATATTAGTTAAAACGTCCCATCTAAAACTCTGATTATAACAAACGTCAATGTAACCATGTGAAGTTTACTGTGTTAGAGAAATAGAGTCCATAAGCTGCTAAAGGGTTATGTATGGGATCGAGTGGAAAAAAACTATACTTGATAAAAAAAGCCAATTTGCTTACATTCTGTTAGTTTTTTTTTATTTCTTATTTTTTATTTATTTATTTTTCTAATAAAGTTTATAAATACTCGGACATATATTATTTCGCATCTTCCTGTTATATTTGTTTGTGTCTTCGCTCTTAACCGAAATAAAAACACTAAAAATGTTTACACAAACTACAAAAAGCTCTTTAGATATATATGAAGTTAAAAACTGTTCAAGGTTTAAACACAAGCAACAAAAATCCGCATTGGGTAACATTTTTCTTCTTACCCGAACTTACAACTAAAAAAAAAAAATCGTTTCATTTTTATCTTTTTTAATTGCTTTGGCAGTATTAAACTAATAGCTGCGAGGTGTAAACATTTCCTTTGACGTCTCATTTTTTCAATCTGGAAAATTAAAAACATATTTAAATTAAGTGCTTTCATTTAAATTTCTTAAAGGAGGACTATTTTGGTAATATGTACTATAAATATTATATTTAGATTCTAATTAGAAGTTGATGATTGGGTTTGAGGTTTAAGAACATAGTTAAGGCAAAATTACGACAAACATTTTATAGGTACCTAAATTAGGTAATTTTAATGTGTTCAAAATATGTGAAAACAAATTTATCAAATCATTTAATTATTAAACATTTTTTTATGTATAGGCAACGAAATTCAACATAGGACAAAACAAAGACCTGCAGGCAATTGATTTAGTGCCCATCAAGTTAGCATTATCAATTGTAAATTTTGCAACGTTTAAAATTCCATGACAAATTTACAGCAATTTTTTTAGTGGCAAAGCCATATAAATTTTGAAATTATTGTGAAGCGTCATCATAGCGAATTCTGTTTTGACAAAAAAAAAAAAAAAAAAAGAAACAAAAATTGAACTATACTTTGTCCTTTTTGAATGTTCAGCACAGGGAAGATTTAAATGTTTGTCTCTCATTCGCACTCTTTCGTTTTCCATAAGGTACAATGTACAACTGTTCCAAAAGCTCTCTCAGGGTTGCTTTAGTAAGCATTTTGAAGTGGCAACAACTGAAAGAATAACATTTAGGGTTGGTTACCTATTTATCAGTCTGATATCAAACTTATCGATATTATCTATTTTACTTCTGATGTCATGTTTTTATTTTTTGGTGGCAAATTGTGGCCTTTGATGTTATCTTCGTTGAAAAGTTTTTTTTAGACTGTTCGTTTAGGCACCGAACAACTATCTGCTACATGCTTCACAACTTCTGTTTTATTTTGTAGGTTCTTATATTTATAATTCGTTTTTGTGCCGCCAACAATTGTTTTTTCCAACTAAAGTCTTGATGATTTCGAAGCCAATTCAAACTAAGGAGCATATAATTTCAATAATTACAAATCTTCACTTAAAAACACTTTGCTTTACATTAATTTCACTTCACATTAATATAATAACAAAAGAAATACATTTTGGTTCTATAAATATCAACGAAATATCAACTTCTTACACGAAATATCAACAAACCGCGGGCTTCGAGAACTTACGTTAATATCCACAAAAAAACACTCACACCAAACATGAATGAACCGACTGACCGCTACGAAAATATACGCAGATAACTTCTTAAAAAAAAAATGAAAAAGAAAAGATCAAAACAAACATTCCACGTTAACACTCATCATTTCTTTAAGCTTTAAAATCAAAAGTTCCGTTACAAAAACCCAAGGAAAAAATATCCAACGAGTTACCTAATTCACAAAGGTAGGTAACTCTGAATGTATGTTGGTTTCAGTGCTAACGCAGGTTTAACTTTAAATAAGTCATATTGGCTGGAAAAATGAGTCGTTTTGAAAATAAATGAGTCCCTTTAAAAAATCCCCCCACCATGTCCTAATCGTAGTATTTATATAAAGAGTTTATTTTTAGCTCGAAAAAATTAGTCCCTTTTGAGAATGGGTCTACAAGTGCGCCCTTAACTGTGCACTATGCAGGTCGTGGGATCTATGTCAGATGCGATTAGATGCGATTGAGAATTCATGGGCGGGTATACACTTTTTATACAGGTTTTTTTTTTGAATTCATTATGGTGAACAATTATAGCACGGAACTGAAAAAGCTTTCCCATAATCCTGTACTGCACATTCCAAAAGGACAAAGTATAGTTTTCATGACAAAAAATAAACCTCAACTTCACTGTCCAATGAATCATATTTGATTCATTCAATAAATATATACTAAACTAGCTGTTACCCGGCGCGTTGAACATTTAATCTCGACGAATTCCATAGAAATATGAGCATGAACATCGCGTTCTTAATTATTAATTTGTTTTCTTTAACATAGGTATGATTTTGATCAAATTTGTCTCATGAACCCTGAAAAACGCATGAATTAAATCCTGTCCAAAAAAAAATTTGATTCATTGGACAGTTAAGCTAATGTTCATTTTGTAAAAAAGAGTGAAAAAAAGAACATACGTAGAGTGTGAAGTGTCTTGTATTCTTTGATCATATATGATTCATGGCATATGAGAACAGAGGACAAATATGATGCTGTGAACCATTGATACATTGGAGTATTGGACAGTAAAATTATTAAAATCATTAAATCAATTTCGATAAAACTAAAATTAAACATATTTTTTTTAAAGAGTTATTATTTATTAACTTAACTTTATAAACATTTACACCAATATTATTAGTATGATTTTCTTGGAATTATCACTTAAAGACCAGCTCTAACAATCCCCTTCAATGTGTAAAATAATTTTTCTCTTAGGCCGTGTGCGAACAGCGTTAAAATTTTATCCATTGGCTAAATTATGACACTAGTGTGGTGAATATAAACTTCAAAAATTTTAGCCAGTGGATAATTTTCTATGCTTATGAAGGAGTAAGAGAGACAGTCGGAATAGTGTGTTTGTTCTTATTTGCATTTATTTTTGTTTGTTTTAAATTAATCATTAATGTCGAATTTTCGGTTTGTGTTTTTGTAAATTATGTTTAATTTTACTTCGTTACGTACGAAGAATTACTAAAATTAACCGATATACTTTTTTGTACATTAATATTTGTTGTGTAACAAATTTTTTTGTAAAGTTCAGCTGCCAAACCAGTGAGTTTGGCAGCTGAACGCATATGAGAGCATACACAGCCCCTATATCAAAACACACATTTTTAAAATGTTTGTCTGTCAGTTTGTGTTGGCTAATCTCGAGAACGGCTAGACCGATTTTGACGAGACTTTCATGACCGATTGATAATGTCGATTTGTTTGCATTTCCGTAAATATAAACCGATCAGAATCTACAGGACCGATTTTGACGGGACCTTCAGTGCCAGATGGCTGATAATATAGGAATTAACTTATGATGCAAATTATCCCCTAGGTGGCGCTATGGTAGAATTTTATTTTCAAACTGACGAACGCGACGACGGGAAACGAAAGTAGCGATTTTGAAGGGGCTTTAACTGGTGGATAGCTGATGTTTTACGAAATGACTAAGGCTATTTCAAATAACCGAAAAGATGGGGCTGGGGTCGCTTTTGCGAAAACTCTTATATTATGAGTTTGAAAGCTTTTGGCAAAATGTTGAACCAATAGGTTTATAATAACTCTTTCAAAAACAATGTTTTATCCTTTATTATTTCTGCGACAGCAACGCGCCGGATAACAGCTAGTATACATATAATACAAAAATGCGGCGTTTTTAGTTTTTTGTTTTATATCAGAACAGAACAGCAGCGATAGCGGTTGAAAATATTAAATGGGACCATATTTTCTAAACCACTGAACTGATCTGGATGATTGATACCATTTCAGACACATATTTGAACCGAGCTACTTTCTGCATAGTCAGTTTTTTATTTGGTTCAAAATCAAAAACAATTCATAGGATTTACAAAATGTAGGTATACGTTGAAAATGCTAAATGGGGCCATACCTTCTAAGCTACTAAACCGAATTGGATGATTGCTACCATTCCAGAATCAGCTAAGAACTTTCCTATATGGTGCGTTCTTTTTTTTCGCTTTTTCCAAAACAAATTTTTTACATTTCTCCGTACAAAGAAATAGAAGGGGAAATTTTTCAATTCTTGTAGGGAAATTTAAAAAAAATATATTAGTGTTAAAAATCCCATTTAATCCAGTTCGCACACCAAAAAGCTAAACATTTATTCACCTCAACTCAAACGTCAAAAATTAGCCAAAGGATAAAATTTTAACGCTGTTCGCACACGGCCTTAATGTTACAATTCCCAAACTCTTCATTAACTTGTCTAAGTATCTCATATATACATATACCATAACGTCTGATGCATGCTCTGTATCCATTAGAACTTGGGTTCCATTTACTTGATTGTTCAACCAACTAAATACAAATTTCCATTCAAACGATATGTTTGTTATTTTGTAATAAATGTGCGGAAACTTTCACACTCACAACAACATAGTTACATTAGGAACCTACTGTGGGAGGAAATACTGTTAAATCAGTTAATTAAGGATACCATAACACGTGATGCATATTAGTTTCTTTGAATCTTCAAATGAATGTTATTTCCAAGAACCATGTCATGCACAGAGAACTCTTGCATCTAAGGGGTTGTTAAAATTACACATGAGTGTAGGTTTGGAAAATATGGAATTGAGCGAAACGATCAAATTCGCCCAAAACTCCCTCACTTACATCAGTCAACTTAACAAAGGATGCTTATGCCCAATTGCATTCGCTTTAATCATCATTACTCTGCAAATACACTTTGTTGTATAGTAAACACGTTATCTCCTACTTTTAGTAGCGGGTGTTTTAATTTCGCTGAAAAACATGAGCATCAGTCTGCTGCACAGTTGAATGGGTTTTCACACTTTGTATATATACGCTTTGAATAACTCCGAAACACCCCGTGACAAGAAGGGGGTGAAACGTCATCGACTTTATTACACGTGTCATTTTTTTTGCTTTCAATTTATTTTTGCCGACTTTGAATGAACAGCTCGGAATAAAAAAAATAAAAAAAAAAAAGCAAAACCGAGTTCAAAAGGATTATGGATATTCATCTAGGGGGGAAGTTGGCATAAAGACGGTTCGGTGATTCAGAGCTTCACAACTCAAAATGGCACGCTGCGCGCCTTCGAACATTTAAAAACGGCACTGCTGGTACTGAGTTTTTCTCATTTCTTTGCTTTAGATTTTTGCCTACCAAATTGGTGGTAAACCCAACCACCACCCACTGGTATGGCCTGAAGACAGTTTCCTTGTTTGGTGCATGCAAATGCCAGACCTGAAAAGACAAATATAAACTGGCGTCGTCGTCGTCGTTGGAGTCTCATAAATTTCTCTATAGTGACGTATACCCTGTTTGAATGTGGGAATTTATGGGATGGCAGCGAGGTGGTTAGGTAGGTTGTGATAAGTTGCGAAAAGCAAACCGTTTCCATCACAGACGATACACACATACGTGTGTTTAGTTTATATTATACACATTGTCCTTGTTAAAAGAAATGTGTTAATACAATACGCCTCACTTGTATAGAGTCAAACTCATAAAATTTATAAGAAAAAGAGTCTAATCGAATATTTTGTTTCTCCATCTATTGGGTGGTAAAACAACCGAAATGAGAAAATTTTATTGGATGAAATAAAACAAGATGTTTCATTGTGAAAATATACCATTTGATAATAAATCAATAGAATTGACAACAAGATTTAAAGATTGTAAAGTTTTTTTTTTAAGATAAGTAACTATTTGGATTCGTAATTCTGGTCAGACTATAACCAAAAGAAGGTCTTTAATGTTCTTATTTAAGTTCAAGAACTTAACGCAGCTGATTCATAACTCAAATCCTAATTTCTGACATATAGCAGGTTACTCCATTAATACCTTAGACTTGTTTCATAGCTCATAGGCAACAAATTAAATCCAAGATGAACTGTCAATAGTTTCCTAGATTTTTACGTAGTTTCTAGCACTCATATGATTAAAATTATTATAATTCTCCAACTGAAAACAATTGCAGTTACACATTCGATGAATCGAAGTTCTATTAATATGTAACAACTTTTTTTTATGTATTTTATAGGTTCTACAGGAAAAGTTTTCTACCGAATTCATCAGTTTTTTCTATTAGTTGTTTTTTCTAAGAGTTGTCAATTCTGAACATGAGTTTTTTATTCTGAACATTATAAAGAGATCGAACCCAGAATACCCACAGTGATAGTCCGAATACAGTTAATATCTCACATCAGGCACTGTCAAGATATACATAGGAAAAATTGCGGTAAAAAAGGTATAACACATTTAATTTCGAATTCGGTTGTAACGTTTCTCTTCAACGGCACCACTCTGTAGTCAGCTCTGAAGAAGAAGCTTGTTTGAAATTTGTTTTATAAGATGTACATACAACCGAAGTTAGTCTGTTCAATTTACATTAAGGATGACCGTGAAAGTCTTTGGAGTATCATCTTAAGGATACCATCTTCAGGATACCATCTTCAAGATACCATCTTCAGGATACCATCTTTAGGGAACCATATCGTGAGGTGAACATCTTCAAGGTACCATCTTAAGGGTTCCATGTGCAGGGTACCATCTTCAGAGCACTATCTTCAGAGCATCTTTAACTTGCCATCTTCAAAGTGCCATCTTAAGGGTACCATCTTCAGGGTACCATTTTCAGGGTACCATCTTCAAGGTACCAGAGTTTCTTGTAAATAAGCATTTTTATGAATTACAAACATTTTGTTGTTGTTTCATTAAGATTTCTTTCTAATTTTTGCATAAGTCCAATCGATTTCTCTTCATCACCTTTTTCAATTCTATTTTCGGCTATTCGTGTCAGATTTTGACTCATCTGTTGTATTGCTTTGTCAGACTCTGGAATCCCTCTAGACCTGACCCTATAGTTTCTGCTCGGTCCAAAATCGGTACCTTGCATAGCCGTGATATTGTATTGCGGGGTAGAGCTATTTTTCGAAATTTTGCCTAACGTTTATAGCATGTTTTTGACCCTGGGATGTTTCTGTTTTGTTTGATCGAATTTTCCAATCTTGCTTTTATGAATTCTTTAAGGTTTTATTGTGTCACCTCTTATGACAAGCGGGACTTGTTGAAGAGATATTTTGGTCCCTCCTTGCACGGGTATTGTGCAACAAACCCGATACCAGTAGCAGTAGTCTATTAGGGGCATATAAGCGCTGCTGTTGGCCCGTAAAGAGTTTTAACAGTCAGCATAATAGTGTTGTTTTTAATTAACATGATGAAGTATTAATTACATCACTGGAGTGTTGGCGTCACTACCTGGTATCTACTTCACAAACCATCCGCACTCGCTTTCTGAAACTAAAACCTACATATAAGTAAAACTTAAATCTGAGTTGCATTTCTGAATACTTGAGTGACAAATAAATAAAAAAAAAAGTTCAAAGAAGAGGTCATCGAAAACTCATGCATTCTTTTTTGAATTGAAGTACCCCAGGGTTCTGTTTTGGGACCAATATTTTTCCTGATATTTATTATTATTTATATCTAATCGGATTTGCAATTAAAATCATCACTGGCCGAATTCAGGAAGTTAAACCATCACAATCTGTTTTGAAATTCGTAAAATTATATAAGGTCAAAATAATTAACTTTCAAAAAGTCTCATCAATATTGATCATCAATATTTTTCTCTGTGTCCTTTAACAGTTGCAACGATTAAATCTTTAAGACACCAAATTTCAACAAATCGCACGTTGAAAACAAAAGTGTCACTAAACAAAAAACCTAGTTTTGAGATATTGCCGTTTAAAGATTTGGACTTACTTCAATTATCGATAACTCGCAGAAAAAATATTAAAATGGTGTGTTACTTTGCCACAATAATATATATGTATTATAAAATGGCATTTTAAGATTACAAAAAAAAAAAAATCATGTGTATTAAGAAAAAAATTGCTTTTTGAAAAAGTTCGGTATAGTGGCACGTAATTATAAATAAAATGAAATTTTATTATTGTTAGAACGGCACTAAACAAAATATGACTGTTATAAACTAAATGTTTTTTACGGTTAGAACCAGAAAAATATTGAAAAATGGCCTTAAACCAAAAGTGTCTGTTAAATAATTTCACTGAACATAAAATCACTGTTTTTTTTTAGGAGAAAACCGACGCTAAACGAATTATGACATGAATTATATGAATTCACTTTTCAGTATCATAAAAACTTTTAACTTAAAAATTAATCGCCATTGTGCAAAAAGTGTCATTTTATCTTTTAGCAATTGAGTGATTTACATTAAACTTCACAAAAGATGGGTGGTATGTATCGGAACCTAGATGTCGCTATAACTTTAAAGTGTTAAATTTTGTATAGTGCCACTTTTGTTTTCAACTTGCGAAATGTATTTTAAACTTGTTATTGATTTAAGTGTGAGCTTCAAAAAGCAAACTTCGGCATTTAAAGAAAAATAAATCATATATGTCCTTAACTAAGTGAGTCGTAGTGTACGATTTAACGACACGTAAGGGAAACCCCGTTTCGCCTTTTAATTTCATCCGTCCATGAAATCGAGGACGTGAATAAAGTTACTTTTATACCTGGTGTACCTTAACAAAGTGCACAAAAGGACGAAGTCTTATACCGTGTGTGCCCGGAAAAAGAGAACAACGCCCAACAAAGTATTCTGTAAGTGCTGCCTATTGCCATATATGTGTGTATATCCAACACACAATTTGTACCAACATCGTGGTTATAGCTAAAAGTAGAATATTGTATCTCATAGATATACCAGCGTATGTTATTTATATCTATATACCTTACCTCTGTCTTCAGGACCTGGTTACATATAATTGTATTTCTAATGAATCACAATGCCGCCATATACATACATTGTCTGAATGAAGAAAAGGAAAATTTATATTAATAGAAGCAGCAACTATGGCGGTGCAACCTACTTTTAAATCAAACTTGTCTGATTGAACGTAAAGCGACTTTACCGAGGTATAGTTTTACTTTGAAAATGTGATATGCTTTTCAATTTGTATCGTGTATATCTATGGTTATTTTGGGTACCTATACTTAAGCTATTGTTATGAGTTTACAGAGTCAAAACACACATATTTTGAGGTGAAAACATTGACCTATTCTACGTGCTTGCCTGACTTAAAAAGGAACTATGTGTATCGTTTGAGAAACATTATGCAAATTTTAACTTTTAAAATGCGTCACTTGGTTGGGTATAAATAACATTTTTTCACTTAGATATTTTTTTATTTTGCATTTTCGGAAATAACCATGGCTTACATTCGAAGCACGTTTATTTGTTTTTATAGTTATAAAAAGTATAGTTCCTGTGTAGGTAATACGAATGCGGGTTATAAAAGCAGTGATGTTATACAATTTATTTCTGTGTTACAATAATTTATTTATTTTCCGTGTGTAGAACGGAATTGAAGAATTTCAAAAGGGGAAACACTCAGGAGACTTGCTCAACACTCAAGGCCAATTTATCGAGTTTTCATCTCCAAAACATCAGCGGTAAGCAAATGCAAAAAACACATTTTAATTGCTTGAATTCTTTGAAGTCTTTTAAAAGTCTGTTACATTCTTTTGACTGCTTAAAGTCTTTTTACTGCGTGAAGTCTTTTGACTGCTTAAAGTCTTTACACTGCTTGAAGTCTTTAGACTGCTTGAAGTCTTTGTACTGCTTGAAGTCTTTTTACTGCTGGAATACTTTTTACTGGAATGTCAATTTACTATTGTTTTATTATTATTATTAAATATAAGATCTTAGTATAGTAAATTGATTCAAACAGTAAAAAGACTTTAAGCAGTCAAAAGACTTCAATCAGTGAAATGACTTCAAGGAGTCAAAAGACTTCACGCACTAAAAATACTTCTAGCTGTCAAAAGTGGCTGGCCACACTTTCATTTGAATGAAAAACATTAATTTCTCAAGAACTTAGATACATTTTGGCATCCGGTTTTCTGTTTTTGACTAAAAATTAATAAGAGCATTGAATTTTGAAAATAAAAATAATAGTTAATTACATAAAATTTTGAAAATTTTTTTTTAATTTTTTTTTTCAAAATTTTGAGTTTGAAAATTAATTTTTTTAAAACTGTTCACTCAAACAACTTAATTTAAAAATAAAATAAAAGAGTAGTTTTCTGGCTTTTCAAAAAGATATAACAAGTCTTTGTATCATTCACCGTTGTTTTTAAATAATTTTTTTTTCTGATTTAACTCAATTTTTTAGAAAATTGCCCCTCCCGCCTAAACGGGGGGAAATAGACCCCTCCTCCCATACGATTTTTTTGTTGTCTTAACCCCACCTACACGCTCAAGCTTTTTGGTGCATCTTATACCAATCACCCTGTATAATCATAAAAAATAAATAAATACAAAGACACTTCTGCTGGTCATACAAATTAAATTTCCCAATTGTTCCTACAAATATAAAAATTCTACTTGAAACTGTTTAAATTAACAATGTAAGGCGTCTATTTTTATAAAATTGTGCCACACAGTGTTTAACACAAACTAAAATCTCCACTATTATGAAAATAAAGACAAAATTATATCCACATAGAAAACGATCTCATCACAGAACGTTCAAAGAAAGGTACCGGAAAGTATATTTTGCACGTTTTTTTAAACCTTCACTTTCAAATTGTCATTATAACGCTTTGTTCATTCTTAATTAAATTATTAATACAATCCAACATTTGATATTGATAACAAAAAATATTTTAAATTTCTTAAATGATTCCGAAATATCCGCTTAAAAGCATGGAACCTCATTTAGTTCCATGTTAACTTGGCATTGCTGTAAACTGAACCAACTAATTGTTTTTAGTAGAAATACAACAAAAATAAATTTGTTATTTTTTTTATATAACATCCCTGATCTTTTGTCCTTATTCTCCCTGGCTACATTTCTATATATAAAAAAAAAATTTAAAATCTACATAAACTACGACGAAAAATTGCTGTCGATTATTATTAAAAAAAAGGACTCTAAAAAGTTCTTATTTCCGATGATCTACTTCTTTTCAAAGTGTATTTGGGTGTATCTTTTAGAGTTGCCAAAAGGCCAGCTTTGAGAATAATCTTTTATCCTATTTTTTTTTCAATAATATTACATACATATATTTTAAAAGAAAAGTGAAGTGAGAAATCATGTTAGGGTTGACATATATTTTTGCTTAAGAGGTTTTTTTTTCCAAAGGAATTATGTAGATGTCCTCCCGCTATCCGTTATGCGGGGAGGTTATTTTTCAAAAGGTCAAAGTCTCTCTTTTCTGCAAGAGACTTCAAATGTCAGCTATATAGTAAGGAAAACAAATGGGTTATTGGAAAGCTGTCTATTGAAAAGAATTTCTCAATTTAGTGCTCACTTAGGACTTTAGGGGAGAAGAAAGTACGTATATTTGTTGGTGTTTTGTTTTGTTTTCCATGAGCTTTTGAAGAAAGAATGAATTATAACGTTTAAATTGAATTTGATATTTGTTACGGACAGGAATTGATATCATTCTTGGAGTAGTGGCATTTGTCATCGTGTCGTTAGTTCTTGACCTTTTCTAAAAAAAAAAATATTGACTGTGTGATGAATCTTGAACTAGATATTTATGCTGAGTATGTTGCAGCACAGAAGAAGATGATGTGTTTCGGTTGCAAAAAACGTCAAAGTTTTGTTTTGATCGTTATGTTTTTTGACGTTCCGGGTCTTATTTTCATCTGAGGATTATAATTATCTGAAGCTTTTCCAGTCTTTCTCATAGTGATGATGTTGACCTACATTTTCTGCCCTAGTAATTTTTTACCGATCTTAATATTGTCGCTATTTTTTAGTAAGTCATTCTTTCGCACTTAATAAGCTTCGGATGTCAAGTTTTTGTGGTCGAAACCAATGTACGGTGGTAACTACAGATTTCAACCACTGCTATACTTCTCAGGATAGCAAAATATTTGTAACTTTTGTTTAGATGGAATAATTCGTCAGTCGGATGAGAGTTTAGGGGTCGGCAAAATGCTTTTGGGCCATCCTAAAATAATATAGTGACCTAAATTATTAGGGTTGGGGTCAAAATCCCTAAAGCCAAAAGACCGAAAAGCTAAAAGCCCGAAAACCCAAAATACCGAAAAGCCAAAAGACCGAAAACCCAAAAGACCGATAACCCAAAAGCCCGAAAAAGTTTTCCCGAAATCCCGAAAAATTATTTAAAATGAAAATAAATAATTTTTCGGGATTTTGGGAGAACTTTTTCGGGCTTTTGTGTTTTCTTTACTTTCTTTTTCATACCTTTTAAAGGTATTTTACTTACTATAACAGCACCTGAGTGGCCCGCTTCGCGGGTTCAATGGATGTTAACTCTTTTTCTGTAGTCAGTCCCGCTTACGCAACTTCGTTGCTCCTCTTAGGGTATGTCCAGTCGTCTGGCAGGCGCCTGAGTCCAAAGTTTCCAAATTCAACAGTATACCTGGTTGGCCAACTTATGCCCCCAAAAGTTGTGATTGGGTAATCCTACCGGTAATTAAAAAAGAGGCTATTGTTTTGGTATTTATAACAACATTTTTTCTGAATTGAGGTGAGAGAGTATTTTGTTAATGATTTTAAAAAATTATTTTGTTTTTGTTAAATGAAATTACCTATTTAAAAAAATGAAAATTTTGAAAAAAAATTCAATCTAAATTTCGGTCATTTGGCCTCCTTTCGGTCTTTTGGGTTTTCGGTCTTTTAGATTTCGGTATTATGTCCGTCTCCCTAAATATTAACATATGTTCCGCTTTCGACAGCTTAAGAACCTAATGTTCGATGATAAAAAGCAAAAACAAAAACACTGCAATGTCATACGACATTGACGTTTGAACTGCTATAAAACTCAAAGCACGTAATAATTGTAATGCACTAAAAATGTGATAATCAGAAGTTATTAACACAAACTTCAACTGGTGACATGTGCTGATTTTTTTTTTTTGGGAAAAACTAATAACCACCTATGAAATTTAATGGGTAAAAGTAAGTATTGAATTATTCATAAATATAAGTAAGTTACCCACTCTGACTCACCGTAAAATTTCCTGTTAAAGTCGGTGTACATTAAGCGATGTTTTTTCCCTTGCATCATCCAGATCTCGCTAACACAAATTATGGGGATGGGACACAACTGTCTTACACTTCAGCAGTAGAATAAAAATATTTCATGAGAGAATAAAAAAAGAAAACTTCATGTCAAAGAAACCATCATACAAAATAAAAATAGGGTGTGATTGTATCTTAAGAATGTTGTCAAAAAGGTACATTTCAAAACAATCCGGAAGAAAACACCTACTCTACAAAACCAAATTCAACGAAATCAACATCCGAAACCTGAAATAAGAGTTGGCGTTTTCTTGTCGTTGGCGGGACACTTTGTGTATCATCAGTGGAATTTGTTCAAAATTGTTGCCACCTACAATAATGAAACTAAAACTCAAATCTAAAATTACTCTTTTAATCTAAATCTTGCATCAAACGCTTTGAATTCCCCTGAAAAGAATTATCTATTCAAATTTCTCTAGAATCTGTTTGTTACAATAATTGTTTTAATTTTGCAATCAAAATCAATTGCTGAGATATTAATTTGTAATTTATAAAAATTACTCTTTGTACCTTGGTTATAGATAAAATTCATAAATCATCGTCGTCTTCAAGATGATATTCTTTTTAAAATAAAAATCAATAGATTTTAATAATGGACAGCGATTTAGCACCTTCATTAGAAATGTATCTTTGATGGAGTGCTTCTATTTTTATAACAATCTTATCTTTACACCCACGAAATCTCAAACATCATTTATTTCAAATCGGGTGAATTCCATTATTATTATTTTTTTTTTTTTTTCATTTTGTTGCCAACAAAAACAAATAAGTCACAAAATTGATGGTAAGGGTTCAACTGGAAGATTCCTTAGAGGGCAATATCTTGTGCGTATAATAGGAATGACTTTCGGTGATATATGAAGGTAGTTTCGATTTTGTTTTCACTCTTCCAAGTCGTTTTTTTTTTCCTTGTTTTCTTCTTTCTCTGGAGGAAAGACATATTATTTGTCATTGTTGTTATTTATTTTCTGAGGTTAAGTTGACTAGAAGTTATGAAAACAAAGATGTAGGTATCGTGTCAAATGGTAAGTAATGTTTGTTTAGATGTAAATATAGCTATACTCGTCTGATATGTTACTTCTGCGTTTGAATGAGTAAATTGTGATTTTAAGAAAAACATTTTATTATTAGTTACAATTTAATAAGGCATATTTTTTTTTCTTTTTTTCTAGGTAAGTCTATGATGAATTAACTATACCAAATAAAACTTCGGACACAATGGAACCGTGAGAGTAAGAAAAAAAAATTATTTCACAAAGTAAACAAACAAACAAAAACTACTTACATGAAAGTAGAGCTTTATCAGACACAAGGCATGACTTTTGCGGAAGCAGAAGCACCCAAAATGAAAATTCAAACTACTATTAGAATCCTTTATTCGTGATTTACCTATATCGATTTAATTTTACTGCGTCAAAAAAAAAGTAAAAAAAAGTAGTTAACATAAAGTTATTATTTAAATGTTATAAGACCTTAAACATGAAAATAATCCTTCTTTCTTTTTATGCAAAATTATCAATGTTTGGGATATAAAACTTGACTATTTCTAGTGGGTACCTATATGAATATCTTTCAATAATTCACTGATGTCATAAGAAATAAGTACTAAACAATACAATCTTTCTTGACCACATTTATTTTTCACAAACATTTTTATGCCATGTTATTGAAAATATCAACGAAAATTTCAAAATAAAATTTCATTGAAATCGCTCCAGCCATTATCGAGAAAGTCGAAATTGGAGAAAAATCGGCACATGGTATCAGGGGGGGGGGCAATTCTGGTTCTATATGAAAACGTGAATCTAAAAAATCGTTTTCACATTCGCTTTCATGCTTTGCTTTCACATTTTCGATTCATTTGATACAACAAAGTGTTTCTTGTTCAGCGAATGAAAATTTAGTGGTGAATTAAATTTTTTCCACTCTGGTGATTAATTTGAGTTTGGGTCGAAATTCTGCCGGGGTCAAAATTCTGCTTTTAATATTCTGCTTTTCAAAATTCTTTCGTCAAAATTCTGCTTTTAATATTCTGCTTTTCAAAATTCTGCCTTTCAAAAAAGCGCGCCCTTTTAGACATTTTGCAAACATATTCTTTTCTTTATTATTTGCAGAATGTTGTTAATCAGAGCGTACTATGTAGCTTACCTTTTTGTAACAAGAAATTTTGTTATAAAATACCAACTATTTGATTATTTAATGACCATAATTAATTTGTTGTTTTGTAAATGAAAGAACTAAAGCAGAGTTTTTGGCCAGAATTTTGAAAAGCAGAATTTTAAAATGCAGAATTTTGTCAACCAGAATGAAAAAAAAGCAGAATTTTGAAACCAGAATTTTTGTTTTTTTTTTTTGTGTATTTACTTTGTTATTGATGTTACTAGTTGCTATAGGGGCCGATTTTAGTTCTATGAAAAAGTCAATCGAATAAAATAATACTAATTTCTTTCACTAGACCATTAATTTGTAAATGATTGCGTGAAAACAATTTATTTATCTGAGAATTTTCGACGTTTGGTTTTACCGTTGTAGACATACTCGAGAAAAACAAGCTCTTTGATAACGGTTCTATGGCAAGTGACCTTATAAGTAGACCTACCTAGAAAAATTATGACGGCAAATTCGTCCAACCGTTTAGCGTTAAGCCTAGTATGCAGCTGAATTGAAACGAAATTTTCCGTCGTCTCCAAAAACACAGACGAAATGTTAACGAAAGAGTACCAGGCAAATTTTCATGTAGAGTTCCACCTTTTGTAAAAAAAAATATTTTTCAAAACACACAAAAAACAAGTAAAAAACAGAACTCAATTTTATAACAACAAAAAAATACGAACAAAATAGAAACGTCAAAATTTCGCGAGCAATTAATATCCGGGTCAATTAAATTGAAGTGTAGAGAGTAGTGGAGACTTGAACCGGTTATCTACCGTAATTTTGATAATTTGTTTCGAGATTTTGGTATGTTTGTGGGCAATCGAACATAAAAACAAGATGACACTTTAAAAGCCACTACAACTTTTTACGAACATACCCAGATCGAGATACATGAATTTATCATTCGTACCATCAATAACAAAAATTTTGATCGATACTCGAATGAAAGTCGAAAATTTATCGGCAGTGAGATTTGACTTCTCCTTTTATCGGTAGTGATACGCAGTGAGATTTTTGTGTGGAAAATCCAACTTTACTACGGATAGTTTTTCCATAAAAAAACACGACTACTGCAGTTATTGATGAAGATGATTTGGATAGCTGTGGACATATTACAAACAAGCAATAGTTTACTCCCAGAAATATATTGCTCAAACAGTTGATTCTATATGAAATCATAATTCTTTTTTTTTTATGAATTTCCTTAAAAATCCTCATTTCAAGATTATTTGTTATTGATCACAGTTTCATGATACATATTTAGACTTTTCGGGGTTATAAGAAGCATACAATTTCATTTCAATAGATGCCCCGAAGTCTGTATTTTATGTCCACCAGTGCACGTTGCACCTCTCATGTTCGTTGCAAACATCCTAACTTATGGTTCCATCAAATCGTTAGTAATGAATAATTAATTCAACTTCAGTCAACCTTATAGTCGAAGGAAGTGCCGATAAAAAAAAATGTTCATTTTTAGCGAAATTCAACTAAATACCTTATTAGAAAGAAAGTATTTTCGCACACATAGCGAATAAATCGAGCATTATAACTGATATAAAGCAAATATATACGACACACTCAAGTACTTTATTTATCAATAGATAAGAACTTATTAATGTACAGACTACCGAAAAATAACTGATAAAAAAGAGTTTCACCATCAACTAATTAATAAATTCTTATCGAAATTCATATAAAAATAAACCTGACCTAATTTAGTCAAATATACGTTTGCACATAAATAAATTTAATAAAATGCTTTGGATAACTTCGATAAATATTATCATAAATATTTTTTTATGAAGAATCCATTTATATTTTGTACTAAATTGAAATTTTTTAATTAAATTTCTTAGTAAACAAAAATAAATTTTTGGTGAGTTTTTTAAACAATGTTCTGAATAACATAAAAGTAAATTATATGAACAAAACATGTTTAGCTATTGTTTTTTTAAATAAATATTAAATGACGAATTTTTTGCAAACTTTAATTGAACTTAACTCTCTTAAATTTATAGAATTGTTAAATTTTCTAAATTTCATGCACTCAAAATATCATGTTACAAAACAACTTCATTAAGCTAAAACATGTACAAATTAAATAGTTGAAGTAATTTATAGTCACCTTAATAAACTTCTATACTAAATTCATCATTTTCTAAAAAAAAATATGACATTGCACATGTTTTTTAGATGAATTTGTGTACAAATAATGTGCGGTATATTTTACTCATTGTCATTTTATTTACCAAGAAAACAATAGCTGTCAATTCCATAAGTTTAAAATTTTGTGGTATTTAAGAAAATTGTTTATTGTTTTGTCATGGACACGGGTTGAATTAAATATTTGTTCAGGTGTATAGAATCAGGTGTTATGAAAACAATAAAAAATAGAATTTTCTGAACAAAAGTGAAAAAAATATTTAAGTTCTTCAAAATAATTGTTACATCATTAAAGTTGTATTAAAAAAAAATGCCTGATTAATTAGTAGTTTAAGTAAAACATTTGCAGTTACAAACAACGCGGGAAAATATTAATGGATGTAGATATTAATTGCTTCCATAGAAAGTTTTACAATTTGTAATTAAGTCAATTAAGTTATATGGAGATTTTTGGAATAAAAACCCTAATTTTATTTTGTATGTTTTCTATTTTATCATAGCAAGAGTAAAAGAGCTATAACTTTATTGTATTTTAAAAAAACTAAAAATAAATGATGTTATAAAAAATTGTATCACAAAAAACAAAATGAATTTAAATACCAACATACATATATCAGAATTGGGATATAATTATTGTTTTTGGTAATTGTCCCAGTTATTAGTAATTTGACTGTCAATTCAGTTACAAGTAATTAATGTTACAATTATGCAGTAAATAGGTATTATTTGCAATAATGAATTGAAAAATTGGATTTAGGTTATAAAATAATGCAAGTATGTAATTAAAAAGTAATTGAACTTAAGTAATTGAAGAACATTTATGTAATTTGTTTTACCTAATTGATTACTGAAATTGTAATTCCTTGCATCATCAATATTTTATATTTTAAGTTACATATCCCCGTAGCAATTGAGATATTGATGTCTATCGATATCATGTTTCATGATCCGAAAGTAAGTTCTGCTAATTTTCACGTGAGGCTTTGAGTTTATATTTTTTTTATTTCGTTTAACCAGAACTTTTTGGTATAGTTTAATTGCTGGTGTTCAAAATGAAAAATATCTCGGTTTTGTTTAAAATAAAAAAAAAGTTTGGTTTAAAAAAACTATTCTGTTTTTATGCATAATGTTCTGTCAAATGTTTTCGAAAATTCTTGTATGTTCATCATAACTAAGGTATGCAAGAAAACAAGATAACGATAACCTTAATTTTTTTCAGACAAGAGAATCACCTATATACAATAAAAAAATAAGGTGATTCCCTTTCATAATCTTACAAACGGCATAACTTTTCTTTTAAATGCATAGTCTTATTGTTTTGACAAACCTTAAAAAAGTCGTAGTCGCTAACACAATAGCGAATGCCATATTTTGACAATTAATAATTTAATATCAGAAGGTGATATTTTATATTATCTCCGGTAGTAAAAAAAAGTAGTAAATAAAACTGATCAAAAATATTAATGTGAATATATTGAGCACACTTGTTTATGAACAATGAATTTCCGTTTTTTCGTGTTTGGTCGGCAAGAAGGGTTCTCGTGATTAATTATTATTAATCTCGTGATTCTCGTTATGAAATAATACACCCGTACATTTCCAATGGAGCACGTACTCAGGGATACAAAAAAGCATGGCGACGATCCCGGAAAGAAGGGTTCAAGTCAAACATGTATTGAGTGATGTCGAAAAACGCGTGTACACCTTAATAACTTGTGTTAATTAATTTAAAATGGATTAAATGTAAAATGTACTAGAATTACATACTTTTGCAATGTTTTCTGATAAAAAAAAACATTAAGATTTTGTTCAGATATTACCCTATGTTTTGTATTAAACTAATGTGTATGTTTTATCAAGTCTTTTACCCTTTATTACATCATATTTTCACGAACTGTCCGCCAAACAAAAACCACTCCTCTAACAGCGTATCCAACCGATCAATGTTTACGTTCATCCCCTACCCATCAATATTCATCCAATCAATCATATAATCCACCCAACGATAGTCATAAGTAGATAATGAAATATAGATCTATATTTTTTAAATTTTGTCACTTCACATTTCGCAGAATAATTGATAAGTTATAGTGAGAAGTTGACTATTGAAGAATCCGATCTCGGAAGGGATTAAAAAATAAGTTTCCTACCTGATTTCGCATGCTGAAATTTGAAATCGATTCCGGAGTGACTAAGCTGTACATAACAAACTTCTCAAACTGGGTGTATTTTTGTAACCAAGCACCTTTTGTCTCCATCAATAAGGTTGATAATTTAAAAGAAGAGTGAATCGACTTTTAAATATATATCATTTTATTGTGAATCAATTCACTAACTTGAACTTGAAAAATTTCCAAGAAATCAATGATTCCACTTTCAAAAAATTTCATTTGCTAATTTCTCAGAACTACGAACTCATTGTGCAATAGAAGCTTTAATTCCGCAAAAATCATATTTCGCCAATATCACTCGAAATGTTTTTTTTTTATTTACATCAATTTTTTCAAGATATTTGTCCGGCAAGGCATACAAATTCCCCTTCAATTTGAAATTAAAATATTTATTCAACGAATCAACTAAAAGTATTTGACATTTTTCCATGAAAATATCGACTGTTTAAAACTTTTATATGCGGTTTCCCCGCACCAATTCACGAATCCAAATGTAAAAATATACTTTTCCCATCTGCTTTTGTTTAAAAAAAAAAAAAGTCAATTTCTTCAAAATGCACACAATAAACATATCGGAGAGCGCGTGTGAAGATAAAATATCAATTTATGTAATGGCAAACAGAAGGTGCACATACTCGTCGTAATGTATCGTATCTTATAGTACATTATAAAGCAAACAAAACTTGGATGTCATCCAAAATAAAGAAACTTCTCTGAAACTTGTCTACCAAAACATCTAACGTTGTGGTCGAAAGACATACTGCAGTATAATTCTTGAGAAATGGGGCATTGCAGACGACATTATATACATTTGTATCTTTTATCTTTTTTTTTTTTCTTCTGTTTTGTTATTAAAACAAAATCGATATGAGAAGAACATTTATTATTTAAACATCGTTTAATGTAAATATACCATATGAAAAAATGTATGTGCATTGAAGGTTTATTTTTATAATAATGTCGGTTGTAATGGAATATATTGAATATCAACTATAAGTTTATATCATTGTTTCATGAATTGCATTTAATATTTAAGAGGATGATATAACAAAACATGATTTTCTACTTAAGTTTCAAAAGATAGCTAATTTTTTTTTGCAATGGTCTTAACCATTTAAGACTGATAAATTGCTTCTATTCCAAAAAAAATTCAAGTTCTGTATGGAAGAGTTGTTACAGTTATAAAATTATGATGATTGAGTCACAGAGCAGAGCTGTAAGAGAATGCAATTATTTCTGTATTGCAATCATTTTTTTAAAAACGACTTTTACTTCACTTGCATACTTTAGCGAAATTCCTGTCTACAACAGTAATAGACTTGAAGTCAAATAGATACCATATCTATTATCTACTCTTTACCCCGTGGTTTCACTGAACATCAACGATGACATGAATATCAGCCTGTCATCAGATAATCCAATGGAGACCACCAATCCGATGTAGTTTTCTTTGTCTCCGTTGGAATATATGATCACAGGCCGATATTCGTATCATCGTTGATGTTCAGTGGAGCCATCGTATTAGCAGCTTGGAACGTTTGAAGTTTTCTATTCTTGAGAATCCCAACTTCTTTCGATTGCATTTAATGTAATGCAGTCTTTTAACTGCTCTGGAGTCTTATTTTTCTGCTTGGATTTTTGTTGTGCTTGAAGATTTTTTTCTTTTTATCAAACGCGTTTCTCCATTCCCACGGTTTTTTCTTTTTAGCTTAGTAATAGTTTGATTTGAACCTATAAGAATAATGAATATGATCCTGTGCAAGCAAAGAATTTAGCCCTAATTTTTTAAGCACCACTTTAAATTTTTAGATTTTAACTAGTATAATAATGTTTTATAGAATAATTGTTGGTAATCACTCTCAGAGGAAAGAAGTAATTAGGGTAAGAACAATTTAAAAACTGAACAAACGAAAAAGAAAACAAAAGTTACGTATACGCCACAGGTTCCAGAGCAAAACAAAATTACTCAAGTGTTTTTTATTTGCCTAAGAAATCGTGAAAAGTGCATTCACTGATTAAAATGTGAAGAAAAGAAAAAAAAATAAAAAAAAAAACAAAATATGTATACATGTATTCTATTTAAAGTTGGTAAGTCAAAGTCTTCAATGATTAGCTTTTAAAAAAATAATTAATCAACAATGAATGAAATTATTAAAAAAAAAAAAACAAGTAAAATTATATAAAGAAAGCCTTAAAATACAAAACTATTATAAGATTATTGTATAAATTGTTTATTTTAGACATATTCAAAGAGTTAACTTTGCTTATACGGGAAATTTCTTGCGTTATCGCAAAATCGTATAAGCCGTTTTCGAGAAAATTCGGAAAAACCTAAAACCTTTATATGAGAAGTACCCACTACAGTTTTTTTTTAGTTTTTCCAAATTTTCTTGAAAACGGCTAATACTATTTTGATGAAATTTTGTGTACGTTATACTTGCAAGATATACAACATTTCATGATTTTCACTAAAAATGCACAGAACGAAAATTTGGTGTTAACGGCTTCTTACAAATTTGACCGGAACTTCAAAACGGCTGAACCGATTCCATTCATATTTGGTACGGCGCATATATAAACTATGCCGAACAAGATGGCATTTAAAGTTCTTAGCTAAACAACATAAAACGAAAAATATGATGATACATAATTTCATGAATCAAAATTTTTGTAATCCCATAGTTTCCAACAAGAGCAAGTACGTGCGACCCATTTAGCATTTTATTTTTTTTTCTATGGATTAAGTTGAATCGGAAAACCACAAAAAAATAACGCAAAAAGTTCCAAATACTAGGGTACAAGTGCAATGTTGTCCAAAAACAGACTGTTACATTTTAACACTTTTTTTTATAGAAATTGGTTGATGGCACGATGAAAAATGTAAGCCCTTTTTTTGTAGAAAATCATATAAGCTACAATTTTTACCAAAACATTTGTTTGCAAAAAGTTCATAGTTTCCGAAAAATTTGCAAAAAACTGAAGTTTGACCCCTTTTCGCACAAAAAAAAAAAACTTTAGCTCCGGGCCGTATCCGGGCCGTATAAGGATTCTCTCAAGACATATAAACAAAGGTCTCCAGCAAAATCGAGCTTTGTCGGAACTATTTCGTAATTTTGCTTATTTTTTGTCTAATTTTCCTGGGCTAGATGATGTGATATTGAAAGTTTTTACTATTTGCACAGATAAGCTACAATTTTTACCAAAACATTTGTTTGCAAAAAGTTCATAGTTTCCGAAAAATTTGCAAAAAACTGAAGTTTGACCCCTTTTCGCACAAAAAAAAAAAACTTTAGCTCCGGGCCGTATCCGGGCCGTATAAGGATTCTCTCAAGACATATAAACAAAGGTCTCCAGCAAAATCGAGCTTTGTCGGAACTATTTCGTAATTTTGCTTATTTTTTGTCTAATTTTCCTGGGCTAGATGATGTGATATTGAAAGTTTTTACTATTTGCACAGATTTGAATGATTCTCTAACATGTATTGTATATGTATAAATTAAAGATTGAAGAATGTATATGTACAACGTTTTTTTTTATGTTGATTTTACATGAACTAATATGGTTATAGTATGACTAAATGTTAATTTTCTATAAAACCTTCTTCTAAAATCATTTGCCACTTTCTTCTCGACTTTCTTGCGAAAAAAAAAACTTTTCATTAATTTAAGGTTAATTGTTTGTAAGTAAACTAAAAAAATTGTCGCGCGACTATTTTAGAAAATTACCTCTGATAATGCTAACTTATCAGTCAAATTAGCACTATCACCCCAGAAAAATGATTAAATGTATTCGAAAATTAAAAATCATAAATAAATGCAACTAAAAAGTTTTTTGTTTAATTTTTTCAAAATTATCCCAAAGAACTAATTTTTTGGTCAACTAAGTCTTATCACCCCAAAAAAGGATCAAATCAAGAAGTTTTTTCTGTCGTAAATTTGTCGTGCAACTTAAACAAATTTGTTGCTCTAATTTTTTTCTGGGCAATTTTTTTTTTTTACTGTCAAGTTAGCATTATAAGGGGTTATTTTCTAAAATGGTTGCGACAATTAATCCAATAGTTAAACTTTAAAATTTCAAAGTCTTAATGCAAACTTGACGGACATTTTTCATATCCTTTTCGGGGCCTCCAAGGTAGACACCTGGGTCCTCAATTTTTTTTTCTACTCACAACGATATTTAATAAAATTCGCATATCTCATACCTACTTTAGCCAGATGATACCAAATATTGTAAGTCAATTTTTTCGACGCAGTGCTCTTCTGTTTACTTATTCAATAAGAACTTGTTACATTTGATTCCTAAAAAACTACTTGAAATTATAAATATTTCCAAATGTCATATTTTTATCACTTTTTCATGAAAACGCCCCTGTAAATCTCCTCTTTGTCTTTATCTTGTTTCTAAGAAACCCATTTTGACCGTTGAAGCGATTTGTGATCTAGGCATATAAAGTAATCAGGAGCTCAACTTTCTCCATATCGACGAATTTTTCCTTTAAGCTAATTCTACATTATGATTTCGTGAAATAATTGTTGAAGTTCTTTGCGATCCTATAGGTATACCTTTAAACAACATTTGTTCGTCCCTTAACTAATTCGCTTCTCAAATGTTCACATTTTAACATTTTAAGTCGAGAGCGTCCAATGCCGATTTTTAAAAACCCGTCTTATGTATCACTGAAAAACAGTTAAGTTGCCGTTGAATGAGGTTAAACCTTATCCCCCAAATAAGTGTTGAACCAATTCTTCGACCCTGTTTAATCCATAAACTTGAATAAGTATAGGTAGATACATATATGTATGAGTATGAACATTATTCAAACCAAAAAATCCCACTTCAGATCAATTTTTCAAAAACATCAAAGTCATATGCAGAAAACGAGGGTTCAAAATTTAATTCAAAATTGTAATTGCTTCACCATTTTATACCTACACATGAATATTACTAATCAAATAATCAAGGAAAAAAATTCATAAAAGCAAGAAAAAAAAAATATTAAATTCACTTCTATGTACATTATGTACATATGTATGGCAAAAATTATGACACTTTTCTCTACACCCTTCTCAAAATATTCCCTTTGTGTGTTTCATGGCCACAAAGATATTTGAGAAAGGTGCGAAAAGAATCAAAAAAATAATTCACGCAATCACCTTCATAAAATTTCACCCAAAATCTATCTCAAAGTCATCGTAGTCAATCAATTTTTTATTCATCTTTCTATTATTTTTTTTTCTAAATCCTCATTCCATCTATAAAAATAAAAGTTAGGGAACCACCAAGAAATTTGATATTTCCTGTGAATTTCTATTTAATCAACGATATTTTACAGTTCCATCAGGGGGGAGAATAATGGGGATGGAATCCCATTTTGTTGCTATTCGATATAATTTTCACTTCTGCACAGCAAGCTACAAAAAAAAAGTATCTATAAAATATTTTTTGTTATGACATCTAATACCGATTGTATGGTATCCTATTTTGAGAATTTTCGGGTCCCGACCTAGTTTATTCCGCTGCGCCATTCTCAGGCTAATAAAGGATTCACCTTTTTTACTATCAAATATCATAACAACAGGTGGTGCCCCTTCCCACAACTAACGTAGTTTAGGTAGCGTGGTTATTTTATTTTTCAATGAAGTGATAACATTGATGTGGTTTTTTTTTTTTTTTTTGTATATTCCGTTTTTATATTTCAATTTTCTTATAACTACTTACTTGCTAGACAAAAACCTTAACAACTAGCTTACATATTAACTTAACTAACTTACTGGCCCTATGCGAGCGCTCTAAATTATACCATAACCAACTTAAAATTATTGCCTTTCGGCGTACCTAGCTTAAATATTATAGAAATTCATTTATTAATTAAAAATAAGAAAATTAGGAAAAAAACTTATTATATGTATCATTTTTTAATTTTGTATAAAACTTAAAACTACACTTAAAACTACTTAAAATAACTTAAGACTAGAACAGCCACAGCAACGGTTTTTTTTTCTTTTTAGTGCCACCATGATTGTTTTGTGCTAACCTACTTTTAAAGCCAAGGACACGCCTAAACCTGCGCAAGTCAAACCAAGGCAATAAACTCAATAAGTGAACTTTTATTATTATTTATTTTTTAAATTTTATTTGTTATTTTACATATGATTCAACCACCAGAACTGGCGATTTTGGTCCAATCTATCTATCTGGTCCCTTTCGGACACAGCCCTACTGAACCGAAGGCGCTCTGCTCCGCTTTCTGCGACGACGTCACGACCATAAAGGAGTCGCCTATCCACAGTTTTTCGGCCGACGTGGTAGATCAGCGGTACCGCCGAACTATCTTGTATCAGCCCTCGACTGTCTAAAAAGAGGAAAGCGTCGGGTGGGATAAATCCGCTTAGACACACACTTTCGTAGTATTCATCTTTGGGGTAGTAAGCCCCGAAAATCAAGCCATTAGTTGAAGTCATCGCTCTTGCAATATGACCCCGAATCAGCTTGATTAAAAAATTATCTATTCTGTTTATGTTAGCCCTGTTGTATAGAACCTCGTTGGAATAATATTTTATGTACTCCGACTCTGGTGTTCTGTGCAATCCAAGGCAGTGTCTAAGACACTGCCTCTCAAATACCCGAATCTTTTCCATTTGAGATGGTGCAACGTTAAACCACACAGGACATCCATAGGCAATCATCGGCCTGATTAAAGCCATGTAACAAATCACCTTCACCCTGCTATCAAGATGGCTGCTGTAAAACAGGCGTCTTGTCAGGGCAAAGGCTCCCCTAGCCCTGGTCAGAGCAGCATCTATATGTCTGTCGAAATACAGATATTGATCCAGCCAGATGCCAAGGTACTTCACGACACTTTTACTTGCCAGTGGCTGTCCAAGGGGTCCAACGATCACAAGTTTTCGCCAGTTCTTTCTCGTATCCGCAGAAGCTCTAGACAAAGGGGTTCTAAACAGAATAGTTTCGCATTTCTGAAAGTTGATTTTCAACTTCCAGTCATCGCAATATTGCTGAATCTTGTCGAAGTCACGCTGCAAAAGAATTTTGATAACTTCAACTTTTGGACCTGTTCTGTACGCTATTAGATCATCGGCATACGCAATTGCATGAGTTAGACTACTTATAAGATCGCTAGTGTAAATGTTGAAAAGAATCGGCGAGTTAACCGCTCCCTGCTGAAGACCATTTTTTATTTCAAATATTTTGGTAGACGTTACACTGCCACTCTTGACAACAAACTTTCTACCGTTGAGCATATCATAAAGTATATACAATAATGATTTACTAATACCAAGTCTGGTCAGCTTTAGATACAGACCTTCTAACCATACGGTGTCGAAAGCTTTCTCCAAATCAACCAGACAGGCACCCGTGCACTGTTTTTTCGCATTGTTCCATTGAATTTCAGAAACAAGCTTAGACGCGGCATGAATAGTATCGTGTCCTGCCTTAAAGCCAAACTGTTTATCAGGAATAATATTTTTGTCCTCAGCCCATTTGAACAAAGCCCTATTGAGAACTTTTTCGAATACCTTACTGATACTCGGAAGGAGACTTATCGACCGTAGATTTGCCGGATTGGAGTTATCCTTCCCCTTTTTAGAGAGAGGATGTAACACTGCTGTCTTCCAACGCACTGGATAATATGCATTATTCAGTGCGTTGTTAAACAATGTGGTGTAAATGTCGACTGCATCCGGAGGTAGATGTCGTAGTACAATATTGGATATACCATCTACTCCTGCCGACTTCTTTTTCTTCAATGAATCGAAAATGATCTGAAGTTCTAGCTTCGAAATTAACAGGGAATCAGACCCGTTTCGCTCGGCGATGATGGCGTTTGCCAAGTGTTCTTCATTGAACCCCAAAAAAGAGCGGTTCTCGGATCGCCATTGCGTTATATCATTTCGAAGGTCGGAGTGGTGACGCAGGGCTCTGCTTTCTAGTTCATGATTTGGGCGAATACTGGTATTCACCTTATACACTTGCTGAAAAGCAGCCCCCACAGCCTCCACTTTTTCCTTAGGATCCTCGATAATGAAGAAATCATCATTAAAAACGGCATCCCCTGGATCTATGCCTGCGTTCAAAAGTAAGTTTTCGTTTTCAATCGTTTTCTGCAGCTTGAGACACGGAAGGTCATTTTGATCTTTCCGTCTGAAAATTTTATTAATTTTAGGAAACATACTTGGGTCACTAGAGTTAATAGCCCGAATTCTATTATTCCAATAGGAATTAATAGTCAACCTATAATTCTGCTTTATTAATTGATTGATGTTTTTAATCGAAGACTTCAGAGTCCCAATCTCCGAATTATTTCTATCAGTGAATCGTCTGTACAAAAGTTTTAGTCTTGTAAGCAGTCCACTTTTTTGTCTGTGTAGTGCGTCAATTGTCGCGTTTCGGTACTTGGCAGTTGCGTCTTGTTCTTTGTAACGTGGAATAGTCGTACTCATTGTTTGTTTTATGGCCTCGTCCATTTGTAGTAGGTATCCGTCGATCTCTTCGTTTGTTAAATTTCTGTCATTAGGTGGAGATATGTTTTTTAAACGTAATTCTCTTGTCAAGGTGTTGGAAAAGCGTGACCATCGCATTTTACTGTAGTTGTAAGTATGCTCAGGCACATACTCCTCTAACTCCAAGAGTTCGTTTGGAAGTTGAATCACAGCAAAAAGTCCGTTGTGGTCACTGTCGTAGTCAATCGTTTGTAAACAGTTTTTTGTATCTTGAGTCACTGTATCAGTAATTGTCAGTCTTGAGTCTATTAGCAGTAGGTCCAGAAATGCACCGCTTCTTGGAAATGACGGCCTATCTGTAGCAAAAAGATCGATTCTATACTCAATATTGTACCGACCCATCCAATTAAATAGATAGTTCCCTCTAGGATTTTGTATTTGATTTCCCCAATCTTCATGTTTGGCGTTCCAATCACCGGCCATGAGATAAAAGTTCTCCTCCAAATTCAATCTAAGGCATTCAAAAAGTTTTTCGAGTTCTGCTGTAAAATTAGCTGGCTGAGGTGCTTCTGGTGCGTACACCGCGATTACATACATTCGTTTCCCCTGGTGGAGAGGAATGCATATGATGCAGGCTTCTAGCAACCCGAACCTGCGCACTTCATTCTTATAAATTACTTTATGACTAATGCTCTTTCGTACAAAGATTGCGACCCCACCCCCTTGTGAGGAGTTTGGCCGGTCCCTTCTTACGATATTGTAGTTATTATGAGTCAGTTTGTGCTTCTGATTTAGCTTAGTTTCGCTAGCCAAAAGCACATCAGGACTTTGATCTTGCAAGAGGTGAAAGAGATTTGCTCTTCGTTCGGTCCTAATCAGTGAATTTACATTCACAGCGAGGACTTTAAAGGGTCTATCTGGCAGCGCGCCTTTAACCGTTAAGCGTTAAGCTCGGCAGAATAGAGTAGAGATGATCCACTCTAGTTGCCTGCTCCCGGATCTCTTTTTGAAGACCTGTTAACTGACCCTGAATGGCCAGCAACACAGTCATTAGATCCGCCTCTTTCGCAGGCGCCTTAGGCACGGGGACCTGTTTGGCTACCATTGGTTGAGGCTGTACCGTTCTTTCCCTTCCAGACGCCATTTGGGCGTAAGAAATCTGGGGGTTGACGGGCGTTGGGAGAGGACGGGCTGGTGTTCGTTTCTCCTCTACTATTTGCTTTGAGACTATTTTGTTTTTTTTCATGTCCTGAAACTTTGGACATCCCCGATAGTTAGCAGGGTGTCCTCCGCTATGACAAAGTACGCATTTAAGCTGGGTTCTGTCGATAACCCGTTCCTGCCCTAGTTTGCATTCCCCTGACTTGTGGTTCTCTCCACACTTTACGCATCGTGACAGCATTTCGCAGTTCGCTGCGGCGTGGCCGAACCTTTGGCAGCGCATGCATTGAAGCATGTCACCGCGCCTTTTTAATTTATCCCAAGTTACAACCTGGTAGTCTAGGACGGAAATACTCCTTATCTATCTATATAACATTGATGTGGTCTTTGCATAGATATTCATCATAACGGTTTATTATTTTGGTAAACAATAAACAACGACACTATAAGATATAGTGCGTTAGAAAACAATGAACTTGCCCCCCATCAGATAACGGTACGAATTTAGTTAACAAATTTTAGTGTTCAAAGTTGTTGGAGCGAGTCTATCATAATAATTCAGAAATGACACCAAACAGGGTAGCCGCATGTTTCTTATTAGAAGATGGCTTTATGTCACAAAAATTTTTACACCACACACTCATAAACACGCATTCGTAAGTCATCGCACGTCCGCCCGCACCGTGCTATATACACTATGAAGTCATTGTGTTACTACGCCGCCGAGAGGATAAATGATCAAAAGGGACGAATTAAATTTGCATTTTTACGCCCGCCCTGAAAATATAAGGCTTTATAAACAATTTCACAGGAACTTGCCATACGATATGGAAATGACGTAAATCTTCTGTTTATGGGAGTGTATTATGAGAAACATTAATTTTCCTCTGGTTTATTTACAGTTAGAATACTTTTTTTTTTCTCATACAAAGGACATAAGGCTAGGCGTTTTTTTTTTTGTTTGCTTTTGAAGGTGCGAACTTTTGAGGCTTTTGTATTATTTCGGGGAATTTTTTGAAAAATATGGTTTCATTCCATTTTTTTTTTTTTTATAGAAAATATTAAATTTAAGCAAAACTTGTCCTTTAAATGTTGAAGGAAAGAAAGATTAATGCTTTTATGTGGTGTGATGAATTGAAGTGATAGTATGCTAATTTAGAAAATGTTCTAATATAATCCTTTTGGATGATGGTCTCTTACTGTTATAAAGAGTACAGGCCCCGAGATGGTTCCTTGGTGTTGACCAAATTTGATTGTGAATTCTCATACAAGCCAAATTAATTTTATTCAGCCTTGCTCGTACATTCTCAATCATATGCACGAATATTTTCTAGACTTCTGTTGTACTAGCGCCGCGTCGCGCCGCGCCGTCACAACAACATTGAAAACTTCTTACAATTTGTAAGAACGTTTAGTCCTATAAAAATTACTAGTTTTTTATGTTCATTGATCACATGCTTATGAGCTAAAGAAATGTCTGGAAAACCGAACGCTTATCAACTACTTACAGAACAAAATGCATCAAAACAATAACAAAGGTTCATAGTTCATTCCCGAAATTCTGCTAAAAGCATTCAATAAACTTTGTCCTTGTCCGTGAAGTAAGCGATGCCCACTTTGAAATTTCAAAAATTTAACTATTCGATTAACTATTTGTCGTGCAACTAAAAAATTTGGCGTGCGATTATTTTTTAAAAAAACCCCTGGCAATGCTAACTTGACATTCAAGTTAACACTACCAACATAGCAAAAGGATTGAATGTAATCGAAAATTAAAAAGAACAAAGAAAATTATTGTCACGTTTTTGTCAAAAATAACTCATGCGATACAAAAATTTTGTCGCGCAATTTTTTGTTAATCCCGAAAACTCGTTTTTTAGTCAAATAAAGCTAAAAACCCCAGAAATGGATACAATTTAATCGAAAACTTGACAGCCAAATTCGCATTACCAAGGGTTATTAAAAAAAAAATAGCGCGACAAATTTACGACCATAAAAACTGGAATTTTTTGCGTTCTCTTTTTTACTTGCGATTATGTGCCAAAAAAAAAGTTTTGAGATAACAATCAAACATGACATTACGATGATAGAGAAGACGAATAAAGTAAGTTCGACAATTCTGTCTGGCTGTCTGCATGTATAGACACCAACAGTCTAAACGGTTGAACCCATTTTCTTTAAACTTGGTAAAATGTATTCTTTGAGTAATATGTCCGGACTTTTTTTTTTATTTCTTTTCATGTGTCTTAAAATAACGGTACCTACCATATAAACGTCACCGATAATTCCAAATATCTCAAAAAAACTACAATCGATTTTGATAAAATTTCATACGAGTGATTTGTTCCCAACGGTGATGTCTTTCATTAATTTTTTTTTCCGGAGAAGCTTATTATCTTTTTAACGGCTTAACCGATTTTGATGAAATTTAACATTCTTATAGTATCTACTCTTAAATTTGATTAATACTGCAATAAAAAAATTTGTAAACAAGCTTTTTTTAAATGTCAATGGTGATGTCATTCATTTAAAAAAAAAATCGGAGAGATTTTTTAACGGTACCTGACATAGAACGGTACTTTTTCGATAGCGATTAACTTTATTTTAAACGGCTCAACCGATTTTGACAAAATTTAATATTCTTAACGTACTTTTAAACTTGATTATTTTTCATTATATTTAGTATTGGATGGTTTTAAGTCTGAAATCTTCAAAATAATTGCTGGTCGCAGGGGTCCGTTTTGCCTTCCAATTTTGAAAGTCGAACACACGATTGCTATCAAATTCATCATCCAGATTACATTCCATTTTGTCATAATGAGTTGGCGAATGATATTTACCCAATCTTCTTCGGCAGTTTAAACAGCTCGGCTGACAATCAGCTCCAGGCGAAACATGCAATGCCAAAAATCGTGCTAATAAAAATTGTCTTGCAACTAAAAAGTTGTCTTGCAAATGAAAAATTGTCGCACCACAAAAATCATAAAATCGATTTCTTTTTCAAGATTGTATTAATGCATTTCATCATAAAGCTAGGCTGACGACGTGACATTTTGTCCACATCACAATTTATCCTTTCACTTATCTCACGCGTTATCGAATATCTTTTTCTTGTTCTGTACCCCAGGTCGCATCTTTCCATTGCATAACTCTACTTCGACTCTGCGCAACTGCCTTATGTCTTATGCCATTTAGGATCCATCGTTATAACTGATTAGACCACACTGCCGGTTTTTCGTTATGGAAAGTAGGGTTTTTGTCTAAATTATTAGTTGCTTAGTTCAAGTCTTTTCCCTACATTTTCTACCCAACATTATTCCTTTTCATACATTTTTGTGTCCACTCTTCAGTGCTTTTCTTTTGTTCATCTTTTTGATTCGATTTAATAGAACCGAAGCTTGTCAAAGTTTACTAAATACGGCATATAAAAGTTTACTTTACTGGTTACCGCCCAAAATTCTTATCTTCCACAATACCTCTTTCTCATTTGAGTTGTAAGCGGTCTTATAAAAACAATGTTTATTTCAATTTATATTTTAATTATTTTAATAATACAAAATTACACAAATTCCGTGAAGCGGCTTTTACTTTTTTTTACTTTTTCTCTTCTGACAATCAAAACTCACATGCTCACATGAAATTTTCTGACCGCCTTGTCACTGTGAGAAAAACCTTACAAGGGTAGATTATTAACAACCCTCTAAATGTGTTCTTACAAATTACTCTATAATAAAAGCAATTTAATAAACCAACTTACCCTCTCAATTTACTGATTAATTTGTTAACTGCATTACAAGAGGGCAATCGGGCATCCTATCATATTCTCTTCGTCAATTTTGTTGAATTTAAATACATATAAAGCAATGATGTTTCTGGGTCGCATTCTACCAGCCTTCCCCAGAGCATAATCCAATCTGATCAACAATAGACATCTCTGATTAATTCTTTATCTACAAAAAAAAAAAAAAAAAAAAAAAAAACAACAATCCACTGAAATTCCTTAATACTCTCCAATGTAATTTACAGATACCAAAACTCAACCTCAGCAGTAAAGCGCAACATCCATCCCCTTCGGGCAGATTTCAAATTGCACCTGCTTCACCAAAAATCATTTATTCGCCATAAGCGTTTACAACAACGGCAACGATTTGTTTTAGTTTGCAATTTAGTGCCGCGACGACAACGCAAACGACGGACAACGATAATAATAGCGATGTCGATGCCCATAGGCAATACAAATTGCACCGACACATAAAACCATAAAACACTGCAATACAGCAACACAAAAGTAGACTTTATCATCCAAAGAATTAAAAAAAAAAATGTAGTAGAAGCTAATTAACAAAGCCCCAAGTCTTGTCATGCCTTTTGGAGTACAATTTTCCTTAACAAGAATTAAAAAGAGAAAAACTATACGTAAAAATAAATAAATGTTTTAAATTACTTTGTGCATTTAAAAACTCACCGTAAAGTTTGTTTTAATTTTTAGACCATCGGACGGGGAGCAGGATGGTGATGTCCGGCAGCTCCATGTTTCTAATGATGTTAGTGACAAGTTATCAACTTTAAGGCATTCCGACAGCTAATTGAAATGTTCCACTTTAAGAAGAGTCTAGTTGTGGCAATAACATCAAGGTGTAAACGCACTTTTATAGACACTACCGTAACGAACCAAATATTTTAATGAATAAATCAGCAAGGCGATGTTTTTCTCACATTTTGAAATAAAAATAATAGTTAAGTGGTGCACAACCTGGTTGCAATAGATTTTAACAGCAAATGTTGATTTTCAAAAGATTCTACTATAGGTACCTATTTAATTTATTTTGTGTACCAATTAATTTTAACAACGAGAATCTTAAAGTTTTAAAAAAAGTTTTTGATTTCAACAAAAATATAACATGTCCAACTAGCTGTGATGTGATGAATGTAGTAGCAGTTGAAAAACAAAATTGGAGTGAAAAATCATCATTGATGTCAATTTCCATGATGCCAAAAAATCATAATTTTTTCTTGTTTCGAGCAATTTCAACAAATCTAGATATTTTTCCCGGGCAAAATTTGAGCAATTTCATACATGCACACACTTAAACAAGTTTTGACAAGTATCAGTTAAAATTTGCATCCTGCGCGATTGTCGATTGGCCGCCGCTATTAAATCTGACAAATTTAAAGCCACATACACTGATAAAATCAAAGCAATCACTTTTTTTGTTCCATGACAACCATAAAAATGCAAGCAATTTAAAAAGCTTCATGGAAATCGACATGAGTTTGGTGCAGCCATCTTGAGTTTTCTGTCATTTTTTATAAGTATAGAACTTTTAATGAATCTGTCAAACCTAGAAAATCAACCAAAACAATTGGAGGCAATTGAAGGCAAACAGAATTTTACCCATAAAAACTTCTGTAGTGTGAAACAGCCAACTATACGGAAATATGACAATATAGCAGCCTGTTAAAAAGTCCTATGATTCAAATAAAAATCAAAGAACGCAGAAAATTTTCTTTGTTAAAAGTCCGGCAGCCCGCCAATTTTTTTGTCGTTCAAACAATATTAAACATTAATATTAAGTTAACTTACTAAAATAAAAACCTTTGGATAGGTTTTTTGAATATAACCATTTTTGAAAATAATTTCCTCTAAGACCCAGTTTTTCAGTGCGAGATCATCCCATGGTTAGAGTTAACCTCAACTTTACTTTGAAAACATATTTTTCAGTTATATTGACAGCCCAAGTTAACTCACAATTTTGCTTGAGCTAAGATTGGATTAAATAAAATTAAAAATTTTGACACTATGCTGAAATATCTTCCGCAGAATATAATATGTACCTATACTTGTAACCATTTGATTTATTTTTTCATTGAAAATGACATGTTTCGATAGACATGCGAGCATTAATATGCCACTTCCGAACAGAGTTTGTATTTTTTTTTTACTGAAAAACTGCTTCGTGAGTTAACTCGAGGTTAATTAACTAGCTCTGAGATTAAGTCAGGGTTAACCTAATACTAAAATAAAAGATAAATATTTTAAGAAAAAATAAACAAGTTGTGATCTATTTGGTTTTTTAAAAAAGAAAATAAATTAAAATAATAACAACAACTATTGCTAGTTGCTAATTTTCATTTTTGTTTTTGTGGAGCATCAAATGAATTAAATTCAATGAAAAAAGGTTAAGTAGCCTATACTCCGAAGTAGCCTATGGTCGTTGTAAGTGACCTTATAAAACGCAAAGCAATCCGCGCTGCGAATTATATATTTAAAGGAAATTAGCATTTAGCAATAGTTGTTGTTATGATTTTAATTTATTTTCTTTTCTATACAAACTAGCCACGGGTTAAAATTTTTATAAAGGTTCGACTTTGACCAAAGTTTTCCTTTAATTATATAATTCGCAGCGCGGATTGCTTTGCGTTTTATAAAGTCAATTACATCGACCAAAATAAAGTATGTGTTTTAGGAAAGTGTGAACGGCCTAACTGATGATGTTTACACTCAGGCGAAACACATCGGAGAATAGGGCAATGGGCTACTTAACCTTTTTTTATTTAGTTTTTCTTTAAATCTTAATTTCGTAGAAATCCATCTGCTCGTTCTTAAAATATAGAATTAATAAACAAAAAAAATTTTTTTTAAATTTATTAAAATTAAAAAAAAAAATTATTTATATAAGTATAACTAAAAATTGCCATGCTATCCCATTGCGATCGTTATCGAGTGAGTTGTAATTAAAACAGTAAAACGAACATTTTCCGAAACGTTTAGTTTCCACCGTCTGATAGACCTTTTACACCTTATTACTTAAATAAAATTTTGATAAAATCGTTACTGCCGTTTTAGAAAAAGTTGGCTATACTATAACGAAAATATCCCGCCATGTGGCGATATTTTTTTTACCTGCAGTGACCTTCAAAGATTGTTTCGGATGTACTTTCCTAAGTATTATTACCTATCAAATTTGGCTTTAAGTGTCGTGACGATACAGAAAGACAAAATTGATGAACGAATTTAAGTAAAAGTAAAATGTATTTACTGTGATTTATGATCAATTTTGAGTACTTACTTAAATGAATTGAATATAATACTTAGACGGAATTCATAGTCATCACTCAAGGCAAGGAAATACTTACGATAGCTCCTAACTATACACTTAAATTTCAATTTCATACTTTAAAGGCGGAATTCAAAGTCTTCACTCAAGTGAAATTTTCAATCAAGTAAATTTTTTGTATGCAAATAAAAGAAATAAAGTAAAAACATTTTAGCATTTACCTAAAATTTTTCTGGAAGTAAGTACTTCGGTTTTATGCATACCATATCCTATATATTACAAAGGGTGACCTATTAACGTTTCTGCATTAAGCAACTAGATAAATTTTTTTTAACATATTTTTACTTGCGATTTTAGATACTCTATAGGGTCTTGAATTTTGTACAAAAACAAAATTTTGAGATAAAATCAAACATGACATTACGACGATAGAAAAGACAAAAAAAGTGGATTCGGCAATTCTGTCTGTCTGTTTTTCTAGTCACCTACAGCCTAAGCAGTAGGGTTGTTAGGGTAATACGCTCGGAACCTTTTTTATAGGTTCAAAAATAACGGTATATCTGCCATATGACGGTTATCGAAAACCTTAGTTTTCTCAAATAGACCGAGACCGTATTTTTTTGCTTTTTGAAAGCTTTCACCGAGAGCCCGCTGCAGATTTCGAGTGTGTAAAAGTCCCGAAAAATGTTGGTAGAAATAAAAATACCTTGCTTTGGTGAACACAAAAATGTAAGGGTGGCTGTTGTAAGTGGGGGCAAACGCGACTAATATGCCCTCAAAATACCCAAAAAAATCGACTATGGATTTTTCTTTGTCCCGCCCAGTTTTTATTCCTAATTGAAGATAATGGTGCTCTGATCAAGAATATATAAGCCCCAGAAATTTTAAAAGTGGCAAAGTGCACGCCAGAGGCGGCCAAAGTAGCAAAAAAATCGAATTTTTGAATTTTGCTTTGTTCCGCCCAGTTTTTATTCAAGAATATATCTTCTTCTTCCGATGTACGTGTGTTCGTAATTCTCCTACTCCTAAACGGTTCCACCAATTTTAATAAAATTCGTTTCATATACCTATGTAGTTATCTGAATGGTTCTTAGTTATAGTTGGACTCAGTAGGTGGCGTTGTTGTGGAGATCCAGAGTTGTTTTGTTTTCCTTACATACAAAAGTGCAGTATGTGTGTGTTTGAAAGTCTTCTTCTCCTAACCGGTTCCACCAATTTTGATGAACTTTGTTTTTCATACTCATGAATTATCTGGATGGTTTTTAGCTATAGTTGACCTTAATAGGTGGCGGTGGTCTCGCGATGCAGAGTAGTTTTGTTTTCTTTAAATACAAAAGTATTTGAAATTTGTTTTCATGTACTCATGGGGTTATCTGCATAGTTTTTAGCTGTAATTACACTCAGTAGACGGCGTTGTTGTTGCAATGCAGTTTTTTTTATTAAAAAAATGTGTTTTCTGTTAAATTTCTCACATAATAAAACATAAAACCAAATATTTTTTAAACACACAGCAACATTTGAAAGGTGACGATGTTGTCGAGATCCAGAGTTTTTTTTTCAATTTTCAAACAAACAATGAAATTTAAATGTGCGCGTGTACTTAATTCTTCACCTTCTAAAAGACTTAACAGATTTTGATGTTCTTTTATTTTCTTATAAGTTACGGTTTATGGTTTATGACGAAAGCTGAACGCTGAAGGTAACGGTATTGTACAAATAGTTCTTTTTATATTTTTGCAATAATAACGTCTAAAGCGATTTGAACGAAATTCGATACTTAATTGTTAAAATAAATATTTTAAAAACTTGTTGAAAGATTTTTATGAAATTCAGTTTTATATATAATAAATAAAGTTAAAAAGAACCTGCACTCGACGTACTTATACTTTTTGTAAGAAAAATAATTTCAAAAAATCGATTTTTTTCAAAAACAGCTCGTAAAAAAAATTGTTCGCATACTTAAAATTAAATTTTATACGATTTTTTCGTTGATTATATCCCGTTGTAACATTTTATTTTAAATTTTCAAAAACGATTTCATCTGACAATAACGTTATTTTCATTTGTTTTTTTGGGTTAAGTTCTCTGGCAACTTTTTACATTGAAAACTGGAATAAGTTCCCATGACAAAGTCAAGCGAAGCTCTGAAAACTCTCAACTAACCCGGTATTTGATAAGTGTGCGAAACTGTATCGCCCCAAGGCTACAGAAAAAGTTTTACGGGTAGAAAAAAAAAAGGTCAAAATATCTCAAACGGTCATTAGAAATGGCAGTGGCAACTCAACCAATAACCTTTTTAAAAAACTTACAGGTTCGAACTAATTTTTGCTTATTGTGTCGTTTTATTAAACACCAACCAATTTGTTTTGGCCAACCAGTAGAAGTCAAAATATTTGTTTTTGTTTTACTACAAAGTCAATGTTTTCCTTTGATAATTTGGTTTTTATCGTTTTGTTCCACTTTTAACACCAAAATTCGTTTGAATCGGTTATTGCAACAACCTAGTTAGTTGCTTTTTTTAAGGTCACACTATAACGATACGGGTACCACAGACAGACGAGAAGACACAGGTTCCACTTGCTGTGACTGCAAACTTTTTTTTGTTGAATCCAACTAGCACCATAGATACATTATTTTATCAAAAGGAAAACTAAAACTTAAAAAAAAAAGTTTTGAATTGAGTGCCCCTTCTGCTAACCGCTTTCATTTTAGGCTTCCATTATTTACATTTACTTGGTAAATTTTAAAAGTTTTTCTTTGCCCTATGGGGTTGTATAGGAAAAAGTAAACTTTTCAAAATTCAGTTCAGGTCACTGTGCACACAGACATTTTGAATTGCAAGGTACATAAACAACACTATCAAAACACCCGCCGACTCCGCCGCAGTGTAAAATAGCTTTTTGGTGGTCTTTAGTATACTCATATACCAAAATGTATATTATGGAAAAAGGTATTGTGTAATTTTTTTTAGTTGTGTGTCCTGGTGGGTTAAACATTCTCAAGCCTCCTTTATCCTTCTCAAAAGCACACACACAAACATCATACAAAATAAACCGCATAGAAAACTCAATTAGATTTTGGGGTTTTGGTCGTAAAATGAAAAGAAACCATTAAAACGGTCTCGGTTCCATAGTTCCAGGTAAAAGGGGTTCCTAGATTTTATTATAGGATATGGGTATGTTGTTATATCTTGCTAAATATCCGTATAAACAAACACAAATGGAAAGATTATTTTTTTTAGTATGTTTTTCGGAAATTATTTATTACATAACCTCACTTTTGCTTTGATGGGAAACATTTTAGCCTGCGCTTTAATGCGGAATGAAATTGATACAATCTGCGAATGACATTAAAAAATAAACAATGTGTTTATGAATTCAATCTGTTTTATTTAATTAAGATAAAAGAAAAGCATATAAATGGGTGATCCGAAAGTTCGTAAAAGGTTGAACAAAATATAAGGAATAATTGAAGCTCCCCCAAACCCGTATTATTTAACAAAACGCGTTTATTCATAAATGTTTATTTTTATTTGCGGTTATTTATTGTGACATCACGAGACAATCACATAATTGTGTATATCAGTCTGTCTATCCTTAAAGATGATGTCTGTCAATTTTTTTTACTTCTATAGGTTTTAAACCCATAGGCAAATACCTTAGTTTCTTAATGGATAGCCTTCTGCGAAAAAGGGACAAGTTCTCCAAGAGTTTATCATTTTGTGCTATTATCTTTAGATTAATTAAATTTTTAGATTAGTCCTGAAGACTAATCTGTGTTGTTTGGTAAAATATTAAAATAAAATTAATTTGACGAGTAAAATGAGCCTTTAAAAATTAAAATCGTATTACTGAGTGCCGAAATATCCTTAAACCAAAAAAAAAAAAAAAACGATCAATTTGGTGGCCATTTTACAAAAGGATGCTAAACACCTAAATTCAAAAAATGTCTCGCAGGCTTAATTGCATTTTTATCATGTCGAAAATTAGGTAATTTCAATAATTAAAAAAGGGCTACCCCAAAACGCACGGGTTTCGGTTTCCTAACCGGACTCTTAAACTCGGTTGAATTTCTTCACTTATGTCGAATGTTGAGCTTACTGCAGTGTCCATGGAGACAAATTCACTGACTAGGTACGTTTACGTTCTGACCAAAGCTACGGTGTGATCCCTTACCTTTCAAAGTATTTCTGCATCTCCTTGAACATTTTCCCTTTTCATTTTTGTAAGCAGGCGTCCTTTTTTCCATCTCTATATATAGCTTTCGAGCCGCTCTTGTTTTCTCAGAAGCCACGCCTTGTAGAACTCTGCTCTGCCAAACTCGGAATAGAATTAAGAAATTCTCGGGGGTGGTTGTGAGATTCCCACTACCTCAGTTGCAGCGCTGTTGATAGCTTGTTGACATTGCTGCCATTGGTCTTCAAAGTTCATATTCACAGTCACACGGCAGGGTTGTAAAAGAATGCAATCTTTTGTGCGCAATCTTTAATGACTTCAATAAAAATATTGCAATCATTGATGACTTTACTTTGAGACTTGGACTTAAAAATTTGCAATCAACATTTATTTGACATCAAAAAGATTGCAATTATGTTTTCGCCATTCATTTTCAATTGAATACAATCGTCGTTTGAAAATTAATGCATTCTTTTCATTCTTTGCATTCTTTTTTATCATTTGAATTCTTTTGAATTCTTCTCATTCTTTTTCATTTTTTGCACTCTTTTACATTGTTGGTACATATTCTTTTGCACTTTTTGCATTCTTTTGCATTGTTCTTGCACTCTTTTGCATTTTTTTTGAGAATCAAAGCAATGTCTTCATACTTTGAAATCTTTTTTATTATTTGAATTCTCTTGAATTCTTCGCATTCTTTTGCATTTTTTGCATTCTTTTACATTTTTTTATATTCTTTTGCATTTTTTTGAAAGATTGAATTCTTTTCTAACCCATGTCATGGGGATTCTCGCATGTTCTAGGGATACTCGATCAGCCTAATTTTTGGCTACCTCCTGGCATTTTAGACTCTCAACGTTGAATTTTCTCCTCGCAGAAGTTTTGCACCAAACAAAAACTGTAAAGTCGATGTTCCCACGATGATTCCACCATCTGATGACCGCCATGTGACTTTATGCACAATGTGTTTCTCAATCTTGGTGTCATTAGAGAATCTTAATGTCATGCTTGATCATAAGTTTTGGCGATGTTTTCAGTTCTAAAGTTTGTGATCAATTTAAATGTCAAGAAAACGTTGGGTTGGTGCAGTTTTTAAAATACAAAGTGGAGAAGATATCATTTGTCATCAATGTACTTAATTATTATATTACTTTGTACGAAAAATAGATTTTTCCTGTCACATTTTACAACAAAACTGTGCTTCATTGAAACCACAACATAAATGTCAAGCAACGCTAGGTCGGGTCAGCTTCTAAAATATAAAGTGGACAAGACATTATTTGTCGTCAAATTACCTAATTATTGTGTCACTTTATGGTCAAGGAAGTGTTTCTTTTCCCATTCTACAGCAAAACTGTACGTCAATAAAACCACACCATAAATGTCATAAATCTATTATCGAAACTTTTTCTCAACATTAAATTCCAAGTATTTTCTAATGACCTCATAATATTATTCTTTTTATTTTTTTTTTGCCGACAAAATCTTACGTTCAAAGTGAAGACATAATGCAGCCATGCATAAATTACAATCTTTTGATTTAAAATAATAAAATAAAAAGTCCCGTCTCTGTGAGGATATTTTACTCTCCTATTTCATTTAACACAAAGTGGAACTCAAAGACTAATGATGAGGACATAACCAAAGGCGTTTATTAAGCCATTCTTTGTTGTTTGATCTATAAGCGTGAGGGGTGGAAAATAAAGGGTGGTGGCGAATATACTTTAAAACCCTAAAGGAGTATATACCATCACAATAGAAATTTATAAAGGAAAATGAGCAGCAAATGAAAATATAATAAATTATGTCACACATCCTTTGCTTTAAGGAGCTCGACTATTATAATAGAGTTGTGTTCATTCATCTGGGACAGAGAAAGTTTTTTTTTTTTAGCTGATACATACATATACATACTTGTTGGACGTTATATTAAGTCACGAGAGATCTAGGATAACGACTTGATTGATATTCATGGATAAAATAAAAAAAAAAACTTCACAGCCAGTTGAGTGATTTTATTTCAGACAGCAACACTTTATGTGTTGAAAAGTTGTCCTTTATAGTTTTCAAACAAAAGCACTTAAATTATTTGAAGTTGTTTTTTTTTTTTTTAGTTATAACTTTGTTATAGACCATGAAAAGTTAATCTTGTTGTGGTCTTTGATTTCATAAAACTGTCATATTTTAATGCTAAAACTTTATAATGATATTAGTTTTTTTACGTACAAAGTTAACTTTTTACACGCTTACGTCCACAATAAAAATTCACTGTCCAATGTATCATTTCTACACACATTTTAAAATTTGTACCTGGTTCTCCACGTCCAATGTATCATTTTTGATACATCTATACAAGATGTTTCATTGTCCGCATACAAAATGATAAAAACACGTCCCCACGTCCAATACATTTTTGCACAAATATTATTAATGTATAATAAGCATTGATATGCAGAAGGTCATTTGAGATAAAATTTTTAATTTTTGTTGATAAAATCATATTTTTAAGTAAATATGATACATGGACGTATGAGGTCGCATCTATTGTATCAAAGATAACCATTACTATTAACTTTCATTATTTTACCTCTCTCTTACTCTTTCACATTGACTTGTATATTGTGTGTGTTTTGTTAATTTATAATACAGTCAACTCCATTTATCTGCCCTACGCTATGTTTGACAGAAAAAATGTTTTCGTTGGAACACAAAATAAAACAAAAAAATTTTAATAATAATAATATTAGTTAGATGAAACTAAGTTGTGTCGCACTTTCGATTCAGTTAAGAGGAGTCGATTGTAATGTGAGATTTAAAAATGCAAGATAAAGAGTAAACTATTACTGTTATAGCTGTATCACATGTATCAATTTCAATGCGAATATGCATTGCACTGCAATACAGCATTCTGTTTGCCATGCTTCAATTTTCATCATAAGAATGCAGATTTTTAAAATATTCTTTTGATTAATTAGATATGTTTTTTCGTACAAAAAAAGTTTTTTTTTTTATATTAAATTTTTTTATTTTTAACTCTAAAAAATAAATGTTTTTTTATAAAAATATAAAATTTTATTTACACTTTTTCCATTTATTTTTAGATTATTATTAAATTATAACTTTAAGCTACATAGAAAAAGAAAATAAATTAAAATAATAAAAACAACTATTGCTAGTTGTTAATTTTAATTTTTGTTTTTAGTGGAGCATCAAATGAAAAAAAAGGTTAAGTAGCCTATTATCCGATGTGTTTCGCCTGAGCTAAGCTACATATTTATGTGAACATTTTGTCCTTGTAATTTTGATCACATTGAAAGATTGTTTTCAAAAAATTGTGATTTTGTATCAAAAATGATACATTATAGGTGGAGAACCAGTGCAGAAATAATACATTGGACAGGGAACCTGTTTAAATGAGATGCCTGAACTTGTTTTTTTTTTGGTGAATTACCTTGCAGTAAATTGTAAAATCATTACCAGCCTTCTTTATAAGCGCATAATATCGAATGCATAGTCCCTATTGTAAGCAAAAACCTTATTTATAAAACTTTAATTTTTTCCCCACTCATTTTACAACAATCGATATTGAATACAATCAATGGAAAATTCATGCATCTTTGCATTCTTTTTCATTCTTTGTAATCTTGAAAAAGGACAAAAGTTAATATTAAAATATTACAAAGAATTCAATAAGTGCAAACGAATGTGAAGAATGTAAAGGAATGCAAGATGAAATACATTTTAATTCAGTTTTATTGAAGAGTACAATATATGACTAAATCTTTTATAGCACACTAGACATTGGTTATATTTTGGATTAAGATAAAAATTAAATTAAAAAATTGCAAAATTTCATTTATTATTAATACTTAAGACAACAAAGAGAATGCTTGAATTCTGAAATTTAAATTAATTCCCGAGAAAGTAATGGGGACAAAATAATTGCAATTTTGTTGATGTTAAATGAATTGTGATTGCAAATTTTGAAGTCGACGTCTCAAAGTTAAGTCAATAAATGCAATCTTTTTATTGAAGTCATTAAAAATTACATTCACATAAAATGTCTTGCTTTTACACTTCTGGGCTTTCATCACGTATAGATAACTTTACTAACGACTACCGCCCAGCCTATAGGTATGAACTATATGAACGATATCGTCAATAGTTTGCTCGTCAGATGACGTTATAATGCAAATTTTAAGATAATCCTAGCTCAGCTTACATAACTTTTTTTTGACAAAAAAAAAGATGAGATTCCAGAGTTGGCGTAAATTTTCAGTTCAATAATGTCACTATGGCTAGATCAGTTGCTCAAGCCATCGTCATATAGAGCTCCTCACGATAAATGCGTCCTTAAATCGATTGCTTCATGGTCAATCTGTACCGTTCTTAAAGGACATTACTTGAACATAATTCTTCAATTCATACTTGGTTAATGCCGCATTTAAAGATTTTTGCTGGTGAGCCATCTTATTTTATGGCCCTGTTGTTTTATGCTTCTTAGAAATAAGCCAACCTCTTTTATATATAAGGTGCTGGAAAATGGTTCTTCATTGACTAAAAGTGGATTCTTCTTGCTCTACTTATTTTATTTTTTTTTTGTGTTTTACATACATAAGCGAACTTAATTTAAAAATATGTATTCCCTAAAAACTGAAATTCGAAAACATAAAAACTTACTCTTTGTATTTTTACATGTAGTGCCCCGTGGCGTAGTGGTTAGTGTGTCGGACCATCACGCCGGAGGTCTGGGTTAGCCCAGCTTCCAACTTCGATAAAATCTAATGTTTTTTTCAGGTACACTGCCTCTTGCGAGGAAGTGACAAATCCTCCAAGAGTATCATTGTCATGAGAAGTGCTTTTCACTTTAGTCGTTCGGATTCGACGTAAAATTACAGGTCCCCTCCAATCCCGTAGAACTAACAACACACACAAAAGGATTGGTTGAGAGTTGTAAGTCACTAGGCCGTGGTTCTTCGGAGCTGTCAGTGCCACTAAATTTATTTTATTTTTTATTTTTACATGTTGAAAACGAACACAATTTTGACGTTTTCATCGAAAATCAACAAATTTGATTCCTTATACTATTTTCCCACCTAAAGAAATTGTACAATTTCAGTAAATCTTCCGAAATAACTCTCGAAATACACAATTTCCTATACAAATAACTACACAATTTCAAATCATCCCAAAACCGCAATTTCAACGAAATCACGTTTCATTTCAGGTCATTCCAGTAAAACTGATGAAGTAAATGAACAGAACTAATGACGATGTTCACATTGGACGTACTCATCCGACGCATTTTGATGTACATCCAGTCCGCCGTGTTCAGGCACAAAGTAGTGTGAACACAATGGATGCACGAAACAACACGATACAAAAAAAAACAAAATATTTGAAATGAGCCTATATATTTACAATTTTCTTTAAATTCTCATGCATCCATGAGAATTTTAAAAAATCAAAAATCTGGACGCAAAACCCTGTCTCTTTCTTGCATCGAAGTGGGGAGGGGACAAAATATTAAGACGTCAAAATGCGTCGGAACATGCACAAGCAGTTCCACTTCCACTAACCATTGCATATACATTTCTATAGTATTTTCATGCTGAATAATCACCGCCTGGCCATCTTAAGAAACTTGTGAAGAACACAATTTTAGGTTCGTGCATTTACTAGTTGTCTATTCTGTAACTCTGACAACAGTCGTAAACATATTATGATTTTTCTTTTGTATACGACTCTTGTCAAAAAATAATGGATTTTAGAGCCAACAAAATACATTTTATATTATTACTTTGTTTTGTTTACGACAAAATGTAAGAACCTCCAAATGTGCGGTTTACAACTTTCTTTAGATGGCGCTGCTCCATTGTTGTACTATAGAAATTTATATACAATGCACTAACTAAGAAAGATTTTAAAAATAAAGAAGATACGGTACAAGTACGCATTCTCTTATTTTTTGTTTGTAGGAGGCTGTAATTACAAAAAGTTTTGTCAGCTACTACTCCATAGTTAGGTTCGTTGGCTATCCCGAGGAAAAATTCTTAAACGGTTTTACGATCTTCGCGAAGAAATAGGACTGTTTTTCCTCAATGAAAGTAATTTGTCATTTGAGTTGCGCGACCGTTTTAATGATTTTACATGGTGCGCACAAATTGCATATCTATGTGACGTTTTTGGCTATTTAAATAAGTTAAACATGGATCTACAAAACTCGAAAAAGACAGTAACTGTATTTCAATTTGAAGAGATGATGAGAAAATCGATATTAAAAAAAAATTATGTGTGGCAAAGACGATTTGAAAAAAAAAGGATTATTCATCACTTTCAATCCTAAATGCAGTTTTAACAACTGCCGACGATATTTTACCAGACTCAATTTTTCAAAGTTTTCTAAACATTTCACGGGCCAAAAAAAAAGTTTTCGCAAATACTTTCCAATTTATGATAACAGCAAATTATGGATTAAAAATCCATTTTCAGTTGACTTGAATGAAATCAGCAGTTTATCAGCTTTAGAAGAAAAACAGCTTATTGATATTTTTTGTGATTCAGCTCTACAACTTGTATTTAAAAACATAATTCGTTTTGAATTCTGGTTAAGTGCTAGAAAGCAATATCCTTTAATATCCGAAAGAGCTATTTAAGTGTTAATTCCGTTTTCTACGTCATATTTATGTAAACAAAGCTTTTTCAACTCTTGTTTTTACGAAAAATAAATATAGAAATAAATTAAATGTAGAACCTGATTTAAGAATTCAGTTATGTTCCTTTGATCATAAATATTAATAGCTTGGTAGCTAAAAAACAACACCAGCCATCACATTGATTATTTTACTAACCGCTTACTTTTGTACTTTCAATAACATATTAATAAAAGATATTTTTATAAAAAGAACATGTTTACAACTTTTTCGGTGTAACGGTAATTTAAAGATTAAACACAATCATACATAAAATTTTTTTCTTGATAGGAGTCCGCCGACTGATAAATTCGTTGCTAGGGGTCCGCATGCTCCAAAAGGTTGAGAACCGTTGCGTCTATATATAAAAACCAACTTTTGTTTTTTTCCCTCAAACCATAGCTTTTGGTGACGATTCGGCTGAACTAATTGTATATGTAGTACAAATCAAAATTAATGAGATAAATACATTTTCATCCTTAACCTATACCTAACAAATATTTTTAAAAAATAATGTAACAATATAAATCCTGTATACATTTTTTATCAGCGTTATATTAGCCAACGAGTGATTGAGTTTTATGACCATGTTTGACATCCCATAAAAACAAATAGCATGTTTCTTAGTATCATGTGATATACGTGGTTTAATGCAATAAAAATAAAACTTACAACAATGAAAATGAAATAAGGATCAACCGGAAATTGTCGGTAAAACTAAACACGTGTTATGTTTCGCCAAATTGCTTCTAACTGAAGCTATAACTGTGACACAATCCATTAAAGACATAAATTTAAATCCATTGTTACCGGAGGAAGGATCTCATTTACACAGATACAAAAAAAAAAGAAGAAGCATCTTTATTCCGTAAACATGTAGCGCATGTTAACAATGTTTGGAATTACATATTTTCTCTCGTTTACCTGTATAATAAATCTTAAGAACATTTAAATACTTTTTTCCTTTTTTATTTTGGAAAAACTTTTCTTCCTCAGATTTTTACCTACGCATTTTCAAATGGATGTTTTTAATTAACATTTACATTTAAGAGTTTGATTTTATTTTAAATTAAAACTTTCTTGTTTGCATTGCATGTCAGAATGAACAATAGAAAAGGATATCATACATATATAAATGTGTAGTTTTTAAAAACACAGTTTTAAACACACATATGGAAACCTTTGAATCGTAAATTATTTAAAACCAACATGTATGTATGTATTTTCTCACAACAAAAGAATTCCATAGAATTGTGCATAATAGATTGGATGAATTCTATTCATCATTTCCACTTTCAGTTTAAATATATATTATTGTATAGAATTTTCCATCAAATTTTCATAGATTTTTTTAAGTAAAGGATGCATTCAATAACACTTGGGGGCGTTGTTTTTGAAATCAAGTCAAAGGTCACTATTAACTCTCATGCTGTGAATATTCTGCGTAATTACTTTTATACTAGTGGTCCCGTGATTGCGTTGCTTCTTTTGTTTATACCTTTACTAGCTGTAACCCGGCGCGTTGCTGCCGCAGAAAAAATAAGAGAGAAAGCATTGATTTTGAAAGAATACCTAATTATAATGCTATTGGTCCAACATTTTGTCAAAAACTTTTAAGCTCATATATAAGAGTTTTCGAAAAAGCTACCACAGCGCCATCTTTGGGATAATTTACTTCATAAGTTACTGCCCACAACATTAGTTATTTGTCAGTGAAAGTATCGTTAAAATCGGTCTAGTAGTTTCTGATCGGTTCATATACACGAATATGCGAAAAAAAGGCGACCCGAGCGCCATCAAGGGAGTAAATAAAATAGCCTATGTTACCCGCTACAACATTAGGTCCAGTAGTTTCTGATTGATTCATATATACGAATATGCGAGAAAAGGCGACCCGAGCGCCATCTAGGGAGTAAATAAAATAGCATTTGTTACCCGCTATAACATAAGCTATCTGTTAGTGAAACTTCCGTTGAATGCAAATTACATGTAATTGAAAATAGTAATAGATTTTCGCATGTAATTGAATGAAAACACAGTGTTAAACAAATTTTAAGTATGGTCGATTTCTTGGACTGTAATTCATTTTATAAAATGTAATTTACAACAATCAATTCATAAAAATACTTCTATATAATAATGAAGAAGTAATGAAGCATTAATTGCCCCTTTGTTGATGATTAGTGATTACTTTTTTTTGCAAAAATCTAGTAATTAATTTTAGTAATAGCTTATACCAATAATGAATTTAATGCCCAGATTAAGATCAGTGCTCTGCTCAGTGCTCTGCTCTGAGGTAAAAAAAAAGAAAAACACGCCTATTGAAGTTTATAATTTTATTTTTTTATAAAAAATAACTACGAAAGGGTTGCCGTCAAATTTCCAATGTTTCAACAGCCTCCTTTCGCATGTATTCATAGATAGAAAAAAAGGTGTCGAGAAGAAGAGTTCCATTCGGTTACGGATGTCTACTGAATAAGTAGTTTAATTGTTTGTTTGGATTAGAGTAAAAGAAACTTTTTAAAAGGAAATTATCCAAAAACTGCACCAAAGATATGAAGGAATATATAGTATACAAGAATTTTCCAATGTGGATTACAAACCAAATGTACCAAGTGTTCGCCTTTATTGAATTAATCTTTTTGAAAAATAAAAATTTACTTGAACATTTAAAAAATTGAAATTCTTTCAATTCATTTTATTTGTTTACTTTCATGCAAGAAAATAGAAAATGGATGACCATTTTTTTGACAGCAACTTTGAATTGAATTGTAGAAGATGCAGGGAAGGAGTAGAGATTTGTTAGTGAAAATATAAAATTGTTTATTGGTAAGATCTGATTAAGCTCTACGCTTTTTTTTTACTAAACAACGCCCGGTCATGTCAGTTAGTATTCCATACATATATATATTCATACCCACTGATGGCTCCCGATTACTTGTATGCCTACCTTCCTAATTTATTTTTAAAGTAAATGTATCAAGTTTAAAGAAATATTAAGAAAAACTAGTGAAATAGCTTTATACATATAAAGGCAGTTTGGTTCTTCGAAATTACTGCTTAGCTTATTTTCGTAAATAAACTGTCAACAATTAAAGATCAAGTTACTTGTTTTTTATATCATTATCTAAATAATATTTTATTTTCATAATATAATACATTTATTTTATTTTCCTTTTTTTTATTTTCAGAATTGTTTACAAAATGTCTGCAGTACAAAAGCAAAGAATTCAAGTTCCAGACGCTTTGAGAGAAGTCCTATTGGAATTCTCAATAGCATATCTAATAGAACAGCCTGGTGATGTTGTCAACTATGCTGTTGAATATTTTACTAAATTGCAAGAAAGCCGAAATTCGGGTGCAGCTTTATTATTAAAACAATCTGATCTTCCATCGCCTGATGAGAGTGTTATGTCTCAAGATGAAGGTAAGTGATATTTTTATGCAAAAGATGTTATTTAAAAAAAAAATCATTGTCTTATATTTTCGTCTGTTTTTATAAGAATGAGTTGGAAATGGACATACAAGTGTTGAATTTAAAAAAATCTTGAAACTCTTTTGACGTATATCTATAAAGTTTTCGTTGTTGAAACTACAGGACCCTTGGAATAACAAACCGTGCGCAACAATTTGTCGATATTGTTTGAAAAATCGTAATTCTGTCTTCTGTTGCAACGGTCCAGCAAAATCAATATGTAAATACTGCCATGAATCAGTTGGAACTTTCTTCGTCACCTTTCGAATTCTTGCCTTGACAACTCCTATATTTCAGTTTACCGCCGGCCAATAACACTAGCTTTTGGTTATTGCCTTCATGTTGACACTGCCTAATGGTGTGTCTCTTGCAATTCATTAAGTATCCGTGCACATCAGAGAAGGTATAATGATTCGCATTCCGTGATTCGCAAATTCATCATATCATGCAGCATTAGTTCACAAGCCATTTTCTCATACAGTGTCCCCCATTTCGGGGTTTTCTAATTCATATCAACTTAACCTCTTCTATAATGACGCCGACTTACTCTTTGCTTCGACGATTTCTGCTTTCGATTTCTATCCTGTAAATCTCGATTTTCATTCATTTTGTTGAATTGCTTTGATAGTCCCAGAATTCGAGTTTTGACCCAGCATTTCTACACGGTTTAGGATCAATACTAGGCTAGGGTATATTTCTAACGAGTTCGAAAGTATATGTTTCAAATGTCTTCAAAACTATTTCACATCTATTATCGCTTATTTAATGTTTTTTTAAGGTTATGTTGGCTTGCCAATTCGTTGTACGATCATCTTATGTATGTAGTTTCGATTGCGTTGAAGTGATTATCCCTCATAACACATTTTACTACATTAAAAGTATCCCATTCTTTAACCTCCAAATGTGTGTCCCTCATTCAATCCAACAACATTAAAAAAACCCTTAATATTATGTTTAAATTCAACACCTTAATAAGGTTCGTCCTCGAACTAAAAAATTATTCAATGACTTGTAACAAAATGTAAGTTAGACCTTTAAAATATTTACATATTTCGTGTTCAATGAAGTCTCTGAAGTGAAATAAATTCATAACCATCATATGCAAATGTAAAAGCTATTATCTCAACTTCTTAAGATATACATATCAATTGGTCACCCTTTTGCACGTTCGCACTTCTCTCTACGCAAGCTATACAACGCCCACCATACCCATGTCGTCGTCATCATCGTCATCATTTGCCGAGCCGCCTTCAGATTCCCAGAGCAAGTTTATTAGAATTCCTGTTGAATATAAAACATATAGTATGTGCGGTTATTGTGTTTCGTGACAATGCAAGTTGTTTGCATAAATTACGCCTCAAACGTACATACGTACATACATACATATATATGTACTTACCCTATGAATGGGGAACATGAGGAGCGCCACTGTACCGCACACAACGTTTTAATCTATTTTAAGCACTTAAATAATCATAGTCGAACATACAAATAACAAGCTTTCAGCTAAATGCAAGGAAACCGGGTTAAGGACACTACTGCTGTGCGTCTGTGGCAACTCCGACCTCCTTCTCCGAGATTCGCGGCGTATACTCGCTCTCTCGAGCTCTTGATTTTCAAACGTGTGCAACATTGAATGTTGGATAATCGAGACAATGCTAATTGTTAGTCCCCCAGTGTATCTATTGTACAATAAATTTTATTTGTTTCGAGGTGTTTTATTTGTTTAGTTTTTTTATATTGTGTTGCGTTGCGTTACGACTGCAGAAATGTTCTTTATTTTTCAATTTGTATTCGAAAAACAGATTTTAAGTGTGACCAAGCTGTGATGAAAAAATTGTTTTGTCTATAAAAACTTAATAGTATCTATTGTTAAAACTTAATTATATGAATACAAATAATTGCAAAGACTTGTTGTTTATATTATACAGGGTGGCCTTCTATATATTACTCTTTCAAAATATACAATAGGGTGACCCTGTACGAACGTTAAAAAAAGAAAATTTAATAAAACAACAACGGTGATTTGAGATTTAAATTTGATTCTCGCTGCATTTTGAAGTTACATTATTGCCATTATGTATGGAATAGGACATCATTCATATGTTCGCCTTAACTTCGCTGTCAGTGCTGCTCTATCCAATTTTTGATGACGTGGTCTAATATGTTCTGCATTATTCCAGCAATAGCGTCCCCTTTGTTAACCTCTGATTCGTTCAAACTAGATGGCTTGTAAGAGTACACTAAGTACTTAACGGAGAAAACTCGTGTAAAAACAAAATTCGAGGTTTTGATCAAACCTGACATTACGACACTAGAGCAGCCCAAAAAAGTAGGTTTCGTCATGCCGTCAGTCGGTCTGTCTGTGCGGATGTGCGGATTTTCGTTAGTGCGTATGTGCGGTTGTCTGTGCTCCGACCTACAGCCTAAACGGTTTGACGGATTTTTTACAAACTTCGTATATAGCACTTTTTGGTGATTCCCTAGAGGAGAAATTCGAATTTTTATTTTAGCCCGGCTATAACGGGTACCTCCCATATATCGGTTTTAGTTTTTCAAATTTTTCTCAAAAACGACTTTAACAATTTTGATAAAACTTTTTGTACGTTATATTTAAACTACTGTTTATATAACTGCATTTTAGGATCAGGTTGTTGGCTAGAAATACATATAACGGAGATTTGGTGTTAACGGTTTTTACAAATTTGTCCATAAATTGATAAGGGCTTAACTGATTTCATTTAAATTTAGTATTGAAGTTTATTTTATTATTTAACACAAAATAGCATTTAAAGTTTTTGGCTAAACAAACGTGTGATAATAGCTACCATTCAACTTGGTCTCACGTTTAGGCCATTTTCTAATATTTTTCTCCTTTTTGAACATAATTTATTAAATTGAATTTTTTTCAATCCCGTGGTTTGCTATAAAAGCAAGTTCGTGCGACCCAGTCGTGCATTTTATTTTGTCTTGCATGTTATTGTTTCGCTTTTGATTGTTTGGCAATTTCTAGGGCAATTCATTGTTCAGAAAGTTCTTATTTCCCTTTGTGATCGCTTCGCAAAAATTCATTTAGCATTTTTTATTCGTGTGAAAAAGAAAATTTAGAAATTAACATTTTAATGTAAGCTATTTATGATTAAATAACCTTACTTATTATTTTAATAGCTGAATATAACATTTTAAAAAAGTTATCACTGCTACCTGTCACCCTACTTTTGAAAATGGCGGTAGCTGTCAGTTTTGTAAAATATACAGATGCAGAATAAACGTGCGCGTGAAGGCTCAAGATCGCAAAATACTTGTGACTATTTTTTTTACGAAACAGTAATTTTGACACAATGAACACAATGTTTCATTTCCTCTTTTATGTTCTCATTGTTGATTATAAAATAATTTATTGTTTATTTCTTTAGTTTTATATCCAAAAAATATATTTAACTAATCAAACCCACATTTTTTTTTATTTTATTGCAACAAAATAAAAAATTATCGAAAATATAAAACGAAAGAGACGAAAGCGAAAACAACAATGCCAAACTACATTTTTGGCACCAAAAAGACTCGCTTCGTGTTCCCTATTCGGCCCATAGATTTCTCTGCTATCATGTTTAACGAGAAGAATAGCAAAGTATTAAGCCACTCGTCACTACAAAACTAAAAATTGAAATAAAACGTGAAAAAAGTAGTGCTGCCAGAAATAGTTTACGCCGGAAACGTGAGCTGCTGACGTCATAAAATGACGATCATTTGCCGATAAAATTGACGTTTTCCAAAACGTTTGTCGGCATCACAAAATCTTTTAAAGTTTTAAACTTTTTGCACTTGGAACTGTTTCATTCACATAAATGACCGAAAAAAGACCGTGTGGATTAGAAAATGGACAGCATAAGTGTTCTGTTATTCTTGCACTTATGTATGCACTGCCCATTTTTTCCCAAAATCTTTAACAATTTATTAAGCTAGATGTACGATTTTCAGGCAATGAATTACATACTGATTCAATTTCGTATCCGTCACTTTATTTTCTGGCAAATCGTAAAGAATTGGTTTAAACTAACGGCACTTTTCATCAGGTATATTCCGCAAACGGCCATTCAATATCCGCTCATCGATATTCATGGAGTGCAACATTAGCTTGATTGAACGATTAATATCGCAATTTTGCGTACCATTATTTTCTTTGTCACCCATCTTTTTAACGAACTGTGGGGCAACCCTGCAGCTTCAGAGCGCAATGGCACAATAGTCTATTTTGTGATTATAAATCCCAAACTAACTCCTTTAATTCAACTTATTTACTCAGGCAAAAAAAAAAAAAATTTAAATGGATTTGAAAATGAATGTTTTTCCTGCTTCCATTGTGTGATTGTGGTGGTATTCCCATTAGAATTTTCGTTTCATCTTCGTTAATTCGATGGGAAATGTGACCCCTAATCGAAAAATTCCACACAGTATAGACGCAGATACATTCATACATATGTATAGTACAAGTACTTTGAGCTTCAAAGACTACGACTATACGACAATTATTGTGCGTGTGGGCTTTCGATATCTCTTTGTTTATTTTTTATATCGATATGCCCAAGTTGGATAAAATATTTCGTAGTAGATATTACGTAGGTTATAGATAGTATATCTATCTTTGATGTCATCTTCTTACTTTGTCACCTATATACATACACATAGAGCGTCTCTGTGTCGTCTTTGTCGTCATACCCTACCCCAAGAGTATTCCAAAGAAATTCCAATTGAAAAGAATTTCAGACATTTAGGACAAGACCAAATCAATTAAATATCGACCATAAATATACAGAGATTGTGTATATGAATGTATCTTGTATCTATATTTATACGTAGGTGCATGAAACACACAGGTTTTTGGTCAAGTATAATTCATTGGTGAATATTTTGATCCAACATTGGGTGTAATCGTAATCACTATTAATTTGAAGAGGCGTAATGGTTGTGAAGTTCAATCTGCAAAATCTATGTTTTCTCATAGAAATCCAAAAATCTATAATATCTTTTTTCAGAAGTTTCTTATAGAATTCCAATGCTCTTATATGTGCTCTTTGTACTGCACGTTATAGAATTCGGTTAATTCTGTTAGAAATAAAACAGCTTGTTCGAGTTATTGTTGTGAACTAACTTTGACTTTATTTGCTTAGCATAAATGCTTTTGAATCTTGTCTTATAAATTATACCGTACATTTGTAAAGAGAGCAAAAATTATACTGTGAGCAATTTATACAGTGATGGCTATAACTAATAGAATGATAAATTATATAATTCAACAAATTCAGGTCAGAAGTTTCTTGTTTTCAGTTTTGTTTTACTGATTTTAAGTAAAGGCATTGGAAAAAGCAATTTTATGAATACAGGCTTATAGCTAGGTACTTCTATGGTATTGAATTTCCCTTAAAGGTAAGTTATTCATTTGCTTGTTTTTCCTTTACAAATACATTTATATATTTGATGGATTTAGAAGATTAAGATATTTATATCAATCTGCAGTTGAACTTCGGTCTTTGGTCGGCATCGGTTAAAGACAATGATTTGAAAGTAGCACTTGGGCAGTTTGTTGGGTAGTACCTAAAGTTGCAAATTAAAGTTAGGATTAATAACTAAGTTAAAAGTAAATGTGAGTTTCTTATAAATAGAATTATAATATACCAGCACCACTAAGTTAGTCTGATGATCGGCTTGGCTGCCATAAAGTATTTACAATTCCGACAAAAAAAGAGTTCGTGCGTACAGGTTGTTGTTGTTTTATTCAAACTTCTCAATCTAAAGTAAATTAGGGAGCGCAAGCTCTACTTTAAGCTTTCGTTTACACCGCGCTTCAACTGAATAAGCACATCAATTTTCTCATGTGTGATGTCCATTTTCTTTTAACCTTGTGTGTTTATTTATCATTTGATGATGGTAACTGATTCTTTATAATGTTGGGAACATAAATAAGAAAGAAAAATTAACAAAAAAAAACACTATTTTGTCTGGTTAGCTTACTAAGCAATTCATATAAAAAATACAGTGTGTTTTTTGCGTCAACTGAATAGACACAAGGTCTATTATCTTCATTATTTACAGGCATTCTGAAAAGATTGACACATTTTATCAACATTTGAAGAGTTTTAAGTAAAGTTTAGTTGTTAATCGAAATAAAAAGTAAAAGGGGATAGAAAAAAACGGCCGTTTTTTTGGATGACGTTTAACAGTCCTAAAAGTAACCAACAGTACCAAACATTAAAAACAAATAAAACTTAAATCGAATCAAATGATAAATAAACACACAAGGTTTAAAGAAATTGGACATCGCACATGAGAAAATTGTTGTGCTTATTCAGTTGAAGCGCGGTGTATTTCACAAAGTGTTCCATAGACAAGAAAATACATATACGAACTTTTGATACCCCTTCTGCAGGAACGTACCAAACATTTTAAGAAACTCTGATTTCGTTCTGAATTCTTATTCTATGAGCACATAAAATAACTATTATAAGTTTATACTCCCTTTAAACATTATTTTAAACATTTGGTTGTTTCATATCTATTCATATCATATCTATTTTAAACTGGCAATTATAGCAACAGGTATTTAAAATTTCAGAAGTTTTTATGAATGCAGAACTAAGAAAGTTTCCAATCTTTTAATTTCTTAAACTTACGGGTTTATCGGCAGGAAGGGTACATGTACCGTTTATATAAATCATTGTCTATAATCTCTAGCTAGAGTGTAGGCAGTTCTCTTGTCTAGATATGTGCGTAGTTTTTACAATAGAACATACAGATCACATTGACGACATAATTTAGGGGCTTTTAACTTATACCAAAGAGAAATACAGTACAATCTTGAAAATATGGAAAGATATAAAACAAGTCTTTTTCATCTTTCCGAGGACAAAACAATTCATTTTATTAATTTTATTTTTAAAACACATAAATCATAAATAAAAAATTCTTTATAAGAGTTAAATAAAAAAAGTCTTATTCATAAATGTTTCTTTAAAAAAATGATCCATTGTTTTGTTCATGTTATATAACCGTTCATGTTTTCGAGATTCTACTGTAAACAGGGTGATCGGTATAAAAACAAAAATCATATGGGAGGGAATTCTATATCCCCCCGTTTTGGCGGAAAGGTCAATTTTATAAAAAAAACTGACTTATCAGAAAAAAAACTGTACACAAATGTACATTTTCTTTTTAAATAAAGTTGTTTAAGAGAACGGTTTTTGAAAAATAAAATACAAAAAATAATTACAAACTAATTTTTTCAAAATTTTATGTAGTTAAGTGTACAATTTGTTTTCAAAATTCAATACTCTTGTTAATTTTAAGTCATAAACAGAAAACCGGATGCTAAAATGTATTGTACTATTTTTAGAAAATTAACTTATACCTATTGAATAATTTGGTTAAAACATCAGACATTTTACAAAGAAAAAAATTTTACAAATTGAATAAAATTCAAAACACATCCTTGAGTTGTGCATCGAAACCATCTTGCACAAACTATTCATTTACATCAACATTTGCGGAACAACATTCAAGGTCGTCTGTTGCTTTTAAAAACATCAGAGAAATAAAATCATAATAATATTTTCTTTCTAAGTATTCAGACTATGATCAAAATCACTTTAGGAAAAAAGCTCTCAAATGTGGGTTGTTTTTCTTTCTATTTTCCAACGATGCAATATTGTTTTTTCCTGATGCATCTTGACGATGTCAAGATAATATCTTCCCATTCAACCCACTCTAAATAATGTCATTAATATGATTATATTCAAGTAAGAGAAATGCAAACCAAAAGAGAGTGTATGTGCCTTTGTAACCACTTTGTCCAGTCAAAGGTCATAATCAACTAAAGTCTAATTAACTGAGGCACCAGCAAACAATAAAATATCTATGTTTGTATAAACATTAGGTCGGTCGGTACGGTAGGTGGATACTCTTAAGTTTCCCCAGCGCCAGCACCGTACTGTGGGTGGATGTATATTTATAGTTATATCTTTCCTACTTTATAATTCTTTGCTCTTATTTTCTGAAGAAAAAAAATTCAATTATAAAAAATAGTGCATGTTGTGGAAAAGAGCTCACTTTTAACAAACACAGTCATATAAAGATAGACATGATTAAAAAATAAAAACATCTGTCTGACGATGCATAAGGCGAAATGATTAAAAAAGCTTTTACATGGTTTGGCGTTTTCTATATAACTTTTAAGGTGTACGAGTTAAAAAAGCAAAAGATATATAATCTATTTGTATCTACGTACATTTTAACTTTAACCTACAAAGAGTGTTGGAAATAAATGTTGAGATGGAATGAAATACAATTTGCAATGATATATATTTAGATGAAAAGTATAATGGAACATGATAATAATTATAAATTTATATTATTTAGTAAAATAGATGATCGCTGCAATGGTTTCTTTCTTGCTTTAAATATCCAGTGGATGCGTTGTTCCCATAATGTTTATTATTTTCTACATGGCAGTTATTTTATTGAATATTTTATGAGAAAAGCATAGCGTTGTAACGGATATGACACAGACTCTGTTTTGTGTTTTTTTTTTTAATTAGTTTAATTGAGCCAATTAAGTATTTATAAAATTAAACACCTAATATACCCTAAGATCAGATTAACAAAGTTTAAATTTACAAGATTTGTGCGCTCCATAATTCAATTTATATTTACATGCAGCCGATCATCAGACGTCTTTAAGTGCTTGTTAAAGACGATATTATTTTATATCGTCTGTTGGACCAAGGTGCAAAAAACTTGACCAACCGATGTATGAAAGGTGAAAAACGGTTCTTGGTACCGCTGCACTGTCGAAGATTACGATGTTATATTAACGCCCCTTACCGCTGGTGGGAGGAAGCACTCATTTATAAGTAAACGAGAACAGTTGAAGAATATTAATGCCCCTTACCGCTGGTGGGGGGAAGCAGTAATGAATGAGTAGACGAGACAGTCGATTGCTAGTAAATGACAAAATTATATTAACTTACAATACAATTTATACTACATTTTTGCTTACTTGACTAAAAGGAACAATAAGTTATTTTGCTTAATAAGTAATAAATCATCAATATGAATATCCATTGCACCTTCCAAAAATAATAACTATGCTTACCCAACAGATACCTTGGAAGCATGCACTGGACATCCAAAACCTTTATGGTTTATGATTAAGTTACTGGATATGAATGGAAAACACATGCAGAGAAGCTACATGCAAAATAAATAAAACATACAGTGAATCTGCCTATTATTGATGAACAAAAAAATAAAAATAATATGTGTATGGTGAAGATATGAACACTCAGAACAGTGCTGATCTATTTATCATGTGTGCATTTGAAAAACATTCCATATGATTTTGGGACGATGATATTATAGTGATACATACTTGCACTACACAGTACACATTCCCAAACCACTGATGTGACACAATTTTGACTTCGGATTCAAAAAAACCACGACTCAACGCATGGAGAGAAATGAAAGTGTTGACTTGTTGTTTCTCTAATTCTCTACATAAAAATTCAAAAATCAAACAGTTGGGCGTTGAAGTATTTTCAGGGGTGTAAGAAGCTCAAATTTTAGCTCAGCTCAAGCTCAGCTCACTTTTGAGCTAGCCCTTTTTTTTTAGCTAGCCCTTCTTTTTTTGAGCTCACTTTTGAGCTAGCTCAACCACTTGAGCTCAGAGTTGTGACTTTACTGTAATTGCAGTAGATCTACTGCACTTTTTTCGGAAAATAAATCTACTGCTTTTAAATAAAATCTACTGCACTTATGTAAATGCAATATGTAAATGTTCCACAAAATATTTTTTTAATTCTACCACTGCAGTCAGTCTCATTCTGTCTGATGAAATCAACCCATTAATTGGAATGTAAATTTGGTTGTCGGCTCTCGGCTATCGAACGAAAATGTTCGACTGTAAGTTTAGTAAAGGATAAACTTCGAAACAAAGTAAATACAACCACTTTACAAAATGTTATTCTGTTCAAGGAAATGGCTAACGTTAATAAAGATTGTTGGGAAAAAATAAAAAAATATTCGTCGACGGACAATTTAAAAAAAAGCAATGAAAAGTTAGCTATTGATAAATTTTTTTTTTTTTAATTTCAAGACTGAATTTTTATTTTGTTTTAAAGAAAAAATAATGTTTATTTTGTTATTTAAGGTTATTTAGGTGTATCTATGTTATAACTTTTTTATATTTTGAAAAATAAAAATCTACTGTGAAACAGTTGAATCTACTGCACTTTTTTTTCAAATCTACTTCGGACATTTTTTCAAAAAGTCCCATCGCTACTTGAGCTATGTTACAAGCTCTTAAATTGAGCTAGCTGAGCGCCGCTCTTTTTTGAGCTTGTTGCACCTGAGTATTTTACAATTATATTATAAGACTTCAAAGTGTCAGCGACATCTCTGGAACTACATCTGAAGCTAATAAATTATCTTCAACTTCAAAATACATTCAAGGTTGATAAACCGAAATTAAAATGAAATAGAAGAGTGCATACGTGAACACCATGACTTGTCCGAATTTGCGCCGAATTCAAACTGTATATAAAACCAATTCATGCGTTCGTTGCTATACATTTTGTTCGTCTTACGGGTGTTTCAATTGCTCCACATAAATTCCAAAAATTAAATGTAACAAAAAATGTATTGAGTAACAGACCGTACTAAGGTAGGGTGGGGTTATTTGGACCACTTTGCATTGAAATTTTCATAAAAGACATATCATTCACAATACGAGACTGACACTAGCATTAATAAATAGAATGATTATTGTGCTTCTTAGTTAAGAAATTATTTAAAAATACATATTCAGAAAAGAATTATATTGTTTCAAATAAAGCAAGTGCAAGCGGTCCAACTTATCCCACTAATAAACTAAGTAGAGTCAAATGCTGAAATAGAATCATAAATATTCTCTAAAGCAGAAATAACATTTTTTCTACAATTTTTCGTTCAAGTGAAGTAAAATTAAAAAAATAAATTTTTACGAAATTATAAATAAGGTTTCTATATAATCAGAAATAAAGACGAATTTTCATTCAATTTATTGCCTTGCCCTTGTCCATTTTTTATTATTTTGAAATTTTGTTCTTTGGATAATCATATCACAAGCTGTTACGTTGATAATATAACTCTATATTTTAGTCTTTCAGAAACCCTTAATAATTTGTTTCATAAAATAAATACAAAAAACATTTAAAATTTATATTTTCAAAATAATTTTATTTAATTAAGGCCCACTTGCACAAAACTTTTTTGACAGTAGTAACCACTGATTTATCCGGGCATAGGCACTAGCCATCGATAAAATTATTAAGTCGTTGCAGATTCTTAAACATTTATCCACTCATTTTTCTTTAGATAACTTTTTACATCCGTCAAATAGAATTTGACAAGAAGTTGCTATCGATGAGGTTCGCATTAGTGTGTGTAGCAAATGTTGCTGTTGTTTTGTGGAGGTTTTCTGTTTCGTTCCTGTTTTTATTTTTTTATCTTTGGTTAGCTGTGTTTTCATTCGTGCAACGTAGAATCAAAAAATAAACAATTATCTATTTAATCCTGGATAGCTAATTGCGATTTTATAAATGTATCCTTTGTTTTCGTGCAAGTGGCCCTAAGAAGAAATTATTAAAGTTATCAAATGATATATAAATTATATTTACATAACCTATAACCCATAACATCGATTTAAATCTGAAAAGCTTTTAAACTTAATTTAACTTTTATGACATTTTGTAACTACTTTGCTTATTTTTTTATATGAAAGTTAACTTTTATATAGTTTTAATTGAATTGCATCAAACTTAGTTTTGAATTCATTTATGTGTTGGTCATATAAAAGTTTTAAACATATTCATACTATATCATTTGAGGACCATCACTGTATGTCTTTAAAAGGACTCTTTATAATTGAATAGAAATTTAACAAATTAAATAAGGTATATGTTTATTCAAGTACTTCTCAGCAAACTGTACAATGTAGCTACATATAACGGGTGATTTTTTAGCTGGTTTGGTTTTGGCAACACTGGTTTTGACAGCTGACGTGTGTTTAGTACCTTGTGTCACTGTCAAACAGCTTCAGTTTGGTTTGCAATTTAACCATGGATCTTCTTACAAATGAACAACGCTTGCAAATTATTGAATTTTACTATCAAAATTCGTGCTCGGTTCGAAATGTTCGAAATGCTTTTTTATCGAAAAATTGTGTTCAGCGATGAGGCTCATTTTTGGTTGAATGGGTACGTAAATAAGCAAAATTGCCGCATTTGGAGTGAAGATCAGCCAGAAGCATTGCAACAGCTACCAATGCATCCCGAAAAAGCCACTGTTTGGTGCGGTTTATGGGCCGGCGGCATTATTGGGCCATATTTCTTCAAAGATGATGCGAATCGCAGCGTTACTGTCAATGGTGAACGCTACCGAGCGATGATAACAAACTTTTTTTTGCCCGAAATGGAAGTTCTTGACTTGCATGATATGTGGTTTCAACAAGACGGTGTCACATGCCACACAGCACGCGAAACAATGGCGCAATTGCGAGGCGAGTTTGGTGAACAGTTAATTTCACGTTTCGGGCCGGTCAATTGGCCGCCTAGATCGTGCGATTTGACACCATTAGACTATTTTTTGTGGGGGTATGTCAAGGCTAATGTCTATAGGGACAAGCCCGCTTCGATTGACGCACTGGAAGGCAACATCCATGCATTCATTCGTGAGATACCGGCCGATATGTGTGAAAGAGTATGCCAAAATTGGACTCAGCGGATGGGCTACCTGAGACGCAGCCGCGGTCAACATTTGCATGAAATCATCTTCAAACATTAAATTGCAAGGTTCAAACTATCGATTCAAATAAATATTTCATTCATTTTTTCGAATTTTTTGTGTTTTTTTTTTTAAAAAAAGTTCTAAACCTCTTAAAAAATCACCCGTTACTTAAAATACATATAAGGATGATTTTAAATTAATCTATTTTTGAGAAGTAAAAAATTGAATGCTGATGGTACGGTTGCATTTGTTTTTTCTAGAAGTTCTTAGGCCTGACTTTATTTTCGAAGTACTTGTATACATATGTGTATTCCGTTGCCAGATAAAACAGTTCCATAAGCTCTGTTCTCGGTAGTTGGCAACTTTAAGGCTTAAGCCACACGAGCGTTCAAATAGACGCGCGAATGTTTGTCCGCGCGTCTTGTACAAAACTGTGTTGATGTCACACGAGCTTCACTTTGTTCGCGCGAAAGGAATATTTAGCATCAAAGTTAGTATAAGTTTAAATAGTTTAGTTTTTCAAAATTGATGCAATTTAAAAAAATATTTTATTGCTATATTGTGTAGCGAGTATACAAAAAATAAAGAAAATATACAAAACAATATTCTGTCACCACAATGTCAGGTTTGATTAAAACCTGTCGTTTGGAACTACTCCGGACGATTAGGTTTACGTTCATTTGGCACTTAATGACAGTTCGAGTACTGAAAAGAGGAGAAACTCGATTCCGGACTTGAAGACAAAATCAAAAACAGAATCACGCATACTTGCACAGATTTAAAAATGCAAATCTTGAAATTTCGTTAATTTGTTATTTGTTTCTTGAAATAAAAAAAAATATTCTAAATTAAGACAATATAGAACATCAATGGATACCTCGCATTTATTTAAGTTGCATAAACAATTTGTTATCAACCCCCATGACAGGTTGATTGAACGGAAATTATCAACCTTCCACTTGGAAATTGGGAGAAGATAACTTTCCCTCTATTGATTTGTTATTCGGTCACTGCATTTTAGAGATGAGAACCATCAGCCATCTAAGCCCGATGTCTTCTATCTTTTTCCAGAACTCACCTGTAAAGAATTTTGTCGTCAATCACTAGAAGTTGGCCTTGAGCATTATTTATGAAATTTGATTAACAAATCTTCTATAATTTCTTCTTCTTTGAGCGGCAGTTATAAAAATAAATATAATATTGCGGTATGCCGATGGTGCGAATATTTTATCTTCTGTTACACATGCCCTACGTAATCTCTGCATTAAGTTAAGTACACTTCAAAATGTAGATAACTTCATATGTAGAGCACTTTAGGTGCTTTTTTTCTACGTTTTGTCCAAGCTTTGAAAGTTTTTTGTCCCGTTGATGGTAGTGTCTTTCTGCAGTTTCTAGCAGTAACTTCGCTTTCTAGAGTTCGTTGCAAAAACTTCCACATGTTTTGTGCATCACATTCTTCATACCTTTTCGCAAGTCTTTTGATTGTTTTACACAGAACATTTATGATTATTCGTTTTTTGATTTGTGCAAATTGTTCATTTTGATTTGTCTAGAGATCTTAGGTTGTTTGCTTCCTTTGATCGTTTTCATTGAAAATTTTTATATAAAAAGATGGAGCCCTTAATGTCTACCATAAGCGAGTCCGAAAAAGACATAATAAAAAATAATTCTTCTAGAGATTCCTATTTTTTTCTAAAAATCTGTTTTTGATTTGACAACAAATATGATCCAAACCATCCCGTCGAATTTTAACCCTATTTTCTCAAATATTCTTGTTATAAGTCTTCACTTTGCTACCTTCAATACAATTCCTTTTTCATAAATACATTTATAAAATTACATTCGTCATTACCAAAATCGTTTCTGCAATTTTTTATATATTTATTTATTTTTTTTTTTTTTCAATGAAATTATGTTTTTGTTTTATCTTTGTTTTGAAATACTTCAATTTTCAAAAATGAAATCAATATGTTCTATATTTAAATTTTTAGTTCAGACAGATCTAAAAAAATTCACCAAACAGTGTATAATTATATTTTTATTTAATGTTTATTTTTTGTAGTATTAATTGCCATAATTACTTTTGCTTCAATGACTTCATAAGTTAAACTAGCTGTTACCCTGTGCGTTGCTGCCGCAAGAAAAAATAAAGGAGAAAGCATTGATTTCGAAAAAGTAGCTATAATCATATTGGTCCAACATTTTGCCAAAAGTTTTTAGGCTCATATATAAGAATTTTCAAAAAAAGCTACCCCAGCGCCATCTTTGGGATACTTTACTTCATAAGTTACTTCCTACAACATCAGCTATTTGTCAGTGAAACTCCCGTTAAAATCGGTCCAGTAGTTTCTGATCGGTTCTTATATACAAATATGCGAAAAAAAACCGAGCGCCACCTAGGGAGTAATTTGAATAGGCTATTTTACCCGCTATCGGTCAGTGAAAATCCCGTCAAAATCGGTCCAGCCGTTTTCGAGATTAGCCGCAACAAACAGACAGACAGACAAAAATTTTAAAAATGTTTGTTTTGTTATAAGTGCCCTAGGTATATGCTTTCATATGCATCTTTTAAAAAGCCGTTATTTTGACATTACAAACAGACACTTAATTTTAATTTATGTGTATAGATATAAAATTTTTGTCTTATATTATTTACCTACATTATTACATGGTGTAATTTTGAGTCAGATTGTTCCATTAATTAGAATTTTCTTGGAATAGGTAAGCGACCCCAGCGCCATCTAGTCTAGATAGTAATTAAAATAACCTAAGTCACTCCCTACAACATCGGCATCTGTAAGTGGCGACAAGTCCCGTCAAAATCTGTCAAGCATATTTTCTTACCGAGCTTAAAACGATTTTTCTAGAAAAAAGTGACCTTTTTATTTATGTGTAAAGATTAAAAATTTACAATTATTTTTCATGTAGTAATTAAATTCTCAATTAAAATTGAAAGTAATTATAATTAAAAACTTTTTTCAGTAAGTAATTTTAATTGAACTTTTCTTTAATAATTTTATTTTCCAACTTTGTTGCATATACAATAAATGAACCCACAACCAGTCAATAATTTTCCCTTGTATACCTTTGACTTCAGAATTATACGGCTTAAAAGTTTAAAAGTTTCTAAACTCAATATCGATCTTTTGGCATTGTTTATTTCTTATATTCTTTGAAATACTTTTTCAAAGCATCTCATCCTTTTAACTTATTCGACATTTCAAAACCCTACCACTTTTTGGCAAAAGTCCCAAAGCTGGTGCAATATTCAATAATGAACTTTATCTGCATACAACATACTCTCTTTATACAGGAAAATCATAAAAAAGATGAAGTGACAGGATAAAGTTTGTCAAACAATAGTAGGTACACACATATCTGCAATAGGATATTATACTCAATGTTTGACGTAAATCCTTTCCTTTTCCAATCATCGTGTTTCCATTTATTTACAATATCTATAAACCCAACTCAAACTTAAAGCTATAGGTCAACATGTTGAAAAGCTAATAAAACAAAAGGCACTTCCCGGATTTTCGATCTCAACCAGATATCCTTTAAACTGCATTAAAGCCATTTACTTAAATTCTATTTCCAATAAGAATATATAGAATACCTATACATATTCAAACTGGTCTCCCAACCCACCTCTGGACGAACTCACTCATCAACCCACCGAACCGTAGGGGTTTTGATTTTTTTTTTTGCTTACCCAAATTGATAAAGGTGGTGGTGCTCTCTGTCAGTCATGTCCATAGAGAAAGGATTCCATATCATTTTTTTATACCCAACCGAATGTCCATCTATACACACACGTGGTCCATTGGAATATTGAACAAGAACAGCCACCTTGCTGGATTCAAGGATGTGCCGTACATGTCCTTTGTTCCAATATTATCCTGTATCTGTAAATTTTTATTTTCACCGTTTTGTTAGGTTCCTCAACTCTGGGGCCTTCTGTTTTAATGTATGTATTTGTATTTGTGGTGGCAGTAGAATTCTTTGTATTGGATTATTAAAGGTTCAATAATAATCAAGTCATTTGAAGTGGTGGTGGTGGTGGTGGTGGTGGTGGTGGTGGGTTGGGGTTGGGGGTCGAATTTAGTTCGGCTGGATGCTACCTATGTTTACCTATGTCCTCGATGTTCAATGATGAGAGAAAGAAAGTGGTCGAGCATACCTCCAGAGTGCTGGAGATCTTTGTCGGTGTTGTCGTGTTTCAACGACCAACGACTGTAGAATTTGTCGCCAACCCTTGGGGATGCTGATGATGTTGATGATAACGATGAACACAAGGATAGGAGACTACTTTTGCCTACTATAACTTGCGATGGCGGCTGGTTGTCATTCAAGCAGTATAAGTGGTTTTGTAATTAAAAGCACCACACAAACGAGGTGTGTCAGTCACTCAAGATCTTCCCTGTCGAATAGATTCGGCTTTCGTGTCTTTATTGACGGTGAATTATTATATTTTGTTATGGCAGTCATGTCAACATATTCGACAGCTTCTGACATTAAACGTTTTACGTGTCTTTAAATTTGTTTGAAATTAATTTTCAAATTTAAATATTATTTTAATAATTTTTTTTCTATTCAGAAAAAAAATAATTTTTATAATATATTCGCACGCATCGGGTGATAAAAGCTGGCCGGCCCACATAGGAACTACCTCGTTTTTTTTATAATTAATTTCACATTTTTCTGCTTTGTCGGAATAATAAATATGCATATTCCTTTTGTGGGATAGAGCTTTAACAGTGCGGGTGGTATTTGTTTTTTGTTGGTTATTCAATATAAATTTAATTGACTTCAAACACACACACATGCTGTGAATTAAAATTTGCAATTAGTAAAGTTGATGCGTTGGTAAAAACGGCAAGTCACTTTGACATTCAGTGTTGTTTGGGTTTTGTTGAAAGTCAGAAAAAGTGGGTGTTTCGGTGGAGTTTAAGTTACAAACAAATGAAGTGATTGTGAAAGTGATCTTTTGACAGACGATGAATTTTTTTTGTTGGATTTCTTGTTAATTAAAATAAAAAGTGAACCTTCGTGTTTAAGAATGATTTTGTTTTTTTTTTATGTGGAATAATTAAGACTGCCAAAAGATTCGTTAAGTTAGAAAATAATTTTATGCCAGGAAATTTTAGCATGGTTATAGTTTCAAATTTTCAAGACAGATGGCTTGTAAGTTCTTGCTTCAGAGCAAATTTGTCTAATTTAACATTTTTCTCTGCAGTTTCCTAAGATACCAGTAAATTCTCTGCTTAATACAAAAAAATCATGATGATTTTGAATTAAAAGTTAATTACATAATTGCGAGTGAACCAGACTTTTTAATTTTGTAATATCTGCAAAGTTTCCGCTTAAATAAAAGAAGTTATTGGAATTTTTTTCTGAAAAATTTAAACAAAACAAAAAAATGGAGTTTATTATAAAAATTCAACAATTTATTTATTTTCATTTTAAACTTTTTTATTTAACGACGTTGAAATATACCAGCAAATAAACTTCATGACAACCCGCGCATAATTGTTGAAGGAAAATATGTTCCAAAATATAAAATCTTTGGTCAGAATTACCTTGCATATTGCATCACTAAACGACATAAATGTTTTTAGATGGTGGAACGAAAATGTTTTTAATCCTTTTTTATTCGCATTTGCGTTTGTCACTCAATCTGAAATGATTCTATATTAACTTGGTCATTGATACACTAGGGCGTATGTGCAATTTTTTTTTTTTTTGTTACAGGAAAAAAACTACTACATTAAATATCTTTAACTTAGCTAATTCGAAGTTGTTACACTTTTTCTTGCACAGGATAGAGTGGTTCATCAGTCAATAATTAACCTATTAAATTAAAAATGTATTATACATAACTCAAAACACGAAAAAAAAAAAACTTTGGATTGTCTATACAAATTCACCAAAACAATTTTATAACTCACATATGTACTGAGTTTTTTATTTTTTTTATTTTTTATATAGAATCTTAACCTCGTTTGTGACAATTTCTATTAAGAACTAGCTGACCCGACGAACTTCATTCCGCCTAAAATTTATTAAATGTCCCTTTCAAATGTCTAGTAAGTAGGTACCTATGTTTTGTTAAAGAAATATTTTTTTTTAAATACAACATTTAATCTTCTAATTCTTGATTGATGAAATACGAATGAATAATGAGAATTAAATTTATAAAGAAAAAAGAAAAGGTGTTACTAGTTTGAGGTCTAAGTGACTGGATTGTTTTCTTTTTATGAGAGCTCGTGGCGTTGAAATTTATAAGTTTTCTTAGTGCAGTGTTTACATCGTGCTTTGGTTATGCTATTTGCACAGGGTAATTACAGTTAAATGTCCAGATCTTCCGATAACTTTATAATACTTATTTCGTTGTTTAATCTTAGAATGTCATTATTCTATTTCAATTTCGAAAGAACAATAAACTAAAACTAAAACTAAAATCCCATTTTAAATTAAAATAAAAAAAATTCTTTTTAAATTAAAGAACTGCTAATTTCTATTCAAGTTTAAAAATAATATACTAATCCCCACTTCCACTGCCTACTACTGCCTGTATAAATTATAAAGTCAAGTCCGAAATTGAAGCTAAGAGTAGATATGTTGACACCTTAATTTGGAGACACAGACATAAATTTACCCTACTGATAAATTTTATTTCTTCGATAAGCTAAATAGTTTTGTATTTTAATACAACTAGATATAAAGTAAAAAGTTTTATGGGAAAATAAATTTCAAATTCTGAAAATTCAAAATATTTTTGAAAAATTCATACTTTATTTCATTCAAAAACACAATTCTTAAATCTATCTCTAAAAACCGAAACTTTTGCTCTAGAAGATTTTTAAAAATAACGAAATTTTCTATATTTAATTGCCTTGAATAGTTAGTACTAAAACAATTAGATTTTATTAAAATCGACATAAGATTGTTTTATACTATAAACAAAACAAATCTGTAGGTAAAGAAAATTTAAAAAAGAGAGAGTGACATATTTTTTTTTTTATTTAAAGTTGGTGGAACTTTTATTTTTTGTTACAAAAAAATTAAATTAAATAGTTTACTCGTTAGTTACCTCGCCAATTTGTAAAACAAATTCATTAATTCAAACCACGAAGGTTTTCGTTATCAATAATTTTTCAAAAAATCTTACTCAAAGTCTAAAGAAATGGATTCAACACGTTTTTATCGTACAAATGTGTTCGCTTAATATTTTTTATTAAATACTTTACTCAATTAAAATTTAAACAAAATGTTCGGAATACAATATACTTCTGACACCTATGTAAAACAAGTTGAGTGTCAAATTTGTGTTGTTTCGAATTACTGTGGGTTTAGATAAGCGAAGTAATACTGTGTTGATAGTCTTTAAATACCTTATGTTCTTTCAACTCCGTTTTATATGACAATAATAATCATTTTAAAACAAGACTACATAATTCGTGCTCCACCGCACCAACTAGAAATGACCTCAGAAATCTTTCGGGTTTTGAATTTTTCTATTATGCTGGTATCGCTCCATTAACTGGTTTCAGAAGTTCTTTCATCTTCCAAGCTTTTTTAGTTTTTTTTTTTTTTTTTGCTCTATACAATAAAAAAATATTATGCACATGCCACTTTTTAATATAAACTTTAAGTAGGTACCAAGTTCGGCTAAGAGCATACCTTTTATAAGCGCATATTCCCTCACAAGTCATAACTATTCATCACTGAATTCTTTTAAAAGGTTTCTTACAATATATAAGGTTAAGGCAAACCTCCTTCAGTCTCCATGTAGTCACTGTGTCTGTCAAAAGTAAAAAAAAGTTCGTTAAAATTTTATTTTAACCAATAATTTAAAAAAAAATAAATATATTTTGTTGAAACCACAAAGCTGCTTATATTTTGTTTTTTTTTATGTTTTAAACATAGACAAATGTTTTGCTAGTTATTTATTTAAAAAAAAATATTTAATACTTTTGTATTACAAAAATACATTAAAAAAAATATTCATATGCCATTTAATAGCAGCTTAACATAAAATAAAATTTCGCATAATTATCTTTAACTGAATACCACCTGAATGTTGAAAAATCAATTAATAATACTCACAAAAAAAAAAAATTATATTTGAATGCCATGTCATTATCAATTTATTTTTGAGCGCATTTATTTTATTTCATATTTAAAATTTTATGTACGACACGTGGAATTTTATTAATACATGTTAAAAGTTAATCCACATCATATTCACTTCAAAATAATATATTTTTTATGAAACATAATCTTTTTCAATTCGAATTAATTTAGTTAAAAAAAAGAAGTTATTTTCTTTATTAAATTCATCTCTACTAGCATCACTATTATTTCACAAAATCCCTGTAAAAAATAAATTTTAATAAAATCAAATGCAACGATTCATGAAAACTTCAATTTCCATCCTATTCCAATTGAACCATTATTCTTGTTTAGTTGAACAAACAAATATCTATATATTCGTAGAATTAACCTTCACAAACTTTTCAATTTCAGAAAATAAACTCTTATGCATTCCCAGCAAAGGGATTATAGAGAAGTAGGAAAAAAGAATGAGTTTAGTGTTTTATGCGTTATCCGCTGCGATTCATAAAAAAAAAAAAAGTTCTACTAAGTATAACATCATTTCTCCCAAAGGCTCTTGCATCACTTTGTTGGTATTAAATTTAAGCATAAAAACAAAACGCCACACGCGAAAGCAAATTACACTCTGTAGCATTTGATTAATCTGGCTTTTTTGAAATTCTGTTTCTATTTACTTTTGTTCTTCTTTGTTGTTAAGTGCCATTCCCACCTACTCGGTCTCTAGCCTAACGTCTTTCGTTATTTTTATCAAGTTGTGGATTTATTTTATCACTGAACAGATGATAAATTCTGCCTAAGTTAATTGTTATACCTGTACTGACGTTCAAACCTAAATGAGCTAGAACATCACCGGTGACCAATCACTCTACATAGCCCAACCAATTAACGGATTCTAACGCCAAATGTCTGGGCAGAAGTCTATTTTAACAAAGTTTACTTATAGTCCGGGAGGCGACCGTAAGATTACCTATCTCATCCGGAGACAGAATTTAACTATAAAGGATGGATAGTGTACGTGGAAACATTGACTAAACCACTGGGCGGACAAACTTTTTCAGGGAACATTAGGCGGGAGGGGGTCACTTCCGGTACGGTTTTTTGAGGCGCACCTATCCAATCGGGGCATAGAAAAAGCTTATTGCTAGTAGGAAGGATATTGTCTGTAGATTCCTAAGCAATTGGGCGGGCAAAAAAAATCAGGGAACAAATGCTTGTCCGCCCACCTCAAATAACGGTATTTTTGACGAGAACCTATCTCATCGGGAAAATGGGTAAGATGGGTATCAAATGAAAGGCACAACTGTCCTCTCCAAGAATCCACTGGGCGGACAAAGTTTTATAGGGAATAACACGCTGTCCGCCCACTTTAAAAAAAAAAAAAAAAAAAATTAACTTCTTTTCTCGAGTCAAAAATATGTTTTTCCTTACAGCAAACATAATGAAATTAGTACAGAAAGATAGGTTTTCCTACTGTCTATAATACACAGGAATTTTTGTTTCACGACCAGTTTCTAAAACGAATTTTTTTAATCATTTATGATATTTTTGAAGTTTAAAGACACAGGACTCAGGGTAAGCACGTCTTCTGGTTCAAATGAGTTTTCGAAAAAAAAAGTTAAATCTTCTACTATGTTAACCTCCTTTTCTGAGCAAAATTCTTCAAAATGCAGAGTCTGAATAGCCCCGTATAGCAAAGGATGGATTCTTTTACACCTGTTGAAATGTTTGCCATCTATGAATCCATTTACGGATCCTTCAGCCAAAACTTCAGCTTGAACTAATATATCTACAACACCAGAACCATCGATAAATTTTCCAAGAGCTTTAAAGAAAGCCATTTGTATATGGAATGCCCCTAAATTAATAAACACATTGTTAAAAGTTGGGTTTAATTTGGATCTGAATAGCCATTTTAGCAATAGCTAAATCATAGGTTAAGATAATTTCTCTTTGACCACATTCATTGGCAATGTTATGGGCATATTTTAACGTTTCATGTACCACCGTAAAGGATGTTGGCGACATATTAATTTGAGGTAGATAATCGATGATCTGGGTTTCACTTTTGTCTATTGTCGTTTTACTGTTAAACCCTATCCACATTGGTGTTTCCAGAAGTTGTGACATTGAGATTGACCAGATTAAATCTTTAATTATAGCATTTTCTTTGGTTATAAAAGAGTCACTTGAAGCAGTTATAATGTCTTCCATTCGTAGCAAGGTTGTATTAAAAGAAACTTTTTTCATGTATGGTTGAATGTCTCGTGGAATTTCCTCAAATCGCCTTCTTTTTCTAGATGAGCACTCAACGTTTTCGATTACAACATTTGATTTTTCCAAATTGCTATTTGTGACCTGCGATAAATCTGTTTTTCATTATGTTTGCTGTAAGGAAAAACATATTTTTGACTCGAGAAAAGAAGTTAATTTTTTTTTTTTTTTTTTTTAAAGTGGGCGGACAGCGTGTTATTCCCTATAAAACTTTGTCCGCCCAGTGGATTCTTGGAGAGGACAGTTGTGCCTTTCATTTGATACCCATCTTACCCATTTTCCCGATGAGATAGGTTCTCGTCAAAAATACCGTTATTTGAGGTGGGCGGACAAGCATTTGTTCCCTGATTTTTTTTGCCCGCCCAATTGCTTAGGAATCTACAGACAATATCCTTCCTACTAGCAATAAGCTTTTTCTATGCCCCGATTGGATAGGTGCGCCTCAAAAAACCGTACCGGAAGTGACCCCCTCCCGCCTAATGTTCCCTGAAAAAGTTTGTCCGCCCAGTGGTTTAGTCAATGTTTCCACGTACACTATCCATCCTTTATAGTTAAATTCTGTCTCCGGATGAGATAGGTAATCTTACGGTCGCCTCCCTTACTATTACACTATCACTTGCGAGAAAGTGACAAATACTCTCTTTGTCGTGAATTTATCTTATGTTATTTTTCATTGGTCGCAAAAAGTGCTTTTTTATTGATCGTGATAAAATTTTTGCCCATCTTTTTTTAGATTAAGCGTTTCTTTTCTGAAAATGGAACGCTAATGATTTCGTGTAGATCAAAATCTCGAAATCTCGATTTGAAGTGAGATTTTTTCATCTACTTTCACATATACATCATTGTGTGAGACTGTCAACTTGTCAGGTTAGTGCGAACTCAGTTTGTCTCCCTCTCGCCAATTTATAAATGAACAAATATAAAATGATGCACACAACTGTAAAACAAAAAAATCTTTTTGCGTTTCATTCAGCGACTGGTTTGTCACTAGCCAGTGTAGTGGTTTAATGATTGTAATATTTCAAATGACTTCATATGATTTCAGGTGATTTCAAGCAGTATTTAAATTCATTTAAAAATTTTGTGGTTGCATTGATTTCAAATAAATTTACTGATTTGAAATGATTGCAAATTAATTCAAAAGATTTCATTAGGATTTTAATTCGTGATTAAATTATGGCACTTTTGATTGCATGACATTAGTGATTTCAAATATTTTTAATGATTGCAAGAAAACATTTGAAATCGATCACCAAAAATTTTTTTCAATTTCATCACTTGAAATAGTGATTGCACCTGATTTCAACGTGATTTCAAATGATTGCAAGTATAAGTGGTCAGGTGATTTTATTCGTGACAAACCCCTCGTCATTGGGCAGCAAAAATCTGAAATCTCATCGCAATATCTAAATATTCCAATGAAAAACCACATTAGACGTTTTAAATTGGGAGGCGAATTCAAAACTAGCAACGCACACAAAAAAATGGTATAAGTCACTAAGCCCTCTCGTCGTGAAGTTGTTAATTTCTTTATTTTTGTCTTCTGGTCGTTCTTTGTCCAGACAATTAAGAGGACCATTAATCGTTCGTATGACTTTTCTTTCGAACATATTAAAAGCTTTCGTCCGATAGAGAAATTGTTCATGCTTCTGCACCATACTTCAGAACCGAGATAAGTGTTTTAAACAGATTCCCTTTACCGGACGTGTTTTCGATATATCTACTGCAACAATACTTTTGTTTTCCAGCTTTTCGACACATGTAAACATTCTCTTCTCAAACCTGTTTTTGTATCAATTTAGCTTTTTGACACTTTGCGGTTTGACAGATTCGTACGAATCTAATTTTGACGGTTGTGCTGTATTCAGTGAAAACTGTCACCAGCAAGGAATACGTTTGACAATTTGTAATACATTAATCTGACACTTTTTGGTTTGAAAAATATCCTTGTTTTTAAGTTTCTTCATTCAATAACATGCGAAGCATGCAATCAGCCCAGTGATTGCTAAAACACAGCCGGATTAAGATTGATTGTCTGAGTAAAAATTCAAATTTAAAACAAAATCTTTATGTTTCGGATTTTTGGTAAGCTTAATTGCTTGGCAACTTATTTTGTTACTTATCTCTGCTTTGGAAACTTTTCTACAACATTGCCTTAAATTAAAATCATTGCGTTATTTTCACGAAAAGTGATTGTAAAATAAAACAACACAAATCAAATGATTCAGAGTGTGAAGTTTGAGTATGTAGAACATATTTACCTTTTTTTTTTTGTTTTTAATTCCATCCCTCTGTATAATCTAATTTTAATTAAGCAAATGTAAATGAGTTAAGTAAAACAAAGTCCTTGTTATATCTTATTTATGTTTCCTCTTATACCACTACAAAAAAAAGTTAAGCGTCATTGTGGGTGGGCATGTTTAATCCCAAAAGGGTTTGCTACTTAAAATGCATTGTTTGTTAAGATTGAGTTGGGTAGAATTTGTAATTGTAAATGTTATGCTCTTTTGGCAGTTTTTATTGTTGACTTTCTACACAGCACTTTAAGAATAACCAAATGACAAATAAAGAGTTGTTTTTTTTATTTTAAGATGTTTAAAAAGAAAAAACTTCTAAACCAAAAAAAATAAATTTTAAATAAAATACAATAATTGTGGTGTTGATGGTGTCAATAGAACGTGCATAGAATTTTCGATTTTTAATTAATTAACATCATAACGTATAATAATCGTTTTGGATAAGATGACCTTAGAACCTTCGATTGCCTTATTGATTGGTAAGTTATTATGACTTTAAAAATAATATTTTTTTTATTAATTTACCACACACGTTGTTGAGCGTGATTCGTGTGCTTTATAATTTATCACAGATTGTGTCAAAAATAAATTAGTAAAATTATCGTATTGGTATGAAAAAAGTTATCAATTAGAATTTCTGCAGGTTTCGTTTTTATTTTTCACGAATTTATTATTTATTGCTTAATAATTAAATAAATTTTTTTAAATCATTTAGCAAAAAAAAAAAAAAAAAACACCCAATTATTAGCCACGACTTCGAAGTGTTCGTTTGAGAAACTGTTTGTAAATTCTCCATGTTAAACCAAAAACTGTGCATAAATGTGATACTTGGAATTATTTTTGATTAGAGGTTCTCTGTTCGTGCATTACATCTTCCCATGTAAAGAAAAATTTAAGATATTTTTCCAACACACTTCACAAATAGTGAAATTAGTTCCCACTAGCGGTGAAGTTAGTTCCTTCCCATGTGAAGTTAGTTCCCGTGAAGTTAGTACACTGCAACAAACAAAAAAATTCTATGAAATACATTTACCAGTTTTCCCAGATTTTTCCTTCAAAATTATATTCTACTTCCCCAAATTGAATATTAATTTATTTTGATAATTAAAATGCAATTTTTGACAGAATCACCAAGAAAAACAGTTCAAATAATTAAGATATTAAACGTCGTCGGTGCAGGGAACTATCTTGACGGGAACTAACTTTACCGCTAGTAGTGAACTAATACTAGAACTAATTTCCTTTTTTTTTTTGATGAACTGAATTCCCAATAAGGGTGCGAAATAATTTTGCAATTCAGGTGGGAAATATTTTAATCAAAATTTTGTGTGAAATTAAACCAATATTAAGGGACGACAAATTACACCCAACGAAAGAAAATTTAATTGCTGAAATTCGCAAGTGTTTCGTTTTTAAAATGGAACGAATTAAGAAATTTCTATTTTGGCTTCATTTCGCTCTGGTAAACGAAATAACACTACATGGCGTTGTTTCGTTTTCAATGATTCCACAGAAAACAGAGTTCCGAACTATCATACAGTAAAATCCATGAACTAGAAAACGGATAGAAATAACTAATGTTTTAATAGTAATTTTAAGGTACTGCTTATGTCGTCCAAGTACCTTATCCTAAATATTCGAAAATTGAATTGATAAGTGATGGCGTGTGTATTTATGGTAACCGTGAGAAACGAAAAGCGAAAACCTTAAATTTGAGTTGTGAAATTTAAAGATTCGCGTGATTTTTTAATTTTTACACCCCAAATTGATCCTCTCTTTGTCAATTTTTTTCCGCTAAGCTTTTCGTTTCACATTTCGTAATTTCCCACCTCTAGTAAAAAAATAACTTCACACGAAAGTGAAATAAGTTTCCCCAAAAAAGTGTAATTATATATCACTTTTAATCGAAATTTACGAAATTTGATATTAGTTCTCACTACTGGTGAAGATAGTTCCTATGTGAAGGTAGTTTCCGTGAAGCTAGGACAAATCTGACGATTGGTTTGCCCGCCGTAAAATAGCTATGGGTACTTCCTTACAAAAAAAAAAAAAGAAGTAGTCGTGCAGACAGATTCTTTTTGGTTATTCAAACACTTCACAAACAAATAAAACAAATAGTAATCTATTTTATTAAGATTTTTAAAACCAATGTTCCAAGAAAGACTAAAAACGCATAAGCATTACATACATATTTGAAAAAATTTTTGATATTTTTTTTTCTTTCGAAATTGTTTTTTTTTTTTTACTTTTTTATACAATTTTTTGTTAGTATTAAAACTTTTTCGAATTTGTTTTGTTTTCAATAGTTATTAGACAGCATTAGAAAATTTTGTCAAAATCGGTTTAGCAGTGTTTTTGCTATAAAAAAAAATCGTTCAAGAACAATTTTTTAAAATACATAGAAAACAAAAATTATATCTACAATATTGCCTAGCAATGAAAACGTGTTCATCAATGCGTCAATCTTTCGTGCAGAGCTTCATTTCAATTGACCCTAACTTGCCAAGTGTCACGGTGCATTTGGTTTTTTCATTTCCAACACTTTATTCCAAGTAAGTCCTGGAAAACTTGAAAACTAACTTAATCTAACCAGCATTTTTATGTTTAAAACCATTTTACTAGATTTAAAAAAAAAAGTTGTACTTGAAAATTTTAAAGTTCGATTCTTTTTTTTTTGCCAAGTCCTTGTAAAAGTGTCATTTTCGCTATCCATACAAAAAAAAAATCGCCTACAAAAAATCAACTTCCTCTTTCATCACTTTAATATCAAAATGCTATAAATATTAAAATTTGAGCAGCATCAGTCAATATCAATAACCTTCAACCCTGACCTCTTGAGGATGGAAGGAATTTCCGTTCCTTAATCCTCTTCCATCCAGTAATTTATTCTCCAGTAGCCATGGTTATTTAATTATCAGATTCCCACACACATATGGTATAACAGCAAATATACCATAACTGTATTCAGGTAACTGGCTCATTTCCGTGGCAACGCCAACAATAAAAAAAAAAAAAAAATCAAGGAAGAACTGAAAATCGAATTACATGATCTGCTCCTAGGGCGATAGAATCTTTTCGAAGAATTTCAACAAAATTGCTGTGATATTTTACCTGAAATGTCCTCAAAATATAAATAAACAAACAGTATAAAATTCTCAGCTCTATATAGGTATACGGGTATACCGTTATAGGAAAACGATGCCCCCGGCTTTTATGGCGCATTGACGCAGTTATTTACGAACATTGGGTGATTTCAACAACTTCAAAAATATGTGCATGTATCTGGATGTTCTGGAAATATCTATACCTACACTCACTGATTTTTGCTTTGGGTATAATTTTATTAATGACGAAAAAGTGTGCAATAAACAGACAGACAAACAAATACGTTCATGGAAATAAAATACTTTGAGATTGATCACATCCAGACACAGAATACGCTACACCACCGAAGGCTATTTAAATTAATGCCATTTGATGTTGGCAACAACATCCAACGAAAGAACGTCATTTGTTTCAAATACAAATTAGATATTAGATTTGTTGAAATATATATGTAGCAAGGATACCACTGTTTTATTGTGTGTACCAGTATATCACTTGGAGTATTTCAATTTTAGCATTCAATCATCATTAATCCGATTATAGCCGAACAAAGTAACACAAAATTAAACTGTATCTATGTATGTATATTCTGCCGTGTCGTTCCAGCTTCTTCACAGTTTCGGTTCGGTATAATAGCATCAGTCGGTATATCGTTCTCGGTCTTTGTTTTGTCGGGCGCAAACGTTATAATATAATGCTTTAAATAATATAATTTGATATTTCGCAAATGAGTTGCTCTTTTCATCGTTTGGATTGCACAGTATTTATATTCTCTAGGAGGCCCCTCTGGTAATGTAAACAATTGTACATTTCGACCTTCGAATACTACCTACGTCACTAGATGAGCTACATTTAATTATATAGATGCGTTTAAGCTGTCATGTTTGATGTTGTAAGAAATGATTTGTTTTCAAGTGGAAAATACTTGAACATGCAGTTTTTACTTTTGGAACTTGTATACCGAAAAACAAGCCAAGAATATTTTTGTTTCCAAATGCAATGTGGTTTTTTTGTTTTCATATATCGTCAATCTGATACGAAAAGAAAATACCCCACACTACTTGTGAACCAACTATGGTGCTTCAAAATTTTAAAATACCTTTTCTAAAAAAAAAAATATACCGAGTAAACAAAGTTATCAATAAATGTATGTTAGAACCGATTCAAGAAGTTATGAACTGTAAACGCTACATAAAAATCACTGGTATTCCCAGCTGACTGACGGACTGCATGACAAAATATTATTTGTATCTTATATACTAACTAGCAGAAAGTACCCGGCGCTGTCCGGGCACCCGAGGCATTTAGCATTGAAATGCACGATGTATCATTCCTAAATTCACATCCAAAAATTATATTTAAAACTCACATTTTTATTAATACTTTTATCTTTTTCCGAAATTTCTTGTTCTTGCTTTGGTTGTTGCTGGTGTCGTTCTTGTTGTTGGCTTTTTTCTGGTTGATGTCGTGGACTCGTGGTTCTCTCTCTTGTGTTTGTGGTTTTTGATTTTGGGTAGCAGGAACTTTTAATATGTTTGTTGGTACAGACCCCAAATCTGCTTTACCAATCCTCAAACAGCAAATACAATTTAGTGCTTATGTTGCCTACCTGTTGCGCATTTCAACTTTCACTTTTTTTTCTGACTGTCAAAGCCTTGCAAAAAGTTAATTATGAAAAGTCAGTTTTCCAGCTGTCATCCGTAATGTGTGAGCTGTCATTTTTTTTTTTTTTTAAAACATGGTAAAATTCCGTATTGAACACTCCGAAAACGTCAAAATTATTTTCAGTAGTCAAGTTTTTACTAACTAAACAGAAAATACAATTAAGTGCTAATTTTGACTACCCGTTGCACATTTCAACTACTCATCTACTTTTGAGGTCAGGCCCATCTGGAATGAGGGCACATATTAAGTCTTGTGGTGTGAAGGAGCCAACTGTACGCACTCATATCGCTACTGTCAAATCGAGATCTCGCCTTTTTGTTGGAGTGTGTGTACATTGGTGAATATGTTTCTATTTGGTTAGGTTTTTAATGAATAAGGGTTATTTAAAATTGCCAATATGTCATATGGCACCGAATTGACAGATTTTCTGACATCACGTTTTTTTCTGACTAACAACCCTTGCAAAAAGTTAATTATGAAAAGTCAGTTTGACAGTCTGAAAAAAGCACGATACATATTTCCGGCTATCATCCGTAAATTGTGAGCTGAATTTTTTTTCTTTCGAAAACAGTAGCCTAAGTTGAGGCGAATAAATAAAAGTAATTTTAGAAATTATTATTTAAAAGGAGTAATTTGTTGGTATGTATTTATTGTTGGGCCAAGAGCTGAACATCCATACTTGCAAAATTACTTCTTTATATAGTAGTAAGGATATGTCATATTGAATTTAAACTCCAATTTTGTTTAACCAATAATAGCATTTTAAACTTAAGTGTGCAAGTCGGTATTTGTAAAGGTTTTTATACTTAAAAAAAAAAAAAGGTAGATTACTTAAACTAAACACCAACGCAGAATAAAATTTGCAATATTTAGCATATTTTTTGATTTTCGATTTTTTTTTCAAGAAATAAATAATAAAGTGCACGACTGGCTCTCACAAACTTGTACTTGCAACAAGTTAAATAAAAATTAAATAAAATTTAATTAGAATAAATTTAATACTTATTTTTTAAATATAAATAAAAAATCAAAAAAAATCATATTTAATTTTTTTAAAAACCGTTGAAACAGTTTTTAAATAAATAGTTGTTTAATTAATATAAAAAATATTTATAAAAATGTTTTTTTTTTACAAATTTGAAGTAAGCCAATTTTAAGTGCAAATTGTGTGCACAAAAAATAATTTTTTTAGTCAATCCATTTTTCAAAATATTGAGTTCCCAAAAAAGTTTTTTAAAAAATTAATTAAATTAATCATTCTGCTAACTTTTTGTTCTGAAACTTGAGGGCGTTCCAAAAAAAATTTGTTGGATCAAAATCTATTAATTGGTTTACAAGATAGCTCGAGAAAAAAAAACCGTTTTTTTTTTTAAAACAGATAAAAAACTACCTCTAATTTTTTTGAAGAAAATTGTTGGAGCCGTTTTCGAGTTAATTAAGCATACCTACGGTACCGTTATTTTTTTAACTAAAAAAAATGTCTATTTTTTCTCTAAGGAATGGTCTACCAACCCTATCATATCGAATTTTAAGCAAATCGGTTCATTCGTAACCGGAGATTACCCAGAAATGTTGAGTAAATTTGTTCGTCCATTTAAATCATCACTGCATAGGTCTACTGTAAACTTTTAACTTCCGTTTCTTAAAAAAACAATGAATCAATCAATAGATGTGATGTAGCATGACTCAGATGGTTGAAACTAGTAGAAACTTTATTGCTTACATTTTTTTCGGAAATGGTTCGCTTTTAATATTCTATCTATATACATTTCCTATTTATTTTATTTTACAAAGCATTCTTATTTCAAATAAGATTAATAAATTAGTTTTAAATATAAAGCATTATGTATAACAATATTTTTTTTTTTTAAATTTGTTTCATTTTAGAACCCGTTGTACAAAGATTTTCTGGAAGACGCAAATCTGTATTCGCCGAGGCGTATGATCCTGAAAACGACGCAGATGAAGATGAAGGTGCCACCGCTATTTTCCCAAAAACAGATGAACAGCGATCACGACTGATCGATGCCGTAAAAAATATTCTTTTATTCCGTTCGTTAGATAAGGAACAAGTGAGTTTATATTTTGTTTAATATACTTAATTGATTGTCTTACAATAGAGCAATTTAAACAGGAAGTTAGAAAATAATCTATAATCAAAAATCTCACAATTTTACTATTGCCATTGGTATCTACCAATAAACTTAATTTTTTTAAAATGTCTTTAGGTAAATTAAATAAAATCGAATTAAAACAGCTGCTTTTCAGAAACTGCGATATGCCAGCGTTCAATAATAGAGATGAAACTATCTTTAAAATGAGAAAGCTACATAATCCCGAATTACAAAATCCCTAATGCGAATATTCAAAAATCCCGAATTACAATATCCCGAAAGCGAAGTTGCGTGAGCGGGACTGACTACAGAAAGATAGTTAAAATCCCTTGAACCCGCGAATCGGGCCACCCAGGACTGTAAAATAATATGACTGTTAAAACAGGCGACTGCCAGACGACTGGAAAGGACAACGAAGTTGCGTGAACGGGACTGACTACAGAACGGGAATTAAAATCTCTTGAACCCGCAAAACCACCCAGGTGCTGTAAAACACATGCGCCTGTCAGACGACTGATGGACAAACCTTAAGCGAAGCATGATGTGTAATAATAAATAATTATAGTAAAAAATATATCATAAAAAAATATATCCTTCCAAAAAATAAAATCGATCAATCGATTTACTAAACCAAAAATTGGGTACCTACTAAGTTATTCGGGATTCTGTAATTCGGGATTTTGTAATTCAGGATTTTTGTGTCGGGATTTTGTACTTCGGGATTTCGTACACAACACCTAAAACTTAAGATATTTTATAACTAAAGTTCATAAACAGTTTTAATGGCCAAGGTCTGTTCTGTATCGTTGAAAAGTTTATTTAAGTGGCGTGAAATAGCGCCAAATGAAATAACGCCAAATTGGCCTTATTGCGTTTTCAAAAAAAGGAAATAACATGAGATTTGGAGTTTGGCTTAATTTCAATTTAGAAATCCAATTAAGGCCAGTTGCCCTTATTTCGTTTTCAATCAACAAGAACAAAGTATTTCAGGTTTGCGGCGTATAAACAGTGAGGTTCCCAATTTTGCCCTTTAACTGCGCGCTGAACCAAGCCGAAATCGAAATACGCACAATTGAAGTATGCGGCGTGGTGCTGACGTTGTCCGGAAATATGGCAAATGGAATAGGTCGTTATCAATTTGCATTTAAACTTATTATAACAACCCGTTATAACAAAATTTCCGTGTAATTTTGTATTTTACCCTTTAGAGAAAATACTCCACACGAAGTATGAATAATTTACGTTTAACTGTTTAGTCTTTAGACGTATCTCAGTGAACAGACAATCTTTTTTTTTCTCTAACCACTAAGGTTCCCCCATTATATTCTTTGCTTTTTTATGAAAACGAGTCAACCATATACTATTCAAACCTTCCACACTTTAGTACCACGCTAGGACCACGCAATACGCCAACTTCATACGCCAGTTCTGTGTTAATTGGCCTAATTTAATTTATTTATTTATTTAGCTACGAAAAAACAAATTCTTTGCTTAGAGATACAATACATGTCAACACGTAATATTAAAGAAAGCAACCTCAACTCAACCAACTTCTATAAGTTCAAAGTTTACATTTGTTGAAAACATATCCCTTGTGGTGGGCTATATAATATGATATGAATGTATTTGAGTATTTATTATTACAATTACTATTATTGACGGCGTTGCCGTCTGCCTGACTGTAAAAATAATTGTAAAAATAAATACTCAAATACATTCATATCATCATGGTGGGCTATATAAGTGGTGGGCTAAAGTAAGTAAAATAACTGTATACAACTCGATTCAAACATTTATGCACGTACAAACAAACATTTAAATTATTCCATATTTGTTCATACTTTTGCAATAGTTTGATTTGCTGTTTTTTTTCGTTTGTGTTTTGTCATAGATTTATTAATTTACTCTCTGATAAAACTAATTTAATAAATTGACCGTGAATAAACCAATGTTCGTTCAAATTGCATTCATAAATATATATTGCAAACAACTATCTCTGCACTTGTGCATTTCCATATATAGGTACGCCAATCTAGTTTGGTGTACTCGAGTATAACCATATTGTTTTTGTTTTGCATGTTTAAATCGTTCACCCGCTGTGTTGACTGACGTCACTCGTCCCTCAGAGAAATATTGAAAATTATTTTAACCCATCAAGTTCTCATGATATAAAACGAACTATGAGCTCTGCTATCTAATTAATTTAATTTCCTGAATCTTCATCAGATTTATTTATATGCTCCCATGTTGGATGTTTTAATAATTGTAAACATCATTACATTTAACTTAGTTGGAGGAGGGAGGGATGATGAACCGCAATATCTACGCACGTCTGTCTTAATTGACTTTTCCAAACTTTACATAACAACAACACCAACTGTTCTCGTGTATATAAAACTTTGTTGATGCCGTGTGTTATATCAGGAACTCTAGAGTCAGGAATAGAAATAGGAAAGGTCCCTCTTTTTCCATCGATCAAAAGGGTATAGGAGTGGGTGAGAGCAATGAGTTGCAACTGTGAGTCGTTAACTATCTACTCCGGATATTAGTTTTTGCAAACATATAGGGTGGAGTGCCGTACCTAACCTACCCTATATATTCGTATGGCGGTAAAGTTTATTTCAAACGGATGTTGGGACTCCTTTGTATTGTTTACAAAAACTCCGGTGTTGTGTCGAATGGGAAACAATAAATTATTATATTCATCCTTTTCGGTCACATGCGAATTGATCTCTTTGACATGAGACATTTGTTCATGTCATTGTAGTTCGTGTAGCTTCGAGGTCTTTTTGTATACCATAATTTTTGTAAGAATTGTAAGAAGTACACAATTACGACGTTTCTATGTCAACAAACTACATACTTACACTGGCGGCCGTATAAATAGGTTCAAATTGGGGGAGTAAAATCATTTGTCGCTGTAATTAAAAGTAGCCGTGTTTTATTGTCATATATCATTGGAAATTTTAGATTGGCTCTCAAATTAAAAAATTTTCGATAAAATGTGGTGAAATTTCGTCTTATGTTTTTGTTTTGAAATAGAAAGAATTAAACAATTAAAAATTTATTTAACGAAAGTAATTCAAAATTATTACGTTCCCGGGATTGAACGAAAAAACTGTAGTTCGTGTAGCTTCGAGGTCTTTTTTTATACCATAATTTTTGTAAGAATTGTAAGAAGTACACAATTACGACGTTTCTATGCCAACAAACTACATACTTACACTGGCGGCCGTATAAATAGGTTCAAATTGGGGGAGTAAAATCATTTGTCGCTGTAATTAAAAGTAGCCGTGTTTTATTGTCATATATCATTGGAAATTTTAGATTGGCTATCAAATTAAAAAAAATTTCGATAAAATGTGGTGAAATTTTGTCTTATGTTTTTGTTTTGAAATGGAAAGAATTAAACAATAAAAATTGATTTAACGAAAGTAATTCAAAAATATTACGTGCCCGGGATTAAACGAAAAAACTGTACCTATTTAGAAAAATTTCATCGAAACCGAAAATTAATATCAACAAATTGAAAAAAAAAAATGCTGTTTTTAATCCATTTAGCTCAATCTGTAAACGCCAAGCACTTAATTCACTATATCAAAAAATAAAATGTAAAATATTTATGATTTCTCAAGAATTTTCTAACAGCTAGGATAGACCAAATTGTTGAGAGTTGTAAGTCACTAGGCCGTGGTTCTTCGGAGTTGTCAGTGCCACTAAATTTATTTTTATAAGAGACTAAATATATTTCGGAAATATTTCTTTATCGATGTTTTAAGTTGTGTCCATTAGGTTTCACTCAAGAAAACAAACTTAAATTCTACAAGAACGTTTGAATTTATTTTCTGCTGTGCTATTGACAACTCTTTTGAGCTGAGAAAAAAGATAAAAAAGACAAACATGTTGTACTATGGTGCAAGAGTTTAGGGTATAGAGTTTTTAGGTATCCGAACAGTCGATAAAAAACGAAAAAAAAAATTATAAGTTCCTATTCTTTTCCAAACGGCAATGCCGTATTTGACATAACAGACAAGAACAGAAACATTGAAAAATACAAATGGTGGAATTCAATGCTCTGGATGAGAAAGTAAATTTTTGATCACGATATTGAACCTGATAGTAGAACACATGATTTAGTTGTTTTGTTGTGTTTACGGGTAAACTGATTAAATAAAACACGGCAAATGAAATGACATAATATTATACTCACCAAGCACTTAATCTCCTTTTTAATCACTAGATTTGCCGTACAAAATTAAATCTCAAATCTTCATGATTAAAAATTATTCTCTTATAAATCTCTTGCAAATTACTTAATACACACCCTTTTAGGGCTGAACGCTTTCATTTAAAATGTCATTTTAGCTTTATACATGGAATTTGTCAATAATTTTTTTAAATATTTTTCATTTTGTTAATTTTTGTCAAAATAAAATACTTTAGTTGCATTATTTCGACGGAATATTATAAATTATTATTGATTTTTGTAAAATAAGTACATTTTATAGGTACATTTTATATATAAATTTAAAAGTTCTGAACGAAATGTTGCTGGGTTTTGAAGTTTTAAAACCTCTTGTCAAGTTAATAACTTTTTAAATCTTTTTGGCCGATGGAAACGCTACTAAATTTTCTTGTCTCAAATCAGGGTTTATTTTTGGTAGAAACCTAGCATTATAGTTTTTGTTTAGATTTTTAATAATTGTACCTTTAAATCTGTTTGCGTTAATTTTGATGATGATATCGGTTAAAAAGAGACCTCCATTGTTGATTACTATTTGGTCTCTTTTTTTTCGAGTATTCTTACCGCATATTATTTTTGAGATTTTTTTTTCGCAAGAACCAAAAATTGGAGTCTTGATCCGGTCAAATAGGTCAAAATATTAGGCGAACTGATTTAATCAGTTTAGTGAAATAAGAACTTATTAATAATGGTTTTGTATCGTTTACCAATCACATTATAATCATTAGCGAAAAATTCATACACAGTGGCAATATTCTCGTCGGAACGAGCTCTATTATCTTTCGAACCCATTTCTGTTACGTTTTTTTTTTCAAGTCTTTTTAACGCTGGCAGCTTATTTCTTAGTGCTTTAACAGCAGCGAAAACTGCATCGAAATTTATGCTGCTTTAAATTTATTACTTGCGAATCATTCCGTACAAAAATTGTTGCACGTATTCCGTTATATTGAGGATAAAATTATTTTTTAAAGTGTATTCTTTATCTATTTACTTTACAAATATCAAACCAAAACTTCCAGTTGCCACCATTTCCAAATGATATAGTCATATAGAGTCTTCCGATTGAGGCAAACTATGGAATTGATTTGAACCTAAAATTGTTAAGAAATTCTATGAGATCCATTAAAAATGCAAGGATCATACAACCTAATCGTGTTGCATTAAAAGATTATCAGCAAGTGTAATTTAATAACCAAACCATAAATGGCTTTTGAATTTTGAATTGGATTACCAATGTTTTCATCTATTTAACATAATTTTGATTTGATTAACTCTGTAAGCAGCGAAAAGCTGCATTCTTTTTCAGTAGCACTGGGGTGGAATCGCGTAAGATGATAGTTGATTGTCACATTTTTGATCACCACTTGTGATCAAATTGATTTTTCCTTCTGCGTAAGATGATCACATCCACCAATTCAACTCAATTCAACTTCGTTCAATTTGTCAGTGACATTTGTGAAAAACATTGTTGCCGTAGTCATATTTTCAAGTAAATTTGTTGAAATTGTTAATTTTTTAGTGGATAAATGCAATAAATCTAATTTTAACCATTTATTTTGATTTGGTAACTAAAGTTGAAAATTTTATAATGTTTTGTATGCGTGTGGTAACTCTAGTCACATTGCAACAAAAATAAAAATGAAACGTCAATTTCATGAGAAGGTGACTATTACAATATTTTTGTGATTGGTTTTTAGCTATCACAGTGATGATCACCTTACGTAGACAGAAAGTGTAAATTTTGACTGTCACTTATCACAAATCACCTTAGCCGATTCCACCCCTGGTTTAAAAGCAGAAAAAAATATAGAAAACAAAACTGTTTTTTCGGTTGCGACTCTACTTATTTTATTTTACACCTAAATTCGGTTTTGATAATTAATATTCAAGTAATTAATTTTCAGCAATGCATGTGTGAGTCGAGATGGAACGCGTGTCATGCAACGTCCATATATGGAAAGATGACAACATGAGAAAGAAAAGGAGATACAATGAAACAACATAAAACGTGCTTTTTAAGCGACCTTTACACGGTCAGTCTTATGACATCAATCTGTAATATAGTGTTTGTAAAAATAAGTCTGTATGCGTACATTTGTTTGACGAAAAAATGCGTGCGTCGCAGTAATATTTGCTACCAAAAATATGTTCATATTAATAAAATGTTTACTGCACAGCAAGCAAAAGTTTATGTTTTTTTAATAAAAGAAAGTTTAATTTCATTTCTTTTTCTCTTTACTCTCCGAAATTAAAACATAAACACTAAAATTTTTTTTTACCAGGACTTTCGAAAAGAAATCTAAAAATGAATCTATTAATATGGCCGGTAGTGTATAAAATGGCTTAATAAACCCTGTGGGTGAGTTTAAAAGTTGGTTGAAGTACGATTCTTAGACAAATAAAAGTTTTTTTCTAACAAATCAAATTATCATAGTGAACCTCGCAGCGTTTGTGCGGGATGTAGCATTATATATTGTTATTGTAAATAAAGCTTGTTTGTGGAGTACCTTGCGATAAAAAAAATAAAAATAAAAAAAATAACATTTTCTAATGGTTGAATATTGAAAAGAGCTCTGTCTAATTGTTTAGAAGTAGAAAATCGAGTATGTTCTGTACATGTGTATATGATTTGAACTTAAAGAAGGCTTTCATTTTACTTTAACAAATGCATTTTAAGCAAGAGATTTTAGAAGTACAAACTGGCATCCAGACTAGAGTTCCCAAAGTTTAAAAACTTAACTCAGGTGAAATTCAGGGCCCGTATTACGTATTATGAAACGAACGGCAAAAAAACGATAGTCAAGAAAACGAAAGCCGCAACATAAAGCGATTACAAGTAACGAGAATAGTTTCATGAAATTGTTGCCAGATAAAACAGAGAAATACTATATTTTTTGAAGTGCATCTAACTTCACGTCGGTGTATAGATGTCAAAAATTGATTGAAATAAATAAAGACTTGAGTATGAAATTAAAGAAATGCGGTATATTATCTTTAAAAATATTAAAATGTATATTAACTACTACTTTTCGGATTGAAAACATTGTTCCAAGGGGCGAAGACGGAAAATGCGTAACAAATATTTCAACGAGAAGAGCATGGAAAATGTGTATGTAAAAACCAGATAGTGTTATTTTTGCAATTCCAGACTTTGTTTATTTATAAGTGCAAGTGCGTTTATTATGGTTGTTTTTTTAATATTGTTAATAAAATGTTCTTTTATTATTTTTGTTTGTTCGGATTCACGTTTTGTTTCCAAACGGTACATAACCGGCAGACATATAAACACAACACAAAAAAAAAATTGACAACAACGAGAACAAAGGCTAGACGACAACCAAATAGCACTCGTAAGAAGAAACGAGTATCGTTGAAACTTAAACGATGATCGTCTTACGTAATCGCATTTGAACGAAAACGAGGGTTTTTCAACGATTATCGTAATACGTAATACGGGCCCAGGACTCTGAGGATAAGAATCAGTTGAAGACTGCTAATCAATAAACCAAGCTTGTAAAATGTACCCTTTTCTTTAAACGCATATAGCTAATACATAATACCTTCCTACGATTTTCATGAAAAGCTAAAAAGTAAGAATTGTTTTGTTTCAATATAAAGATATTTCTATGTATATACCTACCTGCTATTTACAATTATGTAGTATTTCAAATTAATCTGAAAAATTATAAGCTTAAGCAGTACTTTGCGAATAAAAAAAAAACTTCCTTATTTCGAAATGATAAAACATTCTCTCTCCCCATTCATTAAGTAGAAAAGTTGTCTTATTTTTGGTAGGAATTTTTTTTATAGCTTCTCGTAACTTAAACAAAATGTTTTTACTCTTAATTCCCAATTAAGAAGTTTTTTCTTTCTTTTGAAGTAGCTATATAGTGTTAAAGATGGGATTTTAATGGATAAAACTTTGCGCATAGTATTTTAAGACTGAAGGATTCTTCAAAAAAAAAAAATATATTTTAAAGATAAAAAAGCTTAAACATCCACTTGAAAATTAGATAAATTATGATACTAAGACATTTTTATGTTACCTTTAAAAATGTATCTATACATTGTTTATTTTACTAAAATGATGCTTCAATTAGTATTGATGTTGTTTTTATTTTTGTTTTCAGATGAACCAAGTGCTAGACGCAATGTTTGAAAAAAGAGTTCAACCTGAAGAATATATTATTCGACAAGGAAATGATGGTGATAACTTTTATGTTATTGAATCGTAAGTACCCCATTTTTGAAATTTTATAAGTTTTCTGTTGTTTCTGTTGATTTTTGAGGAAAACAATCATTTTAAATAAGCGACTCACACAAATGTTACTTTTTGATTTAATTTAAATTCACATTAGATTGAGTTATTTAGTATTGAGTTACGTAGATTAGTGTGGGGTTAAAATCCTGTCTTTCACGTATTTTATTTATAAATTGGTGAGTCCCTCATAATGTAAATTTAAATAAATATTTGTTTTAAATGTCTAATGGTCGCAATCGCAGATTGTAACGAGTAGTATAATAAAGTGTGTTCTGAACTAAATCAGAGAAACTGAAATCCTCATCTCACATGGAATTGCGGGATGGAGTCACTTTTTGCTCCTTCGCCGCATTTAGTTATGTGTATCCTTACACACTGGCTCCACTGGCATGCCGATGCCCAACAACTCAACAACAATCTAATCCACTATCCAATTCTCATTCGGTCTGTGGGCAAATTTTGTCTTGTCGTTTCATTTTATTCTTCGACAACGAGTAAAATAAACATGCGTCCCTTTACCCCGTTTCTCCCATCAAAAGATACAAAGTACATTCAAAATGAAAGAGAATGACAAACACCTGAAGAAATTGCACATATACAACAAAAATTCTGCAAAAAGCAGCTCATCTCACTCTCACATATAAGAAACGTCAAAATTCATGTCCAAATTTTCAACAGCGCTCATGGCTTGTCGAAAAAATGGATTTCTACGACAAGTCACCTGATTGGATATGGATTTTCCAAACTCCATTGGTTGTTCTCATGGCGTGTTCAAAATTAGAGCAGCGTTCATGCCCTGTGGAGCCAGTGTGTTAAGCTCGTTCTGCAAAACTACTATTTAATTGGTAATAATCATTTTCATCAATAATACTTTCTTTCGCTATTTTGGTTGCATTTTGTTCCAAGTGTTTTACGTTTTCAAGTCTAATGTAGTTTTTGGTCGAGGATGAATTAGATTACCGCGATCCAGGTTGTATCTAAAGAAAGCAGCGTAAAACCTTAGTTTAAACGTTCAAATCAAACTCCGATTAAACGGTTTTATATCTTGGTCTTGAGTACCTCAGTGCAACCCAGTCCATTGAGAACCTGGGAGAGATTAATCGAAAATGTTAGGTTGAGCCTTAATCAACCATAAAAGTCGGAGAAGTGTTTACGGGATCGTACGAAAACATCCGAATACAAAAAAAATTATATAGTGTGCCCATAATATGGGATTGCTCTGATTCGTTCAATTTTCGTTCACTTTCACTTCCGTACGTGAAAAGCGATCCATAGCGCAGTTTACGTAGGTACGTAAATCTGACAGCCAGCCAAATACATGTTAAGTTTTCTTGCGTTTGCATTCGACGATTATGGTCGAATCAAGGAATTGACGGCGGGAGACGGACATAATACCGAAATCCAAAAGACCGAAAACCCAAAAGACCGAAAAACCAAAAGACCGAAAACCCAAAAGACCGAAAATCCAAATTGACCGAAAACCCAAAAGACCGAAAATCCAAATTGATCGAAAATCCAAATTGACCGAAAACCCAAAAGACCGAAAGGCCAATTGACCGAAATTAATATTGAATTTTTTTAAAATAGGTAATTTGCGCAAATTTTTCATTTTAAACAATTTTTCGGGATTTCGGGAAAACTTTTTCGGGCTTTTGGGTTTTTGGTATTTTAGCTTTTCGGTATTTTGGGTTTTCGGTCTTTTGGATTTCGGGATTTTGACCCCAACCCATTGACGTCACTTAAGGTAACTTGACGTTGAATTATGAAATTAGCTTCCTCTTGCTTTTGACTATTACAGTTTTTATGCAAAAGCAAAGCAAGTATTAAACAAGTAGAAGAGTACCTAAACATAACACTTCCTTTTATAGGGATAGTCGAGAAATAAAAAGGAAACCATTGAATATCTAGCTCAAGTATATATTTTAGTACATTTTTGGAAACAGTTTCTAGAAAAATTCTCTATTCTTAACTCCTATTCCAGTCAATAGATTACGATCATTGTTTACAAGCATTCGCTTTCACTGTGTCTGATTGCACAGTTACGATTTTATTTTAACTTGAATTGGTAAAAGCTGGTTTAGTGCCTCAATTAACACTTTACCCCCGTCTCGATTGATGCATAAGCTTTACGAGATTCTCGCAATAGCAATCGACTAATAGAATGTCAATGTCAAAAAAATATATATTCAAAAATAAAGCGTTAAGCGGCCTCCATAGTCTAGTCTTGTCAAACAATACATTTTCAACATTCGGCTACACCATTTTGTTTGAACCAGTTGCCAATTCCGTAATTGCAAAATTCAAAACTCGTTGATCTTGATTTTGTTCAACAAAGCAAACGTGTAACCCAAAAGGGGGTGACTTTTTCTAACAAATGAGGCCGGATTAAGTCTCAGGGCGTAAATGACCTTGTAGTCATCTGGTCGACGCGACGTTGACGATTCTTTCACGACATCTTCAGCCTCAGCGACTATATTCTTGACTAGGCGACCGACGCTATGAAGTCTTCTGACACATCTTCTATATCAAGTGTTGTTCCAATCTCTTGGAGGCTAGCGGCTAAACGCCAGACACAAGTCTGATCTATTGGCGTAGAAGGACGGAAAATCTACTTGAGGTTCAGGTTACGCAAAATTGTTACACCAACTATCCTTCTAAGTATCATCTCTGTATTTGAAAGCCTGAAGCCATTGGTCAAAAACTTGATATTCCATATCACGAAAATCCACCATCGACAAAATATTCCTACTTCAGCAGTTCAAGCCAAGGTAAAACATTTTAGTATGAACTAGCTGATTTGGATTAAGTAGAAAATCTTTGATGAATCCTGGTTTCCTTAATGTGTCCGGCGGCGCTCATACATTCTCCCACAGATCGAATGGTACCTATTATCAAAATTTGGCTTGATTTCCACTCATATGGCGATAGCACAATTTTTAAGTTCTGCAAAATAAGTTCTATAAGCAATGAGCTTTCGATTTTCAGTCGAATTTAATTCTAGTTAAAACGTTTTGTCACGAAAAATGTGTTAAGATTCTTTTAGTTATTCTATTTCAATTAAATACTTCAGAATCAACTCTACTGTGCCATCTATTAGGCACTTCCTTATTCACTGACTCCATTAGATCCTTACAACTCCAGTACTTTTTATAGGCGTCAATCCTTATGTCCATAAATTTTACTGTAACCTTTTTGTATGTGACTCAATCTTAATGAACACTCACGTACACGTTTAACATAAATTTTCTCTTAACTTGCAAACATCTGAGATTCTGTTTCATTTTTATATGTACATATATACAAAAATCATTGAGTCACGTTTTCCATAAGAACCTACCCGATTTATTTATATTACCACCTGGTCCTCTCATAACCATCAAAATAAGTCTTTGATATAATATAATTTGGTTGGGATTTAAGTGTATTGAAATAAAAAAAAAAGAATCTTTATCTCGATGTTTGAATTCACCAAAAGAACTAATATCCGAAAATAGGCTCCACAATTCGAGAACACATTCAATAGTACAAAACCGTTCTATGTAAATCTCTTTTTCAATAGGATAATCGACCTTCTTAAAGGATTACTTTTTCAGGAAGCGATACAAATACAATTACGAACCAATGAATCGAATAGAATTGAATTTATCATCTGTGTTTAGTGTATAGAATTAATCTACTTTTGGTTATACTGTAATGAATTGGTCCTTGTTTAGAACCCGACTAATACACAAATTAGGCTATGATTAGTTATAATATTTCAGAAATTCTCAATAAATCTTTGTAATTAAAAGGTGAAGTGAGAAATAACCCCAATCATTAGATAATTATAGACTCCGGTAGACGACGACACATGTCTGATAAAAACCAAAACTAATTGACTATCATTTTGCTATATCGTTTTCAAAAAGTCCTTTATTCTTGTCCTTTGTTATTTGTAAAATGTTCCCAGTGTGAGGTTATGTTGTGCATTTTCTATCTTAAGTCCTTTATAAAAAAGTTTAATTTATAGTATGTGTGTGTAACAAGGAAAGTGTAATATTAAAATCAATAAATAAAATCAATTTAAATTTTTTTCTTCTATTTACAGTGGAGTTTATAAGGTTTTCGTCAACGACAAACTCATACACAGCTACAACAGCAATGGAAGCTTTGGTGAATTGGCGCTCTTGTACAATATGCCCAGGTAAGAGAATACATAGAATACATATTTTTTATATGAGTTTATAGAAACCGTTGGAAACCGTGTTAAAAAGAGAGATAGAAGAATGAGGTTTTTTTTTGTGTGAATTCACGTGGAAAACAGCTTTTTTTAATCCTTTATGTATCCCGTCAGCCTTGTTGAGTCGCCGAAACAGTGTGACCAAACCACGATTCAATATTTTGTTTTATGTTTAAAGAGATGGTCTTTTAGCAGAGTTTTATACGTTTGGTATCCAAACCTTAAGCTAACCATGAACATTTAACGAAAATCCATTTTTTTGAAATTGAAAAGGTAGAAAGAAAACATTTTAATATTACAGTAGAAGTAGCGACGGCGAGAAATGACGCAGCCGTCGCCGTGCGTTAGTCAGACATTAAATCGTTATCTTATATTTAGTCTAAAAGAATAATTGATTTGCGAAGGTGTTTTTTACTGCCATTGTATTAATATTCATCGAAATAAATAAGTTAGCTGCTGACTTTTGACCAAAACTCCCCTTAAAATCATGAAGAGTTTTTGTCAGCTGTTTGACCATAAACATAACAACACAATAGGTCCTGTGTTTTATGGTGTTAAATTATAATGATTCAAAATCTATTTTCGATTTTCACTGCCTTTTCATTGAATTCAATCATTTTTATTTTTCAATGTTTTTCCTCCTGTCTGTTGTGTCAAGTAAGGCGTTGCCATATTTTGGAAAAGAATAGAAACTTGTTAATTTGATTTCGCTTTTCAATGACTTTCGGGTTTTGCCCAAGTACAAAATGTTTTTCTTCACATATCTATTAGGTATTTGAGTTCATTGAAGTTGTCAATTTATTAAACAAATTAGCCAAAAATAAATTCTCAAGTGCTTTTAGTACTTCATGAGTGTCTTTTTGAGCGAAACCGATGTGAAACTACTCTAAACACTGGTAAAGTTATATTTTTGTGACGCCTGGTTTCCTAACTGTCAAATCCCAATCTCGAATTCCAATGAAGGAAGACTACGATGTCAATAGAAAAGAAATTGTAAATCTGCAAATTATTACAATCTACATATATTTCTCTTGAAAAAATTGCAATTTGCGTGCTTTCCGGCGACATATTAAGCTGAAAACTTTAATTACGTCAAAATATGGTTTGTTTTCTATCCGCATGCATATTACAACAGCGTCTATTTACACCTATTCACAAATAAGAATAAGATAAATGCTGTGGAAGTGCCGGCATAGCAGGTTGGACTTTACAATAAAAATTGTCAAATTCTTGTGTCTATAAGTATATGTGTCAAAATGCAAAATTAAGTTCCATTTCGACCAACTGTGGTCTGACATATATGAAAGGATTTGACGTTTTAGAGAATAAAAGGTCTAAATTTTCGTGACGTCGTATTTCTACATACATTCTCACAAAAACAAAAAATCAAAAGTTTGAGCAAGAGAGGTTCGATTCGACCATGGGTTAAAAAAAATTTTTTAAAATATAAAAAAAATTGCATTCATCAACTAACACTTATATTTTCTCTTACTCATTTGCAAAGCCGCGCTGCGCCGTCTGTGCTTTATAATTTTAAACATTTATCTCATCTAAACTTGATACTAATTTATCCACACTTTTGTTTCATTGTTGTTTACATGTAAAATTTTGTTCAGCTGGTAATACACTTTCCGCCGAAACACGCGTTGTGTCTCAAATAAAAATATTATTAAACATTTTTTTTTAACATTTGTTTCCTATAATCTACACATTAAACCATTGAAGTTATATTGTTACCAAGTAAAATTGGCCAGGCTATATACCTACAAACATTTTGTGTTAATTATTTCAAAATGTAAGTCTGATTTATATAAGTATGTAGGTTAAAATGAATCTTCATGGAATATTTCTTTGCAGTAATGTATGTGAATGAATAACTCGTTGTTATTTAAACTTTCTTGGGATAAACTAACACAAATTATAAAAAAATTGATAATTAACAAAAAAATAATAACGTTTTTGATTTGATTCTTGCATCAAAATAAAAAAAATGTCAGAAGTTAATCACGGGTACCAACACTGAAACTTAAAAAAGTTGATCCAGATACAGATCGTTTTATTTTTATTAAATAATCCATGTCCATTATTATTACATTATGATTTTGATTAAAAAAATCTGGTCACACTGTACATGTACATTGCATACACAATACATAAAACCTCTCTTTTTAATATGCTTCAATCTTACTAAAGCCATAGCATATTTTTCTGGCTGATCCTTCTATATTCAGCCATGTTCGTACAACTTAATAACTTTAATTTTTTTATTCCCGGTTTCTATCAACGTATTGCTTAAAATAGAGCTGCTTCCATACAAGCAGAAACAGAAGGACGACTATGGGCAATGGACCGTCAAACGTTCCGCCGGATCCTGCTTAAATCCGCATTTAAAAAGCGAAAAATGTATGAAACACTGCTGGACAGTGTTCCCATGTTAAAGGCACTACAGGTAAATATGTATATACAACATGGGTTGGATGTGTGCATTCGCATAATATAAATAGATTTTCCTTTGTGAATTCACATATATATACATTACACATACCCATATCTATATCCATAAGCTAAAATTCTAAATCTATTCTATTTCTCGTTTTAGAGTTACGAACGAATGAACTTAGCTGACGCTCTTATCACAAAACATTACAAAAAGGACGAAAGAGTTATTAAGCAAGGTAAGTTGTTGTTATTGTTTTTGTTTTTGTTGTTTATTTTTGTGGAAAGAACAAATGTTACAGATAAATGGAGAACATTAAGTATATTTATGGCGTCAGGTGGGTGATGTTAAACTAGCTGAATAAAATATTATAATGTGGATGTGTGTGGAAAAGGACGAATTGAGTTGTTGTTTGTTTTGAATTTGTTTTTACTTAAGTGGTCAAACGAAATTGAGATGTTGTGTTTATTTTGTATTTATTATCTTAAGGTTGTTTTGAATCCGATGGAGCGAATTCTGATATGTTTTTTTTTTACAAAAATAAATACTAGGTCAAAAGGGCACTTTGTCTATTTGCTATGGTAAAGGCGATGAATTTAAATAGAAACAAAGAATACGGGAGTTCACAGCCAAGTTTTAAAGAAACTTTTTCCATTTTCTATCTTTAACAACCATCGTAGCTTATGTTGAACAGTTTCCTTTAACTTTGATTCCACGATTGCAAGACACTTTTTAAAGTTTTTATATAGAACGTCGGAAAACTTCAAAGTTTCATTTGCTTAAAATGAGTGGTTTCTGGGATACAACCCTTCGACAAATCGTTTTATTATCCGCCGTCTTATCGTACTCAATATTAATAAAAAGTCGAAAACTAATCATTGTTTTCTTGCAATTTTCCTTACTCTTGACCGAAAAACTACATTCTCTTATGGGACGCAATTACTGAAGTCTTCAGTGCCTTGCACATGAGACGCGACCAGCGAATTGCGAATGGTCGCGCATTTTGACATTTTATTCACATGAGAGGTCGCCGGTAACTGCGAATCGTTAATAAACAAACAGATAAATTTAAGGTTAGACTCGGGCGAATTTTTCATTAGCCGATGTGTGGAACGCGTCTTGATGTTGTGGATTGCGAATTCAAGTTTGACAATTCGCTAAATGATGTTGTTAGTCGCGTAAAAAATATTAAAATGATCATTTATCTAATTTAAAACTATTTTATTAAATTTACCTGAAATTTTTTCAAAACATTTATTCGCATTCGCAGTTCGCAGCTCATATGCAAGCCACTTTAAGGAGTGTTCATATTGAGAGCGACCAAAGACCAACGAATGGACGAATATTCGTTAATTTTGACGTTCCATTCACATGATAATTATGTATTTGCTACGAATAAGCACCGTCAACAACATATCAAAACAAACAAAATAAAGATGAGGTTATGTACGACGCGAAGGTAGTCGCACGCGAACAACTGATTAGTTCGGATGTGGATCGTATGTGGAAGGCGTATACAATTTGACAGTTCGTTGCAATCACCTTGTAATTCGCGACGAAAAATTTAATATATTTTAAAATTCATTCTCTTTCAATTGAAAAAAATTATTTGTGAAAATGCATGAAATCTCCCTTGCTCGTCCATTCGATCATTCGTTGGTTGTTCTCACACGAGCCCTCCTTTAGATAAAACGATTTAGGGCATTAGGGCCAGTTTTTCATTCCTCAGTTAAACAGTCAGTTAGTACTTATTCGTCAGTTAGTGAAATATTTGATTTTTCGACAGTCAGTCAGTTAGCACTTATTCCTAGGAATAAATGCCTGAACTGTGGAATAAAGTTATATGTTCGTTTCGCAGACAGTTGAGAAGTTATTCCTAGGAATAAATTGTTGAACTGCCAAAAAAGTACCGTTTATTGGATTTTGGAAAAGTAACATAATTTGTCTGCGATGGAGTTTTTTGATATTTTAAAAGATTTTATAATTGAAGAAGAAATTGAACTGGGTTTAATACGCCAAGTTTCCAGAAAACAAAGAGTTGTGAGAGGAAGACCAGATTATTTTGAAGAATCCATCGCCCACAGAGTACTAAAGAAACACAAAATTTAAATTAGTCGTGTTTTATATATTTTTCAATAAACAAAACTTACTTCTTTATCCTTCGAGTGACACACACAGGTAGGGGGTTACAAAGCTTTCACAATATGCATTTTAATTTTTATATATGAAAAATATTATTGATTTTATTTGTAAAACGAATTTAACTTTGTGGCCAATTTGAAAGTTTTATTGTGCGATTAAAAAAAAAGAATGACAAATTTGATACCGATATATTTTTGAAAGTAAACAAATAATGACATTGGATTTTAAAGTAGGTATGTCTATTCACTCGATCGCATACTTATAAACAGCTGAAGCATTTTCTCACTGTAACACTGTTAAGTTGGATGTAGATAATTTTGTTATTCTGTGGAATAGATAACTCGCTCTTTTTTATTGCTCGAAAAATCCAACTGTGTTATCAGACTGTTAAAGAGTCAGTTAATTTTATTCTTCTCACAGCTAACTGACTGTTTAACTGACGAATGAAAAATTGGCCCTTCAACGATTTAATTTCATGTTCTAAAATAGACAACCCCTGAAAACAAGCTCCGTGTCCCGTTCAACGACAAGATAAGATAATATGTATATAATACCAGAATTTTAATTTCTACCCTCCTCGAATAGGTACACACATTTTGAGAACTGTAACTTTTAAAAAAAATTTTCACAAATCGATTTCGCGTGTCACTATGAGAGATTTTACTGTTCTTTCATAGTTTTTCCAAAGAAAACAAAAATTATATAATTGTCTTTTTCTATCACAGGTGATGTTGCTGACGGCATGTACTTCATCGAATTGGGCAAAGTTTCTGTTCGAATAGAACAAGATGGCGGCGAAGTTGAAGTATCACAACTAAGCAAAGGTCAATACTTTGGTGAATTGGCATTGGTAACACATCGACCCAGGGCCGCATCTGTCTATGCAATTGATGACATCAAAGTTGCATGTAAGTACTCCATAATTAATTAAATATTTTTAATTTTAATTATGCTTTGAATTTGTTAAGCTTGTCAGTCATGTTGTGATGTTCCCTCGTTATAATTTTGTTTTTGTTTTCTTGTTTTTTTTTTAATAGATATGGAGTTATTTTTTAATTTAAATGTTTCTTTTTACACATTTAGTGTGTATTTAAATTTTCCTAACCCCCAGCACAATTCCACACCTAAATTAAATTATTATATCATCAACAATGCACTCCGTATCCATGCAGCTTATTTATATTTAATAATTTTTTTTCTTATAATTATCCAAGCTTTATAAAAAAAAACCTACATACATAATAACAATATATGATTTGATTTACATATATTTTTTTTTATTATTTTGTTTTGTTTTTCCTTCCCATTTTTTTCTTTTTTTTTTATTCATACCCTGTGTAGTTTTAGAGACTGGATGCTTTGAGCGACTTTTGGGAAAATGTATTAACTTAATAAAACGTGGTATTCGTGATTATCCTTATATTGATGATGAATTACGCTTGGACATTGCAAATAACCGAATATAAAACAGTCGAAACAATTTAGTATTAAGTTTTAACAATTAATTAATAATGTTAATTAAATTAGTAGTTTTCTTGATTTTATTTTCACAGTAGAATAATTTAGCTCATATTTTATTTTTTTTTTTTTAAATCATGACCATTTTAATAAACAAACCAAAAAACAATAACAAACTATTGAAATTAAATTATACAAGGAAAACAAGCTTTTGATATACGTACATAATAGTAATTTATTTTTAGAGAGTAGTTTTGTTCAATTTGATTAATTTTACTGGTTGCATTTAATTAACTTAGGAGTTAGGTTGTTTTGCATAATGTTAAGTTAAATAAATATTAACAAATACTCTTGATTTCATACACAAGATGGTATTAATGTAAACTAACTTAAGCTTAATGATAATGGGTGGCCCAAAATTTATCATTTTATAAGAAGATGTCAACTGTCACTTTTGTTTTGATATTTGTTAAGTAAACAAATTGAAATTACACATTGACATTTTGTATATAGAACGCTATACTCCTCAAGACTGCAAAATTGCAAAATACTTTCTGTATTTTATACGGAAGAATTTGTGAGTCATATTGGCACAACGTAAATTTCTGCGTAGATTTCCGATATTTTCTTCAACAACGTTGACTAACGGTCAACATCTGGTGAGCGACAAAGCAAAACTATGAATAATAAGCTATATTTTGTGATTGGAAGACATGCAGCATTGCAGCAAGACATGCATTCCCTTGCCCGTCAACGGTCATGTTGAAGAATGCATGTCCGTGTCGCCCTATGCCTTATATTGTCTCGTATTGAAGATCTGCTTTCCCCCAAAAATCATTCAAATAATTTTTCTCGGAGCGGCAAGGACACACTTTAATTATCTTGAATTCATTAAATAGAAACAGCTCAAAAGTCAAAGCTCAACATTATTGTGAACGTAGCCGTTTTAATGTGAGCTGGCTAAACACTTCGAAAACTCTATCGTTTCATTTAAAAGGTAAAGCAAACCAAAATCGGGTGATTGGTACTGGGCCACCCTGTATAATTAGAATTAGGATTATAGTTTTCAACGCATTTAAATTTTCTTTTACATATTTTTAAGACTATCTGTAGAATATATAAACAATTTATAATAATTATATAATAATTTTGAATTAAGCAACAACAAAAATGTGTACACTAATAAAATAGCCTTCTTCACAGTGGATTGATAATCACTTCAATTGAATTGAGGTTAACATGTTTCTACAGTGGTAGAATTGCGTAGTGCGATGACCATGTGTTGGAGGTCCATGTTCGATTCCCGTCCCGGGAAAAAAATCAATAACGTGGTTTTCGATTTAACATGAGGTTTTAAATGGACGACCGACACTAATAAATAAAAAGCAGTCTGAAAATTGGCGTTGGCGGCCATAACTCCTGCCAAAAATAGTGTTGGTGTCAACCGGTTGTTGTTCGCAGCCTAACTGCAGTGCAGTATGTAATCGTACAAAACACCTTTCATATAATAATTTTGTCTTAATGTCAAAAACTTTTAAAAATTTATTGGATTGTAAAATATTACAATATCATTTTTGTATTGCACCAACCGCATTTTGTTTTTAAAGGCCAATTTACTAAATTGACACTTTTTATTTTAAATACATTTATAAAGCCTTTTCATAATGAAATAAAAATTGGTAGCGTTTAGAAGAAAAAACTATTTTAAGAAATTGAGATTTAAAGTAAAGTTGCTTAGATAAGCTTCTATTATTATTATTTTTTTTTTGTTTATTGAAACTTATGAGGTATGATTTAATCATTTTTAGTTTAGTATATTTAATTTTTTGTATAAACAATATATGTTGTTGAAAATGTTTTGTTAATAGTCCAGTCAAAGCGTAGTTAAAATCGCCTTCATGTTACAAAAAATATACAAATGGATTTTTTTTTTTGATTTTTTTTGCATTTTGAGATATCCGCGAAAAACCGGTTTTTGCTTACATCTCAGAAACTATGCGTCTTTACTGAATTTTTACCACAACAAAATTAAAGACCATTAAATTTCCAACAAAATTCATATATATTGTTTATTTCTCAGACGAACTGTCAGCCCGTTAGAGTGCGTTGAAATTTCAACACAATTTCCCATTTCTGTAAAAAAAAAACAAACAAAACAAACCGTTAAAAAGCATATGTAAAAACAAATTGTTTTTTTACAGAAATGGAAAACAATGTTGAAATTTCAACGAGCTCTACCGAGCTAACTGTACGCTTGAGGATTAAGCAATATAAATGAATTTTGTGGGATATTTGATGGTTTTCATTTTGTAGTGGGTGAAATTTTATTTAAGACGCATAGTTTCCGAAAGGTTAGCAAAAACCTGAAAAAAGTGCAAAAATTCCGCGGTTTTTCGCGGATATCTCAAAACGCACCAGGAAATTTTGTTGGATTTCTTCAGATTCGGATTCAGCGACCCTAAAAACATAGAAATTTTTGTAACGTAAAACTACCATTTGACAAGACTATAAGGGATTTCAAAGATACGAACAAATAGTCAAAAGTGCAAAAAATAAGTATCTGAATTTGAAAATTGTGCCAAAAATAAAGTTAATTAAGCTAGTGTTAGAATTTGATTATATAGTCTTCTCACTTACTCTGATGTAAGCTCGAACGAGTGGAGATTTAAAACTATAGGGGTGGTATAAAGCGTTTAATGTTTTTTTTTTTTTTTAATTTACATCGTAAATTCTGAAGGTTGACTAACTTAAATTTCCTTTAGTTTTGGTGCAATTAATCACAAACTTAACAAGCTCTAATTGTGATTTACAAGTACAAACTAGTAGTTGCGAATTATAATAAGTAAATCAGGCCCCAGGTCATGTTCTAAGCTACGAGGTGTTATGTACTCTTACGCTATAGTTTTAGCTTGGTTTCATTTATAAATAGTTATTTTTATATAAAATATGTACTTGACAATTTTTATTTTAGTTTTAGATAAATATTCTTTTAATCGTTTGCTTGGGTTTCTTGTGGATGTAATGAAAAGAAATATTGACGTATATGAAGAAACATTGGAAAATCTAATGATGAGAAATTGTTGCTGTTAATTTAAAATCAATTTAAATTGTTTTATATTTTTGTCTTTTGGTTTATCTTTATTTTGAACCTTATGAAATTTAACAATAAAAATAAAAATTAAAATTAAAAAATATTAAAAAAAAAAAATACTAAAAATGCATTTTAAAAAACAAACCAACTTACACTTGGATGGAGAAAATTTCAAAAAGTCTTACCTTTCCATTTGATTAGTTGACTTATATATGGGTTAAGTGATTAATTAAATTCAAAATTTTTTAAACGGGTAAGATTTTGTCATTTCTTAAAAAAAAATTAAAAATAAAAATCGCATGGCACTCGGGGAAGAAAAAAAGTTTTAAAAATTTTCAAAAGTCAATAACCATCAAAAGCTAACATTGTAACTACATTTTTATTATGTATTCTATTTTTTTTAAATATAACATTACTAACTGCACAATTTACTATCACACATGTTGTTTTCATTTCAATTGAAATTATATTAAATAGCATAATATTAAAATTGAATCACAAGTTGAAAAAAATGCACCTTCATATAAAACTATATCCTTATAATTGTGTATTTTTCTTTTAGCATGTTTTCTATAAATAATTTTAAAATTAACAACCCCCAGCATGTGTTTGTTTAATTATAAATGTGTAATTTTTAATTAAAATAAATCAAGAAACTAAAAAAAAAAAAAAAAAGAATTCCAAACTAACAATCCTGCAATGAACTATTATTTTGAAGCTGTTATACCTAAATGTTTTTTTTAGGTTTGTACAACAATTTATAATATTTAAACAAAAATGTTGTAATATCGTAACTTTAGTACAAAAATTGGACTTTTGTATTTGATTTTATATCTACTAACTTAATAAATAGAATTTTAAATATATGACAGTTAAGTTTATGTACAGGTAAATGCTTTATAAGAGGGTTTGATATGTGTTCTAAAACTTGCTTTATAAAATCACTTGGAGTCTAAAATGTTTTTTGTAGCAATTTAATACATTACATTATTATAATATTGTAGACTACTTTTATAAAAGCGCGAACTATCAGGATAATCCAATTATGGATTTTTGACCCGTCCAGCTGCGCCTATTTGAGCAGAGTGGTGTTTTGGTCGTTCTTAAAGGGCCAACGATAATAGTCGTAAGCAAACGAAAGCTAATATCATAGTTCTACGTCAAGTTTCCTTAAGTGCCGCCATTACCTTCAGTCGACCATAATGGTCGAACGCACACGCAAGCCAATTTCACATGTATTTGGCTGGCTGTCAGATTTACGTACGTAAACTGCGCTCTGGAGCGCTCTTTACGTACGGAGGCAAAAGTGAACGAAAACTTGCCGAAACTGAGCAGTCCGACATTATGTGCGCACTATGCGATTTGCTTGTTCTCCCTGATTTCGTACGGCACCGTACGTGCCATTTCGTCTATTATGGTTCTGCCTTAAGGCTCAACCATAATAGTCGGAGAAGTGCGTACGGGATCGTACGAAAACATCCGAATACAAGAAAACTATTAAAGTGCGCCCATAATGTCGGATTGCTCTGGTTCGTTCAATTTTCGTTTACTTTAACCTCCGTACGTGAAGAGCGAGCAATAGCGTAATTTACGTGCGTAAATTTGACAGCCCGCCAAATATATGTGAAATTTTTCTGCCTTTGCATCCGGCCATTATGGTCGAATCAAGGAATTGACGGCACTTAAGAAAACTTGACGTAGAATTATGACATTAGCTTCATTTTGCTTTCGACTATTAGCCTTTATACCCACTATCATCCTACTAACGTTAAAACTATCCATCATCTCTATCTGTTATTTTTTTTAGCATTTTGCTAAAGTTTTTCACATAATAAAGATCCCGAGACCGTTAAAAATTTTCCATGCTTCGAATTTCAGTCCAAGAAATTTCTTTGGGTATGTACAAAATAATATAAACACAGACTTTTGTCAAAAATGAATTATACGAATATATGCAAGTAAATCGCCATACACCATTTCCAAATAAAACGAATAAATGTTTTCGACGTTTAAAAATGTAGTCAACTTTTTTGTCGTTTCACTTTTTATACCCACTCCTTAAAATTTAACAAGCTGGCCATTTTACTTCAAGTTTTTCTGGAACAGACCTACTGTTTCATCCTCATCAAAACAATAAATACGTTGCTGTAAACGTTACTGGAGGTACAATTGCTGTCAAAATATTAAATACACTCAAATTTAATATTACCAGTCCAACGTTACGCAAGTGTAGTCGCTGCTGGACAAGTTCACTAACTTTTAACTTTTAATGTACATGACTTTCGACGTTTAAAATAAAAATAAAAATCAGCTGACATGAATGGCAAAAAATGACAAAAAAAAACTATGCAGCTGCATTGTGGATACTCAAAAAATGGGACGCTTGACACATTTTGACAGCTATTCCATTTCAGCTCTCCAGTTGTAATTGCATGTGTTTAGCCAGTAAATCAGTAATAAAAATCAGAATGACAGTGACAGTGAACAATCTGACAATTAGTTTGATATAACGTCCGCGTCCCTCTTTGCAAAAAACATGAATGTGCAATTTGAAATTTTTCGAACTTTCAGAATATTAGTTCAAAATACGAATATGTACCTACTTCATTAGTTTCTTTGACGATTTTCACATTGGACGTACTCACTCGACGCATTTTGACGTCTATATGTTTTGTCCCATTCCCACTTCGTTGTTAGAAAGAAACGGAATTTTTTATTTTTTTTTGCCAACATCTTGAAATTTTTCTCAAAATTTAGTAACTTTTGATTGGAAATTGCAATTAAGCATGAGCCTAAAAAGAATATTGTAAACATCTAGGCTTATTTCACATATTTTGTTTTTTTTTTGTTTCGTATGGTTTCGTGCACCCATTGCTTTCACACTAATTTGTGTCTGAACACTGCTCACGAGAGTTGGAAAGCGAGAGGGGTGAGGGGTGAGTACTTCCGTGAGGTAGCTTCAAATTCATCGGAAGCGTGAGTACTGTTTCAATTCCAAATTCAAGTTTTTTCCCATTTTGTTCATTATCTGCTTGACTGCCGATGTGTTAACATCGCAGTATTTTCATAATTAATCCAAATGCAGAGTGATAGAAAATGAATTCTTGGAAAAGGAAACAAACAGAAGCATTAATAATAATTTATGGATGTTATTTGCTTGCAAAAAGTTCGCATCGTACAACTGTCTCACTTCACAAAAATTCCATCCGCTTAAAGTGAGGCGTCCTCAATCGAGTACCTGTGCAATCACGAGATTACTCACCAAGCCAGACTCAAATTTCCCAGTCTAAACACGGTCTATGAAGAAGTTTTTCAGTTTTGCCAGCATCACGAGAAAGGTAAATACAGAAAATAAATCGACAAAAGCGGTCGTTTTTAGAAATAGGTTACTCAATAATTTTCAAATTGGACATTCTTGCTTCTGGCATACGGAAAAGACGAGATATAACTATTATATGTATATATTCATTTTAATTTTGAAAAGTGATTATAAAAATTTTTATTTTTTAGTTCAATTAAATTTAAGCAAATATGTAAGGTATACAAATTGCATGTTCTTGTTTATGCACGCACGTTCGATTTATTTTTTAACCATAACCAACAAAATTAATGATTACAACATTTTTTTTGTTTATTTGTATATACTTTTATGTTGTTTGTAAACCTTTTTTGTACAATTGAATCTATAAACATTAAAATCAATATTAAATAAAATTTTGAAATAATTTCAGTTTTGGATGTAGATGCATTTGAGCGTCTCCTCGGGCCATGCATGGAAATCATGAAACGTAGCATTGATGACTATGAAACACAGCTGATTAAAATATTCGGCAGTAAAAATAATATCACTGACACACGATAAATATCCAAAAACAAAAAAACAACACAAGAAAAGAAAAAAACACAAAATCATATTTCGATGATAAGTCTGAAGAAAATATATAAACAAACAAAAAAAAAATACAAAAAATTATGCAAAACAAAATGAAAAAAAAAATACATACAACAGAATGTTTCTTTGAAAAAAAAAAAACAAATTAAAACAAACTCCACATCTATATATATATTTTTACTAAGCGTAAGTTAAAAAAAAAAAAGTATTAATTGTAATATCGCGCAAAAGAAAAAAATATAAGTAGGAACCGTTCCGAAGTCTTATAAAAACAAAAAACACTTCTTCACGCATAAAATATAGTAACAACAAATATTGACACACCCACAAAACAAGAGGATCAAAAATCATCATTCAATAACTTTTTAGATAAACAAAAAGATATAAAATTTACATCGCTTTTTAGTTACATTTCCCTTTAACGGGATGCAAATTAAATTTCCACTAAAAAAAATATAATTATATATAAGAAATGAAGCGAAATTGTTCCACAAACATATTATGCTTAGACTCGGGAACAATAACACACAATTATATCGTATAAAGAAGGCATTGAATGAAGCATATAATAAAATGGTTACTTATATCGTGGATTTTGTTTTGTTTTTTTTTTATTTTATTTATAATAATATGTGAATGTGAAGTAAAACACAACTAACATTTTATTCACAATGCAAGAAGGTATATATAGAATGATATTTGTTTATTATATTGTAGAACAAGTAATATGTAGATAAATAAAAATTAATAAAACAAAAATAATGTTGAACATTTTTTCTGATATTAAATAAAACAAAACAAAAAAAAACATATTGACTAATTTATTAAATAAATGTGAATTTCAAGTAGTGTAAAAAAAACAAGTGAATATACATATTAACTAAACAAAGAAAAGAAAAAGAAAATAATCTAAATTATATACATATATAAAAAGAAAACATTTTTTTTATAAAAAAAAGTAAACTAGTTTTAGCATTCATTTTACCTGAATATAATATATTAATAAAGAGTTTGCGTTTTTTTTATTTTGCATAAAAAGTTATAAAAAAGAAAAGTGTGTTTTTTTATATTATTTATACAAATTAAATAAATAAAAAAAAAATAACTGCAGATGAAAGTAGTCCTATATTGTTATAAATGTCTAACTGTTATTTAACTGAAATGAAATCCATGCATATTTATAAAAAAAAAATAACAATAACTTTTGCTTATATTTTTGTTTTATAATTATTAAGAAAAAATAAGGAATGCCTAGCAAGAAATTAAAATACATTATAAATATAAATTTCAATGTATGTTCAATGTTCTTAATTATTAATTTGCGTTATCTGTTATTTATTAGATTTTTATAATTTAAGTGGCTTTCTTAATAGTATAAATGTGTACAAAAAAAAATACATATGTATAAAGAAATAACTTATATTATTAAAAAAAGAGATAGCAAAATATTATCATTTTTATAGCAATTCTTTATACACACAAGATACAAGATAACTTTATTTAATTTATAAAATGCATAAAACTAATTATTATTTAAAACCTAAACTAATTTGTTTTTTAAAGTGTTTATATTGTTATATGAACACTTTTTGTTCTGAATTTGAAATTGCTTAATTCCTCAAATGAGGTTTTAATGTGAACACATCAATTTATCCAAAGTCATTTTTTTTAATTAGTAGGGGTACAATAATTAAAAAAAAAAGAAACGTTTAAAAATTAAACTTATGTTTTTACTACAGAACAATCTTCTCCTTTTGGCCTACATTCCGGGGCAACCGGTTGACCTAGTTCAGGATAAATTTTTCTTCTCTTTGGTGACCGCACTGTTTGTACATTGTACATAAGTATGTTCCTCCAGTCCTGCGAATTCACATTTGGTTTGGCTTCGAAAATCATACGGGCTAGATCACTGTTGATCATTCGCTTTACATGGCCCAGTCATTGGAGGATTTGTCACTTCCTCTTAAGAGGCAGTGCCCCTGTAAAAAACATTATGTGTTCTCGAAGCTGGGCTCGAATAGAAGCCAGACCTCCGGCGTGATAGTCCGACACACTAAATAGTAAATACAACGCCACGGGGCACTACACTACACAGTTCATACTACATACTGCACTTAAAATCAATCGAAGGATTGTTCACTCAAAGCAACCAAGCACTTTTTCATGAGATCTTGTCAATGTCAATGTCCTCGTCTTTATTTTATTCAAATGCTTTTTCAGCCCAAAGAGACATCAATTAGAAAGAGTAATTACTCGTTTGATTTTAAAGATGAGGCCTTTATGAAGAGCTACGGTAGACACTCTTCGGAAATTTGCATTTATCAGTCTCCTTCTTTACCACTACCTACACCCGGTGTATCGGCCCACTATACATAGCTGCTTAGATAAAATCTTGTATTCCATATTGATGTCATACACTAATTTCTTTATAGTTTGTGCAAATAAAATGGCTCCCTTTTTGAGTTCTATATAGTTTTTGAGCTTCTTAACTGTGTATCATCCATGTTTTAAACACTTCCTGGCTTCTAAAACGACACTATGAATTAGTTTTATATTCCCTGGTTCTGAAAATGTTTGTACAGATGAACTTTTTGTCAACTTGGTTGCAGTAAAAGTCTTTTTTTTCTAAAAGTGTATTTCGTTAACTACTGTGGAATGGCCGGTTTAATAGGCACGTATGTAGGTAGAAATTGCAGGTTTTTGTGCAAGACTATATCAACAAAAACACAATCATCGCTTTGATACCACAATTCATGTGACCCATCATTTTATATCGGGTATATGGATAGCATTTCCTTTTTAAAGTCAGACATAGGTTTTTGAGATGTTCTATGAGGGGACAGAGTTTTTTTTCAAGATGACTCCTTTATTCCAAACCCACTGTCAACAAAAACTAAAATCGTGCGAAATAAGCAACTACTTTGAATCAAATTGTAAACTTATTTCATATACACACAAGCTAAGCACCTTATCTACGCCTATAGACACTGAAATACAAGTCCAAAATCTGAAAAAGATTGCAAGGGCTAGCAATTTCGAACTGTAGTTGCAAATCGATCGCCTCATTTGCGGATAAATTCTTTGTTTCATACAGTCAAACAAATGTTGACAACTTTTTTGTATAATCTGTCAAAAATAAGTCAGTTACATTCACTAAAGGTTCATGTTTGAATGTTTCACTAGGATAGTTCGATATTGGGTCTGGAATGCTTTCGAACAGGCACTGAAGTGTGTTATGTCATACTTTTTTTAGTCTCAGTTTTGGTTGTACTATGTTCGGTGTTTCTTCAAAGCGCGAACTATATATTTGGGCTCTAATACCCCTCCCTAATTAATTGAACAATTACTAACGCTCTGTTTATTCACATTGTTCATGAACTCAAACGCTGCCTCATCAAGGTGTTCGATGCGAAATAAAGTTCAAAGCTATTATTCAATTAATGAAAAGAATTTGGCGATGTCAAATTCCTCGTTAGAAGGAAATCGCTATTCATCATTTTTTTTACAAGTTTGTAGAAGTATGTAGATGAAGATCGATGGAAAAATATGAAGTGATGATTATTATAATGTTCGCCTTATTGATTGAATTAACCGAAAATTTAAGTTAAACACCAAATTATTCGGCATTTTTTTTAATTTAATATTGCTTTCTCTTTATCTATGTATGTATAATTTTTCAGTTTAAATAAAAATTGCACGTAACTTTCCTTCCCTTTAAAAAGATAAAAAAAAAATACTGATAAAAAACAGATCACTTGAAACGAAAACAATCATGGCTCAAAGTTTTGCTGTACCAATTTTTTGTAGTTTAGGTATAAAGTTGCCATAAAAAAAGATGATAAATATATTTTATATGCATTTTGTATTATTTGCTAATTGTTATTTAAAAAAAAATATTGTTTAAACTGTTTTTGTATGTCCTGTAATGTGTTTTAATGTTTAGTTATTTTTATTTGCGAAAAAAGTGTTGAAAACTAGGCTTTGTTCCTAATTTATATTTTTTGTTTGTTTTAGTGATAACAAAAAATAAATAATTTTTTTAATAAAAAAAAAGTTATTGCAGTAAATTGAAGCAATATTCAGAATAAGTTGTTACAACATAAATTTAAAAATACAATTCCCTAGTAAATTACAAATATTTATTTCGTACTGATTATTGTACATTTTCATTAGCAATCAAATAAAAAAAATTAATAAAGAATCAAAAAGAAATGCAAGAAAAGTAAAACTAAATAATATATTAAATAATTTTTAAGCCTTACGGTATGTTTGTAGTTTAAGGAATAAAAATGTATGTAAACTTCTCCACCCTTAACAAAAAAAAAAAGAGCTTAACCACAAACAAATAAATAAATCTTCTTATTAAAATACTTATCGGTGCAAGTGTTATAAAAAAATATGAAAAAAATATGTTGAATAATGATGTATTATACATAAAATTAAATATTTTCATTTATATAAAAAAAGAAAATAATATTCTTTGGTGTCTAGTCTGTGTGTGGGACTTTAAAAATATAAAATCAAATTACAGCATACCAATTTAAGAATTTTGGAAAGTGCTGGACATTTTCTCCAAAATTCACTAGAAAATAAATAATATTTAAATATAACTTAAATAAACAAAATTAAGTTAAAAAATTATAATATTGGTATGATTAAATTTTATTTTGTAAGAATTGAAAAAAAATGTATTGTGTTGTGTTATACAATAAGTAAAATTAATCACAAAACCAGAAAGAAAAAAAAAATACCAGCAAAACTGTAGGAGCTAAAAAAAAAATATTAAATGTTTCTTGAAACAAATCATTGCATACACAACATAAATTCAAAGAACACATAAATGCGTTCTTCACAACACACCATCATCAAAGATTTTGTTTATATACCTTTCATAAATGAATACGGTATTTAAATATGTTTTTAGATGTCTGATGATCATGTCCATCTTGCCATTTAGAAATAATTACAAAATTAATTTTTATGAAAGAAAAAAAATATCAATTGTTTACTATTAGTGTAATGAAGTATGAGAAAAACATTAAAAAAAAAAAAATGCAAAAACTACATGAGGTGCAGAATTATTATATAAATGCATAATATATTATATATTATATAACCTTACTGCCAACCAGCAAATTCAATGCACTTTCATCTTCGACACTTAATGACCTATTTTCCAATCGCAATAAAATATTATTTATATTAATTTAATGAAATTGAAGTTTTGTTTTTAATATAAAACAAAATAATATATCAACATAACGACTTATATTGTTGTTGTTTTTCTTTATTGGAGTGAGAAATGTTTTTGGAATTCGAAGTATCTAGTATCCCGTATAATGGTAAGTGTGTGTCCATATAAGGTCTGGATTCAAATCCAGTTGTATAATTAAAAGATTTTTTAAGAGAACTGCCTCCTGCAAACTATATCAAATACCTCAATCAAAAATTTAAGAAAAAAGTTGCTGTTTTCTGAAGTTTGTCTTATAATTTGTTTGTATTGTTTATCTAAGAACTTTGAATGCCTAGGCACAAATGCTTGTGTTAAATGTGTCACTTTAATGCCATACCAAATTTTAACAAAATTGGATTAGCCGTTATCAGGTTATGCATACATTTGTAAAAAAAACGTTAATATTAAATCTGCAATCAGCCAAAATCCTGAATTGCATTTATTGCATTTATTATAATAAATATTGATCAAAATCGTTAGAGCCGTTTTCGAGAAAATTGAGTTAAATTGAAACCTATACATATTCTCGTAAAAGAGGTATCCGCTATATAGTATTGGATTTTCCTAATTTTTTTGAAAACAACTAACAATTTTGAAAAAAATTTAAGGGCGTTATAGCAGCATTGCCCTACAACTGCGTTTCAGGATTTTGGCTAAAATGTATCCATTCAAATTTTATACGGTTTTAAAGTTAAACATTAACACAAGATGACATACAGGTTCATTCTCAGGTTCGTTTACTATTGTCATATTCGAGTGGTTTCACTGCGAAGAGGAGGGAAATATGAATCCAATGGATCATTAAAAACACTCCCTTTTTCAATTGTGCATGTGGTAGTTGATCAACGATTGTTTACATTTATTTTTTATAACCTCAAACGAAGCAAAAACGAGTTAAAAAGTGTTTTTCAACATTTGTTACTTATTAACATTTATTATATAAGTTCTTTATAAAAATTCAGGAAGGCGAATTAGCACTCCCAAACATCACTCCGAACAGCCAATCGACCAATTTAGGAATGTTTTTTTTTCACTCGGAGGGCCCTCCGAACGTCCACTCGAATATGAAATTAAGTACATTTTTCTTGGCTAACTTTCCAGTCAAAGTGCCCTAACTTTCCAATGCTAAGTTAGAAGCGAGTTTAGTGATAGCTGACCAATCAGGGCCCGTATTACGTATTACGATAATCGTTGAAAAACCTTCGTTTTCGTTCAAATGCGACTACGTGAAACGATTATCGTTTAAGTTTCAACGATACTCGTTTCTTCTTACGAGTGCTATTTTGCTGTCGTCTAACCTTCGTTCTCGTTGTTGTAAATTTTTGTTTTCGTTGTGTTTATTTGTCTGGGGGTTATGTACCATTTGGGAACAAAACGTGAATCCGAACAAACTAAAAGAACATTTTATTTACAATATTAATAAAACAACCATAATAAACGCATTTGCACTTATAAATAAACAAATTCCAGAATTGCAAAAAAAAGCTATTTGGTTTTTACATACACATTCTCAATGCTCTTCTCGTTGAAATATTTGTTAATAATTCCTCGTCTTCGCCCCTTCAAACAATGATCACTATCCGAAAAGTAGAAATTAATAAACATTTTAATATTTTTTAAGATAATATACCGCACTTCTCTTATTTCATACTCAAGTCTTTATTTATTTCGATTATATTTTGACATCTATTCACCGACGTGAAGTTAGATGTACTTTAAAAAAAAAAATATTTCTCCTTTTTATCTGGCAACATTTTCGTGGATCCATTTTCGTTTTATGCAATCGCTTTTGTTGCAACTATCGTATCCTTGACTATCGTTATTTTTGCCGTTCGTTTCGTAATACGTAATACGCCCCAGAGACCAGAAAATTACCTTAATATTTAGGTAAAAAGTGTCCTAAACCTGGCCACTTTTTCGATTCTATTAAACTTTAAGTTGGTATCGCGAAGTACAATAGAATATAAAAAGCTCTTCAACTGAGCTTTTGGTTCAAATGTCAAAATCCATTTATTTTTATTTGCCTATAGTTTGTCCTCTATAAATTGGCAGTACATACCTTATGGGGAAGCTTTTTCAAAATCAGTAGCGCGCCTTATTTGTGCACCATACTGAATTGAAAGAAACCCCATTTAAAAAATGTTTACCCGCCAATGATTTTTCGATCGCATCCGACATAAATCCCACAACGACCTGCCTAGCGTACAGTTGAATACGCACTGATTGGCTAATGCATTTCAACCCTCTTTTAACATCCATTCGAACAGAGATATACCTTTGTCAATTTGGTAACTCGTTTCGTATTTTTTTATATTGAGTTTCTGTTGAGGAACTTTTGATTTTAGAGCTTAAAAAATACCTTTTATTGATGAAATGATAATGAGATATTGAGATGAGCATATTACTAGTACAAAAGAGTTATCGTGTAGTGTTTTTGTTGATCATGTTTGTGTTTTTTATGTGGGGAAAATCTTAAAATGCGAATTACAAAAATGTAGGTAAGCTGTTGTCTTAAAAGAATTTATTTGCGTAGATTCTCGTGCCGGTCGGTCGGTTGATATTTCGTGTATATTTTTTCTTATTTGCGTAGATTTTTAAAGCGCGCGGGCGGTCGGTATTGATGTTTCGTGTACCTATTTTTGTGATTAGTGTTTTGAAATTAATGTGAAGTGAAGTGTTGTAAATATTACTTTTTTAAAAACGTACATTTTTTGAGAAGTTTGCTACTGTTGTGCTCCTTCATCTAGTTTATAATGGATTCAAAAAGGATTCGTGGCAAGCCAGAACAAGTATTTTAAGATGGCTGAAATCAAAGAGCTTTTTAAAACTGCGATAAGGAACGTTGACGCTGAGAAATGGCACCGGTGTGTCCAACACGTCGAGCAGGTAATTGAGCCGAAAATGTGGGAAATGGACGTTTTTTCGGAAAACGCTGTAGAAAGCCTTATAATAAATCTAGATGAAGAGAGCAGAAACAGCAGCAGTAACTTCTAGAGTGATTAAAATACCTTTACTTATATATAAATGTACATATTTTTATTTAATAGATGAATTTATATTTATTTTTGTTATGCTTGTTTATTTATTTTGCTTGTTATATTAATCTTTATGAATAAATTCTTTATTTTTTGTTTGTTTTTTATTTAAAAGGGATTAGGCCAACTGGGGATACCCTTCAAAAACGCGCCTACTATCTTACCTCTTGGTGGTGTGGAAAAAGATAAATTTCATTTCATTTTTATAAATAAAAATTAAGAAAATAATTTTAATTAAAAAAGAAGAAAGGTAACCCTACATCATATTTTTTCAGTTTTTTCCAATTCAAAGTGCTTACTACGGCAACCCTGTTAGAGCTTTTGAAAGAAGATAACCTTATGGAAAGCAAAGAAGTGCAAATGAGAGACAAACATCCCTATCTTCCCTGTACTGCCAATTTTTAGTGGACAGACTATAGACGGTTGAATTCGACCCATGATATAACAAATAAAGATAGCGCCGATGAACGTTTGTTTTTGTCTCGTTCTGCGCATCTACGTAATATGAGCGTAGAGAGCTTGACGTTTTCATTTTGCAATGAGAAATCATATACAAATGTGAGAGTTTCGTCAATATTTTTTCATATAATAGTTTCATTTTTATATTTTATAATTATTGAAAAGTGTAACTAATGTATTCATTTTTGTTTGTGTACCTACTTTATTATATTTAATAGGTAGTTCACTTTAAACTGCGCCGTGGAATGTTATCACTAGAATGTTGTTATTAGGAAGAAAATAAAGTGAAAAGTTTGTTTACCTCTTTGTGTTTTATTATTTTGGAATAGAAACAAGTGCAGTAAGAGTTAATTAATAATCTTTTTATATTTTCTTTTTCTTGAATTTTTGTATTCAACACTTTCGCAAATTTCAAATGCAAATTAAGAAAATGTCTGATAAAATGCCACAGTATCTAGTTTCTCCATCTAGATTATTTTATTGCACAATTATATATCTTCATCTGTGTGAATAATATACCTATATTCTGCTGAAATTTGTCTTATTGTAGGTATGTAGGTAGATATGTAGAAATATTATTATTAATATATATTAATATTATATAGAAAATTTGTCTTATTGTAGGTAGGTAGATATGTAGAAACATTACTATCTAGTTATGTATTTGTTTTTTTGTTCGTAAGGTGGTACATAATAATATTTTATTTGCAAGAATGAAAATCACTCGCGACCCTTAACAAATTATTTCATTTGTGTACCTATTGCTGACGTATATCAGAGTTAAATACAACTTAAACATGGGTTCGGTCCAGTTTAAAGTTAGACTCGAGTTTTTCGTTTAGACTTGGGTTTAAATTTTCTATGCATAGCAAAAAACTCGAAATTAGCTTAAAAACAGCTTAATAAGAACTTGTCAAACATCTATGAATATGGCCCATTATGATCAAAGCCTGATTTTAAATTCTTGGCGATCAGGTTTTTCCAATACATCCGAAAAAGTTTTCCACTACATCTTGGTTCAACCGGTTAGGTCATGATGAATTTGACACCAAACTGTTCTTGCATGTCCTGGTACAATAATCGTAAGGCGCTATTAGACTGCACGATTAATTGGATTCGTTTTAAGCGGTCTGATTTCAATTTTGCTTCTTCGCACTCTAGGAGGACTGAAGGATCTGCACCTTATTTTTAAAAGCCTGCAAAACCTGAATGAATAATTATAAACGTTTTCTTTCTCCAAAATCTTTAATCAAATTAGTACTTACCCATTTCAAATTGTACATTATTTTCACAGAACATACACCCATTTTGAAAATTATATTTAACACATAAACAATCAATTTTAATCAAAATAATAATTTAAATTCGGAAATTAATTCGACCTATCATATACATATATATATATATATATATTCAGACCTATCATCGTTACCGATCGGAGAAAAATTGTCTCCAATTTGTACGAATTTGGTATCATGGTAACCGTTCCGATTGATTAATCGGGCATGCCACCGAAAAAAATTAAAGTATGCGTCGAAAATGTCAAAATCACAGCAACGCGTAGTAAATTCGGGTGATGCATGACGATTGAAGGCGGAATATTGTCCGATGATATGAAAAATAAATAAAAAAAAAAAAACTAGAGGTTACTGCTGTATTTGAGTTTTGGTCTGTGCCGATATTCAGCTAATTCAATCTTCCAGGTAGTGCGTGAGATGATTCGCATTTCATTGAAAAGCGATTCAGCTAACAAATGCGAGTGTTCCAGTGAGTGAAATGGAACGTCCAGATTACTCGCCTACCATTTCGGCCGTGAGTTGGTGTACATGTAGGTAAATTTATCAGTTTGGGTAAGTATGTGTAAATTTCTCAACAATGAAAATACAAAAACAAGAATTGACTCTCTTTATTGATACTTTAAGGAAACGTACCGTGCCGTAAAATGGTAGAAAATTGTTGTAAAAAATTTATTTATTTATTAAACTATAACTAGTGCATATTAATATACGTAATTTAATATGTATCTGCATTATTACGAAACTTATTTTAAATCAAATATTTTGTCATATAAAAATGAGGTTATGAATATTCTTGATATTTTTTGTTTGATGGCGTCTTTGGTGTTCGAAACTATATTCGAATTTTCTCATCTCGCCAAAAAATCTGAAATAGCGCTTTTAGCAATGAAGTGAGTGAGGCGAGTCATATCCTCATATCGCCGAAATAGCTGAATCTCGGCACTGGTCTGTGACCAAGGAAACGAATAATTTATTTTGTTTGAAATTAATAACAACCATAGATATTTTTTTTTATTATTATCCATGCGCCCACAGGCGGCTTTATTTCTGTTACGATTGGGATACCATGAACAAAATAAATGTTCCGAGCGGAACATTTGTCCGATCGCAGGTTTCTCCGAACGGATACGATGATAGGGCTGACTATCGTATATATTTTTAATAACATTGGCTATATCGCCCAAAATTTGCTGTCGGCTCTTGGTTAAACATACTTGCCTCCTATTAAAAAAAACCGAGGTATCCGTCGGAACGGAATGTTCTCCCATTTCATACCGTCAAAAACTCCACTTATCGCACTGCTACTTCATTAAAAATATACGTTTCAAAAAAATATTTCGATGTAAAAATCCTTAAATCGCGCAATGTTTCGATTTCGATCAACTCAATCACTGCATTGGCTTTGCATCAATCTTTCCAACATCTGAAGTTAAAAAAAAACAGTTTTCCATGATGCGTTCATGCAGCTTCATCTTCGATTTATTTTTAAATAATATTAATATTAAAAATACTAGTTTTTTTTAAATAAAACGGGAGACAAATCTTTATAACTACAAATCGGTGAAAGGAAATGTTGGCGCACGCGATGTTGCAAACAAAAATTCGAACAATCAACACCAATCGTTGTTTTAATTTCTTCTCAAATGAAATAATTTATTTTACCAAATGTTTTCTTTCTTTTTTCATCATATTTATATATATATAATATTTTTTAAATAATGTTTTCCATTTGCATATCAAATGGGAAGAGGACAATTATTAAATGTTGGGCTTCAGCGCTTGAATGATGAAGGTATGCTTAGTAAAAATGTTTTTTTTTATTATTATTTTGTTTGTTGTTTTCTAACTATGTTGTTTTGCAGAATGTATTTTGTTCCGTAACTTATTTTTATAACAATTATTGTTTCTTAATGACCGCCTTACCACATACAAATTATTATTTATCATCGTTTTTTGTTTTGTTTTTATTCAATTGGGATTACTTTTGCTTGTGTTTTATTAAAAAAATTATAAACTAAGAAAAAAATCTAACTGTAAAGGTCATCGTCGCCGTTGTCACCTGGCGGATTCACTGGAGCATTTGGACCAGCTCCTTGAGATGATGGTCCCGAGCTCGATGGGAATCTATTCGAAAAAAAGAAGAAATCAGTTATATTTTTCACCAGACAACATTTTTTTCTTACCTAAAGTTTGATCCAAAACCACGAGATTGTTGTAGTGTCTGTGCAAACATCTCATATTTTCTGATATCGTTGTCGGATACCGACCTGCGGGCGAATTTCATTGCCTCCTCAAAATGAGCACGAGTGATTTCTGGAACTGGATCATCCTCGTCCATCTGCTTAACATGACGAGAGAAGATTATTAAAAATTGAATCGATTGTAGAAAACTTTAAAACTTACATCCATAGCTGAGCTTTGATTCTCAGCTCTGTCCTTCTCCCGACGGATCTCGGCTTCGATTGCTTGGCGGATAGCGAGTTTGCATGCACGTTGGCAAATCTCAGTCAAATCAGCACCAGAGAATCCCTGTGTGACCTTAGCAATGTACATGAGATCGACCTCCTTGGCAAGAGGTGACTTCCTTAGATTTGCCTTCAGAATAGCTTCACGTGACTTATCATCCGGAAGTGGAATATAGATCAGTTGATCCAAACGTCCGGGGCGCAAGATTGCTGGATCAATAATATCGGGCCTGTTGGTTGCTCCGATGATGAACACGTTCTTTTTGGCTCCCATACCGTCCATCTCGGTAAGGATCTGATTAATAACACGGTCTGCAGCACCGCCAGCATCACCCACATTTCCACCACGGGCCTTTGCGATCGAGTCCAATTCATCGAAGAAGAGAACACATGGTGCAGCCGAACGTGCCTTGTCAAAAATGTCGCGCACATTTGCTTCTGACTCACCGAACCACATGGTCAACAGCTCTGGGCCCTTGACGGAGATGAAATTGGCCTGGCATTCGTTGGCAATTGCCTTGGCCAGCAAAGTTTTACCACAACCGGGTGGTCCATAGAACAAGACACCACGACTTGGCTGCATGCCGAATTTTAAGAATTTGTCTGGATGCTCGACAGGATATTGCACAAGCTCTTGGAGTTCCTTCTTGACATTCTCCAGACCACCAACATCGGTCCAAGTTGTATTTGGAACTTCAACAACGGTTTCCCTGAGAGCCGATGGGCTTGATTTTGTCATGGCATAACGGAAGTTATCCATAGTGACAGCCAAAGAGGCCAGCACTTCAGCGTCAATCTTGTCATCTTCAAGATCGATCAGATCCATCTTTTCACGGATTTGTTGTAAAGCTGCTTCTGAGCACAACGAAGCCAAATCAGCTCCGACATGACCGTGTGTTTCGGCAGCGATTTGCTCTAAATCAACATCATCAGCCAATCGCATGTTCTTGGTGTGAATTCTCAAGACTTCAAGACGTCCGGTAGCATCGGGGATACCAATATCGATTTCACGATCGAAGCGTCCGAAACGACGTAGTGCAGGATCGATTGAGTTTGGTCTGTTGGTGGCAGCCATTACAATCAAATGTGAACTCTTTTTCATGCCGTCCATCAAGGTCAACAACTGCGAAACAATTCGACGCTCCACTTCACCATGAGTCTTGTCTCGCTTAGGGGCAATAGCATCAATTTCATCAATGAAGATTATTGCCGGGGAATTCTTTTCAGCCTCTTCGAATGCCTTACGCAGATTTGATTCAGACTCACCAGCCAACTTGGACATGATCTCTGGTCCGTTGATGAGGAAGAAGAATGCGCCAGTTTCGTTGGCTACAGCGCGAGCAATCAAAGTCTTGCCAGTACCGGGTGGGCCGTACATAAGAATACCACGAGGTGGCTTGACACCGATCGCCTTAAAGAGTGATGGATGACGAAGTGGCAACTCAACCATTTCTTTAATTTGAGCCAGTTGCTTGCGGCAACCTCCGATATCGTCATAACCGACTGCGTTTAGAGATTCCTCTTCTTCCTAAAGGATCAGGGACAGTTGATGATAGTTTAACACAATGCAAAACTAAAGACTTAGTTTTTAAACTTACCTCACGCTTAATTGGATCACCATCTGAGAAGATGACAGTCTCTGGGGCGACAATACAATATGGTTCGGGATCAGTTAAGACCACTTTGAACTCAATCGGACGCATTGCAGTGCGAACAATGAAGTTGTCGCCCATGTGAATGGGACGATAGGCTTCCAAAAAGTATGGTTTCAAATAAACTTCGAACAAATTTCTAAGAGAAAAATTTGTTGATTTAGAAAACTGTCATGAATACATCAAGATGATTTGTCGTTCGACTTACCCAGTAACACCTTCGGTGGTATCATCGAAAGGCAGGATACGTACGCGCTTTCCATACTTAACATCGGGACATGATTGAATAGACACAACATCCGAAAGATGAACACACAGATTGTTTCGTACAACACGATTCATGCGGATTTTTTCATTGGGGCAGCTATCATCGGACAGGACAATGCAAACCGTTTCCTTGCGACGTTTTCCCTTCAAAAGGACAGTATCACCACGGAAAAGTTGAAGTTCGTCCATCTTAGTCTAGAAAGAAAATTGTTTTTTGTTTTTTTTATTTATAAGGTAAATGACAGTGGCTGCAAATACGTGATGTATAATATACTACACTTATAACAACGAGTCATAATTATGTCATTGGATAGATACCTATTTTTGAGCACAACAATAAATGTTATATTGCTGTGAGAAAAGAATGCATTTACTAAAAAAATATCGCTCCGCTATTAATTCAGTGAATAACACCAGTGCTGAAATTCAATGAAGAATTACTTCTACCAATCGCTGGTTTTTTTTTGGGCTAAGAAGGCAACTGAAGAGCAAAGCCCTCTCTCGAACAACTAATGTGTATCTTTGTTAGACACCTATGGACATTACTAAGAGTGAATGAGAATGCTTTGGGCTGCTTTGAAAGAAAAATTCTCCGTGTGAAATATAGTCCTATCTGCATAAATGGGGAATGGAGGCGAAGATGTAACAACGAATTATACGTGCTGTACAGCGACACTGACCTTGTTATATAAGTGAATTAATGTGGCTCGGTCACATAGAGCGAATGATCAATACTCCGGGCCGGACGGCCTTTGACCCCAACCTCGTAGGACGACGAAGTATAGCAGGTGGCGCACGTAAGTGAAAGAGGACCTCAACCAACTTGGCTTGCGAAACTGCAGGCAGCTAGCTAGAAACCGAGCCGCCTGGAAGAAGCTTGTTGATTGAGGCCCATGTCTACCCCGGAGTGTAGCCCCACCTTAAGTAGGTAAGAGGAATACATCATTGCGATTTATGAATAATGAGCGGTTGAATTCTTAAAGCGCGTCATTAGTATTATTATGATGCTTTTATTATGCATTGCATTACTACAACTGGAAAGAATCATTTGTAGCATCAAAAATATTTGTGATGCAAAGCTTGCTCTTATTTGGGTATAGCATGCGGTAGAATGGATTACTCTAAATTACCACCTGGCCTGGTTACTTTTTTTTTTAAATGTATTGAATATGCGTTTGAGACTATGAGTATAGCTTGTCTGTTTCGGCATTAAAATGTTTGTTTCGTGGTATTTTTTGTCTATATTTAGCTCTGCACATTTTTCCTACACCGTTTTCTACCACTTGTCAGGTACTACAAAAGAGAAGACAGAAACGGTTTAACTTTTAGCACCAGTCTCCTTAAATCAATACCTATTGCAAGGGGTTTCTTCTAACTCTTTAAAATGTCTAAAGGCAGAACCATAATAGACGAAATGGCACGTACGGCGCCGTACGAAATCAGCGAGAACAAGCAAATCGTATAGTGCGCACATAATGTCGGACTGCTCAGTTTCGGCAAGTTTTCGTTCACTTTTGCCTCCGTACGTAAAGAGCGTCCAGGGCGCAGTTTACGTACGTAAATCTGACAGCCAGCCAAATACATGTGAAATTGGCTTGCGTGTGCGTTCCACCATTATGGTCGACTGAAGGTAATGGCGGCACTTAAGGAAACTTGACGTAGAACTATGACATTAGCTTTCGTTTGCTTACGACTATTATGGTTGGCCCTTAATACATTGTTCCAGTTCTTTTTCCAATCGGTTGGTCTCTTTTGTTTTTCAAATTCTTTAAGTCTACAAAATATCCCAACGATAGATGGCAACGGGGAAACCGCGTTATGCGATTACTATTCAAGTATATATATAAAGCAGAAATGAAATACGAGTTAATACACACTTGGTCAGTGCGGAGAGGGAAATTTTTTGTAATAGCATGTTCTGGTATGTTTTTTATTTAGACATAAATCAAAGAAAAATTAATTGAAAGTGTGTCGTCATGAACAAAATAAATGTTCCGATAGGAACTTTTCTCGGATCGTTGGTTTCTCCGAACGGATACGATGATAAGGCTGAATGTTTCCGTTGTCGAGATCATGGTTATCGAAAGCCGATTTTTTAGGATGGTTCTGTCGTATGAATTCGCCATGTTTCTTAAAACGTTAGGGTAGTGTTCTTCTTGAATTTTTTTAATGCATTCGACACAAGTAAATTTATAGAGGCCAGTTTCGTCAAGTTTTCAATTTTGTCGTTTGTCGATTCAAACAAATGTTTGCCCCGGCCAAACTGTCTGGCAATAGGTACATTGAATATGTTATACCACCAACTACTCGTAAACAAAAATTCAGCTGTGTTCTAATGAGTGGATTGCCTTTAAGTTACCAAAAACGTTCACTAGCTCCTAGACTATAACCTGTCACAAATTAACTATTACAAGTTGAAACCACTTGTAAAAATTTTCTTTTGGTCAGTAAAATTAGGAAAAAATAAAATCTAGCTCTTTTTTTTGCATGTAATTATGTAATTAACATATTACAAATATAAGTTTTTTTTTTTAATGGGTTTTTATCATTGTATATATGTACATTTCTATAGTACTTTCTTGGTAAATAATTACCGCCGGACCTTTTAAAGAAACTTATGAACAATGCATTCGGAGGTTCTTACATTTACTAGGTGTCTATTTTGTTACCCTCCTGACAAAGGTCGTAAAAGTAATGATTTTTGGTTTTGTTTACGACTTTTGTCTAGGAAACGGATTTGAAGACTAATAAAATACTTTAAATATTGTTAATTGGTTATGTTTACGACTGTATTCAGGGTAGCAGAATAGACACTTAGTAAATGTAAGAACCTCCAAATGTGTTGTTCACAAGTTTCTTTAGATGGCGCTGCTTCATGATAGTGCTATAGAAATGTATATACTAATTGTTTTTATCACAAAAAAAAAATTAATTTTTTAGTAAGTACGCCATCTGTAACTAGATAATTTGGACTTACCGTTATTTTCAAATTATTAAATATTGTTTTTGCCATTTAAACTGCAGTTAAAATTCTGTCAAATTATCTGGTATTTCCAGGACACAGAAAGATTATATGAAGAATCACAAAGAAACGGATTTTGAATTATTTAAAATGTTTTTTGTTTGTTTTTGTTTTTTTGCGGCTTCATCCCCTTAAATGTCAGATACAACTCTAAACTATAGGAATATTCAAGGAATTCCATTTTTCCTTATTTCACCCCAACGACAATTCCTTTTTCAATTTTAAAAAAAAATATTTTGCGCGTTGTCAAAATGTTTCCCGTCAAAGAATGCTTCGGACATTCTTTTGCGACAAAAATTAAGTGGAGACATTTTTCGGTACGTCACAATTTAGCGCGTGAACTGCGACAATACAAATTTTGTCCCAGGAAAAATTTTATATGGGAGAAAAAATGTTCCCTGGGATTACGAAAATTTTTACTTTTTAAATTATGTGGTGAGGCAAAAAAAACTTGGCTCAAACAAGTTGTACTGTAGCTGTCATAAAACCATTGTTTAGCCAACAACTTTAAACGCCATATTGTGTTAATTGTCTAAATTAAATGCCATGCAAAGTTAAATTCAAATCGGGTAAGTCGTTATTAATTTATGCCCAAATTTGTAAAAACCGTTAACACCAAATCTCTGTTATGTGCATTTTTAGCCAAAAACCTGAAATGCAGTTATTTTAGCAGCACTTCAAATATAACGTTCACAAAGTTTTATCAACATCGTTAAAGCCGTTTTCGAGAAAATTTGGAAAAACTAAAACCGTTATATGGGGAGTACCCGTTATAGCCGGGCTAAAACAAAAATTAGATTTCCCCCTCTAGGGAAACACCAAAAAAGTGCTACACACAAAGTTTGAAGAAAATCAGTGGTTTCAAACCAAAATGAAAAAAAGCAAAATTTTTAATTGCTAAATGAGTTAACAAAAAAAAAAATTAAAATCGTTGGAGCGGTTTTGGAATTAACCGATTTTTTAAAAATATTTTTACGAAATATCTTTCTAAGTTCAAGTTTTTTGAACTAAATTTATTACTTTAAAACTAAATTTCATAAAAATCCGTCAACAGGTTCTTGAAATATTTAATTTACTACAACAGTACTTTAAACATTATTTAAAACTTAAATTAAAACAATAAAAAGGCTAAAAACAGCCAAATAAAAAATTATTAAGTGGAGTAGGTAGGGATATGAATGTAATTAAATTTTGAAGGTTTTGTGGCCTTCAAACAATTTTGGCCAAAATTTGTATGTCTGAAATAGATGGGTACGGCAGTTTCATTATTAAACTTCGTTCAACTCGCATAAACCGTCATCGTCATCGAGTCGAAATTTAAAAATACCGTTATATGGCAGGTACCGTTAAATATACCGATCCGTTTAGGATGTAGGTGACGAGACACACACACAAACAGAGGCCCTTATTGCGAGTGTCGTTTGACATTCGATGCGATAAAAGGCGAAATGATCGATAAATTTTCGTTTTGGTATTGTGTAACTTGATCGACAGAGATATCACTGTACTGTGAATAAGGAATACGATTATTGTGAATAAACCTTATATTTTGGCATTTGGGGTAGTGTCACATAATTTTGTTGAGAAAATAAAACTCATACGCAGTCGATCAGAAACATGTGAATGACAAAGATCTATACCTTATACGAAATTTTTCTCAAAATTGATGTTCGCAATACCAAATCAAATTTTCGAAGTTCGATTATCGACCAAAGTCATTTATCGATAGATAAATATAATAAATCACTTTTACGAACTATTTATTGTCGTTTTTTAATTAAAGTTGCCTTCGGATTCCATCTGGACTGACCGGGATCAAATTGAGGGAACACAATCCCTGGATTTAAATAATTTTTAACAAACGGGTCGACGGATCGCTTTTGAAGGTTTTTCCGAGAATTTGTTTGGTTACTAACTTCTTTCTAAAGACGAACGCAAATTCGAAAAGGTGGATTGAGAAATGTTTACAAAAAATGAACAAATAACAAATATTTTCCGACCGCAACGTTTTGCTTAAAGTAGATTGTATTTTTTTTTTTTAAACTAAACCAATTGACAATTTAGAAGTGTGACCAGATGTGTAATAAGTAAATAGAAACTTTGAAGTACCCTGATGTAGTTCTTTTTTTTTTTTTTTGTTAAATAATTTAGACATAATTAAGGTGACATAAAAGTTTAAAAACAAATCTAGATTTTTATTATACAAAAATATATAGTTAATTTGCGTCTGTTTCATATAATTCAACTAAACATATTGTTTGCCTAAATTTGAAAATTCGAGGTTTTTTTTTAAATACTTAACTTTTTCAGTCCTTAACATAACTTTGCTTTGATTTATATATTTTTTTTTTAAGGATTGATATTCCCAAAAACTTTTTTACAAACATGTTTTGAAAAAAAATCAGATTGGTCATTCTAATCAATTGAATTGTCAAATTAAATGAGATTCTTTTATGTTCATTTTGTGTAATCATTCGAAAATGAATATTTTTCATTCGAATGTCAAAATACACAAAATTCATTCGAATGAATAGATCTATTCTATCGAATAAACTATTGGATCGAATCTCGTTTTTTTTTGTACGAATCCAATACAACTACTTGCCTTATATTACCTATAATCACAAGAAAAAATCGTTCTTCGGATTGTTCTTCGATATAATGAAGTGCAAAATATAATAACAAGTGTGAAAAGTGAAAAATTGTGTATAAAGCGCAAATATTCATAAGTGACGAATAAAAAATAATTGGTAGATTTTATCCACCAAAAGGTGACGCTCACGCTGGTTCTGTTTCAATGTAACTTGAAACGATTTATTATGCATACTATATACTATAACATCGCTGTTATTGCTTTCATTTGCCATCGACTTATTCAATACGCTGCAGCCAAACTGAGATGAAAACGTCCTATCTTTCCGGTGCTGGCAATATTTCTTGGACAAACTATAACATTATTTTTTAAATACAACTGTTCCTTTCATCTATGACACAAATAACAAATAACGGATTCAATGGAGCCAAACTTCCGAATTTCGAAATTCGTAGCAAATATCAACTACGAATACACTTCGAATAAATTGGGAAACATTTTCAATTACGATACGTAGTATAGCTAATTATGAAAGCTATGACGATAAGGACAAACTTGTGTTTTCGGTTAAATAAATCAAATAAAATATATATTAAGCAACCGCGTAATAAAAATCCTTGTAAAAAGTTGTATCGCATTGTTTTATTTGTTTCTCTTTTTTGCTTAGAGTTGTCACAATGAAAGTATAAACTCGGGTCTTAATATTTACATACAATACAAAGTTAAACAAGAGTTTCTTCCCTTTAAGAATGTATTTTCAGTTTTTGACAACTTTTTGTTTTTTGTTCTTTGTTTTTTTTTCTTTTGTGGAATTCTACCGAAAATTGTTTATATTTTTGAACGTACAAAAAATCAGTGATCTTGGTATAAATTGTATAAATAGCTCAGCGGTCAATAACTTAAACATATCTTATAAATAAGATTCAAGCTGCTTCAGGTTTGAAGCAGAACAATGATCGGTTAAGAAATAATTAATATGTTTGCATTCATATAAGACAAACAACCAAGCAAATAGGTATATGATACAAAATGGTAATTTAATATTTACATATCTATAAACTGTCTACAAAAAAATGAAGTTATTTAAATTTTTGATTTGAGAGTACTCAATTCACCTAGGTAGTAACTTTAGTCACCTTTTTACCCCGTATTTTCAATTTGAGAGTTAGAAAACCCTCCACAAAGGTTCATGACCTAATTTCGTATTCAATTTACACGCAATCATGTATACCTACTCGAGTGTTAACATATAATGTTGGTCAAGAACAATGCATATGTATATACCGATGACTTGTTTCGTAAATAAAAATATTAAATTAAACAACAATGGTACCTGGGACAATGAAACAACAGAATTATCATCATTGATGGCTTCTTCGACAATCAGACGGTTTGGGCGATCCTTCCTCTTCAAAATTGCAGTAGCTAGATCATCACTAGAAATGAAAATATATTATTATTCAAAAAATTCCCAAATAAATGATTTTAAGTGAAAAATATGAGAAAACATTCAACATTTATAATAAAATTATAAAAAAAACATACTTCCATCTCTTCGGTTGATTTAATTCTTGTTCTTTGAACGCCATTTTAATTCTCCACGACAGACGAATGTATAAGCAAAAAAAAAAAAGAACAAAAAAGACGAACAGCAGCGGCAAAGTTATGAAGAAAATTATTTATTAATAATTTTCAATCGTTTTCTAGGGTCACTTTGACGGGATAAACAAAAAACGATTTTTCAAAGGCACAGTACAAAGGATGTTTTAGATATTTTTACACATTAATTTGTTTAATGTTAATCTTTAATGAAATAAAGGCCACAGAAACTTCTAGTCCGATGCCACATTACAAAGATTAGAATGATGAAATAGTTGCATGATAATTAATGGGGATATCTTTTGAAAAATGTAATTGAAAACATTAATAATTAAAATTTTCATTTTTTTATGTACATAGTACTTCCATCATGATGTTTGTGAGTTCTTTGTGAAAAGCTGGCTGCTGAATTGCAAGATGACAAGCAAAATTGAAGGTGGTTCTGTGTCGGCTTTGTCGTAAAGTTGGTTTTCTCTGATTTTAGCACTTTAATTGTTTAATTTTTTGGTGTTTACTTACTTTTTCGAGTCAGCCATGATTTAGAGATAGTTTGTAAATAAAATTAAGGTGATTTTACACTTAAAATATTATTTTTTCGCAGGTATAAACGTGATGCACAAAACTCTGGGTTGCTGAACTTTTTTCCTTCTTCTTTTTCGTCGTCGTGCCTTGTCGACCGCTGAGTCAATCGAAGTCCGAACAGAGGTACCAACCACTTAATTGCGGTGTCGGAAACTTCGAATGTTTGTTCATGAGTGTTGGCAATTGTAGATGGTGGTAAGGGCGTTGCCATCATGTTGGGTGAGTAGTGTTCGTGGTGGTAAATTACAGCAACTTGCTATAATGAACTTTTGTAGAGATTACATAAATATCGTGGTTATTGCTTTAACCTATCTGTTTTGGTGGCTTAACGAGATAACGGGTTAGTTAACTAGAGTAATGACATAACTCGGTATTCTGGGGTTAAAAGAAGTGAACAAAATGAAACTGTTAAATACTGGAATTAACTCAGTGTTATGTCGAATTCCTTTGAAATAAAAAGTTGACTTTTTTCGGACTAAAGTCGCTTTTTTTCGGACTAAAGTTGCTTTTTTTCCGAAAATCATGATCCATAGACAAGAAAAAGTTGCTTTTTTTCCCCTCAGATCAACTTTTCTTGAATCTCGATTTGATAGCTAGATTCACACCTATTTGCACACATACTTAACAGATTTGATTTCTTCCGTCAGACGAGCCGTTTAATTGTGTAGTTTGGTTTATTTTAATATAGATTTCTCAAATAAAATAATTTTAAAATAATCTATTGGACGGGAGCCTTGTTGTTAATAGTGCAATATGTTAATAAAGTGAACTTAAGTGAATTGTTTAGATCGCGTCTATAAAATATACACCACACAATCACAGAAAAAAAGCAACTTTGTTGTTTCAACATCCATTGAAAGGAAAAAAAGTCAACTTTTCCGATCAAATCTGAAAAAATCTAAGGAATTCGACATTAAATACATATAATCCGGAGTGAACAAAATGTGCATAAGGCCTTGTGCATTTGATCCCATGATTAAATTTTGACACTACTGAGGTGAATACAGACGTCAAAAATTATTCTGCTCAGGAGCTCGTTAAAATTTTAGCAAGTGATTAATTTTTGAGATTTGTTTTGATACGTTCGTACGATACACATCTTTTTATTACCGGCTGCGTTCATTATTGCATCTTTTTTTATCGATTGTTTCCAAAGCAATCTGAATAGCTTCGTGTTGTTGTGAAAAACTGTTAGTGCATTTATGTTAACACTCCAAGCACACTCGAATGAAATTTGTAGCATTTTGCATTAAAGGAACGAAAAATATTAACTTTTGTTAACGAAAATAACTATTGTTAACTATAGTCAACTATTGTTATTAACGTACTAAAGGTATCTGGATAGACAAGGAATCTCAATGGGAAATTTAAATTTTAAAAACTCCCTATTAATTCAATTTTGACACAGCAAAAAGCTTAAATTTTATTCACCCCAATAAAAAGGGATCAAATTTAACAACAATTTTACCGGAATAGGCACACGGCCTAAGAATTTTTTTATTACATCATCAATTGTTTTGTATACCTACTTATGTCATTGACGTATTACATATGGACCTCCAGTTGCCAATTTCATGCGTGTTTTCAACATAACTAGGGGTGGCATCAACTACTAGCGGGGAATCTGCGTAACAGTGATATGATTTTTTTAATTAATTATTTACTATTGAAATATTTTGCTGGAAATTATTATCAAACTACTTTTATTTTAAAAAACACATCCATTCCTTATGCCATGAGTTACTTACAGATGAATATATTATCGTTTTCATTTAAATTCAAATGGCGAAATTAGTACACGTATTTAACACTAAAATATGATGGCGTTTTTAGGCTGTTTTTAGCTGGAACAACTTTTCTTGGCTGTTTGTATGAAAATTTCAACCAACTGGCTGGAACAACATTGACGTACTAGATATGGACCATCTAGTACGTCAATGACTTTTTTTTTTCTTGCTGATGGAGATTTTTCAATGTAGGGCTTCGTAAAAGCCGTTTATTTCAATTCCACAGGTTAAACCAGTTGCGAACTCGAACAAGGGTATTTTTTTTAGAATTATTAAAATATAATGACTAACCTAATAATATATTTAAATAAACAATGTATGTATTTATTTCAAAATAATCAAGTCTTTTACAAATAAGTCTTATCTCAAAAAACAAACGGGAAATATTTTATATCTCAGTTTCTTCACATAAAAAAAAATTTTTTGTGATAAGACTTTTTCGCTTAGGAACCTAGTAGGTACAGTCGAAGTGAAAAGCTGTAAATATTTCTCCTCTAATGAGTTCACGGCAACATGAATTTCTTACAAAGGTAGGTACATACATAAGACCAATTATTTATCACAATATGCGAAAATAAGTACTCTATGAAAATAAAATGGAACTATAGGAGTAGATAGGTATAGGTACCTACTTAAAACAAAGGAAATAATTATTATTGGTTTGTAGATATTTTACATTCCCGTAAACGAAAAGAAATCCGTCCAGTCGTTTTCAAGATAAGCAAGAATAAACAGTCGGTGAGGCAGACAGACAAACATTTTGAAAATTGATTTTTTGTATATTCTTTCATACACTCCGAGTGTTTAAATTTACATTGCGATCTGCTTTGAAGAACAGTTGTTTTTTTCATACAAACCACCGAGCGTGCTAAAGCTTACAAAATTGGACGGATTTGTAGTGTGATCTGTATTTTAAAACTTAAGCAACAAAAATTTGTTCAAAAAACATGAAAGGAGGTTGAAAGATTAACAAGAATTGGAAGCACATGCACATCTTAAAATTGCATATTTGCACTTCAATCAAAATGCTGTTCTTGTCATTTTTAACCTACTCTTATCTTGCTCTTGCGGCAAGTTACTGGGAAATATGACAAAAATTGAATTAAAAAAAAAAACCGACAGACAAGAACACAGGTCATCAACTTGTTTACTCTTCCGTCTCCTCCAGTAGAAAAAATGTTTACATGTGCTTTTCTATACGTGAATACGTGTGAACTGCTAAATGCAAAATTGTAAGAATGTATTGTCTAACCAAATTTGACTTTTGACAGTCCCATTTGGAATTAACGCACACGCATACAGAGTTAAATCTCTGCAGTTTTGACAGTTCGTAGGAAAAAAGTGGGTGGAGCCTCCTGAAATGATGTTCTATTTATTTATTTTTCTATGGACAAGAAGAACATTATCCAAACGTTTATAGGAACATAGCGAATCCATATAACAAAACTAACCAAAAATTCTGCATTCGCTAGTCAATCATGTTCTATCGAACAATCACTTTGATGTTTCAATAGGGGATTGGAGGCTATACGTGTGGCGCTGCAGTAGTCAAGTTTGTACTAAAGAGCAAAGATAACTTAGTGCTAATTTTGTAAAGCCGTAGTGCATTTAAACTTTTCCATATTCGTGTGCCGCTGTATAAGTATAGTAGTCAAGTTTGTACTTAAGAGCAAAGATAACTTAGTTCTAATTTTGACTACCAATTGCGCATTTTAAATTTACCAATCCTCAATAAACAGAGATGTGGACAATATCAACCTCGACAACGGAAACATTGAAACTGATCTCTTCAAACTTATTTAATTAAGAAGGTGCACTTCAACATCTTTACCAACACAGCTTTTAGTCATCTGTTTACTGTTTTTCGTATATTTACCTAGATACCAGTTGTTTTTTATTTTATTTTTGTTTTTATTCGATTTGCTGATGATGACAAATAATTTGTCGAAATGCAACTAAACAAATAAATTTTTAAATAAATAAATTAAAAAAAAAATAGGTATGTATACATACTACTCAAATTAAGGTGTTTTATTGTTTTTTTTTAACTTTATATTTATCTAATCGGAGTGTCACGTTTTAATTGTTCTTTATCTTCAAACCTTAAAAGAAAACTTGAATATAAAAAAAGTATTTTAAAAAATATACTTGTTTTCATTTTATTTAGCAATATTTGTTGGACATAGCAGAATTATGATATCAAGTTTCATCAAAATCAGTAAATAAATTGACCAGATAGTCGGTATTTTTTTACGAAAAACTTCATCGTTGGCATTCGAAATTTTATCAAAATTGATTGTATTTTTTTTTTCAAGAAAAATCTGACTTTCATTTAATTTATTCTGTTTTGTTTTAACACTTGCAGTATTATTAATAAAAAAAAACCTATTTGCTTCCTTATTCATGAGTTAGCTAACAGAGAGATTCATATAACTTATCCGTTTGATAACTTTTCTTATTATTAATAAACATATAATAATTTCTTGTTCCGTTCCCGTTTTTATTTTTATTTTCTCTCTCTTTTTCAAATCGTACTAAAATTATGAGAAAAGAGAGCGTGTTGTAAGAGAACATTTACAGAAATTCGTGTTATAAAGTTATACTTTTCTTATCCTACTGTATTCGGTGAGTTAAATTTATTTTGTTTTTATTTCATGGTTTGTTAGCTCATTGATATTTATTGCTATTTGGTGTTGTTGTTTCCAGTTAGAGAACTGTTGTTGGGGGGGGGGGGGGGGGTTGTTTCCAGTTACAGAACTGTTTTTTTTTTTAAATTTCTCATATTTTAAAATTCGCCAAAACAATAAATTATTGAAGTTTCAAAAACTTGTTAATCTAAAAGTTACAACAATTTTAACCAGTTGTTCTAATTCACTTGTTAAAAAAGTACTTAATGTTTTGGGTGAGTGATTGTTAAGTGAGTCATCAGTCATGAGCAAAGTTCGAATTCTGTTTCAAATGCCTACTTTTGCGTTTTTTTTTGCCATTTATTATCTTGTATGCCTTTTTTCCCATTTTCACAATTTTATTTAATTTGTAACACAAATGGATCAAATAAACAAAATGAAACATCTATTGAATAAGATGATAAGAAGCTCTTCTTTTATCAAAAGCACCTAATCTTACCATAATAATGCGTAAACTCTATAACTTTCTCGCGCAAATTATCATGCGTCGACAAAAATCATGTATCTTCTGATTGTGGAAAATAAACGAAGTAATAAATGGTGATTTGAACACTTAAGTTCTTGGAAACGAAAAGGTTATCAATATTGCAACTTTAAAGTGGGCCGTTCCTGGTTTAAGCACATATGGAAAGGACGTTTAACCTTTTTAAGGCCATGCAGGAGTCATGAATGACTCATGACACCTACTCAAAAACTTTTTTTAAATGAATAATAACTTGCCTTTTTGTTTTTAGAAATTAATTTTCCAGATAATCAAGATATGGAAATAAATTTTGCTATAAAAAGACTGCTCTTGTAAACATGTCTTTCAATCAGAACAAGTGTTCTGAAAGTATTAAAGTGTTATTTTATTGAATTTTTTTTTTACTTGCTAACGTTAAATTATAAAAAAAATAGTTTTCGCAACAATGCGTGTTTTAATTTTTTTGGCTGGGGTTATACTCACTGCAAGTGCATTTACACTAAGCGACGTCGCTCGAGAAGAATGGAATACGTTCAAGGATTTAGTAGGGACTTCCAAATTTAGAAAAAAATAATTATAACAATATTTTAAAATTAAGCTTAAATTTACTGATTTAAATCAATCACAATCTCTAAATATGTATGTTTCAGTTAAGCTATGTACATATGTAGTAATTAAATTCTATGTTTGTTATTTATTTTTTTTTTTGTTTTCTATCAAATAATGTTTTGAATAGCTTAATTGAAACTTAGTTGGACATTAGGTGTGTTTTATTGAGAATGTTACTGACAAAATTTAAGTAGATTAAGAAATCTTCTATAAAACGACCCAGTATAACATCGGCTATAAGCTTGTGTACCAACGTCCAGAAATAAGATGGAGAACTATTGTGAATGAAAGGAGAAGTAAAGCGACCTTTACATGCGGTCAGTCAGAGGACGTCAGTCATCTACACATAGTATAATCAGTCATCAGGCAAAATCAAAAGGGTTTTGATTTTTTGTCAAACAAATGCACGCATACAGACTTATTTTTACAAACACTGTATAACAGATTAACGTCAAATGACTGACCGGGCAAAGGTCGCTTAAGGTTACTCGCTATAAAGCAATTGTTCTTTTTGTAGTGCATGGAAATTTATAAAACATTTGTTTTCAATAAAACGCGCCTATTGTTAAACAAGCCTTTAGTGTGAATACATACTTACTCTCATTTTAACGAAAATTTTAAATCGATCTAAAGGGCCCTACCCATAGAACGCGTTGCTTGCGTGGAGTCGTCGGCCTCAACTAGAGTGCAATATTTAATACACAGGTACTTATGAGAATAAGCCATTCATAGGCAAAACGCTGTCTATGGGTCGGTTCTCGGTTATCATAAGAACCTGTGTTTTTAACATTGTACTCAGTTGAAAGCGACCATGCAACGCGCGTTCTATGGGTTTGCCTCTTAAGGATATGAGTGAAAATGCGCTTCTGCCCGAGCATAAGGTACGCCGTACTGAGTGCACCAGCTTCTCGCTTTATCGCTTTGTCGCTTTCCGGTCCGATTCATGCAGGTACTATTAGAACCAGCGCGATTCTAGCTGGTTGTGGTCCTAGTGGACATCGCGTTTGCAAAGCAGGTTTCTTAGTTTTAGAAATCATGAATCTTTCGAGTGAAGAACTTTTGTGCGTAGGTATTTATTGCGTTGAAAAGTGTGCAGATGATTCTACCGGAAAGGCACCTATCCAATTATTGAAAACAGAAAAAAATAAATGATTACTGACATTAATATCGTGTCAAGATTTTATTTGGAAAAGGCGAGGTGGAGACACTCTACTGATGCCAAAAATCTACTTTTGCTTTTATTTTGAAAAATTACATGTTACGTTTGAAAGTCAAACAAATATTTTTAAAGACACCGAAGAGAAGATGACAGGAGATCGAGATACCTATGCAAATTGTTTTTAAATATCTGAGAGTGGAAAAATTGAGCCGGGTAAAGCATTCCACATTCGTTTAGTGTAGCTAAAGAAAGAATCTCTGTACTTTACTGTGCGTCAAATCCCGATGGCGATTGGTCAACTGATGTGCATTCCTTGCAGAGCGAGTATTACCGTTGAATTATTTCAGCGAAGGAATGCAACTGGCTATTTCACTGGAACACTCTTTATAAAAGGAACGCTAAAATAAAGAAAGACAAGAAACGTTGCGACGATGTTCAAGCGATGTGTCAATGTGTGTGAACTTGTCTTCTATATTGTCCTGGCGCCTATTAATTTAAAAACTCTTTTCTGAATTCTATCCATAAAGCTCAAATAGGTTATAGGAGCACCTGCCCATCATTAGACATGAGAATTGTACTCCAAGCTTTGGACGGATTTTTTTTGTTTTTTTTTTTTATAACTAAACACGCACTCAAGTCATGAGTCATAACTTCTGACTACCCTTATAATGTTTTATTTAACACAGCACGAGTGTTTAGGAAATACGAAGAGGGTGGAGGAGGAGATACCGATAACAACTGAAACGCCTGGGCATCATGAACAAAAGAATACAAGATTACCACACTTTGGCATTTTTACTTAGTTGTTGTTTCACTTGTGACGTAATTTTCACTTGTGACGTAAGCACCATGCACTCTTTTTCTCATTGGTTGGGGTCATAACAAGATTCCACCATTTAATTGTTTTTCTGATGGGGGAGAATCGAGTGAGGTACGGCATTCCACATTCAAGTAGTACGACTGAAAAAAGAATCTCTATACATAATAATAAGTCCGAAGTTTGTCTAAAGAGAATGACCACGTTATAGTTTCGAAAGTTCTCAATTGGGCAAACGGCTCATACATTTTTTTTGTGCAGAATTTAGATAAACCTTAGCGGCTGATATTATCTTAACGTTGGTCTTAACCATAAAGCCTTGTTTAACTTTCAGCTTACCTACAACAAGCAATATGTAGACGAAACAGAAGAATTGTTGCGCAGGGAAATATTTATGCAAAAAAAAACTGATTATCGAAAAACATAACCAGAAGTTCGAGGAAGGATTGGAGACATATTCAATGGCCATCAACAAAATATTCTGATTTAATGCATAAGAGATGCATCGTATGTTATGTGGACACAAACTTTCTCAAAAGTAAATAATATTCTACATTTCTTTCTCGTATGAAATTATTTTTTTTTGTTTGTTTGTTAATGTAGCACTTCCAACTTCGACGAGGCCAAACTTTTTAGAAGTCCAGAAAATATTGATCTACCAAATAGAGTTGATTGGAGGACAAAGAGATAGGTTACTGCTGTTAGAAACCAAGGTAGAATCAATTAATTCAGATTCTGTTTATATTTTTTAATTTTTCTTATATTACGTATAGGTTCGTGCGGATCGTGTTGGGCATTTTCGGCAGTAGGAGCAATTGAAGGTCAAAATGCTATGATAAACGGGAAATTGATCGCACTTTCACCGCAAAACCTTATCGATTGTTCACGTAGAAACTATGGTTGTAATGGTGGAGATGAACATGACGCCTTTCAAGATGTTAAGGACATGGGTGGCATAGTGTCCAAAAAATCATATCCTTACGTGGGATCTAATCATAAGTGTCATTTCAAAAAGAAAGATGTTAAAGTTATTGTTAAAGATATGAGAATCATTGCCAAGGGAAATGAATATGACCTTATGAATGCAGTTGCCCTTGTCGGTCCTATTTCAGTGGAAATGGATTGGGACAATAGATTGGACCTCTACCATAATGGTATTTTTCATCCTAATCATTGCAAGAGCGATGGTAAAAGTAAACACGCCGTATTAATAATTGGTTTTTGGAACTGAAAATGGCATGGATTACTGGCTGGTGAAGAACTCTTATGGTAAGAGTTGGGGTGATAAAGAATACTTTAAAATTGCGCGCAACATGAATGACCTATGTGGTCTTGCTGTAAGGGCAGTTTACCCAATCGTGAAGAGAAGAAGAACTTAAATTTAAATTATTTGTTTTCTTGTTGTCCATATACAGCATGTGTAAGCAACCTTACAAAAATCTACTAGTACAATTTTGTTTGTAAAATGTGTGTCGAGAGCCACACCAAAGAAACATTTCAAAAACATTTAAAAAACATTTCTGAAATGTTTCTTAAATGTCTATAATAATTTTTTTTTGTCTGGACGCTCGATAAACATGAGTTTTCAGAGAAAATCGTGGTATGCCACGAATTATTAAATATTACAATATATTTAACATTTTTTTTTTCAAAATCGTAGGACCAGTTTTCGAAAAAATCGATTTTTTTAAAATATTTTTTTTTTTAAATTTTGGAGAATGCCAATTTTAGCTAATTAATAATTTTCATCCGAAATATAAATTTCAAAAAGATTCATATATGATTTGGTTTTCAAAATATTCAATTTTCAAAAAAAAAAAAAATTGTTTGATTAATCTAATTTTTTTTTAAAGAACGTAATTAAAAAATTAAGTACTCCATTATTGTTTGGCTATTTAGTTCTTTTTAGAAATAAAATTTTGTAAAAATCCACTCAGTCGTTAACGAGAAAGTGAAAATTTAAAAAAACCTTTATATGGCAGGTACCGTTAAAACAGTTCCTTAAGAAATATTGTTCATGTCATCTGAAAGGCTTTAAGTTTAGTATCACTTATGTCAAATTTTATCAAAATCGTTAGAGCCGTTTTTGAGAAAAACTAGTTTTTTCATAACCGTTATATGGCAGCTGTACCGTTAGTTTTAGGCCTAGAACAAAAATTCAAAAAACTCGCCCCTGAATGTCCCCCTTAAAATCTTGTATACCGTGTTTGAAGGATATCGGTCCAACCGTTTAGGCTGCAGGTGCGAATGACAGACAGACAGACTGACAAACTGACAGACAGACACACAGACAGAATTGCCAGACCCACTTTTTTCGACTTCGCTATTATCGTTATGTCAAGTTTGATTGTTATCTAAAAACTTATTTTTTGCACGAATTCATAACTTGCCTTATAGTACCTATAATCGCAATTAAAAATAATCAACAGTTATTGCACCTACATTATGTGTATAGGTATCTGAATTTTAACTGTTTTTCCATGCCTGAAAACGAAAACAGAAAAACATGGGGTGACAACAATTATTCTTCTTTAAAGTAGAAGAAAAAAAGAATTAATATTGAAAAGCTCAATTTTGGTGTCAAAAAGCACTATTGTGCCACATCGGTAACTCTGATTGTTTATTGATGGCAAGTGGCGATGGATGGGTCTTCTTCTTCTCGTAACCAGGTAGGGTTCAATAAAAATATAGAAGTAATTTCAATTTCAAAAAAAATTGTCTGCGTTGTCCGCCATTTTGATAAATGCGTTTATGCGATTTTCTCGACCTCTATCGGCCATATAAACAATATTTTCTACAACTTACATCACAAATATTTTTGACAGATCTTTTGCATGCAAAGTTATTTGCAAAAAAACTGTCAAAATTTTGGAGATGAAAATTATTTTTAGCGATTATCTTTCCTACCGTTGATCGAAACATAATAAAATTTAATATACTATTGGTAGAATTTTAAATATCGACCTATCTGGAGCTGGAGGCGAGACCAGCTCAAGCTGATTGCTTAAAAATGTCATCAAAATTTGTCAAGTCGTTTTGGAGTCCATTGATCATGGCCATCAAGTTCAGTATTATTTTAAAGATCTTTTTTTTTTAAGTACCTACTATGTGGTAGAAGATTTTTTTCTTTTTGAGAAATATTATTAATAACTGTTTTCAATAAATAAAATCAAACAAAATTTAAAGTGAATAAAAAGTAACTGGCTTATATTTTGTTAATAATTGCATTCCATTTTCGATGCGGTGGTGTTACCAAATATTACGCAAAAGCCTTCTTTTATCATAATTTCTGGTTCAGTTTCATTAAAATACCACACAGTGAAGTATCAACATCCAGATGATTAACTTTCTTTTGACGTAACACCTTTTTCTTCTTATAACTAAAACAAAGAATGGCATCATTAATAAAACATTCAATTAATAAAAGCTTTAATTAAACCAGTTGGCTTACGGCTACTGCTCCAATTTAAACCAAAAAAATCTACTAAAAGGGCTCTATATTTTTAATTTGATGCGGACAACAAAACAACACTTAAAAGGGTTATTTCAAGTGTTAAAATAGTCGCTATTTTGCGACAGTTAAATTCCGGTCCGGTGATTGTCTTCTTAAAATAAGACAACAAAAGTCACACATTAAATCAAATTCCTGTGTGAAAATTGTTCTCCCACATTTTATAGTAAAATTTTAATTTAAAATTTTATAAAATCGAGTTATAAAAGACATTTTAAGAATCAATTTTGGCAAGTAAAAAGAAAAAAGAAAGTCAAGAGTAAAATAACATAAACAAAATCGAGATTGTGTCATATTATGCTAACAGCATATTGATTAGCATTTCTTCGGATTCAAATATTCATGTGTGGTTTTCTAATTTTAAACCACAACATTTTTTGCCACTAATTGGGTTAAATATTAACCGTGGATCATTTGTCATGTTACATAATACAATGACATAAGAAAGTGGATATATTTTGTAAGATTAATTAAAAATATCCAGTAAAACGTCAATTAGTTTTAAAGAAAACGATTTCAATGTTTCCAAGATGGAATATCTAATGGTAATGAGAATGACTAATCCTTTTTGGATTCACATCAAAAAATATTGGACAAATCTTCGAGCTATTATAGATTGCCATGTCGTAGTTGGATTTAACACTGAGATCAAATTACCGCATAAGTTTCGTATCAAAAAGTCTATAATATTAACGTATGTTATTACAATTTACAAGTAAATAGCTTTTATCGAAATTCAGAAGTTTGTTCTTCGTTAGATTTATTATAAAAAATCATTTGCAAATTTGCAAGCGTTCTAATTGTCTTATTAGGAAAGTTCTGCACATAATGAAATCTAAAAATTAGGTATACGTTACTCGTTAATCGCATGCGATAATTTGTCGTTGCATTTATTTGTATCAGGAGTTCTTAGGCATCTTATGTTAGGTTGTTTTTGTACTTGGGTAATATCATTCATAATAATACAAATTTCCGAAATAGCAGATACATAATATTTTGCTGACGAGGTTGTCTAACGAAATTTTAACGGGACTTTGCTGGACTTGTATACAAATAAAATGCACGCCTTTGTCTTATGTAAAATGTTTAGATTAAACACCGTATCAAATTTAAATGAAATCGTTTGAACCGTCATAGCCGGGTTAAAACAAAAAACGAGTTTCTCCTTTAGGGTATCACCAAAAAGTACTACACGAAGTCTGAAGAAAATCCGACCAACCATTCAGGCTGTAGATCGGGGCACAGACAACCGCACATCCGCCAATCCGCACATTCACTCATACTCACATACGCACAGACAGCCCGGCGGACGGCATGACGAAAACTACTTTTTTTGGGCTTCTCTATCATTGTAATGTCAGGTTTGATTAAAATCTCGAATTTTTTTTTTATACGAAACCCATACTTGCCCTATTGAGCAAGTAAAATAAAATGCATAACTGGGTCGCACGAACTTGCTCTTGTAGCAAACTATGGGACTAAAAAAATTGGAATTTATTAAATTTTGAAGAAACTTCGATAAATTTTAAAAAGTGGCTTAAACGTGAGATCAAGTTGTATGGCATCTATCATTAAACGGTTGTTTTGCCAAAAACTTTGAATGCCATCTTGTGCTCAATGTAAAGTTTAAAATATGTACTGAATTTGAAAGGAATCGGCTTAGTCGTTATCAATTCATTTATTATTCATTTAACTGCCTAACTTAAAATAAAATAAAAATAAACAACTAGCAATAGTTGTTATTATTATTTAAACCTTTTTTTTTCGTTATCAAGTTATGGCCAAATTTGTAAAAAACTGTTAACACCAAATCTCCCTTATGTGCATTTTTAGCCAAAAACCTAAAATGCAGTTGTATTAAGACTACAGCAAATATAACGTACAATATAACGTACTTCGATAAATTTTAAAAAGTGGCTGAAACGTGAGATCAAGTTGTATGGCAGCTATCATTAAACGGTTGTTTTGCCAAAAACTTTGAATGTCATCTTGTGCTCATAAAGTTTAAAATATGTACCGAATTTCAAAGAAATCGGCTTAGCCGTTATCAATTTATTTATTATTCATTTAACTGCCTAACTTAAAATAAAATAAAAATAAACAACTAGCAATAGTTGTTATTATTATTTAAACCTTTTTTTTCGTTATCAAGTTATGGCCAAATTTGTAAAAACTGTTAACACCAAATCTCCCTTATGTGCATTTTTAGCCAAAAACCTAAAATGCAGTTGTATTAAGACTACAGCAAATATAACGTACAGCAATTTTTATCAAAATCGTTTGAGCCGTTTTAGAGAAAATTTGGGAACCCGTTATAGCGGAACTAAAACAAAAATTTGAATTTCTCCTTTAGAGAATAACCAAAAAGTGCTATATGCGAAATTTGAACTAAATCCGTCAAACTTTTTAGGCTGTATGTCGGTGCACAGACAACCGCACATACGCACATACGCACATCCGCACATCCGCACATCAGCATATCCGCAAATACGCACATCCGGACAGACAGACTGACGGACAGCATGACGAAACCTACTTTTTTTGTATCGTAATGTCAGGTTTGATTAAAAGCTCGAATTTTTTTTTTCACAAGAAACCAATACTTGCCCTATTGAGCAAGTAAAAACAACATCATTGCAGATGAGAGCAGTTTACACACAAATAAAGGTCTACAGACTTCGCTGAATCCAGATAAATTTTGGGACCTAACTTAAGTTGTCCTGATAAAAACTGTATTGCCGACATTGTAATATCGATAGTTTTGTATGAAAATGTCATATTTTTTGTTAGTATTGGCGTGGCTTTGGCTAAATTCCGATCTCGTTTTTTCGCCCAATCCCATTATTTACTTGCAAGAAAAAAACGCCGCTATTATAGTAATACAGAGCTCATATGCAATAGTCTAAACTGAACGCCAGAAATTATAGGAACATAATGTAAGCATGTAATGTGTTAAATCTGAATGCTATAAAAGTGAAAAGTGATAAACATGTTTGGCGTGATCTTGATTTTTCTACTTTCCTATATCCTTAATTAACAAATCAAACCCATGAAAATGGAAATGGTGATCATTGGCAGTATTTCCGATGCCTTGGCTCTTTTCGTATTTTCAGATGAATAAGTGATGTAATAAATGTAGTTGTAAGCTTCATTTGCACCATAATAACAGGTTGGACAGCTGATTCAGTTTCAGTTTCGGTAACTGGCTTGATTTGAGGTTTGGTGAAGATGACCGAAATTTCTGGTTCCGATGCATTTTTTATACGTTAATGGTTTTGACAATGGTATTTTTAGAACTTTAGAGATGGTCCGTTCTTTCTCAATTATGTCCTGGAGAAGCTCGATTGGTTTAACGTATTCCCTTTTCATTGAATTATGTGGTTTTTCATTGGAAACTTTAGATATTGCTCAGAGATTTCAGATTGTTGTTGCCGAATGAAACACAAAAAGATTTTTTTGTTTTATATTTTTTTATTTTATGTTTGTTCATTTATAAATTGGCGAGAGGGAGACAAACTGAGTTCGCACTAACTTGAAAATAAGTTGACAGCCACACATTGTTGTGTATGTGAAAGTAGATGAAAAAATCTCACTAAAAATCGAGATATCTAGATGTTTTTTTTGACCAATGAAACGCAAAATCTAAGAAATATGGCAACAGAATATATTTAGATCAATAAAAAAGCACTTTTTGCGACCAATGAAAAACCTCATTAGTTACGTAGCGGTATCGTTGACGGAACATGTATATAACCATTTGAATAACAAAGAATTTCCACAACTTTAAAGTATTTTATTATGCCGAATAACAACAACTCAAAATCCAGCTTTGTTTCTAGATCTTACAAACTTCCAATCCATTTCGGATCAGATAGCGAAGGGATAGTAAAATATGGCTAGTAAAAGGTTTTTTTAAAATATGAGCAGAACCAAGTGTTAATTAGAAAACCAATAAAATAAAATGACAAATTGATAATTCATCGGATTAAATAACATATTTAGATTTTAGATAACTAATAATGCTTTTATCTTCGACAAAATGAACTGATACACTAATTTGATTATTTATTAGTTTTCATTCGATTGACCAAATTTGTATTTTCCACTGGTTAAATTTTATCTTTTGTGTGGGAGTCAGCGTGAATAAATAGCTCATACGCCTACAGCAATTTTACACATTTTCAACAGATTTTTAATAGGCGATTAATGATTTCGGTGGCTTTTTGATAAATGAATTTTTAAATTTTGTATAGATATTTTATAATGACAGACAATAGAGATAAATGGATACTTTTAATGATATATAATTGGAGATATTTAGAAATTCCACAAAGCTTTTATATTTTAATAATTTTTTTAATAATATTTTCAACATACATATCATCATTGATATAAATAATATAAATATAGAAAGTTTAGTCCAAAGAATTAATTAGATACAAATGACTGTGAAAAATGTGTTGGAGAAAAATATAATATAGGTATCTTATAATATTTTAGGTATTTAGGCTGTGTATCAATATATGTAGTTATATAGAACTGTATCCATTGGATAAATTCTTCCGGGTAAGATGTGTGTGGTGTTTGCTTGCATGGTTTTTATTATTATAATAATCAGTGCTTTAAAATGTTCCCTTTTAAAATACTTTTAATAAATTCACTGTCCCCAAAGAAATTGATTCTATTAAACCCTTAAAAAAATGTCTTTCGCTTCACTGTCCAACATATCAAATTGTGCAATATAGTTTTAAGATCAAAATAATGTAAATAATTGGACCTACAATAAAATATATCTAACTATCTGATACCGACCACTCAATTTCTATAATTGTTTGACAGCTTCGCACCTTATCATAAATGGTCAAAGCACACGAGACACTCTACTGTCCCCATACAAATCTATTGAAATACGTCCCTACGTTCAATACTTTTAATTTGTAACAATATGATACATGAAAAGCTGAAAAACAGTTAAAAATTGAGTGATGTGTATCAAATTTGATACATTGGACAATTTGAAGTTATTAATAAATGTTCATATAATATTTTTCACTATTTTTTTTATTTTTTTTACGTTAAGCCCTCAGGTAACTTGCCACAAGGCCCACAAAAACAAGTTTGTGCGGGCCAGTTGTACCTTTTTTACTTGTTGAAAACAAAACTTTATTTTTGGAAAAGATTTTTAAATATTTTCTAAAAAAGTTAGATGGCCATAGATGGCCATATATATCGACATAGAGCCATGGATCCAAATAGACCCGGTTCGAGTTGTACAAATGTATATGTATTTTCGACCGAGCCGTAAAATATTCAAAAAAATTCGATAGGGAAAAATTCGATATTTTGCAACATAATATAAAATTTGTTGTTGCAAAATATGTCAAAATAAATTGGCTCGATGTCTTTGATCACAATACAATTTTTTGAACTGAAGCCATTCGTATAGTCGGTCTGAATTTCTTCGCAGGATGGCTCCATCGTTTATAGCCAGCTTTAATTGCGATAAAATTCTAAGAAAAAAATATACCCAACATAATGCCACAGTTTTAGAGTTATACTGACATAAAATGCAAAGTGGACGCTATAATGAACGGAAGAAGCTATTCAAGTTATTCAAGAATGATTTGGTGAATTTGTGAGTGGAATAGTAAGGGACTATCTTAACTAAAGTTGTAACGAAGATAGTCATGGCGTATCTGGATTTTCTTTAAGATATACATAGGGGAGGGTTCGTTATAAGGTTTCACAACACCTGAAACCTTATCAGTTAGTGTTTATTCTATTTCTCTTTCTCTTTTCCTCTTCTCTTAAAATCCTATTTTTTTGTATCCCTTTTTAATATTCCATGTTTCCCCTCTTTCTTTTCTAAATAAATAAATAAACAAACATATAGGCACGATAATTATGTGTGCTTAGGGAAGCAAGATCCCACCCCACCGACGAGCTAATGCCTGTGCGATCGCAAGCGTGCCTACAGCTGCAGAGGGACAAAGGTCAACCAACATCTTAGTTATCCACCAAAACCAACTACCTATGTAAGTAACAATTCAATCACAGATGTAAAGTACCATACGTTATATAACAACATTTTGTATGTAAAGTTCTTTGACCACAACTAAACCTTTCTTCATACTTCTGCCTCGGGCCTGTTAATTAATAAATAATTCACCTATTAGCTTTAGGGCCAGTCTTTTCAGCTCTGGTTAAATTTAACCATTTGTTATTTTAGCTGGTAACCATAGAAACACAAACAAAATCTATTTTTTTTTTATTTTTTTTTTACACTATCAGATCTATTTTCAAATGGAGCTTAAAGCAAGCATCAACATATGAAAGAAAGATTTGCCAACACATATAATGTGTCCCACTGGCTCATCACTTAGTGCAGGTGTTAGTTGTTAGTAAGCACAATGGTACAAAAACAAAAACACATGCACATAAATACAACATAAATACATTATTACAATACAACACAGAAACAATTATGATCGTGGAGCACTGGTTCTAAAGAGAGTTTTTAAAATATTTTTATTTAAATTAAAGTCTATAAGGCTCTCATTCAAGTTATAAAACTTACTCATCCGTGTGAGAGGCTCATGCATGCCATAATTAGTTCTGTGGAGTTCAATATGTAAAAGTTCAGATCTTCGTAGGTGGTAAGACCCTCCGCGGTAGTTTAAGCCAATAGAAGCTAACAGGTCCGAAGCATCAATTTGTCCGCTGATAAGTTGATGAAGAAAAATTAAATCATTATTTACCCTTCGTTGGTGTAAAGATTGAATCTGCAAAAGCTGTATCCGATGTTCATAAGGTGGCAGATTATAAGGATCGGCCCAAGGAAGGCCTTTAAGAGCAAAGCGAATAAACTTGTGCTGCACTGATTCAATACGGTTCTTATGGATTTCATAAAAAGGAGTCCATACTTGTGAGGCATATTCAAGATGAGGCCTTACGTAGCAGTTGTACAATGAGAGAGTGACGTACGGATCGTTAAATTCTTTTGCCCACCGTTTTATGAATCCAAGCATAGAGTTCGCTTTATTTACAATAAAATTAATATGTTCAGAAAATTCTAGATTAGCACTAAAATTTACACCTAAGTCTTTGAAACTAACCACGCGACAGATTTTATTTTGAGATATACAATATTCAAAGAAACTTGAAGATCTTTTCTTTGAGAAGGTCATTGTTTGGCATTTTTTAGGGTTAAGAGTTAACCCGTTTTTATAACACCATTCACTGAAACTATTGACATCAGCCTGCAGAAGATTGTGGTCATTAGGAGATTTGATTGTTTTAAAAATTTTCATATCGTCTGCAAATATGATTAAAAACTGAAATAACCAATTGTTACACATAACCAGTGTTGAAAAGACTGGCTCTTAGTATGTTATAAGGGTTAACATCTCCTATTAAATCAAACCAGCATTATTATTTTTTTTTTTTTTCAATCCAAAAACATTCGTTAGATAAAACATCAAAATCATTCAAAGTCAGTTTTCGTGTAAATTAACCACTTATAGATACAAAAAGTAACACTTTAATCAAAATCTTTCAAGACGGGTGATCAATTAATCATATTTTCTCAAATAAAAATAAATAAAACAAAAAATGGTGGGAATCACATTTACATAATATCAGAATTTCAAACCATCAAAGTTAAAGATTTCCTCCACAAAAGCTCTTTAATTACTCATAAACATTCGACAAAACAATTTGCAGTTGATTTTGATAGAAATATCTGAGAGTGTGAATCTTTCCCATGACCGTAGTAGCATGTTATACAACAATTCATTTTGATTGTCTCACACATCTAACATGACGACCTAATTTTATAATTTTTGTCTTAAGAGATGTACTCTGTCGAAAATGGTGTTGAAGCTTCATGCCGACTCTATTGAAGATTGAAGTGCTCCTCTCATTGACATTGCAATTTAATTTACCAACATTATAATCGCACTTAGGTGTTTGTTGAAAAACTCGCTCATCTATAATTTGAAATCTTAGAAATTGGCCTTACTTTCGCTAATGACTTTGACACGAACTAAATCGCAATAATAAAGATTGATGTCTTAAGGAAGATGATTGGGTTATGTTTAATATTGTTTGAAATTTAAACAGAAACAAAAAGTAACAAGATTTTTAATACTATTTACAAGTAGGTAATTACTTGCGTAAGAGTCTTGAGGAAGCCTCGAGAGTAGTCCTTTTTTTCCTATTTTCTAGTCGGTCATTAAATATCTGACTTATTTTAATATGTTTCTTGTATAAGATCTACAACATATTTGCTTTGGGCTGAAAGATACTATACGGGTAATTTGGCTCAATTATATTGGTCTGGTCTCGATAGACGTGTTGCGATTGTTAATTAATAGTTATTTGAAAAACTTTGGATGTGATCGGTGGCTGCAAAGATTGAATAGACAATCTAAATGCTTATCGCAGGTTATAAAACTTGCCATGTTTCCTATGTTATTAAATTGAATGTAACAGACATTCGTACAAAAAAACGGTCTATATTTATTCGCACGATCGATTGTATAATTATGGTAGTAGATTTATTATAGGTAGCACTTATTTTTTGTAGCAGAAGTTTAAATAGTTATGTATCGCACTCGAAAAATAAAATAGTTAATAAGATAATCATTAATAAGTTATTGAGACCTTTCATTATATTTGTACAAAATGTAATTTCCGTTGCCATTTAAGACAAAAATGTAATACATTCACGAAAAAAGTGGTGCTGATGAGTCAAGTGTTTTGACTTGTTTTTTATAAAGTATGGTTAATTGGGTAAGAAGCAATCGATCAGCAGCGCTGACTGTGGAAAAATATGAAATTGACAACAATTTTAATTTAAAAAATTTCGTTTTTATTCTACGCATTTTGAGTTCTTGGGATTGGGTATTAATGAGGAAAGGTAAAGTAAGTGCTGTTATAGTGTTATCAAGAAACATCTTTGACTCAAAGGCAAAACCTTCACGATTGTTGTAAATAACTTGCAAAGACTTCGTCTACCAACAAGGATGCATGCACTATTACAACTCGCAAAGTGTGATCAATGCAGGAATAAAACAAAGAACCTACACCTCCCCTCAGATAACCACGCAAACTTCTGACTCTGCAGTACCATACTTGCTGCAGAAGTATGGAACTTATCAACAATGGATGAATATTTGCTTAAGTGTTTTGAGAATAAAGATTCTTCGTATAATTGTTGGTCCAGTGTACTATGTATATCAGCTCTACGATTGTACGATGACTGCGGTCTTCGCTGTCTTTGTAAGCTCCAAAAGGCAGTTTGTGAATTTTAATGTAAGTACCCTAAATAAAGTTTTTTTTTACACTTTTGTAAAAGTTTTGCAAAGCACTTGTGGTGTCGTCTCATCGAAAAATATGTGCATATTCATGATTTCCATGATCATACTTCAAAAATTTCGGTTGGTGATCGTGAAGTATGTACCGATTTTTTTTTAATATTAAAAAATCGGGGTTTAAGAACCAAAAACTCCCGCAGAAAGTGTAAAGTTAGCCTTCATTTTTTTTAAATTCAATTTTTTTAATTTTTTAGAATGTTAAAGTTGGGTTTATCATTATTGTTCAAAAAAATTAACATACCAGCTTTTTAGTCCAGTAAAATTATACATCACAGTATGCATCAAATGCGATAGTTCTGATTTTTTTGCAGACTTGTTTATAATGTTGGCCTTATGAATAATCCATGTTTGTGACCTCGAGCGCCGAATGCAACTTTGTCAAAAACCGAAAAAACCGCGGCGTTTTTTCAGTTTTTGGCGATTATAACCCTAAAGAACTAGTTAAACTGAAACTTTCTCTGTAGACCCAACAGTTTCCGAGATTAAGCCCTTCAAAGTTTATCATTTTTTTCGAACTTGCAATTTTTTGCAATATTTTACACGTCACTTGAATAAAATGCTTTTCAGTCTGCAGCCACAGCATAAGAAGATATCCCAGAAGTCGACGATCTGTCCGATGTTGAAATGGAGATTGACTTGTTGGCACAAGACGTCGAAAATTTATCACTAACTTCCCTGATGGGGATATGCCATCCCAATACATCGATCCAAATAAGGACGAACCTCAACCGGGACCTTCCAAAAGAGCAAAATTAATTTAATTTTTTAATTTAATAATAATACCCAATTTCAATAAAAGAAATTAAACTATTAACTTTTGTTGAACTTATCATTCTTCATATCTTTTTCTTTTTTAACATCCCATTATAAAAATACAGGGCTTCGATAGTAGAATCAGGGTCAAAATTCATTCACAACGGCAGAATTGCAAAAATAAATGTGAAGTTCGAAAAATGATAAACTTTGAAAAGCTTAATATCGGAAATTTATGGGTCTACAGAGACAGTTTTAATATCATTTTGTAAGAAATTAAGTCTACTTTTAAAACTTTTCGGCAATTGTTTTTTTTCAAAAACTAGTCCTTTAGGGTTATAATCGCCAAAAACTGAAAAAACTGCTTTTTTCGTGGTTTTTGACAAAGTTGCGTTCGGCGCTCGAGGTCACAAACTTGGCCAACATCACTACCGGATTTGACGCATACTACCCCATACTCTCATACTCTATTTGAATTTTCGAAGATAGAGCATTTTAATTTTATTTTCTTTCAAAAATTCAAAAACTCCCCACCCTTATGACTTTAACCAAATTATACTTTGAATCTTAATAAGTGTTTTTAAATACTACTTGTGAAAAAAATATATTTAGTCTTAAATATATTTTGAATAACAAAATCTAAAGAAAAACTTCATTATTGGCAAAAAATCTGTTACACAAAATTTTATCAAAACCGATCGTATTTTTTTTGGAGTAAAATGGAATTTTCAATGGCAGGTAGGTACCGTTAAAAAGCTAGTTCTAAACATTTTTTTGACGGAAAACAACACCGCTCGCTTTCTTACATTTTCTAAACCTATTCCCTTCTTTATTATTTGCAGAATTTTGAAAGGCAGATTTTGAAATGCAAGCTGAATTTTGGAAAGCAGAATTTTGACAAACGAATAGAATTTTGTACCCAACCCTTTTTTATTTAAGCTAAAACTAGTTTAAATGCCCTCGAAAGGGACCACATCATTTATACTTCACCGCTTCAAGTATCTGCTTTTGGGATTCGCTGCTTCACAGTTTCATCATCATCATCATCGGCTCGACAACCGGGGTCCGGTCCTGGCCTCCTTCAACAAGTCTCTCCACCTATCCCGGTCTCGAGCCGACGCCATCCAGTTTGCACCCCAAGACTCCGGGCGTCCTGGTCCACGCCATCTCTCCAGCACAAGCATGGTCTACCACGCTGTCGTCGGTTCCTCTTCGCTCAGGCGAGCAGGTGCCCTGCCCACCGGAGTTTACCGAGCCTAATTTTTGTCACGATATCTGCTTCAAGGTAGATTGCGTACAATTCATGATTGTACCCGTCTCCAGAATCGTCCTTCCTCACATATGGGGCCAACAATTCTCCTTAAGACTTTTCTCTCGAAGAGGTCGGAGTGCCTTTTGCTAAGCACCCAAGTCTCGGATCCATATGTGAGTACTGGCAGGACCATCGTCCTGTACAGCAGTAGTTTTGAAGTTATGGTGAGATTTCTGGATTTGAAGAGCTTTGACAGACTGTAGTAGGCTCTGTTGGATTTGAGAAGCCGCCCGCGTATTTCTTCTTCTATATTGTTATCGGCTGCTACTATTGACCCAAGGTATTTAAAGGATTGCACCACTTCAAATTCGTGCTCCGCTACCTTGATTGTTTGACCAACTGTTCCTCTCGCATTCGACGCCACCATGTACTTTGTTTTACCTTCACTAATGTGCAGCCCCAGATTTTGTGCCGCCTGCTCGATCTGGATGAAGGAATCGTGTACAGATTGCTCGGTTCTTCCGATGATGTCGATGTCGTCTGCGTAAGCCAGTATCTGGCTGGACCTGTTGACGATGGTCCCTCTTGTTGCCGTGCCAGAGTCACGGATAGCTTTCTCCAACGCCAGGTTGAAGAGGAGGCAGGCCAAACCATCCCCTTGTCGGAGTCCATTAAAGATGTTGATTGGTCTGGATAGCAATCCGGCTATTTTTACTTGGCTTGTTACGTTGGTCATGGTCAACCTACATAGTCGTGTCAATTTATTTGGGATGCCGAATTCTCTCATGGCTTTGTAAAGTTCTACCCTGGCTATGCTATCATAGGCGGCCTTAAAGTCTATAAACAGGTTGTATGTTAGGATTTTAAATTCTAGCTTCACAGTTTGGAATTGTGTTATTTCTGAAGGCAAATAAATGTAAGCGTTGTTTCATTTCTTTGTTTCAGGAGTTCATAGGCTTTCTTCTCCTTCTTGCATAATGTCGCAAAACTTTTCGTAATTTTTGGCACTAGCATATTATGCTCCTGAATAACTAATAGATACTATAGCCAGTGGAAATTCATAAAACGAGACTAGGCAACCAGGACTAAAACTCATTGATCATATGGTTCTGTATCGCTTAACAAGGACAGTAACGTGTATTAACGTTTTTTTTTCATCTTATGAAATATTGATTTTTCAGCGCTTTCCCAATTACATCAGATTATATGGACTGTGAAATCCCAATTAGATATGAAATTTTATTTTGATGCCACCTTTTCTTATCTTAAATAATATGGTAATTGTAGTTTGAATAAGTAAGTTCAATCGTTAATGAAGCCATCACATTAAATAGTCTTTTTTTTAATCTAAAATGGTTACTTCAACGTAACTTTTGACAAAAAATTACGTTTATAACGTAAACACTGTGCATCAGATAACCGCCTATCGAAAGTATATTCAGTATAATGAAAACCAAATTAGATAAATGAACAGATATTGTCATTAATATTGTTACTTTCTAAATATTCAAAAACTGGCATTGAAAATATATAAGTGGTCAATTTATATTTCACAATTTAACCATAATGAATTCAGTTAAGAAGGAAATTGATTAGGCCTGACTGAATCGTCTGCTGTTATAGATGTGCAAGATTTGAATTTAAAATGCAAAGATAAACTGGGGCAAATGTTTAAGATCATAAACTTTAAATTAAGTTGTATGTCAATATCATCACCATTTTTGTCACAGTTACCTAAATTTGGTTAAAAAAAAAATAATAACAACAATTTTCATTCCCACGATAATATTTCTAATTTTGAAAAATGTTATCTAATTTAAGTGATTAATGGTGTTGAACATGCAAATTTTTTTGGTAAGTACTATAGAAATGTTTTAATATCAATCAACTTGATTTGTGAAATTTAACACCATTTAGTGATTTAAATAATACAACGCTTTTTATGTTATTTAGTTAAGGTCTATTAAACACACCCATTTAAATGCATACAATTTGCATATAATTGTATAATTATTTATCAAGGACCTAATATTAAATTAAAACTAGAGCACTGCTTTAGATACATTTTTATAATGAATTGTTGAAACGCGTTATTAATCAAATCAAATCAAATTATTAATTATTATAAGGCGTGTCTGAAACAGCGACTATATACACATAGTGTTAAACCTTGATATACATAAAGTTATAGTTAGGGTTACATTCTTGTAAGGATTTATATTAATTTTTATGGGGAAATGTAGTAACACAGGGTATTCGAATAAAGTTACGGTAAAGTGAAAAGTGAATTTTTTGCAAATGGCGTTAAGTGTCATTTTATTTTGAACTTCATCTCGAAGACACCTTGAGAAATATAACCAATGGAGTGATACACACTTGGAAAACTTGGATTTATTGAAACATATTATTTGACCAATAAATAACCATAAATTATTTCAAAGATTAGCCACCACCTACTTTTTATCACTTGAGTTTCTCATAGGGACGTATATCGTTGTTGAGAGTCTGTGGTGATGGTGATTCTGCTTAAACGTGTAACTTGCCATGTTAATTAATTAATCATTAGTGATTTTATTACTAAGTCCCGACCCTCAAATTCCGAATAACAAAATTCCGAAATATAGAATCCAATTACATAGTACTTTTTTACTTGCGATTAGATACTGTCTGTCTGTCTGTCTGTCTGTCGACACCTGCTTTGGGCCGATTTTCTCTTAACTTGATGCAAACTAATCTTTGAGAAATATCCCCGAAGGTTTTTTTTTCCCTAGATATAAAAATAGCGGTATTTACCATATATATGCGTAACCGATAATTCCATTTTTCTCGAAAAAAATACGATCAATTTCTATAAAATTTTATATGAGTGATATGTTGCCAATGGTGATATCCGTCATCTAATTTTTTAAACTTTTGAACGACTTCACCGATTTTGAACAAATTTAATTTTCTAAAACTACTGCTTGAATTTTTTTTCCAAAAACCGATAATACTGATTTTCCCACAAAAATACGATCAATTTCGATAAAAAAAATGTATGAGTAATTTTTTGCCATTGGTGATGTCCTTCATTTGATTTTTTTTTTGCACTATCAGCTTATTAACGGTACCTTCCATAGAACCGTTTTTTATTACTCCGACTATCTTTTGAACCGCTTCACCGATTTTGACGAAATAAAATATTCTAAAACAACTGCTAAACTTGAATACCTAATACAAACAAAATTTTGAAAAAAAGAATTTAAATTTTTTTTTTTTTTAAACAGATAATTCTAGTTTTCTCGAAAAAAAACTATTAATTTTGATAAAAATTCATTTAATTGAATTTTTACCGACGATGATTTCTTTCATATAAATCTTTTTTTTATATTCCATACATTTGGTAAAAAAATACTTGTTCTCCAGTAGTAAACACGAAAGTAACTTTGCCCCAAGAGCAAGTTTTTGCGACCCAGTAGTGATTTCTATTATTTGTGGAATCGACAGCTCCGAAGAACCACGGCCAATCTTTTTGTATTCTAATCCGAACGACTAATGTGGGATGCATTTTTCGGGTCGAAATTCTGGTTTCAAAATTCTGCTTATTTTTTGAAAATTCTGCTTTTTTTTAATTCTGGTTGACAAAATTCAGCCTTTTAAAATTCTGCATTTAAAAATTCTGGCCAAAAATTCAGCTTTTTGTTTTTTATTCAGTTCTTTTATTTAAAAAACAACAAATTAATTATGATCATTAAATAATCAAATAGTTATGTATTTTATAACAACATTTCTTGTTACAAAAAAAGTAAGCTACATTCATATTAAACTCTTAAGTAGTAATACGAAAAGAAAAGGTTTGCAAAATGTTTAAAAGCGTGCGCTTTTTAACATTTTGAAAAACTTTTCTTTTCTTTATTATTTGCAGAATTTTGATAAGCAGAATTTTGGTGAGCAAAATGTTTAAAGCAGAATTTTGAAAAGCAGAATTTTGAAAGCAGAATTTTGCAAAGCAGAATTTTAAAATCAGAATTTTGACAAAAGAATTTTGACCCCGGCAGAATTTCGACCCCAACCCGCATTTTTCATGACAATGATACTCTTGGAGGATTTGTCACTTCATCGCAAGATGCAGTGCCCCTGAAAAGAACATTAGGTGTAGTCAGGGCTCGAACCCAGAAAACCAGCGTGATAGTCAGAGGCACTAACCACTACGCTACGGGGCACTACCTCTTAAGCAAGTAAAATCTCCTTAGAGAGTATATGTTATGTTTGGGACACTGCTCATAAATTTTACTGCGGCACTCTTACCGTCTCAGCTTCCATTATAGAAATCAAACCACAGATTAACTTTACACCACTTTTCAAGATTTACGTTTTTTTCCTTTTCACAGATACGCATGACGTAGATCATTTAAGCTGCTTCTTCATAATTGATTCTTTTTTTTTCTCCTTGTTCCTGAAAAGATAACTCAGGTGACAAAGATCATAGATCAATAGATCCAACGCTCGTTGTTCATTCATCTTTTGGCTGCCAAGCAGGCACCACTTGTAGCCGACGATCTAATTTTGCGCTGCCAAAACATTTACATTGTCGGAAAAGAAGACAAAAAGATCGATATTATAATAAATTGAACTTAACAGCTACTTTATTTTAACCCTGGACTTCATAACGCTTAAAATAGAAATCCTTATATAACACTGTTCAATTTTAAACTTGAATACAAATGAAAAAAAAACTCTTAATCAAGATGTACCATTTATACAAATTAAAAATGAGTTGTTTCTTTTTTAATAGCACTCAATATTACGATTGAATTAAATTGACTACACATAAATAATCGGTTTGGTCTTCAATCTATCTCATATCCATCGCACTTTCATCTTCAATTATGTACTTCAATAAAAATGAGATTGAATTGATTTTGAAATAATGAAGCTGATGCTGATGCTTTATCTGATTCGATTTTAAGAGTGCACATTGTTCATTTGGTTCAAACGATGATGCACTTTATCCGAAGCTGGAGATTGTCTTTGCTTCACTGACAATGCTACAAGGTTACAATCATGGTACAACAAATTTACAATTATTGTTATTTTAGAAGAGTCAGTACTGGTTGAGGTGACTGCACTGAAATTCGAAAGGCTGAAGTATCATCTCAACTCAGATCAAGGCATTCAGACAACCAACCAAGAAGAAGATTCAATTTGATGTTGGTGGCAATGCTGGTGTTGGCGGAGACGATAGTTTACTAAAAGTCGTCTAGCAAGTGGTAAAGTTGCGTAAAAATCTAATAATTTGTCCATGGGAGCACATTTGTATTTCCATTCGACTGTGCAGTGGAAATCAGAAAGGAAACTGCATAGCTAATCGTTATGTAACAGCAATGCTATTAAAATCTGCAGAATCACCTTACCAATAACGATTTAATAACCCTTAACTATATAGTTGATGCCAGAGTTAAATGGGTTCTGTCTGTGCCATACGCATATGCAACTTTCGAATTTTAAAATCACATTTGAAAGATGACCGACTTTGTGGAGAGAGATGTCCACAGCGAATGTTGCAGCTTTTAAGTTGAATTTAATTTTTAGGGTGTGGAAATCATTTTGCAAAAATTAACCGCAAATGTTTGTACGCTTTGCAATTTTAAATATTTCTTAACTGGCAGAATCATTTACTGCGTGTTCAGTATATGGATGGAGCGGGGATTACCTTCTCACCTATTAAGTGGAATTCAGGTCAAAACTCACGGGGAGACAAAGTTGTTATTATTATTTACGCTCACGTAACACACCGAAGAGAAGTTGGGTATGATTGATGCGATGCATGCGCACAAAAAGTTAAATGTGTGAAATCTTGTTATGAATACCAAAGTGCTACCGTTAAGCACATCGGCATGATATCGATAACCGGAAAAGGTGACGGTTACAAAGAAGTTATATTTGAATGACACTTTATGTTAAGGTCGTTTTGATTGACGTCGATGTCATATTTATTGCAGTGTGAAGTCACAAACTAATGTGTCACTTTTTCGGAGTAGCATATCTTTTATGGTAGAAGATGATAAATATGCGCGTCTTATGTAGTTATGACACAAACATAAATAACGAAATTTCTGTAAGTATAGACATACAGTCTAACAATTTGCAAGCGTTGTTTAATTTAGCGTAGCTTTTTATAAGATTCTTAGAAAAAAAAATGTAACTTGAACAAGTGTTATCACAAAGTTGTTTTTTTTCAAAAAAAATATATACACGCATATCAATTTAGATGGAATAAAATAATGTAAAGTAGTTAAAGAATGGAGTGCTTTGATGTAGAACAGTATAACTCTATTTTGTTATGAATATTTTCAGCCAAGCGTTTCATTTTGCCACCAATAAAGTTATTATAAAATGAAATGAAATTGTTTGAACGAATTGTGCAGTTAGTATCTTAAAGGTAAAAGTATAGTTCAACAGATCGACATTAGAAGTAATAAGAACATGACTAGGGTGCACAAACTTCTACTTGAAGCAGATTACTGTATTTAGGGACTAAAAAAATAACGTTGCTTATGTTGCATTTAATATTATTTTCTGTTGTACGTTTACCAATGTATGGTGGAGTACATTAGTCTTCACAATATGTGTGATATCGTATCAATGTTTTCCGCACTAAATCTTCGCTAGGTATGTTAATTTAAATTCTTCAAAGGAAACTGATGCGTAAGTATGATACGGAAAATTGATATTATTAGATAAGTTTTTTAAGAAATGCGGATTAATGGGCTATGCAACACAGTACCCAGGGCTGGACTACGACATTTTGCCACCCTAGGCAGATCGTAAAATGCCGCCCCTCTGCCGCTTTTTTTTTCTCACCTAATTTTGTTTACGTATATGTAATGTGCATGATAAGAGGATATAAGATTCAAGGTTAGTTATGATCAGGGTTCGGATTTTGAGGCATTTAAATACCCGAGGAGTTTGTCACGAATGAAATCACCTGACCACTTACACTTGCAATCATTTGAAATCACGTTGAAATCAGATGCAATCACAATTCCAAGTGATGATATTAAAAAAAAATGTTGGTTATCGATTTCAAATGATTTCTTGCAATCATCAAAAATATTTGAAATCACTCAAAGTTTTTTTGCAATCAAGCAATCAAAAATGCCATAATGAAATCACGAATTGAAATCACAATGAAATCACTTGAATTAATTTGCAATTATTTGAAATCAGTTAATTTATTTGAAATCAATGCAATGACCAAATTTTTAATTAATTTAAATACTGCTTGAAATCACCTGAAATCATATGAAGATATTGAAATACTGCAATCATTGAACCACTTAATTGGCTAGTGACAAACCCTTCCTAAAAACCTAAAAAAGGCAAATAAAAACATCGAAAAATGGCAAATCAATGTCTCGAAAAGTGCAAAAAAGTCATTTTAAAATTAATTATAGAAAAATAATATTTTTGTTTGTATGGGTGCATAATGTATTTAAAAATTTTCAGCTACAAGGCCTTAAAAAGGTTAAACTTTCTTTCCATATGTTCTTAAACCAGGAGCGCCCCAGTTTAAAGTTGCAATATTGATAAATTTTTCTTTTCCATAAACTTAAGCGTTCAAATAATCATTTATTACTTCGTTTATTTTTCTGAATCAGAAGGTACATGATTGGTGTACATGGTGGCAGCATCTTTTGCTTCTTTTCTAACGATGCTATGATATCGAATGGGGCCCCAATTCTACCAGTTCACTCCCTCACCAAAGGCCTGCCTAGTTGACTTCAAAAAACATCGGCGTCGACAGTTGCGGATTTGTCCATGTTTGAAGATAAATTAATATATGTGTCATTTTGTTTATTTTATCAATTTTTTTCAAATAAAATAGAAAAAGTGAAAATGTGGAAAAAGGCAAAAACAAGGCATTTAAGAAAAAAAAAGGCAAAAAAAAGGCAAAAGATGGCATTTGCCACAGCGAACCCTGGTTATGATTATTAAAATAACTAAAAACATCATTTATTCGTTCCGATATATTTTTTTCATAGTTTCTACAATTTATCAGGAAAAATTGTTCAAGTCGATAATGAGCCATGAATTTATCTGATTTAAAACAAAAATGTTACACTTATCGATTACAAATAACTCAGAGAATTTTTTGTGTCAACAAAATGTTCAATTTAACAAATATTTGTTCCAATAAATGCATTTATTTATTTTCCTGATTGAATCTCATTTTTCGTTTCAGCTGACAGCTATTTTTTACAAAATTTAACAAACCGTTCCAATTATTTGAGTTCAATTTTCACTTGTTCCACTGACAGATTTCTATCAGGAAAAGTTTTTTGCATGCAATTCAATCATAGGAAAACAGCCTGTCCACTGACACATTTTTCCTGATCGCTTTAAACTCACATCAGTAAAAAAATTCCTGTTCTCATTTGTTTTTACTGCCCCTAAATCTCTGAAGTAAATCGAAACATGATAGAATCGGAACATTTACAGCGAGTAAATGTAATCTTATGTACAAATATGCCACCATCATCGGTCAAATGCTGAGTGATTGGTTTCAGTTTCGGTTCTTTTCGGTCAAACAGAAAGTTGTAAAGTACATTCTGAGATTTAATTGGTTGTGTTCAGTGTAGTTCATTTCGAAACGATTGAAATAAATATTGATGGGTTTGTTTTTGTTTGACTGCAATCATAAATCTTTAACCTATGAACAAACGAATCCACAACCAAAGTAACATTATATTATATCTAGTGTAAGCGTTGAAAATTTGCCGCCCCCCAAAATCTGCCGCCATAGACAGCTGCCTACATTGCCTTTATGGATAGTCCAGGGCTGACAGTTCCTATAAACAATATACCCCGTGAGAGGAGCATTTTGATAAAGAAATTCCATTTCGTAATTAAAAATTTACTATACTTATAAATTTGTATTTAATAAACTGGTAAGTACACTGTCAGCTTTATTTCTCTGTTTTTTTTTGGTCAAAACGAAAATCGTATCAATATGACCAATTACCTCCTATACCCCTAATAATCAATTGTTTCAATTTCAACCCGTTTCCGCGAAGCTATATTTTAACACCAGGAAAACATAAAATATAACTGAAATACTGAATTGTTATAAATATCAAACTGAAAAACATAATGGTAAATTATACATTGCAAACACATTAACACGTAACGCACATAGATTTGATAATGACTTTCAAATAAATTATCTTCAGTCGATGCGGAATAACTTTATTTTATTATCTTCATATAGGAATTACTAGATGTTGCGTTTTCGCTGACAGAGGTAACATGTAACATGTAACATCAAAATTACGCTACACTTTGTTTTCATGCTTCCTTCCGCAAATTACAATGTTGCGCTCGTGCACCCAACTATATACTCATCATGGTGTCACGCAGCCTAATCCAAACCCAAAGAAACATCATTCGCATCATTTGAATCAGTTTTAAGACACAGTTTTTATTTTATAGAAATATACATCATTGTATCTTCGTATTATAAAATACTTGTTTTCATTAATCATTTTTATCTCTGCAGGCTGTTTACCAAATATTTTCAACAAAATATTTTTTAAATAAGTTAAGATGTTTATGGCAGAATACTGATGAGTCTTTTTGTTACCATCATAATGTGAAGTCATAATATGAGATTATGTTTCGTTTTTGTTTTTTTTTTTCCTTGAAATTCGATTAAGAGCATGGAAAAAGAAAGCACAGATATTATATGTAGGTACCTCCGATGACATGTATTTCTGCGTAGATTATTGTGCTTACATACTTCTATAAGGTCAATCAAATACTCGAGTATACAGAAAAAGATTTGTGCCAAAGGCATCATCGCAAAATTATAGTTCATTTAACTCGAAGCTAAATCAAATTTAGTTTGACACTAGTCTAAAATTACATTTTTGGCAATTATAGACAAGTTAAACTACACTTTATCTTTAAAGACTTGAATCAAAATTGAAATCATGAAAACCCTATTTTAATTTTGACAGTGGTACACCATTCCCCAGAGGAGAAACTGATTTTTTTAAGCTCAAAAAATAAAGGCACCTGCCATATAATCTTTATAAAGAAGTTTAATTTTTTCGAAAACGACTCCAACGATTTTCTTCAGAAAATTGAAAATGGTTTTAATCTAATTGTCTTTTGTATAATTGTAAAAAAAAAAATAGTTTGCAAGCCTATTATTATTATTTTAAATTCCGTATTTGTAAAATTTATTGACTAAAATTTTAATTTTTTTTTGATTTAGCACTTAAAATTGGCTTAACTGCTAAGTTTGTAAAAAAAATTATTTTTCAAAAATTATCGATTTATTTAAAAACCACTTTAACGATTTTGCAATTATTTTGTTGGTTAACTTAGATTTATAAAAACAAATTGTCTGCATACCTGAATTATGACTTGAATCATTGAAAGAAGTAGTTTTAGCACTTTTAGTTTTAATATTGTTTTTTCATCTATATTAAACAAAAGTTGTTAAATTTTTTTTAATTTTTGTGCCAACTTGCCACAACAGCAAGTTCGTGCGACAAATTCGTGGATTTTATTTCAACAAAACGTAGGGATAAATTATGAAATTATTTTAATTTGTATACAAAGGAATGAACAAATAAAAGCCTATTTTAACAAAATATATAATGAAAAATCAATTTCCCAATAATTTTCTTAATCAAGTCGTTTTCTATATATTAAATTTACAAAGAAAAATATATAAAAAAATTATTAAAATTAAAACTAAGCACTTTCGCAAAATTCTGGTACTAGAGTTTTATCAAATCACCTAGATGCTTAAAAAAAATTTAAGTTAAAATCGGGCTCACCAACATTAATTTTTTATAACTGAACAAAAGGCAATCATGTAAAAACTACATCTTATTTTTTTGAAGAAAATTGTTTGAGCCATTTTCTAGAGGGTACCGTTATTGTTTGAGCTAAAAAAAACAATTTCTCCTCTAAGGAATTGTCACAAACGCTACTTACCAAATTTGAAGCCAATCGGTTAAGCCGTTTCTGCTGTAAGAGCTGATACACACATACTGATAGACAGACAGACAGAATTGGCCGACCTACTTTTTTCGTTTTTTATATCATCGTAGTGTAATGTGATTCACTGTACTTGGTACCTAACATATATTTGCATCGAGTTTCTTTTGACGATTTCCACCTTTAGAGAAAAAAAATTAAATCTAGTAGGTACACTATATGGCGTATATATAAAATGTTTTTGTTATAATACAAATTCTATATACCTACATTGAAAAAATTAATAAATATAGAATAATAAATAAAAATAATTTCAATTAAGTAGAAGACTGAGCTTAATGAACCAGATTAATGATTGCAATCGTAATCTTGTTGGATATAGTTCACTTAAGCTTTTTGTCAAAAAATTTATGTAAGTTGAGCTGAAACAAGCGGAAATTTGCGTATTGACAAGGTGCTCACTCGTCGTCAACTATATGGCGTATGAGCAACATTATTTTGGGAATATTGGAGGTGAACAAGTGACCACTATGACAAAGAAGTGAATTTGAAAAAAAATAAAAATAATACACACTTCTATTAAAAAGTGGGAGAAGAAAATGATTCTTCCAGTTCTTGCATCGTTATTGTACGTTTTTCGGCAGAGATGAGTGTTCGCTGGTGGTTATAAAATGTTTATAATATATTCTCGAAAAAGCATTGCTAGGATAAAAAAAGTAAAGCTAGATTTAAAAAAAAAATTGAAAACAAAGTTTTTTGATGCAAATTCATAATTGAACATTTTAATTCTTTATGTACCTATAGCTTTGCACATTAAAACATTTGTTAAAACAACATGCCTTATGGTGTAAGACTTTGGTACATTTTCTTACAAAGAACTCAGTATAACAGGTATAATTGAAATCACACTGTATTTGTTAAAATCAGCACTGTAAATTAATTAAGTAATTATATGCACCTATAAACTTTTAATTGCAATAGTAAAAATTTTAATAATTCATTAAAACGAAATCTGATTTAAAACTAGTGTACACATCCAAACTCATCTAATAAAGTCACATAAAAGCAGTTCTATTACCATAAAAACCTAAATTAAATATTTAAATAAACTAACTTTCTAAAAGAATTTTCGTGTGCTAACTACTAATACGAGCATTTCCGTCAGATTTATCCATATACGGATAGGAAAAATAAAATTTTCCCACATATTTCATGCATCATGCCATGCCACACATTTGTTATAATTTTTTTTTTTTCTTTAACACGCTCATGATTTTCTCTCGCCAATTAAAGCCAATAATCATCCCACTTTCCATTCACACTCTGCCACCGTTTCAGATACACAATATATCCCGACTTTATAGACTTGACCATCAATATTACTTCTTTTAGCCGCCACAATATGCATTGTATACTGGAATTTTGAACACTTCCGAATATGGTGTAAATTTTAAACAAAAAAATGAATAATAAAACGCTCTTAAACTGGATCGCTATGTAACAATAGCGAAAGTTGTTGCACGTAGTGCAATCTTAGTGTTTCTTTATTTCTTTCTTTATATCCCCCTCAAGTGCATTAACTTCCAACTCACTGGTAACGACAATATTTGAATTTTAAATCTGAGGCAAGTCGTCAACTTACGCGCTTATTATTCGTTCCAAATGTATCTGCATTATAACTAAGGTTAATTATTCGAGAAAGCCTTTGTTTAAAGCCAAAGATAGGAATAAAAAACCATTGCATTTCTAATTTGTATATGATAGATTAAGATGAATGCGATCATGACACATTTCAGGTCGCATTTAAGGGCGAGTAACGGGTTTTCCAAAAAAAAAAAAAAAAAAATAGTTGCTCACCTACAGAATGCAAGCATCCAGATACTTTTTTCTTCGTCTTTTTTGTTTGTATAATTTTGTAAGTCACTGTTAATGCCATCGCAAGATACAAAATATACATCAAAGATACTTAGGCGCTTTAGGTTTTTGCGTTCGTTTTCATACCTTTCTCCGGCGCGTAGCAGGTCTTGTGTTGCCCCTGGGGAGCAAGGGGCGACGACGATGCGACGGTGTTTACGTTTCTTTTTGTTTTGTTTACTTTATGTCTGCTTTAGGACCCTTTCCTAGTCGGATATGTCTCACTATACGTATACGGCCTCCATAAGACAATCATGGAATGCTAAGCGCTTGCGTTTCGTGGAAAGAAAGTAAAATCGGTGCGACTGATGAACGAAGTGGTTGGTCGACGTACGGGTAAGGTAATGTAATGCACGTTGACTTGGCTGATATGGGCAACTGGCGCAAAGCTTCCGTTGGAGACTCTGCGCCTTCACTTCTTGCCCATCAAGCTTATAAATTTTTTTTGCTGTCACTATGCCCAACAACTTTTCACTTGCGATATTGTTGTGCGGTTTAAGCTGCAAATGGTTAAGCCACTCTTAGGATTGGATCTTCTTCTTCGTCGGACTGTTGGCTGACTCGGTCGCTTGTCTTTTGTTGAATATTTATTTACCTTGTTGTCAATTTAAGGTGTTGGAAATTTTTTGGTTCGGCAATAATTTTCAGTATACCACTAGCTACACCGTCGAGCGGTCGGAATTTGGTAGTTTTTTGTGGTGAAAGATATTTTATTTCGTATTAAAGTGGGTGTGAAGAATATGTGAAGGAATTTTTCTCGTCGGTATCGACAAAAGTGAATAATTAAATCGTTTGCTGAATTTTAAAACAAATGGATAAAGAAAGTATCTTGAAATAGATAATATAAGATTTAAAATAAAGATTGTGGCTGTGATTTTAGTGAAAAGAATATCTCTAGAAGATATAGATATAGTTTTACTTTAACTCAAAGGGTTATTTTGGATATACATCACGATGAAGATTTTCATCCTATTGGTAAGTTAATAAAAATAGATTGCTTTTCAAAATTAATCAGTCTGATAATCAGAAATCTAAAACACGAATTTTTGAAAAAAGAATACAATTCTAAAAAATTCGACTTACAAATTCATTGTTCGGTCTTAAAATCTTGAATTCATACATTCACATATAACTATGATAATTATATTACCAAGGAAAACTGATGCTTGATTCATGCAAGTTCGAGTATTAAAATTTATGATGTCCTAAATCTCGAAAACGCTGCTAACGAATGGGTCACCCATTTTGAAAGCTGTACTTTTTCAAAAATAATTATTTAATGTATAAAATAATTTCTTGAGTGCAATTGATATTCATTTCACATGAATTAAAAAAAATCCTTTAAAACATTAATATAAAATAGATCTAATATTGTGGAGAAAATTGTGGTATGCAATTACTTAATTTAAATAAAAAAAAAAACTAAATCTTACATCCATTTCTAAAAAATAAATGAATGAAAATATCAAAAATTTGTTTTCTCAAAATAAAGTTTTACCAACATTTAGAAAAGAAAGAAAAATATAAAATAATTTAGTTCAAATTCTTCTTTTGAATTTTAAAAAATGCTCTCACATTTCAAAAATTGACTTTTAACATTAAGCCATCGGACCACAGAATTTGTTTGTCGCTATAACATATATGTAAGGAGTTGTAGTGACAAAAGTATAGTTTTTTTTTTTTTTATTTTAAAAAGAAAAAGTTCTAATGATTTTTTTTATCCCACAAGTCATTCTTTAAATATTTAGGAACACGCGGCGAATTGGCGGCTGTAAAAAACCCTAAAATAAAGATACAAAAGCTTTTAACCGCGTGCGCTCGATTCCAAATTCTTCTCTATCAATAACATGCTCATATGCAACATCTTTATAGCATTTATATATAATGTCTAGTAGATTAGTCAGCGTATAATAGTCAACATACGCTTAATTCCGTATCTCCTGCAACTTATTGTATTTCCATAGTTGATATAGATATATAAAGACGCAACTTTTTTTCGTGGGACAGAGATACATCCTTATTTTTCATTCTTAGGGAATTCCATTAAAAGAAAGTTAAAAAACATTTAAAACTGAATTTGAAAAAATCTTTTATCAACGTCAATTTTAGTTTTGATATTTTCAGAAACTTCCATCCCATTACAAAGTGCCGGTCAGGTCCACCCCCCTACGTTTCCTCATTGCCTGAACTGTGTTGTAGCAACATATCGCCCACATCGCAAAATGACACAACCCCCAAATTTGTTTTGTAATAGTAGTCGTTTACTTGTATCTCAAATATCTCAAAAATAACGTACTTATCGAAAAATAAGTCAATCAAAATTGTTTGCCCTTAAACAGTTAACACAAAAAACTTTACATAACTAAAATCGGACAACTAAGTACGGAGATACCGTAAATAAAATCCAATCAATTTAGCAACCATTTTTCAAAATGGCGGCCAAACGGCCATAATTTGGACCATGTGACATAATTTTTACTTGCGATAAGGCAAGTCTTGTATTCGTAAAAAAAAAGTTTTGAGATAACAATCAAACATTACATAACGATGATAGATAACACGATAAAAGTAGGTCCGATAGTCTGTCTGTCTGTCCGTCTGTCATACATCGACACCTACAGCCTTAACGGTTCTGCCGATTTTCTTCAAACTTGGTACTCAGTGTTTTTAGAGTAATATGCCCAGGCGTATTTTTCATTTTTATCCTAGATCTGAAATAACGGTACCTGCCATATAAACGTAACAGATAATTCAATTTTTCTCGAAAAAAATACGATCGATTTTGATAAAATTTAACATGACTGATTTTTTGGAAACGGTGATATCTTTCTTTTTTACAACTAGATTTTTAACGGTACCTGCCACACAAGAGTTTTAGACAGTTCCATTTTTCTCGTAAGAAATACGTTGCCGAAGACGGATTTTTTGTTAGAATTTTTTTTTTCAAAATCACCTTATTAACGGTACCTGCCATAACGGTACCTGCCATTCTATAGAAAATCCTATTTTTCTCTAAAAAAAATATGATCGATTTTGATAAGATTTTGTGTGAATGACTTTTTGCCAAAGAGGAAGTTTTTCGTTAGAATTTTTTTTTCAAAATCAACTTATTAACGGTACCTGCCATAAAAACGCTATAAAAACTATTTTTACTTCCGATTATTTACTATAGTTTCTTGCTTCGTATCCTAAGCCAACGACCCAGTCGTGCCTTTTATTTTATACTCATATGATTGTTTAACAAAACTCCATTACAAAACTGAGGGGATATATAACGATACACTTTGCATGGGCTTGAATCTAGACTATAAATTAATTGGGTTCCTGTATAAATCAAAAATAAAACGGAAAAAGAAAAAAAATGCAAGTAAATAAAATGGTATACCTACAATCTACATACACATAGCTTAAAAACAAAATTTAAAAATAAAATTATATCAGGAAAACATTGTTTGTATTATTTCTTAGTTGTAAAATAAACTTAAATACATATAACTAAATTAATTAATCGATATATAAATGAATTTAAGATAATAATTTAAATCTGGGATAATAGTTTAAATTACATATTAAATAATATATCAATTTGATATTCAGGTTTACACTGCACTCTTAATGTGGACCGAACCCCCAGACCAGCTTGATTCAGTTTTAAAAGACTACGCACTTCTAACTAATGGTTTTGACTTCTCATACATTAACAAACATAATTATTTTCATTAAGAACTAAACTGTACTCATTTCGCTTGTTAACCTTCATACATTCCTAATATCTTTAAATAATCAAAACCTTAAAATAAATATAAACCTCTCTGACAAAAAGCAATCTACTATAATAGAGTAATCATTATAAAATATAAATGTGTAGTTTGCTAACCTAAATTTTTCAAACATTTTTTCAAATAATTCAACTAAATGGATGTCTTCTTGGACAATCTGCTCATCAAGGTTATACCGATTTTGCTCAATAAAATATTATAAAAATCAGATAAACTGACCTTATGATTAAACGTCCACTAAATCTGTTTAAATTACTTTTAATTTTGTACGACACAAGGCCAAATGTACAATAATATCTAAAAAAAAAAACAAAAAATGTCACTAAAAGACCAATGGAATAATAAAGTAAATAATAATGTTGTGTAGGGTGAGTTGGGTTTTATTGGCAGTTGGTGCTATCAAACAGAAAAAATGTGTTTAAATTTGCTCATTTTTAACTACTTTCATTTTTGTTTCTTTTTAGTTAAAAAGTTGTTTTTAAAAAACAAAGGTGAGAAATCGCGATTAGAAAGAAAATTTTGCCGAAAAAGCTATACCCTACTCATACTTAAATGTTTATGACTTTGCCGGATAAAATACCGTCTGCCATTTATAATATTAGCCAAATTATATAAAAAAGAAACGTTGGGGACGACTCCGTCTGTATTCGTATCTTGTGCTCATAATAGCCGACTGCACCGTTTCGAATCTTACGAACGTTGACATAACAGTTGATTGAATGCTGATTGTGTTATTGATACTTCCATTCACACCTGTGAGTTATGGGTATAGATAACTTCATTTGACAGATAAGAAGGGATCCTTTGGTTTGGTTCTGACTTCTGACACTAAATTACGTTTGTTTCCGCCCATTGCACTTGAACCTTAAGCATTTTAGGATGATTAATTTTAGAGGTGAACAAATGAACACTCTAAGTTCATTTCTCACATGTCATCACATGTGTGCAGAAAAGGAGAAAATAATAAAAGTAACTGTGTATGGTTATAAAGAAATATCTCTAATCTTCAAAACACGATGTGAACTACTGTATCTTAATGGTAGCCCTTACAACGGAAGTTTCAACCAGTTCTGCTCATTGTGCAACCTTAAAGCAAAAGAAGATTGTTTTCACTTTTTAAGTATTTGCCCAATTATTTCTCCATAACGTCTTGTATACTTCGGAAAGAGAACTTTAACTATGAGAGAAACAATAGTAATCTTGAACGAGTTCAACTGGAAAAGCCTTTATAAATTTATATCAGAACTTTTTAGATATATAATGCTATTAATAACCGAATATGCATAATAAACTTTCTTTGCTTTAAATAGTTATATATAAAAGGAAAAAAAATAAATATTCATATACATGTATGTGTAATGTATTAAACAAAAATTTGCTAACCGAGCTGACGGCAATGCAATAGCTTTAAATTAATTAAATTGTAATACAAGTTAACTTTGAAATTTGAATAAAATGAATTAAAAAATGAATAAATTGAATTGATAATAACAACAACAATAACAAATAACAAATAAATCAACAGTCATCTACACATATAATCAGTCATCAGTCAAAATCAAAAGGGTTTTGATTTTACGTCAAACAAATGCACGCATACAGACTTATTTTTACAAATACTATATTACAGATTGATGTCAAATGACTGAACGTGGCTTAACAAATAACAAATAACAGATAAAAAATAACAAATAACAAATAACAAATAACAAATAACAAATAACAAATAACAAATAACAAATAACAAATAACAAATAACAAATAACAAATAACAAATAACAAATAACAAATAACAAATAACAAATAACAAATAACAAATAACAAATAACAAATAACAAATAACAAATAACAAATAACAAATGACAAATAACAAATAACAAATAACAAATAACAAATAACAAATAACAAATAACAAATAACAAATAACAAATAACAAATAACAAATAACAAATAACAAATAACAAATAACAAATAACAAATAACAAATAACAAATAACAAATAACAAATAACAAATAACAAATAACAAATAACAAATAACAAATAACAAATAACAAATAACAAATAACAAATAACAAATAACAAATAACAAATAACAAATAACAAATAACAAATAACAAATAACAAATAACAAATAACAAATAACAAATAACAAATAACAAATAACAAATAACAAATAACAAATAACAAATAACAAATAACAAATAACAAATAACAAATAACAAATAACAAATAACAAATAACAAATAACAAATAACAAATAACAAATAACAAATAACAAATAACAAATAACAAATAACAAATAACAAATTACAAATAACAAATAACAAATAACAAATAACAAATAACAAATAACAAATAACAAATAACAAATAACAAATAACAAATAACAAATAACAAATAACAAATAACAAATAATAAATAACAAATAACAAATAACAAATAACAAATAACAAATAACAAATAACATATAAGATCATATCATTAAATGTTAATAATGTTTTTTTAGGTTCAGAAACATTTTATATAGGGACGTATAAGAAATAAACATGGTTTTGGATTTTAAGGGAAATAAATGGGAATATTTTAAATGCAATAATTATGAATGCATTTTGAAGTTTTTTTTTTTTTAATATTCAACACAATAGTTAAAGAACGGACCGAGCTCAAACTATTTTCGGGTCATATTATGTTCATTTTAAAATTTCTAAATTTATTCTAAGTAACGTCATACGTGCATTAAGGCTGTATAGCTCAAGATTCATAATTCAGTTATTTTTTACCACCATGCTTATGTATGTATACAGGGTGATTGGTTTAAGATGCACCAAAAAGCTTGAGCGTGTAGGTGGGGTTAAGGCAAGAAAAAAATCGTATGGGAGGGGGGTCTATTTCCCCCGTTTAGGCGGGAGGGGCAATTTTCTAAGAAAATGACTTAAATCAGAAAAAAAAATATTTGAAAACAACGGTGAATGATACAAAGACTTGGTATATCTTTTTGAAAAGCCAAAAAACTACTCTTTTATTTAATTTTTAAACTAAGTTGTTTGAGTGAACAGTTTTAAAAAAATTAATTTTCAAACTCAAAATTTTGAAAAAAAAACTAAAAAAAAAAATTTTTAAACTAATTTTTTTTCAAAATTTTATGTATTTAACTATTATTTTTATTTTCAAAATTCAATGCTCTTATTAATTTTTAGTCAAAAACAGAAAACCGGATGCCAAAATGTATCTGAGTTTTTGAGAAATAAAAAAAAATTAAAAGTAAAACTAGTAAATAAAGTAAAAAGTTAATTCTTTTTTTTTTATTATTTGATTAAAATCGGATGGTATGTAATAAAAAATAAAAAATGGATAATCCCCTTATTAATAATTGGCCTGAGCAGGTTAAATTTGGGAAAACCAAAAAAAAAAGCTTTTTCAAGCTTTTTGGTGCATCTTATACCAATCACCCTGTATATTTCATTAATTTGTTTTTCAATTTTAAGGTAAACCACCTTACCACTCAGCACATTTAATAGTTTTCTGTATGTTTTTTTTTAATCATTTGATGCCAATATTGTTAAAAGTCAAAGTGGAATCTTTGTTCTCACGAGCCATATTATAACGAGTAAACAAAATATCTTCACCATATTTACCATCATCATCGAATCCCTCGCTAGTCTTCACCATCGTCATGAGTGTGCCGCAGCCGCTGAAGATTATACCTTTCACTTTTTGGACATCTGTTAATCGTGGTACTATGGTGTTGGCATCAAAAAAGATGATGAGCCATGGTTTTTGGATTCGGATGGTCGAAGTGAATTGTTTTCAGTGGCGATGGCGGCGTTAACTTCTGGAGTTCATTCATGAGATGTTCATAGTTGTACAAGTTTGTAAAAGTGGTTTAATTGGCAAGCACTAACTATTAATCGAAATATACGAATAGATTAAGCAATACATCTCCACAAAAAAAAAACCTGTAAACAATGCTAAAATTTTCATGTTTCTCCATTTGAAGCTGTTTGGATAATCGGATTTAAACTAAGCACAAATATTAATCTTGCTTTTTTTTGCTTAGGGGAGAGTTATCTATTTTTTTTTTTAAATCCCTCGGGACTCGTTTGTTTGTGATCCCCCTCGTTCAGAGAAAGTTTCCAGCCAACCAAGATATTTCCTTCATATTTTTTTTTGTTATGTTGACGTATGCTTTACGGACGATGACTTATGATGAATAAAAACTTCATGACATAATGTTCACAAGCGATAAACAAATAAAATTAAAAGTACACACTGAATACAGTTCCAGTACGGAAATGGACAAGTTTATAAGTTCGTATATATCAATCAAAACAACACCCAAGTTGATAGGAAATCTGTCACTTTATGGGCTTGTGTGTCAATATAAAATTTAAAGAAAAGAAAGTTAGATCGTGGAGAAATCAAATATCATATAAAGTTTTTCGTAACTTTTTAGACGTATTCTCACGAGTTGTTAAATTCATTCAAGAGAGAAATAATTGAAAGGTTGGGATGATTATAAAGTATCTTTATGTGACCCCATCTATATTTTGAACATAAACCTAGTAAAATTAGAGTTTTACTTCAAAAAAATTCCGAAAAATTCAGACAAATCTGGATTTTGCTGGAGACCTTATTGTTTTGGTTATCTTTGCCTGGCGCAAATTTTTTTTTGAAAGGGGAAGTTTTTTACTTATTTCTTGGAAACTATAAACTTGTAATTCAAATATAAGCGGCCTATAGTCCAAAAGAAATAGTGTTTCACCCGGGTTCTAGCTTGTAGGCTCGTCAGATGACCTTTCCAGAAATAAGCACCTTGTCATCACAGCTCATTTAATTCCGACTTTGTATTGGTCCTTATGGTTGTATCCTTATACGTAAATATAACAAAGAAATGTATCCGCTCAATGAATTCTTCATTAATTCTTAGTCGACTATTGGCTTTGTTGGCTCAATGAAAAGCATATCGTTCATTATCGATGAACATAATTAAGTAACGAATTTTTCGTTGTTTAATTTAACGAAATACTTTTCATTGCTTAACAAATTATTCATTCATTGAATTTCGAAAATGGTCTAGTTGAGTGACAATTCAATCCTTGAATCAACTTGAATCAATTATTTTTTCATTGAAAAACGTTATTAATAGACTTTTGTTGATCAATGCGCTTTTCGTCGTATCAATGAGATTCTTCCATTGAACGAAGTTAAAAATATTCTTCATTAACGATTTATTTGTGTGGTGAATGAATTTATTTCATTCAAATACATTCGTTTAACTACTAGCTATTTATTTGTTGAAACAGTTAATTACTATCATTGATTTAAGTAAATAGATTTCGTTGATTAATGATGTGTTCGTTCAGTCAATGAATTTGTTTGGTTAATTAACGTTAAAATATTCGTTGATTAATTAGTTTATCGTTGAATTAATAATTTTTATTTATTAATTTAAGTAGTTTTAAGTAGAGGCTAGAGCCGTTCACAATCTTTTTATAGACTCATAAATTATTTGGGTTCCGCGATTTTCAAGAAAGTATGTTAAATGAATTGTCAAACTTGAATTCTGCATCTGTTATGTTTACTTCACAAATATCAAAACAAAACTGACAGTAGTGACAGTTTCCACCATTTATACAAAAAAAAGTTATGGAATCATTTGGTTACATCTAAATCGATCCTTATTTTACTTCTCATTCTAAAAATAGCATCAACCATATTATAAAGTAGAGTGAGTAAAGGCCACAAAACCTTTAGTATTGAATTTCATTCATAAATACTCCATTTAATAAAATCTAATTCGACTATTTTTAGTCTTTTTATTGTTTTTATTTTCTCATATTATAAAATTTAATTGTTTAAAATACCCACAGAAAAAATAAATTTAAATGATCGTGTATCAGGAAGAGTTATTTGCCCACACCATGCCATCATCTCTACGATATTCTTTTATTTCAATTATTTGTTACGTGTAGTAATTGACTAAACAAGCACTCTGTGTCTTTATAAAGCTCCTTTGATAAACGGCTAGTCGTGTTTCGGTGACCCACATGGTCCAGAGTCAGAGACTCAGACCTCACACCGAAACCTCTTTAGAAAAAAAAAATCGATCTTGTTTGACAGTGGAAACCAAAACAAATCCACTTAAGCGAAAGTAAAAGTTTGTCTTCAGGCTATTTGCTCAATTTCCTTCATTCTTCATTTTCGCTTATTTAATACTTCACAGTACAAACTACATTTTTATTTAAAATTCTTCCATACATCATCAAAAACAAAAATAAAAAAGTGGATCTCACACGGATGTGATCAACTGACGTCAAAATGGAAAGTTCATGCAAAGATTGACGTTCAAGGCTGAATGAAAGTAAAACTGAAAAAGTTGTTATAGTAAATTACCACATGATTTGCATACACAATTATTTATGATGACGATGAGTAATGTAGGATTCTTTGTAACGGAACCAAATAAACTGAATGGATTCTTGTAAGGAAAGATGTTGCATCTTGCATAATTTAATTTTGCGAAATTTGTATGAAAAGTGAATGATGTATTTCACAAATTCATGGTATTTTAGACTGAAATCATAATTCAATGTCTTAGCGATATTTTTGCATACGTTTGCGATGCAGGGGTTTTGTTAATTCTCATATGATGGAGTTAAAATAGAAGTCAAAATTCGATTTATTTTTTTGTAACGTGATCTCTTTTCCCCTGTTCAAAGGGGTAGTTATGCAAATTCAAGGGGACTTAAATGTCCAAAAGTTTTCCCAAAACCATCATCTGACCAACTCCTACTCTCACCTCCCCGTGGTGAACATCGGATGCCTATCGTACCTTAATCTAAGATCTGGGTAACCAATCATTTTGGAAGGTTTCGACCAGCAACCGAAACAAGGACAACGAATTTGGGATCTGTACGTGGAAAGTACTGTCGTTGTACAGACCACGTGCAGCCGAACAATTAGTGGAGACCCTGTATAGGCTAGGGGCTAATGTTACAGTGAGGGGATAGAGAAGGCGTAAGAAGAATGACATCATGTGACGTATACCACAGACCGTGTTATAAGAAGCAGGGTCAGAGGCTATTTGGGTGCGGTTTTGTGATAAGGGGAAGAATCAGGCAAAAAGTCTTAGGTTTCCATAGATTCAGCGAGTGCCTGGTCAAAATCCACATCAAAGCAAAATTTAAGAACATCACGCTGATTTGTATCGACGCTCTCCAAGAAAAGAAGGATAATACAACCAAGGACGAGTTCTAGGACCTCCTTGAAAACTCGTACGATATGTGCCCGAAGCACGACGCCAAAATTATTCTGGGTCACTTCAATGCCAGATTTGGAAAGGGGGCACATTTGGTTTAACTATCGGGGTACACAGCCTGCAAGACGACTCTTCCGAGAACGGGTACAGTATGATAGACTTCGCGGCGGGGAGAAATGTAATCATATCGAGTACACATTTCCCGCACCGTGATATACAAAAAGGGACTTGGCGAAGCAGTGATAAAAAAAACGTCAATCAAACTGATCACATCGCGATAGACGCCAGACATGCTTCCAGCATCTTGGATGTTCAAACGTTCCGTGGGCCAAATATAGATTCTGACCACTACTTGGTTGTATCTCGAGTACGAGTGCGGATATCAATGGTGCCACAACGCCGAGCTGATATCACGAAGCTTTCATCGTAAGAGACCACAAGAATTTTTGCTGACCGCGTTTCTACCAATCTCTGAACAAGTCCGCCGCCAGCAGCAAGTACTGAGAACCAGTGGAGACATTGTCAACAAACCATCAGAAATACCCCCTTAAGCTTAAGAGAACTTTTAGGATATAAAATTTCATCATAATCGTTTAAGCCGTTAAAGAGGTATTATTTTAATAACGAAGTAACGCTTTTATGTATTTTCAATTCTTCATAATATGGATTTTCGCAATTAGCGTTTCTTTTCTTACCAAAGAAAATAAAAGGCAAGACTAACATCAATCATTTTGGAAAAAGGATACTTTGAACAAATAAATGGTGCGGACATTTAGCATGATGTTCTCTATTTAAGTGTCTAAAAAAAAAAACTAAAAAAAAAACTGTAACACAACTTGAACCCTCATATAATCATATGAGCAACATTTCCCTATGAAGTTATGTTTTCAAATAAAAAGAAGTTGATCAACGATACCTCAATTAACACGCTTTACAAAGATCAAATTTCATGAAGTGGATGCAAACAAAACCGCTCCAGGGCAAGCACATGAGGAGTCTCAATTTACCCATTGTATATTATATTTTAAACAACAATAATTTAAGTTAATAATACCATTCGTGATCCAATTATATATTTGCGTTTGGATGATAGCTGCCCCAGAAAAGAGCCATGCAAATGTGGCTGTATATTCCACCATCACTCTTTTTTATTTCTTCTCCACCCATTGTCAAGAGGCCTATGGCAGCATCAAGGTGCACCTGAGTTTCATTCCAGCAACTCTGACTAAGTACAGCGACGACATCTCTGCAGGCCAAATAGACAGTTAATTCCGATCTTATTTCTCTGCATATTGGATTGTATCGGCCTTACGTAACCCAGGGGCGGTGAAGAGTCAAATGCATGCTAATGAACTGAGCTGCACGCTTATATTGTAAATTGTAAGGTAACCCAAGTCGAAGAAACAAGAGGAAAAGTGACTGGTTTTCACTTTTCTTTTAGAAGATGCAACCTGCTGTTGTTGCAGCACTGTGGAGATGAGCACTTTACGGGGTGCGCATACAGTGCGGCTTAACAGGTAAACCGCCCGCCGACGAAGACGGCGACGTACAACATGCAAGCACATTATGGTCTTAAATCCTTTTTTTCGTTGCGGCTTATTTGCTTGGTGATATTTATTAGCAAAATTGGGCCTTATGCAATCAAAAAGCGAGGTGGTTTGTTTTTTAAGCAGGAAGTGTGCCGAGACGAGAGATTGTTTGAATACTCGCATTGCATCAGAACAACATACTGTGCACAATGCAAGGTGTTGTGCACGAGTCGATGAGGCGTCGATTGTCATAAAAGTGAGCTTGCTGATGCGTTGGGTATTTACAATATGTGTGGTATATTTTTTTGCTGCAACTCGTGAATCAATGTTTATTAGGAATACACAGTTAAGAGTTTGTTTCCCGGTCATGTAATTATTTTTTTTATAACATTTTTTATGTTTCTAATTATATGTGTGAAGGCATATAGTTTTATTATTTTGCACAATTTTCGTAGAGCGGGACCAATAAAGTAATTTTTTTAAAGAAATGTTTAATGGGACTTCACTTTAATAGAGTTTTAATTGAAGGCGTGAGACTAACAGTGGTCTGACAGCAAATATTTTTTTTTTATTGGAAGGAAATACCAACAAATCATTATTTTGAAACACCTATTACTTTTGATTGTTAGATAAAGTAATTTCTTACCTCTAAGGAAGTTTTAAGGGCCTGAGTATAAAAATAAGTCTCGTTTTTTAAAGACTTGCGTAAGCCATTACATATCTAACGTAATTTTGGCATAAGCTGAAAAACTTATATATGCCGACTGAATACGCTGCTAAAGGACTTCTCTATTACACATGCAAGTTTTATTCACGATATATAACTTTCATGAGTAAATTCTGTACATTTTATTAAAAAAGAACTTTGGAAGCTACTTATGTAAACTTAGCCAACATACGCAGGCTGTAAGTATGAAATGTAACGAAACGATAAAGATACAATCCCCATTCTCTTAGATTTAGTTATAATAATCATTGAAAATTTACATCATTCAAAAAAATTCTTCATTCAAAAATCATTTTGAGGTTGGAATTGATCATTGAAATAATCATTGAACGAACAACTGACAGCTGAGAACAGGGGGAAAATCGAATACCGTCCATCATTGAAATTACAAAATTGATTACGTTTTAAGAATTAAGCTCAAATCGCATTATTTTTCTTAATAAAAAAATTTTAGAATTCGTTAGCTATATTTTAGTACCAAATAAACGCCATTATTGTTAAATAATTTCTCTTAAAATTAAAAAAAAAAAAAAAAAAAAAATTTCAATGATAAGTTTCAATGATAGATATAAATGATCCCTCTGGCTGGCCAAGAATACACAAAAAGTGATTTTTAATAGCGGCTTACACAAGTCTTAGAAAATTAACTTACAGGAAAGCTTACACTAAAGCTGAACTTTAGAAAAGTTATTATGGTTGCCTGTTTGAATAAACTGTAAAACTTCTTTAGAAGAGTTGGATCGTTTTATACCATTTCGTTCCGTTCCTAAACTACAAGTTTCATGGCCAATTTTATATTACAGCCTAAGCGGTTTATACAAGTATAGTTTGGAATATGTATACGTACACGATTAACTTTTATACTTGACAAAAACTTACATGTGTAATTTTAACCTTAGAGATTATTCAATCGATTGTCATAACTTTTCTCACTTCTGTAAAATTAATCATTTTTACTTGCGATTATATGTACTATAAGGCAAGTTATGAATTTGTGCAGAAAAAAAGTTTTGAGATAACAATCAAAAATGACGTTACGATGATAGCGAAGTCGAAAAAAGTGGATCTGGAAATTTTGTCCGTGTGTCTGTCTGTAAATAGTACCTGCAATTACATGAGTGATACATCATCAAAGGCCTTTTAGACCGTTGAAACCGTTATTCCCAAATAACGATTTTAACGGTACCTGCCATATAAAGTTTTTTTTTAAATTTTGACTTTTTCGTTAACGACTCAGCGGATCTTAACAAAATCTTATTTCTAGAAAGGTCTACAAAACGATGTACTTAATTTTTCCATAACTTTTATAAACAAAATTATATTGATTAAATAGATACAATTTTTCTTTGAACATTTAATATTTTGAAAACCAGTTGATAAGTTGTTTCGAAGTTTAGTTTTCACATGAAAATTATTAATTTGTTGAAATTATTAATTGTTGAAAAGTTGTTTGTAAAAAATCGATTTTTTTAAAAACTGGACTTATTAAAATATTTAAAAATAACTGGAATACCACAATTTTCTAGAAAAACTGTTTATTGTTATAAATTAATTTTCAAAATTATTTATTTGTATCTATTATATTCTTTTTTATTGTTATTTCTTATTAATTGAAAGAATCTTAGAAATAATTTCATATAAAAAAAATTCGTGGAAGGTTCTTTAAAGCTCAATAAAACGAATAAAACAAAAGTTTTTTACTTATGAGCGTTTATAACAATCAGTAAAAATATATTAGTAAAAGGGCTGTGTTATCGAACAGATTTTCTGGATGGAAATTGCTTCAGTATAATCCTTATTTTTTTTTTATTTGGAACAAAAAAATTTCATCAGTAAAATAAATGAATCGTTTTTTTCACAAAAAATATTTACCTATTTAAATAAAGATTTTCATGTTATAAGAAACGGGCTTCAGGTTAGATGAAACAAAATATTTTTAAAGCAATACTGATAGCTTTAAATGGCAATACTGATAGCTTTAAATGGCAATACTGATAGCTTTAAATGGCCCCTTACGTACAAAATTTGCTTATGCTAGTAAATGTCTAGAATTCACTCACGTTAGCTTTTAAAGTGAGTTAAACTTCCATGTGTGTAAGGGTCTTATAGTATCTACGACGAGAAGTACGACCATAAATGAAAAATACCTACATGGAATTGATATAAAATATCAAAGAGATTTTCCTTGTTTGATATTTTATATCTTTATATTGTGGTATGATTACCCAATCTGCTGTTGGCAATACTGTTGGATTCATGGCAAAAAGGTACAAAGATTCAATGTCCCATTGATTAGTGTTTGATTTTTGAGAAAAAAAGCAATTAAATTTATAAAAGTATATATTTTCCTAATTAATCAAACTTTATAATTTAACTGTTTCAGTAAGAGTTGCGAATTGTTATGTAGAGTCAAATCGAATTGAATATGCAACACATCTGCATAAAAAAAGATGAAGATTCATGAGAAGATATGTATATCATGGTTTTAATTATTTTTTTTTTAATTTTTGTACAAGACTTCACAACCACAATACAATAATCAAAAACTCTATGACTCTTTGTCTTATGACTATGATTTTGATTATAATAGAAAATATTTAATATTAATATAAAAACAACTTGATTAAATATTAGTTATGACAGTTGTGACATTCAAATCATAAAATAGAAAAACAATACATTTGCTATATTTTTTTTATCGGCTAATACATCGATATTTTTATTCGGCAAAATAAAATAATTAATGCAGATTGATTTGTTCGCATATAATATGTACATACCTAAATATTCGGATAGCCCCAAGAAATATTATTTTTTTTAATTTATTATTTTTGTTAGGTATACTTCTTTGATGTGTAAATAACATAATTTTTTTTTAGAGAAAGGGTTCAACTTTTTCTAAAGATGGAGAAAAATTCAATTGTTAAAGGAATTTTCAGTTATTTTTTAACCATTAAACCCAGAGGGAGTTGTATCTCTTAAAAAAAAAACAATTAACTAAGTCTTTATAATCTGAAAGTTGACAACATCACTAAACAGAAAAGGGATTTAACTGATCGTATCAAATGAGCTTCATTTGAATAAAAAAAAAACAAAAAAAAAAAAATACCTAAAATATTGTATTAAAAAATATATCTTACCTGTGGCTATTCAAAAGACACGGACTGTATTGTATTATATAATTTATTCATATTAAATTATGACAGAGCAGTGAAATCGATCGTGTATTTGACTTCAATATAAAACAAAAAAATTGAAAGGTAAACTTACTTAAACTTTCAATAAATTGGTTTTATTGTTGTAAGTTTTAAAAAAGCAATTATTCAAATTGATAAAAATACATTTAAGTTACCGAACCAATGTCACGTTTGTTGAAAGAAAGTTTGACTTCAAAATAAAGCAAACGTCAAGAAAGGAAAGTTGCAGTTCAATTAATTGTTCACAAAAAGCAACACTTAGAACGTGTTAAAAATTTCAATAAATTTATTAAAAAAAGGAGAATTTCTCAAGTTTCCCTTTTATTTAACAATATAAATTAAAAAAGACCACTTATTTTTGAAGCATTGAATATTTATATCATAACATTAAGCAAACAAAGAAAGAGCAAACATGCTCTTGCTGAAAATTTACTAAGCAAATTTTATAAGGGTTTTTAAGAAGTGCAGTGCAATATTAAAAAATGGACGAAATAAAAGAAACTACACCCGCGTGCTGTCTTTCCTTTTTAAAAATGGCGAGTTGATCCCCAGTGATATTTCTATTTTGGTTGTTTCCAATTTGTTTTATATAAAATATAAAAGTTAAAATAAATAAAAGGTACAACTGGGTCGCACAATCATGGTTTGGTAGTAAGAAACTTAAGAGATTAACAGGAAAAATGCATGACTATATAATAAATTAAATTATACAAACAAAATAAAATTCATAAAAAATAGCATTGGAAAATCAATTTTTTACAACCTAGAGTTTTCCCAAAGAATCGTAATACCCGAACTTTGATACCTTGCAATTTATTTCACAATTTCTTGTACCAAAATCGTAGATCCAGTTTTAAAAAAAAACGATCTTTTTAGACAAATCAAAAATCGAGTTTGCAAATCAAAGGAAATCAATTATTTATAGATGAAAATTCAAACTAAAAAAAAATAAAATCAACTTATTTTCAAAATATTGAATTTTCAAAACAAATATTTTTTTAAATTATTGATTAAGAAGATAAAAGTTATGAAAAAATTTAGTTCCATTCATACTAACTAGGCGTTCTTAAAGGTATTAAACTGGGTTTAGATCCGTTGAGTCGTTTACGAGAAAGTCAAAATTGAAAAATTTTCTAGGTTTAAACCATCTGAACCGCCTTTAATGTCATTTCAAATTTAATCAAAATCATTTGAGCCGTTTTCGAGAAAATCAAAACAACAACAACAAAACGTATTAATAATGACGAAGGCAAACTCATCTTTGGCTATTTCGCCACTTATTGCGTCAAAAGTTATTATCTATGTGTGACTCAATAAAGTGAAACTGTATAAGTATTTGTTGCGCTTACTATTCTCAATTTTTTTTTCTGTTAGGCGATTGTCGAAAAGTTTTGATTTACACCTCCTGTCTTTCTATGAAGAATTAAATAATTTTTTTATAAACTGATTTAGATTTTCCAGATATTATTGTCGTTCTCCCTAATAGTTTTTTTTTTCTTTTCAGGTTCTTGTGATTTCCATATCAATCGCAACAGCCAAAAAGGAACCAACAAAAAGTAGTAATGTCACCATATCCAAAAATACAACATCTAGATCTGCAAAAAGTCTAAATGATAATAGGGGCAAACGAACGTTAACTAACCTAGGTTACCCTGGTTTCTCATACAATTTCGACTTCCCCAACCGAAGACAAGGGTATTCTGATGCAAGAGCTTTCTACTCACCCGATGGAATATACAATGGACAAAGTGCTATTGGTGGGTAAAATCAAAATAAACCTCAAAAACATTTCCGTAACTTGTATTTTTTCTTTCAGGTCAATATTCAATACCTGAGACTTCCAATCATCTACCAGATTATAGTCAATTTTCTCAATACCCCCAATACCTAGAGGCACCTGAGCCAATTATCGAAATTATCATTAAAGACAGCAACGAAACAGTACCAACACAAGCTCCTCAACCAATTGTGCAAAAAAAGAAAAAAGAGAAAGTCCACGTTTACTATGTTAAGTATAAGAAGGACGAAAACAATAAGCTTCATCTGGATGAACCGATTGCTTCGTTAAGTGAAAATGAAGCCTCTAACGATGAAACTGAAGAGATTGTTCATTATCCAAGCATTGTGACTCCAATTCCACAGTTAAAAACTACCACCCTACGGACAGTCATCCATCCTGATTCTGAGAAATTTCACAGTAATAGTGGAATCCAAGTGACTTTCGGTTCAGAAGATAAGTCGCAATCTGGTCATGAGTTGCAAGAACACAACGCAGAAAGCATTCAAAGGTCTGTTGTAGCACTTCCACAAACTAGTGGATTCAACTTAGGGCCTCTTTCAACTGCAAGTGGACGTTCTGATTTTAATAGCCCTCAGCCTCCAAACACAGTGGACAGTTATCAACCATATCAGAGCTCTTTTTATCAGAATCAGAATCAAAATAGCCAACGGGAGTATAAACCAGCAATTCAGCAGCAACAATTACCCGAAGCACAAGCTTTAACAGCTTTTAGACCACAATTGCCACTTCAACATCAAAACGAGCCACAACACCAGAACCATCAACAACATCAACAACAATTACCACAGATTCAGCAGAATTTCCAAAACTTCCAACAAAATCCACCACAACAACACTATGAACAGCAACAAAGACCATTATATAATCAAGGACCAGTGAATCCCCCGAACCAATATCCAAAGCAGCAGTATCAGCGGCCACCAGCTACAACTCTTCCACCACCACCTCAATACCAGAATTATCAACAACAACATAATTACCAGCATCAGCAAAAACAGCAACCACAGCAATACTATCAGTTTAACCAGCAACCCAAGCAACACCCAGTTCCATCTGCTCAGCCTCAACAGTATCAACAGCAACAACAACATCCCCAGCAACATCACCAACAGCAATATCAACAAAGACCAATAACTCAAGCTCAAAAACAAAATGTGTTCTTCCCAACACCCCCACCAAAATCTCAAGACCTCCCTTCACGACAAAGCCAGACATCCTATCAACCTGTCAAGTTTCGTCCCACCCCAGTTCCAAGTGTTCAGAAGTTGGAAAGTCCAAATCGGCCTCCCCTAGCTCAAGTGCAGCAGTACAATCGTCCTCCATCATATGCCCAGCAACCAGCTTATTCAACCCTACCACAAAGTCAAGGACCTCAATACGATACCCATCGGTATCAGAAGCCCCAGGCACAGAAAAGTCAAAATCCAAGACCAGAACAAAGTTATAACCAACAACAGCAACAGCTTCCATATAATCACAAACAACAGCAATCGCATATTAACTCTTTCGGCCAAAACCAACCACCACCAAGTCTGAGTCAACTACACAGTCTTTTCGATGCAAGACCTTCCAAGGAAACCGAACTACTTAAGGCTATTCCTAAATTCGAACAACACATCACAGAGACCGTAAATGGTAACCGTTACAATACCTACCAGACGTATTCAGGACGAAACCAAGTGATTCATGACATTCCGGCTCCGAATTTGGGACCCACAACACCAAGTTCAGGACATTCTCCCAGTTCTGGACACTACAATGGCGGAACGAGCACTCATCAACAGCAGTTCAACAACTTCGTAACTTCTCCAAGCCCTATTCAATATCAGTCCTCAACACCGGCTCCACAGTATGTGAAATCCGAAGATGGCCAACAGATTCAAATTGTGACCCCCATGCCTTCAACCAATTTCTATAACCATCAAAGCGAGTCTCAATCACAGTTTATATCAAGTGGATCGGGTTCAGGATCACAGCCACAGATCATTCTTAACTCACAACCACAGCAACAGACATTCTACAATCACCAACAACCACGTCAGTCCCAATCGTCACAGTTTAGTGTTTCCACGTTGCATTCCGATGTCTTCAAGGAGCTCGAGCACCGAAAAAATTCTTTGACAAAAGACAACAATATCAACATCCAACCTAAACAGAATTTCAAGAACTTTGCCAGTGAACCAGAGTCTAAAACCACCACATCAACATCAACTCCAGCTGCACCCACAACAACGAGTAAAAATGCCGCTAAAAATTCGTTACAACTTCCCGATGAAGTACCCGAAGATCTGAGACAACAACTACTAAGTTCCGGAATATTGGACAATGCTGATATCAGCATTCTAGACTACGACAAAGTTGGCGATGTAGCTCTGGAAAACCTTCCAGCTGAGCATTTGCAGCACTTTTATGGCGCCGGTGGTGGAGCCCAGATATCAGAATCAAATAAAGTTTTGACAGTTGTCAAACCAAATGGTGATAGTGTTGATTTTTCCGAGAAGAACATCAATAGAGTCAAGGAAACCAAGAGTTTACCACGTAAACAAAATGTCGATCTTAAAGTTGTTCATTTCAACGCAAACAATGAAAAAAACATAACAAACAAACACATTAAAACAGATTCAACAGTGGTGCCACCTGTTGACTTGGCTGATAAACAATACAATAGATATCTTCCGTTGAAAATTAATGGTGCACAGTTTCCAATTCCCGATGTAGAGGAACTGCAAGGAAAGAAGATTGCAAGTGTTGTGGTGCTGGCACCAGTTGATAATTTACAAGCTCTTGAGAATGAACGGCCTGATGATGAAAGAATCGAAAGGGATACAACGGATTCGAAGGAAGTTAAATTTGTGTCGGGTGATATCATCAAACAACTTATCAAGAAACCAACAAAAGATAATTTCAAGAAGTGGCTGGAGAAGGAATCCAGAACAGATGTGGATAGCCAATCGGTTGTACTATTGGTGGCAAAGTAAGTTGGAAAATTGAAAAAATAAAGAAGTAAGGAATTTATTCCGGTACAGGTTTTCACTCGACATAATCATTGTTTTGATTGTACTGATCGATATTAAAGAGGTTTTGAAAACTTCTCTATATTCATAGTAATGAGTATTTCCCAAGATGTTCAAACATCTGAATTACTAATTATTTTTTTCGTAGTTAACCCAATATTGCGGATTCAGCTTCCCTGGAAGCCTGACAGATCCTGTCGAACCAAGAAAAGTTAGTTTGTTAGGGACATCAACAGTCAACCTGGTCGAACATTTAGGTTCAGAACTATTGTGAAATATTAATTTAAAATTAGATATGATTTCAAATAGGGAAGGTTGTCATAAAAAGCAATTGATATTAATCAGAGTATTTCCTTCAACTCACGGTAATAACCAACGTCATATAGCAACGTCACTATAAATCACTTTTTTGCGGTCATACTTCTTCGAATGTTTTTGAATACCGAATTCTTTCTCCGAATCCGAACCATCATATACATTTCAGTTTCGCATTACCATCAGAACTGAATGGGAAGACTGGGGTGGAATCGGCTAAGGTGATTTGTGATATGTGACAGTCAAAATCTACACTTTCTGTCTGCGTAAGGTGATCATCACAGTGATAGCTAAAAACCAATCACCAAAATATTGTGATAGTCATCTTCTCATGAAATTGCGTTTCATTTTCATTTTTGTGGCAAAGTGACTAGAGTTACCACACACATACAAAACATTATAAAATTTTCAACTTTTTTTCAATTTTAGTCACCAACCAAATCATCAAAAAGAATATTTCTTTTACCATATGAGTATACAACAATCGAAAATAAATGGTTAAAAAATTAACAATTTCAATGAATTTATTTGAAAATATGACTACAGCAATAATGTTTTTCACAAATGTCACTGACAAATTGAAAGTTGAATTGAGTTGAATTGGTGGATGTGATCACCTTACGAAAAATCAATTTTATCACAAGTGATGATCAAAAATGTGACAATCAACTATCATCTTACGCGACTCCACCCCTGCATTTTGACGATAAACTTGGACGCAACTATTTTTACCGATAGGTAATTGCTTGGCGCGAAAAATAGGTTCATTGGCGTTTTTGTAACATCATGAATTTCAATTTCAGCTAGTATATCGGCCAATGGCAAGCTTATAAATTTTTTCATGCAAAATATCTTCGTTGAATGCATACTTAGAATAATATTTTGTACTCCACGCAAATTAAAAGTTTTGGGCACGTGCGATATAATAAGAACATGTCTCCTAGTTTGTCTGTTTATATCAATACTTGCTTTGTTAACGACTCAACGGATTTCAGTCAAATTATACTCCAAGAAATTACTAGCCAGCTCTTAAATAATGATGTTCTTATAATTGGTTTTTATGCATATTTTTGAATTTTGAGTTATAATTTGTTTTTTTTTTCTTATTAATTCAATATTTTGAAACTTAGGCCAATAATTTTTTGTTTTATTAATTTTTTTAATCAATTTCTTTAATATCCTCCACAGATCATCAGCTGATGATCAAGAAATCTTCATGTACGACATTGCAACCGGTGCAGTCAACAAATTAAATGGAGAACTTTCCAGTGCTTTTGTTAATGTTGCTGAAGAAAATGCCAGTGCAGAAAATTTCGATCATGCATCAACTTTAGATCCTAGTGCTTTAGAAAATATGATGGAAAAAATGAAAAACGTGTGACTGAAATAAATAAAACTAAAAAAAAAAAAACTAACATTTGCTATAAAATAATTCTGCTCATTAAAACATAAAAATAATTCGCCATGTAATGTACCATAAATTTTCAGTTAGCTAAATACAATTTAATTATTTTTTTTTTAATTTTTGATTTAAATTTTCAAATAAGAATTGATTCTAAAAACATTTCGTAAGAAAAAAAATTGTTAACTAATTAATGGTTAAATGTGATTTACTTTGAAATACATTTTTAATTTTTTTTTGTTTTATTTATATTTAAGAAATTTAAGTAGAAAACAACAAAAAAAAAACTCAAAGAAAAAACAACATTTTGTACATATTTTAAAATCTAGACTTATATTATAAATAATGTACTTGTATATTAAATAAAATTATTAAAAGAAATAAATCGAAAAAACAAAAAAAATTCAAATACGTTTATTTTTACTAATTTTTTTAAACAGATATACAGAGGTAAAATGTTTTCGCTTGGAAATATTTTTAGGGTTCAATATATTATGTTAAATCAAAAACTTGTTTTTACAAATAAAAAAAAAGGGTTCCAGGAAAAATTTTAAAATGCACTTATTTGGCACAACAGATCATTTGTAATTATAAAAATCTTGCAAAAAATGTGGTTAGCAAATAACGAATTTTCACTAATTGAAGTTAATAGCGTTATGCAATTATTATGAAAATTTCATAGACGTATAGGTATTAAAAGCCATTCGTGCATCGGGAATGTATAACGAAAATTAGCACTTGCAGGAATGCAGAAATGCAGGGCTAAAAACAAACTAAAAAAAACATGTTAATATGTTTATACAAACATTAAAAAGTATTAAAGTATGTACCTACTATATGTATGTAAAAGCTAATTCTGTTGCAAATCGTGTGCAGCATAGAATGTTTGAACAACAACAACAACTTAAAGCATCACAGTTTCAAAAATCTCGCCTTATGTCATGCAAAGCGAACATTTTCGGTCTGTCGGCATGGAAGTTCTAAAGTAATACTCCTAAAGGTATGCAACAGGTTATTTAAATACACGAAACTGTAAAGCATTTTTCAAATAATAAACGCAACCCAGAGAACGCGTTTCGTGCGTTGAGTTGTCGCAATATTAAATCACTGACATGCCAAGCGCTGTGTACGAGTATAAGTCGCTTATCGCTTATAAGAAACTAGTGTATTTAATATTGCACTTAGTTGAAAGCAACAACTCAACGCACAACACACAATTGTTGAGCCCTTAAGAAGGAGAAAAGAAAATACGTTATCATCCGCATCTTGATGTAAAACCGACTAACTTCACTTCACTTTGTTTTTCTTCAAGTGAAGCGTTGAAGTGGAAGACTTGGGTTTTCATTTTAGTGCTCTGTTTAGTACTGTTTGGGTGATGTTTTAGTTGTAGACCCCAACCATAGGTGCCAATTTAAACTACCTTTTTTTTTGTTTCTATAGAAACGACTTGGCGTACGGTCTTTTATATCGTCTGCCTTACAAATATAGGATGATTTATCTTTTCATTACCTTTTCGTTACGTTCATATAACGACAACTGAATTGAAATTAGTTAATAATAATTATTAATTAGACATTATTGAATTATTGAAAATAAATCATTATTTATTAATTATTTTTCGCGCGAAGCTACCTAATATTCATAAATTAAACATGCACCATTCATAATCAGTTCCGGATTATGTTAAAAGCACGTTTTCAAGTTCATGTTTGCTAAGGGGCTCCGTGAGTCGTTATTTGAGTATTGACAGTCCGGTTTATATTTTCATAGCAAGATCATCTAAAATTCAAGACTAAATTGGAGTCGACTTCAGAAATATCCCGATATAACCAAAGCATTTCATACGTTAACACTGAATTAGGTTTTTTTTTGAACAGAGTAAAAGATTGGGAATTTATTTTAAGATACCTAACTTTAATTAAAAAAAAAAATTAATGGACTTGAAATGCCATATACGCAGGATTCGAACCACAATCCTCGTGGTTAGTAAAACGACAACTTTGTTTTGCCTTCCTACTTACTAAATACTTGGTTATTTAAAGACATTTCTAGGTATTTTTTTTAAAACTCATAATCAAAGTTAATTTTTTACTGAAAAACGGATAAATTAAATAACTCTAGATTAATGTTGGTCTGTTATTAGTTAACTCTGGATTTGACTCATAACGTTCGTAGTTAAGTTATTCCACCCCTGCATTCATTTTTTAAATTGTATTCCTGCAATGGTAACTCATCAATTTGATATAGCTATTCAACTATGAAAATTGTTTGCCTTTTATAGGTGAAATTTAACAGATGAATTTTACCATTTAATGTAATTGTGATGATAAAAGCATATTTAGAAATGTATTTATACTTGTTATAAATTTGGAATGCAGTTTTTTTTAATTTAAAAAAAATATCATGATTGGGTTGTGGTAGAACAAAAAAGCAACTAATTCATGGCAAGTATTTGGATTTATTTCGATCGAAAACGTGCACACATAAATCAAGCGCTTATTTTATGGTATTTCCTCACTTCTTAGTTATTATGCCAGATTTTTTATTAAGTAAAATCATTGAGTTTATACACATACAGAATGGTTTCAAATACTCCGAAGAAGTTTCGCTAAATGAGCATATCGAATAATTATTAATTATTATTATTATTTATTTATTAATTGATCAAAGATCTGCTGATTATAAAAAAATAACAATTAATATCTACAATATACAAGTACAGGCCCTTGTGTTATTAAATTTACATATATCACATAATTAAATAATTTAAAAGCATTCACAAGTTTTTACATATAATTAATTGAAAACATTTATGCCCAGCTTCACCAAAATACACTTAAAAGCGTTTTAGTTAACGGAGTAATACAATTTATTGGCATTTTAACTTAAAATGAGGAAACTTGATGCCAACCCCGGATTTTTATTTACCACACATGGGTCTCTTTCACTAGAGCAAGTGAGAGGAGAGCATATCAATCGAAAAATTTCAACGTTCTCTTTGTCTTGCATTTTTAAGACGCCTTCAAAATTTATTTGGAACAAAATGAGACTTTAGTTTATTGGCTCTTTTACAACTGAAAGTGGTTAGTGAAATTGAAAAATGCAATTTTAAGATTTAACATACCAATAAATATTTAAAAGTTTTTGGAGAAACTGGCCATTCATTTTTAATAAGTTTCTTTTCATAGAAAGGTCGATTTCATTGCACATCTTAAAGACAGCAATTTAGAACAAGATTCATACGAAATAAAATAATTATTGCCCTAATTCTCTTTAACGAAAAACACTCAAACCGAATTGAACAAAATTTTTCTGCATACATTTGTATTTGTTTTTTGTTATTTCTCTTGCCTTTTAACTCAAAAATAATTACTACAAGAGTAAAAAAATAAAAACAAGTCGATAGTAACGGCAACCTACGAGAAGTATTTGAAACTTACTTTAGAAAAAGATTATTTCTCTATGTCTATTAACTCAATGGTTATATCTAAAAGAAGTAATTGAAAATAATCAAATTAAATAAGTAATAGAATTGAAGATTAATACGAAATAAAATAAATTTTTTAAACCGGTGAATGAAAAACGGTTTTAAAGTAGATTATTTATGACCAGTTTCTCCAAACACTTTTAAATATTTATTGAGTTGTTAAACCTTAAAATGGCATTTTTCAATTTCAGCAACCACTTTCAGTTTTAAAAGAGCCAATAAACTAAAATCCTATTTTGTTCCAAATAAATTTTAAAGGTGTCTTAAAAATGCAAGACAAAGAAAGGGACCCATGTGTGGTGAATAAAAATCCGGGGTTGGCATCAAGTTTCCTCATTTTTAAAAATTCACCTCCTAATGTTGGTGCACACTATTTTAAGTTAAAATGGCAATAAATTTTATTACTCCGTTAACTCAAATGCTATTAGGTGTATTTTGGTAAAACTGGGCATTAAGGTTTTTAATATTAAAAAAAAAAATCATTATTACTTGAAAGTTCTTATGATTTTGTTTCAAATTCGTATAGTGCATAAATTACTATATTTTCATTTAATCCAACCATGATACTTTGCTGATAGCTAATGTGTGTCTTTTTATTTATTCCATTAATCAATTACACACTTGTTCTGATTTTCGTTTACGAAAGTAATACTTCCGTCTTTAAAAAGAAGACGTTCTTAGTTTCGTGTCATTTTCAATTTCTGCAAAAACTTTGTTTTATTTCTACGAAAATTAGAACACCTCTTTTAAATTCGTACAAGTGATTAATGACATTTGAATTCAACGAAGTTCTTACTCCGTTCGATCACATAATCCTCACCCTACTTTTGTGAACAACCTCATCATTAAATATAATTTTGTAATCTACTTTCCTGGTGAAATTTCTGATACTTATTCGACCACTTGTTTGTGCAGCTATATCCACATGTTGAATTAGAAGTAGATTGATTATGGCACAGAACGCATGTGCTACAATTTTTACAAAAACAAACACTGCAATACAATATTCGTACAGTGCCATAATGTCCTTTGAATTGCTAACATGGTGTAAACTTCCGCTGGAACATTTCCTCGGCCGATTTTCGGATAACAATATTTGGTTTGTTGTCTTTCCGTTCTTCAAATTATTCAAATTCACTGGTTTCTGTCCAGTCGGAGTTTCTATAGAAAGCTATCCAGATGTGTTATTCCATAGGGATCGAAAGTCAGTGTTTTTTACAGCTATTTGTTTAATTGGATTCACCGGTGTGTACATATTTTTATAATGTCTTCTTACGTAAGTAAACAAATAATTCAATTTTAATTTTAATCAACAGTTGGATTTTTTCGCGGTGTTCATGTCTTGAGCCATCTTGAGAGTCTTGGATTACATGAGGCCGATTCAATAATATCATACATCACAAATTGGGCGCAAATATTTTCACTTTTTCTATTAGGATGTGTATCGTTGGTGACATCCTGGACAAATTTGGAAAAATTTCAATGCTTCATTAGAAAGATTCGACAAATTGACTTTGCCCTAGAAATGACTGGAATTGAAATATCATACCGTTCTACAAGACGAAGACTTTTTATACAAACAGGAGTGTCCTTTTTGATACCAACTTGTTTATCTATGGTCAACTGCATAATGATTAATACGATGTTTCGAATATCCTCGGCCTGTTATTGGTTCATTTGTTTCACACCTATGCTTCTTTTGACATTGAAAGAGCTCCAATTTTACAATCTTATGTTTCTGCTGAAGGGAAAGTTCAGGATAATAAATATTCAAATAGAAAATCTATGTAAGAGACAAATTGTACAACATGACGCCGTGAGTGTGAAAATTTCTAAGAGCTCTGATGAAAAAGTCCTTTTGGTGCAAAATGACGCCCAACTAGTTGAACAAATGCGAGTTCTTGCGGAAATATACTCTGACGTCGCTGATTGTGTTGATGAGGTGTTGGATATGTTTGCTTACCACCTTTTGATGACAACATGTACATCCTTTGCTGTTATAACTATCCAGAGTTACAATGTTTTTGCATTGATAATGCAGTCATTGGTGATGCAGTTGCATGAGATTTTGTTAACTGTGGGGTGGATAATAGTTCAGATAATGGTGATTGGAGTAAACGTAATCGCTTGCAGTCAGACGTCAAATGCGGTGAGTTTTTGCAGTGATAATAATGTAAAATCTATAAGTTAGTTCGGAATAGGAACTTTGCGTAAATTGCGTTGTCGTCGTTGGACGTTGTTCCAGGGCTGGATTCTCTGAGTCTTGTCTTGAGGCACCACTATTTTTTTTTACTTTTCTTTGATTTGATTGAAAGTATTTGCTGTACATAGTTACAAATATTTTGGCATTGACAATGCAGTCATTGACGATGTAGTTGCATGATGTGGATAATAGTTCAGATATTGGTGATTGGTGTAAACGTAATCGCGTGCAGGCAGACGTCGAATGCGGTGAGTTTTGACAGTTATAAAATGTTGAATCTATAAGTTTGTGCCGTACCGGAAGAGTACGCAAGTTTCGTTGTGGTCATTCCAGGCTGGATTTATTGGGTCTTTTTTTGTCGCACCATAAGTCACAATATAAAAAAAAATCTATCCAAATAAATGGAACTTAAAAAAATCTCTTACTTATTTACAGAGCATGTTCAATAGACATGTCTTTGAACGACACTATTTTTCAAAAGCTATTTGACAGTTCGATGAATAAGTTCAGTGCAAAAAATATGTATACGTTTTCACGGCGACGTGAGGCGTCTATTCACGTATATTCACGGATAGTTTTCTATCAACAAATGATGACAGTCACGGGAAGAAGAGACCTATTCCACCGAAGACAAGAAAACTCAATGACCAGAATCTCTCTTGATGGTTGAACAACCTACAAATTTTATCAAGTTAAAAGGGACGGAAACTCTTTAAATTCCTTATACACGTGTAAATACCCATAAGTATATTGGCTCAGTTAAAGCTCCATTTTAAATGCACAGGTTATCATCAGCACATGTTTAAAATGGGTTAGGTATGAAATACCGAATTATAAAATCCCGAATTACAGTACCTTATTTTTTTGGTTTAGAAATTCGATTGATCGATTTTCATATAAAATAGGTTGGTAGTAACTGTAGGTTAGGTACGTAATTTTATTTTTTGGTCGGAAATACGTATTTTTTCTCTCATACCATATTATGATATATTTTTACTATATTTATTAAAATACATCAATACATCATGCACCGCTTAAGGTATGTCCATCAGTCGCCTGATAGGCGCCTGTGTCAGCAGTTTTCTTGTTTTACAGCACCTGGTTGGGGCCCACTTCGCGGGTTCAAGAATTTTTAACTATGTTTTCTGAATAGTCAATCCGTTCACGTAACTTCGTTTCTCCGTTTAGGGTATGTCAAGTCGTCTTGCTGGCGCCTGAATATAATCCTGTTTAGTATAAAAGTGGTGAATATCTTAGAAGAATTCGTCATTCGAAAATATCTACTATATTTTGGTATCAAAAGATTTATGTTGGTAGAAACTTTATCTATACTTACGCCATAAATGTTAAAAACGTGCCTATAAAAATGAGAATCATCAAAGATGCACCGTTCTATCACAAAATAAATCACGATAAAAAATCAAAAAAGGAGAAAATCCGAATTATTCGCATTCGGGATTTTGTAATTCCTGATTTTGTTATTCGGGACTTTTGAATATTCACATTCGGGGTTTTGTAATTCGGGATTCTTTAGCTTTCCCGTTTGAAATAATGAAATTTGGTAGCACTTACATTATTATGGTTAAAACGTGATTTTTTCAATCTAAATATTTATTTCGGACATAATATAAATACAAATCTACAAACAAATAATATAATAAGGAAGGTTCGTTTCCATTTGAACACATATTTGGACCAAAGCTATCGTTATCGCACAATCACGTTTAGTTTAATTATGGCAATCAATTGATAAACAAAATTACAATAAAATATTATTAATCAAGTGTCATCCAATCTAAATAATTGGGGATTTTATTTCTTATCGTTATTTCAAGACAATTATATGCTTAGGTAATGAAATTTCATCAATTAGTTAATTAAATATATAAATATAGTGGCAAATTGTCGTTTGCCAAATTATATACAAAACGGGGAAAACTATATACATAATTAATGTTGTAGAAAGGTTCGTTGACTCTTGGAAAAAAATTGATAAAACACCGGAAAGAGAGTTAGATAAGCATGTCCTTCAATCGCTCTTGCAGCTTTGTGTGTGGCATGTTATGTCATTCTGTTTTGGAATCAGCCCGCTTATTAAAGAAAAGACCTTGTCAATGACGATACTTGTTTTTCTGAAATTCGGATGCACTTTGAACTTTTATTTGGTCCGCCATATTATCTTAAAATAGATGGTCAAATAAAGTTATATAAAAAGAAAAGGTCTCGACACACTTTCCTTAGCGTAAGAAATTTAAAATCTACGGTGACTACTGCGGAACTACCATCGTCGACTATCCTCGTACAAAGATTTCTGGAAATATACATGTTGGCTTTAAGATTAGGGTAAACCATATCAGATCTCGTGATTGTCAATTTAATGCTTTTTCAAAATTAACCTACACAAAATGCAAACCTCTCAAGAAATTTTCTTTATTCTGATTCTTATATACTCCGTGGTTGATTTACCAGAAACAAATCAATACTGGTCATAAGAAAACTGCTTTAAATTTTGCAAGTATGGCCATCCAATACCCGACTCACACATTCATGATGTGTGAAATCAGCTTGATCAGTTATAGGCAACAACTGCAACTTCGCGTATCATCTTTGATAAATTGGGAGAAGATATATTGTTCTTCTATTGATTCAGCATTTGTTCTCCGGATCTCCCCTGATAAGTTTATGGAGATGAGAATCTTGAGTAATCTAAGTCCAGTGTCTTCCATCAATTTCAAAGCAATTCCTAGGCTAACGAAATCACACACGAGTGTATTTTTTTCACGTTCTTTTGTACGCTGAAAACTAAGCAAAGCAATAAGGGTGTACATATACGAAGACTCTATTGACTTTTTTTACTTGAACGTTTCGGAAAAAGAAGCTCATGTGTCATTAGCTATAAGTTTAACTTTTTACAGCTTATACCACAGAAATACGGTTCTTTATAGTCGTGTTTTGTTGGTAATTTTTAGTTAGCCAGCACTGGAAAGAACCAATAAAACGTTATATTCACTTTTGTATCCACTTTTTTATTTTATTTCAAAGTTGGTATTCTTGACTATATGCCAAGCCGAAGTTTCAAATAATTTTATGGATGTATCTGCAAAGTATGGTCATTTGAATATGCCGAGTTGGTCAATTTGTACCCCACCTTCCACTACAAACAAATAAAAACCGGATAAATAATTATTATTTAGCTTGAGTATTACAAAATGTAATTCCAAATTATATAATTTTATTTAAAAAATCTGCTTTAACCAATTTTTATTTGTTTTTAAGCGAAAAGTTCAAAGTCATCAAAACTTTTTTGCAACTTTCGTAGGTTGAAAGCTTCTTACTACTTCCGTAAAACGCGGTTCTAAAGGAAAACACATTGAACACAACCATTAATAATCATTGTATATGGAGTTCATGTCTTAAGCTGTCATAGGTGCCACCAACCTTTAATCAAAAAATGTTTTGACATTATATTTTGCGCCAAAAAATTCAAGGCATTCCAAGATTTTATCTTCACTTTTATGTTCACTTTAATTACTGACCAATTTATAGCCTCTTTTCGTATCCCATACAAATTTTTGCTAAAGTGACTAAACACTCTTACCAATAAAACACGCCTTATGTAGGAATTTTTTTTCCGAAAGTCAATTTAAGTTCATTCAGTTTTTCAGACGTCAATACTTTTAGAATGTTAACTACCTACATAAAATGCCTCAACAAGTTCTTAAAGAATTATCTTAGGTCCCTGCGCTCTACAACCCATTTATTCACTTGAATAACTATAGAAATAAGTATTAAAATTAAAAATAAATAAGGAAATACTTTTCGAGCAATATGGGGATGGCTTTGCTAGTAAATACGATTGCAATAACTAAGTAGTAAATAAATTTATGAAATGTATTGTCAATGACTAAATTTATTTTTCAGATGGCCGATACTGGTAAACAATTACATAAACTCAAACCAAGAGATGACTATGGACTTTTTCTTCAAATGGTAGATAAAATCTCGTTTTATATTTTTAGTTATTTCTATTTCTTTTTTAAGATATACCACAAACTTATTTAAACTGGCTTATACTATGTTTTACTACTTACGTTTCTGTCAAATTTTATATTAAAATCATAGTTTATAGAACTAATAGTACTTGCATAACACACTTCGGACCTCAGCGATCCGTCTGAAAACACTGTTCTGTGCAGTGAGGGTGAGTACTGAATGCGTATGACGACTATAAGCTCATCGTATGATTGAATTAGTAAACATTAAATTGTGTGTTATTAGAGTACTATTATAGGTTTTGTAATACTCGAAATTGAAAATAGACAGTCCAGTACATTTCAAAAAATAACTTTCAACTCTGTTAAATGAATATTCTAAAAATCAAAGTATACTTTTAGGTGCAAGTGTTTTCAATGGAAGTAATGCATCGGAAAAAGTCTTTCACAGCAGCCGGATTCTTTGACATGAATTTCAAACTATTCACATCAGTAAGAGACTGAAATAATTATTTTTATAAAAGAAAAGTTTAAAATATCATTTTATTTATAGATATTAGCAGCAGTAACAACTTATCTTATTATAATCATTCAATTTCATTTGGCGAATTTGGAAGAAATAAGTTCAAATAAAACGAAACCATAACTTATGGAAGAATTTAATATAAACACTTTGTACTTACATTTAATAAAAAGCTCACAACCTAGCTTGTTAACAAAACTTTAGTTTGACGAGAAGAGCTTTCAATGGATTTAAAATGACTTAAAAAAAAAAAAAACTAATCAATAAAAAGTACAATGAGGAACTAAAAAAGTGGTCTAATCTATACACATAAATAAAAATGCAGTGTCTGTTTGTAATGTAGTAAAATAACAGTATTTTACTACACGTATGTATATGAAAGCATAACATTTTTAAAATGTTTGTCTGCCTGTCTGTCTGTTTGTCCTGGCTAATCTCGAGAACGGCTGGACCGATTTTGACGGGATTTTCAACTGGCAGATAGATAGCGCTATAGCGCAGAACTAAGGCTATTCAATTTACTCCTTAGATTGCCAACAACGCCGGGTAGCAGCTAGTAGGTTATAGTTTCGGAAAATACCATTTATTGTATTTGTTTTTACTTGTGTTGATATATTCTTGTATTTTTGAAATTTGATTTTAAGTCTCTATGGTCTCTTGGTGTTATTTGCCTATAGGCAATAATGTATCACACTATCGTCTATTCCGTTCCCAATATTTACTGAGAATAACAAAAAAAAATTTAAAATTTCATATGAAATAAATATCAAATTCTCATAGAATTAAAACTGTCTGAATATATGTAGATTTTTCAGCTGGGACAAAATCTGAATTTTTCATCGTAGACCATAGAATCAGAGACAAAAATATATCAGAAAAATGGTTGACTATTATAAAATACTAAAAGTTTTACGGTCATCCAAAAAGAGTGAAATCAAGAAGGCCTACAGAAAAATAGCACTCAAATGGCATCCTGATAAGAATCCAACCAACTTAGAAGAGGCTAACATTCGCTTTAAGGAAATTTCTGAAGCATATACGAAGTGTTATCAGATGAGAAGAAAAAGTACATTTACGATCAGTTTGGCAAGAAGGGGATGTCGAGTCATCGAGTATTAGAATATGTTGAAGTTGTTCGATGACGTCAGAAATCATCATATCGAATTTCCAATGATATCTGCGTGATGTTGTACTCTTTTGGACGTTGTCATAGTCTATGACAACGTCCAAAAGAGTACAACATCACGCTAGATATCATTGGAAATTCGATATGATGATTTCTGACGACATCGAACAACTTCAACATATTCTAATACTCGATGACCAAAGATGCTGCCACAAAGAAAATCTCAACATTTACCAGCTTTGTCAACGGAAAGAAAATGATGACAAAGAAGGTGTCTGAAAAAGGAAGAATAACTATTTTAAAATACGAAAACGATGTTCTTATATCAAAAACTGTAAATGGTGTTGCCCAGAATATCTCCTCGACAGAATAGTTTGTATATTGTTAATATATTATTAAAACAACTCACATGTCAGTTTAAAAAAATAAAATTCTATGACATTACAAATATCAAAGTTTGTTTTTGATTTACCAAACGAGGATAGCTAGAATTTGTGGTTTAGAATAGAATGGGATGCGCAAAGCCAAATTCCATGATTGGAATTACCTACACAGCTAAACTGATGACGACGGCCCAGCTTCAGATTTAAATTCACCACTGTGTCAAAATCAAACGTTACATAACTATAGCCAATTACCCCGCGTTGGGACATCTTCGTCACTTCTCCATTTTCTTCTTAGCCGTAAAAAAAATTAAAAATTAATTTTCAAAAACTCTTGAACTTTGGTATAGTATTGAAAAAGTACTAAATTCTAAAATCCCACTTAAAAATAAATAATTGAAAATAAACGTAAAATTTGGAATTATATACAACTTTGCCACCTCTACTCTCCTTATTTTAGGCTCCTCTATCATTGTAATGCCAGATTTGATTAAAAACTCGATTTTTACACACTCCTTCCCTTTTGAGCATTTGGCAAATTAAAAAAGATTAACAACCCAATTGAGAATATAAAAGCAAACATTTGTACATGCTACTATATTTGTTACCTGGCGAATAAATAAATTAAATTTATTTTTTGTGTGATTTTTAGTCAAATCGGTTAATAAGAATTTTCAAAAAGGCGACCTCAGCGCTACTTAAAAGGTACTTAAAATAGCCTTAATTTTTCCTTACACTCAATGAAAGTCCCGTCAAAATCGTTCCAGCCGTTTCCGGTCAGTCCATAAACAAGAATTTTTAAAAAAGCAATCGAACGCCGACTTACCTATTTACCAATAAAAGTTACGTCAAAATCAGTTTATTCGTTTACCTGATTAACTGGAACAAACATACACTGACAACATTTTTAATTTTTTGACAAAACAAAGGTGTAGATTAGTTCCCATATTCTTTATATAAATTTGTGGATCCCATTAATTTGCAAGTAATCAAATTTGACTTTTTTGATTTCTTATCCCAAAGTCTACCAATGAATTAAAACAGCAACTGGGCTAGTCACTACCTTTACCCAAATGTTGTTCTCATTTTGAAAATAAAACAATGTTACGATGAACGTGATCGCAGGCATGTTTACACATTTAACTTTAACTTTAACTCCAATGACATGTTAAGAGAAAACAAGTCTCTTTACAAAAATAAACTCGTTTGTCATCTCTTTAATCGGTTTGTTGCATATATGTAATATGCATTGGTTAGGTTGTTAACAAAAAACAACTTTCCACCTAAGTAAACAACCAAAACAAACCCACCTCCAACCGTTCATAGAGATAATCTTGTGCAACGTCAAAACCGTGGCAGTTGTAGGTACCTCTATTTATAGCACCAAAGTAAACCGGCTCAACGGCTTAATATACTATAATGTTTTGAATTCGGTTTTTATTTGTCTTCGGGCGATGCGTATAGATAGATTGGTTGACTGACTTAATACATCAGACATCAGAAGCAAGGAGTGCAATATTATTGTAAATCGGTTGAAAACAAAGACCTCGAATGATATGATAGTGAAAATTTTATATCAATCTATCATATGAAGCTATAGTTTAGGTTTTATGCAAAACGAAAACACATGCTTCTAGAATATTGAAGGAAGGTTTTAGTGAAATAGCTTTTTGTGATGGAAATAAAAGCACACGTACACGAGTTATTGTAAAATAGTACAGGATCATGTCACCTGGCTACAGGATCATGTCACTTGGCTTGCAAAACTAGGACACTAGGACAAAACTAAGATACTATCTTCAAACTACATTCTACCAGTTGACCTAATAAATATTTCGTTAACAGGCAAAAAGAGAGGTAATAAGGGAAAATATGTTTTTTTACTTTTATATGATACCAACTATGTTTTATTGTTTTCTGTCGAGCAGAATTATCCTCTACCACTATCTCCTGTTATTGTGTTTATAAAAAATATCACAGAAAAATTAGAATGAACATTGTTTTGCACACCACCCCAACTATACTTCTTTTTGGTCGTTTGGTCGTTTTTATAAGATTTAAGTGTTAACAAAAGTGTTGAATTAAAAGTTATAACCAAGTGGTAACGCTAAAACTGTTTCTACTTAACTTTGAAACAATTTACTATCGATATTACGGCATCGCTGTAAGAGATTTCACTATGCGATAGATTTATGTAGTACCCTTCAACCAAACTGACATTTTTTTCTTGAACAGACTATTGGTATAGGTTAGTGTCAATATTAAGGTTTGGTATTTTACCATCATACTGCTTCTAATTCCACTTTCGTTTCTTTCACTTAACAGTGGCCCTTTCGCCCTTTTATTGAATATTGAAATTGAAAGCGAATGTGATTTTCAATAGATATTTTTTCGAATTAGCATATCAACATGCGAATGGCTTTTTGTTGATAATTTTAATGAAAAGAAATTGTATTCCCTCCACGATAGTAATTTAAACAAAAATATTTTTTTGGATGAAAAACCCTGAAAGAAATAAGTTCATCCCTGACTTCGAAAATTAAAAAAATCGAGGCGAATCGACAAGGAAATAATGGAATTATAATTGATTGGCTTTTCATTGTACCTACTACATCAATTTTTGGAAACTTAAAAAGTTTTTTATTAAAAAAATTCAGACCTACATCTTTGAGATTGCAGATTTTTGTTGCCAAATGAAACTTAAACAATTTTTTTTCTGTGTAGCATTTTATGTTTGCTGATTTTTAAATTAATCGAGAAGGAGACAAAACTGATGCGATATCAAGTCAGCTCTAACATGACAGTGTCAAACATTTTTCTGTGTGTGAAAGTAGATGAACAAATCTCACATCAGATCGAGATTTCGGGATTTTGATCTAGACGTAATCTATATATATAATTTGGTTTACCATTGATAAGCAAAATTTAAAAAAGATGGGAAAAATATAGATTAATAGATAAAAAACAATTTTTGCGACCAATGAAAAACCACATTAAAGTTTTGCATTTAGATTACCATACCAATTGCGGTTTGTTTCGAGAATGTTCATAGAATTGAAAAGTACAACAAATTTCTTCCATTATCTTACGAAAAAATTAGAAACTTTAATTTTATATATGTCGATTGTTACTTTTTCTGTCTGATAATTTTATTTCATATAAAAATAATTTACAAAAAAATTCCGTTAACAAAAATTGCCACAGTTAATATTCCAGAAAAAGAAATCACCACAATAAAATTCAAATTATTAATATTCTTTATCAAATCATTGACGAAAACGATACTACTACAATATTCGGTTCTGTTCTTAAAAATAGAGGGAGATAGTTGTTCTAAAAAAATATTTTTTAATTGATTCAAGTTTTAAGTTAGCTATGCTCCGATGCTTATCGCCCAAGTGTGAACGGTATGGGTTCCTCATTTAGAACGTTCACACTTTCCTAAGATCATTGAGTTTATACCACTTAGAGGAATCAAGAGGGTTTCAAACTCACCGAAGCAGATGTCGCTAAATGAGCATATTGAGTAATTATTATTGTTCTTATTCCCTTTTACAAAAATCATTCAAACCGAACAGAAAAATTTCTTTTGAATTCATTTGTATTTGTTTTTTCTTATTTCTCTTGGCTTTTAACTTAGAATAATTGCTACAAAATTAAAAAAAAATAATTCGATAGTAACGACATCCTACGGGCAGTACCTAATTGAAACATATGCATGATTTCCCTATGTGTATAAACTCAATGCTTAACCTCATACATTATTTTGGTCGATATGAAAAAAAAAAAAAAAAAATCTGCGAATTATATATATTCCAGGAAATTTACCTAACAGAGCAGCCAACAGTTGGGTGAAACGCATCGAAGTTTTTTTTTGAATTTTCATCAATTGCTTTTGCTTCTCAGTAAAACTAAATGAAATTAACAACTACACTCCTCGTCAACTGAATACGCACAAACATTTTTTAATATACTTTATCCATTTTTTCCAAACAGTGATGGTTATTATGCCATCTGTTGATGCTAACTATTCCCTTAAGATGTTAAGCAGATAATTCTGAAAGAATTATCCAAAAACAACCGTGAGTTTTTCTTCAACCACTTGCAAAGTGTTTTATATGCAAAGTAGGAGTTTTTTTTTTTAGTCAACTGAATAGGTACAACGCCATTTTCTTCGTTGTTTTCAAGTTTTTTGGAGTGCTTGACAGTTTAAATTAACGATTTTAGTGTTTTCAGTAAAATTTAATTTTTGATTTCAAATTTTAAGAAAAATGGGTAGATCTACGTGTCTTAACAGTGTTGAAAAAGCTAAAATCGATTTACTTAGAGACCAAGGCCTAACTGGACGTGCAATAGCTGATAAAGTTGGCCGAAGTTTTAATGTAGTTTATTCTTACTTGAAAAATAAAGATGCGTACGGCAAAAACATGAAGGGAGGTAAGAAAACAGCAACAACAGCAGCTGAGAGACGAAGAATTTTAAGATGTGCATCAAATTCTTCTGATTCTGTGGCAAAAATAAAACAAAAAGTCGGCATAAACGCAAGTTGCTCAACAGTTTTAAGAGTAATCAACAACTCAAGCCATCTTAAACGAATGAAACTTAAGAAAAAACCACCACTTGACGAGAGACGGAAAATGTTGCGATTAGATTTTTCAAGACTTTACATGAGTTGGAAAAAAGAATGGTATCACGTGGTTTTTTCAGATGAAAAAAAGTTTAATTTCGATGGCCCTGATGGGTTCAACTTCTATTTACACGACTTAAGAAAAGAAAAAAGATTTTTAAAGCGCCATCATAGTCGTGAAGGAGGTGTCATGATATGGGGAGCAGTCAGTTATTATGGAACAGTTGAGCTCGATGTTGTAACATAAAAAATGACAGCAGCTGGGTATAAAGTAATTTTGGAAAGAAATTTTCCTAAATTTTCTAACATCTTTGGACCCATAAACTGGACCTACCAACATGATAATGCGCCTATTCACTCAGCGCGCATAATAAAAACATGGATAGAGGAGCAACAAGTGCAGTTGCTTCAATGGCCGCCGTACTCACCTGATCTAAACATCATAGAAAATGTCTGGGGATGGTTAGTACGCAAAGTTTATGAGGGTGGTCGTCAGTTCGAAGACAAAGAAACCTTAATTTCTGCAATCAAATTAGCGTGGAGCGAAATTTCGTTAAATTATATTAAAAAGCTATACGATTCCATGCCGGACCGAATTTACGAAGTAATTAAAAATAAAGGTGGAAGTACCCACTACTAAACTTAAACAAAAACTTGTTTCATTCCATTACAATATCAATTTTAATTTTTGTACCTATTCAGTTGACTCAAAAAAAACTTCTACTTTGCATAAGTTTCACTTTGGAAGTGGTTGAAGGAAAAACTCACGGTTGTTTTTGGATAAAACTTTGAAATTCTGTTATTTATATGTTACGAAAATGTTTACCATCAACAGATGGCATAATAACCATCACTGTTTGGAAAAAATGGATAAAATATATTCAAAAATGTTTGTGCGTATTCAGTTGATGAGGAGTGTATATCAATAGTATTGCTGTTACTGTTTAAATTTCTTTACTATTTTAATTAAGTAACTGGCAACATTTTTATATCGAAAGCGGCTCATACGATTTTGAAGAAACTTTGTGAAACTTCCAAGACTTTTTTGAAACGGAATTTCGCAATAGACCATTTTTTGAAACGAAGTGAAATCTTACCAATAATAATTATAACATTAATATTACCAACATATGTTACATCATTCAAAATCAATTAATAATTAACTATATTATAGATAAAACCCCAGTCTGAAATTAAGGCCTTTGTGTTAATTGTTGTGTGAAGCTAAGTTATTGAAGTGGCATTAATCATGTAGGATTGACATTTCAGTTTTTCTATTGCGTCTCCAACTGTGAATGATTTCGTACCCTTAAACCTACAAATTGTATTTTTTAATAATATAAGGAAAGCTACTTACTAGATGATCTTCCAAAATAGCCACCCAAAGATCCCTCTTTTCTTATTTGGTAACCCGCATAGAAACATTTCTATGTAACACAATCCGTATGTCTCTACAAATTACAACTGTAAATGGACATACGGAAGCAAATTCGCCGTTTGTTTCCGCACGAGCGTCATCACATCACAGTGATTTTTAAGATGTAAACAAAAATAAACTAACAATATCCAATAACACAGAAATAGAATTAAACGATGTATGTAAGTGAGGGAAGAAAGGCTTGTCAAGGTTTACGTAAAAGGTAAATAATGTTTTTTTTTTTTTCTTTAATTTTTATTTTTAAATAAAAATCTTTTTGTTAGCAACAGCTGTTAATGGTGAAATTTAAACTTGACATAAATTAAATTCCAAGAGAAACCACAAAATTCTGATTGCACTTCCCACTCAGAATTGAATTTATTTGAATCTTAATTTATGCAGGTAACAGAAGAGATGGGAAGGGCTTTTGACCATGGAGAATTGGCAAACGTAAAGCACATTTTATCGATATGTCTCATCTTTTATATCAGCCGACAGAAATATATCAAACCAGGAATTGACTCATGAACGCATCAAAAATTGTTTGTTGTAAAGTGGGTGCACGGGAAATCAGATGATCAGAAAGAACATAGAGATCAACAGTTCTGGCAGAAAGCAAATCTTAGCCACAGCTGTATTATACAAAGACAGAACGAGAGAAATGGAGGAGATTTTAAAGAATTTAATTTTAACCACAATGGTTGTGGTGCCAAATTCAATGCTGTTCTTTCAAGTGCGGTTATACTCAGTTCATGTTCATAAAAATGTTTTTTTTTTAAACGATTTATATTGGTTAAAAAAAACAATTGTAAAATATATTGTAATAGTTATATAAATTAATTACATACTAGGATTTTCACAACAACTCTGGCTTCTTATGAATTAAAATAATTTTTAAAGTTATTTATTTTTTCTAATTATTTAATATTTAATTAATTTACAGAATTTAAGAAACTATTTTAATTTATTATTTTTTTAGAATTTATTATTTTTTTAGTTTTTTATAAATGTAATTATTATTTTATATACATATATAATTTTTATTTGTTCATATCGAAATGTCCTAGTTTTTATTAATGTTATGATTGCCAAATGCTTAAAGATTGTTAGAAACCTAGAAAATAGAAAACAATACGATATTTTTTAAATTTTCCATAATCAATGTTCCAACAGTTTTTTTCGAAGAACAAATAATACTGATATACCTACATACAAAAATAGTATAGTATTACAATAAAAACCTTTTTTTTTTAATATTTGTGTTAAAAATTTTGTTTGCAGTATTAATCTTAACAGTTCTTTAAGAGTATTTAATTTTGTCAAAATCGGTGCAGCCGTTTAAAACTTAATAGAAAGTTGGTGTGAAAGATGTTTTTCATTGGAATTGGTGTCGATACATCCAGACAGAATGTTTTCAAGTTTGGGAAATACACCGTTAGTTAAATATTTATAAAAAAAAATATTTATAATGCATATTGAAAGGCTTGTTTTTAATGAAATTAAATTTTTTTAAAGGCTTACAGCACAAACTTGCAAAAAAGATTAAATTATACGCAGAATGAAATCGTGTATTAGATTGCAAAATAATTTTCATTCAATTCTTTAATCTATTCCCCAACAAAATTAAAAGAAAAAATTATTTTACTATCTTTGACTCGAAATTATTACAATTTAACAATTATATAAAACAAATGAAATGCTTAGAAATGCAAAATGTTATTCTGCGTCAGATAAAATATTTTTTTAAGTTTGAGTAATGTACCTACCCATTTTGATTTTATTATTTTATTCTGATTGTAGGGATTGCTCAACACTTAGAAGTGAGCACTTTTGCTAAAATATTTTTCTTAACTATATCTACAATACTACTACCTGTATAATTTGAATCTTATTCAAATTATTTAGAACTTTTGCAAAAAATTCGTGCATTATTTCGCATGTTTTTAATGATTATTGAAATATTCTTTGTTCTTAATTAATAAATCAACTTTTCTTTAAAACTAAAAATCAAAACGAAAATGAAAATAAAAATAATTAAAGTCATAAGCATATAACATAAAAAAAACAATAAACTACCTATTAATTTTGTATCCACCTTAAAACACAAGTTTAAAAATGACACTCTTCAAGATGACCTCCGATATAACTTCCTGTCTACCAGTTATGGTTATTGTGAGATTTCCCAATTATTGCATGTCCCAACTTTATATAAAGCATAATTTTTTTAGTTCAAAATTCTTCCACATAAAGGTCATTTAATAACCAAATTTTAAATTCACACAAATTTGTCGATCACGATTTCCTATCGTCATTTAACCGATTACCTTATCAATGAACTTTTGCCTTTCCAGCTAAATCAATAGATGCCCAGATGTAATTAGACAAATTATCTCCCAACATTAATATCTTTTTTAATAATCATTTAATTAGCATCTATTTTTAATAGACCTATACATACATACACACCTACATTTTCAATGGCATTTCTCACAAATACAAGTTATTTTATGGTAAATCGTAAGCTATATCTACACACGTGCTATGAAAACAATATTATTTGTTTTGTTCGATTAAAGATGAAAACAACAAAAATAATAGGTATTATGATTCTCATGGATCTGTTAATTCAATTCAATATAATTTATTAAAATCAAAACAATAACTTGGCGAGTATTAAATGACTCAGATTTATTTTGCTTCAATCTAAGAGATTGAGAGACAACAACTTTCCTTTTGAATTTTAAGAGAAGCTTAGTTTCAAGCTTCATTCCAAAAGATCATTTGAATCCCCTCCTCTTAACAAAATTTGAATGAAGAGCGCGAGCGAACCGGTGGTGGCGCCCACCTCGTTGTCGCCGGATCGGATACCATGATCGCTCCCAACCTATGCCAATGGAGATCAGTTTGAATTTGAATCGCACGCAAGTGAGAAGTAAGACGACACGCTTCTACGGGAGTGACAGATCAGTAATTCGATTTAATATATTTTTTTTTTTACTATACTCTCAAACCTGTTGTCGTATTTTTTAGTAGCTCCGTGCGAGCTTAAAAAAACTAAGGTGCTATTGCCTAATTTATATAAATGCTCTGATTTGGTCTCAGTTTCTCGAAATATATCCAAAAGTAAGTGTTTTTTTTTTGTTGTGGGTGTCAGAATGATCAGTTCAGTGCAAGCCAGATCCACGATCTTTCGATCTGTAGTTTCGCCCACTACTACCCTGAGTGCAAATAAGTGATAAGCCCATCCGGAGGGCATTCTGTGATAAAAAAAAAATAAATAAATAAATTAAAATATCTAAGTTGTTTCTCTTTTTTGACAACAATCACATCGATAGATAAAAGAGTTCATAGATACAACTACAAAAAATATCTGCGGAAATTATAAAACATCATTCATTATAATGGATATCCATCTTGTTAGGTTAACGATCGCTTGTTGTACCTTGTTGACCTTATGCGTTGCAGTACGTTGTAGCCCGGTTTATCCAAGTAAGTAGTACCGTTTAATATTTTTTTTTTGCTGTGAATATTGACAACTGTTATAGTTAGAAAACCGGAGATAAATAATATCTTCTGGTAAATAAATATAACGATGGTTTGTGTCTTCACTATATTTCTATATCCATCCTCAGCTGTGGATTGGATTGTTGTTTGCATTTTGCCTAAATATGGTGGATATTGTTATTGCCATGCTGACAGTATATAATTTATGCAGTGAAACCGGTTTGGCACAACCACAAAAGTGCATAAAGAAATAGATATAAAGTTGCAACGGGAACGGGGACAGTTTAAACATTCAAAACAACAAAAACGTAAAATGAAATGCTGCCAATTCCGGCTTGTGAAGCTATTTTCTGTTTGGCTTACCTAGTTTGTAGCATAAGAGCGTTTAGCCAAATAATATAATGGCTGCTGTGAACTAACTGCATATAATTTGACGTCTTGATGTGATCGCGTGGTAGGTAACAGTGAATGTGGATGAACAACAACAAAAATTTTCTCTAACAATACCTCATCATCATTATTTCTTGTTTGAGAGAGTGCCATGATGTATTCGGGCAACCCAACATGGGACGGATGTGAATGTACCGTGATATTATGGTAAATGTGCCGGTGTCGGTAGAAATGAAATGATGATGAAAAGCTAAAGATAGATTGATGTGAATTGTTAGATTATTTTTGCTTGTTTTCACCGTTTTAACGGCAGGTTTTTTCCTTTTTAAATGAATAAATTAGGAATACCGTTTGCAGGAAGATATAGAATTTATGATACATAACGATAAAGAGTTATAGATACGAATGTATCTTAAATCTTATACTATCACAATAGAGTTTATTATTGAGATTTGATAAATAATACAACAATAAGTTAATTAGTCTCATGTGTATGAATAAAGATTTGCATGTACCTACCTACATAATTTAACTTTGCTAACCTATAACGGTTGTGTTTTTGTTTTCTTTTATTATTATTTGATTTTTTTTTAAGATAACGACCGACGACGTTATGAATGTCATTTTTATTTCATATAAATTGTCAGCTTAAACGTATATGTAGAAAAGTAAAAATGTTAATTTTTGGAAGGTCAAAAAAGTTCGGGTATTAAACGGACCATTTATATTACAACTATGTCATTATTTTGTTAATTTGACCTTTACAAGCTTATTTACTATAACTTCATAAATTAGACAAAAAGTCCATGAAAGAAGTTAACAGTATAAGTAATTAAATTTGCTTATAGATTCATACTTAATTTAATGAGATTTTGTTTTATTGATTGATTTTTAACAAATAGTTCATGCTAACAAGGAAATTCACAAATAGAAACTGTTGTACTTATGCTCATCAGTTTCACCAAAATGCACCTAAAAGCACTTTAGTTAACGGAGTTATAAAATTTATTGGCATTTTAACTTAAAATGATGTGCACCAACATAAGGAGGTGAATTTTTAAAAATGAGGAAACTTGATGCCAACTCCGGATTTTTATTCCTCACACACACATATCTTTCATTAGAGCAAGCGAGAGAAGAGCATATCAATCAAAAAATTTCAATCGTTTTCTTTGTCTTGCATTTTTTAGACGCCTTTATAGTTTTTTTGGAACAAAATGGGACTTTAGGTTATTGGGCCTTTTAAAGCTGAAAGTGGTTGGTGGAAATGGAAAATACCGTTTTAAGATTTAACAACACAATAAATATTTAAAAGTGTTCATTAGGTACATGAATTTACCTATAGCTAAAGGGCCAAACCAATTTTATTCAATTTACTTCAAGAGTTCATGGGACTTAGTTCTAAGTCAGTTTTTCCGGTTGATTAGTTTTTTTTGCCAATTTTTTGAAACCTATGAACTTTTTGGAAAAAAATATTAAAATAGAAGTTGTAGTTTATATAATTTTCAACAAAAAAGGTCTTAACACTTTTTATCGTAGGTAACTTTTTAGACCTTTTGCATAACAGTCATTCAAGCCAAAAACATGAAGTTAAAGCATGAAAAAAACGATTTTGATTTTTTTTTTTATTAACTCACATTAAGTAAAAAAATTTTTTTGCATACTTTGATTTTGGTTTGAATCTTTGTAAAATATTGACTTCAAACTTTTATAAAAATTTCATACGAATTTTTCGTATATTCCGTTTGTACAACACCCTCAGGTAACTTGTCACAAGAGAAAGTTTGTGCGACCTAGTCCTGCCCTTTATTTTAATAGAAAATGTCACAAAACTATTTCCGAGAAAAATTATTATTAAAGTCTGACACACCCATTATTGTAACTGCGTTGGTCTTGCTATGTTAAAAAATTAAATTAATCTTTTGTGTTAGGATTGAGAAGTTTTATACTGTGGACAAATTTTAATGTGTTTTCATTTAAAATAACAGTGACACATAAGTATCGTTGTTTTATATATGTAATGTTGTCACAACGGATTTTTTAACATTAATTGCCTGAAGAAGAGTGCATTCACGTTCGAAACGTCGCTAAACCAATAACATCTCGTTTTATTGACCTTGAGCCTGCATAACAAACTATTTTAAAAAAGTCTTACTATTATTTCTTATGATTTTTATGTCCTTTGAGTGTGCACAGGTTAAGTTTTTGTTTAAAAGGGTTCCGGTATTCTTATCCCAGCATTTCTCCATTTCATTAAACATTACCGCCTCTATAGATGCTTTGGTAAAAAGGTCCCACAGATCTTCTTGCTTCATATTCCATCAAATATGTCAATGTTTGCTATTAGGTATTTATTTTTCAGGAATAGTACTACAGGAATTCAAACAACAGTTAAGATGCGTCTTAATGACTTACAGCTGTTATTATTCTTATTGTAATACATAATTATAACTGTAATGAGCTTCGTTTATAAGCGGCAGTTCAAGATAATCCAGATACACCAGCTAACGCAATCTTTCCAGTTCTAATGATCTATGAGGTCAGAATGACAGCAATCATCATTTCCAACTTGATGACAACAACATTGAATGTGCAAACAACTCTGCCATAGTGATAGTAATTAAGTCATGAATGTCTTTCGGAAGACACAAATGATAAATTCCAAAAGTCTTTGTGATTGTAAAGTAGGTGAACATTTTTTTTTTTTGAGTCACGGATGTTGAAAACCTGTGTGGGTTGCGTTCTTTTGTGGGTCAGAGAAACACAGATGCACGGTTACCTCAATCCAAATAAATTACAGTTAGAATTATTCTAACTGGATTCTGTTCATAAGTAGGCCGATGCTATTATTCAGGATAACTTACAACATATACTTGGATTATTTTTCTGCACAAATGAGGTTGCGTTAAGCAAAGAAACAAACTTATTGTGGTAGGAGGCATTTCTTCCATTACATTTGGAAATATTTTACTTTTATGCAGCTTTCGACCACACGTCACTTTTTTTATTCCGGTTTAAAAAATAAAATAAAAACAATAATTCAAAGCAAGTTTTCAACTCATCGGGCATATTGATTCTACTCACTTTATTAACAAATCACGATTTAAATTCCATCTTTTTTTAAAAGTTTTTTTTTTTATTTTTTTGGAACTGTTTTTATTTTTGTTTGGTTAATTTATTGATTTAGCATGATTATAATGGTTATAAATTTTAAATAGACTTAGGTTGTTAGATTCATTTGATCAATTTAGAAAAATTATTTACATGTTTGTACCTTCTATAATTAAACGTGAATGTTTGTTTGTCATCTATGAGCTCCTATTTTTTTAAGAAATTGTTTAGTTTTAAATATTAATAAAAAAATAAATTTAGTGGCACTGACAGCTCCGAAGAACCACGGCGTAATGACTTACAACTCTCAACCACTCCTTTTGTGTACGTTGTTACTTCTACTGGATTGGAGGGGGACCTACAATTTCACGTCGAATCCAAACGAATATATAGGGTGAAATAAACTTTTCATGACAATTATACTCTTGGAGGATTTGTCACTTCCTCGCAAGAGGCAGTGCCCCTGAAAAAAACAAAGTGTTCTCGAAGCTGGACTCGAACCCAGACCTCCGGCGTAATAGTCCGACACACTAAACACTACGCCACGGCCCACGGGGCACTTCTTTTAAAATATTAATGGTGTATTTTAAAACAGTTAAAAAAAATTCGGAGGGCTAAAATTTAAATAAATGTTTCTGCAATAAAACTGGTATTCGGATATATTGTTATATTTCGCTCTAGGTTCGTTATACAATAGGCCAGTTTATATTTCCAAGCGCTTACCTGAACAAGCAAATCCAAAAATTTTTAGTCTCAATTTTTTGACAGCAAAATTAAAAAAAAAATCACTGAGATATTGTATTTATAATTCCTAGCATACGGAGATCTCGGCGATCTTAGAAATATAAACTTTGCAAATAAAACGTTTCTCCCTTATTCCAAACTCACTTCCTATTTTTTCTTTTTTAATTTTACTTATTTAGCTTAATAAATCAAACAATTTTTAATTCAATTTCTTTATTTATATTTCAACGTTAATCGCTTTTTAATTATCAACTGTCACTAACGGTATCAAGTTCAAAGCTTACTTTATGCTGTATTGTTTATGCTGATGCTTATATTTATACATCAACTGAATATAGCAACTCTAAGACGATGTTCACATTGGAAGTTCTCATCCGATGCATTTTGACATACGTGTGAACACAATGGATGCACGAAACCACACGAAACAAAAAAAAAAAAAACAATTTATGTGAAATGAGCCTAGATGTTTACAATTTTCTTTATATGCTCATGTTAAATTGAAATTTCCAATCAAAAGTGACCGAATTTTAAGAAAATTGTCAAAATATTGGTGCAAAAAGTGAAAAATAATAAATAACAAATGTCAAAATGCATCCATGAGAATTTTAAAAAAATCTAAAAATCTGGACGCAAAATCCCGTCTCTTTCTAACAACGAAGGGGGAATGGGACAAAACATATAGATGTCAAAATGGGTCGGGTGAGTACGTCCAATGTGAACATCGTCAAACGATTAACTTGAAAAGAGTTTTAACAACTTTAAAACACCGAAACATTTCATTCAGAGATTTTATATTTATTAACTATAAAATTCACTTTACGCTCATATCTCGGAAAGGGTACATTTTAGGAAAAAATCTCTATAATTAAATTAAAGACCATAAATTTCTATAATTTATATTTTTGTTGCTCATACCTTCATTTAATTTCCGAACCTTTTCGGAGCTACATGCATCGCAAAGGAAAAATTTAATAAAAAATGTTTTTACCTCAAATTTTTCATAAAAGTTTTAATCTGAACGAAAAATTTATTAGAGGGTGGTTAGTGCATTATAAGTTCTCTCTAAGAAAATAAGCTTTTGAAATCAGGTTATTGAGTGCATAAAATAGAAATTATCTAATTTCAAAAATATAAAAAACGTGCCTACACATAAATTTTTTCAATTTTTGAAATAAGATGATTTTTGTCTAACCTGATTTCAAAAGTTAATTTTCTTTAATGGGAACTTATTTTACACTATACCACCTTCTAATAGATTTTTTGTTCAGATTGAGCAACAAAAGTTATAGAATTTTATGGGTCTTTAATATGACCGTGAAGATTTTTTTTCTAAAACTTACCCTTTCCGAGATATCAGTCCAAAAATAGAAACGTCGTACCCCTCCCCCTCCGGCTTACCACCCTGATGTCAGGACTTTTAGTATGTTGACTACTTAGGCAGCCTGAAAAATATTCGGAAGGGAAGGAATGGATTAGGTCTCTATGATCACGCACAACCCTTTATTGACTGGATTATCAATTTAGTTCTCAGAACATTCATATTGAATAGGTATTTAGTTTAGTTCTTTTGAAAAAAAATATGTCAAAAAATTATTAACTAACAGCCTTATTAATAAAAATTAAAATCTAATTTTAAGTCTTATTTCTGAGTTAACTAAACCAAGGATTAAAAAATTTTGACACTCAACGTAAAGGCAATTATTTTTTGTCAAAGTTGGTTCCAGAACATTAGTAATACAATACATGGATTAGTTTTCTTGAAAATTCTACTTAAAATTACAGTTTATTTTTTTTATTAATATATTAGTCATATCTAATTTTGAATTGCGTTTACTTGTGAAATATTTAATCCTCAAAGTGAAAATATTTTAAAATAATTAAATGCTCGCGTTATACCAGTTGCCCCATTGAAGTTTTTGTTTATGGTATATAGTAACCTTCTTGTCTACCTATATTGATTCACAATATTTCACCAGAAAATATTATTCAAAATCCAAAATAAATAACAAAAAACCAGATGAGTCACCTGAACTGGTGTACCTCTTTACTCATCATCGCATTCTTACCACACATTATTTGTTGGTCTCGCATTCGGATGAACACATAACATTTTCCTTTTTCATTCATAATTTCTTTATCAAATCATTATAAAGTGGTGTCATTTAAATTACAGAAATTATTTCATTATAAAATGTTCAGTGATTTAACAAAAAATTTATTATTGTTCGTTCAGTAAACATTGAATTTTGAAATTTTTCTATTCTGTATAGTTCTAATTAATAAAGCTCATAACAAAATATATATATTAGTTTAGAAATAAAATAAGAATGAGTAAAATGTTTAACCAGTTTTTAATTTATTTAAGATTAATGCAGAGTAAATTTAGGTTTATCCTTTTTGTCGACGATGTTAATGATCTACACTGGGACTTAAAGTTTCCCCCACTTCACTGCAACGAATAATTTCCTTGTTAATAACATATAGTATCATTATCATGTTATTCGATGAAACTTTATCACGCCTTATACTGTCAATTCACTTTCATATACTGTTTGAATATTTCTAAACAAATTTAACGGTATGGGCAAATATAACTATTATTAGTTTTGCAAAATTTGTTTTAAATTTTAAATAAGTATATACATAAATCAGTGTTCTAATTTAATCCTGTCTATAATAAAAGCCAGTTGGTCGTTATTGTTGGTAAAAGCTTTTTGGTTCTATGTTTTAGGACTCTGAACAGTTAAGCTTATCTGAAATCCAAACAGGAAACCTATAATTTTTAGTTTTGGAAATGATGACGTACAGATGATGTGGAGAAAAATATGATTATCAGAGACAAGCACCAAAACAAATTAAATTTACCGGAAATCCGAACTGGAAAGGTTAAATTTAAAATTTAAAATTTTACCGGAAATTAAGCCGTTTAAAAGACCAATTTTAATCCGTCTGTATTTCAGCAATCACTGAACCGATTATCACGATTCACATGTTGTTGGATAGAGGAAATGCAAAACTAGGTCGTCAGCACTATTTTTTTTAACAGATGATTAAAGTTTGGCTTAAAAACGACACTAAAGTTTTACTTTGGGCATACAAATATTTATTTTAAATATTGGGTGACATACATACTGCAAATAACTTGAATTCATCTCCCAACACTGCCCATAGCAGTGCGACCAAAAATTAAGTGACAAATTTTTTTCTCTATTCTACTTGCAGAGTCATCTACACTTTAACAGTTAAATCATTGATATCAACTTGCTGACTTATTTATACACACTTTTGCTTTTTGTTGGGATTAACATGTAAAATTTTACTGAGCTGGCTAATCACTTCACGCCGAAGCACGGCATGTAATTCATCAATTACAGGAACGATCATTTCTTTCACACGTTGTTGAAAGAGAAAATGTAATACTAGGTCGCGAGAACTATATTTCCGTTAAGATGTCAACGGTTTGCTTGGCAAACGTCCCCAAAGTTGCATTTTCGGAACGAAACAATTAAAGCTATTTATTGAGATTTTTTTAGAAAAACTGACTAAGCAGAGACAACCACTAAAATGAGCTTCAGCACATTTTGCGTCTACCATAAACATCGAAAAATAGAGTTTAATGTTTGAGGAAATGCTAAGCTCAGACACCGTAATTAGTTGGAAATCCAAAAGAAATTTTATTTGTCATTTTTATTATTTCAATTTTTTTGGAGATTCAAAAGAATTGTGTTCTGAAAATGCATAAGTAGAGGCAAGAATCGAAATGAGTTTTGAAAATTTCAACCGGTAATAGTTAACCACGCGAAAGGAAAACTTAAAAATGTTCTACGTACTGAATTATTATTCTCTAACAATGAACACAATATGTACATTGTGCATAGTTAAAATATTATTAAAGTGCACAAGTTTTTATTTTAGTGAATAAAAAAAAAGTGTTAAATAAGGAATTATGACTGTGTTAAAATAATTCTTTGTTCAAATTGGATTAACTCAGGTTAGTAAACCATTCATTTGGACTTTTCGAAAAGTTTATTTTATTTTAAAGCAAACTTAGCAAAAAGCTACAAAGTGTATTTTGAGATTTTCAAGTTCATAAAAAACACATCCGGTCACGATTCCTCTCTTTTAACAGGAATAACAAATTTACTTAGGTTAAAACCCCTTAGAATCTTCTAGTTGCTTTATAATTATGTAAAACCATTATTTAACATTAAAATATTAGCAATGTATTTTACTATAGGAATTTTATTTAACTTTGACAAATATCAAAGCAACTGAAGTCACATGACCGGAACATCCTAAACGAACTCGCATTTAATTTTTTCAATCACATTCACATAAAAATACAAAACAATCGATAAAAAGATTTTAAATAAAGCCGCATTAATATCGTATATTTATTTTTAAGATAACCTTGAGAGTGTTTCATACTTTTCGTTAATACTTATTGTAGTTCTGGTTTATTTAAGACTTACAACACTATAATGACGTTTAAGAAAAGGTATTTACATTAGTTGATGTTAAGTTCATCCTTAACTTTATCTGATGCACAATTACATCTAGGTGTGGTATTGAGAGACACAATGGAACAGCTAAAATATAAAAAATATATGCCTTTGTAATTTATTTTAAACATCAGAGACAAAAAACTTTGTTTTCGTTATTTTACTTCTAAAATATAAAAAAAAAACATAGCTGGTTGCTCTACATTTAAAGCAATTAACCTCTTTAAGTTCTTAACTTGTGGAAACTTAACAGTAATTTTCTAGTAGGTATTTTTTTTTTTTTATTTTCTGGTATGTATTATATTTTCATTGTCTTATACTTAATTCACTAACACCATATTGCCGTGGCATAACCTGTCTACCTTTAAAGGAGAATTTAATTATTTTTTCATAACAACAATTATCATCATAAACAACCTAAACTTTTTTGATAAAGAAACACGTATGTATGTATGTACATACTAAAATTCTGTCACTATGTTCTGTAAATTAAACAAAAAAATCTTCTATTCCATTTGTCATTTGATTATTATAGAAACAATGGATTCAATAGAATTAATGTTTCTCAAGATCTAAGGTCAAACCTTGATCCACATTGGTGAGTACTAGCTTTTTGATTACACTCTCATATATTTCATGTTGGGAACTTCAATAATGATAGTGACAGTCAATTGCGAAATGATAATTGAACATTTTTTAATGACATTTTTTTAAGCAAAAACTGCCAAGGGACTCTTACAGAGAGTCAATCTACCGATTGTTTTAATGTGTTCTCAAAACATCATACAATTTACCGGCAAAATAATCAGTATGTGCATGACTATGCTGACCACCTGTACCGGAATGACCGGTACTGCCCCGAAATTTAAAGCTGTGTACCGGTGTACCGAAGAAAAGCTTCGGTACACATAAATGTACCTAAATCATTGTAAAGCAAATTGGCATACCGAAAATTTAAAAAAAACCTGAAAGTGGAAGTGTGGGCTAAATAATGGTTCCTATATTTCTTTAGTTTTCTTTGTGTTCGTGATGGGCGTTAATGCACCTATTTCTACATCTACTACGTTTACATGAACGGATTCAAAGATCGGATTCAATCTGAATCGATCCTGAAATATGGCGACACCGAATCGAAAGATTAAATTTAAATTGGATCGAATTGTCTATGTGAGTGCAGTATGTGTTCTAAGAATTTATTGTCAAATTGTCATTAACTTTAAGTACAGCGACACTAAGTGAAAATAAGCATTATAAAATTATTCCGAGAATTATTCATTATTCACAAAAACAAAACAAGCCAAATATACAGCAAACGGTCTGAAAACAAAACTGCACACACTCACACCAACAAAACTCGATTTATCAATTCTTCGATCACGTATACATGAATGTTTTCGATTCGATCCAGCTCGCAAAGTTGAATCGGATCGAGTAATCCTATTTCGATTCGATGGATGAAAGAAACATTCCGTACAATTATTTGGTTAAAATCGCTGGGTACATTCTTTGTTTGCCAGGCACTTAAGCTACCGTTGAAAGTGTTCTCTTTTATAAATGAAATATGGAACACTGATGAGAGCCGATTGAGTATTGCAACGTTGAAGGACCTTCTGTACAATATAAAAAATGTCATGCCTTGAGTTCCTCGAATTCTTAAAAGACCACCCAAAAATGCTCGAAGAAATAGGGTCAGATGGAAAATATACATTTGAAAAGCGCAACGATAACAATGATGCAAACACATCTACATACATATAAAATATTAAAATAATGTATGTACAATGTACATACATATTTAATCATGTTTAAAATTGTTGTTTTCTGTACCGGAACCAGCTTTTTAAAAGGTGGTCTCCCTATGCATGACTATGCGTTATAGATATACATATAGTTGGTCAAACAGTGTTGTTGCTAATAATTTTATTTGAAATTTATACTGTGAAAAAGATTTTCAAGAATTTGAACTTGCTCTTGTAGAAGATATGAATCTATTAGTTGCTTCATTGCATTCATCTTTTAATATAGAATTTTTGTTTAATTTGTAAGAAAAAATAAGTAGAAATGAAGGTCACGACTGAGTTGAACAAACTTGCTCTTGTGGTAAGTTACATACTTTCGTGTTAACAACTGAGAAATTTATTTGACCAGTTTGACCTATACTTGGCACCATTTCAATTAATGAAATTTTATCAAAATTGATGGTATTTTTTTTCGAGAAAAATAGAATTATCGATTTTTTGAAAATTGGAATATTAAATTTTGTTAAAATCTGTGCAGCCGTTTAAAAGATAGTCGCTGTAAAAAATAACGATTCTATGACACGGTATACCTGTCAGTAACTTGATACTGAAATGAAAATCCAAAGACATCGACATTGGGAAAAAACCCTTACTCATTACTCGTATAAAATTTTATCGAAATTGATGGTATATCTTTCGAGAAAAATGGAAATATCGGCAACGCTAATAGGGCCAGCCAAAAAATAAAAACGTCCGGGAATATTTCTCTAAAAATAGTTTCAAGATAATCTTCCCAATCGTTAGAGCGGTAGGCGTCGATACATCTAGACAGACAGGCAGACAGAATTTGCCGGACCCACTTTTTTCGTCTTCTCTATCATCATAGTGTCATGTGTGATTGTTATCTTAAACCAATTTTACTTGCTCTATAGGTACTATAAGGCAAGTCTTGGATTTGTGCAAAAAAAACAGTTTTGAGCTAACAATCAAACTAACATTACGATGATAGAGAAGACGAATAAAGTGAGTCCGGCAATTCTGTCTGCCTGTCTGTCTTGACACCTACAGTCTTAACCGGGGGTCCGAGTTACTTTCAATATGGTATATATATGGTAGGTATGGGTTTTAGGGTAATACGCCCGGAGCTCTTTTTTAGGTCACTGTAAATCTAAAAATTACGGTATCTGCCATATAAAGGTTATCGAAAACCTTATTTTTCTCGAAAACAGTTCTTACCCTTTCAGCCAAATTTCACATGTGTAATAAAGTGTATAGACTGTCTATCAAATAGTTAAAACGAAACATTCAAGAAAATTCGTTTAACGATACCTGCCATAAAACGGTATTTTCAAATTTCGGTTATCTCGATAACATTGAAGCGATTTGAAAGAAATTCAATACTAAACTTGTTGTAGCTATTTTAAATAACATGGCATCAAATTTGTTTTCAAATTTTTTTTTTGTTAAGTTTTAAATAATTAAAAAAAAAACTGTTTTTGTGAATTCAATATTTCTAAAACCTCTTGACAGATTTTTATGAAGTTTACTTTTAAAATGTAATAAATTAAGTTAAAAAAACTTGCATGCTCACTTTTGTTAAGAAAAACATTTTCAAAAAAATATTTTAATAAAATCGATTTTTTCGAAAACCGCTCAAACGATTTTGAAAAGTTTTTTTTGTAAGCTTATTATTAATAAAGAATTTTTTTTGCATACTTGGATGTTGGTTTGAATTTTTGTAAGACATGGATTAAGAAGTTTTAATAAAACTTCTGCTTGTACATTAAAACCTTAGGTAACTTGCCACAAGAGCAAGTTTGTGCGACCCAGTCGTGCCCTTTATTTTTTTACTAATGCATAACTCATGCTTATATATTATGTAGGGGAAGGTGGTCGAATGAAGGCCACTTAAGGGAAAAATATGAAAACCCACTTTAAATTTTGTTTTATTTTCTTATGTTTTTTTAACACAAAGTATAAATTACTTAATTATCTCCTATTATTTATACTTTTGGAAAAAAAGAAGTTTAAACAGTAAATATCTAACTTGATCGTCATTGCCTACATTTTGGTAGGTATTGATGGTCAAGATCACGGTCAAGTGATTTCCCAATTTACTCCAAAACGGCTGGACCGATTTTGATGAAATTTTCTGGCAATTCAAAGTATTCCAGCAACTGATATAGCGATGTTTGGTAGAGATCGGATAAAGAAAAAATATGGAACTGGGTGAATCACTTATGGAGGATGATTAATAAACACTGCAAACATAAATTTTGTAAAAAAAAAGTTTTTGAAAATATCGAACCCAGTTTGAAAAATCTGGTCAAACAAATTTGATTTACGTTTCTATGCAAATACATAAATGTTTTCAAACCTTTTAAGAATGCGTTTTCTGTTTATTAGACAAAACAGTTGGAAGGCTTAAGAAATGGAAATTGGAAATGTTAAAGAAATGACATGTTTTTAATTTTTTTTCATGTTTTTCCATGTGACGTTTTAATATTAGGTATACTAAATCAAAATATGTTTTTGTATGAATCCATACAGTGTCCCTTAAATAAAAAGCTACAGATATAATAACACATGTACATATATAGAAGTGATACCTTGCTAAAATTAGAGGTTTCTATGTAGGTCCATTATCTTACTCAATGTCATACGGCTTGTGAGAGAATATTGAAGTAATTCATAATGAAATTATCGTTTCTATGAAATTAAAAAAAAAAAGATAAGAGATTAATTACCACTTAAACAATTGGGTCAGTGTGTGCCTGTGCATGTTGATCTGGTATAAAAAAAAATTGCAATAGTTTTGTGTAACTTAACACTTCGTGGTGTATGATTTTGTTGACATTTCGTTAATATTGTAATATCTGATATGCCATGAAAGGATAAAAAATGTTTTGCATGAAAGCATATTTGAATATATTGATAGGAGTCAAAATATAAATTAATCAGAAAATTGTTTTTTTTCTAGCCAGCCTGTTTTTTAAATTAACAAGTCTTATAGTCCAGGAAAACGGGGTATCAACCGTGCATTTTGTGCTCTCAGTGGGAGAGAAGTGCCTCCTGAGTATAATCTTGCTCTTGATTTTTTTATGTTCTATGAAAAACAAATAAGTTCCGATACTCCGAATACTAAACAAGTAAAACATTGATTTTTAATTGCTTATGACTTTTAAAATATTAAAGATATATTAAAAAATTTATATAAAAATGATGATAAGTTTCATTTGCTACAAATTCCTGCTCGGAAAGATTTTTGTCAGACAAACGGTTTTGAGATAATTCGGTTCAAACTCTCCTCAAAATTTCGGACCTTAGTACGCGGATCTGGACTCCGAATTTTTTTATACTCAGGAGGCACCCATCTACCAAATGTTAAAAAATCCCACAAAGAGCACAAAATGGACGGTTTGTATTTTTTTGCCTCGTTTTCCTGTACTGTTAATAGATTTTTCTTTTTAACGAAGCTACGCAGTGCACATATATGCGGGTAGAAAGAAGAGCTGAGTATATCATTCGGAATACTATTTGATTGAATATCATTTTATAACACTTGAGTTTTCCAGCTTATTTCCTTGATTCATAATATTGGTACTAGTAATTCTATAGTGATTTTTCGGAGCTAAACTCGAAGTTTTAGTGTTAGCATAATACGGTTGGGTCGTTTTCTTTAAACTTCGTATTTTGTATTTTTAGAGTAATATGCCCAGGTGTATTTTTGATTTTTATCCTGAGTCTGAAAAAAACGCTATTAGCGTCACATTAAATTCTATTTTTCTCGAGTTATGTTAGTACAGTAAATAAAAATGAAAATATGGGGTTTACCTTACAAAAGGTCGGGTAGTTCTAATTTGTTGATATGTTGTATAGGATGTTTGGTTGATTAATAAATACAATTTCCACAATCACGCCCCCTCCGCCCCCTTCACTATCAGGAAACAACTTCAAAAAATATAACATAATTTTTTGTTGCATTAACAAATGTTTTTGTTGATTTTACAAATTAATTTAATAGAATGCATTATTTTTTATAATATCAACAAAAATAAATCAAAATATTTTGTTAATTTGTCGGAGTACATACTAATTGCTCTTCAAAAATATTGTTTTACATATTCACAAAAAAATTGTTGTACTTTTTTGCTAAATAAACAGAACTTCTTTTCACGGTTAAGAATGTTAGGATACTTTTAAATATTTTTAGGGTTACATATATGACAACACCAGAATGTTATTAAAATTTAATGAAAAGCAAATATTAGAATTATAAAGTTAATACCAAATATGTCAAAATTTAATATAAACATATTCAACTTTTACTACAAACATAAAAAAATAATTTACTGGCACCGACACATCTGCCAAGAACCAATGCCTTTTAAGCTAAGTGTTTACGATTGCTAGATCTGCAAATACACGCAAGCTGACAACCGTGTACACACCAAATTAATTTGCAGAAATATTTGTTCATCAATCATATTGAAGACAAATTAATTTGCAGATGTGGCAATCGTGTGTACTTTGTGTAATTTGGAGACCACCAATTTTTTATCTTTTTCAAAAGTTTCTGCAAATGTCTGCCAATAAATAAATTGGCAGATGCAGTTTAAAGAACATTTGCAAATTTATTCATTTGCAGACTGGTTTGGCAAAGATTCCAAGGAAAACAATGAGCTGGAAATGAATTTGAAGATCCAAAATATAATTTGGTGTGTACACGGTTGTCAGAAAATCTACAAATTATTGCAAATCTATTGCCAGCTATTTGGCCAAACTAGATTGTCGACATTGTCAGCCAAATATTTGGCAACAGAACCATGTACACACAAATTTAATTTTCTGCTCATTGTCAGCTCATTTTCAGACATTTTCATACGTTTGCTAATCTGACAATGATTGTCAGACCTGGCAATCGTGTACACTTAGCTTAACCACTTCGCCACCGGGCATTATAAGTTTTAACACAATCCGTTGCTTTGTAGTACAAACTGTATTGTAAATACGTTCTTTAGTATCAAATTTTAATAATTCAGGTTTAAATTTTCTGCGTTCGTTTACATTTTAATATTAAAGTATTATAAAGGGGTTGAAAAATGGCATTTTTTGAGATAAATTATCGGATGTTTATTTCATTATAAAGAGGAAGGTATGCCGTTAATAATGGAACACAACTTTAGCCAAATGGCCGCCACGACCACGCTTACTGGACCATATCCTTTTCATGAAATTTTCCATAACCAAATAGCAAAGTGGCTGCCCTATGTCCTCGATAGCCTCACGAATTCCATCTTTGAGGTCTTGAATCGACGCTGGGCTGTTGGCGTAGACCTTATCTTTTACGTGGCCCCAAAGGAAGAAGTCGCTAGGTGTTAAATCACAAGATCTCGGTGGCCAATTGTGATCACTTCTTCGAGAGATAACACGGTCCGGAAACTTTTCCCGTAAAAGATCGATGGTTTCATTGCTTGTGTGGCACGTAGCGCCGTCTTGTTGAAAGTAAACGTTGTTGTTGAAGCATGTATCGTTCCATTTTTATTAATGGCGTAGTTTCTACTTGTCAAATGTTAAAAAATGACAGCTTCAAAAGTGACAGCTAACGATATAGCGGGCTATTCAAAATAACACATCTTATTGGAAAACCCTTTATTTTAATCCGCTGCATTACATTTCAATCTTTTTTATATTACAAATAAATATTTTAATACAAAAATATAAGAATATAATACGAAATAATTAGAAAATTCTTTTTAATATTTATGAAATATTAAAATGTAATTTTTAGTGTATTGCATACGGCTGTAATACAAGTGCTGTATTTAAAAGTACCCACAAATATTTAACCGTGTAACGGTATTTTGTAAAATTAACAAAACCCCTACATCCGTTTTTGTAAAATAAATAAATATATAAGCGAATTCCCCTTATAACAAAAACGCAAACGTTTTGTTGTTTCAACAAAAAAAAAAAGGTATGTTAATAAAGTTAACTACAGTGAATTGTTTAGATCGTGTCTATAAAATACACACAATACAATCGCAGAAAAAAAGCAACTTTGTTGTTTCAACATCCATGGGAAGAAAAAAATGTCAACTTTTTCGATCAAATCTGAAAAAACCCAAGGAATTCGACATTAATATCTACAGGGTGATTGGTATAAGTTGCACAAAAAAGCTTGAGCGTGTAGGTGGAGTTAAGACAAGAAAAAAATCGTTTGGGAAGGGGGGGTCTATTTCCCCCCGTTTAGGCGAGAGGGGCAATTTTCTAAAACATTGATCAGAAAAAAAATTATTTAAAAACAACGGTGAATGATACAATGACTTGTTATATTTTTTTAAAAAGCGAATTAACTTTTTACTTTACTTACTAATTTTACTTTTAATTTTTTTTTAATTCTCAAAAACTAAGATACATTTTGGCATCCGATTTTCTGTTTTTGACTAAAAATTAATAAGAGCATTGAATTTTGAAAATAAAAATGTTAGTTAATTACATAAAATTAAAAAAAAATTAGTTTAAACATTTTTTTTTAGTTTTTTTTTTTTCAAAATTTTGAGTTTGAAAATGAATTTTTTTAAAACTGTTCACTTAAAAAACTTAATTTAAAAATTTAATAAAAGAGTAGTTTTCTGGCTTTCCAAAAAAATATAACAAGGCTTTGTATCATTCACCGTTGTTTTTAGATAATTTTTTTCTGATTTAAGTAAATTTTTTTGAAAATTGCCCCTCCCGCACAAACGGGGGGAAATAGACCCCCCTCCCGTACGATTTTTTTCTTGTCTTAACTCCACCTACAGGCTCAAGCTTTTTGGTGCACCTTATACCAATCACCCTGTATATTACTGTTAGGTACTTACACACATAAATACTCATTTGGTCATGAATTCAATTCCAAAAACTGCTCTGAGCACTTGGTCTTAATTTCATAGTTTTTGTGTATTCTTTAAAAAAAATTGCTTGCAGAGTTATTCATATTCGCGTTTTCAATTAACTATTCCAGTGTTAATTAGTTTACACTATATTAATGCTCGCTTAGAGTTCTCATTTAACCTTAACCCTGCCAATTAAATTTTCTCACGTTGACGTTACGTTGTCTTTTTCAATGGTTTTTGATACGTAACAAAGAGCCTGGCAATAATAATAATAATAATTCATAAATCGAGTTCCACCCACGCTAAAGAATCACCAAATCGTAAATAGATACGAAAAATTAGTTTGCCAGTAAAATTTTAGTTCAACAATGTCCTACTTCACATCGATATATCGGCGCTGTTGCGTGAATGCCTCGTGTAGCGTATCTTTATTACGTTTGCCATAGAATAATGTTCCATTTATCACTCAAATGTAATTAAATTTATGCAGATACTGACTTGAGGGGTCTGGGGTCGCCTGCCAATGACCCTAGTCAGAACCAATATTATGATGGCACAACGTAATTCAGTTTGTTCGATGTTTCTATCATCATCATCATCATCATCGGCAATTGGTCAGGCGAAACATTTTTTGCCCCCTAAAGATAGGAGCAGCGAATCAGTTCGACTACACAATTTAACAAATCACTAATAGATACAGTATCTAGACCATGAACGACAACAACGACGACCAAAGTTGTTCGGAAGGCAGACGCATCGCAGAAGTGATTGAGAGGAGGGTCTATTCATCATTTGAACGATAAATTTGCTGTTTGATATAATGCACGCATTAGATAGGGCATGTGTGACGCTATTGTATACGCAGTTATTAAGCTGTAAAACTAACAGTACCTTGATGTAGAGCTTCCTTAAGCCAGTGTTGCCATTTTATAATAATTAAACTCACCTGGCTTGACTTACAGTAATATAGTGGTGAATGGTGGAAGTAATTGTAACGCGTGACACCATTTATATACTCGTGTAGTTTTGACCCAATTACGGGAGTGCCGCTAGACAGATTCAATTAAGAGATCAATTGGAGTTATTGCATTCGGCCATGTAGCTGTTAGATATTCTCTTTGAAATTGTTATTTGTACGGTCGTGCATCTACACAAAGTGCACAAACCAACAACCGCACGGAACTGTGAATAGTTGTGTGGTTATAAAATATAGTGAACGTGTGGCTTACAATTAGGAAGTGGTTAGATTTATCGAGTAAATTATATGGAATCTACTATTGGATTTGCGGATATATATTTATAGTTTCTTGTCTCCCCTTGTGGTGTGAAAAGTATCTTTAATATAACCGGGTATATATACAGATACATAAACCTACTTCAATTGATTGTTTTAAAGGTTATTAATTAAATTCCAAAAGGTGCCATGTTGAGAAATTTAATAGAGAGTCAAGTAACCTTGAGAGATAATTTTGATTAGTGAAATCAGTTTTATGAGATCGAAATTATCATGTGTAGTTACAGGAAGACATTGTTGTTATTTTTTTGTTCTTATTTATTAATTGGAGACTGTTAAATACTAACGTTACAAATTGAAACTTAGTAAATCTAATTAAATCTAATTATCTATTGCTCTAAAAAATATAATCTTAAAATGTATACTTTTTAAATTGTCATTTACTGAAGATAACAGAAAGTAGAATTTATTAAATATTACAATCAATTGATTCAAAGGACTATTTGCACCATAGTTTGATCTGCTAAAAATTTGACTTAAAGGCTGCCGTAATCTTATGCTAGCTTGGCTAAAGTTAAAATTTAGCCTACAAAGGATTGACGAAGATGAAATATTTCCATTTATAATACCAGCAATGAAACAGAATTTGATATATTAACGATGGCTTTCAAGTGATGGAAGATTTATCAAAACCAACCTATGTAAATATAATGGAAGTGGTAAGACCAAGTAAGAAAACGGAAACAAAATCGCAAAAACCTTCGTTGGACTGCTTTAAGCCGCGATATGTGTATAGAGTATAGTGAGGTGCCCATACTACACAGCCATATTCAAGAATAGGCCTCACAAAAGAAATGAACAAAAGCTTGAGAACATAGGGATCTTTAAAGTCGCGTGAGAATCTTTTAATAAATCCTAATGTTTTATTGGCTCTTTTAATGATGTGATCTAAGTGATCGATAAAGGTCAACTTTGAATCTAATATAATTCCTAAATCTGAAAATACTGAAACTTTAATTAGAGGGTTCGAATCAAATGAGTAAATGTAAGTTATGGGACTTTTTTTACGTGTAAAGCTCATTACTACACATATCAACGTTTAGTAAAAGTCTGTTATTACTGCACCAGTATCTAAATCTTAAAAGATCGTCTTGTAAAAGTGTGCAATCGACAACAGATTTTATTCTTTTGTAAAGTTTAATGTCATCAGCATAGATAAGAACGCAAGAGTTTTGGACTATTGAGACGATGTTATTTATAAAAAGTATAAACAAAATAGGACCTAGGTGGCTGCCTTGAGGTACTCCTGAATTAACAATAAATTGATTAGAACAAGCATTGCGAAAAACAACAATGTAATGTCTGTTATTTAAAAACGATGAGATCCATTGAAAGAAGTTATTGTTAAATCCTAAGCTATTTAATTTATTAATAATGGTATTGTGACACAACTTGTCAAATGCCTTACTAAAATCAGTAAAGATGCAGTCAACTTGAACTTGTTGTTAAGTTGTTACTATGAATCGACTGTATAACGTTTAGTATTTATAAGAATTTACGTTATAGCGAAAACTTCATCGAACTGTATTTAAAATATTTACCGCTGAATTCATTTAGGTACTGCACTATTAAAGAATTTTCATATGGATCTTATGAAACGCATTTTTACTGTAGATATTTCTCATTTGAAAGGTTCGTGGCTGAAACTGCTGTAATCGGTTCGTAAATTAAGTATTGGAAACACAATTTCTTTTCTTCTTTTTCTGGACATTTTATTGACATCGAAGATATCGATTCCTGACCTGAACGCATGTCATTGCGCTATTATCAACACCATTTTTAAGAAAGCATAAAGAAGTATTAAATAATGAAAAAAAAAAAACAAATTAACACCATAAAAAAAAAATATTTTTTAGATGGATATATGAAGTATTAAAGAAACAGAATAGCACCGATTTAAGAAATGTTAATTTAAGGATGCTTAAAGAAAAGTGATCATACCAATTTAGTTCTTGAAAACATACTTTTTAAAGAACAAATAAAGAAAGAATAAAAATGCAATTAATTGTCTTACCAAATTAAGATTGAATTAAGTATGAATTATGGTATCGGTATCGCAATGAAATTATACTAAAGGGTTTTTCAATAAGAGGTGTTATTTTGATATTCAAGTACCCAATCAGCAAAGACACGACGTTGTTGATGATCAGCCGGCTTGAGTTCTTGTGTTAACTGAACTTTATAAGCCTTAAAACCGAAGTCTTTATGCAAAATACGTCGTAATGACGTTTGTGGAATGCCTAATTCCAAAGAACGACGAGGAATGGACAAACCTGGGTTTTCTTCAACACTTTGGGATACAACAGCAATATTCTCAGTTGCTCTTGAACGACGTGCAAGGGTTTTATTCTTCACATCACTAACTTGTCCCAACAGCTCGAATTTGTCCACCAATTTCTGTATTGCGGTCCGACAAGGTGCTTCACGACGACCCAAAATTGTTTTAGTTTTACGAACCGTCTCTGCCAAATTTTCACTATTTTTATAGTGAATTTCAATGCGTTGTTGAAGCGTGTATCGTTCCATTTTTATTAATGGCGTAGTTTCTACTTGTCAAATGTCAAAAAATGACAGCTTCAAAAGTGACAGCTACCGATATAGCGGGCTATTCAGAATAACACCTCTTATTGGATAAAACTTTATTTGTGCTACATTGTGAATGCAGGAAATTGACTGATGGTACATGGTACATTCTTGATATTGACACACCTTATTGATGAGAACCCATAAAATCGTTCAGCAGATAAGATCTTTTGTATGCGATATTAAACAGGCCTTAACACTCTGATCATATTTAACAAATCTTGATAACGGCCAATCCTTTTGTGTTCGTTGTTAGTTCTACAGGATTGGAAGGGATTTACAATTTTACGTCGAATCTGAACGACTAAGGTGAGATTCACTTTTCATGACAATGATAACTCTTGGAGGATTTGTCACTTCCTCGCAAGAAGCAGTGCACCTGAAAAAGACATTAGGTGTTCACGAAGCTAGGTTCAAACCTAGACCTCCGGCGTGATAGTCCGACACACTAAAAACTAAGCCACGGGGCTTTACCGATTATTTGAGTTCAAAATTCCTCGAATGTAGTAGGCTTGGGTCAATTAGTTTATTTCAAGGAGCGCTCAATTAAGTTCAAAATATTTACTGAACTAGTTCGCTCTTCTAGTTCATTTTATTTACTAGTTCAATTGGGTTTTATTATAATTGGCTTTTTCCGGTATAAGAAACTCTATCAGATTCGGAATAAAATTTATAAGTCTGGTACCATTTATCAGTTGTGGTCATTCTAAAATCAAAAGTGCGGAATTATTATGAAAACTGAACCGATTTTGTTTGTTTGCAAAATATGCGGTGGAAATTCGGATATGTCCAAGAATTCAAAAACTTCGTCAAATGATTAACGATATATACAGGGTGAGTCATGAGCAATGCGAAAAAATGCTAGGGCGTGTAGGTTGCGTTGAGACAAGACAAAAATCGTATGGGAGGAGGGGGGTCTATTCCCCTCCGTTTAGCCGGGAGGGGCAATTTTCGAAAAAAACTGACTTAAAATGGGAAAATTTTTTTTAAAATCAACGGCTTCATTCACAATGCTGTGCGATACGTTTTTGAAAAGCCAATAACTTTTTCTTTCATTCTGTGTTTAAATAAATCTATTCTAAGAAATAGTTTTTGAAATATTAATTTTCAAAGTCAAAATTTTGAAAAAAAAAATTGAAAAAAAAATTTCAAATTCATTTTTTTCAAAATTCAATGCTGTTATTAATTTTAAGTCTAAATAAGAAAACCGGATGCAAAAATTTTATGTCGTTCTCAAGAAATTAAAAAAAAACCAAAACCACCTTTTTCTAAGAAAAACATTTATTTTTATTGTAACGAAGCAATTTAAGAAGCATTAATCTTAGTTTTTTTAGTTTTTTTTATTCCTTTTATTTTTACTATGTTTTTTATTGGAAGTACTTATAAAAAATTCTCGATATGATCTCCATTGTTTAGAAGGCATATATTATATCTCCTTGTAATGGTTTCACATAAGTTTATGCTTGACAAATTTTCCTGCAATTTGACTCCAGCGACTTCAATTCGTTCCTTCAGTTGTTCCAATGATACTATTTCCACTTCGTAAACATAATTCTTCATAAATCCCCATGCATAGAAATCTAAGGGAGTTAAATCTGGTGACCTAGGCGGCCATTCCGTGGGGCCCCTTCTTCCGATCCAACGGTCACTAAAATGATCATCCAGCCAGTTTCTCACCTGTAAGCTGTAGTGTGCTGGAGCACCATCTTGTTGGTAGATTAAAGTATCTGCTATAACCAATGGAACGCTGTCTAATAAATCGGGTAAAAGGTCTCGTAGGAATTGCAGGTATGATTCTCCATTAATAATGTTATCAATGAAAATAATATTAATCCAGGGTTATTCCAATACTATTTAATTTTATTACGTTCTCATAAAACTCCAATTAAAAAATAAGTAAAAAACTAAGATTAATGCTAAATAAATAAATAAATTGCTTCGTTACAATAAAAATAAATGTTTTTCTTAGAAAAAGGTGGTTTTGGTTTTTTTTTAATTTCTTGAGAACGACATAAAATTTTTGCATCCGGTTTTCTTATTTAGACTTAAAATTAATAACAGCATTGAATTTTGAAATTAAAATTAGCACTTAATTACGTAAAATTTTGAAAAAAATGAATTTGAAATTTTTTTTCAATTTTTTTTTCAAAATTTTGACTTTGAAAATTAATATTTCAAAAATTATTTCTTAGAATAGATTTATTTAAACACAGAATGAAAGAAAAAGTTATTGGCTTTTCAAAAACGTATCGCATAGCATTGTGAATGAAGCCGTTGATTTTAAATAATTTTTTTCCCATTTTAAGTCAGTTTTTTCAAAAATTGCCCCTCCCGGCTAAACGGAGGGGAATAGACCCCCCCTCTAATACGATTTTTTTCTTGTCTCAACGCAACCTACACGCCCTAGCATTTTGTCGCATTGCTCATGACTCACCCTGTATAAGATTATTGTGTGACAACTTAATTTTTGCAGAAAACTTAACCGCAATTTGAGATTGAAGTGCTAAGGTCAATGCATTAACATCGATATGTTTCGCAGAGATGATAGCGCCTTCGCTGACCCAAGTATAATTTCAATTTACTTCGGGAAACACATTGTCGATGAGAGCCGCGCCGTGTAAATCCACGAATTGGGAGAAATCATTCTGAAACGTTATTAACCATGTAGCCGCATCTAACTGTACTTTTCCGTTACCAATTTCTAATATTGATTAAAAAAAATTTCAGCACTTTGATGGTTTTGAAGCTGTATTCTCATTATTGAGATCAACTATAATAATTTTACATGTTTCCACAGCGATGCCTTAAGGCAAGCATTAAGCTCATCTGCAACAGTCCTACGGTTAATCACTGGCAACGTTTGTCTGAAGCCACATGTCAAAAGAATCAAATCACCGCCAAACATTTTCTTTGTTGTGACAAATAGGAGCTCTTCCTAACTGAAGCTCCTTTCGAGAACATTTTCAATAACCATTCCAATGATAGAAGTTTTAAGCTTTTTAAAGTCAATATGGCTTGATGTGCATGAGGATTTAACGAAATATATCCCTTAGAATATTTGCGGTCATATAGTAAATCTCAATATAATAAGTACTTCATGTTAATGAGAGTTTATGTTATCAGAATAATCAATAATTTTGTGTGGTTTTCCAATTTTAAATACCTTTTAAGTGGGCTGAACGAACCTGAAAGTACCTTTGAACTTGGTTGAAGTTTTCAATTACAGAAAATTTCTCGAACCACGTTGATGGACATCACAGAATAGTCCACTATATTGCTCATAAATCATTTTATGAGCAATATTTTAAGAAAGAAAACAATTTATTTTATTATTTCCTAAGACAACCGTTATGAATAACAAAACAAAAAATTAAAACATTTATTTTTGCATTTCTTTTCCAGATGTCAACTTCCTGACTAAACCAAATTTCGAACCAATTTGCACAAAACAAGAAGAACGATTCATTGAGAGTGAAGGCAAAGAATCTAGTCTGATATTGGAATTCAATCCAGCAACGAATCAGCAATCATGTTTACGTATTTTAAGTGCTCCCGAGTCACATGGTTTCATAGCAAGGCTAATTCGACCAAAAATTCGGAAAACCTTTCACAATGCACACGCTGGTCCTCCAGTTACAGATACAGATGTGGTCAATAGAACTCGAAGATGCCCACTGAAAATTGTAAGTTTTTTTTTTTATTTAATATAATGATGATATTAAACATAATTATAATGTAATCGAATAAATTATAGAAATAGCACTGTCACTCTGATCTATTTACATCATTATCCCTATAATACATGCAATATGCAAATATAGAACAACACAAGATTCAGCTTTTTTTCTAGATCTTATATTATTTTTATGCGTTCCAGATCAGAGCGCATAATAAAATAAATCTAATAGAATTATACAGTTAAAGCTTTCTAATTCCCATATTAGTTCAAACGATACTTAAATAAATAATTAATTTCTAATTTTCAACCTTTTGATTTCACATGATATTAAGTTAAATATATTTATGTTGAAAAATGGGTGAATTAGACAACCTGTGGACACCAACACTATTTTGGAAGGAGTTATAGCTATTTTATGGCTGCCAACGCCAATCAAAACACTCCTTTAGTGTCGCTCTTCATGTTTACAATCTCGCGTTATTGAATTTTTGCCTAGAACAGGACTTTATCCTGGACTTATGGTCATCGCACTAACAAAAATAAAGAAAATTTTTTGCATGCTTCGATTTTGAATTGAATCTTTATGTAAAATATGGATTTAGAAATTTTAATAAAATTTGTTCCTATATCCTGTATACCAGGAAAAATTACATCCGACCATTGTATATAAAAACAATAGTAAAATTACAACTCGAAACTATTGGGGTTTAGTTCCATTGTCCCCGGAGCTATCATCGAATTTATTTGACTTTGGATATTTCATATGTTATAATGAAAGAATGAAGATAATTGTTTAGAAAGTGAGATTCTGACAACAATAATGCGATAGACAAGAAAGATACATCAGCCGTGTTTCGGCGTGGAGAGTTTAGGCATCAAACAATAAAACGGCTATGTTCACTTTCAACTCATTTTTAGTTTTGGAGACAAGAGACAAGCACCAAAACAAATTAAATTTACTGAAAATCCAACGGAAAGGTTAAATTTAAAATTTTAAATTTCACCGGAAGTTAAGCCTTTTAATGGAGCAATCTTAATCCGTCTATATTTCAGCAATCACTGAATGCTGTTGGATAGAAAAAAAATGTAATCTAGGTCGTCAGCACTATATTTCTGGACAGATATCCACGGTTTGGCTAGTAAACGACATTAAAGATGCACTTCCGGAACTCGAAAAAAAGGGGATACAAAAAATGTATTTAAATATTGGGTGATAGACACACTGGAAGTACTTGAATTCATCTTCCAACACTGCCCATAGCAGTCCGATCAAGTATTAAGAGATAAATAATAGTCGTGTTTTGTTGGTAATTTTTAGTTAGTCAGCACTGGAAGGAACCAACAAAACGCTATATTCACTTTTGTATCCACTTTCTTATTTTATTTCAAAGTTGGTATTCTTGACTATATGCCAAGCCGAAGTTTCAAATAATTTTATGGATGTGTCTGCAAAGTATGGCTGTTTGAATATGCCGAGTTGGTCAACTTGTACCCCACCTTCCACTACAAACAAATAAAAACCGGATAAATAATCATTATTTAGCTTGAATATTACCAAATTAAATCCTAAATTATATAATTTTATTTAAAAATCTGCTTTAACCAATTTTTATTTGTTTTTAAGCGAAAAGTTCAAAATCATCAAACCTTTTTTGCAACTTTCGTAGGTTGAAAGCTTCTTACTCCTTCCGCAACACGCCGCCCTAAAGGAAAACACAATGAACACAACCATTAATAATCTTTGTATATGGAGTCCATGTCTTAAGCTGTCGTAGGTGCCACCAACCTTTAGGCAAAAAATGTATTGACATTATATTTCGCGCCAAAAATTTCCAGGCTTTCCAAGATTTTATCTTCACTTTTATGTTCACTTTAATTACTGACCAATTTATCGCCACTTTTCGTACCCCATACAAAATTTTTCTAAAGTGACTAAACACTTACCAACAAAACACGACTAATATGCACTTTATGTTAACAAAATTTCACTGAGCTGATGGTTAATCACTTGACGCCGAAACACTGCTATTATAAAAAATTGAAATAGTTAGAGAGAGAGCCGATATTATATTCGTATCCTTAGTAACTGTACTTACTTATTTGTACACAGTGTTAAAAATGATACATTTTCGTACCATAGAAACTGTATTTACTATTTCATCAACAAAGTAGAAACTAAATGAGAGAAAACAAACTCGTATAATTCTCACTCTTTGAAATTTCCTATACATTGTTCTCATTCTTTTTTCAATCAATTGGTCTGCTTTGTTTTCCAAATTTTGTAAGTCTACGAAATATCCCAAGCAAAGCCATAGGTCTAATTCCACCGGCGATTACAATTAAAATATATACAGGTATACAAAGATCCGGCACAATGTTATCACATCATCACTTAACATAAGCAAGTATGTGCTCCTGTCGTGCTCTTTGTTTTAAAATTAATCCACATCAGTAACATTTTATGATGGACAAATTCACAGCAATAAAGCTACAGCGTACCTTGAAGCATTTCAGAAATATTACAAAAGAATTTGCTAAGTACGAAAACAATACTGAAATGTTTCTTAAATGTTTAAATGTTTTCCAAAGAAAAAAGTTAAGCTATTATTAAATATTTGAATTTGGATGACAAAATGGCAACCACATAAAATTTTCAAAACATTTCAGAAACATTGTTTGTTGAAAAATTTTTTTTTTAATTATTTTTATGGGGTTATTTAATAAAATAAAATGAACATAAAATATAGCAAAAAACTTTAGTCCAGTCCTTATATCCAAAAAATGAAACGGAAAAAAATTAATTAAATTAAATAGTTCGGAGCGAATTTGTCGTATTTGAAACTTCTATGCTTAAGTTCAGCTTATTAAAATTTACTTTGTCTTAAAATTTATTTTCTCTTAATCTCTTTTGTCAAAAGTGAATTTTTTTAAGTTTTTCAGTATTAAATTTGTTTTGTCTTAATCTCTTTTGTCAAAAATGAAAAACTTTTAAGTTTTTCAGTATAAAATGATTTTTTGGTAAACCCGAAATGGTGTCTTTATCACAACCTCAGTTTTCCAAAAAAAAACAACAAACAGGCTCATAATGGCGATATGTGAAAGAAAGTGGAACAATTAAATATTTTCCATTTAAAAGTTTAACACGACGAAAGTTGTCAATCAGTAGTTGTCTTGTCATATTCTGGTTCTGACCTATAGATTTCTCGAAGCACGGTCATATCTAAGAAAATTGAAAAAAAAAAAAAAAAAAATCCCGATATAACTAATATGTCTCCCTCGCCAAGGAATATATATATCAATCATTGATATGCATTGTAGCATAGCGACCGATTTTGGGAAATTATTTTTACGCGCCTGAATTTTTCTATAGTTAATGCTTTAGGGCCACTCATTAATGAATGACAATTATGGCTACCGGAAATTGAAATTTTTGTTCACTAAAATGTAGTTGGAAATGTTTGAAATAATAATTTATAACTGTCATAACTTGAACTTACAAAATTAAATAAATTTCTTTTGCAAGTGTTTTAATATTGTTTTTTGAGTTGCTCTCTGTCAACCCTTTTCCGCCTTAACAATGTTATGGCAGTTATACGTTATTACTTATTATTTTAAACATTTCGAGATACATTTTAGTGAACATGCCAAAATGACTTACCATAGTTAGGTTATTTTTTCACTATGAAGGGCTGTATCTTTGGTTTCCGGCCATTTCCGGTAGCCACAATTGTCATTCATATATGAGTGAAGCTGGAGCAATCGGACTATTAACTCAAATTTAGAAAATAGTTTGCTACTCATCCAAGCACTTAATCTAAATCGTTTTGAGTAGTAAATAAATTATTCTTGTTTGTGTCCAACTAGCTGGTAGTGTATTTCATTCTTTGTGGTATTAAGTCTTACAGGTCTTCGACTGTACACATAACAATTTAATTAAAGCTCGAAATTTATTCCCACGAATTTAAAGCCACACGTTAATTTGATCCGTGATAGGTGTATGTATATTTTTTTTAAACGTAAAAAAATAGGATCACGTAATAATTTCAAAATGACATAATCAGTTACCAACCCAAGAAATATATATTTATTCACCAACAGTATTGCAAAATTTCTCTTTGTTGTTCTGCCATTTGCATTTTAATTAGATTTTTATATTTTCCGTTTGGCTAGACTTGACGGTTTCCGCCTACCTGGTTGCTCGGTTATATATACTACAATAGTAACTGCAGAATTATATTGTTTACAATGTTAGACCAAGACCGTGGCTTTGAGCTCTTGACCTTGAGCTTGATATGAGTTTGTCAAAGTTGAATTAGACAGAAAGTAAGTTTTAAGTTTATAAAGAGAATGACTAATAATTGATAATATTTCGTCTGCGATGAGCGATTCTATGAGGTCATGTTGTAGTCAGAGATTTTTTGGCTCAGATTCTTGTTTTTTGTTCACAGAGATTTCAAAAACGAGGTTGGATATAATATAATTGCATGCCAATAACCTCTTCCAAGGTAGATCATTGTTAAGTTAAAATACAGGTTATTGACTTGATGAAAACCTGATAGCATCGTTAGTCTACTTAATAAGTATATAAAGTTGAACATTCGAGTTATAGAAACTTGAAAGGCTTGAACATAAAATAATATCATAAAATAATTTTATGGTAATGTCTGTTTTTCTTTTGGCATAACTTCTTTAAAAAGAAAAATGTGAACGTGATAACTTTTCCAATTGGGTAAATGCTACATGGTAATTGTATGACAAGTAAATTTAAAACACAACAGCTATAGTCGCGCTGCAGAAAACAAGGAGATTCCTGTGATGTTTTCTTCTTAAAGTTCGTCAAAAATTTTACCGAAAAATTGAAATCTTGATCTAGCAAAGAAGGGCAGTCGCAGAGATAAATATCATCAATATTGAATGCAAAATAAAAAGTTCATAAGATTCATCTTATGAGAACCAAGCAAAGAAGAAACTTAGGTCATATAGAAAAATTGTTTGACGGGGAGTGCGATGAAGCACATGGAAAAACATGAGGATGCCTAAAGGCTTTTTCAAAAGTTTGGTGACGTTTATTTAAAAAAAAACATTTATATTCAAGTCAACACACCTTTTTCCAAAGACGAAGTTGCGTGAGCGGGATTGACTACAGAAACAGAGTTAAAATCTCTTAAACCCTCGAAGCGGGCCACCCAGGTGCTGTTAAAGTATAAGTAAAATACCCTCAAAAGGTATATATATGAAAAAGAAAGTAAAGAAAACACAAAAGCCCTAAAAGACCAAACATCCAAAAGCCCGAAAAAGTTTTCCCGAAATCTCGAAAAATTATTTAAAATAAAAAATTTGCGCAAATTTATCATTTTAAATAATTTTTCGAGATTTCGGGAAAACTTTTTCGGGCTTTTGGATTTTTGGTCTTTTGGGTTTTCTGGCTTTTGGGTTTTCGGTCTTTTGGTTTTCGGGATTTCGACACCAACCTGCTCCAGTGTTTTTAAAATTCAGTTTTTTTTTAATTTTGTAAATATTATAGGCAAGTATTTAAGAAAAAAAAATGTTTTCTTGCAACAGAACACCCATCCAATTTTATGATTGGATATGGTTGGTTAGTCTTTTATCTGCAGTTCCGGTGCCAGCAAATGTAAAGGAATTTCTTTCGCGCGAATGCGCAAAGTTCGCTAAAATTATTAGAAAGTACGCATTTCCTATGTTGTGGTTCCAGTGAACATTTTGTAAATATTATAGGCAAGTATTTAAGAAAAAAAAATGTTTTCTTGCAACTGAACACCCATCCAATTTTATGATTGGATATGGTTGGTTAGTCTTTTATCTGCAGTTCCGGTGCCAGCAAATGTAAAGGAATTTCTTTCGCGCGAATGCGCAAAGTTCGCTAAAATTATTAGAAAGTACGCATTTCCTATGTTGTGGTTCCAGTGAACAAAATTTATTTGCGCGAACTTAGCAATTTTTAGGGAGTTAAATGCTCGTTATTTTAATCGCTTACATTCGCTTAGTCTGCCCGAGTAAAATTCGCTGTCGCTGGAACCGCAGCCTTTAAAAGTATTTTTTTTTGTCATGCCTGCAACATTGTTGTGGACATAACACTTTAGAAATTATGGCGGCAAACCATATATTTCTTTAAGATCTAAATTGTTATACTGTATAACTCCTATTAAAGTATTATACCTATACAAGAGAAAGTTGTAAGCGCGAAAAAAAGAAAATTTTTTAATGAAAAAAAAATCTAAAAGAAAATCGATTGTTTAGAAAACCTCTCCAACGATTAAATTTTTTTTTCATAAATTCGTATTTAATAAAGAAATTTATTTGCATATCTGCCTGCTTATATTTTGGTTTGAATCTTTTTAAGATTTATAATCTCATGATTTATTTGAAAAACATTGTCTTCAAATATTTCAATTTCAGGATTCGAACCCGGGCTTCCCTACGTAATCGGTTAATCATGTTGAAGTCAATTCAAATATGTCTATCAGTTCATTGAAAAAACGACTTTATTATTAGTGACGTACATTGGTCAGTTGGTATTTAATTCTGGTTATTTCTGATTTCCCACTCGATTTATATGCCAACAATTCAATATTATTGTTTTTCGAATATACACTCCTCGTCAACTTAAAATTTGAAATCAAGAATTAAATTTTACTGAAAACATTAAAATCGTTAATTTAAACTGTCAAGCACTCCAAAAAACTTAAAAACAACGAAGAAAATGGCGTTGTACCTATTCAGTTGACTAAAAAAAAACTCCTACTTTGCATATAAAACACTTTGCAAGTGGTTGAAGAAAAACTCACGGTTGTTTTTGGATAATTCTTTCGGAATTATCTGCTTAACATCTTAAGGGAATAGTTAGCATCAACAGATGGCATAATAACCATCACTGTTTGGAAAAAATGGATAAAGTATATTAAAAAATGTTTGTGCGTATTCAGTTGACGAGGAGTGTACATGAGAAAGATAGATGAGCATCACTAAAAAGAAATCTTATGATTGGCATGTACCTAGTTTATATGCAGAGTCGAAAGATCGAGTTTGATTTGAAACGAAATTCCAACCCAGGTATTTCAGCCAACTGGTTGAATACTTGAGGAGTTGAGTTAAGTGCGGAAAAGTTGAAATGACAGGAGAATACCTGCGTTGGTTTGTAGACATTAAGACCAAAAGATTGAATTTTCGAGAAAAAAATATTTGTATTGCTTTTACAAGTTATACGCATACTTTTCAACAACAAATATTCATTCGTTAATATGCAATTGATCACATGCAGAAATAATTGTGTATTCACCATTTCAACCCAGGTATTTCATTTAATTTTCGACTCAACACCACTGCTCGAGTGCGATCGAGTCGAATTCCATTTCGTTCCAACTCATCCCCGTTTACAAATGGATGAACCTTAGTTCAAGCTCGCTTCAACCATGCATATAAACTAGGTAATGGTCGCCATGCAATAGCGTATAAGTATGAGCGTATTCATAAACGTCAAAAATCTGCGTAAGAACGACCGAATTTCTTTTCTAATGTGTTTTTGAATGCACTCACAATGCAGAAAATATGGTTCAGTCGACATAAACGCCCACACTTAGTACAATTTCCATTGAAGAGTCGTTCATAAACATCAACATGAATTTTATTTGGCAGTTCTTCCAGATTAGAAAATTTCCACTCGTCTTCACTTAGAAAACACCAAGTTTCATTATTTTGTATACAAACATTAATAAATTTCGTGCAATATTTATTTTTTTACCGCATGCGCGGTACTCCTGCAGCCAAATACAATTGTTGCTGCGCAATCTGCCCGATGCTGACGGTATGATGATGTTTATGAATGCGAGGTACTGCAGTTCAACTAGGTAAGTTCGACCGAAGATCTGACTTTATGAACGTGGATAACGCAGTTCTTAGTTAGTTTGACGTTTATTAACTCACCTGACAAAATGCCAAATGTAGGGTTGGTCTGCATAGGTTGGTTGATACTTAGGAGCCCTATACACGCTACCGTTTGGTGTGATGGTTTTATATTAAATCAAAGTCGCAAATTAAATCGACTTTAAATTAACATTGTTCTACTTCAATACAAAAATTGTGGTATTAATATGTGAATTCACATTCTTAAAATTTTGTGAACAAGTTTTACCCAATCACTTGACCAAAAGCTCGCCCACACCACTTCCACGCGTATACGCACGCTTAAACATGTGCAGAAAGCAAATTAACCACAATACATAATTCAAAACGTTTTTTGGCGCAAGGTTTCAACATACATAAAAGTTATATCGCTACAGACGTCATTAGTTAACAATTTTTATGGCGCTATTCTTATTACATATCAATAAAATGTTGCTTTATCGTTAAATTTTGCGGGTTGCGATGTGAATACAATTTAATAACAAGCATCAGTACCATAATTTCCTAGACTTTATATCTGATTTAGATTTCCGGCACATAATTAATATTATATTCAAAGCACATTTAGGATTTTTTATAAAGCAATACTTTAAGTTTTAATATTCAGATATCATCATAAAAATAGCTTAAATATTTGTATGCTCTGCATCATTTCGACTCAAGAAATTAAATTTATTTTTTTTTAACTTTGACGTACCTTAACAAATATTCAAAGACACATTTTATAAACTTTATAAATTAATTATATTTATAACAAAAAAAACAAATTACTGCTTATTAATCGCAATAAAAATGCAAAGCTGTTTCAAAATATCTCATCAATTTTGTATAAAAATCCAATCTCGTATTCTACATTATTTTTATCTCACAAAAAATTCATCTCATCACTGCAAAAAAGAACAAAAAAAAAAACTGAATTAATTTGTAATACTTTGTGACAAAAATAAAAAAAAAATCATAACACAAATACCTAAATATTTCACTTTGATTTGTATTCATCTAACAATTCAATGAAATTATTTTTTTTAATTTTATTCCGCGCATCTGCATTTGTGTAGTATATACGTGATCTGTTTGCATAAAATCAAATATTTTCGTACACACCGACACCAATAATAATTTAAAAAGTAACATCCAGAAATGTATTTACGATCTAATTTTGAACGGTTTTGTATTTTATGCAAATATTTGCATGAATTTTTAATTTTGATGTGATGTTTTGATGCAAATTTTTGTTTTTTTTTTTTATATTTTCAGTTCAGCTCATCGGAACCATCAATACCATCATGGCAGGTTGATCCTTGCCAATTAGAAGACAGCACTGCTGATATGGAAGATCCGGTTAAATTGTTTCAAGGAAGAATACGTGTGGTATGGGAACACGGTGGACATACATTGGCATCGAAATTGATGATAACCGTTTTGGGAAAAGGTGATGCTTGTCAGGAGTCACATAAACATGCATGTTTGACAATAGGGTAAGTAAGAATACCAAAACTGATGTTGAGATTTTGGTTTTATTTATGTTGAATATACTGGAAATACTTAACTGACGTTTTTTTCCGCACTGGTTTGTTAATTTGTATTTGTATTTATTTTCAGTAGAATAAGCATATTAAAACAATGTTTCAAAAAAAAAATCCTAAATAATATTGGATAAATTTCTATTATTTATAAAAGGAAATAGTGATTTAAGATAAATTAATATTAATACTTTTTTATCAAAACTAAATGATTTATTTAATAATTAAATTTAAGTATAAAAGTAATTTTTTTATTATTTTGTTTTAAATTAAAAATGAATTTGGCGTTTTAAGTGATTATTAAGTGCAATTTTAAACCTACTGCAGTTCCTTATCCTCCTTATTTCGATGGGTAAGGAATTTCACAAACCAGCAGCATAAAAAACTAGGCATAATAAGAACCCGGTTTCTTTCCGAAAGCGGTTTCCGTCTGATTCCATCAGATAAACCAAAAATTCTAAGACTTTACTATCAAGATTGTTTTGTAGTGACACATCAAAAATACTGTTTGCGAATCGTGAAAGATTATCCAACCTGCGGAGAAAATAGACAAAGCGGACAACATTATTGAAAGCAACACGCAACTTTTGCTGGCTATTCACACTATTCACACAAAATAAGGGTTTTTATACTGGCAAAATAAGGGTTTTTACCAGTGTAATTTTAATGTTAATTGGCAAACAATTACTAGAAACATATAAAGCCCGGAGTGCACCATATGTTTTTCAGAGGGTGTATCAGATGTGATCTTCCCAAGTTAGAATTTGGTTGAAAATTATGCCTAAATTTTTCACTGTTTTAACGTATTCTACCGTTGTGTTACCCAGCATAATAGTAGGCAAACAGGAGGTGTCAGTTACAATTTTGTTCACGAGTATAGCATAATAAAAATATTGATAAGAATATTATTTAATGAAAGCAAGTTGGAAGTATTTTTTTTTAGTAGGAAGTCTAAAAAGAAGGTTGTATACATCGTGGCGAATTCTTTAGCATTTAGAAATATAACGCCTGAGATTCTGGGTTGAAAGACATGTTTAATCATAAAAGATTTTTCAAAGACTTGCGGGAAAGTGAAAACTTCTCCCAAAGAATAATTGTTATAAAAATTGTTTTAATCCTCTACAGAGAATTTTGTAGCCACTTAATGGAACAATATAATATCTTAAGTAATTAAGAAATAAAAGACACTTGTTTTTGTTTGTTCCACTATTAAAAAGTATAATATTTTATTTATTTATTCATAAATGACACCAAGGCTAATTCATAAAACAAAAAATACTTTTATTAAACAACACTTTAAACACAGGCTTATCAATGTCATGCTCAGTTAGTATAAGGCATTTGGGCCAGTACAATCATGTTTCAGCTTGGGTTCAGTGTGGTTTGGCTCACTGATTTCGGTGTCTTAACTTAAGAGCTTAGTGTGGTGAGTTCAGGCCTCACGTTGGGCGCCATTTAGAACCACGCAACTGGAGGATAACTTTTGTGAAAGGGATTATCGAAAAGATGGTAACATAGACTACAAAATGGGATATTTAAATTAAAAAAATGAAAAATAAAGAGAAGAAGAATTTGTTTTTGGAATTCCATTTTTGCAATTTTGATTTAAAAACCAGTTATATTTGTTTTTATTTGTTTGCATTTCAAATGCAAATTTAAGCATTCCACATACTATACATTATGCATTTGGTTTCCAAGTCACGGCTTATTATTTAAAAAAAGTACCTTAAACCGCCTTAGTGACTTCGTTTATGATTTTTATTATTGGACGCGTTTCGGCAATCGTAATGCCATCTTCTGCATTTAGTCTACGCCGCGACCGCAAACTAAATGCAGAAGATGGCAATACGATTGCCGAAACGCGTCCAATAATAAAAATCATAAACGAAGTCACTAAGGCGGTTTAATGTAATTTTTTTTAATAAATTTTTTTAATAAATTCCACATACGTATAGTGCGGTTATAGAAATAAAGTCTGCATTTCACAGTTCGTCCACAATTAGGCTTTTGGGTAAAATTTTATGATTTCTTGAATTGAATTCAAAAGAAAGAAATAATAGGGCTGCGTTCAGTGACTATGGTTTTGTATTTGTGGAAATTCATCTCTTCAGAATAATGGAGAACATACTTTCCGGCCCAGCAGATTCTTGAATACTTATGCAAACTAAACTAAATAGCACACATATTTCTTTAAAGTGTTTTAGAAAAATTAGTCTCAAAGTAATCCATTTTATCTTTCTTCTGAAGAAGGAAGATTTAAAATCAATAATTTCCCAAGATAAAATCAAGATTTTGAACTGTTCCGTTTTAATGGAACTCAACTGTTCTATCCGTTCCAACAACATTGGCAATTTTTTTTCCAACTAAGTACATTGACAGTTTTTAAAAATAACTTCACTTCCCATCAACCCACATTTTCAACACGGACTGCTTACCAAATTCTTGAAATAGTTTTTTTTTTTTAATATTCATTAATTAATAACAAGACAAAAATGATTTCTTAATATTTTGAAAAAAAAAAGTCTGGTTGATATTTAAAAAAAAAATCACACACTTTTCATTTTCAGAAAGGAACCTCTACTTTGCATTTCCAAAGACTTAGTATGCGATGGCATACGACACTGCCCATACAGCAACGAATACGACAGCGACGAAGATTACGACATGTGTTGGAAAAGTAAAAAAATTGACGACGGTGTTGAAAGTGATATCCTGGAACACTGGGCGATAGAAATATTCCGCAACCTTTTCGCCTTTGATGTTCCACCTCCAAATCCGGAAGCAAACATAACCACCATCACAACTACAACAGAGAAAATTGAAGAAAAAAACAAAACACATATCGGCGGTGAAAATATGGCAAGCGGAAGTGGTTACACCAGACGCAACTCAACACGACTTGGTCTGAACAGTGACCTCTCGAAATATGGTCCCTGGGGATATCTAATGCTGGGCATGCTACTATGCGGAGGAGCCCTCCTAATATGTGGTCTTTGGGGTAAGAATATTTAAATTTTTTAATGGCTTCGGTATAATTCTTGGCTAAGGGTGCTTTTTCACATTTTATTTATTTATTGGTCAACAATTAGAATGCTGTTTCCTTAACAAAAACGATCACCCAATTACAGCTTCCGCATCGCAATCGGCCCACAATGATTCTGATGCCTCCATGCAACAAGGCAACATTACAATTGAGCACCAGTCAACACCACCCAACTACGAGGAACTCGATCCTCCACCACCCTACTCGGTGCTATTTCCCAACCAAAAAGCTGTAACTCCTGAGGCGGATTCTTCCGCAGTCACATCAGCATCTTCAATTATGCCAACAACTACAAGCTCGCAGCCAAACACAAGCTCCACGCCAACTCCAATAACGCCAATGGCAACAGTGCCCGAGATGACAGACTTATCTTAGCCTCTATGCCGTCCTAGTTTATTAAAATTAAAAATTGTAATTAATGATTTTATATGACTGACTGTTTATGCTTATTATGCTCATCAGCTATTTGATTAAAGTTTTTTTTTTAAGTAATTTTTGTAAAAAAAATCACACACATTTGAATACACTATTTTAGGGTAGGTAAGGTAGTTTGTAGATGTGCTGCGCGCGTTCGTATGGAAGTTGTCTATAAATTGAATCTGTGAGTGAATGAAAGATTTTGTCTTCTCAGATACTTTTTTTAAGTTTTCTTGTAAAAGTATTTTTGTTTTCGTAAAAAAAAAATTAATTATTGTTTGTGATATGACTAAAGTGTCTGGGAATACATTTCGATTTTTTTTTTAAATAAAATACATAAATTGTGTTCTTTAGTTTTTAGTTGTTACTTTTTCGAAGATTTTAAGTGACCTGTATTTTTTTAAGTCGGTCTTTAATATTATCTATTTTGTAAATGTGTAATCAGAGTCAAATGAAATGATTTCAAACACACAAATAGAATATTGTTAAGATTTAGAGTATAAAATGAACTTATTTATGTGAAAAATAAATTTATATAATGAAATTTTTGTTACTTTGTTTAATTATATGTAAAATTTTGTTAAAAAGAAATATAGCAAAAAAAAAAAATTTTGTTTCCGAAGTGGAAAAAGCATTAAGTCCTGGAAATATTTAATGCTGAAAAAAAAATACTGCAGTAATGTAATCGTATTGCAAAAATAATTAAGTAATTTATTATTTCTCCAATAACTGCCGTTTTAAACTTCTTTTAGGTAAATTTATTTAGATACTACCTACAGTAATTTGGAGGTAAAATGGATTATACTTTAAGAGCTTTAAGAGATAGTTAAACCCTTTAATACTTAACTTTCTGATTTTAACAATATGAACTTTAAGAAATTATCTCACGTAAAATTTCAAAACATATTTAAACGTATAACGTTTATCCATCTTACCACGGAGTTAATCATCTTTTCATGTCTCAAAATTTCAAATTCTTTCAAAAAAATATTATATTTATCTATCATTTTTTTTCTTTTGCGATGATGAAGTTGAAGGTCTCAAATGTGACCACAATAATTCTCTTATTTCACTGGGTTAACATCAAAAAATATAGGCAAGTGTCCCGGTTTTCGTTTTTTAAATATTTAATATTAGAAAAAAGTATACTCCTAGGAGCAGGAGAAGCAAATTGAATCGGAACTCGTAATTTTTTGTGATAGAAATATTTCAAAAACACTGTTTATTAAATATGAATTGAAGGACCAAGGGGAAAAACGGCACAACTCCCATCGAAATGATTTCGAGAAAAATGAAATTAAAAGTTAATTTACGTAATGCCGGCTGTATTTAAAAGAAAGTAAAAGAAATAAAAGATACAGTTGATGCACATGATGTTCTAAGACTCAAAAAATATATTAATTTTTATTTCATGACTTAATGTGACTTGTGTCATTTTTCGATGGTAATAAAGCATTTTTGAGTGGAAATTCAACGTCTTATTTCGGTTCTAAATATCTCGGGATTGTTGTATCCTAATCCCGGGATTTTCGGGATTGGTAAACAAAATATTCGTTTCAATTCGTTTTCTCGGTCGCAATCGCAATCAGTAGCGTTAGGTCAAATGTTGTAGGTTCTGACTTTAATAGTACATTGCCCTCCTTATGAAAAAAACGGTTCAAAGAGAAAGAAAATTGTATTTGATAAATAAGATTATGTGAATATTGGCTTCAGTCAAATAAATAGTCAAAGAACTTTGCCGTTCCGACGCAGTGAGATTTAAAAAAATTCAATGCCCACCTACAACATGTGTACTCTATGAACCTATTAGCTCCGGAAGCGGCGACAAGCTTAACTATCTAGTGTTCTTTTTTACAAACTCAATTTTTAATGAAAGATTTTACACCGGTCAAGAATTAATTAATTCATTAGAATTTGAAAAGTGGTTAATTACACAGTACTGCAGGTAGGCTGCGTAGCTTGCGCTAATCAATTATAACATTGAGATAAATTAGATATAACTCCTGCCAAAAATAGTGCTGGTGTCCACAGGTTGTTGTTGGTGGGTATGTATTTTTAATAGATTGTTTATTGTTTTGTGGCTGATAAAATATTTGATAAGAAACAATGTCGAGGCAAACACTTTATTTTCGTACGTTGAACAGTTTTTCTTTTTTTACTTTTGTTTTTTAAATATACATTATGCATACATTATTTTTTTTTTAGTAAAAAAAAAACAATTAAAACAATTTAACAATCAATTTTTGATTCGTATTTATTGATAGAACCATGTTTCTTTTATTTTTCGTTCTTCCCTTGGTTTAATAAATTCATCTTTGATGCTCAACAGCTGATTCTGATTTTGACAGAAACGACTCCTAAAAGACGGCAACATTTTCGATCTACCCAACTGAAATTAGTTGTCTTGTGGAATACGAACAATTTGTTTGGTTGTCCAGGGTTTTTTTTTTTTTAACAAGAGGGACCATCATCAATAGGTCCAGCCAGATACTGGCTTACGCAGACGACATCGACATCATCGGAAGAACCGAGCAAGCTGTACACGATTCCTTCATCCAGATCGAGCAGGCGGCACAAAATCTGGGGCTGCACATTAGTGAAGGTAAAACATAGTACATGGTGGCGTCGAATGCGAGAGGAGCAGTTGGTCAAACAATCAAGGTAGCGGAGCACGAATTTGAAGTGGTGCAATCCTTTAAATACCTTGGGTCAATAGTAGCAGCCGATAACAATATAGAAGAAGAAATACGCGGGCGGCTTCTCAAATCCAACAGAGCCTACTACAGTCTGTCAAAGCTCTTCAAATCCAGAAATCTCATTATAACTTCAAAGCTACTGCTGTACAGGACCATGGTCCTGCCAGTACTCACATATGGATCCGAGACTTGGGTGCTTAGCAAAAGGCAATCTGACCTCTTAGCCGCGTTCGAGAGAAAAGTCTTAAGGAGAATTGTTGGCCCCATATGTGAGGAAGGACGATCCCGGAGACGGTACAATCATGAATTGTACGCAATCTACCTTGAAGCAGATATAGTGACAAAAATTAGGCTCGGTAGACTTCGGTGGGCAGGGCACCTAGCTCGCATGAGCGAAGAGGAACCTGCTCGGAAAGTTCTTTGTGGTACATTCTATGGCAGACGACAGCGTGGTAGACCATGCTTGCGCTGGAGAGATGGCGTAGACCAGGACGCCCGGAGCCTTGGGGTGCACAACTGGATGGCGTCGGCTCGAGACCGGGATAGGTGGAGAGACTTGTTGAAGGAGGCCAGGACCGGACCCCGGTTGTCGAGCCGATGATGATGATGATGATGTGTCCAGCGGTTTAGTTGTCTTATGACAACTCAATCAAGTTGAGTTGAAAATAGGGGCATAAGATTATTTAAAAAAATGTCTTTTATTTACGACCCAGCGAGTTATTTTTCTAGAAATCGTTTTCCTTGTAGTCCAATATGTGTATTTATTTGAATTTGTTTCAAATTTTAAAATGCCAAGGGAAGAAATGGAACACGTTTTAAAAATGTTATTTTATACTCGAACATCAGATTGGACTGCAACAAATATTAATTTATTTTATTTTAATTTTAATAAATAAATAATAAGGAATTTTGTTCATATTGCAATATATTTCGATTGAAATGTCGATCATCATTACAATTACCAACTTTCCAAACCTAAAGGAAACATTAAAATTTGACTGTGTGATAACAATAACCCACAATAAAAAAAACAATGCAATTAATTTATTTTTCATATTTTTTTTTTATTCTTTCATTCCATTTATTACATTTATTTAGCACTAAAACAAATAATGTTTTTTTGTTGCATTTTTATTTAATTACTTATATTTATCTAAAATTTACTATTAATTGTTTGTTTTAGTGTGTGTCTGTGTATGAATAGAAATTTTTTTTATTTTTATTTTCATCCAATAAAAGATCTTTAGGAAAAGCAGACATTTTTTATTAATAAAATTGTTTTTAATTAAAAATAATCAACAATTAAATTTTATTTTACGATGCACATTTATTCAATACACATACATAAAGTCGATGAATAAATGTTATTTACACAATTATATGCATATGTTTTTATTTTTATAGACAAATTTTCATATTAAATATAACATACATATTAAGTAAAAAAAATAGTAATTGTCAAATAAAATTTAATAAACATCCAAAGACTTTTCCGTCAACAACATGTTTGTCTCTGTGCAAAACATTAGTGTTGAAAAACAGGCCACAGTGATATTTTCGAGGTCTTAAGTAAAATATAATTTTCTAGCTTTCGAACATCATAATCAGTTTAATACTTAAAAATAATCATTTTCAGCAAATTGATATTATCAGAGTTTTAAACAATTTTAAAAGTGGAGAAAAGGTATTTGAGTTTTTTGTATGGTGCGTTATGATGTTTTTTATTTTATATTATTAAATATAACAGTTAGATCATTCACCTATAATATAATAATATACTTAATGTATGTATATATAATTAACACTACATCATTTATTTTTACAAATACTTTGCAGCAATTTTTTTAAGATCTGTTAATTTATGTTTCATAAGATTTGGGCATGTTATGCTTTTCAACATAATTCTCTTTTTTTAATTTTACCTATTTTAAACATAAAAATACTTTATTTGTTTTTTTTTCTGAAATTATAAATTAGTTTTAATTAATGTTTTTTTTTTTTGTTTATAGATAATGCATCTTAAGCTATTAAAGACACACTTTCTTTCTTGATTTTACCTATGGTGATATAGAATAACAATGAATCTACGTAATATAGAATTTTATTTAACTACATCCGTTGTCGTCTTTATTTAGATTTTTATTAATGATTTTGTTATTTAGGTCCTGTTTGAAATAAGAATATTTTAAAATAATATGTGCCTTTGTTAAAAATGAAATCAAATATAAAAATCGTTTTTTTTTATTTTATGTTATTTATATTAGCTCATATATCAGCGTCAACAATATCCTTACTTCATGGCCTTTGATTGCACAAGAAAATTCATAATATTGTGTTATAATTGAATATGATTAAGTTTGAAGTAGTAAGTATCTCAAGCCGAACCCTAAGTAAAAAGGCTTCGTCATTAAATTAAATGAGTGATCCCTCCCGGTAAAGAGTCTAACTTTGGACATTTGACAGTTTTCGAAGAAAGGAAAACTGTTGCATCAACATGTACCAAAGGCTGGGGTAGATTTTAACAGCTTATGGTTGCCATGATGTTTTTTTCGTTGTTACTTTTTTATTTTTGAGAACCTAAAGAAGAATCACCAATGTTGGCCATATTGGCAACGCAACGTCAGTGAATGATTGTGTTCTTTAGCAATTAAAAGCCGGAATCCGATTTCATCTTTAACGAGGAGTTTTGTGTTTTGATGTAAGGGTACGACAACAAGCAAGCAGAATTGTCAAGAAATCAGGCTAGCCGTCACAAGAAATAAGATCACCAAGGCAATGGCTCCACAGGAAGCCACTTGTTTCGATGTGAGTTCTGAGGCTGCAACATCATCGACCAATACTTTTTGGCATAAACCACTGGGCTGGGCTACCCAACACTCGCGAAAATAATTACCAAAAGCATTATGAGCAAAATTGCTAACTCCCATACAAATGCATTTTTACATTTCACCAACACCTAGAAGTATGCTACTATTATTTTGATAAAATGTTCGAATTCAATTCAAAACTAATATGAAACTTGCACTAATATAAGTGGTGCCCGCTGAATAAGTGAGTTTTGGATGTACATATAGGATCCAGAAGATGGAACTTCTGGACTTTTAGAAATTTATGTTTCATAATTATTCTGCTTTTCAAAATTCTGCCTTAAAAAAATCTTCTTTAAAAATTTCTGATTTTTTGTAAACAGAAGATAGGTTCTGACTATCGAAATTCTGCAAAGAATAAAGAAAATAAAGTGCACGACTGTGTCGCACGAACTCGCTCTTGTATCAATTTGCCAAAAAAATAAAATAAAATTTAATATTTTTTTTTAATTTAAATGAGAAACACGAACAAAATCATATAAATTGTTTTTAAAGTGCTAAAACTATTTTTTAGAACTATTCAAGCCAAAATCGAAGTACGCAGAAAAATTGGTTGCCTGAATATAAATTTACCAAAAAATTCCAAAATCGTCAGATCGGTTTTTAAATAAATCGATAATTTTATATAAAAATAATTATTATAAATATAAAAAATAATTTTTATAAAAAGTTTTTTTTTACAAACTTGAAGAAGAAAATTTTAAATGTTTGCATATTCTAAATAGTTTGCATAATATGGACTCAAAATATTTTTTTTATATAAGCCGTTTTCCAAATATTGAACTTTGAAAAAAAAAAAAAAAATTAGAAAATTAATTAAAATTAAAACTAGACAATTTTGCAGAATCTTTGTATTGAAGTTTTTTAAAATCATCTAGATCTTTCTAAAACATTTTTTTTCAAATCAATTAACCCGTTCACGAGATAGCTCAAGAAAAATATAACGGCTCTATGGAAGGTAATATACCGTTAATAGGCTTGCCAATTTTTTTTTTGCAACACAACGGAAGACAATCTGATAAAAACTATCTCTAATTTTTTGAAAAAAAATCATTGGAGCTGTTTTCAAGAAAATTAAGCTTCTTTATAACTGTTAGATGGCAAGTACCGTTATATTTTGAGGTTACATTTTTTTTTTTAATTTCTCCTTTAAGGAGAGGAGAGGGGTTTGTCACTAGCCATTTTAGTGGTTCAATGATTGCAATATTTCAAATGACTTCATATGATTTCAGGTGATTTCGAGCAGTATTTAAATTGATTTAAAATTTTGTGATTAAAATGATTTCAAATACCTAAATTTACTGATTTCAAATGATTCCACATTAATTCAAGTGATTTCATTATGATTTCAATTCGTGATTTCATTATGGCACTTATGATTGCATGATTGCAAAAAAAAATAGTGATTTCAAATATTTTTAATTATTGCAAGAAACCATTTGAAATCAATAACCAACATTATTTTTAATATCATTACTTGAAATAGTGATTGCACCTTATTTCAAATGATTGCAAGCATAAGTGGTCAGGTGATTTTATTCGTGACAAACCCCTCGCAAATCGGTTCAACCGTTTAGGATGTATAGTTGGTGATACGACAGACAGACCCACTATTTTCGTTGTCTCTATCATCGTAATGTCATGAAAGATTGTTATCTCAATTGCAATCGCAAGTAAAAAAGGTTTGCAGGATTATGATAAGCAGAATTTGCAAAATAGCAATTATACGCCACAGACTGTGGGATTTAATTACTCGCAATTATATTCAGGGTTTTCTTGGCAACGTTATTATTCTACTTAGATTTTAACAAATAGCTACGATCATCAGTTAGGTTTCAATTTTTACTTGCGATTATAGGTACTATAATGGCCAGTTTCTCCAAACACTATTAAATATTTATTGGTTTGTTAAATCTTAAAATGGCATTTTTCAATTTCACCAACCACTTTCAGTTTTAAAAGAGCCAATAAACTAAAGTCCCATTTTGTTTCAAATAAATTTTAAAGGCGTCTTAAAAATGCAAGACAAAGAGAACGTTGAAATTTTTCGATTGATCTGCTCTTCTCTCGCTTTCTCCAATGAAAAAGAGCCATGAGTGGTGAATAAAAATCCGGGGTTGGCATCAAGTTTCCTCATTTTTAAAAATTCACCTCCTTATGTTGGTGCAAACCGTTTTAAGCTAAAATGCCAATAAATTTTATTACTCCGTTAACTAAAATGCTTTTAGGTGTATTTTGGTGGAACTGGGCATAAGGCAAGTTATGCATTTAAAAAAAAAAAAAATTTAAAAAATTACAATTAAACATGACATTACGATGATAGAGAAGATGAAAAAAGTATGTCCGAAAATTCTGTCAGTCTGTCTGTCTGTCTGTCTGGATGTATCGACACCTACAGTCTAAACGGTTGGGCTGATTTTCTTCAAACTTGGCATAATACATATTCTTAGTAAAATATCCCCGGACGTTTTTTTTATTTGTGACCTAGGTATAAGAATAACGGTATCTACCTACCATATAGAGTAACCGATAATTCTATTTTTCTCGAAAAAAATACGATCAATGTTGATAAAATTTTATATGAATGATTTGTTGCCAAAAGTGATGTCCACCATTTTTTTTTTTCAGAAGCAGCTTATTAAAAAAATGCCATATAGAACCGTTTTTTATTACTCCGACTATCTTTTGAACGGCTGGACCGATTGTAACGAAATTTAAGATTCAAAAACTTCTGCTAAACTGAAATAAAATTGCAAAAACAAATTTAAAATAAGTAATTTTTGAAAAAGTTTTTTTTTTCCAAAACAGATAAATCTTATTTTCTCGAAAAAAAAATACTATAAACTTTGATAAAATTTCAAGTATTTATATTTCTACCGAAAACTATATCTTTCTAAAACTAAAACTTTTTTTATTCCATACATTTGTTTACAAAAGATTTTTTAAAAGACTAAATATTTCATAATATAAAATAATGAAAATCTTTTCTTTATAAAACAATGCTGGTCAAATGAATTTTCCTGTCGTAAACACGAAAGTAACTTGCCCCAAGTGCAAAATTGTGCGATCCAGTCTTGCAATTCATTTTTTTAAAAAGATAAATCAAAATAAAAATTCGTATTTTTCACAGTTTTAGCGAGAAATCTCGAATCTATCTTATTTCAAACAAGAATTTTATAAATGTTAATCTTAGCCATTCTTTCTACTAATGTTTGTATACTTTAATTATTATTACTTTGTATGTTTCTCGTCATTTTGTATTTTTTTTTTAATATTTTGTAAGTCGCGATGTAAATTATCTAAAATCAATTATTTTTATTTTTAATAAAGTGGTCTCTTGCATTTCAATATCAATTAATTTACTATTATCATTTTCTTTTTTCTTCTTTTAATGTATATTTTTATGTATACATATCTTTTTTTTTTCTAGTTAAATAGTTATTTAAAGGCTTTTTTTTTCTTTCCTACATGTATAAGTTTGATAAAGTTTTATTTATAATACTTTTATTTATTTATGTTTTCTTTGATATCCTGTTAATTTTTATATTTCTCTTTGCTAAGTAAATAAATTCTTAGATTTGTTTTAAAGTAAAAATAAAATAAGGCCCGTGGATATACTATAATATTTTGAAAGCATTACTTTTCTCCACCACCATTGTTTTGTGATTAAAGTACAGTTTTAATTCAGCGGATAAAAATAGTATGTGATTTATATATATTTGTTTAACGGGAAATATTTTTTAGATTTTAATTTTTTAAATTACATAATTATAATTATTTGAAATGCAATAACAGATGTTTATTTTTATATAAAATTTCATATAAAATTTTATTTATTTTTATAAATTTAATTATAATGTATGTATATAACCTATTTTGCGTTATGTGATGGAATTATATATTTTCATATAATTTTATTTGGTATAAAAAATAGAAAAGGGGTTTTTTTTAAAAAATTACGAAAGATTTTTTGTTATGTTTTTATTTTATAAATATTTTTATTTTTAAGAATTAATAGAAAAAACTATTGTTATTAAAGTTTAATTTAAAAAGCTTGTAAATAATTTTTATGTGTGTATAATATTTTTAAATTAAAAAAAAAAGTTTATTTTTAGTACTAAGGTAGTGTTTGATGATATAAATGACATATCAACGAATATATTTAAAGTTTATACTTAAACTGTGTGTTGAAATTTAGTTTGCAAGCGAACCAATATTAAAATTTTTAGTTATTTCTCTGGCACGCTAGTTTGTTTTCAAGAACAAAATTTAGCTTAACTCCAGCTAAAACAAATGAAAACAAGACTTCAGTTGAATCCTTATCGAATTGGCATTGACGGTGTGATGCAACCTTAATTTGTTTCCTTGATTTAGACTACCAAAGTGATCATTAACAAATAAATCTATAATATTACCCTTAGGTAAAAGTTATTTTCAAAGGATTATTACCTAATTTGGTTATTATAGTAATTATATAAATTAAAGGGTTTTATTTCAATGAAGGAGAAAATATTCACAGACATTTTAAATACAAAAAGAGCCTTTTCAATAAACCTCTCTAAACTTATAGCTCCCACAAGAGCAAATAGCATGTTGGTGAACTTAAAACTGAATATATAATGCTGAACGTAGATACTTATTTGTGTCAAATGAATTGAATGTATTTCAGCGGAGCGGAAACTTTAAAAATAATTCTACATGAAATTTGAAAAATGTATTTATTCATTTTGCTACCTGGGGCCTATAACACAACGTGGCAAGTACTTGTAGGACCAGCAAAATCCGACAATTTGTAAAAAATCCTGTAACACAAAAAGACTAGTCTATGCACACATCGACAAGTGTAACGATGCAATATGACAAGTGGAAAATTGTTTAATTTCCTCATTTTTGTAACAGAACGTGACAAGTAATAAAGAAATACTTGTTCAACTAACAGCTGATTTTGGACAAGTGAATTGAATATTGTTATACGCTTACAATTGCATTTTTTTTTTACAAAAAGGACAAAATAATTTATAGAATTGAAACAAAATTTAACTAAAAATATATTTTTCAATCTGACTTTGACGAAAAAAAATAAAAAAAAAAAAAACGAAACGCCTGAAAAACAAATTTATATTCTCTTATTTTGTTGATAAGGCCATGAAATAATATCGCACCTAAAAACAGAGCCTAAGACTTACATTTTGCTGCCGCAATAGCTGTGGTAATAGATAAGATACAAAATTATAAAATAAGAAAGAGCACTAGATTTTAGTTTTTATTTGCAATAACACATCTGTAGACAGAGTCACAAAATCATGAACACAATTAACGAAAGAAAGACCAAAACACGAAGCAAGATAGAGACAGGCGGATGACAATAAAGACAACATTTATTCAATAAATGGTTGTATTGTACTGTATTGTATCGACTTAAAATATAAACCTAATATATCCTTCAATTTATTGTGCATTTGGTTTTTCCGAAAATACCGAGGGGTTTGAAAAATATCGCTAAAATGAAATAAGAAAACTGCCTGTCCTTATAATCAAGTGACACGGAGTGTACAGTTTGGCGCAAAATTATAGTCTCCTCCCGGACTATAATTTTGCGCCAAACTAACATAGAGAGATAAATATAGCATTCAACAAATTCTGCTAATGATAAAATAGTGAAAGTAGGTCTCATGTTTTAGGAAGTTGAACAACTTTTCGGTTGTCGATAAATCATTTTTATCGACAATTTCCCCATTTCTGGATAGATGGGTACTTCTACAAACAAAATTTTCGAGTTTGGGGCGATACCAATCCACATGAGCCCGAAGAGCTTCTACTGCATCCCCAAAAAGTAAATGTTTGGAGGGCTGGCGGCGACGCATCAATCTATGGCCCCTATTACGGTTGTCAAATTTCAATACGATAATTGATGCTAGTCAACAAAATTGATCCATCGTTATTATCGTTTTCAATTATCAACATTTTTGATAAACTGCTAGTGCTACTCAGATTTGAGATCTATTGTGAATAGTTTTATTGACTAACTTGGTATTATCGTTGTCAAAAATATTGGTGTTTATCAAATTTTCAGTCAAACGCAAATTCGCTGTTGATAAATTATTTTGCAACAACTAATTCGTTTTTTTTTTGTAAGAAAACGCAGTGTATTTTTCACTTTTATATTTATTTATACATAATATAATTAATACTGTTTGGTTAACATTTATTAAAATTCACTTGCACTGGCTGTTTCTTTTTGTTGTTCCATTATTTCCACAAAATGTTTTATACCTTTTTTATTTCACTTTTTTACAACACAAATAATAAAAAGACAAGTGATATTTACTCGAAAATAAATTAAAACATTAAAAAAACGCAGTACAAACACAAATGAAAATAATAGAAAACTGAAACGTCAAACAAAATACCCGTTCACAAGAGAATTTCGTTAATCATTCACAATAGATCAAAAATTTATCAAACGACAATCATAATACCGAAATTTTGTTTGTTTGATAAATGTTATCGTTTATCAAACAATTGATCTTTGACAACCGTAATAAGGGTGTATATTTCTTTAAGTAATATGTTCGCCACTTCGCCAGGCCGTGAAGCTCAAATTATAGCAACTCGAAATGAACAAACAAAACGCATTCTATGAAAACTTAAATTAACGGGAAGATTAAAAAATAAAAAAGCCCAACTTTGTGTGCATGGTGTAGTTTCTACAAAACAAAAGTAAGTTGGTATTGGTATACTATTTCAATCACATCAAGATGCGAGCTTTTTAATTGGTGCTACCATCTAAGGTTTTCTGTCATCCTTCTTCCATCATTAGAAATTGAAGAATTTTCATGGATGTTATATTTTTGAGTTGAACAAAAATATTTCAGTTTCTTTGAAATGTATGTTAGGGAAATCATTTGTGGTTTTCATACATTGTTCAAATGAAAAAAAAATATAAATAAACTAACGGACAGGTACGTGCTACGCTACGTAGTGAAATAATAAAAAAAAATCATTGGAACATCAAATTAATTTATTCAAACAAAAAAATATTTTATTATTTGCTAGCTTTCTTAAAACTCAATCCAAAACATTTGGATAAACAATATTTTTTGTTTTTCCATTTTAAGCATGAATAAACAAATGGCTGGCGGTATACCGACCCTGGAACAGGCAACATAAAGTTGGCCATGTGAAAAACATGATTCCTCCAAATTCACACCACAAACGTGAAGTGTGTGCCCTTGGGCCTTGTTGATGGACATCACAAATGATAAACGCACAGGATATTGTAATCGTTCGAATTCAAATGGCATATCAGTTGGAATCATAGGGACACACGGTATCAAACAAACTTCTCCTTTTGATTTACCAGTTAAGGTCACTGCCAATCTGGTGCTATACATACAGTTTTGGTGGATTAATATTTGGCAATAATATAATCAAAGATTCAAACAATGCGGTGGCGGTGGCCGGTTTCAATGAATTTGAAAATCAATGAATTTGAAAAATTAATTCATAAACACTGTCAATTGATTTATATGTCGTGACTACACCTGGCAGTTTCGCTTGAAATTGAAAATTAATGGAATTGATATGAATGTTCTTCGGTGCTAAAATGGCGCTTTCTCTCAACCAATCATGACTTCTGTAATTCTGAAAAATATTCGGAAACACGCATTCAATTAATTCATCTATCGATTGCGCAACTGTACAAACATTTTTCGGTACAGCGAACAATTCGTTGGTACTGTCGGTTTGTATTTTGCCATCACCAAGTTGGATGATTTTGTAGGTGAATTCGCATATTAATGTTCAGTGTCAATTTTTGTACATATCTCCAAAGAACAGATGACTTCAAACAGGCATTTATTTCATCAGCAGGAGTTGATCGAGGAATGACGGGCAATGTTTGACGAAAATCCCCTGACAGTAATATCAAAGATCGCATAAATGACATAACAACATGCTTGTACTGTCAACATTGAAAAAAGTTTCAATTTGACAGCACAGTCCCCATCTGAAAAAAGTTTCAATTTGACAGCAAAATCCCCATTAACAAAATGATCCGCCATTTATTGAATTTACTTGTTACAAAAAATGTGATAAATGAAGAACCGCTCGACCGATTTTGTGCAAACTTCATATAAACCATTTACTAAATAGTCCGAACAAAGCCTAAACATTTGGTTTGGATAGGTTAGCCCGTTCCTGAGTTATAATATAACAACGAAAAGTGGCATTAATTTTTATATATTAAGAAGATAAAATTGAAAACTTATTTCATGTAATTCAATAAAAAGTATAACGTTGTGGTCAAATAAATTATTTACTCACGTTTTGCATGGAAGCACAAAACTGCATTATATGAATTAGAATTTTGGTTTTGTCTTAACAAACCATTTATTCTCTGGAAATAAGTTGCCTTTTAAAGATTTAAATAAATACTCATTATGTAATGTACCTTTGGGTAAGGATCTTATAACCCCACAACAATTGCACCTACTGTCTCCACCAATTCGATTGCATAGCATTCCACTTATGTTTTAAGAATCACCGCTAAATCAGAAGAATATAAAAGTTCTCACGCTCAATATAACGCTGATGCAAGCCTTCCAATAAAATCCCCCGCTTTGTGCATTCTCCCCCTGGTAAAGGCAACCCCCAAAAAGCTTACCCTACCAAGGAAAGGTCCAGCACCATCAGTGCGGAAACATTAACGGTCTAGCCGTGCTGGTTAACTTGTGTTTCCGCTTATCGCCGAAATCAAAACGATACAACGGTGATATTTTCAGGCCAGTCTTTTCGGGAATGATCTTAAAATGTGGTTGTTCGGTACTAACAATCAATGGCCGTTTCATCGAATGCATATACTCACTATGCGGAGCACCCAATGGGCGTCTTGTACTGGGGACATTCATTTTTTTGCAAGGCTCGGGCTTGGTCTCATTAAGTTGGCAGTTAAGTGGCGAATATTTGTTTGGTTTGTATATTGAGAAGATATTATTTATAAGGCTCAGCGCACTATGACCGCCACTTGCTTGGTGATGGCCAACGGCACTGTGTTCGGGATAGAAGTTGTTGTACTTATAAGTCGGGATCGATTCGGGATAAACTTTTTGGGAGAAACGATGGAGGGGCGAGCCAGCATGTTCAAAAAAATGAAACTCACTATTGTTTTGTTGAGGCGGTGAGGGCATACCTTCGAGCAAATTCTTCTTGATCATCATGCGTTCTTGTTCGCGATCATGGGAATCTATTGGTGCGCCATTGTTGTAGCAGCCAACGTTGACGTTCTTCACTTTCAAATTGCTATTCATGTTACGTTGCTGCATGTCTAAGTCGATGGGACTTGGTGGCTTTTCTAACTCCTCCCAGTACTTTTCTAGGTCTATGTTGAAATCTTCCAAGTCCATTTCGGTGGAATCGGAACAAGTGTCATCGTCGTAGCGACTTGGAGGCTTCACCTCAAGCATTGATTTGTTGCGCATGGGTCGATAGTCGTTGGTAAGAAAGTGCTCGTCCTCGTCGAGAAATTTGTCTTGACACATCAGACGCTCACGTTCGTCACGGATGAAGTGATCCAGGTCTGTATCGTATGGATCAGCCCTGCAATGGAAATGATCCTCAAAGTGCTCTGTATATCCAGGAGCCGAGCCGTAACATGGTCTACGCCTTGCTTGTTGGTGATGATGACAGAACTCATCGCACGTCGGATAACGAATAGAAGGCCTTCGATTTCGCTCTTCCCACTCGGCGATTAAGTTGCGTCTGCTGGTAGTTGGTCCACGATCTACATTGCGTCGATCTCGCACTGTTCGACGGTTATAATTGTAAATTTCTTCCAGCAGGCACTTGGAACTCGTACACCTGTCCCTGGCACAGCAACGAGTGTGGGAATCAGTACAATGATAGTCCATAGACTTGCGCATTGCCTTCTTGTCCTTGCGAGTAGGAGGAGGCGGTTCATAGTCAATCACATCAAAAGGCATTGTCTTCGAGGTTCCGGCACTAAACGAAAATGATTTGGGCACTGCAGGAGCCTTTGCTGTATTCTGATCATAGCCGCCGAAGCAACAACTCTTCGACTTTGGATACTTAAATTCCTTGCAACTCGTAGATCGCTGCAAACCATAACCAGCTCCAGCATCTTGACTATCATAGGACTCATCGAGTTCTCGAATATTTCGCAATTTCCTATACATGCCATACTTTAAACAATCTGGAACATAATCATCGTCCAAGTCCTCTGATCTATTCGAATAGATATTATCGGTATACCAGGACGGATCAAGAGACTTCGGCTTGGGTTTGGCATTGAGTAGCTTTTCTTTCTTCGATTGGCGATAACTTTCGAAGCAAATACTTTTCATTCGTTCTAGCTTTTGTTCCCTAATTCGTTCCCAGTTTTCCCAGTTCTTGTCGTTCTTGCACTTATTGCTATTACCTAAACTACTATTATTATTTAAACTATATTCGTGATTATAGTTATTACGACTATTACTACTAATATTATTAGTTTTACCATTTGTATTGGTATGATTATAGCTAGTGGTACTGCCACCGCTATCAGTGACAACTATTCTTATTCTACGTTTGGTCTTATCGAGCAATTTCGATGATAGAGATGATTTCGGTTTGTCACGATCACGATCGTAAACTGCTGGCGGCTCTTCTGGCTGTCACACCTCCTGTAGATATTTGATTGGGCAGTAGCCTTGACGATTGTCAGCAGAACGAACCATAACCATGCCATTGACTTCATCACCAGTCTAAAATAAAATTAAAAGTAAATTTAAAATTGCTTACAGAGATTTTTCAAGATCATTTTCACCTGAATAACTATTTGATCTCTCAGTAAAGTCATGTTTTCGCCACGTTCTCCATCTGATACCTGTAGGTTGTGGGTAACTTGGAGAGGCTTTTCACCGGCATTCAAACGGGCGCAATACTTCGACGGGAAAAATCCAACACGTCCCAAGAGTTTTCCTTTCCACCAGTCCGGATCGGAGGTTTCGATAACGGTCACCTGGAATTTTTAAAATGGAAATTATGTTTGATTTGAATCAATAACTATCACGGTTATATTGTTTTTAAATTTATTTGGTATAAAATAATAAATTGAACCATTGTACATATATAAATTTCTATAGTACAACCATGGAGCAGCGGCATCTAAAAAAAGTTGTGAACCGCACATTTTGAGGTTCTTACATTTACTAAGTGTCTATTCTGTTACCCTAACAATAGTCGTCAACAAAACATATTAACAATATTTAATTTATTTTAATGGCTCTAAGATCCATATTTCCTTGACAAGAGTCGTAAACAAAACAAAAATCATATAAATGTTTACGACTGTTGTCAGGGTAACAGAACAGACAACTAGTAAATTCACGAACCTAAAAAATGTGTTATTCACAAGTTTATTAAGATGGCCAGGCGGTGATTATTCAGCATGAAAATACTATAGAAATGTATATACAATGATTGAACTGATCAAATTTTATATGAGTGTTTTCGAGGATTAATTTCATAATGCAAATTATTTCGTTTATTTTTTTTAGATGTTATTTCGCGGAGCGTAATGTTAAATGTTTATTTAAATACGGTCATAATACCGATTTTTTTACTTGATAATAGGTACTATAAGGCAAGTTTTTTTAGTAAAAAAAAGTTTTGAAAAAACAATCAAACATGACATTATGATGATGGAGAAGACGAAAAAGTAGGTCCGACTATTCTGTCTGTCTGTCTGGATGTATCGACACCTGCAGCCTCAACGGTTGGGCCGATTTTATTCAAACTTGGTACAAACTATTCCCCGGACATGTTTTTTTTATTGTTGACTAAGGTATAAAAATAACGGTACTTAGTACCTACCATATAAGCGTAACCGATAATTTAATTTCTCTTAAAAAAAAATGCGACCAATTTCGATAAAATTCTGTATGAGTGATTTGTTGCCAATGGGGATGTCCGACATCTAATTTTTTTTTTTCAGAATCAGCTTACGATACCTACCATATAACCGTTAATTATTATTCTGACTATCTTTTGAACGGCTACACCGATTTCGACGAAATTCGATATTCTTTAGCTACCGCTAAACCTAAATAATACTGCTAATACTATTTTGAAAAAAAAAAAATTATTTTGGAAAAACCGATAATTCTAACTTTTTCGAATAAAATGCGATCAATTTTGATAAAATTTTATGTAAATGAATTCCTACCGACGGTGATGTCTTTCATATAATTCTTTTTTTTATTCAATTTATTTGTTTTCAAAATATATTTTTGAAAAAGATAAGGTGTCGAACTTCAGTTTTTTGCAACTTTCTCGGAAACTGTGAACTTTTTGCAAAAAAATGTCTTAATAATAATTGTAGCTTCTTATTTTTTGTTGTTTTCTCCACAGAACAAACAAAAAATAAAATGCATGACTGGGTCGCACGAACTTGCTCTTGTTGCAAACTATGGGACAGCAAAAATGTTGGTTCTTGAAATTATGTATCATCATATTTGTCGTTTTATATTGTTTAGCTAAAAACTTTAAATGCCATCTTGTACTGCATATTTAACTTATGTGAAATCGGTTCAGCCGTTTTGAAGTTCCGGCCAAATTTGTAAGAAGTCGTTAAAACCAAATTTTCGGTTTGTGCATTTTTAATCAAAATACTGAAATGTACTTATGTTCAGAACAATGCAAGTATATAACGTACACAAAGTTTCATTAAAATCGTATGTTTTCGAGAAAATTAGGAAAAACCTAAAACCGTTGAGACAACCGATTTTTCATCGCCGGCTAAAATAAAAGAAAAAAATGTTCGTTGCATAAATATAAGTTTTGCAAAAAAAAAATTGTTCAAAAATCGTTATAGCGATAAATTTTATGAAAAAGTTTTTTTCTTAAATTTGAAAAAAAGTATTTTAAGCGCAAAATAAAATGCATTTAATGTACAAAAAATACAACTTTTTTTCAAGCCGTTTCCAAAATATCGCATTTACAAGAAAATACATTTAAAAAAATTAATTAAAATTAAAATTAAGAACTTTTGTGCAAAATTTTGGAATTGAATATTGATTAAATCATCTATATATTTATAAAATATTGCGTGAAAATTGATTAATCCGTTCACGAGATATGTAGTTCATCAAAAAAATAACGGTCTTATGGGAAATACCCTTAATAGGCTTGCCAAACATTGGTTGCACCTTAAATAAAGACAATAAGAGATAAACCATCTCTAATTTTTTTTTTGAATAAAATCGTTATAGCTGTTTTCGTGAAAATTATGCTTCTTTAAAATGGTTATACAAGTAAGTATATGGCAAGTACCATTTTTTAACAATATTTCCGAAGGGATGGCTTACTGGATTACTATACATCAATAGGGTAAAATACTTTATCCAATTAATAATAAAATTTAAAAATAAAAACTTTAACTGCTCGAAAATGGTTTAAATGTTAATATGTTTATGAAAGTAGCAAGCGTTGTGGCATTTTGAAATCCTTATGAAATGGGCCAATTTTTTTTATTAACTAGCCGTGGGTAGTGTTGAAAAACTTAAGTGTTAAAGTTGTCTTACAAAATTTGTGTGAACAATGACTTAATCAACTTTTATTTGCGAAACTAAAAAATATTTCTATATCAATTTGTGCATATTTATTAAGGATTATGTAGAAAAAATCACGGCAATTTTTTTTTTAAATTATTGACCACAGTACATAAAATTGTAGGCTCTGGTATCGATTTTCATTATTTTCCTAAATATTGCTATTATTACGTAACCAAGCTAGATGGATTTTTTTTTTCTTTTCCCAGTACGGATATAACCTACCCTATCACAAGGTATCCGATTGACTTGACGTTAAGTTTCGGGACACACTGTATACGTAATTTCTTTACTACAAGAAAACAGCTGAATGAAATATTTCTTCGATATTTTTCATAATTAATAAATTTCAATATTTTTATAGATGAATTCAAACAAATATAATATCGATGACCATCTGTGTAAATGTGTGCTTTTTGAGTACAAATGAACTATATGTATGTGGGTTATCATCACCAGGGGATTTTTTTAAAGTTATGACAGTTGTTATCAGTATCAATTCAAAATAAACATTTCAGAATACCAAACCCATCATAATAAATTCGCGTACAAAACAAGATGTATTCACTTCAATCTATCAGTCGGAAAGAAATAATTTTTAAGTCAACATGGTATTCAAAGTGCTATTTCAATTGTCTGTTCTGCTGATTGGTGAGTAGGTAAAATTTAACGAAATGGTTTTAGTTTTTTTTTTTTTTTTGATGTGTTCTTATTATTGTTTGTAACTTTTTTTTATTTACTTTCTATAGTTGCAAGTTATTGTGAAGGAGTAACAATTCAGCCACGAAGTGCATGGGGTGCAGCACCACCAAAATGGAACACTAAAGTTAGATCACCAGTTCAATATGTCATTATTCATCATTCGGACAACCCAAATGGATGTTCTAACTCAGCACGTTGCCAACAATTAATTCGTAACATTCAATCGGATCACAAGGGTCGACGTAATTTTAGTGACATTGGTTACAATTTTATTGTTGCTGGAGATGGAAAAGTCTACGAAGGACGCGGTTTTGGCAATCAAGGCTCTCATGCACCATCTTATAATGATAAAAGCATTGGAATTGTGTTTTTGGGTAATTTTGAAAGTAAGTAAATTTCTATAATGTAAGAATATTTCTAGCCCAACAGATTTAATATAATAACATTGAATTTAGATCAACTTCCATCAGCGACAATGTTAAACAATGCTAAGGAACTTATTGCGCAAGCTGTTGCCGGCGGTTACCTCAAGAGGGATTACACTCTTTGGGGTCATAGGCAGACCAAGGCCACAGCATGTCCTGGTACTGCATTATTTAATGAAATAAAAACTTGGCCACGTTGGTCAAGATAATTCATCTAAAGTTAAATAAAAAAAAAAAAAAAATACAGGCCAATAATAAAAATGCAAACAAAAATTAGTAAACATGGTTTTTATTAAGCATCAAATTTCTTACAACTCAGAGTTTTCTGAGAAAATCGTGGTCAAATAGCCTTTTTTTTAACTCTCGCTAAATGGGATCAAAATTGGCGATAGACCCTTACTTTTTTCTTCTTACACCTGGAATCATACCCCAAAATACTATCCGGGGACACCATGTACAATATGTAATATTAAACATTTCATAGCATACAAAATAAGTGCTTCGTAAAACAAAACAGTTTATTTTGTTCGGCAAAAAAAAAAAACAATCTGTGTGTTAAATGGCATATACCCTTATTATGTTTACAAACTTTTAACCTAAATTATTTTATTCACAACTCTCTATAAGTTCAAAATGAAAAAAAATAAACCTTTTCCCAACCAAGAGCGCATACAATACACCACTTACTACTCAGTGTCAGTAGTGGTGTTAGGTGAGCCGATTCAATAAAACGTTCTCCTTTCTTTGACATTCAACGCAGCGAGCGTCGCAATCAAAGCATTCAAAGTACCTTTCCTACATCACCATCCAATCGATTCAGAACATCAAACAAACTTTTAACATTAAATAGGTACTTCTATTTTTTTTTTTTATTCAGACTTGTAACAGCCAAACGTATTTCGACAATGCCATACCTATTCCTTTTCACAACCCCGTGCGACCTGTTTTGCTGCTCTTTAACTCTTGGTCCTGATTTTGAAAAGAACCATGGAATTTTTAAAAGCACGTAAAACTGACACTTTTATTCGATGCCAGATTCAAAGCCAAATCCACCTTGACAATAACATGAATAGGTAAAGACTTTGAGAAGATATGTGCGTATATATTAAGGACTTATTTTTTAAACGGATCTCAGTTTTAATTACAATAAATTGCATCTACATATCATCTACTACATTTAGATGATATGAAAGTGTGCAACAATAGTTTAAGTTCATAAATAAAACTTCCGCCATATGTCAAAAAGTCTTATGCAATAAAAATAGTTTGAGAACTTTTGTTCATTATTATTATTATTTTTTTTTTTTTTTTTTTTTGTTAGCAGGACACTCATGTGACACTCCTTTCAATTGGAATCCGGTTTCAAAAATGAATAATAGCTAGTGCGACGGAGTGATTTATCATCGGATTTTTACTGGTCTCTTACGACCAGACCATTGAAGATAAAAAGGAGTACAATTTTTTTTGTTAAATACTTTTTCTGTAATATATTACTGCTTGTAAATAATAAAAGGATGCAAGGAAACATGGGGGGGGAGAGATGAATAGATTATAACTTGTGTTGTTTAATCTTTATTGTACAGGGTGATTCGCTTAAGACGCAACAAAAAAAAAAAAACGAAACAACTAGGCTAGGAAGATTATTGTATGGGAGGGGATGGAGGGGGCAGTTTAAAAAAAATTCAATTTGAAAATAGTATATTAAAAATCCACAGAAGCGCATTAGATAAAGTTATGTAGCTCTTCTTAACGATAAAATTCTTAATACTTAAAGTAATCATTTGACTTAAGAAAACGGAGGAAGATAGACCCTCTTACATACGATTTTGCTTCGTAGTCTTGAAAAGCGGTTTAGATGAGCTTATTACAAAAATAAGTTTTTTTTAAATGTTTTTAATAAAAAAAAATGCACGACTGAATCGTACAAACTTAATCTCGTGGCAGATTACTGTCCTATTGCTATTGGCTAACGGCCATATTATTCAGTAGTTTAAAATTTAAATCCGGATTTAAATTATTCTTGTTTTCGTTTATTTTCATATAAAAACCATCTTTTTGATTGTTTTTTTTATTTAGATATCTTTTTTTCTTATATATGTGTTAATTTCTGTGAACAAACAATATTAAACTAGGCTTAGAAATGAGTAAAGTGAATAAATAATTTTTGGATTTAATTTTCCATCTGGATTTGACGAGTGAATAATATGGCCGTAAGGGTACTAAAACTAAACAATAAACTAAAAAATAATCGCAAGTAAAAATAGAGTTGATCATGTATACTTAACCTATAAAGGTCGCGGAATGAACGTTGGCAACAAACCAATCATATAAAATTTCATCAAAATTGGTCGTATTTTTTTTAGAAAAATTGGGATTTCTTTAGCATTTATATGAAAGGTACCGTTAATAAGTTGAATACAAAAAATTAACGAATATTTTCATCATTGGTAACAAATCAGTCACACAAAATTTTATCAAAATCCAAAATTGGTTTTTTTATGTCGTTTATACGACAGGTACCGTTAGCAAAGTGATTTTTAAAAAAGTTTCTAACACAAAATTTTCTAGATTTTTTTAACAATAACAACAGTTTAAAGGTGCTTATACAAATTGTTTACGAATAGGGAATCCGACGAATGAGCTGCGGAGGGAGTCTTACTCACTTTGGGTAGATTTGCTATTAGCGAATCCGCAAACCATACGAGGGAATAAATATCGGTAATTTAGTTCGTAAAATTATTATAACTGAAAACGAAGGGCATCCGCAACTCATTCGCACTCCATCCATACAAATTTCGACACATCAAATCCGCAGCAATATATCCTCGCGAATGCTAGTTTTTTTTTCATTCAATTGGCTGACAAAAACAGTTTAAAATGGAAAGTGCAAAAAAGTTAGTTCAAACTTATACAAAAATATATGTAAATAGCTTATTTTGAACACGACGAACAGTTTTTGACGCCATTAGAGGAAGACGTGGTGCAGCTGATCTGCCTCAAAGACAGCTTAGAAGGTGTTTCCCGAACTTAAACATTCGGACTTGGCAAAAAAACGAAAGTTTGGAGCACCATCTACCATCTACCGATATGGATAATTGATACCATTCCCCACTCACCTTTAGGCCGTGCACTGCAGAACGAAATTGCATACTTTATCATAAAAAAATGTCGAACTTTTACTTACAATGTAATAGGCATGAATACGTTTATACTTCGGCTGGAGGTATATCTATTTCTAGAGGTGCCAAGCCCTATCATTAGTGGGCCTCCACACACGAGACTAATTCATCCGGGGAAAACCGGTTTTCTAGGAGAGGGAAGTGAGTATGAAACGGACTAAAATCTTCTAGAAAACCGGTGTTCCAACAGATGAATTAATCTCCTGTGTGGAGGCCCAGTCTCCTTTAGTGGTGCTGAGTTTTAATCCATTTTTTTCATGAAAAACTTTCCATATGCACACCATAGGATTCGAACCCACGCATATCAGATTTTGTTCAGTCTTCGTAGTCGTATGTACTACGGAATTCACCGCTTATGACCACTGACGTCACAGGTCGAGATGTGATGTTTGTTTATCAAATGCATTTGGAGCATCAGCATTTTGCCAAGCGGCTTTAAGTCCATTTTTCTCCTTATAGATTCGTAGTATCTCCGTATCATTGGCAAAAAATCAGTCGCATAAAATTTTATCAAAATCTTTTTCGAGAAAATTGGGATTAATTTTGCGGCTTATTTTGCAGGTACCGCTTATAGGCAAACTTATTCTGAAAACATGAAAAACACTACCGTTGGCTTAAAACCCACTATACGAAATTTTATTAAAATCGATCGTATATTTTCGAAAATAATGGCATTGTTTAAAACGCTTGTATGGCAGTTACCGTTAAATAGCTAGTTCTAACAAAACATTTTTGACGATCCACATCACTGTTAGCAAAAAATTAGTAATACGAAATCAAAATCGATTGTAGAAAAATTTAATTATCTGTTACGCTTATATGGCAGGTACCGTTGTTTTCAGACCTAGGATAAAAATCAAAAATACTCCTTGGCATGTTACTCTAAAAATGAAGAGTATGAAGTTTGAAGAAAATCGGCCCAAACGTTAAAGCTGTAAATGTCTATACATCCAGACTGACAGACAGAATAATCGGAAATACTTTTATAGTGTTCACTTTCATCGTAATGTAATGTTCGATTGTTATCTCAAAACTTATTTTTTACGAATGCAAAACTTGCCTATAATTGCAAGTAATATAGTACTTATAACCGCAAGTAAAAAAAATAAAAATGATTAAACCCCAAAAAATTAATATTTTAAACAACTAAGAATCATAACTTTAAACAATTAAGGTTTTAAAAATTTGATTTTTTTATATCATTCCATGGGTTTTGGGAATAAATAACTGCAATGCAAATAGCCGAAAAAAAATATTTTTTTTCTTCAAGATGGCGGACTTCTTAAGGGCTCCAGAAAATTACGCCAGAATTTTTTTTGGAAAAAACGCCAAAAAAATCTTCATACAAAAATCTGACTTCTTCCTAGTAAAAATCCCAAACTTTTCTAGCAAAATGACTGATTTTCAATCATTTTTTCTTTAAAAAATTCTGGCGTTTTTTCCATTTACAGAAATGGCTTTAGCATTTTGCTTTTTCGCTTTTTTCCATTTCTGTCTGGCACAATTTCCAATGTTTTTGCCTTTTTTCACAAGAAATTCTGCTTCATTTTACAATATGAAGCAGACAAAATTTTCTGTCGATTTTTTTTTAAACAAAAATTCTGGCTTAATTTCCGGGATCCTTTCTTAGAACCAATTCAAAAAACACCATATTTTTTTAGTATGTTAATAATTTTTGATGCTTTTCTAAAAAAGGGTAGAATTTGTTTTCCCTTTTTTCTATAGTGGTTTCACAAAAAGGCCGTTGAGACACTTACTTTATATCCAGCTTTTAAGTCCAATTCGTCCGCATGTCTTGCCTTGAAGTTGTAAAGGATCACGTACAAATTTGTTGGTAATAAACGATGAGACTTCTGAAACAAATAAATATTTTAGAAATTATAACAAATAATATTAAAATACTTTTATTTATTTGGCTAGCAAGTTGAAGCAAGTGCATTATATTTTTAATAAAAAGATGATTGGGATAATGAAAGAATCTCAAGCTTTTTTAATTTTATTTTGTTTTAATTAAAAAAAAAAAAAAAAACAAAGTAAATAATATGAATACATGTGCAAAAAGTTAATTGGGTTAAGAAAAGAATTTCATTATTTAATGTGACACAATATTTTTTATAATAAGTAAGTAAATCAGCCCTATCGAGGTATCCATTCGGAAGAAAATTTTGTCCGATTCGTACAAAATCGTAGAATTTTTAATGGAGGCATCTGTTTTCTGACACACAAATCGGAGAAACTTACGATTGAATGAAACGCAGACTATTGATGTGCGATGCGAAGAGTTGATCATTTTAATTTTGACAGCTACACGGAAAATATTTTCAGAAGTATGCTTGTATTTTTAAGCTACAGATTAAAAAAAAAACAGTCTTTTTGAATTGTTTTTATTAATTGTGTGAAGGCATGTACATTATACAATTCTAACTTCATTGTTAATAATTATGTTTTTTAATTATCAGAATATTTTTCACACTGTATGTGAATGAAGCATTTTATGGAAAAAGTCATTCTGTTCCGAAAGTGATACCTCGATCGAAATTTGAGTTCCGAAAGTGATACCTCGATCGAAATTTGAGTTCCGATCTGAAATCATTTCCGATCTGAACTTCCTCCGAACGAATACCTCGATAGGGCTGATTATGTATAACAACTAGATGTTTAGGTAAAAAGCTTAAAAAACACGTGATACACTTTGGAGACTTGCTTATTTTTTCTTAGTACATAGCTTTACATTAGATTTATATAGATAAACAGTAACATTGCTGTTTAGTATTCTTTTATTAATAAAATGCAAATTTTTTTTTTTTGATAGATGAGGATATATAAGCAAAAATATTTCATACCTCACCCAGATAGAATGAATACAAAAAAACAGGATTCTAAATGGACATCGACATGTGTACCTTTTTCCATTAGTTTTTTTTTCAGGCGATATTTCATAATGTTTTTAAGGACGCTAATAATTTAATTTTTTCCAAATGACTTTAGGTCAAAAGCTTGGATAGCTAATTTTATATTTAAATAAAAACTCGCCCATGTGTATTGAGACTACTTGTGATTTATTGTGACACTACAAAAAAAACTTGATAAGGGAATTCATTATATTTATTAAATTTTACGAGAACGACCTGAAATTGAAGTATAGTGGTAAAGATCCATCCAATTCGGATATATTATATGCGATTTTATGATAGTAAAGCTGGCCATAGACGAAGAACCCGTGATGGAGCCAAATGGATTCAAGCCGATTCAAATTTATCATTGTGTAGATGGCTTCAAGTGGCTTCGCAAGCTCGGGTGGATTTTTGAAAAGTTGAAAATCCAACGAGCCGGTGCCAAAAATGACAGTTTAAAAGGAGGGAAAAGTCGATGTTTTTTGATATAAAATACACAATTTTTGTGTTGTAAAATATGTTAAAATGCATTGTCTTGATGGCTCGATCATGTTTAACACCACTAAAATGGACAGAGGAAAAAAATGTATACAATTATTGTTACTCAACTAAAATGGCACGATAAAGATTTGAATCCACCGTGTGTTTCCATTTATTTTGAAGTGGAGCTATTTGGTCTTGATGAAAATGGCTCTATCCATTTGGAGATACAAGATGGAGTCATTTGGCTTCTCTCGGTCAAAATGGCTTCATCGTGTATGCCCAGCTTTCATGGTTTAATTCATGGTCAGTTTGTCTCGCCTATTTGAAGTTCGACTCACACAACTGGAACTAAAGAAACAAAACACAACATCCATTAAAGTTTTAAATGAACTTCCTGTCAACTCTCCAAAAAGATTGGCAAATTAAGTTGCATAGTCCTTGTCACGTGTACCGTTGTAAGTCCCCTATCATGATTATTTGGCTACCATTCTAAAAAAAAGGTCACCACATATGATAATAATAGTTAAGAAATTTATTTCAAAAATAATTTCACTATTCCCTGACAAGACCCGCACTTTCTTTGAAAGAATAAAATATAATATAAAAATAGTTCTCTACGGTTTTCTAGACCGAGTTTAAATCCGTTTCCCACAAACTGTATGATGGATCGAAATCTAAAGGATTCACATAATAAAATCTTATTAAACAAAAATTATATATGGTTTGTTAAAAAAATGAGTGTGATTTGCAAAAGAAGCCAAAAGCTACCTGAATTTTTCTTACGGGAGACGGACACGGTGAAGTGCTAGCTGAAGACATTGACTTCTCCATGTCATCTGGTAAATCCACAGATCCGGTTCTCATACCACGATTGGCATAGAGCAGCTTACGCTGATGCGATGGGCTAGATGGCGCTGCAAAAAATACAAATAATTATCAATAATTTTAAAAATAAAAAATAAAATAAAAAAAAAATAATAATAATCTAAAAGAAGTAAATTCTACTCTAGGAAAGGATAACAAATTCTAAGTTTGTCTATCAAAAAAAGCTAATTATGTTACTTATGGAATGAGTCGTGCAAATAACTCTAAATATATTTTTTTTTGTATAAGCTACTATTAGGCATTTTTAATTGTACAAACAAAAATGTAGTAAGCTTAAAAATGTAACTTTTTTTTTTTACTTTAAGGACAAATTCATTAAAGTTTTCCGCAACTAATTTTTTTTTTGTTGAATATTTACAAAACAAAAATTAAAAATTCTACCAAGTAACACAGTGTATACTATGAATACGAATAAAGGAAAATAATAACAGTTGTTTGAATTTTGTACTGTCCTAAATTTATTCGTCTATGATAGTTTTAAGGGTGGATTGTGGGTGTGGCTGGGTGGGTCATCCCTGTAAGGATAGTTTCAAGAGGTTTGTGAGTAATGTTAAGTTTTTTTTTTTTGTTGGCATTGCGTTGTTGGAGTTGATGTTTCGCTTGAAAAAATATTCATTTCGTGTTCCATGTACTACATATAGATGTAGTTTCGTTAAATCTTAACGGTTCTTGTAGTGAAACAAAAAATAAATGTAAATTGTGGTGCTTAAAGTATTTTTTTGATATTCATGGTGGAAAATGCTAGTGCGGTTGACCACCAAGACATCTGATTTTTCAAGCTTGAAGCATCATCCACCTTTGAGCTAAAAGTTTGTCTGTGTTAATTTTTGTTTTTCATTTTTATATTTTTATCTCTGCTCTCGTAACTTGAAGGATTTACGGGACACAAGAGGAAACGAAGGAATAAAATAAAAAAAAAAAATTAAATAAAATGTATCTTTTTTTTTTTAATGGAGTGTACTTACAATGCAATCGACTGTTGTTTGATGGTGGTGTACTGTGCTCCAATTGACCTCCAGATCCTCCATGGTAGTACGATGATGTTCCAGGCACTGGTTGCCTTCGCCGCATCTGGCCATGTAATTCGGAAGACTCGGGTGAGTCCAAGCTTAGTGATTTCATGCGAAGATTAAGTTTTTGGCGTCGTGGTGAATGGGGAGCTAGATTTTTGTGTTTATATGAAGTTCAAATGTCATTGAAAGGAATTTAAAGGATTTATAATTTATTGATTTTTTTTTGTGTGTGTGTGATAAAAAAAATCACAGAAATAAAATTTTAAAGTGGTATGTTTATGTTAAGGTTTTTGATTTGATTTAAGAAAAGTTGAAGAGTTTAGTGTTGTTATAGTGTGTAAAACATCAAAGTTGGGTAAATATTGTGTTAGAGAGTAGGTATGTTTTGAAAATTAAATTTAAATTGGTCATAGATATACAGTTTGTTAGAACAGGCAGAGTGTGTATAGATAGATACAGATACTTTTACTTTTAAAGGCATGCATTTCTGATTTGCATACACAATAAGCGTTTGTGGGTTACATTCCATAAGTTGCATGTGTGCTCAAAACTAGATATTTGTGTGGTTTAATTTTACAAACAGCAAGAGTTGGATTAATAAACATAAAGACATACAAAATAAGAATAATGTTACAGAATTTGTTCTATATTTACATTATTTTAAGACTTTCTGAAAGAACGAAAAGCTATAGGGATTTTTGATTATATTCATAAATTATGGACCAAAGAAATCTTTGGATACCTAGTAAGATAATTATTAGCAGCTTGTGATGATAAAAATTCCAATAAATAAAATATGTAGATTTTCAAAATACATCTCTAAGGAGTTTCATAGATTGTTTTTGATAACACGGACTATGCGCTCTTTGAATTTTTATGTAGATATTCTAAAAGGTTTTCCAATATAATAGCTGTCAATGATGAAAATTTGTGGCCGCAATGGGACGGATTAGATTTTTCCATTGTTATTCGGCATCATTAACAACTGAATAGCAAACAACAAATTTGGACAGATGCCGCAAAAACAACATGGCTACCACAGACTTTCAGCAAAATTCCTAATAGAAACATTTTCATTTGTTAAAAAAAAAAAACCCGAAGGGTGGCAACACTCGGAATGATATTTGAAAAAGTCGACCTAGTCTACAACTTTTTTTTTTAACACGGTCGAGTCGGGAAACGTTTTTATGTAATTTTTTATGCTGAATCAATTGGAGATGCTCTTCTTTTTGATTATAATTTATTTTATGAAAAAAAAATTTCTAATCCATCAACCGCTCCACCCTCAAAATTTACCAACACATAGGTGTTGGCCCCTTAAAAAAAAAAAAAACAAAACTAGTTAGCTTCACCATCAACTAAGAATACAAAAATTACATGGACGATGAACGACCCACACGATCTGGTTCCAAAAAATTTGCCTTCCCCTTCCCTTTCCCCTCCTTAACTCAAAACATTTTTGCACTTAAAACTGTTGTTTTAATTCTTATTGTTTTGGGGACTTAAAATATCAGCATATTTAGCTTCAAAGACACTCCCCAGTTGACCCTTTTTTTGATGACGTCATTACTAAAAATGCTCAAGGTTGTCAAAAGTAAAACATTTTGTATATACGCCAAAAATTAATTCAGCCTAAAATGTTCATTTTTTCCTAACTACTATGACAGTTCGCACTAAATACGCATCAAAAATGTCAAAATTATTATATTCAAAAAAATCTCTCAAACTACATAATTATTATGTAAGTATCGAATTAATTGCTTTTTGTTAACAGTTTGTACTTAATAAACGTCGAAATCGGATTTGTACAAATCTAAATTACAATTTTTTTTTACAAATTTTATAGTTAAAATGCAGCTTAAAAAGATCAAGAGCTTCCAAAACTAAAATCTTATCATTTTTCAGTGGAAAGCAAAAATAAGTGATAAGTTTTTATATAAAATTCAAATAAGGTTGACTGAGAAATTAAAATAAATATTTATGTTTTTCAGGAACAATTTTACCCATTCTTTGAAAAATATTCTCTCAAAAAATATACTATAACTAAAAGATCTATTTGTTTCTTTAAAAAAAAAATGTGTGGTTAGCTTTGAATTTCTTCCCTATATACAGGGTGATTGGTTTAAGGTTCACCAAAAAGCTTGACCATGTGGGTGAAGTTAAGGTAAGAAAAAAATCGTATGGGAGGGGAGTCTATTTTCCTCCGTTTAGGAGGGAGGGGCAATTTTCAAAAAAAATGACTTTAATCAGAAAAAAAATTGTTTGAAAAGAACGGTGAATGATACAAAGCCTTGTTATATCTTTTTGGAAAGCCACAAAACTATATTCTTTTATTTTATTTTCAAATTAAGTTGTTTAAGTGAACATTTTAAAAAAAATTAATTTTTAAACTCAAAATTTTGAAAAAAACATTAAAAAAAAAATTGTAAACTAATTTTTTTCAAAATTTTATGTATTTAACTATTATTTTGATTTTCAAAATTCAATGATCTTATTGATTTTTAGTCAAAAACAGAAAACTGTATGCCAAAATGTATCTTAGTTTTTGAGAAATTAAGAAAATACTAAAAGCACTTTTTTAAAAAAAGGTGAAATCTGGTTAATCCAGTTAATTGTTTTTAACCAGATTAACCAGATTTCCCCTTTTTTTTTTGAAAAATTGCTACTAGTAGTTTCTTAATTTCTCAAAAACTAAGATATTTTGGCAACCGGTTTTCTGTTTTTGACTTAAAATCAATAAGAGCATTGAATTTTGAAAATACTAATAATAGTTAATTACATAAATTTTTTTTAAAAATTTTGAGTTTGAAAATTAATATTTTTAAAGTTGTTCACTTAAACAACTTAATTTAAAAATAAAATAAAAGAATAGTTTTCTGGCTTTCCAAAAAGATATAACAAGGCTTTGTATCATTTACCGTTATTTTTAAATAATTTTTTTTCTGATTAAAGTCATTTTTTTAGAAAATTGCCCCTCCGGCCTAAACAAGGGGAAATAGACCCCCCTCCCATACGATTTTTTTCTTGTCTTAACCCCACCTATACGCTCAAGCTTTTTGGTGCACCTTAAACCAATCACCCTGTATTTCTAGATTGCACTTACATTATATTAATATATTTCAGTTCAAAAACCACAATTTTAAAAATGTTGAACAATTGAAAAAACAAAATTTCATTTGTTGCCAAGGTGATAAAATTGGGTGCTGGTGGCCAACCTATTCTAGCAGTTCAGCATCCTCTTATAACATGGAAGTACAAGAACTTTAATTGTAGAAACTTTCAATTTGATATAGTATTATTTTGACTGGCTGATTGATTAATCTTTCAATGAAATATAATCGTTTGATTTGTGAACTTTTCGTTATAGGTTGAATAATATGGTCTTTAATCATTAAACCGCAAAAAGTTATTTAAATTAAAAATTATTTTGACCGATAAATATAATCTATAGATACAAAGATCCAAGAACTAACAAGAAAAATTTATTATTTCTACTACTTTAAGAATGAAAAAAAACCTTTTTTGAGGTGAAATTGTTTTATTTTTTTTTATTTTTTGTTATATTTTAAAAATTAAATATTAATATTAAACAAAACACTTTGCATCTATTTATTAAATTACCAGCTGACTAACCCGACAAAAGCAAGCTACCAGGACCCATATGTTCTGTAACTCTCACATCGAATAAGTTTTCGCATAAACAGTGCGAATCAGAACAAAACTATTATGGAATGGCCCAAAAATCTCTTTTTCGGATTCAACTGTTTCTGTAACTTGTTTTCACTCGACCAAGAACAACATGTAATGAAATTATTGGAAATACTGGAAAAATGCGAATAAAACAGTGTCTGTCTAACTCTTATTCGATTTATTTGTCAAAATAAATCGACCACTCTCAACCATGTGAGAAATTATTTAAGTTGAATTTATTTTTTTAGAAAAAAATGGCAGAAAAAGGTATTTTGTTCGAATTTGATTTTTGTTGTATTATTATAAGTTAATTATTATATTTATCCATAGAAAAATCAAAGGATCTCTAAGGAAGGAAAGAGAAATTAATTGACTTATACCTTTATATGTATGTCAACACATTTGGAGTTTTTTTTTTATTGAGACGAAGTTTATTGTGTTTAATTTGCAATTTAAAATATGAACTCCATTTTTGTTTTTTTATAGTTTTTATTAATATATAAATATCATTGACTGTTTTTTTCAATAAAAATGTTTATTTTTATAAAAGCATTTTGTAAATAATTTTAAAACCCGCTTTTTTTCCTGTAAAATTTGAGATTTCAGTGACTTAAAAGTTTAATAATACACTGTTTACAAATTTTGTTTTGAATCAATTTGTCAAAAATAATACAAAAAAAAATCTGCTGTCATCCGCGTACTGCTGATTTTGACACTGCACTGCAAACGAGAAAGAGATATATCGTTGTTACCTAAAAAGCCCTATTGAGAAACTAATTAAAACTGTCACTGTGAGTGTAAAGGAAATATTCCTCATTCCATTGGAAACTGGAAACTATAATTTTCATGCAGGCATGTTTTCGCATCATGTTATAGACACAGTTTATTTTCCAAGGCAGAGAAACGGTGTTCCACCTTGAATCGATTATATACACTAACCAAAAGCACATAGGTTGGTTGCTTAACTGAAAGTAGGGCCTAGTGTTAAATTATATAATCTCTAACTTACTTTTTTTAATTAACTACCCTCATTTTGTTATTCGTAAAAATTGAAAGAACTAACAATAATATGGGTTGCCTACTTTCAAGTGGGGCCAACTATAGTGTTGCCAGCTTTAAAGAAGTGGTAAAATGTAGATCATCTACCGTCATCTGTTATTCAATCCATTTGCTTATTAAATGAAAGGACATTTTATATTCTACCCAACAGTATAAGGTTGCTAGCTTTTAAGTGTTTAGTTCTAAGCACTTAAGAGCCCAAACTATAGAACGCGTTGGGTGCGTTGAGTGAACGCTTTCTAAGGAGTGCAATATTAAACACACAGGCGCTTACGAGAAGCAACCCATAGGCAGCGCTTTGTCGTGAGCAACGCCGTCGCAAAAGTTGCCAAAGTTTTAACTTTCCACTCCGACCAACCTATTGCAGATAATTATTTGTGAAGTTATCATGTTAGAAACATTTTTTAAAGAACTAAAAATGGTTGTACATTTTCTACTTTAATATAAAAAAATATTTACCGAAGAAAGCAACACAACAAAAAATCAAATTTCAACTAAAAACACACAATGAAATCAATTCGTATGAAATTGTGCGAACGAATTGGAAATGGAACACATATCTTTGTCCCATTCGTCTGAGTTGGCGTTCATGCAACGCACGCGACGCGTTCTAGCGGTTGGGCCCTTTATAAAAAAAAACTGAAAGGCAGGTTAAATGTAAGGCTATGACAACAAATTTTTTTATTCACACATTAGTTATGTATTTATATACAATATAGTTACATAACATATATATATATTTATATTATGTTTTACAATTAATTCATTTTTATGTTAGACACTTATTCCGAATCTGACTTGTCAGAAGTAGTGCCTAAATCGAAATCGGGTTCGATTTTTTCTTCGTTGTCATATTGTTCAGGCTCGATTAATATATTCTAAACGTGGAAGGGTGTTGCGTCCCCTACAAACCATGTTGGCTTTAATTAATTCAGCTAAGAAAAAAGAAATGTCGTCATGGAAAGACACTATGACCATAACTAAGCCATTAGAACTACTCTCAAGAGAATTAGACAGAATACTGAACCTTGATCATGAACTTCAAGAATATATTTACTCAGGACTTCTTTGAGAAAAAGAATGACTAAATTTTGACCCCAAAAAACCCACCATATGATCCTTACAGAAGGCTAAACAATATATGGTGTGAAGTTGTTGCGATCCTAATGGATTATATGGCCAAATCTTGCAACTCTATTTCAGTGAAGACAAAAAACAATTTCAGCCCGAAACATTTTATACTTAAGGTCGTAGCCCATATTGATTTATAGCCAGGAGACTTTTTTCTAAACTTACACTCACGACGGGGCGTGTGTATTGTGTAATTTCAAACTTTCGCTCAGAAATAAGGTGCAAACAAAATTGGTCAAAACTGAGTAGTTACTGAACCAAAATAGTGAGATTGAGATATATGGAACTGATTAAATGAACTCACAATTCCCAAATTTAATTTTTTGACAATTGAAACAAGAAAATAAAAAAGTGTATCAACTTTCTCAACAGCACTATATAATAGGTATATGTCTGAAAGACTAAAGTATCAGTGAAGTGAACTCAATCATTCAGCCTTATTATGAAGTTCACCCGGAATATATTTCGCCTGGCGAAAATCTGTTCCCCCGGAATTTTAAAAGCTATTGGGAATCCCGCCCGAACGATTTTTCACTTCGAATCAACAGTGACATTTCGGATAAGCGAGGCGTGTTTATGCACTTCTTAAAAGTAACATTAATTTACTCCGGAACAAATTGTGACAGTTTTGTTTGTCATTTCTAACAAAAAAAACATCATTAATCTTGATTTTGAAATATTTTCGGTTTGAATTTTACATTTTTAAAATTAAATAGCTACTAAGTACAACTTTCTAAAATGTTTTCTATTTTTTTTTTTTTTTAATAAATGCATTCTCTGAGAGAATATTTTTTACTCCTTCAAGTTCAAGAATTTACTTGAAAAAATAAATGAACACACCTAGTTTCTGATTTGACAGAACTAAAGAAGAGCGATAATTCTGTTGTGTTGTTTTTTAAAAGGGATTGCAAAATTAAATTGTTTAAACAATCTTTTGGATATGTATTTGTTGTGAATATTGCAACTTGTGAATAAAGTAAATCATAGTAAATTGTTAAAAGTTAAATAATCACATCCTTGTATGTAGGTACCTACAATAAACCACAAAAAGAGCTACTTCGTTGATCCATGAAATGAAAAAAGTAAACTCTTCCGATCAATCCTGACAAAATCAAAGGAATTCATACGATATTTAAATATAAATACATATGTGTTTAGTAGCAAATTATATTTATTTGTTTTGTTTTCAAAAGTGCAGTCAAAACGAAGAGTTCTAAAAGGTAACAGTTCGGAGACAATTTTGAGGGATGATTTGGTGTTAAATGTATTGAAACATTTCATGTGTTTGTGAAAATATTTCAATACATTTATGTTTTACAGATTTAAACAATAACACAAATTAGCGTTATTTTATACTTGAGCTGACGAAAAATAAACAAATGTCTTGCAAATTCACAACTTTTTCACTCGTTCGCCTTCAAAATATAAGTGAACATTTTACCTGTCGATCGCATCGCATTTCGCCCGGAATAATTGATGACAATTAGGGGAATTTTTCGAACATTAATTGATTTCGCCCGGAAATTCCCAATTTTCGCCCGAACATTTACAATAGGCGAAAAGTGAAATGTCAATTATTTCGGGGGTAATGTAGTTAGGGCGAACTTCACAATAAGCCTGATTCATTGACGTACTAGATATAGACCGCCAGTCGGTTGAAATTTTCATACAAACAGCAAAGAAAAGTTGTTCCAGCTAAAAACAGCCTAAAAACGCCATCATCTTTTAGTGTTAAATACGTGTACTAATTTCGCCATTAGAATTTAAATGAAAACGATAATATATTCATCTCTAAGTAACTCATGGCATAAGGAGTGGATTTTTCATAATAATTTCCACCAAAATATTTCAATATTAAATATTTGTTTAAAAAAATCATATCACTGCTACGCAGATTCCCTGCTAGTAGTTGATGGCGCCCCTAGTTATTTTGGAACACGCGTGAAGTTGGCTAATGGCGGTCCATACCTATTACGTCAATGGGCTGATTATATAATAACTCACACTATCAATATCACTATAATATCTCACACTATCACTAATACATGAGAAGTTAAAAATTTTAGTAGAATAAGTGCACCTTTGCTTTGGTTAAGAAAATTCGAAATTAATAAAAAGACATCAAGTGTTTCAAAGGCAAAATGTTGTCATCTTGACTAGTAACAGTATGTTTTTGTTGCTTATAAATTTTGTTTGACAAGTAGGTACACATCATAACAATGTGTTTTAAGGTTAAATTTTTATTTTTTCAAAGAGGAATTCAGACAATTATTGTTCTTAAGGCATTACAATGCAAGTTATTATTAGAATGAAATCTCATAAATTTTAAAATATATAAACGACATGTGTGCTGTATGCGAGCCCCATCAGTTGGGCTTTTCAGTAAAAGGTTTTTCTTAATGCTCCTTTCTATACATCTATTTTTGGAACATGGTCTATAAACGATTTTTCGTTTAAATGATTTAATATGAGACCCAACAAAGTTCAGATATTGGTTTTTCTGTACCCTACATTAAATATTTTTAGCTTACTCTCTCTTTAACCTAAAATCCATAAAATAAAAAAATAAATAATATAAACAAAAAAAGAATGTATTTATTTAAATCAAAATTATATATAGATACTTATATAATAAAACTTTTAATTGTTTAATAATTATAATCCTTATAACAATTTTTATGTCAACAATTAATTAAATAAAAATTAAATTATAATAACAAAACAACTATGCATATATAATTTTCTGACTATTCTTTGTTTTATATTTATCTATAATTTAATTTAAAACTATCTTTGACTAATTTTTTTTTGAAATAAACTTCACGTATAAAATATTGAGACTTTGTTTTAAAATTTAAAATAAAATTTTCTTTCGTATTAAAGGACATAAATATTAAGGATAATTAAAACTGGATTTTCTCTGCTCTTATTTTTTATAGCAATTACTATTATTATTAATTTTTTAACGTTGGCAGCTTTAGAAAATAAAAAAAAAAATTTAAAGAAGTAGAGGGGTAATTAGGTAAGGGTATTATAATAGAGTAAATTTTAATTAAAATTTATGGTTGGATAATGTTAAAAGAATTTATTATTTTGGTCGCTTTTTTCGTGCTCCCTTGTTGTTGGACGTTGATTTACTATCCTCTTCGTAATTAGTTTCTGTTGGTAGCAGGAAAAGTGGCTGACCGAATGGTCGACTTCTCTTTGTGTCGTCTTCTGAAACTATGAACATAGATATTTTGTTTAAAAATTACTGCCACGTTAATAAATAAAATTCATCTTAATTTTTTTTTTCGTTTAAATGAGTATGTTTTTTTTATTTTAATTGGTTTCTTTCTGTTTTTTTTTTTTTTTTTCTTTTGAGTTGAAGACAAACAAAAATAAGTTTCATGCCAAACCAACTCACCAACATCATTGCATTTTAGTTTTTTTTTCTCTGAATAAAAAGGAATGAGGAATTCAAAAAGTGCATTTCTTTTCGCAAAATGGCAAAAATCAAAACAAAGGTTTTTATTTATATCAAAGTAAATAAACAAAAAATTGGTCAACTCAACATCACTTCACTCCGAAATCACACACAATTATTTGCGACGTTTTTTTTTTCTTTGTAGCTTAAATTGAAAAGCCCTTGAAAATAGAAAACCATAACCATAAAATTCAAAAACATAAATAAAAGAAAAGGCATTGGTACCTCTCATTTCTATAGTCAAAGCTCGAAGGTAAGAAATTAAATTTGATTTCTTTGGTTAAATTGGCATAAGGCATCGTTGGCCGAATTCCCTTTTTTTTCTTTCATAGACGATTCAGCTAAATCTTCAAATTTAATCTTAATAATACATTTTAACTCACAGCATAACTTAGTCAGGTCCTTTTGTTAGATAAATTGACCTATTCTTTTGATGGGATGACAACGACTTGTACACAAGCAAAGCAAGACAAACTTGCAACTTTTGGTGTGTTTCACATTTTTTGGAGAGAAAATATCTTTTTTTTTTACTGTTGTTGTATTTTCTTATTGTTCAGATAGAATGTTATACAGGAAAGGACAATTGCCTTGATTTTGTATTACATATATATTTTTAGTATATGTAACAGCTTGGCATTTTTACACTACATTTAGGCATTTTATTCTTGTTTTGATGGGAGAATAGGGAATGGGCAAACATTCTTTTGGTCAACCTAAACAATTGAAATTGTTGATAACTGGAGCTGATATATTTTTCTGTGCACGTCCTCGACAGGAATGATATTTATTTTTTTTTTTGTATTTTTTTGAGAAACAAAAGATGAGAAACTAAAAAAATTTTTGTTGACCATAATTAAATTGTTATCTTATTGCATTTTTTGTTTTGCTACATTTGACTCGTTTGACCTAATTTATTCAAGTAAAATCAATTACATATTTTGGCTTTTACGATTTGAAACAATGAAGCAAATTTTTGGTCACCCGCAAACATATTAACGTTGTCGGCAAAAACAATATCGATCTAAAATATTTTTGGCATTCAAATAACGAGTATGTACTTTTAATATGACAGTCAGCAAAAATGTTTGCATTGCAACAGAAAAAAACCCATGGTTAATTTTTAATTGAATATGGTTTCTGGTCTTTCGTCAGGAGTATCCAATAAAAATGGGGGGATGGTGGAGGAATTGCTTTAACTGCCATTTCGAAAAACTCGATAACGAAAGAATAACTCTTTGGAGAAAACAAACAAATAATAAAAGCTTTTCGATAGAAAATATGATAATCTTGCTTTCTAACATGATTTTAATTCGAAATTGTGGACTGTAAATCTTGTTGCCTAAATGTTAAACCGACATTCTGTTATTCCGAGATCGGGTTGACCAATATTAAATTTTATTTTTATTTTCTAAAATCTAGTTTCCATCCAACTAACGAATAAAATAATTAAATGTCTACAAATAAAAGGGAATGTAATAAGAAGTTTGGTTTGCAGGATACTGAACCGAATTCCAGTTGCATGTGCTTCTTTGGTTGCTATATTCGATACATCGAAACAGGCTTGAGAAAAATTTGATTAAATTGAAAGAATGCATTCATTGACATCATTTTGAGACTTGGACTGAAAAATTAGCAATCACCATTTATTTGACACCAAAAATATTGCAATCAATTGAATACAATCATTTAATATTTAATTTTAAATTTTTTTGCATTCTATTAAATTCTTTGCATTCTTTTACATTCTTTTGTATATCTGTGCTTTCTTTGTAATCTTTTAAATGAAGAAAAATGAATGTTGGTCAAAAGATTATACAAACAGTGCAAAATAATGCAAATAATGTAAAATTACACAAAGAGTGCTATAGAATAAAAAAGAATGCAAAAAAATCATTAAGAATTCATGAACTGATCATTAATTATTTTCATTTAACAATAAATAAATAAATATAATTCTTTACAAATTGGCATTCTTACAGACGTAATTGCAAATTTGTTATTTTGCAGCAACAAAAATGAACACAAGAGCAATGGGGTTTGTTCGTGGAATTAGTTATATTTTGAACATATGTTATAAATTCACCCGAGGGTTCACTCTTTTTAAATTCCATTGGAGTTTCGGGAACACAGTTTTTTACTGTTCCATTTAATATAGTGGAATTAAAAATTTAGCATATATGTTTAACCAAAACATATTAACGCTTTGCGATGACGGTTCGCACTAAATATTTAATTTGAAAATCTCATGATTAGATTCTATAACATATGTTTTAAACTACAAAATGTCAAATATATTGCCTCTGGTGGCAGTTAGCACTAAATACTCTGCAAATGTCCAAATTTGATATGTAAAGGCCTGTTGAACAATGGTGGTTCAGCTTTGATTATAATATTTGAATATTTGCTGATGACAGCTAGTTCGCACTGAATATTCCGCAAATGTCAAAATTGAATTTGTACATATCTGTCAAACTTGAAAGTTTCAAAGATAATCCTTTTAAGGTAACAACGATATATCTCTTTCTCGTTCGCAGAGCAGTGTCAAAATCAGCAGTACGCGGATGACAGCTGAACATTTTTTTATCATTTTTGAAAAATTGATTAAAAACAAAAGCGGAAATATTAATGTTGTGCGCGAAAATTGTTAATAGTGTATTATTAAACCTCAAATATCACAGGAAAACAAGTGATTATTTACAAGATTTTTAGTTTGACAGTTTGAATAAAAGCGTGATACATAATTTCAATCCGCGCAGAGTGAGCTGCTTTTATTTTTTGACAATATGGTAAAATTCCCTATTCTGTACGAACTGATGACGTATATTGTGCAAATGTCAGAATTGGATTTGTAAGAAACTTTTAAAATAGTAAGCCTTAAGGCTAAATTTGGTAATAATAGTTCCCACTGAACGCTTAGCAAATGTCAACATTAAATTCGTGCCAATCTATTCAACTATGAAAAGAGACAATGCGCAAAATTGAGCAAAACAAAATAGAACTTACATTTCAGGTGTGACAAGTTTACTTGTTTTTACTCGAAGAAATGTGAAAAATGCAATAAGAGTAAATTTTTGGATGGAAATGGCGGATCTAATGTCCTCCTATTTATACAGATTCCAAAAACCTTTGATTTTCATTAACTAAAATTGATAAATTGTTTCGAGATTGGGGCATATGTTTTTTTGAAATCGGACATAAAACAAGATCACGCTCTAAAGGCCACTAAAACTTTGCGAATATACCCCTATCGAGATACATGAATTTATCATTCATACCAACAATAACATAAATTTTGATCGATACTCGAATGAAAGTCGAGTATCGATCTCCGTAGTGAGAATTTTGTATGGAAAATCCTACTTCCCTACGGATAACTTTTCTTAAAAAATACGGGTAATGTGAGCAAAGAGGGACTTGACCACCCCACCATAATAGCTCGATTTAAAGATCAAAACTTAGAAATGAATATACTTAAACAGTAAGAATGAAATAAAATTTCTTACATTTTTAAGGAAAACAAATTGCTGCATAAAAGTCTAATCTGTAAATAAAATGGAAAATGTACAACGTTTTTTGCTTATTGACTTATTATTCTTCACTGCCCAACAAAGATTTTTATTGAGTTTTTATTTGAAATTAATCAAGCTGACTGGGAAAGTTTTCAGAAAAAAAAAACAAAAAAGTAACAAGTAACATTTTACAAGTTTTTGTTCATGTTTTTTTTCTATTTTTCAACATCGCAATGATCTGTAATTCCTCAGGATCGTAAAAATGGCGCCAAGTACTGGAATCTTTTAATGCCATGCAGTTTTTCAAAGATTTTTTTTTTCACAGCAAACTCAAATAAAACAAGAATGTTTCTTGACCCAGTATTGATTTCTAACATCATTTCACTCTTTAAGATTTAGATTTAGATTTTATACAATATGAAGTCTCATTTGATGTGGCATTGCCACATCAAAGATGGTGTTCACTTTGGAGCCCTTTTCACACCAGCAAGAATATTACAGGTTAAGTCCCAAATGGAATGATTTGACTCACAAAAATGGCGCCCAACGCGGGACCTCTTTAAGCCAGTCAGAATTTCACATGTGAAGCATTATTTAGAAACCGCTGCAATATGTGGTTTTTTAAATTCCAGCCATTTTTTCGAGGGAATGTTTTTTTTTAAATGGAATGTTTTTTTTAACAACAACTGGCATCAGGCTTGTCGTTGAAAATATGAAACTCAATTAATGGGGAATCTCTCAGGGAAAGTTCCATGTGGAATGGTTAAGCTAACATAGATGGCGCCCAACGTGGGGCCTTCCTTATGCGAGTCTAGAGGGACCTTTTTAGTAAAGCAGAAGTGGTGGAAACAGTATGGTAGTTGTATAGAAACTCCCAAGACGATGTTAAGGATAAAGTAAATGAGTAAATCAACTTTACTGAAAAATATATACAAAATTTAAGAATATTCGCAACATAATTGCGCATTTTCACGATTAAGTTTAAAAAGTATTTATAATATTTATATTTTTATATGATACTAAAGATAAAACTATTTTGTTCTTGTTTCTAGCATGACATTTTAAATTTGTATCTAATTGAATAATTATCAACTTCTTAAAAGTAGAATAATTAAAATTTATGTTTTAATGCATGATTTTATCTTAAATTTTATATTTCATTGAGACATTATTTACGAGAAATATATGTATGATGCATTAATTCAATATAATTGATAAAAATGTATCCAATATTCTATATCAATTTATTAAAATAATATATATTCTTATTAAAATAATAAAATTCATTGATAAAGCGATTGACACAAAAAAATGACAAAATGGAAAAAAAAATAATTGAAATTTCAATGCAATTACGAAACAATTAAGTAAAAAAAAAACAAAGAAAAACACTTATCACACCAGCATTCGAATATTGGATCTAAATAAATTAAAAAATATAATACAAAAAAATAATTGTTAAGTCCATTTACATTTTCAAACAAACGCCATCTGCCCACTCAAAAGCAAAGCCCTTTTAGACACTTCAAACTCCACTTTCAGAAGGTCGCCGTGTATAAAGTGAGTGACAAAACTAAAAAAAAATATATACACAGTCCTGCAAAACAAAGGATAAAGAGGACGTCTTTGTTTCACAATCCGGAAAGTGTAAATGAGCTTTTAAATTACTGAAAAAAAAAAAATAATAATCATGGCCGGAAGTAAAAAAAAAAAAAAGTAAACCAACGAGTAAACATAAATCCAGGATAATGACACTGCAGACGGATACAGTGCAAAATGCAACTTCTGGTTTCCCTCTTTCTCTACCTTGTGCAACGAAATATATATATATATAAATAATATCAAACGAGCTGAGAGCGTGGGATAAATTATAAAGATACAAATGTATATAAAACAAAAACATAACTATGAGGATAACAAAAAAAAAAATAAAAACAGTGATCTAAAAAAAAAAAAAAAAATAGCAACAATAAATTCCACCAAAATTTAACATCAAGTGATTGTCCTTTCATGACGACACCTGCTCTGCTCGTCTGTCTTTAACCTGTGTAGAGTCTTGTGTAAGGTGTCTTAAATAATCAGATACAAAGTTTTTTACCATTTTGATGCAATAGATTTAAAGATAATTTTACATTAAAAAAAAACATTTATAATTTTAAATAAGAAATATTATTAAAAAAAAAAAACATTTATAAATATTAAATTTATATTTAAGAGAAAAAAATTATTAATTTCATTGAGCTGCATCAAAATTATGGCAAACAACTGACGACAAGGAGATAATAGAGATAGAAAATTATTGATTGCATTATTACAATTATAATCGTAAGTGGGCACGTAATTACTTTCTGGTAATGATATAGATCGATGCTGGGATGATCGGCTGCGCAAGCGTCCCAGGCCTGATAGTGGTCTAAATCCTGCAAACAAGCGACGCCGTAGTCCAGAATCATTTGGATATGCAACAGATTGGGCAGATGATAATACTGTGGTGGCAACACCAGCTGTTGATGGGATGCGGCAATCTTAAAGTAATATTACACAGTAAAATGCAATGAATTATGTTGAATTGGTTTTTGATGATTTGGCAAGAAACATAATATTTTTATTTGAATAATACATAAATAATTTTAGAACCATCAAAGCTGCAAAAGAATTAAATCATTTGTGAATGAATTCACATGTAATATGGATTCAATTTGAAATGAATGAATTCAAATCACCGAATATAAAATGAGATCGGACTATAAGTTGAATTCAATTAAATTAACGAATTCAACATTTTAGATTCCTTTTCATTTGACTTAAATCACTGAATTTATTTTTCATTCAGCTACATTAATCACTGAATTTAAAATTAATTCAGAAAACAGGGTTTTTAAATCTCCTTCAAATTAATCAATGAATACAAACAATTAGCATTCAAATGAATGCAACCATCGAATGATTTAATTCTTTTACAAATCTGGGAACCATAATTTTTGGGAGAATTGTTTTATCAATTGTTATTTAAAAGATGAATCGATATTAAGACCTTTGACAACATTATTTGGCTTTGTTAAATATATGATTTTTTCTTAAATAAAGAAAACAAAATCTGAGTAATCTTTGTAATGGAATAGGTTTTTTTTGATTAATACATATTCGATATTCCTATAACTCTTAGTGATATTAAACTAATATCTCGAAACGTAAATAAAGAATATTTGTCTTGCTAACTATTGGATACAAATAAATTTCTAGTTATCAGCTTAGTCTATGTAAAAATATAAAGCAATACAAAACATCCTCACTTAAAGAGTATCCTAGTTGCCAACTAACTCGAATTTGTTACGATTCTTAACTTTTAACTTTTACTAAGTAAGTTCACATTACAAATATAACTTCTTTCCCGAACAAGCTGCATTTTATTAAATATCTGCGGCTTAAAAAATCAAAAATAAGTATTTAAATTCAATATGAAATAAAACTGTGTGATCGAAAATATTTCGACTAAATGTTGAAACACAATTCATAATTCATTCTCAATTATTCAATTCCAAGTTCGTTCGAAATGAACAACAAGCTAAAGAAAATGCAAGTCTCACTTGCATTAGCAATTTAAAAAAAAAAAATTTCAACCAGTTAAAAAAAAAAGTTCCCAGGCAAAACTCTCCTATAGCCTACTGGGAAGTGGAACGAAAAGTATTCTTTTAATGAAGCTGATGTTTCACATCAATGAGATAATAAAGTGGGCACTTGTTTTTGAAATAAAATACTACTATCTGATTAGAGTTAGTGTCGATAAAATCAAACACTGTTGCAATCCCAATATAAGAATAAGTATGGAAAAGCGTCAGGATTCCTTAAAACAAAATTTGATACAGGTTGATCTAAGGCAACAAGGAGTTCAAGTAATCATAAATATGTTCGATCAAGTAAAAAAAGCGTAAATGGCCGGGAGCCCGGAGGTATCACAGAAGAAAACTGGAGTACATCAAGGAAGATTTGATGCATTTGCTCTTTATTTAAAAATCTGCTTTAAGATAAGATATCCAAAAAATTTCCCTAAGCTGAATGGAAAACTCTTTGTTGCAATAGTTTATTCAGCGCTAACATTCGGCTAACTATGGTTAACTAAAAATAAAAAAAAATGAGAGCAAATCGACAGCAGCTTCCTTGCGAAGCATATATTTACCTCAATATATGCTTCGCAAGGAAGATTAATCGTATAAGTGGGGTAATTTTTTTTTTTTTTTAATGTCACAACCAATTGTTTCATATACTTTGATTGACAGTTATTTATTAGTAACAATCAATAAAACATTTAAATACTTTAAACCAAAGCATACTACTCATTTGGTTTTCATTCAATAATATAAACATTTTAATCCTTTGAATATTTATTTAATATTCAGGTGTGCAATCCCTATTCATATATTTATATTTACATTGTAGAATCATGTATGTATATGTTATGTATGATACATTTTTCATTTAACATTATGACGTTGTGGATTTCAGTTTTAAAAATAGAAAAAAACATTTTTTACCCATACTCTACTCATGTCCTTATTAAAGTTTTTAATTTGACAGGAGGAATTTAATATCATAACCAAAACAAAAAAAAAATAATAAGAAATAGAATCTGTTGAAATTATATAACACAGAAATAATTACATTAACCCAATTAAAAATCATCATTATTTATCTATACTATATATATATATTATTTTGTACATTACATATTATGCAAGTACTTTAAATTTGTTTTCAGTTTACAGCAAGCAAACGGATAGTTAAATACACCGCTAGTATAGGTATATGTATAAAATGTGGTTTGGTTAGAATGTAGGTATGTTCGTACTTGAAATGCACACATGCATTTTATTTAAACAAAAACATTAAAGTAAACCCAGGTATGGAATTCATGGAAACTTAATGCTAAAATAATTGTTTTTATTATCCTTAGATTATGTTTAATGTGCTTTTAAAATAGGTTTTGTTTGACTTGTTGTTTTGCTTAATTTATTGTGCATAATAGACAATAAGGATTTAAAGAGGGCGATACCTGTAGGGAAATAATTCGAGAGAATTTATTATTTATGAGAACTTTTATTGTGGTGTTGCAAGGAAACAGAATTATAGAAGCACCACTTTTATTAATATTTAATAGGCTTTTTTTTTATAGGTATATATTTGATTTTGTTAAATAATGCATGAGTATCAATTTTTAAATGTTATAGTTTTCAAAACAAAGCAACACCATATCAAAGGAGCATTGACTATACAGATAGGGAGTTGAACTTTTTTGAAAATGCAAAGTAGGCTACCCACAAGTACTTTTAAAGAAGAAAACCACCTATATCTTCTAGATAACTGGATAAAGGTACAATAAGAAGAATAACGAAGTAGCCTGAGCGAGATTTGATTATAAGAAAAAGAAAGTTAAGGATGCTGTTGCAGTTCCAAATCAGCTATTCAAGTCAGGAAACTAATATGCAAAACTATAGCTATTATATTCTCATCAGCGAAACAATGTTTTGGATACAAATTTTCTTAAAGGAGAAGAAGGAAATTCGGAAATAAAATTGAGCCTTTGTGGGACTTAAAACCATTCAATGCAATTCCAACTAAATGTTTTAAAAAGATTATTCTAATCCAACGAAAAAAAGATTCGACGACGAAATTAAATCAACGCATTTTTGATACAAAAACTTTTTCTGCCAATTTCTATCAAATTCATTAGAAATATCAAGCGCAACATCCTCAGTTTCATGAAAATAATGTAAGGATTGCCTTACTTGTATGTGATATATGGTGTGGCATAATTACTCCATCAGTTAATCTTATGATACGAAATCCAAATTGCCGGTCATTGAGAAGCAATCGAAGATTTGACCAATTGAATCGTTAACGATCTTGAGTAGCAATGATGGCAACGTCAAAAAAAAATTGTTTTTTTTTTTACAAATAACAAAAAAAAAATTTCTTTTGGGACATTGAAACAATTCTGAATCATGGACGAACTAAATTCTTTCAATTTAAAAGCACAAAATGCATTTTAGGCTGGTCTATAGTTTTTCCGGTTGGGTTGGGTTTGTATCGGCTGAGTCTTAATTCTCTTGCCCTTATTGCGTCATAATAGTGTCATATTTGTTGTCCTATTTGGAAAAAATATTTCATATCGCATTCGATGATTATATTTATTTTATCATATCGCCACTGGAATCTCATAGTGACATAAGTTCGCCTATATTTAGACTTTAGGTTGTAAGAAATTTTTATTGTGGCTAAGTAACCTTGGGGTTCGCAGAATTATGTTAAACACCAGGTTGTTAGTTGAAAAATGCATTTAAATCATAGAGCATATAAAATTTAAAAAAATTGGTACGTATTTTTTTTAAAAGATGGGTAAAATCAATTATCTATATGTTTTTTTTTTAACATCAAAAAATGCTTTTAAATACACGTATTTTGAAAGCGTCTTTTTGAGTAAAAAGTTCAATTAAAACGGTTTAACTTATATTCTTCTAAGACCGGTTATTTATCCTTTACTTTTACAAATAAAACAAATTTATTATTTAAGCACGACAAAAACATTTTTAAAAAATTAAGACGACCGTTTTCAAGGTATCGAAAAAAATTAAAAATGTTCTTAACCCTACACTGCCATATATGGCTTTCGATTTTGATTTTATTTTTTTTTGTCTCTACACAAGCGACAAAAAGTTGCTGACAAAAGTTCAGTAGCTCACGTTGCAATCGTTAACAAAACCATGAAGACAAAACCGTTTTTTTTGGATTCTATCATTTTCAAAGGACACACAATTTTTTCTAACGAGAGTCGACATCAATAAGTAATAAGTGCTAAGTTTTTAACATTGGATGTGTGAGTGAAGATGCAACACGTTTCTTGAAGCATCCATAAATGGCTCCTGAGCATTTCGAAAATGTTTGAAATTTTTTTGTATTTTAGAAGGACAAAAACATTTTTTGAAATTAAAGACGAACGTTTTTAAGTTTTCAAAATATGCTCAGAAATATTCTTAACCTTCTATTTCTCAAGAAGCCATATATGGCTTTCGATTTTTGTGCTTCCAACACTATTTTTTTTCGAGAGTTGATATTATTTAGTAATATTTAGGTGATAGATTCTTAACATTTCATGTGTGGTATTTGAAAATGCAACACGTTTCTTGAAAAATCCATAAATGGTTCCATGTGCATTACGAAATTGTTAGATTTTCGTTTGTATTTTAGAAAAACAAAAACAATTTTAAAAAATTAAAGACGACCGTTTTCAAGTTATCAGAATATGCTTAGAAATATTCTTAACCTTCTACTGCTCAAGAAGCCATATATGGCTTTTGATTTTTCGGCTTCGACTGCCAAAACTGCGAAATCGCTAGGTTAAAACAACCGTTAGAACTGCTGACACAGAGCATTTTTTCATGGGTATAACTCATATTTTCTTCTTTATCTAAGCGGCAAAAAATTGCTTACAAAGTTCAATTACTGGCGTTAAATGGGCTGACAAAACTGTTTTTTTCTTTCGGTTGCGACTAATTTCAAAGGCGATGATATTTTTACTAATGAAATTCGAAATTGGTACTTAAGTAATATTTAAGTGAGGTTTTCAACAATTTCAAGATTTAACGCGTTTCTTGAAACGTCCATTATTGCAAGGATAAACCCGAAATTTCACCCTTTTATGAAACATATTCCAGGTAACATTATTCAATAAGAACATAAAGAACCACACGGCTTGCAATTTTAAAGCAGATTAACATTTTAAAATTATATATAAAGTTGCATTACATGTGAATAATAAATTTTACGCAACTCAGATGCAACTCTTTTTAAAGTTGAGTTGCGTGTGTATTGCGATGGTGGACAAAGGTCGCAATTTTACCGAAGAAAAGTCCCATGATTTGGTCGGTGCAGTGAAATAAGGTCCGCGGGTCTTAATTCCCAATTTGAAAGGAAACAAAGCCCACAAGCATTATTTCTTTGCAAAATGGCAATTAAACCCGCGGGTGTTATTTCGCAACAGCTGAGATTGGTAAGGGAATGCATGCTGCCCCCTGCAACCCCCCTTCCTATACCACTATAGGATTCGGGGTGGGTTCGTGTTTGGGTGGGTGCAAGTACCACGGGTCTTCATACTTTTGTGTGGAGGGTCTTATAGCCACTTTAAAAAGGAATTAATGCCCGTGGGTGTTGTTTCCTTTCAAAGTGAGAATTAAGACCCACGGGCCTCAATTCCGCAGACCTTATTTCACTCCACCGATTTGGTCTATCTATAAGTTACACTTAATCTTAGAAAACGCGACTGCTTGATATAGTTACTTTCTAAAACTGTCTTTTAATGTTTAAAAGAAAGTTAAAAGAACAAAAACTTACATGCAATATACATAACAAAACAAAACAAAACAAAAAAATAAAAATGAAGACGAACAAAGCTTCAGAAGAGTAGATACAGAAACAACAGATACAAAACTGCAGCACTACTTTTTGCTATATTTTAGTTGAAGATAGATTAGAAAATTCTAAAATAACATTTTTGTGGTTGCAATGTTTCATAATGCGTGTTGTTTAACTTTGTAAAAAAAAAACACAAATAAATTCAAAGAAACTAAAATCCAACGCAATACAAGAAAAAACAGGGAAGAAGAAATGTATACTTGAAATTAAATTAGGTTTTTTTTTTTAAATTGTTTATGAAAACGATTTTGATGTCGGACCTGAAGAACTAGAGATATCTTGGGTGGGAGCCGCGAGTCCCCTCGATCCGCAAGGAGCATTCGGTGCTGTCGAAGATGGCCGATGGGATGTACCTCCACGGCGACTCCCAGACGCAGATGACACAGGCAGCATCGATCTTTCAGGGCATTCGGGAACATTTACGATTGGTATCTCATGTTGGGATTGAAGCTGCAGGGCGATACTTGGATCCAATGCCCCAATGGGCTTTAGCTGGACGGATGATTTTTCTGCATTGGATTTACCAGCGTCCCCGGCTTGCTTAAGGACTCGATAGATTTGATCGATGTCCGTGATTTCTATATCGCACACACACAACATAACATTTCAAGTGGTAATTAGGTTTTTTTTTTTTATTTAATTTATTTAAGTAGACATTAATTTATAATTCCCCGGGTATACAAAAATAACAATCGAATAAAATCAAAGTGTGCTTAAATTATTAGAATATTTATAATTCTATATAAAGACTTGAACTTCTGAAACAAAACTCTTGTGTTTTTTTTCGCTACAAAGTGTGGATAAGTTTTATAATTTTGTGTCCTAAAATAAAATAACCAGCCTGTCTGAAATGCGCATGCACTAAGAGACAGGCTTAGAATTTTATGTAATTAATTAATTTTGGTATTAATACATTTATGTATGTAAGCTCTGTATTATGCGATTGGTTATAATGATGGTAATTTTAGATGTGAATGACTTTTTTTTTTGAAAGTTAATGATATCCAATAAAATTTGTTGTGTGTACCTAATTGTTCTAACCGCTCGACTCGTGGGAGGTTTTGACGAATAGAAACACTCATTGAACTGGGATCATCTCCTATAACAGTGAAGGTATATAATTTTTGACATAATGTAACTTGTAATTATTTAAAATAAAAAAAAAAATGGTACTCTCAAAAGTCGTTGCATTAAATAAAAGATTTGATTCAGATTCCTACATATTTTTTGAGATTGTTGTTTGAGTATATGGAGCAAGATATTGTATTTGAAAAGATTTAAGGGCGGATTTTATAGTTACCACTCAAGTTGAGGAAATGCTTAAGTAGCTTCCGACTACACTTGCGTTCCTATTTCTCTTCATTAAAAGTATTGCTTGCTCATGTTTTTTGCTTATGATACGAACTTAGGAAATCCTCAAGTAAGTGATTGACCATTATCTAAAGTACTTAAGTGGCCAGAAGTTTCCTGAGGCGTGCACTTGAGAAAAAAATCGACTTCAGAGAGGACTATGAATACCTCCCTAAGACGTATAATTAAAAAATAGATATAAGGTTGTGTTAAATAAACAAAATACTTAAATCCATTTAAGGGCGAAAACTTATCTTGATTGATTGGCATAGTTCACTTCTGATAGATATAATTTTTAAACAAAAGTGGCCCCACGTTGGGCGCCATTCATACAATTGAAAATAATTATAATTTCTATAGCTTAATATATTAAATTGCCCCGTAGCATAGTGGTTGATTAGTTGGGCTCTTACTCCAGAGGTCTATGTTGAAATCATGCCTAGACAAGATTTGTTTAGCGGTTATTGCCTTTTGTGAGGAAGAAACAAAGTCTTGAAAAAAAAATTTATTCAGTTTGCAAAAGTAGAGGAATCGTAAATGAAAAGAAAAATTTAAATAACAACAACAACTATTGCTAGTTGTAAATTTTTAATTTAGTTTAGTGGAGTGATTGAATGAAATTCAAAGAAAAAGGTTAAGTAGCCTATACTCCGATGTGTACATCGACTAAAATAAAATATGTGTCCTAGGAGAGTGTGGACGGCCTAACTGATGATGCCTACCGTTCACACTCAGGCGAAACACATCGGAGTATAGGCTACTTAACCTTTTTCTTGGAATCGTAAATGTTTAATACAATAAAATAAAAAAAGCATTACCTATAAAAGTGTTCCCGTGTTGGGCGCCATTTTTAAGATTGGCAATCATCATATAATTTGTATTGGTGAAGTGAAATTACGCCAAACTAAATAAGACAAAATCTCAGCCATGGTCTTATTTCGTCTTCAAAATCGAAATAACGCCAATTTGGCTTTATTTCTTTGTGGTAAACGAAATTATGCCAAAAATATTTTGTTTAAATTTGGAAATAGAGCCGAATTATTTTACTATAAAAAATTAAGGTACGTACGTACACCCCCCTGCCTGGTCCTACTTCAGGATTTGGGGTGGGTGCGAGTTTGGGTAAATGAAAAGTCTTTGAATAAACAACTAAATACCCAAACTTGCACCCACCCCAAATCCTATCGTAGCTCCAAGAACGGGGGTTGCAGGGGGGGAGCATGCTCCCCCATACCAACCTTACTGTTTGAACGCCGCATGTCTGAAATACCTTGTTCTTGTTGATTGGAAACGAAATAACGCCAAATTGATCTTATTTCGATTTCTTAATTCAAATTAAGCCAAACTCAGAAAAAAAGTTGTAATCCCAAGAATTTTATATTTTGGCCCAACAATTAACGTGGGTTAAAATGAAATGCTGACATCATGTAATGAAATTTATTCTGTAATAGCCAAACATTAGGAAACAGTTCTTCACAAATAAAACATATCCTTTAGTGGGGACGAAAAAATGACAATGCTAGCGAATTCGTTACCTTTTTTTACAGTAAATGCCCAATGTCAAAAGCAAAAGGAAGCTAGTGTCATAATTCTACGTCAAGTTTCCTTAAGTGCCGTCAATTCACTGAGTCGACTATAATAGAATTTTACATGTATTTGACATGTGCGTACTGAAGCGAAAGTGAACGAAAATTGAACGAACTCGGATATTTTCGTACGATCCCGTATGAACTGTTCCGACTATTATAGTTGAGTTTTAACGCTTTAGTTCTTCTCTGAGGATTTACGAAAAAACAAATAGGGTTCTCATCACAAAAACTTCGCTTTACAATATATATCCCGCAAACAAATTATTTATTTACTACACACGAAATTAATTTGCAATATAAAAACTATTTTCATTTGAATTCATTTCTGTTGATAGAATTTATATGTTAACCGACATTTTGCAACTTAACACGTATTAACAAAGTACGTTTATGCAATCCATACAGTTATTAGCTGCAAATAATTCTAAATTTTGTGGCAAACAATACTGAGAATAAATTGAGACAACACATTTGTTTCTTATTTTCTTCGAACGTTTAGTTTTTTTTTACGATACGCATGTTACAGGATGTTAACCACATTAACTACAAAGCTTAATCCTTTTTTGTTCTACTTGTTTTAAGTCACCATGACAGAAAACTTTTTTGAATAATTCATATAGTGAAATCATTAATAAATGTTTAAAAATAATTCCAAAACTTTGAATTGAATATTCTGAACTGATTGTAAAAATTAATACAAAAAACTAAGAAGAAAAAAAGATTTCAACATTCAGTTCTTAGTGAAAATTGTGAAACATCTGGGACTATGGGGACTTGATAGGTAATCAAAATTCATTTCACTTCCTTCCAATTTCAATATATTGAGTTTTATGTCACGAAATGTACCTTCACATTTATTTTCCAAACCACAAAAAATAATTCGAACATCAAAATGTTGATTAGGTTTTTTTTTCTTTTGTATCTATTTGGTCGCACGTTTCAAAATAAAGGGAAGAACTTTCATCTTATTTATTTACCAAACAACTTATTATTCATTTTAACATAAACTAATCTTGATGTGTATCGATTTGTATCTATAAAACTTCCTTCCTTTCTCAAAAGAAGATACAATTTATTACAATGTGCTTCGGTTATCGGTTCACCGATTGAATACAAAAACAAAATTATCTGAATAAATTATGCGGTCTAAGCGGAATTGGATTTTATTTTCGATTAGAATTAAACGTTTTGCTTTTTGAATAATGTCACGTTCGATAGAGCACCAGCAAAGTTCTTATAATGTTCAATACAACCAAAGTAAATAAAATCCTAAATTTCGGATTTGATTTGTATGCAATGGTTGGATGGATGTAGATATTAGCTTAAGATAGAAAAAAAAGGACACAATAATTTGTCAGTCCTAGTGACTAACAAATTCATCACTTTCTATTTAAACATATCAATTTCAGGATTCGGAAGGCAGAAAACTCTATTTGAAAACATCAAGGAAAATAAAAGTAATTTATAATTTGCCCTCAACAATATTCAAGGATACACATTTTTGTTAATCCTTCCGAACATTTTCATTACTGATTTCATTTTGTAACAAAAAGTTAAAAATTTATCAATTTAAAGTTTTGGTGTTCTCTCTTATGAAATTAAAGTTTAACGTGCAGGAATCTAAGCAAAATATTTGATTTCAAATTCTATATCGGTTTTATTTTCTACAGGATATTCTGAAATAATCGTATCTACCTCAACTTCTATATATTCATTTAGCCTTCAGGTATAAAATAGAAATTCAATTCCACAAACAAAAGATAGCCAGCTACCTATTTGGCTAAAACAATTCAATACCCGATAGGATAGAGTTTTCATTTTTTTTTTAATAAAAAAAAAAAAATCTTTAAGGCAACACGACTTTAATATTATTGAATAAAATAAAATTTGGAAACAGTAGAATCTTTCGGCAACAATATCGTTTATCGAATTTTTGTTTGCTGCGTACAAAAGCATTTAATTTTGACCTTTTAATTCATTTCACGTCATGGAAAGTAAATTGAACTTCAGAAAGACCATTCCAATTAAGTATACTATCGTGGGTGTGGAGAAGAGCTGCGAGCTGCGAGCTGCGATATTTAGTAAAATGAACTCGTATATGATTGAGATTCGTTATATTTATCAAGAATTTTAAAAATCATGACAGGTGACAGAATTTTGAAAGGTGTTAATAATAATTATCAGACAGAAGTGTTGGTTCAAAGGTTCTTTTTATGACTGTGATATAAAATCCATTATGAAGTGTGTTATGAAATTTCACAGCTCAAAAAGGAAATTGTTTGAGTAGACAGCAGATTAAAATTACTCATAAGAATTATTTGAATATATATTTGAAACAAAAATTCTCCCCAAGTGGGAACGGATCAGTATAAGTGTTGCAAAGAAGAAGAAGAAGAAGAAGAAGAAGAAGAAGAAGAAGAAGAAGAAGAAGAAGAAGAAGAAGAAGAAGAAGAAGAAGAAATGGAGAAGAAGAAGAAGAAGAAGAAGAAGAAGAAGAAGAAGAAGAAGAAGAAGAATAAGAAGAAGAAGAAGAAGAAGAAGAAGAAATGGAGAAGAAAATAGTAAGATATTAGCATTGAGTTTATACACATAGAGAAATCATATGTACGTTTCAAACTTTACTCGTAGGATGTCGTTACTATCGACTTGTTTTTTGTTTACTCTGGTAGCAATATTTTTGAGTTAAAAAGCAAAATGAATATAAAAAAAAACAAATACAAATGTATGCAGAAGAATTTTGTTCGGTTCGGTTCAAGTATTTTTCGTTAAATAACAATTACTCGTTATTTTCATTTAGCGACATCAACTTCGGTGAGTTTGAAACCATTATGATTCCACTATATGCATAAATTAAATGATATTAGTCAAAGGGGCAGACCAAATGTGCTAGTACGCATTATATGACGCTACTCTTGACTTAAACAAGAATTTAGTTGTGTTGTCTCAAATAAGCTTTTAATCATACGACAAGTTCTATACTGCTGTTTAAGAGTACAAGTTTTTTCCAAGGAACAAAAAAAACATATTTATTTAAAAAAAAATGAGATCTTTCGAACGCTCTTAATCACACTACAGATGAATTAAGCCAACGTTTTGATTCATTTATTTGCTCTTATATTGGGGCACTTTTTTCTAAATAAATAAAACATCTTTTTATCAAAAAAAATAAAAAAGCCCTGAGCCCTGAGTACAACTATATTTTTCAGGGTCAAATCCTCCAAGAGTATCATTATCATGAAAAGTGCATATCATCTTAGTCGTTCGGATTCGACGAAAAATTGTATGTCCAATCCTGTAAAACTATAACGACGCAAACAAAAGGATTGGTTGATAGTGCAAGTTGTCGAAAAAAAAATTTACTCTTCATGTAAATTTGCTCACTGCTACGAGGAAAAAATCCCAGTATATTCTGAAATCCAACTGACCTCAAGATTTTCGGCAAGTTTTATGCTGTTTTTAGAAGGTGCATATCACAAAATATGCATATAAGGCCTAATTGAACCTCTTCTCAATCTTTTACCAATAAACGATATATTTCAAGCCAGTTGAAGATGAATTTATTTATGCATTATGTTTATTGCAAAAAAACTGACAGCTGTATGTACCTATGACTTTGTTAAAACAAAAACTCATAGCTTTCATAATTGTAAAATACATAACAAGGTTCAATATCATGTTCACAAAAAGATATCTAAAAATGATGTTAACTTTGAAAAAGTAATAAAACTTTAAGATACCTTGTCAACACGTTATCCGACCTTGACAACAAAACAATAACAAACAATACCTACCCTTAATCCCTTAACAAAAGTTCCATTAGCAGTTTTTTTTTTATACAACTGATACATTCTCCAATAATTTCAAAATGATTATCAATTGATCCCGAGAGAACAATTCCATCGGAAACATGTATCTGTGATAAATATCCCACCCAACAATAACAACACTGTCGTCGTCGTTTCGTTCTGTCGTCACATATCAATTTCCTGTATAACTTCAACATTTATTTTCCTAAATGTTCTCGTTAAACGAAAAAATCCGATTTACAACGAAAATACTTTTCAATACAAAATAATATTATACAACATCACCCATACAACAATCTCAAAAAAGTTTTTCAATTACCTTCTATTTTGTTATATTGAATTCAAAGATATTTATAAATGTATATGGATATACTTTAGATAAAAATATATGTATACATACATATATATTTTTTTTTTCAACAAGAAAAGTAAAAATAATAAAACAATTCGAAGATCTGATTTTGTTTTTTTTATTTTCAGTTTCACAAGGACTCTTAACCATAAGACAAGAAAATAAATTCGATACAAAATAATAGAAAACAAAAAAGAAAAAATCCTCTGCATCTGGTAAAATGGAGGGGCCAAAAACGTAAAACCGTTGGCAAGCCATATGCATCGTTTGACTTTTTTAGAAAGTATGCAAAAAAAAAACATTAACAAAACAACATAAAACCAAAAAAAAAAATAAATAAAATAAAATTAAAGTAAAAACAGAAAGAAATCTTCAAGAATCCAAACAAAACCCGGTAATTTGTTTCCTTTGTACGAGAAAAGAGTTTTATCCTTTTCCCCACTCATACATACACACGAAGAATTACAGGGTGAGCTATCAACTATAAGCACCTAAAAATACTCACAAGTAAATATTATTGCAGAAATACATATAAATAAAGAATAATCCACTTTGCTGCTTGTGGATGTCTCAAGGTTGAAAAACGGTAATGTCATTATTTTTTAAAAGCGAATACATATTTTGCGCATAATTACATGTATACAAAAAGAATTAAGGTACAACTTTATGATTTTGTGACCAAAAGAAAGTTGTAGTTTTAAAATAAGTAACTTAGTAATATTATACAGTCAGAACCCTCTATATAGCTAGTTCAATAACATTATAAAACATAATAATCAGCCATATCAAGAACTCTGTGGGAAACATTTTTCAATTGGGATTGTTTTCCTTATTGCATAAGGTTCTCATTGCTGATTTTTCGAACACGGGAACAATTCCGTGGGAAAAAAGATTCTCGATAACCATAAAACGTCAAATGCCATATCCCAAATGTCAATCTTCAAATATCATAATGTTCTTTCAAAGACTCTATTTTTGAGTGCTGATGTATAAGCAAAACAACCGTGTTTGTGATACTCCATTTTATCATACAATTTATATGTTTCGTTTTAGAGATTTATTAGATCCAAAATAATTGCAAGTCAGGTTTTCAAGACGAACTGTTTAAGTACGGAAGAAGTGATGGAAGACAAATTTGACGGTGCTGAAGAACAAAATACCGATGACCGTCTCCAAACCAGAATAAACATTCATTAATAAGTTTGATTGCAGAGCAGACAAATGAGTACAAATTTAAGAGGAATGTTTTCATTCTAATTGTACATATTCAAAAAATCTTATACGAATATGTTGCATAATAGCCCTTAAGTGCATCATTACACAGATATTGGTAATCCCTGTTTTTTTATATTTAATGCTTTATGATAAAATTATCGGGATAATATTCCTTCATCGAATTTGGTTTGTATAAATTATTGTTCCTTTTTGTCACTCGCAATTGTTCCGCATATTTATCAAACTTGTCATCTTCTCCTCTAGCTCAAAGAAACACTCGTATAGTTTATATTTGTGATTTGATTACAAATTAAATTATTGCAACAACCAAATGCTTGAAATCGCTTTCGAGACTTGACTTTCATTTGAGTGAAGAAAACCAAAACAATTGATAAAGTTTTGTTTTATGGATGCAATTGCGAATTGTGGATATTCTTATTTAAATATTTTATCATTCCAATTCACAATCTCAATTATGAATACTTATTTCAAGTAAGAATAATTCTTTCTATGATTTTTAAATTCAATCTTTTTAGAATTCGGTTTTAAATAAGAAACAAGAAATCGCTAATTAATATTGAAAGAATCAATAGTACTGAAACAACTTTAAATCAATATATTGTTAATTATGGTGATCCGCAGGGTTCTGTTCTTGGACCTTCTTATTTTCATTATTTTTAAGTGATCTTTCAGAAGTTGTTTGAATTACTTTATTTATAATGTTTAATGAACTACTGCTGGAATAAACATCTTAAGTTGGGATGATTCTTTATAAACTCTATAGAGTATTTGGATTCTATTAAAATAAATTTAAATTCTTGAAAAACATTGAGTATGTTACTTAAGCTCTTTGGTTATATTTTTTATAAGATCTCATTCTTTTTAAATTGGTTTAACGTTGTCATATCAATAAATATCAAACATCATTGTCGAAATGTTCAAGAGCTTGAATTGATTGCAGATAAATCAATAGGAAAAAAGTTACACAAGTTCCAATATTAAATCTATAAACAAGGATATATTAATTCTCCACTATTGTGTTTAAAAGAAGAATTATTTTTAATTAAAAATTGTGAGACGAAAGCTTGTATTGAAAGGTAAATTCCGCAAATAAAAATTCTTAATGTTTGAAAATATGTATGAGGTAAATGTACCCAGCAGTATTATAGTCCACGGAAATCGAAATCGTAGATAGTATTTAGCTGTAATTAACTTAAGCATTTGTTTTACTTAAACTTGTATTTGTTTAAAGTATAAATAAGAATAATTTGCATTGATTTCCATTCAAAAAATGTTTCGAACTCTAAGTTAAAAAATTAGAAAATTCCATAGACTTTTAAGCTTTGCAAGAAAATTGAAAAATTCTTTCATCAATATGTTGATTCGGTTAATCCTTGAATTAACAATTTAATACTTGAGAATTAACTTAAAAGAAATTTGTATTGTCTATAAATATGACGTGACTGCGGTATAACTTATATTTATATACATTTACATTTATTATATAACCTGTAGTTTTGGCTGTCTAGCACTGTCAAGTGAAATTTCTTTTTCAATTCAAATTGTTTTTATAATACAAATTTAGTTTCGATCCGTTATAATAATTCTTTGATTTCAATATCCCAATAATTCTTTTTTCGTATTCTTTAATAAAAGATTTTTATTATTATCCTAGTTATATATTTTGGCTAAATATTTTTGGTAGGTAACTGTTTTTAATCAGATATTTGGTGCTATTCTTTCTTAAGTTAATACTTAGTTTTAGAGTAGATCTACTTAAAGCCAACTAAACGTTAAATTCGAATGCTTAAGTTCTTATTATGCGAAAGTCCGACTAAGAGGGATTTGACTATAACTTCTTATTTATTTTACAACTACATGTTAAAATTTGACATTGCATTCTTTTTCCACTACATTTGCACAAAATAAAAAGAGAGTATGTGACACTTCCAGAAAAATAACAACTAAGGTGAGTGTCCAGAGATTACGGGGAAAAGCACAATTTTTGCCGACAAGCCTTGAAAAAGGGAAAACAGCATAAGTCAATTTTTTTCAAAATTTAACCAATGAAGACTGTTTTTAAGGTCAGAGAAAAACATACAAAACTGTTTCTTTTAATTTATTTATTTATTTATTTCAACCCAACCTGAATAAGTCAGTTTAGTAAGTTTTTGTTGAAAATTTTGAGTGGACTTATCCTTTTTTCAGCTAAGTACTTCAATAATGTGCTTTTATTTTTAAGATTATGCGAATAAATTTAAGTTACTAATATTATAGTAGGTATTCTATTTTCTGAACAAAATATATACAAAACTATGTAGGGAGATAAAAGTGATTTTATTTCGAGATTTAGGCGAAAAAATGTCAAAACTAGGGGAAATATGTAATAAAAGTCTGAGGGCACTGGCAAAATTTTAGCTAACCTTGAATCTCTTAAAAAAATCTTTACTTTTCTACAAAAGTTTTTTTCTATTTTTTAATACCTAAGCATTTTGTTTGCCTAAGTTTTCACTTCACCCTGTATTTCTTCACACAAGCACACATTTTCAAGATTTCAAAATTGTACAAAAGTTACGATACACCTTCAAACAAACAAACAAAACGGATTTCAACTTACTTTCTTCCTCGACATCAACACGATTCTCCAGTTCCGAAGTGCTCTTCTGGCGTCTTAAGAGTTTCTGCTTAGCTTGGCATCGTGGCAATTGAGATGCACAATCTCCATGTGTGTTCAGCTTGCATATCCTGCACCGCAATCCTTGTCTTGTGTGTCCTATTGCAATAAAATACAATACAAGCACACATACAAATTGTGGAAGGGAGAAAAAAAAATAGTAAAACATTTTATCATTATTTAAGAGGAGTTAGCAGTCACTGTTAAAAAAAAAATGTAAAATGTTTCAGAAAGTGAAAGCAAGGACCTAGCAGGACGTCGGTCGGACGATGGAGATGTATAAAAATGCAATAATAAGAGAATAAATTCTCAGATACTTTTTTTTTTTGTTGTACAAAAGCTATTCCCACGCTTTCGGGACTTTATGCATGATGCAATGAGCCTTGAGCTTAGACCGACCATAAATCTCTGGTCATAATGACGAAACAAATGGAAAAGGCGTTCAGGCGGGTTCATACTTGCTCGTAGATTATTAGCATTTGGCTTCTTTTTTTTTTAAGCTGGTGCAGTTTTGTATGCGCGTAAGTGCAGGCAGCATGATATTTAAGTGATAGTAGTTGTGTGCATATTTTTTTTTGTGGTGATACCAGAATAAAATTGAGTGAAATTTATTTTAACTTGATATTGGTAAAACAATATTTAAATGCTTAACATATTTTAAAATTGTGTATTTATAAAAAAAAATATCGAAGGCATTGAATAAATTGGACCTATTAAAACACATGCACGTGGGCGTGTTTATCAAGGAGTGGATAAGCTGACTTTGGTTAGGTAGGTATACAGATTCATAATCCTCCTGATATCTATGTAAGAAAAAATATCAGAGTCAATAAATTTCCTCGGGTATGGACAGATTTATTTAATGTTTAGCACTCGGGGCCAAATTTGATTTTGAGAAAAAAGTGAATCGTTTATTTATTCACTTTCACATTTTCCTTTCAATTCAGTGTTGAGGATATGGATAAATCGTTTTTGTAATCTTTTACAAGGCGTATAGAAAAAAAAACCTCTTTGAAACCATCGAAAAACCATATAAGCTAATTGTCGTTACAGCCAAGAGAGTCAAAGTATCACTGTTTAAGACCCTGACTTTCACGGTATTTCTCTGTGGTTCAGAGACTTGACCATGTCAAGACAGGATATGAAAGTGTTTTGACGTTTTGATTGAAAAATTGTTTAGAAAACTCGATTAATTCTAGAAAAATAAACCATATCCGTTTTGCTATTCTTTTAGAAAAAGAAGTAATTTCGCAGCGCTGTTAATTAGGCCCCAAAACCAAAAATAAAATAAGCCCCAAAAGTGGGGTGTTTTTTCGTAGCGAAATAAAGGCCAAATTGCCTTTGTGAAATTATGCCCCAAAAAATGAAGAGACCCCAAAATGAAATGAAAGGCCCCAAAGTCGAAATAAATTAAGAGCCCAAAAATGAGGCCATATGCCCATATGGTCATATTTGTCGCTTTACAAAAGTGTCATATGGACATTGAGGTTTAATGTCATGTTCAAACGCAATTTCTTTTTCGCCAGAAGAACCTGGTAAACACAAAAAAATTTAAATACTGTGGCAATCGAAATAGCGCTCATCGGAAAATAAGTTAATTTATAAATCTTCAAGGGGAAAGTGGTGCCTGATGTAGTAAAAAATCCTCCTGGAAAAAGATTCTTCCTCCATTCGTCAAAATTTTTTTCAGCTACGCTTTAAGTACCTATAGATTTGTTCAAGGTGCAAGTCTGGGTACACTGACAATTTTTTTGACGAATGGAGGAAGGATCGATTTGGGGTGTAAAAATTAAAAATTCGCGACCCCAAATTAATTCTCCCTCCATTCGTCAAAAAAAATTTCTATGTCCTCCCGTTTTCGCGGGATGGTCAATTTTCCGAAAAACTCGACTTAAAAGCAAAAAATACTTAAAAAAAAGTATTTAATACTTTTTCTCGAAAATCTAAAACTTACGGAGCAATTCGAAAATTTAGGTGATAAAGTCAATATTCTTATTCGTTTTGTTTCTTATAACTTCTAAGATACTACTACTATTTAACCACTTACTCAAATAGTATTTAATAGTTTTTTCATAAAAACGCACACAAACATAGAAAAAACGCAAAACCAAGAAAAAATCTTACATTCAAGATGGCGATGGCGGCTGCTGACCAAGACCAATTTTTTCGCAAACTCATTTATATGCTCAGAATCAACCCCCGTACAAAACTGCATTCAAACTTGGAGACCTTTAAAGCTTCTCTAAGATGGGCCATATTTCACTCTATTTTGACTGTACTAAGGTTTTACTCTGAAAACTTGTATGAAAAGCTCTCTTGTCCACTTAACGGTTAACGGACTTTCCCATTTCACTGATCTACCTAAGAATTCGTAAAATTAAAAAAAAAAAAAAATTGAAAAAGAAAGTCGGAGATAAAAGAGAACCCTGTAGAATACCAGATCTTAGGTTTGAAACTTTTCAATATTCTTATTGTATTAAGTGGTTCCAAAAGGAAATTTATAATCCAGCTAAAGAATGTATCTTCCATAAAATAAAAAAATTATTTCTAAAGTTAATTTTTCAGTAAATTTTACAAATTTATAAACTCCTTCTTTCTAAATTTTATTCTGGTACCATTTTTGCAAGCACGTCATGTACAACAACACAAATCATTCTTAAAATTATTACCTCGAAGTATCTGTGAACAAACGTCGCATGCGGTGATTTTCTTGTACGTGTACTCTTGCAGGTGATGACTTCCATCTTCGTTGGGTCGCAGTGGTTGAGAGGGTGCACTTCCTGTGGCACCATTTCGCCTAAATACCAAATAATAAATAATAATAGTAAATTTTGTCAGTATAAGTTGAATAAACGTGAAAAGGATAGCTAAATAATCTTTAGCATAGCAGATATACAGATACAAAAAATAAAGATAGATTTATGTATCTCTCGGTTGAGAGAAGTTGAGGACGTGTAAATATTATGTAAGAGGTAAAAGTTGAAGATACAATAAAGGTGTGGGATGTGGAACAATTCGGATAGATGCAGCAGATGGATGAATGAATTGGATTGTTGGTGAAGGGGTGAAGGACGGATGGAATGTCAGACATTTAATTATTATTGTTCCTTTAGAAGTTGGTTGGTTGGAGCGGTGCGCTCTGGCTGTAAAGTGGTGCGTTTTTCTTTTGGTGTTTAATAATAAGCTTGTGCCAAAGGCAAAAGGAAAGTGCTTAAGCTGTTTTAATTGGATTCGATGGTGCTTAAAATAAAAAGAAAAAAAAAAACGAAAAATCGATTTTGCCGTGAGGATGATGATGACGTTGATAGCTTTATAAATACTGCTCTGTCCCGATGCACAAGCAAAGTGTGGGATTCATAGTGAGTATACCTACCTATATGCGAAAGTGTGCTGCGTGTTCATCTACAAATAGTTCGTCTGATGAAAGGATTAAATTACCAACCATCGCTTTTCCTTTTATGATGAAAATTCTCAGCGATTGGGTTATTCTTTTTTTCTTTCCTTTTGCTTTTCATGTTTTTGCAATGTCTGACTTTGTGTATCTGATTTGTATCTTATAGTTGGTTTGAATGGAAAAAGGACATGTTGTCTGCAGATTCATCTTCATACACTACACTACACAACCTGCCTGATCCACTGGACAGATGGACAAATGAAATTTGTCCGTAGGGGACCATTCACATAATGTGCGGATGTCATGTGGTTTGATAGCTATCATGTCATTGAGTGGCTCTTAGTGGGTGGCATACGTTACTTTAACTGTCACATTGAAAGATTATTTTGACAATCATTTACAGTGACTTGTTGTTTGTATCATTTTAAGTATAAAGGGAAATTTTGCTTGATAATGAAAATAAATACCTACAAAAAATTCTAGACTCAATTTTTCTGTGCCGAAAAGGTTTTGGCAAATATACCATTAGACATGGTTGTATAATTGGATACAGATTCATGATAAAGGATTTTCTATTTAAATCTCTGATGCCCGAGTCTATCCAGGATCAGGTTTTGTTAGGCTAGCTTTATAGATACTGTAGCCATCTTAATGAATTTGAGAAGCAGTCTGACTATATAAATAAGTATCTAGATATAAAGGTAGATATTATGTTTTTGGTTTAGAGAGTCCTTCGGTATCCAATACCTCAAGTGAAAGCCATCAATTCAGGTTTTTATTTTCTTGTTTAAAATAAATGTTGTCTATGTTTGTTCGCAAGTAACTTTTCGAGGAACTTTTTTTTTTTTTAAATTAAGGTTAAGACAAATAATTTCAAGGTACCTTTCTGTTTCCAAAGAGACACACTTTGGTTCGTTCTCTTCATCTGCCTTTCTAGTTGTTTTTTATTTGAATATCTCTAAGGACTTTCTTAATGTCCTAAATTTGAAATAAAACCTTTTGCTTTTTCATTCATTTTTAACGCATTATTCCAGCTTACACTTAATTACTATTCATTCCGTAGAGTTAACCGCACACCTTTATATACAATCAAGCAGTGTGCTGTGCTCTATATTTTTATGTATGTATATATATGCATGTATTTATATAGAATTTTGTAAGATTTATTATGTATATCAAAACGTATTTCAGTTAAAGTTGTACCACTTGAAAATTGTCATGGTACAACAAACTGAAGTGCGAGTTAACAACAGTTAAAGAACATATCGTCGTCGTCGTCGTCAAAGTTGTGTTTTTTTGAAAGCTATACAAAACATAAAATTACAAAAAAAAAAAAAAAATTAACACTTTACGCGAATGAAATTCTTGAAGCGAAATCACTCACTCAACACACAACCGGAAGAAGTGTTCTTCCATTTTGTGTATAATTTCGCACACGCAAATAATGAGTCGCGCACCCACTTTAAACCAAACCAAGCCAAACCAACCAAACAACAGTATAGCGTCGCGTCGTCCGTCGTCCGTCGTTGGTAAGGTAGAGTCGCCAGGAACAGGAACACAGTAGTACGGAAAATAAGGAACAAAAGCAAAGGAAGGAAATGAGGAAACTAAAAACAAAAACCAATGGTTTCTTTCAAGTTAACGTTGGCAGGTGTCTAATAAAGTGTTGTATACTTCAAGTCTTGTGTTGGCTTAATGTAGAGAGTGATGTTGTGTCGCTTTGGTTGTGTTTTAAATAATGTTTTATTTTAATTGTGCTAAAAAGGATTTTATATTGTGTAAGTATTTATTTTCTATGGAAAGAGATTACACAGGCTTTTTGTTTTTAAAAACACACACACAAATAAAAATACAATGGCAACACTTATTGTGTTTAATCGTAATGTTCTTTTTTTTTTAAACAATTACTCGCTTAACTAGGGCGACATACAAAAATTAACACCGGAAATAACCTGCTAATATAACAAATACAGGGATAATGAATGCAAAATGGGAACAAACTACAAATCCATAATGAACTAGGGGAACGATTTTTTGAACAGAGTTGTTATAGATACTAACATAGGATGTGAAATGATTTTTTTGTTTTTTAAGTCAAATAAAATTGGTTTAATGGAGGATGTAACTACTTTGTTTTGTTTATCAAAAATAGTTTCCATAAAATACATATATAAGCTTAAATATAAATTTATAATTACATAATATTATTGAGTTGAGAAAATTCAAATATGAGTTTGTGAGGAAGGATTAATTTTGATGTTTTACAAATTTGTCTTCTTATTGCAACATATTTTGTTTTCTTATATGTTTTTCTAATACCTAATTAGATAATATGGTGTTGTTATTTTAATTAATTAATTAAATTTTCTATTAATATGAACAAAAAATTTGCTTTTGCCTATAATTCACAAAAAAAAAAGGAAATTTTTATGAGTTTCGTTAACTAAAGATGATCGCTGAAACTACTTAACTCTAGAACTGTGAAACTATTATGCCAACAATTTTGCCAAAGATTAAGAAAATATAAAATGCATGTCAAACTAGTTTACCAAATGATCGAAGGGATTGTATAAGCCAATAATAATAAATCAGAAGTGGGAGTTGTGATGCAAGAAATTTTAAAAGTTTTTGTTTTGAGAGTTCTTGGGAAAATTGTCCTGGAAAAAACTACAGCTATAGCTACAGCTACAGCTGTAGATCAAGTTCTCAATATATTGTGATTAACTTCAACTTCTTGCAGAACAGTTATTATAAGATTTGGGAGTTGTGCGTTTCAGTTCAGAATTGGCCTCAGATATGAACGTATTCAATGTTGGACTTTCGATTGATGGACGAAGAACTTCAAGTAATTTATAAGCTCTTGAAATTACAGAGATCTTTAAAAGCGAAACTTAAACTCAAAAAGTGTGATGAGATACAACAAGCAGGTTAAGATTGAAAAACTGCAATATCTACTACATTGCTGGTTACAAAGAACAAAGGCAGCGAAAAGTTTTAAGCACCGATCACGATATTAAACGTCGGCATCAGGGGGCTCAGAGCAGTCTGACTTGCACATACGTTGACGTAGACAAGAAAGATGATGCAAATAGAGCTTGTAGAGCTCTGACTCCAAGCAATCGGAGCCATTAGGACCGAGGTCAAATGTAGAATAAAATAAGCCACATTGCTAGCATTTTGCGAGCAAGATTACCAGTGGACTTTTTTGGTACAGTAGAAGTGGCAACTCTACGCAGTTGGGCCATCGGCTGGCAAGTCGTTATATTGTCTGATGTGCTTCACTTACAAACATCACTCGATCTCAGCCAGTTGTGAGCATTGTTTGTACTACAGTTCCTAGAAGATGGAGAGTCATATGCGGCTCTCAAAAGGCCCCCACATAACAAGCTCAGTCTTATTGTGTAACCAGTTTGTATGTCGGCCCGTTCATAAATGAATCCGTCTGATATGATATCTGATAATTTGTCTTTGTCTTGTTCCATAATTTTCTTCAATTCAATATATTCCTCCGAAGTGAAATGTGGTGAATTGAGGTCCACTTCCGGAGCTAAAACATCGGTCACGACTCACTATCTCTTCCATATTAGTTTAGGAGAGAGTATCAAGGAATCGATTTTGTACTCCTTTTCTATGTTCAATCACGAAGTCAAAATCTTTGATATTTAAACTCCAACAGGAATAACAGCCTCCAGGATTTTTTTTTTCATTAGCCATTTTAAACTTGCATGATTGGTGATAATAGTAAAAGGCTAGCCGTCAACTTATCTGATAGTACGATAATTTTTATGTCAGTTTGATTATAAATAAATCCATCTGATAGTTATGCAAATATCTTATAATTGGTCTTTTTGTCTTGTAATATAATTTACCTCAATTCAATATATTCCTCCGAAGAGATATGTGGTGAACTTTATTCAAATTCTGGAGGCACTACATTAGCCACGATCTCTTCCATATAAACTTGCGACAGATTATCAGAAACCAAATTTTGAGCTCCTTTTCTACGATCACGAAGTAAAAACCATGGATTTTTAAATTCCAACGGGCTAAACGGTCTCCAAGGTTTGTTGTGTCATTAGTCATTTTAAATTTGCATCATTTGTAATGATAGTAAAAAGTTAATCTTCAACGTATGCTTTGTATAAGAAAACTGATTGAACGGCGCCCTTAAGAATATAAGTTCAGTCACTGTTTAATTCCTTTAAGCGGAATTAATTAATTTTATGTATTCATGTATTCTACGAGTATTTCTAAAGGTTGTTATTTTTCTCATCATGTGTTTGAAAAACGATCCTCTTTAAACCTGAATATTGAATATTGACAAAAGAAAGAATGCAAAACGCTTTCAGTACGAATACATAGTAGAAACTGAGGTTTGTTATGATTTGGAGAAGCTTATTTAAACAATTGCATAATCAAATCGATATATAGTGAAAGTTTAAATATCAGACATGAAGTGTTTTCTTAACCGTTTTTCAACGCTTCTTTAAGTAAAATGTAAACACATAGAAATCATTTCTTTATTTCTGTCATATTTACAGCTTAACCGATGTGTCTTCGGAACTTTATTCAGGATTTAGCATTGAGGTTGACCGGTGGGCAAAGGAAAATTTTAAGAAATTGAATCAAACTCTATAAGCTAACTTTTGCCAAGTTACATTTTTACACACATGTGAAGTTATTCTGTAGATTTTAAGAGTTCAAACTGAGCAAATACTAACGGGCATTTTAGTAAGGACACGAAATAGAAAATAGAATTAACACAGAAAAGCGACTGGAACCCTTCTTGCTTAAAACACCCGAATTAGAAAATTGAGAGAGCAGAAACTTTTAATTCTTTCTTAATTGCTAATGCGTGTGTAAGTAAAGAGTCCATCATTAATTATTTTCAAATTAAGTTCTTCTTAAAATGTGCAGTTCAAATATGTTTGGAAGTTAAAGTGAATAAAATGTCAACCCTTTAGCTGAATAAGGAACAAAAATTAGAGAAAAGTTTGTATAGAATAGGATACATACTAATCTGGTTTACCTCTCACATCTTCTTTCATTCTTTCGTCAAACGATGTGACGCTTTCCTGAAGTAGGATAAGTTATATTATTCAAAAAAAAAAAAAAAAAAATAATAAGATTAGTTTTGTTCCGCAACCACTAAAAAACGAATTCAGGACCTCCACCTCTTGAAACATTACAAATTGAGCCAGTTATTATTTTATTGTAGAAGGTTGAATTTTGAAAGCTCTTTTGTTGTATTCTAAAAATAACCCTTGATATCAGGATAAAATGACGTGTTAAATTAATAAATGACGTGTTAAACTTAATGTCGATGTACTGGATCCCAACTATGTAACTCGATTCTACTTTTGATTCTATTCTCAAATCATTTCCGATTCTACTTTCAACTGGAACTATGTATGAAATGAGAATCGAATAAAATAAGTCCCAAAAATATCCCACAATATTTCCGATTTTCGAACGAGTCTCGCATTCTATTTGACTGATGAATTGAAAAAGGAGTCAATAAAAAATTTTTTTTTTGTGAAATATTTTAAATTAAATCAAGTTTTTGAATGAAAATATTAACTTAAGTTGTTAAGTTGGGGAGAGTAAGATAACTTTGGCGCCAAGAATTGATAACGGTAAAAAAAAAACTTTGAAGTGTGATTTTTCAAAACTGTAAAATAAAATACTACTTTTTGTTATAAAATTCGTTGCTCATATTAGTTTTAAATCATAACAGAAAACGAAATGATTTTATGTTTTCTGGTTTTTGAGAAAACTGGGCACGAGTACGATAACTATGGCGCCAATAATTCAAAGCTTTTTTTTACCTTTTTTCGCAATTTTTGAGTTAAAAGTCCGTTTTTTTAAAGACTATGCATAGGTTTCACTTGATTTAAAAAAACATCTAATAGAAAAAAGTATTGGCTTTAAAAAAAGATATAAAACTTAGTTGTAAGTATTACCGTTATTTTTTAATATTTGTTTTAAATTTTTGGCACTGTTTTTATAAAATTGCCCCTCCCGCCCAAACGGAGGGAGATAGACCCCCCCCATAGTAAAAAATGCTTGTATTGATCTGTTCTACAAAAAACAGTTATCACATCTTGGCGCCAAAGTTATCGTACTCGTGCCGTTAAGTTTTATCAGATTTGTTCCCATGGGAAGTAAATTGGAACAAGAAAAAACGCTATAAATGCAATACATTGTACTTTGTACAAAACACGGAGGTAGGTATAATAGTGCTTATCGCAAAAAGAATTATTAAAAATGCAAGTACATATTATTATATTAAAGCGATTACAGAGTGAAATGTTTTATTTTCAGTTTTGCAATAAAAATAGCGCTTTTAGGAGATGAATTTATGTGTTGATCCTTGAATTTTTTTTTGTAAAAATTGGTGCGTTTCGTCATTGTGTTGGCCAAGAACATTGAATTGAGAAGCTTTTGTGTTCGCACTTTTAAGTGAGTCCTTACGTTGAAAATGTATTATTGATTAGTTAAAAACAGTTAAATAAATATTAACAATTACAAAAAATATGTTTTCATGCATATTGTATGCTTTCGTTTAATTTTAAAGGATTGCTTGCAAACACATTTGCATGCGAACAATATTATGCGAATTCGAATGGTTTTGACATCTACTTTCGAATTAGGTAGTGCCAAATTTGCGAAAGGAAATTTTTTCATTCGACTTTCGTTTATTAGAGCGTTTTTATAGAATTACAGAGTTCGGATTTTGCGAATTCGATTATTTTAATTGTAGAATCGAGTTACATAGTTGGGCCCCTGTACATTTCATGATCATGTCAGTGAATGCAAACCTTAGGTCCTTAAGTTCTCTTCTCCATGCCAAACGGAGCGAACATTTAACGCAGACTTTGTTATTGATGGGATGAATGGATGGATGTCTCTCCAAATTTTATATTATGGCTGCCTTCAGATGAAGTATGAAGATGTCTTTGTAATTTAATTCAATAATTGAAAACAAATTTTTAAAACTTAAATTAAATTATAAACAGGATTTCACTTCGGGTTCGGCTGTTTAATTGCCTGCATTATCTTATAATCCACCTTTAATATTGTTTTCTACTTAAATTAAATATCCTACTTCCGTGTTCGAAAATTAATGTGAATCGAGTTTAATTATGCCAATTGGTTGGGATGTTGGAGAATGGAAAATATTTTTTCTACAAGCATGCATACACATGATGAGATAAAACTACCATGACAATGGTTAAGCATTATTTACAAATTGTGGATTTTTTTTTAACTTTATTTTAATTAAAAAAAAAAATACCGTCAACACGCACAACTCTTTGTATTCAATTAGGGTTATCTTTTTTATTTTGTTAAAAAAAATGTATGAAATGCAATAAAAATAATTAACACGTTTGGCTTGTCGTGGACTCTACTGGGGAAATGAGGCAAATTAAATGGGCGAATCTACTGAATATTGCATTGAACAGAACAGAAGGCCAACATGAAAATTATTAAACTATATATAATAATGCAACTACGATGTGGAAGCTGTTATGATAAAAATCATACTATGCAAATTTATACAGGATAACAACAATATTATTATACAAATTGTATAAACTATATTTTATTAGTTTTGTTTTTAGTTTTTTTTTTTGTAATCTTAACGATTCCATATAAAATTACAAAACAATTTAATGAACGACAATACAAGAGTAGCAATATGAATTAACAATTAAAAAAAATTGTATCAATATAATTTAAATTTTTATTTTTTTTATTTATTTAAAAATTAAAATTAAATTAATTCGGTTGTTACCTTAGGGTTAAAACGGTTGATACGGCGTGATACATTTGGTTTGATCGGGGATGACTTTTGATTTTATTATTTTTTTTTTATAATTATTTTTTTTTTGTTGCGAATTTGATTTTGTGGCAAAAATGATGTGGGGTGAAATTGAATAAAATTATTTTTAATTTAAAAAATATTTGCAACGAATATTGTGTGATTTAAATAAATTTTATTTTTTTGCATATAATGGGAATATAAATAAAGAAATAATTTTTGTTTTATTTAAATGTATTTACATAAGTGAATTTAATTCTTATAGTAAAATATTTCATTTTTATGGGCGATGTTTAAGGGGTTCACTATGTATATAATTTTCATTTACAAGGGACACTAGAAATTTTACCTACTTCTTTCATGTTAAAAAAAAATAGAACATAGGGTAAATTGGCTATAGTTATTCTAACATAAATTATTATAATATTTGTGTCCTTAAATTAGATACTTTTCCACTGTCTAAAATAGTCTAGAACGCAATACAAAACTTAAATAAGGTACATACAAATTTAAACTTTCCTAATTTTAAAACAAAATGCATTATAATCCTGGCACAATGAAATTATTTTTGAACACTATTTTGAACATTCACTTCAGATTTATTTGTTAATTTTTTTTTTAAATAATTAACGTGAAATTTAGCGATTATTTTTACACCTTTAAAGCCAATGCAAAAAAATACGTGTTCATATTCGATTCGATATATCTTTTTTTTGAATTTATTTTCATTTTTATTTTTTGCGTCTTCCTCTAATTTTTTTTCCATGAATTTTGCTGAATTTTCATTTTTAAATTTAAGGCGTTTAGTAAAAATTACTACCCCAATTGTTTTTTAATAATTCTTGGTGAAATTTCATGTAGCGAAATTTCAGTTAGCCGATTCGGTGCTGATCATTATTGATTTAAGTTAGAACTTACAGTCGCGATCCAAGCATTTAATCTTAAACTGATCATTGATTGATCACCAGATCACAAGAAAACTATCGTCATTTTTCATATACGTTACTTATGTTCAAATAAGTTTTTAGTTGCAATTAAAAATAAAATGAAACACATCATAGATGACTTTTGCAGAGGATGAAGATGCATGAAAACGCTTTACTTTATAACTCTGGCGACTGAGCAGTAGGTATTCCGTAAGAAATGCCTGGGAAAAAATTCTTGCAAAAACTAGAAAAACTCTCTTACGTTTGAATTTATTAATGCTTCCGTATAACTTGAATATTCATCGTTGGTTATGTCTTAAAATATGGTTTGTATAACAATAGATCTATATGGGTATTTATGTAAGAGTGGCGGGACCATCTTCCCACTCAGCTTACCCATTTTAACATAAGTGCAAAGACGAAGAAAAAATGTATCTGAACTGACACGTACATATATTCAACTTTAATTTTTTGTTCAAGGACAAAGAAAGTTTGACTCGCAGTCTAGTTCAGATTGCGTAAGTCCGTCCCTCTTTTAAGCTCCCACCAGGGAGTTTGCACTACATTCACCTGAAATTGTAGAATAATCATCATACGGATACTCATTACATTTAGGGTTGTGCATTATTTAAATATTTTCAATCTCGTAAATTTAAAATCTCTTTTTAAACAATAGTTGGAGAAAAAATCTAAAATTGTTCTTAAACATAAAAAAATGGAAAATTTTACGACTCCTTTGACGTGATTTTCTGCCGTTCGCTGTGTGGCTAGCTCGTCATGATATAAAATGTATTAAAATTAAAGGCAAAATTACAACAAGAATTCTGCTGTAAGTCAGTGCTTTCGTTTCTATTTCAGTGGTAGTGGTTTTAATTACTTGCATTCCACTCGTACCCCTCCTTCCTCGTTCAAAAAAAAAAAATTATTATCGGTACGTATTTACAGACGCGTTGGTTGGGGCAATTATTTCTGCTTTGCCCCATTTAAAAGCAATTCGGAATGATTAATTTTTGAGCTGATTACATACCGTTTCCGTGTGTCAAGTGCATATTTTTTAAAATAGGTGAATTATTAATTACATTAAAAATTTTGAAAATCACAAAAATTTCCATTTCCATTGAGGAATGATAGAAATAAAAAGATTAATTAGTGAATCAGATGTGGGAACTATGTATTTTATTTTTAAATGAATTAAGCTACTTTTTATACTTAGATATAAGATTATTAAATGCCTCTTAAAAAAAAAACATACAAACAAAAATATAAAATTATAAGTTTCTTTTCTTTATTTTTATTTCTAAGTCCTTGCAATAGTAAACTAATATTTCCCAGTCCAGAATTTACCATTATGTTTTGAAATTTGAAACAATAAAAGTTAAAGTTTTAACTACGAAGTCATTTGCATTTAGTTGGAATAAAGGTTTAATACTGAATAAAAGTAATTTGAATGAAAAGTAACTGGAGAGGAAAACCCATGCAAGATGAATGGTTCATGTAAAGATATTGTATTCTCAGATAAAATTATTTAGATAAGTGGTTGTCAGACAAAAATTTCTAAGGACAAACAAAAGTTTGTATAAAATTGTGGTTGCGGGACTTTTTCCAGATGATGTATTTAAGATACGAATTTAACTCCCCTTGAAGTATGGGTCGTTGGCTTGGCCATATCAATTCTATTGTTTACTAATTTTTTTTTTAGATACGAAACTAACTGACATAAACTAAAATATCAGATAGAAAAATTATTCAGCGAGATAGTAAACGATTCATATTTTGTTCTATATTTTAAACCTTGTTTTAAGATTAATCAATAGTTGAATGGATCTGTGAGCTAAATTCTTAGGTCACTACACTTTTTACTAATGTTATGGTTGCTGTACCATAATTTTCAAACAATTGAATTATTTTCAATTTTTTTCTAATGTAGGTAAATTACAATAAAATGGATATCTAGTTCTCTTTTTATTTTTACAGGAGACGACTGAGTAACACGAACTTGCTCAGGAAATAATTGAGTTGTAAACGTTAATACATATAATATGTATTTCTTCAAATGAAAAATCAATGAAGTTTTTTAGGCTTCGCGATAATATAATATGAGGATAATTGCTAATAAATGGGCGCTAAGTCAAAGTGTCCCTAACATGTGCCAATGTACCCCTTAATGTGATATAAATTTCATTTAATAATGAAAAACTTATATTTTTTGTAATTCTTAAAAACAAGTTTTGAGATTAAAATTAAACATGACATTACGATTGTAGGGAAGTCGAAAAAATTTGGTCCGGAAATCATGTCTGTCAGTCTGTATGTATTGACAACTACATCCTAAACTTTTCTTAAAACATGATAAAAAATATTCTTTTAGGAGAGTGCCTGGAAATTTTCCTTATTTTGATTCTAGGTCTTAAAATAACAGTATGTTACCGATAATTCCATTTTTCTCGAAAAAAAATCGGACCAATTTTGATAAAATTTTATATTTTTTTTTACGTCCTATTGCAAGGTACCTGCATAAGGATGGTACTTTTTCAATTATGATTACCCTTTGAACTACTGAACCGATTTTGACGAAATTTTATTTTCTAAATTTTCTACTAAGTCTGATTAAAACTGCAATAAAAAAATTTAGTAAAGAGTTTTTTCTAAAACGTTAGTTTTATGAATTCCATATTTCTCTAAAAAAAATCCTATCAATTTTAATAAAATTTTATACACGTGTTTTTTTCCATCAAACATAAATCTTTTTCATTTATTTCAGTACCACAAAACTAGCAGTGTTTGAATTTTTAATAAATTTCTTAAATTATGTATTTCTTTAATCTATAACCTTCTAATGGTGGTGTTCTTCGGCATCCTTCTTCTTAGATGTGGCAAATTTTGCTTTGTTTTCGGGACAGTTAGCATAAGGTTATGAATCTTGGAAATGAGACAGCAAAGGTAATATTTCCAGACCCATTGGTTCTTAAGGTAGTATTTCAATGGAAATTGAGCTATTTTAGCATAGAATTTGTAGGGAAATTTCATGGAACTACCCAATGGCTTCTTAACTGCTTTTTCGGCCATTTTTAATTATTATTTGTCTCTTTCCTGATGAACCACAAATCGAACGAGCTTTATTGTCAACGGTTAAAAGTCGATGAATTTCTCAGTCGTTAATAAAAATGTAACTTGCCACGAGAGGAAGTTTTTGCGATCCGTTGTGTCATACATTTTTTATCAAAATATTAATCTGAATGTACAAAAGTTATTCTTATTATTTGTTTTTTATTAATCATGGTCTGCCAGTTAAAAGACTTGCAAGTAAAAGTGTTTCAACTAGACTCATACCTAACATCACTGTTGTTTAGAGACCTAGAGTATGAATTGAAAATACGTTCGAATATATCACTCTCAAAATTATCAAAACAAAGTTTAAAATAAATTGGCCTCGAAATCACTACATTTTTGAGAATTTTTTTTTTTTCATTTTTTTAAAAGTAAAAGTTTAAGAATCTAAAACAAGATTTATCCCTCATATTATTTTATGAATTCTTTTTCCAAAATAATTCATATAAAATCATAATGAAAGTTGTTTAAAATATTCAATAGAAAACCTTATTGGTTTGCAACAGAAAAAGTTTTCACCGCATACAAGAAGGTCAACATCATCATCAAAATCCACATCATGATATAATATTTACCCTCTTATTCGATACTGAAAGCTCTTAAATAAATTACATTTTCCTCAAAAAAAAAAATAAACTAGAAGATTTATTTAGTTTAGTGGTTTTATTTTATACTCATCTAAGTAAAGATATATATTTATCTACACGTGATAAAACATAAAGAATATTTTTTTGCAGTACCAGCAATAATATTTATTCCGACAAGCCTTTTCTTTCCTTTATAAAAGTAGTGGATAATAAAAATAAAATACTGGGGTCCAACTATGTATTTCGATTCTACTTTTGATTTTATTCGCAAATTTTTTCCGACTGTACTTTTAACTGGCACTATGTATAAAATGAGAATCGAATATTTCCGATTTTCGAACGAGTCTCGCATTCTATTTGACAGATGAATTGAAAATACAATTTTTTTTGTAAAATATTTTCAATTAAAGCAAGTTTTTGAATAATTATATTAATTAACCATTGTAAATATTGTTGTTGTTGAATTTTGTCAGATTATTTTTCAATTGGAAACAAATTGGAACGAGAATAATACGCTATAAATGCAGTACATTGTACATAATATGAAGATGGAGGTAGGTATAATAGTGCTTATCGCTAAAAGAATTATTAAAAATGCAAATATAATAAAATAATTCTTTTCAGTTTTGCAATACAAAATAGCGCTTTCAGAAGATGAATTTATATACATATGTGTTGATCCTTTAAATCTTTCTCGAAAACGGCTTATACGATTTTGATGAAACTTTGTGTTATACTTGCAAGGCTCTGAATATAAGTGCATTTCAGGATTTTGGCTAAAAATGCACATTACGAAGATTTGGTGTTAACGGCTTCTTGCAAATTTGACCGGAACTTCAACGGAATGGCTAATCTGATTTCATTTTTATTTGGTACGGTGGCGCATAAATAAAATATGCAGCACAAGATGGCGTTTTAAGTTTTTAGCTAAACAACATAAAACGAATAATATGATGATACATAATTTCATTAATAAAAATTTTTGTAATCCCATAGTTTGCAACAAGAGCAAGTTCGTGCGATCCAGTTTTTTTCTGTGGATTAGGCTTATTGGGAAAACCACAGAAAAATAACGCAAAAAGTGCCAAATACTAGTGTACAAGTGCAATGTTGTCTAAAAATTTGTTACATTTTAACACTTTTTTCTAGAAATACGTTGATGGTAGGTACGATGAAAAAAGTGTAAAGACCTTTTTTTTTAGAAAATCATATAAGCTACAATTTTTACCTAAACACTTTTTTTTTGCAAAAAGTTCATAGTTACCGAGAAATATGCAAAAAACTAATGTTTGACCCCTTCCCCCCCCCAATAAAAAATTTCACTCCGGGCCAAATCATAGGTACCTACTTTTAAGGATTTGCTCAGGACATAAAAACAAAGGTCTCCAGCAAAATTCAGCTTTGTCCGAATTTTTTCGAAGTAAAATTCTAATTTTCTTGGGCTACAGTTAAAAATTTTAAATAAGAGCTAAGCATATAAATTTATGTAAGCCATAGACATCAATTTTAGTTTTGCATTAGTTAGGAAAATTTGTATCTATTTAAAAAACTTATAAAATATTTGAACAACAACAACAATTCAGTAAATTTTGGAAATAATAAATTCCATACAAAATATAGTTTATTATTACTGAATAATATAGATACTATATATAAAAACTTTTAAAAGAAATATAATTTGGCTTTAGGTTGCAAACTAGTTGCAAAAAGGTTTCTTTTGATCAATGATACTGCAATAACAATAGTGGTCGTTATATTATAACATATACTTACATAAATCTTTTTTTTAACATAATCTTTTTTTAACAACTACTTACAAATATTATCACTGCCCTTAATTAAAACTCTTATATTAAAAAAAAAAACAAAACTATACTCTGAAGTGAATGCACAAAAAATGTAACAATAAAAATCTATCCAATTTGTTCGACAAAGTTGATTTAAGGTCCTTTTTGTTTCTATTTTCTATCCTTATCTACTATCCCCCTTCTCTATGTAGGACTCTCTGCCATTATACGTATCTTAATATTTAATCCAATTAATCCAACTTTTGTTAGATTCTCTATATATCTTTATAATATAAGTTATAAAAAGACAAGTGCACTATATATGTACACTTTTAAGGCGATAAACATAATGAACATAAATTGAAAATGATAAAATCGATAATTCATTAAGTCCAGATAAAATATATCTATATATATGTAGATACTTTATTTAAATAGAACTTCACTTTTAAACGTTTAAATTATTTATCAAATTACATAAACTAAAATTATTACTTACCTATCTGGCTGTGCTGCGGAACCAGAAGCCGGCTTTAGGCTTCTAAATGCTTTCAGCCACTTTGTTTTCATCGAAGATGCACTTGCAGCTGAAAGTTTACGCTCCCCTCGTGGTGAACCTGGATCTAGCTTGCTCAGGAATAAATCTTTCTGCAATTAAAATAAAAGAAAAATGCATTTTTACTTTTGTGTCATTTTCAGAATGTATGTGCAGATATGCAGAAAAGGGTTACGTTTAGGTGACACTAATTATAGAAAACGATTAACGCTTGGGAAACTTTACAACATCGAAAATTGTGTTCAACCGAACGACAATTTAAGTAAAAGTTTTGTGAAAACCAAGAGGATTAAGTTTCAAGTCAATTGGTTTCGTCGTTATACCTACATGTGGGAGGTTATATAGAATGATATTGGAATGAAATGAGGTTAAGTCGAGTCATGCATCATGTTCGTGTTGGTGCGGTTGGTGTGGATTGGATGACAGTTTTATTGGTTTTCAATTAAATTTTGTCCTCGAAGAAAATGACTGCTTTTAGGAAATTAAAACTAAAAATAAATCGGTTTATTTTGAAGTTTTTTTATATTGTAATTATTTTCAATTTGATTGATTTTACTCTAGTTACATTTTTTGGTAAAAAAGAAGAAGGGTATGGGAATAGTCAGATAAGGCAAGCAATCAGACAATGCATTCTTCTTGTTCACAAAAACTTTCACAGATATAGGAAAACTCCATCTTTATTTTCTATGGTGGTATTGTAGTTTCCTTCTCAAAACAGAAAGGGTCTACATTTTGTCAGCGAACACACAAAAAACATGTTGCACTGCAAGTATTTTTTTATGTGTTGAAAAAAGGCATATATATCAATATCAGTTGATTAAAAAACTGTACATTAGGCGATCAGTGAATCGCATGGGTTGCAAATACTTAATTCAGTCTTACAGCTTTACGCTTGGCTTTTAATCCGCAAGAGTTGTGAAATTATAAATTGGATTATAGTTGGTGAACATATAGTGAATCAAGAAATTTAATTCACATAATCCAGTAACTTTGAAGGTTGATCTGTCACAAATTAGGTACTAACAAGTTGAAACCACTTGTAAAATTTTGTATTTAGTGAGTAAAAATAGAGAAAAAAGTTTATATTTTCGGACTTACCGTTAAGGTAGTTGATTGTTATTTTTTTTTTCAAATTGCTAATAACTGAAATATTTTGTTCGCCTATATGCAGCACATCTAAAATTCTGTCAAAATCAAATGTATTTTCCAACCCCAAACAATGTTTTTTTTTTGAAGAATCTAATTTGTAAACCTTAATTAACTAAACTATGATTTTTTAACTTGCTCTTTATAGATAGAAGGCAAGTCTTGGATTCGTGTCAAAAAAAGTTTTGAGATAACAATCAAAAATGACATTTCGATGATAGATAAGAAGAAAAAAGTGGATTCAGCAATTCTGTCCGTCTGTCTGTCTGTCTGTCTGTCGGTCTGTCTGTCTGTTTCGGCAACTACAGCCTAAACGGGTGAGTGGATTTACTTCAAATTTGGTATGTATGGTTTTAAGATAATACGCACAGATTTTATTGTAGGTTACTGTAAGTCTAAAAATAACGGTACCTCTATGGCATAACGGTTATCAAAATTGTATTTTTCTCGATAACGGCTCCGACGATTTCAACCAAATTTCACATGTGTAATAAGGTGCAGAAGGTCTATAAAATTGTAAAAACAAAACTTCAAGAAAATTCGCTTAACGATACTTGCCATATAACGGTATTTTTAAATTTCGATTATCTCAAAAACGGCTTAAGCGATTTGAACGAAACTGAACACTGAAATTGTCATAGCTGTTTAATATAATATGGCTGAAAATTATTTTTCAAAAATGATTTTGTTAAGTCTTAAAAAAAATTTGAAAATCTGTTTTTGTGAATTCAATAATTCAAAAACTAGTAAACTAAAGTTTTCGAACAAAATATTTTAAAAAAATCGATTTTTTCGAAAACCAGTCTAACGATTTTGAATTTTTTTTTTAAACTCACATTTAGTAAAGAAAATTTTTTGTATACTTTGATTTTGGTTTGAATATTTTTAAGATATGGTTTTCAAACTTAAAAATAAAATTCATACGTTTTTTTCGTATATTCCGTTTGTACTTTAAACCCTCAGGTAATTTGTCACAAGAGCAAGTTTGTGCGACCCAGTCGTGCCCTTTATTCTTACTAGAAATTGTTTTAATTGTTGATTTTTTTGCTATTTGTCTTTGTTATTTTATCCAATTAGACTTCCGGTGATAAGAATACAATTAAATTTTTTCTACTTTTCTCGAAAAAAATACGATTTATTTTGAAATAAATTTGTATGGGTGAATTTTTGCCAACAGGCCGTGACTTTTTTCAGCAGAATCATTTTCCGAGGTAGATTGTTAACCGCACCTATTATAGAACCGTATTTTGTTGATACCGATTATCTTTTAAACGGCTGCATCGATTTTGACAAAATTTAATATTTTAAAATGTCTGCTAAGTTTGATTAATACTGCAACTAAAGATTTTAGAAAAAATTATGTATGCAATTTATGTAAAGATTCGTTCTTAAATGTTAAGTGACTTGTGACTTGTTGCCATACGGTGATGTTTTGCATCGGACATTTTTTCTCTTAAGAAGTTTATTAATGGCACCCATGGGTAGCCCGCAATTAATGTCCCTACAATGTCCACAAAAAAAAACTTTTACTTTTGCTCTGCAAACTAATTTTATTTTAATATGGACTAAATTAGGACTAGGACTAAAATGTTCAAGTGTAGATTTTTGTTAAAAATTTTATCAATGTGGTTCAATTTTTAGAATTGGATAAAAAAATTTGTAGAAATGGTAACAGACGGAAATTCTGAAATTTTCTTGTTGCCTTTAAGCCAAATCAATACTTTTTATCAATTAAAATTGCAATACTCAAGCATTGAATAAATAATGTTTATATGTATTTACGCAATGACTCAAGTTTTTTAAAGACTCCGGACTTGACTTAAAAAATGATCTGGTCAAGGTTATGACGGATTTTCTACAATGGTAGGATGTGAAGGAGGTGTTGTTAAACTTATACAAAGCTAGTATATCCGAAAGCTGTATTTGGTCACTGTGTTAGTCATAAATTAAATTTAGTAATGAAAATGATTTTTGAAAAGGCTGAAAAATATCAGAAGAAACTATGGTATTGAAATAAAATTGATGCTTGAATCTAATGGCTTTAACTAAAGCGGACGCTTTACCATATATGCAGAGTATTGAACATCACAGAACTAATTGTGGCATTCATGAGCCTCTCACGCGGATGAGTAAATTATTAAACTTAAACTATATTTTTATAGGTGTTACTTTTAATAAAAATAAATTAAAAACTATCTTCAGAACCAGTCCTCCATACGATCGTAATAAATTCTTCTGTGTCATATTGTAATGTTGTTTCGTTTTGAATTTATGTATAGGTAAGGTATTCGTGTTTGAACGTGCAAATGTTTTGTTTTAGATACATTGTGCTTAATTATTATGTGTTGAAAAAGGGTTGGGGTCGAAATTCTGCCTGGGTCAAAATTATTTTTCTAAAAATTGTGCTTTCAAAATTGTGATTTTCATAATTATGCAAATAATAAAACAAACAAAAAATAGAATGGAAAAGTATTAAACGCTTTTTAACATTATACATTTAAATTTTGTATTTTATCTCTTCACATTATATATTTTGTGGAATAATACTTTATTAAAATTTTGAAAAAGAGTCGAATCTTTTATTTTAAAAAAATATCTGAATGAGTTCATAATTAATTTCCAATTTATCATTTTAAACTAGATTGCGAATTTAACTTTTAAAAAATATTTTAAAACAACCAAACCATCTTCCCCATCAAAGAAATTAGCTTAAATAATTGTAGTGTAATAACATTCATTCAAAAAGCCACAACCAAAACACTAGAGACAAACAAACAAGCACGTTTTCATTGATACTTAATATCATAGTAAAACGATGTACACAATTTTGTTGCCCCCTTTAGTCAACAAAAGCTAAGTTCAAAGACATCGTTTTGACTACGTTGCTTTGTGAGTGGCACTGAATGTATTTTGTTACACTACTCCCGAATGCAAGTTTGTCATCATTAGAAATGAGACGACTGCCCCAATAATTTAATTATGAGTAGCAGAATGCTGATGCATTCTTATTTGTAATATAGTTTTTAACAGGGGATATCCCAAATAGATTTGTAATGTAATTTAGGTATAAATAGCTGTAAGAAAATATAAATAAATTAAGTTCCATTTCATAGACTGAAGGTGTTTATTTATTTTATTAAACTGCGGCTCTCTAGCCATCCATTTGAAGCGAGCTGCGCTTAAACAGCAAAAGTAGGCTAGAACATTACATAATTCAATAATTAATTAATAAGTTAAATTGTCATTACGTTAGTTACTTCTTCTTTTTACTTCGAACAAAAGTTATTCAACAGTGTATTTAAAAAAAAAATGATGTCAAAATAATAAAAAAAACTTAACGGTGCGAAGTTTATTTTTTGAGATTGGGCTGATATAGAAATGGATCTAAGGACCGTGCAAGAAAATCATTTGTGTCGTTGGCTTAATCAATTTTAACTTAACTCAATTTTATATTCAATAAGGATGACTTTAATCAAAATTTAATAACAACATTTTGCAAAAAAAATACTTAACATTTTAATTTTTTTTAAGTTTTTTTTTGTTAATTTATCTCAATTCTTTTTTGCATTACAGTGCCTTCTAAAAAAGTCTAAATCTGGGATTGAACTCAAACCTCTTACATGAGAGCCTCTATGCTTCAAGGGCATTGAACCCATAAAGACCTCAACCAAGGTAGCCTGTATTGTATAAAACGACGTTTTCAAGTTAAAAACAACATCAACAGCAAAAGAAGAAGAGTGTTATAACTTAATATCTGACACAGTTTCCCAAATAGAATAATCAAAATAAATCAAAAACTCTTAAGGGAGAATTTTTGCATACACATAATATGTTAAATATTACACATTTAATTTAGTTGAATTTCTAACAATCAATAATTGTTCGCATCTTAGAGACAATATAATGAAGTTTAGTTTTGTTTTGAGATTAATTGCGCATAAAATTAACAAATTCAAAGATAATCATAAATCATTTATGCATTTTAAGACCGAAATATTTCGCATTGTCTCTTAGCAAGTCCATTAAATTTGTATATATATTGGAGAAACAAAAAATCCCATCATTCACTCAGAACACACCGCATTCAGCCATTAAACATTTCCTGTCAAATACAATATCCATCCACCCATCAGATAGATTTATAATTTCCCTTCATTTTGAAATATTCAACCACATTGCGATGCAAATAATAACAATCGACTTCCAAACTGACACATACCATAATATTCCCATAAACACCACATCCAACATATCCCAGCATCAAGCCTGTTTCCCCATATATCCTTATAAATATTCACTATCGCTGCCTATGGTATTCAATCAAACAAAACGTTAAATCCACTTGCCACGCCTCGTCTGTCAGACCCAAATGACCAAGAGATAAGGTTATAATAATAATTTCGTTTAAAATGGCAAAAGGCTTGAAATGCAAAGCATTTCTGGTAATATCCTGTTTGTGTGAATGTGTTTGGTTGGTTGAACACTGGACTGATGAGTATGTACTGAATCCTTTAGTATTATCGGGCAAAACTGGCGTTTTGTCAGATGTTAATTGAACTATCATGGGATAGAGAAAGAGGTATTGCATTATGAAACATCCATTATGAGATTGGGCAATGGGGTTTTACCATAAAATTACTTTTTTTTTGTTTCATTAGCTGTTCAGCTTTGCAATGAGAAGTGCGGCTTGCAACATCACTGTGTCATTTCTAATTATTGATTTAAATTCCATATGTGCTGCTCACTGCTCATTTGGTGAGCCGGAGAGAAAATTCCGGAAACCACCTCGTTAACATTAGTTTATGAATGTCGCCATGAGAGTGCGGTAGTGGTTTTGACCATAAATGCAATGTAATAATGAATATATTCACATTAATTGAGCCAGAAACCATCGACATCAAGTTAGTTGTTTCAATAGGGAGTTTTTTTTTTATTTAAAATATATTGCACACATGAGACAAGGATAATTTTATGCAGGAAAAATGAAGCGAATGTTGCCAATACAGCTTGTTTAAGACAATCTATCGGATGAACATACATCGATAAGTAACTGAGCGTTAAAGTCAACATGACAGTGAAATACTTACTTGCGACTATTTGTTTGTCCCAGGGATTTTGTCGCAACTTGAACTTCGGCCAGGCTACTCCAGACTTATTTGTTTGTGATTTTTCAAGAATAAGTCTCAAGAAGTTTATAAAGAAAACATCAGATAGAAGCGCAACAAGTTCTATCCGAAGTTTTGAAATAAAAAAATGCGATATGACAGCCCAAATATTTATACAAAATGGCGGAGCTTCATTTTCAAATTATAAAGAAAAAAAAACTATTTGGCCAAAAACATATGATAATATATAATACGGAACATGAATTTTACCAAAATTTACTAAGAGACGATTCTGGTTCTGTGAAAGAATTAAATAAAAATATTTTCATTCCTTTCGCCTTGTTCTGCAAAAAAAAAAAAAAAAAATAAAACCATATGACAAAAATGTTAATATAAAAAACTTTTGTTCCCAATATTATTTGCAAGTGAATTGTTCTATTAAAAGAAATTCGAAACTTCTAAAAATTTATTCGATTAACTTTTTTTACAGAACCAGAACTTCAATTAACAATAACGAAGAAATTATAAAATAAGTTCTTCACAGCAGTGAAAAATATTGAATTCATCACTACGTTTTTATTCACTCGAGAATCGTTTTATTGTGCCAAGTGAAGGTTAGGTTAGGTTAGGTTAGGTTTAGTGGCTGTCAGGAAGACTACTGACACACTTAGACCACAGATAGGTCCGTTGTGATACCACGAAAAGAGCGAGGGAGTATTTCTTTAATTAAACCAGTTGGAGCTTCTTATGAAGCGATGTAAAGATAGAATATCAACGTTCGACATATCGCTTGGATCGTCGAAAAAGAAATTACCCAGGTGTAATTTACGTCTTTGGGAGAGAGCTGGGCATGAACAGAGAAGATGGGTGATAGTCTCCTCCTCCTCCTCGTCCATGCAGCTTCTGCAAAAATCATTAGAGAATACGCCAAGTCTTATGGCGTGTCTTCCTATGAGGCAGTGTCCGGTTATGACACCAATTACGGAGCTAAGATGTAATCTGCTCATAGATAGCAGACATTTAGTACGTTTCTGATCTATTTTTGGCCAGATTTGTTTTGTCGCTACGCAGGTAGTAGTTTTTGTCCATCTTAAATTTGTTTTCTCTATGGCATCTAGTTTTAGCATGAGTTTGCTTGTAGCGATAGGTATACCAATATTCACCTTGTTAGGTAAAACCGGTAGTAGGGTTCCATTTCTGGCGAGTTCATCGGCTTTGCAGTTTCCCTCAATGTTTCTGTGTCCCGGCACCCAGAAAAGGTGAATATTGAACTGTTCTGCCATCTCCATGAGAGATGATCGACAGTCGCGGGCAGTTATTGAGTTTGTGGAAACAGCACTGATTGATTTAAGGGCTGCCTGACTGTCTGAAAATATACGGATATCCGATACAAATATCACGTTTTCCCTTAACCAGGATAATACCTCTTTAATCGCCAGAATTTCCTCTTGGAACACGCTACAATGGTCAGGGAGACGGAAGGAGAGACTTAAATTTAGTCTGTCTGAGTACACGCCACCACCAACCCCATCTTTAGTTTTTGAGCCATCAGTATAAAAATGAACTGATTCATCTTTCAAGAATCTCTCATTTTCCCAAGTGGATCTTGGTGGGATGGTGACTTGAAAATTCTTGTCAAAAACTAGCTGGGGTATAGAGTAGTCGGAGTGACTTAGTTTTGGTCCGAATGCTTTCAGAATAATGGAGTGACCAATTGAGTTATCGGTCCATTGAGAGATGGCTTTGAGACGAACGGCTGTGCTTGCGGCCGTTTGTTTGCTAAAAATATCAAGGGGTACGAGATTAAGTAGAATGTCAAGAGCAGCTGAAGGTGTCGAACGGAGAGCTCCGCTAATACACATACAGGCTGACCGTTGGACTTTACTTAACTTGTCACGATATGTAACTTTGTCTAGGGAAGTCCACCATACTGCTACCCCGTAAGTTAGTATCGGTCTGATGACCGCTGTGTAGAGCCAGTGGGTTATGTATGGGGATAAGCCCCATTTATTTCCGATAGCTTTTTTGCAAGAGAAGAGTGCTAGTGTGGCTTTCCTAACTCTTTCCTGTATATTTGCTTTCCAGTGTAGTTTTTTGTCCAGGATAAGACCTAGATATTTAACTTCATCTGAAAACCTTAGTGGAGTTCCCGTAATTGATGGGGGACTTATTTGGGGAATTTTATATTTTCTTGTGAAGAGGACAAGTTCAGTTTTGTTTGGGTTTATACCCAGTCCGCATTTTTCTGCCCATTTAAGCATTATATTTAGAGCATTTTGCATTAATTCAACGAGAATTTGAGCATGTTTTCCCGATATTGCAATGGCAACATCGTCGGCATACGCGATCACTTTGAAACCTTCTTTTTCTAGGCTTTTTAACACCTCATTTACGACTATGTTCCATAGAAGTGGGGAAAGGACTCCGCCAAGTGAAAGTGAATCGAAAATGTGAAAGCAATGCATGAAAATCCAATAAACTTTGTTTATAATGATTCTTCGTTAACGAGCTCTTCTGATATCTGTAATGCATTTTCAAAAAAATTTTAGTAACTCTTTTATTGACACTCGTGTCGATATTGATGTTGAGTTCTTTGAATATTTGCGTGACTGTCCTCAAGTTACTTTTAACGACGTTTCGATGGAACATGACAAAATTTTACATTTTCTTTCATTGCTTCAGATGACTACTCTCCAGGCTCAGATGGCATTCCTCCTATTATACTGAAAAAATGTAGCTCCATTATAGCTTTTCCTCTTCAACTACTTTTCGAGCTATCCCTTAAGTCGGGGAAATTTCCCAGTGTATGGAAAAAATCATTTATTACACCCGTTTTTAAAAAGGTTAGTAAGTCTGACATAAAGAACTACAGACATTACAGGTTTGTAATAGTATGATGTTTTTCTGCAAAAATATTATCTGTAATCAACAACATGGATTTATGCAGAGGCGGTCAACTGTAACGAACCTTCTAACATTTTTACACAAGTACTCCAATGCTTTGGAAAACGGACAGGAACTAGCATTTATACCGACTTTTGACCAACTTTGTCACGACATTATAATTTTTAAACTTAAGGCCTTTGGATTTTCTCCTGGATTTATTGATTGGATATATTCTTATCTTTAAAATAGATCCTACCAGGTGAAATACAGAAAAACATTTTCAAATCCTTTTACTACCAACTCTGGAGTACCGCAAGGAAGTCATGTAGGTCCCATTCTTTTTATACTTGCTATTAATGATGTAACATCATGTATTCGCAATAGTGAAATTCTGGTTTTTGCTGACGATATGAAGATTTTTAAATATATATGATCTAGCGGTGATCGTGTGAATCTGCAAGCCGACATTGATAGCTTTTGTACTTGGTGCAGCAAGAATGGATTAAACCTTAACCCAACGAAATTTCAAAGTATGACTTTTTCAAAGAAACGAGTACCAATCATATTTGACTATAATATTTCACAACATACATTGTGCCGTGTTGTTAGTTTTAAAGATCTTGGAATCGTCAAAGTGTAAGAAAATTCAAGTCTAGATTTCACAGAGCACATCAACTCTCTTGTTAAAAAGGCTAACTCAATGTTAGGCTTTGTAAAAAGATGGTCCAAAGATTTTCAAGACCCTTATGTTACCCTATCTTTATACAATTGTTTCGTTCGTCCGCATCTGGAATACGCATCGCAGGTATAAACTCCGTTCTATGATGTTAAAAGATCTAGGATAGAGGCAGTTCAGCATAATTTTGTTTGTTTTGCATTAAAAGGTCTTCCCTGGACAGATCCTTATAACCTTCCACCTTATGAACACCGAATTCAGCTTCTACACATTCAGTCCTTGTTACAGAGGCATGTGAACAACGATATAGTTTTTATCCACCAACTTCTTTCGGGCGCATTAGATGCACCTGATTTACTTACTTGTGTTGGACTCATTTATCGTGGGGGTGCTCACCATCTGCGTAGCTCTAAGCTCCTTATGAACAGGATTTTATTCGATTCACTTTTGCAGTGAATGAAAACGTTGTGGTGAATTCAATATCTTTTGCTGTTGTCAATAATTGTTGTTGTATTTTCATTGATCTAGTGAATGATGGGATCCAATAATTCTGGTTATTTTAAGAAAATGAATCGAATAAATCGTTTTCACATTCACAATCATGCATTGCTTTCACCTTTTCGATTCACTTGGTATCTACAAAAAAGTGATTAGCTTTTGTTCAGTAAAAGGAAATGAAGTGGTGAAATTGTTGTTATATCTTGTTGGTTGGGTGGGACTGGGACACATGGACGCCAATTTAAGTGAAAATGAATAAAACTTTATTGTTTCAAAAATCCTCAATCACGGTCTCCATAGTTTAAATGTATAAACTGACAATTTCATATTTTTAAATGTTGAATAAACAAGTCTACTTGCGATCAGTACCTAAAAGTACTGTTTTAATTTCCGAAATTTTAGATTTTTATTCAAATGATTGTTCCAAAGAAAATTTTGTGTAACATGCCTTTTTTTAAATATGATAATTTTTGAAATATTTATAATGAGTAGGTACGAGTTTTCTCAGGTATGTTAATTTTGACTTGTCATATTATCTATTACTTTTATTGTACTCAACTCAACATAACAACACCTTGTTTCTTATCCTTCATTTGCTAAAAGTCAAAGCAATGACTGACGACTTCATCGAGACAACTTTTTTTTTAATTAAATCGCAAATATACTCATATATAGCTATTACCTTTTCTCATACAATGACACCCCGGAAAGTGTAGGAGAAGGATTGAGCAAAATATAAACCATTCTATTCTATGCATATTTTAAAGACTATAATAATTTGAATTGCTAAATGATACAAAACTCACATATGTTTAACCTATAGATAGAAGTATAATTTAACCTTAGTGTGGTGTTTATACTATGTAATTCCAAACATCCTCTCAATAATAGAGAAATACATAAATATATATACGAGATACATTCATTTCCAGCAAAAGCTCTTCGCTATCTGAAAATGATATTTGTTGCAACATAAGAATTCTCTTTCTGCAGACCCCAGGTGCACAAGTATACATATATAACATTATAGTTATTCGACTTTACCTCTATAAATTTGCATTTTCAACTATACCAACAAACACAATTCGTATCATACTGGTGTTTATCTAACGAATAACAACCCTCTCTGTCCAAAAGTATCTGACGAACGATTGTTATCTGCAAAGTTGATTTTAATCATATTCTCTATCAAGGCACATCAGTGAAGCTGCTTAACATTTACAATTTTTATACATTTAAACTGAATATCAAGTTAGAGCTTTGTTGTTGATGGCATTTAATTTAATTGAATTAAAATGATTTAAATTTTAATCTTTAAAGGAGATTTTGAACGTTTAATGTAGAGAATGTAATTTCATTTTCCTAATTGAAAGGGAATGAGCTTTGTTTTCTTTTCTATGCTTGTGCCATGTGGATTTGTATATTGATCTGGCAGAAGGATTATTTTTTACCCTGGTGAACATTTTAAAATCTTTCAAATGATAATAAACGTAATGAGCAATGTTGGGGATTTTATCGTATAAGAAAAGATATTAAATTAGATTTAAATTGAATTATATTTTTAAACATATCAACACAGAAATTTTCAAAATAATGATTGAATTAATTAAGAAACATCGCTTCTTTTTTTATTTAACATTTTTCATCCTTATTATAGGTATAACCATTTAGGTCGTAAATGAGTATGAGAGAAAACGAAGGATAACATACACGGCAAATAGTCCACGAATTTACGGTTTACCAAAAATTCACAAAGAGAATATATGCGTTTTAGACCAATTTGCTATTTAAGTTTTAAAAATAAACTTCAAAATGCTCTTTCTTCGAAAATACATAAGATGCGACTTTAATTTTTTGGAACAATGATTAGAACAACTTTTAAATTCTGAAAAAGTAAAAAAAAAGTTTGAAATTCAAAAAAAGTGAGGGGCTAACTTAACATTTTTTGGGAAAGTTTTTTGGCTCTAAAACCCCCATTTTTGAATATTTTTCAAAATAAGTTACAGCACAGCCCAGCACAAGTCTAGCAAAACCTAGCACAACTTTGAAATTTTCGAAAAATGTTGAATTTTAAAAAATATTGGGGTAGGTCAAAAATGTTTTTTTTTTGCTCTGAAACCCTCATTTTTGAATATTTTTGAAAAAAAAGCTACGGCACAAACCGGCACAAACTAAGAACAAGCTAGCACAATTTTCAAAATTTCAATTTTCGAAAAAGGGGGGGCTATGTCAAAAATAGTTTTCTTGGCTTTAAAACCCCATTTTTGAATATTTTTGAAAAAAAATTACGGCACAAACCGGCACAAACCTAGCACAACTTTCAGAAATTCGATTTTCAAAAAAAGGGGGGGAGGGCTTGGTCAAAAACGGTTTTTTGGCTCAAAACCCCCATTTTTGAATATTTTTGAAAAAACATTACGGCACAAACCGGCACAAACCTAGCACAACTTTCAAAAATTCGATTTTCAAAAAAGGAGGGGCTTGGTCAAAAACGTTTTTTTGGCTCAAAACCCCCATTTTTGAATATTTTTGAAAAAACATTACGGCACAAACCTAGCACAACTTTCAAAAATTCGATTTTCGAAAAAGGAGGGGCTTGGTCAAAAACGGGTTTTTGGCTCAAAACCCACATTTTTGAATATTTTTGAAAAAAAAATTACGGCACGAACCGGCACAAACCTAGCACAACCTAGCACAACTTTCAAAAATTCAATTTTCAAAAAAGGGGGACTAACTTCACACACTCTGAATTAACATCTAAATCCAAAATTATTACCAAATATTAGACTTATTTGCAATAGTTAAAAAAAGCGAAGTTGATTCCACACTAAGTGCCTTAAATTCATTCCATCAAAGAATGCAATTTACTGTGGAAGTGGAGGAGAATGGTGAGTTGCCTTACCTTGATGTAAAGGCTGTAAAACACGAAGGAAAAATCATCTTTGACTGGTATAAGAAACCTACATCTTCTGGGCGATTAATAAATTTTCACGCGAATAAATTAAGTGGCACTGACAGCTCCGAAGAACCACGGGCTAGTGACTAACAACTCTCAACCAATCCTTTTGTGTGCGTTGTTAGTTCTACAGGATTGGAGGGGACCTACAATTTTACGTCGAATCTGAACGACTAAGGTGAGAAGCACTTTTCATGACAATTATACTCTTGGAGGATTCGTCACTTCCTCGCCAGTGCCCCTGAAAAAAACATTAGATGTTATCGAAGCTGGAAGCTGGGTTTAAACCCAGACATCTGGCGTGATAGTCCGACACACTAATTTGTATTTGTTTTTCTTTATTTCTCTTGCTTTTTAACTCAAGAATAATTGCTACAAAATAAAAAAAAACAAATCGACATCCTACGAGCAAAGTTTGAAACTTACATATGATTTCTCTATGTGTATAAACTCAATGGTATATAACTTAGGTGGGGCTACGAGAACATCAGAAGGTGAAAGAGTGCTCCAGAAGTTTACATTATATGCCTATCTAATCGAATGCTGCTTGTTGTATCCAATAGAGTATTCTTAAATGGGATTTACTTTCTTCAAATTGATAATTTTATCGAAGATGAGTCTTTTTCTATATTGTTTATGTATCCTCTTACTTGGCGTAAGACGCTTTAGTTTACAAGGTTCATTGTTGTATCTTAACCACTAGACTTTTTTATTCGTAAGTTAGAATTGTTGTTCTATATGAAATACATCTAAAGTTTTCATTTCATAGGGAAAATTTTAATGTTTCTGCACCATATAGCTAGATGAATGATGTGTGTTTTTTTCTTGTGGGCCAAACAGATTGTCTTCGGACATCTTTTTTCCGAGCGTATCGTCTATCAGCAAAAGCGGCGTTGAACGTTTTTGGATTGTTTCTTTGAATGAATTTTATTCGAGTTTGTTTGATTAGGTACTATAACCAAAAGTTGGGTTCCAGAGAAGACTCGACGGCGCATAATAAGCTTTCATTTATCTATTGGTTGATGTTATTTCTCCACATCTTTAAAAACAACTGCATTTCTCTATTCATATCAATAAGTAAGTCTATTAATTTTCTCTTACTTTTCTGTAGATGTCTTTTACTTGTTTCCTGATCAACAATTTTTATTGCTGGTCAGTTGATTTCTGGATTCATTTCATCAGAAAGTTTTTTAAAGAATTTCTTGCAAGCTATACAATTGGTATATTTGGTCGATATAGACTTTATCTCTCTAAGAAAATGGGAACGGTGATAAAAGTAGATACCGACGCACATTGGTTTCAATTCTTGAATATCACAATAGGGGGAAATTATTATGCTGGGTGAAGCATCCCACATTCGTGTTGTGCCGCTAAAGAAACTATTTCTATTGCCCGATTCGATCAGATTTCAAACTATTAAAATAACAAAGGAATTTTTATTTTAAAATTAATTTTAGCTTAAAACAAAAATAATTAATTTGAACAAATTAGATCTATCTATTTCGCAGTAAGTCCGAAATGTACGAGTATATCGATTGACATATTTGAAGGAAGAAATCAACTGGCTATTTCATTTGAATCACTATTTGTAAAATTTATTTCGAGAGAATAATGATAACATTACGACGGTGTTTTGGCGATGATATGTTTCATTATATTATATTCGTTTGTTCTACTATTTTTAGAAATCTTTTCTAGGATTCTAGCTTCGAAACATTTTAAGCATTTTATTTTATTTCTATTTCAATACATCAAAAACGATATTTTTTCTATGAAAATACAAAATAAAATAAAAATGCGATTTTCCAATTGCACAACGAAAATCCATCATGATATTTTTTGTGCCTAAGGGCAAGAAATCCACTCAAGTTTCAAGAACTATGCACAATGATCGGAACCATCCAATAATAAAGGATATTTTTGGATAATCTTTTATTATCCTGTCAAGAAAATGTAACTGTTTGACTTGGTTCATAAAAAAATGATCTTAAATTTTGGTGTGGTAAAATTTCAGTTAAGATACATACAAAGGGTGTTTTTTTTAGAGGTATAGAACTTTAAATTGCAATAAAAAAAACCATGGAATATTCGATTGACATGATTTTTAATTTATTCGAAAGATAATCTGGTGGCATTACATTTTAAATATGATTTTTGGCAAATGACTGCCACGGCTGGCTCGGATGTAGTCCAATTTGGACGTCCAATTTTCGATGACTTTTTCCAACATTTGTGGCCGTATATGGGCAATAACACGGCGAATGTTGTCTTCCAAATGGTCAAGCGTTTGTGGCTTATCCGCATAGACCAATGACTTTACATAACCCTACAGAAAATAGTCTAGCGGTGTTTAATCACAAGATCTTGGAGGCCAATTCACAGGTCCAAAACGTGAAATTAGGCGGTCACCAAACGTGTCTTTCAATAAATCGATTGTGGCACGAGTTGTGTGACATGTTGCGCCGTCTTGTTGAAACCACAGCTCCTGGACATCATGATTGTTCAATTCAGGAATGAAAAAGTTAGTAATCATGGCTCTATACCGATCACCATTGACTGTAACGCTGTGGCCATCATCGTTTTTGAAGAAGTACGGAACAGCCCATAAAGCGCACCAAACAGTCAGTTTTTCTGGATGTAACGGTGTTTCGACATACACTTGTGGATTAGCTTCACTTCAAATGCGGCAGTTTTGTTTGTTGACGTGGCCATTCAACCAGAAGTGCGTCTCATCGCTAAACAAAATTCGCTTATGAAAATCGAATGTTGTTTCTAACGCGCAATTAATACTGCCCTTTGAAGTCGATACTCTAACATACAATCATGCCCTATAATAAATCGTACCTCAACATATAAATCCAACTTAAGATCAAAATTAATGATGTTAACCATAAGAGAAAACAATTTTAAGGTGCCTTTGTTTTTTTTTTTAATGTTTGATTAAAGCAAACATTTATCTGAAGCAAGAAGAACAACTTTTTGTAGGGAGTGCTAATTCTTTTAACCCGTAACCTTAGACAACAACATCAATTATTTCAACTCATCTAACCTTTTCTCATCACTCCCATATTATTCCCGTACAGTGTTCCTCTATTTCATTGCTATGTAACATAACAATTAAAATAAACCTGTTGTGTTATGGTTTATAACGGAAACTATAGGTTTGTCCTCCCTCAAGCTGTAGTACACCTAAGTTGAAAAGTTGAAAGAATATCGCTTGCTTTTAATGCAACTCTGACCTTTTTTTTTATTTTTTTTTTACCAGCTTCTCATATAAAAGGAAACCCCATTGGAATGAGGGCATTCTTGTTGCTGGCAATTCATAAAATCCCATCATGCACCAGCGACCGACTTCTTCTCTGCGCGCCACCATATCTGAACCAGTAATAATGCCAAAGAAATAATGGCGGTGGTTATCATGAAAAGGGGTGCCATTATTGTGGGTGGAGATCTGAGTGAACACAGGATGCATCTTCACTTTTTAGTATTGAGTGCTTAACCCATTTTGTTCATAAATTACTAGAAAAAGATGCTTTCTATACCCACTTACATATACATGAATACATGCACAGTCCGTTGGGCGATATTGCATTAGCGAATCCATCATCAGGCTTTGCAAAAGCAGAACCCAAAACGATCCTGAAAATGTATGTTGGAAAATAATACGACCGCAATGCAGTGCATGTTGTGTATATCTCCTACCACAGCACACCATCATAAAACCTAGAAGAAAACTCTTAGTGCTTAATGTAATATGTGTGTTGATATTGTTTCTTTAAAGGACACAACACATAAAAAAATAATTTTTTATAGCAATGGCAATGCTGTACGATAGCTAAGTGCAATAAAAAGGACTTCTTTTTTTTCTTTTTCTGGTTGTAATGTATATGTATAGGTAAATCATGTCTTAAGAAATAGTGTGTTAATGAATGCTGACACTGAGACACAATTTCTTGATAAATTATTATTTTAAGAAATGCTATAGCTTTTTGTTGCTTTTTTAACAACATGGTTTACGAACACTCTCCTTTTGTTGAAGAAGGTTGCACTTAAGGATTGCAAGTTCATAATTAAAGGACTTCGAGATCTACTCAAAGGAATTTGAGTAGCAGTACAGGTATACGTTGAAGCTTTTGCTTACTATGGTTATTTATGATGTATGTAAGACTTTGAAAAGCTTAAATTTAACGTTAAAAAGGATTTAAAAGGCAATAACAACATACGTACTTACAATATTCGATGCTCTTATTAATTTTTAGTCAAAAACACAAAACCGTATGCCGAAATGTATCTTAGTTTTTGAGAAATTAAGAAATTACTAGTCAAGATGTGATGTTTATTTATCAAAGGCAATTTGGAGCATCAGCATTTTTTCTAAGCGCCTTAAAGTATGCTGTTTTGTTCAACCTCCAGGAAAATGAAAAAAGAAATGAAAAATTTATACAATTTTTCCATTGGCAACCACACTAAATTAGGACATTGACGACCTGGACCTGGAAATGCATTCTCAAAAACGTTAATTATGGTGCGAGCTATTGGTACGATTGCACCGTTCTGTTAAAGGTTAAAGGTGTCATGTTTTTTTCAATCTCAATTTGAAAATTTATAGCAACAAATTTGATTTAATCATGGATCTGTATTCTTCACCAGTCATATAGTGCCCTGTAAAGCATCTTTAAAAAATTAGGCTGAATGACACCTCAGGCTTAAATAGCGCACCATGCATAGTGACCCATGAGTATAAATGTAAAACTTTTGGCAACATTACTGGAGGTTGTATTTTTTCTTTATGACAAAATATTTTTAAACCTTCTTACTTAGTTTTTTGTCATAAAACAAAATTCTTATCAGCAATTCAGTCTCAAAACTTCACTAACCAACAATTCAAATTATCTTAGATATTGACAATTTTACTTTCATAAAATTAAATTTTATAGCATCTCTTTAAAGTGATGACTTTTTGTGATACCAAAACGAATCTATAGTAATTTAAGACCACCACCATGGATCGGACAATTATGAAAAGTCATTACATCTATATTTAGAATTCGCCCCATCTTTTCACCACACCTATTAAGTCTTACAAATTACAGCTGAACTTTGTGTCCACTCAGCCAATTAAATTTAATTTAATGACATCCACTGGTCATATCGTAGTCCTTCCATATTCGCCCATTGTACATTTATACCATATAGTAGTATAAAGGACAATTGCAATGGCGTTTGCTTATGTGTTTGAAAGGAAATTATAGGATTTGTGCCGTCCATCAGCCTGCGCTATCATTATTTTCAATGGGCCAGCCTGCACTTTCCCATCATAAATGGAAGAAAATCTAACAAGATAAGAATAAAACTTCACACCAATTTGTGTCTAGGTAAGCGAAAAAAAAGGACCTTAGTCAGGCATATTGTGGGAATAAGTTTCCCCGTTTGTTAAAAAATCAAAAAAAAAAAAATCTAAAAATAAATTCCTTTCAACTTTATCTGAGTTTTCTTAATTTTAATATGAAATCTAAACTTCGGAGCAAAGAACATAGAAAAAATGTGAGGTTTTTTGTGCAATCTTTTTACTTTTATACTTTCGTAGATACGAATTCTTTTTCCTTACTTTTATTTTCAATCGAATGTCGAGTTGGCTTTTTTTTTCATTTCATTGTTGATTAGGTGCACAATGGGCAATGTTCACCTTACCTAACATGAAATCAATGGAATCGATTGCAAGCTTCTCTCATGTTCAATCATTATGCACAACATTAAGCGTTTTAATTAATGTGCAGGAGGAAACATTAATGAGAAGGTATTATTTTTGTTTTTCTTTTTTTATCCTGAGGCAGTGTGCCGGAAAACCAATGTGCATTTCAGAATAGATGCATGTTATTATTTCTTTGTTTTTTAATTAGTTGTACATTGTTTTTTGAATGAACATAATGGATGTAGAACAAGTACAAAGAGGAAGAAAAAGGTATTGCGTCAGGATTTTTGTTCTTTCTAACCTACATCCTTGTTTTTATTAAAAAAAAAACCTTTGTGACCATTGTGAACTTTATAAAAATAAAACGCAATAATTTACCATTATTTGTTAATTCAATAAAACAAGTTAATTGATTTTATAAATTATTTAACAGTCCCCATAAATTATTTTGTTAGTTCAATAAATAAATTTCATAATGAAAAGTCGCCAGGCAATACCAAAATACTTTGCGAAAATCGTAGACCAAATCGAAGTCTAAGCATAGCGAGTTAGAGCATTATGAAGCTATACGAGTTGAAAGAGTTGATGAAGAAAACGCGATGGATACAGGACCTTCTTCTTGGATGTTAAGACGAATGTATACAAGATATTTTATTCCGCAGTAGAATTGAATCGGTATCATTCATACGGAAAAGTTACGTAACATCTTGGCGTTTTCAAAATCTATTTACCGTTTGATTTCTATGAAACAATTGATGCATGGTAGACCATGGAATACTGTCAGAGCTAATGCTTTTATGGGGAGCATTATTAGAGCAAGCTGAAAAATATAAAATTTGGAAAGATTTCCTCTACGAAAATGCCAAAGAATGCAACTTTTCTTAGAGATTTTTACAGACACATGTCATATCGGGAGGTCTTACGAGGACTATTAGAACGGGATGGTGGTCTGGGTCTCTGGGATATCAGGGATCATTCCGGTGAAGACTCAGCAGAACCGTCTTCTGTTGACAGTTTTTTTTTTTTGAAACGAGAAAAAGAAGCAAACAAACAGAGACGTCTTGAACAATCAAGTGGTACAATCTTGACAAAGCAACGTAAGAGTAATTGATATCTAACATAAAAAATGATATAGGGTGCTAAATGATAAACAGACCTGAGAACGAAGAGTTTGATGTATACAAACATATGGAATTCGCTACAACGAACTTGCATCCAGGAAGTGAGATCATTGCTAGGAATTACCTCCCATAAAACGGTTTTAGTTTTTCCAAATTTTCTTGAAAACGGCTCAAACGATTTTGATAAGACTTTGTGAAGGTTATATTTGGAGTGTTTTTAATATAATTTTAGGTTTTTGGCTAAAAATGCACATAACAAAGATTTGCTGCTAACGATTTTTACAAATTTGCCCATAACTTAATAACAGCTGATCCGATTTCTTTGAAATTCAGTACAGATTTGACATTTAAGACAAGATGACATTCACAGTTTTTTTTTGCTCAGCAACCGTTTAATGATAACTGCCATACAACTTGATCTCACGGTTTAGGCCATTTTTTGATATTTTTCGACCTTTTTTCAGAATTTAATATATTGAAATTTTTGCAGTGCCATAGTTTGCTACAAGAGCAAGTTCGTGCGACTCATTCGTGCATTTTATTTTCTATTTCTACAAACTATAATTTCGTGCAACACCTTTTGCATATAAGGTGTCAACTCTACATCGATATTTTCAGAACTAAGTTCACATGGGAACTTACTTCACCACTTAAGGTGAGAACTAATTTCATCTGAAGGTGGTGTGAAGTTAGTTCCCATTTACAATTGTTTAAGTTGAAAATATGGGGCGACTTTAGTTCCCGGTGCCCAAAACAGTTGAGGTACGTTGCTCCCCTACAACTCCTCCCTGCCTGGCCCACTATAGTGCGCCCACGTGAAGTGGGAAATAACTTAACACAAAATAGTGAAATTAGTCCCCAGGTACTAGTGGTTAAGTTAGTTCACGTGTAATAAGTTCCCTGAACCGATATTTTCTAAGACCCCACAAGTGAGTTAAATGAGAAAAATGTGTTCTCAGTTGAAATCACTATTATCGTTAAGGAAAAGAAAAAGGAGAAAATATTAAACTATTTGAAAAATAGAACTTACAAATTACAAAACAAAGAGTTATTCAAAAATTAGGAATGATTTTTTTAAAAGAATTTTTGACTGCGCCCCTGTCTTGCTTTTTATAACTATTTATATGTATATGTAGGTACTCCACTAATGTTTATAATAAAATGTTTTTAAATCTTTTTAAAGTCTATCATCAACGAGGAAAATAGACAACTGTTTTTTTCACAACATTATAAAAAGAATGCCAACGAAAATTTATGCAAATAGTTGAAGCACATCAAAAAGGTTGTTTCAAAAACAGGATGTACCTACCAACCTTCAACGGAAGGTGGTTCGGGTAATAAATTCAAGTGGCAACATAACACTCAGAATTCAGAAGCAACAGCTGGATCAAACGCAAACATTTGACTAAGAGTTATTTTATAATTTTTTTTAGCGTTTTCATAGTTTGCAGTTTGTATAGTCACAAATGTGTCCTTAGCTGCATGTGGTACAGGTTTTCAAAAAAAAATGCATTTCTACATAAAAAAACGCAATGAATTCACGTCAGCTAATTGGGTCCTTTATGGATATTTTTCTGTTTATTAATATAATTTTTTTTTCTATATTTTTATACATTTCATGCAGAGTTTCATCACACACATATTTTTAATAACATAATTTTTGCTGCATTCACCCGCCCACTAACATTCACTCATATGTACATATTACTCCTTGTTCCATACATATACATGCAATCCTTTCAAATAAAATGATTTTTTCTTTCATAAAAAACAAAAAAAAAAAAAAAAAAAATATGCGAAAAGGGATTTTTCCACGTCCCCACATTATTGCGTACGTAAGCGTACATGACTATTAAAAGAAGAAAAAATCGCTTTGAAATTATGCAAACTCCATAACGGTCTTATGATTAAGCGAGTAGGTACCCTAGTAAAATACTACTCCTCGAATCGAAACACACGCTCCTTACAAATGCATAGTGTAGCAATAGAAAAAGCAAAGCAAAGCAAAGCAATATAGGGAAGCCAGAGCAGATGGTATCTGTAAATATCACTTGACAGTGATTAATGAATTTTTTGGAGCGAAAAAAGAAATCCTTGATCTTTTGTAATGTAAGCTTTAGGTATAGTTACATATACGTAGGAGTTTAGAGATTCCCTATAGCTTCCTATATCTCTCTACTAAACTGTATGTGTAGATACACCAGCATTCAGGATATGAATGTTCCTTGGGAATCATGTTCATGAATACGAATGCTTTTCCCAGGAAGAAGGTCGTCGCGCGGAGCTATCGTTAAGTGCTGATGGATTATTTCTACATATTATACATGAAGGTATACCTTTGCAAGGATATTATGATGGGAGGCGGTGCACCACCTAACCTAACCTACCCCATCATCAGAGGCTTCTCATATCCTCCTTATCACTTTATGGAGGTCGACTTTGAAGAAATTGATGTAATTGCCTAGATAATTTTATTCCACACCATCACCTCCTGATGTTGGTGTGAGTAGTAGGTAGTATTAGATGTTGTTATTGTTGTTGTTTTGTTTAAGGAGTACTTGCATATGCTTGAAAGGACTTAAGATGAAATTGACTGGAATGATTTGTTGTTTTGCGTCTTTACACGCACATAAAAATGTTAATATATTGCGAGAGGCGCATTAACGAAAGGTGAAGTGTTCTGCTGAATTGAGCAATGGCATGTGAGATAAACATATACATACATGATGGTGTAGACTATAAGCTTAAGGATGTTGAATATGCTTTTAATGGGATTTTAATGTTTTTTTTAAATAAAAAAATATATTTATGTCAGGGTAGAAAAATCAGTCATCTAAAGATTTGTAAATTCAATTTACCACATAAGGTAGTCAGAGTGCAGTCAACAGAAGATTTATTAGGTCTTATTGTAAACATAAAATAAAAGACACAGTGGATCGCTGAAACTTACAAATAATTGCCCAAAAGGAATTAATCTAATAAATCTTCTTCTTCTTGTTCTTATTTCCCGATGTTATTCAGCCTTATTGTGAAGTTCACCCGGAATACATTTCGCCTGGCGAAAATCTGTTCCCCCGGAATTTTAAAAGCTATTGGGAATTCCGCCCGAACGATTTTTCACTTCGAATCAACAGTGACATTTCGGATGAGCGAGGCGTGTTTATGCACTTCTTAGAAGTAACATTAATTTACTCCGGAAGAAATTGTTACAGTTTGGTTTTTCATTTCTAACAAAAAAACATCATTAATCTTGATTTTTTCGGTTTGAATTTTACATTTTTATAATTAAATAGCTACTAAGTACAACTTTCTAAAATGTTTTCTATTTTTTTTTTTTTTTGTAATAAATGCATTCTCTGAGAGAATATTTTTTACTCTTTCAAGTTCAAGAATTTACTTGAAAAAATAAATGAACACACCTAGTTTCTGATTTGACAGATCTAAAGAAGAGCGATAATTGTGTTGTGTTGTTTTTTAAAAGGGATTGCAAAATTAAATTGTTTAAACAATCTTTTGGATGTGTATTTGTTGTGAATATTGAAACTTGTGAATAAAGTAAATCATAGTAAATTGTTAAAAGTTAAATAATCACATCCTTGTATGTAGGTACCTACAATAAACCACAAAAAGAGCTACTTCGTTGATCCATGAAATGAAAAAAGTAAACTCTTCCGATCAATCCTGACAAAATCAAAGGAATTCATACGATATTTAAATATAAATACATATGTGTTTAGTAGCAAATTATATTTATTTGTTTTGTTTTTAAAAGTGCAGTCAAAACGAAGAGTTCTAAAACGTAACAGTTCGGAGACAATTTTAAGGGATGATTTGGTGTTAAATGTTTTGAAACATTTCATGTGTTTGTGAAAATATTTCAGTACATTTATGTTTTACAGATTTAAACAATAATACAAATTAGCGTTTTGTTATACTTGAGCTGACGAAAAATAAACAAATGTCTTGCAATTCACAACTTTTTCACTCGTTCGCCTTCAAAATATAAGTGAACATTTTACCGATCGCATATCGCATTTCGCCCGGAATAATTGATGACAATTAGGGGAATTTTTCGAACATTAATTGATTTCGCCTGGAAATTCACAATTTTCGCCCGAACATTCACAATAGGCGAAAAGTGAAATGTCAATTATTTCGGGGGTAATGTAGTTCGGGCGAACTTCACAATAAGGCTGATTATGATCTCGAAAGGTGGGTGGAAGCTTATGTGTGGTAGGTGGTGGGAAATGGTATGGGTAGAGATTATACAGATCGTAATAAAAGCGGGTGGCTTGGTAAAAAGCCTCAGCGGTCTAGCGACTCAACGGCATATATTGACTTGGCGGCTCAATAGCACAGCGACTTGGTTTGTCAGGGTTCCTGCGACTTGGCGGTTCTATGACTTAGCATCTCAGACTAATCGGCTCAGCTTCGCGGTGAAAAAAATCACGTTTGGAACCCAGTATTTGCGTTCATCAGAACCCGAAACTCTTGTTTTTGCGTTTAAAGTTCACGTTCGTATCCGGAAATGTAAATTCGGAACTCAAAATTCACGTTTTTGCGTTAAAAATTCACGTTCATCATCATCGGCTCGACAACCGGGGTCCGGTCCTGGCCTCCTTCAACAAGTCTCTCCACCTATCCCGGTCTCGAGCCGACGCCATCCAGTTGCGCACCCCAAGGCTCCGGGCGTCCTGGTCTACGCCATCTCTCCAGCGCAAGCATGGTCTACCACGCTGTCGTCTGCCATTGAATGTACCACAAAGAACTTTCCGAGCAGGTTCCTCTTCGCTCATGCGAGCTAGGTGCCCTGCCCACCGAAGTCTACCGAGCCTAATTTTTGTCACTATATCTGCTTCAAGGTAGATTGCGTACAATTCATGATTGTACCGTCTCCGGAATCGTCCTTCCTCACATATGGGGCCAACAATTCTCCTTAAGACTTTTCTCTCGAACGCGGCTAAGAGGTCAGAGTGCCTTTTGCTAAGCACCCAAGTCTCGGATCCATATGTGAGTACTGGCAGAACCATGGTCCTGTACAGCAGTAGTTTTGAAGTTATGGTGAGATTTCTGGACTTGAAGAGCTTTGACAGACTGTAGTAAAAAATTCACGTTCGCAACCCAAAATTCATGTTCGGAACCCTAAATTTGCGTTCGAAAATCGAAATTCAGATTTTTAACGTTTAAAGTTCTCGTTCTTTAACCGAAATTTGCGTTTGAAACCCAGAGTAGATATTTAAACATATCGATATACAAAAATTTGCTGGCTCGAATTGTATTTTGTTATTCTAAGCTTTTATGCTTCCAGGGAATCCACAAAATCATATTATCTATCATTCTTTAAAAGAATCTTCTTCTTCCCATTACTATCGACCGATAACACTTGCGATCACTTACAAGGTTATGGAAGCGCTGCCTGATTAATCATCAGCTTTAGAAATATCTTGAAAAACGAAAGCTTTGCATTAATTTTTCAGTAAGGTTTTCTTAATTTTATGACTTATCTATATCTTATCGAAAAGTCAAACTAAATCCTTACGTAGTCAGTCGTTTGAAAATGTTGAATATGTAATGTGATTGATATATTATTTTACAGGATTTGATTGACAGTACCCCCATAGCTAACTTTTATCATATTGAAGCATGATTCTTCATCGATATATGGATAACAATTCCGTAAATTTTTCAAAAACATGATTTCCTGCAGACCAAGTTCAGAATTTAATAGAACAAATAGAGTTCAGAATTTAAATATTGATCCCATTATACTTCTATAGCAACCATTTTAGTATCATTTCCGTCCAATAAAGGAGATACTTGACTATATCTTTTATCCTTAACAAGCCCTGCTCTTAACTAACAAAAAAAATCATCATACAGCTAACTTCAACTTACTTTTGTGACATCAAAGTTTCTTTTTCGACATTCAAAATTAATTAATTTTTAACGACAAAGCCATTCTTTTGTCTTTCCGAAATGAAAAAAAAACTCTTTATTTCGACACTGCTAAAAGAATGTTCAAAATAGATGAACATCAAACAGGGTTGTGCATCAGTTTCAATATTAAATTCGTTTCATTCTATATAAAGTTCAGAATAGAAAATAAAAAAAAATAAAATGAAAAACCAACGAAAAGTTCTGCTTGTCCATTTTAAATATCGAGTCAATCTTTAAAGGATATTTCTCCTTCTTTTTCTTTTTTATTTTATTTTTATAAAATTTATTTTGTCTTCTTGTCTGCCAACATCAGCATCAGGAAACACAAAACTCCAATTTTCTCCAGTTGTGCTCCACTTAATTTACCTTCTTCCTTATTATTATTGCACAAGGAAAAATGTTATATTCGTACACATCCTTATATAGAAGTGAACTTGGGTTATATGTCGAAATTGGGTGTTGGTTGGTATAGGTATACATAGAAATAAGAAGAAATTTTCCTGGCACTTTAAGATATGACTTATGAATATGACCAACAATATCCGAAATCATTTAACGCCCAGCACACGTATAGCTTTATACTCAAGGCTACAATATTTATTAACAGTGTTGAAGGAAAATCAATTCGACGTAATTAATTATTGACACCCACACCAAGGCCAACACTTTTATTAGTACACGATTTATAATCCAAATTGGTATTCTCTTAAACTTTGTCAAAGCACTTTAGGCAATTCTCCCTCATACAATTAAGTTTTACTTTATCCAGGGACGAACTTGTTATGTGACTATAATTAGGAGCCTTTAACTAAAACGCTTTAGAATAAAAGTAATGCAACTGATTAAAAAGGCTGAAAGTACAGATTTGGAATAGTCGACTTATAAAGAGTGAAGGAAGCTATATACGAGTTTTAAGATTGAAGAATGTAAAGAATTCTGTAATGGAACCGGAAAGACTTGCTATACTTCTTCTTATTTTCCAACGAGGTTTAATGATATCGAAAAGGGTCATATTATTTAAACTTAAGAGTTTCACCTTATAGGAGGTTCGCCTGGTGATCGTCAAATACTTCCTGATTCTTTGCACTAACTTAGCATCGACAAACACTCGATCATTCCGTTGTATGGTGCAAAATAGTGTTGGATTAGCCATATAGGCAACAAAGGCAGTTACCTAGGCCGGCAGATTTTAGGGGGCGTTGTTGTAAATCACTATTAATTCTGTCCATTTGACGGGTTCACTGAAAAATATTGATGATTGCAATCAAACAAAAAATCAATCTGAAATTCAATCCTTTTGAAATGAACGTTTGATAGAAACGAACGGCCGACAACAAAACCAATAAATTGATTGTGAATGAAATGATTTTTGACCGAGGCGAACGACTGAAACTGAAACCAATCATGCAACATTTGATATTCGAATAACTTGGGAAGTAGATCGTGGCTTACTGGTATGTATACATACGATTACTTCTACACGCGAACAATGTATACACAAATGGAACTTACGGGGAAGAGAAGTATAAGTGTTTACTTTCATTTACTATACTTTTTCATTCAGTGTATACTTCAAAAACTTTAAAACGTGGATAGATAAAATTTCAAGTGATTTAAACTCGACTGCATTCGAGCAGTCCATCAGTTGAGAAAAAAAAAGTGAGAAAAAGTGTGGAAGGGCAGTAATTAGCAGTCCCGCCTTGGGCGGTGAAATGTCCTAATCCGCCAATGGTGCAGAAGCATGGTCTCTCTGGAAACCCAATGAAAGCTCTTTGTACGTATTCGAGCGGAAGTATTGCAAAAAATGTATGCTTTGGTCTGTGTAGGTAGATATAGGCATACCAAAATTTGTTGTAGGAGATGTAACAACGAACTTTATGAGGTGTCGTGACGTGATGCACGTAGAGCGAATGAACATAAATGCGCGCTTCAGTCCTCAGGGGATCTTACGCCAAGCTTGAGGAAACGAGAAATGGAAACATCACCGATAGAGTGCTCAGAAACTCAGGTTGAAGAAGATCTCCGACAACGATATTGAAGATAACAAGTTAAGGATCGAGCTGCCTGGAGGAACTTATTATGTAACGCCCTGAAGAATCTTTCTCCCCCCATAGGGAGGTAGGTAGAAATGGCGGTTATTATACTAGAATAACCCAATTAGCGCTTGGTGCGCCGTTTTGATACCATAAACTCATGAGACCTAACATTTGTGGAGGTTGGAATATTACTTTGGTTATTTTGATGTTTGGGGTTGTGTCGCTTGGGAGTTAATGCCTTTGTTGCCAACCTCCATGAGAAAACAAAAGAACTTCCATATGGAAGACAAAAGATCCTCGGATACCTCACCCAAAGGAAGTGGCCCATACCTACACCAGGCTTTATGCCAGGCTGTTAGATCCGATATGGGTGTCTTCGCTTAAAACCTGTTAAGGCAGGGTGCTGGATGGCTTAGGGTAGAACCAGTATCCCCGTGAGATCAATTCAATTTAGGGAAATACATGAAATCCGCAGTTGACATGACCCGCCTGCACGGATAAAGAAATGGTTCATGCGGAAATCATGTAGCTCTCCTTATCCGTTTTGTCGGCCCATGGATTGACCGATGAATTGACATCTTGGACTAGCCAAAGCAGGGCAGCAGCAGAGATAGTGGGTCACTGTTTACTTTTCTTCTTCATCACCAAAGCTACGACAATGAGTATTGTGTGGGATGCCCGATCTTGCCACATGTTCTCCTATAGGCCAGTGACCCGTGCTAACTGCAACGTTTCTGGATAAGAGTTCATTTGTGCGGGACTTGTCATAGGTGGTTCACATCTTTTTTGAAGTGGCACAGCTAGACATAAAAATGACCCTCACAGCTCCTTGCGAAATACTATAACTGCTTCGGCAAGTGAGCTGTGAAGTGCTGATCCATGCTTGGCAAGTTCGTCAGCCCTTTCATTCCCCTGAAAACCACTGTACTCTGGGACCCAGATCAAAGTGACCCTCAGGCTATCATTAAAGTCTGCGATCTCGTCTAAATATTGTTGAACAAGTTAAGAGGATATTGAGGCAGCCTTAATGGTTTTGATGGCAGCTTGACTATCTTTAAAAACTGCATCAGTATTACGGTTTTGATTTGGATCTTGCTTTAGTATTTTGCAAGCTTCTTTGATTGCAAGCAGTTCAGCCTGAAAAACGCTAGCGTAGTCCCGCAGTCAAAGTGATTTAGATACATTAAGTGTTTCGGAGAAGACTCCCGCCCCAACCCCACACTCCATCTTCCCCCATAGTGTCAATTAAAAAGAAGAAGATGTACTAGGTAGGTATGCCACGAAGCTCTTCATGACTTGAACTATAACTGCCAGAAAAACCTTCAATCTTTTTGGGAAATTTTACTTATGTAAGTGTGTGAAACACAAATCGTTTATTTTGTATCTTACAAATCATCGGTAAGAAAAAAAACAATTGATTGGCAAATATGCGTCGCTGGTAAATGCATTCGAAAAACATAAGTTTCCTTCCATAATCATCAAGAGAGACTATTTCACCATCATATTGAATTTCTCCAAGACTTCCGAAACATATAAATAGGGCTCCGTTTCCTTTTTGATGTTATTTCATATATATAAACGCTATAACTTTGACTTTACAAAAAAAAAACTCACATATTCTACCAAGTACCTGCAGTATGCACATTGCACAAATACACATGCTTGAAATAGAAACGTTTTGGCTAGCTCTAGGTACGAATATTTTGTATCTCTTTAACTAAATTCCTCTTAACCGCTCGAAAAGGAAACTAGCCGTTAGCAAACTTTTAATGCAAACATCACGCGGATATTTTCTTCAAAATTTCTGCAGAGAAGGAAATTCTTGAGAATTATTGTTCTTTTTTTTACCCTTTAGTGATGCAGTGCAGAAGGATATTTTTTTTGCTGAATTGTATCCCATGTCGAGTCAACTTGCTGGGGTGACATTTTTTTCCCCGCTATTCATTGTTTAGTCATGGTATTATTTTAACGTCTTTTATATTTATTTTGCATTTTCTTGAATTATTGTCCTCGAAGAAGACTTTATGTTCATCTTGGGTTGTTCTTTGTTTTTGACCTATTTTTTTTTGTTTTATAGAATTATTTCTAATACAAAAACAAAGCATTTTTTATCACTTTATATGGCAAAATAAACGCGCCATCATCCAATAAACTTCTACGGATGTACAATCAGTAGAAAAATCAGGTTGTTTTCTTTTGTTGCATGTCATCAGTCGTGTTTTGTCTCGGATTAATGCTTCCAGCCTAGGGCCATGTTGTATATTTGCTTCAAGATATATATATATATATTTTTTTCATTTTAATAATTTTAGACGGTTCTTTTTTAATAAAAAGAAAAAATGATGTTGATGGTGACACGTTTTATCCTTTGCACCCGTAGTCTTTATGACTAAAAATCTAAAAATGTAGCATATGTACGAAGACTGAATAAAAATTATGCCATCGTTTCCTCTTATCTTTCGCTTAAGAGGATGTCTTAATGAGTTTATATTCACCTCATTATATTGTATTATTATTTTTTTTTTAATAAAAGGAGACATCCTGACGAAATTAATCTTTTCTATCCCGGCGCCTGGAGGATAGGGATGAACTAGTTAATGTTTAACTATGGGATATAAATCTTAGACATTCAACACTGCAATTTATTTCTTAACACTAATATGAGGTGCATATACCGATTTGAAATATATGTTAGAGAATCATTCAGATATGCTACCATTCTATTAATTATTTCTCAGCATGCAAAAAACGGCATCGGCAAAAAGTCTAAGACTGAACCGTTATTCATTGATAGAAAAGTACTTAGTATTGCTTTCGAGCATCAATATCGAATTCCTGATCCTGAAAGAAGCATATAGTGGCATGTATAGGTATTCAAAATCCACCACAAATAAAAACTGAATTTTGCAGGTCAAAAACTCCATTTTAAATTGCAGAATTTTATACCTAATAAGTAATAACCAAACAGTTCAGCCTGCTATTTCTTAGGATTTCTTCATTGAAGCCTGTTGGGTACAGTATTTCTGAACTGGTGAAGCTGAAGCCGGCTGTCTTAGGATTTCCACAGTAAAACCTGCTTTCTCAGGATTTCTACAGTGAAGCCTTGCTATTTCTGGCTCTCTATAGTAAAGCTTGCTATCTCAGGATTTTTAGAGTATAGCATGCTGTTTGAGGACTTCTTCAGTGAAGTTTGCTCTGTCTCAAGATTTCAATAGTGAAGCCTGCTGTCTCAGGATTTCTTCAGTGAAGTCTGATGTCTTAGCATTTCAACAGTGAAGCCTGTTTCCTCATTATTTCTACAGTAAAACTTATTCGAATTTCTTCAGGAAATCTTACTGTCTCAGGATTTCTACAGTAAAGTTTGCTGTCTCAAGATTTCAACAGTGTAGCCTGTTGTCTCAGGATTTTCTTAAAAGAAGCCTGCTATATCAGGATTTCTATAGTACATCCTTCTATCTCTGTTTTTGTTTTTTGAGTAAAGCCTGCTGTCTCAGTATTTCTTCAGTCAAGCTTGCTGTCTCGGGATTTTCCCATTGAAACCTGTTGTCTTAGGATGCCTACAGAGAAGCCTGATGTCTCGAGATTTTTACAGTAAGGATTTCACCAGTGAAGCCTGCTTTGGATTTCTACATTAATGCCTGCTGTCTCAAGATTTATTCTGTGTTAGGATTTCTCCAGTGAAGAAGCCTACTCAGCATTTCTAAAGTGAAGGAAGCTGTATTGAAAATAAAGTGCTTTATGATGTATGGAAAAGTGGACTAATACAACCAACAAGAGGTGAAAGTACCACACTTGCAAGGAAATGGTGGGTCCAGATCAAAGTAACATTTCATAAGCACATAACAAATCAAAACTGATTTAAAAATTTAAGAAAAATAAATATTGTTTTGACAATGTTATTTCATTGTTTAATTGTCACATATCAATCCATGTTTCGAGTGGTATTTATACATCCCGAAATCTTGAAGGGTGAAGAAGTTCCTAAAAAAAATCTTGAAGGGTGAAAAAGTCCCCAAAAAAAAAACAGCTGGACCTGACGGAGTTCTTGGCGAATTTTAGAAAGCAGAATCTATTACAACTGAACGCTGATATTCTGCTGGAAAACAAAATTTGTTCCAGGAATTCAATGGAAGAAGTTTTTGTTAAGCTACAAAAACACACTCCAAATAATTCTCGAGAGCCATCAGCTGATTAGCAGTCACAGCTTTACGGCTTTCCTTCATTCATTTGATCGAGTAAACAGCGAATCTATATATGGAAATATCTTTTTCGTTAAATAAATACCCGTATTTCACATTGGACAATTCGGGTATTCTCCTCACACTAAGTAAATTGGTAGACACAATATTGCAAGGAAGTTCTTCCAAAATTAAATTCTCAGTGTGTTCAGCAGGTGTGTTATAAGAACAAGAACAATGTGGAAATCAAACGTCTTATTAAGAGAAGCTTAGTTGAGAAAATAATTTTACTCAAGTCAAGAATTTTATTCAGTAATTTTCTTCACTTCATGCCTAAGGTTTTTTTGTCTATAGAGACGACTATGAATTCCGCCCTCAATGCCGTATCAGTCATTGAAAATTAAATAAAAATATTTGGAATTTTTGATTAAAAAGAAAATTTTCTATAACGCTTATAATGACAAATACCTTAATTTTAGAATAAGAATCATTTTTTATTTGCGAGATTATTCCAGTGTTAGATTAACCTCAAGTTAATAACTCTGATGGAAAAACATATTTCAATCAATTTAGGATCCCGAAATAAACTCAGATTTAAATAACCAATTCAACTGAGTTAACTCTGAGTTAGCTTGGGATTTCAAACTTACTAAAAAACGTGTTTCAATTTGTGTTAACTCGAGGTTAGTCTAACCCTGGAATAATCTCGTACTGAAAAATGCGCCTAAAGGTTCATATTCTAAACACTCTTCTGTAGATGATTCAACAGACCAATAATATACCAAGTTTGAACAAAATCCGACCAATCGTTTAGACTACAAGTGCTTATACATACAAACAGACACCATGCTGAATTATTGAAAACCTGTTAATCGTTTTCTATGTTATTGTTATATCTTGTTTGATTATTATCTCGATTTACAAATCCATCGAATTCTCGAAATCCAAAATTCCACTTAAAGTACTAACTTATATACAATCGGAAGTAAAAATTGTCTCAATGTAGCCCACGAAAAACTTAAATGCTTTAATTAATACAAATTTGTAACCCTTAGGGGCAATTTATTCACTCTCAATTTAATTCAAAAACAGCATTTTAATAATTTGTCTCTACATGCATATAATTCCCATGGCAATTTAAAATTTAATCGAGAGTAAATAAATTAGGTTTGAATGGAACGACATTTCTTTAACTTAAATTTATATATAATTTTGATCTTAAGTGTCATTTTAAGGCCATTTCATTGTAGATTGATAGCAACGAATTAAATATCTCAATTCTCTCATATTTCACTGTTTTTTTTTTTTAATTTATATAATCCTTATTAATTTTTAAGAATTATTATTAGATTTTTTGAACATGCTAACATCTTTATTAAAAAAAGGTTTTATTTAATAATTTGTCTTGGAATCCATTCAATATTCCAAAGGAATTTATCATCTTATTATCTTGTGATTCACTTTATTTTTCTACAGACTAACACAAACATAAAAAGTCAGTCATTTCCTTTTGCACACATTTTTATACCTACGCACATAAAAGTGCCAAAAGCCTCCCAACGAAGATAAATCGAGGCATTAGGGCGCTTTTACTTTCAAAGGCATTCAACGAAGACCTCTTCGGAGATTAATCAATCATATTGGCCCGGATTCAAGTTCGGCCGGGTTCGGGTTCCTAACCCACCACAAGTTGGCATGAATTTGTTGTTAAATGTGTGAAACGCTGTCTGTATAATGGAAGGATATACCTATAGATGGTACTGCCATGCCTTGCCACATTGGTAATTGCTGCACGACTAAGAACTTGTGACGCGACCCTTTTTGACCATGATGGTTATATTTAGACTGTTTTTTTTTTTTGTGTGTGTGTTCCCATAACAAAAACTTTGGTGATTTATCGTGAGGCATGTTGTTGGAATTTTTATAAATACACAAGATTTGTACAAATGTTATAATATTAAAGAGCTTTAGTTTTAGCAAAAAAAAAAAAAAATCCTCAAGGAATTGAAAGCAAATAAAAAACATTGACATTGATCATCTCTCAATCAATTAAGTGCTGTCAATTGTGTTGTGTTATAAGAGGAATTCGATTTGACTTTCGTTCAAGATTATATACTCGAACTTAAGAGCAAAAGATTGATTTTTCACGTAGTCATCTCGAGATGAACAAGAGCATCAGAGAGGTCAAACGAAGATGATAAAAGGAAATATATTTAACTTTGACTTTTATATTCTTATATATCCTTAAATCCCATGGTGCGGATATAGTATATTCTATCCAGAGGGAGTGTTTTATTTCATTTGAAGGACCGGATATAGCTGGTGGGTGTGTTGTCTTCGTTAGAATTTTTTGCTGCAACTTATAACCTTACCTGTTGTAAATTAATGATTTGTGAAAAAAATTCGCAACATTTTTTTTTGTTTAATTTGTTATTTTTAAGAAATATTAAAACAGCCATGGTCTTGTAATTGTAATTTATCGTTTTTAGTGATTCATATTTAAGGTCCACATAAGAGAATTGTTCAAACTTAACATTTGCACAGTGTTGATTCCATTAGCTTTAAACGATTTTAAGATCGGAAGTTACATCGAGTTGGATACAGTACTATCAATAACCACCAATCAATAGGCGATCGTTTTTACTTGCGATTATAGGTACCTACCTAAGGCAAGTTTTGTATTCGTAAAAAATAGTTTTGAGATAACAATCAAACATGACATTACGATGATAGAGAACACGAAAAAAGTAGGTCCGACAATTCTGTTTGTCTGTCAGTCTGGATGTATTAACACCTAAACCGTTTTGCCGATTTTCTTCAAACTTGGTACTCTGTATTTTTAGAGTAATATACATAGACGTATATTTGATTTTTATCCTAGGTCCGAAAATAACGGTACCTGCCATATAAACGTAACAGATAATTCAAATTTTCTCAAAAAAAGTACGATCGATTTTGATAAAATTTAACATGACTGATTATTTGAAAACGGTGATGTTTTTTGACAAAAAATTTTTTACAACTAGATTTTTAACTGGACCTGCCATACAAGCGTTTTAGACAGTTCAATTTTTCTCGTAAAAAATTCAATCGATTTTTATAAAATTTCGTACAATGGATTTGAAGCCAAAGGTTATGTTTTTCATTTTTTCAGAATAAGTTTACATATTAACGGTACCTGCCAAATAAGCCTTAAAGACAATTCAATTTTTCTCGTAAAATGGACGATCAATTTTGATAAAATTTAGTGTGACTGATTTTTTTCCAATAATGCAGTTTCTTGTTAAAAATTTATTTTTAAAATCACCTTATTAACGGTACCTGTGTCATATAAACGCTACAGAAAATCCAATTTTTCTCGAAAAAAATACGATCGATTTTGATAAAAATTTGTGTGACTGATTTGTAGCCAATGACGGAGTTTTTCGTTAAAGATTTGTTGCCAATGACGGAGTTCTTCGTTAGATTTTTTTTTTCAAAATCACCTTCTTAACGGTACCTGCCATATAAATTCTATAGAAATTCCAACTTTTCTCGAAAAAAAACGATCGATTTTAATAAAAATTTGTGTGACTGATTTGTAGCCAATGACGGAGTTTTTCGTTAAAATTTTTATTTCAAAATCACCTTATTAACGGTACCTACCGTGCCATATAAATTCTATAGGAACTTTTCTCGAAAAAATAACGATAGATTCTGATAAGATTTTGTGTGACTGATTTTTTGACAAAAATGAAGTTTTTCGTTATTTCTTTATTTGTTTTGTTCCGGAAATGCAACTTTGGGGTCGTTCGCCAGGCAAACCGTTGACATCTTAACGGAAATATAGTTCTCACGACCAAGTTTTACATTTTCGCTTTTAACAACGTGGGAGCCATGTAAATCGTTCCTGAGATTCAGACAAATTAAGATGTGTCTACCGAATCTCCGAAAAATGTTTACCTTCCGGCCAAAATTTAAAATTAAAATTATAGGTTTCCGGTTTGGATTTCAAATAAGCTTAATTGGAGCTTATTGTGGTGCTAATCTATGCTCAGCATAAATTATATTATATCGCAGTACTGGCTTTTATTATAGAGAGGATACGTAAACGAAATTAGTTGAGTAAAAAAGGTGGGAGATGGGCGGAAATTTACAATCTGCCTAAGGCGACAAAATGTCTTAGTTCGGCCTTGCCCACTGTTATTTTTAGACTTACGATGGAAATCAAAAATTTGTCGGGGCATTTACATATATAAGTACTCTAAAACAATTTGTACAAGTTTAAAGAAGATCGATCTAGTCGCTTATGTAGTTGGTGGCAATATATTTAGATATACTGAATCGGCTTTTTTCGTGTTATATTAAAAAAATATTTTTACGAATGCGTTAAAAATAACTTTGGTACCTATAATAATCGCACACGCAAATAAAAATTGATACCAACAATGATTGATTCAATTAAAGATAAAGTTAGCATCAACTAATTTATATCAACCTTTTTGCTTAACCTCTTTTATTCGTGAACCCAATGGTAAATCTCATGTTTGAACTCACAAAACACAACACGTTTTACCGATGATGGGGGTCTAGCTCATTTATGTACGCACTGTGAATGTACCATCTTCAGGTTTACTTGCACTATATGCACGCATTCTACCATTAAGGTCATGTGTTAAACTCAGTTCCATCAGATGCACCACTATAGGAAGTCTGATGATCGGTTATTGCTGCCAAAAGCAATAATTCCTGCCCAAAAAAATAATGTTCTTGTACACAAGTTGTTGTTTTTCAGATCAAAAAGTAAAACATTTGCTGAATACTCAGAAAAATTGTTAATTATAAATGTCTTCAAATAGAGAATGTTGTGCTATCTTCTTGACTTTGTGATACATTCAAAAGATTTTCTTGCAAATGTATTTCTCAGAAAACAAATCAAATTAGGAAACCAAAAACAATGGGAAATTCAATCTTGTTTTCAATTAGACCCATGTTTTCAGATTGCGGCAAATTTTGTGTACATTTATTCCAAAATATTGATAAAGTTTATTCGCTTAAACATTATTTTTCAATAAATTCTAAATTCATATAAAATTTGCAACCCATAAATTCAAGCTATCTAATTCAAATAAAATATTGAAATCTATCGAATAGAGGATTCGTGTGAAAAATTTTAATTTGACAAATTCCCAAAACTTTGCATACACATCCCCAATGAATAAAAAAGTGGAAAAACGGTCCTCAATTTCTATTCAGATTTGAATAAACAAAACTTTGCAGAAATTTCGAATATCACATTGAATAGAATTCCTGACATAATAAAAGAAAAAAAAAATTTAAAAAAAAAAAAACAGAAATACAGATACACGCGTCCTGGCACCCATGTTAACCACATCCCGAAAATGTGGCAAACGTTTGCAACATATTTTCCATTTCAATTCAAAAATTCACCACTGCCTGCATGCCTGGGTTGTTTTATTGCATTTGCGGACAGACACGCTATGGCAACAACCCCATCAACAATAAGAAAAATCTAACATTTTTCAGGACATACTACTGCTACTATACATATATAGCTTGTAAGGTGCGGGGCTACAAACGGTTAAATTATGCTGCCCCCTGTGTTGCCCGGACACTTTGACATTTTTTTTTTTCTATTTTTTCCCCTTGGGTTTTTTTGTGGTGTAGAAAAGTATAGTAAGTCTTCTTTCACTTGGCAGAAGAACCATGATGTTCGCATGGGAACAGCTTGTGAATGCACATATTCCCATTTGGATGGAAATATTGGATATACTTTCGTCATCTTGTCAGTCGTGAGTAACAAGATAAAAGCATCCAATCGTGAATAACGTAAGCTTTCGTTTTATTTTTTCTTTTTTTTTTTAACTTTTTTTCTATGGAAAAAATGCATATAGCAAAATATTGGAAGGATATAATAATTTTTTGTTGCATGAGTGTGAGGGAAGATTGCGGTTGAGGCGTATATGACTTCAAGCTGAATTTGGAAATTTTAGAGGCTACAGCAAAAATTTTACATATTATGTTTGGAGGTTGTTTGTAAGGGGTTAAACGGTTTGACTTGATGACTTTGATGTGGGAAGAAATAAAACAGAGAGGATAAAAGTGCAAATATCTGCAGGATTTTGTCAGTTCTGCTGAATTCTTTGTCGGCGAAGGAAATTTTTATCATCTACGGGTATAGGACGAGATATTATAGAGTATGGAATATAAATCTACTTGGCTTATTTGTTTTTAATACAAACACACAAGAATATCAGATTTTTTTTTGTTGTTGTTACAGGGTGGTTCTAACTTTATTTTCAATTTCTGGAGATAATACTGAAACAATTTTTAAAATGGTGGCAACTGTCAGTTTTGTTTTCATATTTGGGTGTAAAGATTATTCAGAATAATTTTTAATATATTATGACTTTAGAATGATGCGTTACTGTGATTGACAAATGATTTCGTTTAAGCGATTTACACGGACCGGCAAGATGGCCTGAGTTGATCGCTAAAGACTTCTTATATATATATGGTAACAGACTTTTAGTTTTCAAGCTTGTGTTTTTTTTTTTTAAGCTAAGGCCGTGTGCAAACAGCGTTAACATTTTATCCATTGGCTAAATTATGACTTTAGTGTGGTGAATATAAACTTCAAAAATTTAGCCTGCTCTGGAGCAGGCAGGTTATTAAATAAAAAAAAAATAATAATGATAACAGTAGGTACTTTACCTTAAATAAATGTTTTTTATTTCATTTATTATATGTATTATTTTTAAGCTTCTACCCTCATTTTACCCTATAAACAGATAAGTCTTGCAAAAAATATTTAGCTGATGTCCTGACAGACGTTGTTATGCAATGTCGTTTCTTCCACGAACAGTGACCAGAATCAATGACATAAGAAATGTCTTCCCAGCTCAACCAGGGGGCATCCAGGAAAAATAATCCACCGTTTCCATAATCAATTGCCTACAATAATGTGTCGTTCACTTCCTTCTGTTGGTGGTTCCATAGGGGAAAATTCGTTCTAACTGATTGGTCTAGTTCTCCCTCCCATTCTAGTTAAAGGCCTCATTCACTCCACGATCTGACGCTGGCATTCCTTACCTGACCAATAAACGGCCACACATTCAGATTTAGCGAGGTATTGCATATGCAGAAAAATGCAATTTTTTACCATCTGGTTTCAATCAAACCAATATCAAAACCTGTTACTGTAATGTATCGCTCAACTCACAAAAGTTTCAAAACAATCGGATGAATCGGTCAGGAATGCATTCTTTGACCAAACCTAAACAGGAACACTCTCGAAATAATACCAAAGATTTCCTGAAAGTTTGAGCTCAATTGGATGGGCGGTTTTTGGAGTCTATAACACATTTACAAACATCCATTTTTATGTGTAAGAAAATCATCAATTTATCCTACTACTATATAAAAGAGTAGTTTTGTTAATTTATTTGTTATATTGTTACTGTGGTAAAACACATATAACAACAAACTATTCTTTTCTAAAATTTATTGTAAAAATTACTTTTAACTGTTCGTCAGGTTTTAGGATATTAAAAATAACAAAATACACTTTAAAACTGGGTTAATTTCTAAAAAAACTTTTGCCCGGCGAAGAATTAAAGTAATTTTTCTTACCATTTCGACGTTTCACGTTTCCAATTTTTTCTAACAACTGTCATCAGTGAATATTAAAGAGAGTTCACAAAATATTTCACGGGCATTTCGCCCAACTATCATACCTAGCATTGTTAAACTTATTGAGGATTGGTAAAGTTGATATGCGCAGCGAGTAGTCAAAATTAGTAATACGTTATCGTTGGTCTTTAGTACAAACTTGACTACTACTGCGCTATACGTATATGATGAAGTTGAAATGCGCAACAAGTATTCAAAATAAGAACTAAGTTATCTTTGCTCTTTATTACAAACCTGATTACTGCAGCGCCAAAACATGAATTTGACGTTTGACGTAAAATGATTTGACAAATTACTTTTAACTGTCAGATACAACAGCGATGGCATTTGAATCCGTCACCCCTATAGTCAAAGCTGTCAAATTATTGCATTCATTTTTTGCGCCAAACCTATACCAGATAATTTCCAATGCCTTCAAACAGTTCGCCAACAAACGTCAAATGCATCACTTTGACTTTTCACGTAAAAACAGCAATGACATTTGAATCTGTCACCTTTAAGGTGAAAGGTGTCAAGCTATTGAATTCATTTTTTATTTGACAAATAACTTTCACAAATGTCTATTTGAATCTGTCACCTATAGACGATGTTCACATTGGACGTACTCATCCGACGTAAATTGACGTTTCTATATTTTGTCCCATTTCCAATCAGTCAAAGCATTTGACGTTTGTTGGCGAACTATTTGTAGGCATTGGGAATTGTCTGGTATAGGTTTGGCGCAAACAATGAATTCAATAATTTGACAGCTTTGACTATAGGGGTGACAAATTCAAATGCCATCGCTGTTTTATCTGACAGTAAACAGTAATTTGTCAAATCCAACGCGTCATCGTTTTACGTCAAACGTCAAGTTCATGTTTTGGCGCTGCATTAGGTTTGTACTAAAGAGCAAATATTCTTTAGTTCTTATTTTGACTACCTGCTTCTCCTCAATTACGATATTAATATCACCAGCAGCGAGGGCTTAATAATAATCTATACTGTATAGGGGACTCCTTTTCCGTTTTGAAAATGATGATGTACAGATGGCGTTGCTAATAGGTTAGAGAAAAATATGCATATCGTAGACAAGCACCAAAACAAATTGATTAAAATTAACCGTAAATCTGAACCAGAAAGGTTATATAAGCAGAAGTAGCAGAAATGTCAGAAAAAGAAAAATTGGAAATTTCGAACTGCTCTTCGTTAAATTTCGATGATGACTTCCCTGAAGAGAAAGATGAGAAGTTTGACAATGATTCTACTTCCCTTGAAATTTTGAATTTAGATAAAATATAAAATAAAATATAAATAAATAAATAAAAAAAAAAATGAGTCCAAATGTATTTTTTTTTTTTTTATTAAAACAAGGATTAGGAATATAGACATCGTTCTAGGCTGAGTGCACCGAGTGCCCGGGCAACGCCGGGTACTTTCTGCTAGTTTATATATAAATCTAACAATGTCACGTGAATCACTAAACAGAATCAGAAAAATCAAACATTTCAAAAAAAAAACACCAAAAGAAATATTTGAGAAATATTTTTTAAACGATGTTTCTTGAAATTTTTCTTTGATTTGGACATCAGAATACTAAATACAACTTTTTGAGAAAATTATATTAATTATGAAGAAGATAAAACAATAGATGTATTCACAAACTAATGGGTGTTTTTTTCGAGGTATAGAACTTTAAGTTGGCATTACTTTTCAAGACGGCGACCGATTTAACAGCTGTAACGTGATTTATTCTCAGTTTGGTTTGGCAATTCATCATGAATAGACTCACACCTGAACAACGCTTGCAAATTGTGCAATTTAATTTCGAAACGAAATGGCCGTTGTTCCCGATTTTTATAAGCGAATTTCGTTTAGCGATGAAGCGCACTTCTGGTTGAATGGCTACGTCAACAAACAAAACTGCCGCATTTGGGGTGAAGCTTATCGTCAAGTGTATGTCGAAACACCGTTACATCCAGAAAAATTGACTGTTTGGTGCGCTTTTTGGGCTGGTGGGATCATTGGTCCGTATTTCTTCAAAAACGATGATGGCCACAACGTTACAGTCAATGGTGATCTGTATAGAGCCATGATTACCAACTTTTTCATTCCTGAATTGAACAATCATGATGTCCAGGAGCTGTGGTTCCAAAAAGACGGCGCAACATGTCACACAGCTCGTGCCACAATCGATTTATTGAAAGACACGTTTGGTGAACGCCTAATTTCACGTTTTGGACCTGTGAATTGGCCTCCAAGATCTTGTGATTTAACACCGCTAGACTATTTTCTGTGGGGTTATGTAAAGTCATTGGTCTATGCGGATAAACCACAAACGCTTGACCATTTGGAAGACAACATTCGCCGTGTTTTTGCCGATATACGGTCACAAATGTTGGAAAAAGTCATCGAAAATTAGACGTCCAGATTGGACTACATCCGAGCCAGCCGTGGCAGTCATATGCCAGAAATCATATTTAAAATGTAATGCCACAAGATTATCTTTCGAATAAATAAAAAAATCATGTCAATCGAATATTCCATCGTTGTTTTATTACAATTTAAAGTTCTATACCTCTAAAAAAAAGACCCTTTATAAGAGGTCGTTCTTTGGTTCTGGAGTGGGGGCAGGTGAAGTCCTTATGGCTTTTTTTTATTTTCAATTTAGAAACAAAAAAATCCTACACAATGTTAAGCAAGGACCGTTCCGCATGCTCAAAATCCATTTGTGTGAGCAAGGACCAAATTGCAATAAAACTCAATTTGAAATAGGCGTATACCTACTCTTACTCTCACCCTTTATAAGAGCATCGAAACATTCTATCTAACTATAGTATCTACCTACCTATATTGTATAAGGAAAAGGCTGTTATTCACATACAATAGGTACTTACTAATATTATAATGTACATTGTACATATTATCATCTGAATATGCAAACAAAACATATATGAATGTATAAATAATTATGAAGGATGGACACTTATATAGATGCGAAAATTATGCTATGCGGATATCCACAACTTTCACTGCTTCAAAAGAACTGCAGGAAACTCCCTTTCTAATTGAAAGAAAAATATAAAGTTACCTAAGCAATGTAAGGTACCCTATCGCTTTACTTTTTCATTAAATTTTGTTCAAACATTATCATCGTTTCAATCTTCCATATGCAAGCATTTTATCGGTCAGTCGAGGACATTAACCGTCTGACTATATTTTATGCAAATCTTTTTCATAAAGAAAAGTTTCACTTCAATAGAAAAGTTCTATCAAATGATGAGATTCATTGAGCCATTGAACTCATATTCGTTAGAGAATTTTCAAAGGATATAGTTTGTAGAAACTTTTCTAAAAAAAAAAAAAAATATAAGAACAAAAAGTCGATAAGCTCACTGATTCTTTACATACCTACATATAGATCACAATTTGCCTTTTGTTAACATGTATCCGAAGTATTGCTGACAATTGTATCCGTTTTCATGTAAATTCACAGAATTCAACTCTCTCCAAAACAATATGTATCTACCATCATCAGCAATGATTTAAATACTCAAACTGGGAAAAACCAACCCCAGACAGTATACTCACTTCATGGTCCTTAAACAGTAACTACCTGAAATATACATAGTTTGCTGAAGCCATATTGCTGTGCACAAGTGTGTATGCACAAATTAAGTCCTCAATCTGGTTTACGAAACGGAAGGATTCACCTACCTATACCTTTATATGGGGGGTGCGATAAGTTACAACCTTATTTTCGCCAACCACACAACCCACCATCCATAAAAAGACCACAAGCCACTCATGTGAATGCCATCACGATAACCCCTAAACCCTTTCCTCTCCCGAATTAAACAAACATGCCCTTATGATGAGCAATCTGAGGCCTGTAGTGCTGGCTGCATCTGAAAGGATTGTCGCAAAAAACAACCACATTCTACCCCCTGGCATCCGAGAACAGGGAATTTTAATCACGCCTCACCAAACAAAGAAATTTACTAATAGACGATCCATTCGGTCTTCAGTGTGTCTCTCTGACTCCCTGGGAAGTCCTTGTGTATGGGAATATACTGGCAGAGCGTCCTGTGGCGCCTTGACTCGGCTCGGCACAATAAAGTAATGGTCGTTCTTTGGTTCCGGAGTGGGGAGAGGTGAAGTCCTTATGGCTTTTTTTTATTTTCAATTTAAAAACAAAAAAAATCGTACACAATGTTAAGCAAGGACCGCTCCGCATGCTCAAAATCCATTTCGTTGATTGTGTGAGCAAGGACCAAATTGCAATAAAACTCAAACTGAAGTAGGCGTATACTCTTACTCTGTGTGTTTGTACGTAGGTGGGTTTCTCGGGAAAAAAAAGATAACTTTTTTGCATTATCCGTAGGTATACATTTGGATGGACTTCAATACAGTTTTTAGATGCTTAATTGTCCCACAGCGTTATCCGTGCTTCTTCGTTTTATTATTATTATTTTTTTTTGTTCTTGCAGGATCTAATCTGGGAAAAGATTAAACCACAATTTAGTTAAAAGCCTGATGACAATTTTATTCTTGTTCCAGTTTTCTATTTCTTTTTTTTTCGCTAAGGGGATTCTTGTTTTTGAATGCAACTGAGCATATAGATGCTTTTGTATTTTCCCTTCCTCGAATGTTTTGATACTCTGGGTGCGAAGTTATCATAAGACCCATCATAGTGTTCTATTTGGAGTAATCTCTAACTGTGGTGCTGTTCAGGGAGGTTCTCTTGAAATATCAAAAGCAATTCCTGTGATGAGATCCGAGAGAAGAAGTTTTCGAGCAAGTGTGCTTATAAGATAAAATATATATGCAAGTTCGAAATGTGGAAACACTTTTTTTTTTTTGCAAGATGTGGACGTGGAGTTCGTTTGTATACGTTTGTTATATTTTGCGGAATAAGTGGTGCGTGAAGCTATGCAATTTCAGTGAAAGCATATTGTGTATACTTATGTGTAAGTATGAAGAAAATCTTCCCAGCACAAGCAAATAATTTAGATCGTCGAAATAATTTCCATTTTACACAAGAAATTTATAATTACACGTCTATCTGTTTTGCCGAATTATTTAAAAAATATGGGTCAGAGAAGGAGATATATATGAAGTTCTTATTTGAATATCTTACAATTTTTAAGATTGTTTTTTTTTTTTTTTTTTTTGGAAATGTTGTACCTTTGGGTTAAAAAGGATACAATCTGGAGATATGAACAAAAATGGAAATAATCGTGGGTCCAGCAGTTTTCCCCTGAACTTTAACGGTATATCAAAGCATTTCCAAAAAGTTTCAAGCTATTGCCCGATGCATTGTTTTAACAGGAAAATGGAATCTAAATTATCAAGAGTCAACACAGTCACTAATAGCGATTTAACATGAGAATACAGCCCACCTTCCAATTTCTTTTTTGGAAACTGCAAGAAGTGAGTTAATGAGACTTTCTTGAGAAGATTTAACCAGAGCTGAAAAGATTGGCCCTAACTCCAAAAACTGCTGTTGTTTTCCAAGAAGACTAACACCCCAATTCTGACGTTGTGAGAGGGGTCAAAAGCCACAATCGATTGTGATTAATTTTTTCCGTATTCTGCGCCAAATGTCACTGTAAAAATCACAAACAAACTCACCGCATCATGGTGAATATTTTTAACAGCTTATTATGACACAACAGAAGCAAAATTGAAATTTTTTCGTACACAATTGTTGACAAATCTAACAATTGAAGGTAAAATTTATTTTTTAAGAATAAACGTTTATAACATTTCAGCATAAAGTAGCTATTTAACTACAGTGAACAAATATGTGCGCGCTTAAGACAAATCTTTATAAGTCAACAAAATTTTATTCTTTCCGTTTTGTTTCAATGATATATACGAATTACAAATATAAAAGCAACAAGTTTAATAAAAATTACTTCAATATGGATACGAATCACATTAATATTTATCTAACCGGGCTGTAGTAAGTAAGTAAGTAATGATTTTTATTTTTCAACTTCTTCTTTAGTTACATATTTTACAATTATTATTTCTAATGTAAAGTTAATTTAAAAATTTTAATATAAAAAAAAACTTACGACAATGACATAAGAATAAGTTGTCGCGTCTTTCGGGTTTTTGATTTTATTTTAGTTTAACTTGATTTATTTATAACCTTAAAGAAGAAAACAATACTGAAAAGAAAAAATATAAAAAAATAAGATTGATTCTAATGTTAAGACTAATAATTGAATTCAGATATACAGGGTAATTGGTATAAGGTGCACCAAAAAGCTTAAGCGTGTAGGTGGAGTTAAGACAAGAAAAAAATCGTATGGAGGGGGGGTCTATTTCCTCCCGTTTAGGCGGGAGGGGCAATTTTCTAAAACATTGACTTAAATGAGAAAAAAATTATTTAAAAACAACGTCGAATGATACAAAGCCTTGTTATATTTTTTTTGGAAAGCCAGAAAACTACTCTTTTATTTAATTTTTAATTAAGTTGTTTAATTGAACAGTTTTAAAAAAATTAATTTTCAAACTCAAAATTTTGGCTTTTTAGAAAGCCAGAAAACTACTCTTTTATTTTATTTTTGAATAAAGTTGTTTAAGTGAACAGTTTTAAAAAAACTAATTTTCAAACTCAAAGTTTTGAAAAAAAAAACTAAAAAAAAAAAATTTAAACTAATTTTTTTCAAAATTTTATGTAATTAACTATTATTTTTATTTTCAAAATTCAATGCTCTTATTAATTTTTAGTCAAACACAGAAAACCGGATGCCAAAATGTATCTTAGTTTTTGAGAAATTAAAAAAAATTAAAAGTAAAACTAGTAAGTAAAGTAAAAAGTTAATTCGTTTTTTTTATTATTTAATTAAAATCGTATGGTATGTAATAAAAAATAAAAAAGGGATAGTTCTCTAATTAATAATTGACCTGAGCAGGTCAAATTTGGGAAAACCAAAAAAAAAAGTGTTTTTCTTGGAAAAAAATACTTCTAGTTTTTCTTAATTTCTCCAAAAGTAAGATACATTTTGGCATCTGGTTTTCTGTTTTTGACTAAAAATTAATCAGAAAATACTTCTAGTTTTTCTTAATTTCTCCAAAAGTAAGATACATTTTGGCATCTGGTTTTCTGTTTTTGACTAAAAATTAATCAGAGCATTGAATTTTGAAAATAAAAATAATAGTTAAATACATAAAATTTTGAAAAAATTTAGTTTAAATTTTTTTTTTTAGTTTTTTTTTCAAAACTTTGAGTTCGAAAATTAATTTTTTTAAAACTGTTCACTTAAACAACTTAATTTAAAAATAATATAAAAGAGTAGTTTTTTGGCTTTCTAAAAAGATATAACAAGGCTTTGTATCGTTCACTGTTGTTTTTAAGTTTTTAAATAATTTTTTTTTCTGATTTAAGTCAACTTTTTAGAAAATTGCCCCTTCCGTCTAAACGGAGAGAAATAGACCCCCCCCTTCCCAGACGATTTTTGTCTTGTCTTAACTCGACCTACACGCTCAAGCTTTTTGGTGCATCTTATACCAGTCACCCTGTATATATGGCTTATCTGTTCCAAAGTATCACATTTCCACCATTGAGTACTGTTTTGAGTTCATCTTCATTGAGCAGAGCACTGCCTTTTCAAACTTCAAAGTATCGTATTCTGAATTCTCTAAGGACCGGGCATAAACCGAGGAAATGTTGAATGTTTTCCTCTTCCCTCATGTTACATCATGCTGCATAAAGTTGACTCATTCCCTCTAAATCTCTGCTTCCATTGAGAATTAGATCGCATCTAGCTTCATGTTATTTTGCAAAGGTTGAAGTCATAAGTAATATAATTTTCACCCTCGCTCTACGTTCTATTCTACGCCCTTCTGATTTAAGTCTATCAAGGAGCTCCAGTTCGTTTCAAGTAACATGTTCTGATCAAAATGTAAAACAAATCTGTTTGCAATATTATTTATCTCTTTAACCCAAAAGAGTTTTTTTTTCTTGAAGGATTTTGGTGATCGTATCATTGTATTCAAACATTATTTTTATGACATATATGAGGTGTAGGTCGAGTGTAAAAAAATGTCCTTCATCTGAACCAATTTTAATTCATAGGGCATAGCTAGAAGTGCTTGGCGGTAATTTTAAAATTCTAAGAAGAATACGAAAACGAATAAAATATAACAGAAATAATAGATTTTTGTTTTAAATTAAGTTCCAAAATAATTTACATTTTTTTTTTTAAATTATGTCATTTATATAAATTGGACGGGTTTTAGTGTCTCCTGTAAAGTTTGCTGATATGGACTTTGCTGATTTGCAAGTTAAGGTATCGTTTACGAAACATGTAACTTAGTTTTTTTTCGGTTCAATTTTTTCTTGGAAGTGTGGCATTTTATCCTGGCTAGTTTCCCTTGCATGTTACCGACATTTTCTAGAATCAACCAGATATGAATTGCACAGGAAAATGTGACAAAGTGTTTAAGCGAATTGTTGTAAAAATAAGCCAAGACCAAGAAGTCTTTGAATCATCTTATTCAATACCAATTCTATTTAAATCAGTTTTCTTTAAGGTTTTACATTATACCAAAATACTCTGTCAATAAATAAAATACTTGAAACTCATACCACAAAATCCTTTGAGTCAATTCAATTAGAAATCACTCTTTGTTTTCACAAGTAATTTCCTTTTAAAATATTTCCCAAATCTCATTCAAGCTTTAATTATTATTATTCAGAAAGTTCTTCAACTAATATCTTGAGAGAGAAAATAAAGATATAGTTAAAAGTAATGTTCAACATTTGTGGAATTTCCTTTAAATTAATTCAAAATACTCTCAGCTCTGGCAACGTGCAGAAAGGTTCTGGATTCTTAAAGATTGTAATGAACATTTTCAAGAGATCCCTTAACCTCATTTATATTGTATCTGTGTGGCATTTCTATAATACATCTCTGTTTTCTCCTACTTCGTATTTAAATTCAAAACAGTTAGTAAACCGCCTTAATGATAGTTTCCTATGTATCCTGCTGTATCATATCTACTGCTGCTGCTGAAATGTGTATAAGAGTACAACTATTTGGACAAAGTTTACCCGAAACTGAGTCAACTCATTTGACTATCATTGTTTTGTCCAAAAACTATGAAGTGTTAATTAAAATTCAAGCCAACTTAAGAGTTATTTTTTGTTTATTTCGTTGGTTTAAAACTTTATCCATTACAGCAAATGCGTAATTAGCACTTCAGTTAGTTGATAGGGGGCGTTATTGTCAATTGACAAAATTCAAATGAAATAACGACATCATTCATATTCTGTAAGGTCTTGAGAAGCGTTATACATCAGAAACTATACAAATGTCATTCTCCAACCACACATATATAACAATGAAGGATATATATGTAAACACAGAGTATGGCACGCCCTCTTAAACAGAGCAATCATCAGGAGCATAAAAAAGCATAAGCATAATGAACAACAGTTAAAATTAATGCGCCACCACCCAGAGCAAGTGAGATATTGTCGCACTCATTCAAATCGAGCGAGGATATAAATCCTCCCGTATAAACACCAGCAGAAAGGATATATAGAGGTCGCTCCATGACTCGTTATACCCAGGCCCGGGAAACTTCTCGTGTGATATACTGGGACTGGGACATAGAAATCTGAAAGTTTTTTTCTTTTTGGCTTATTCGCTATGCATGAGCGCATTTTCGTGTTGAAATTTGACTTTTAAATTGCTGCAGCGTGGGGGGAGTTGAAGGACGATTCTGGTGCTAGTGGTTGGTAACACCAAGTTTCGATAGCAATACAGGGTGTTTTGGTTCAATGCACATCACGAAGCGTTATGGAGGCTTTCAGTGTGAAATATCACGATTGCCACCCACCAGTGTGGAAAGTGTTACCGCTGGCGTTCCATTTCAGTTCCGTTCCAGACCAACAACAAAAAAGAAACTTTGTCTCACTTGAAAGGACAATCAAATTCCTTTTTCTTTCGATTCAGACCAACGAATTTAAGTGATTGGATGATAAAATGCATTTCGCCAAAGGCGTGAATTGCAAAGCCTTTCGCAGGATAACAACGCGCTTGCATTGGATTGATGCATAAAAGTTGGCTTTTTGAGCGATAAATTTATATGAGGACGCGTTCAAGTGCAAGAACCGATTTCTCTAAAAGTTAAGAAGAATTTTTTTGTTTGGTCGTATTTTGTGCTGTGATGGAGAAAGTTTACTGAATAAGTAAATAAAAGTTTTGGATATTTAGTTCCGCCACCGCTGGAGGATATTTTTCTTATTTTGCTTCTTGTGATGGTTGATTCATGTGAAATGAGTGGCAAGCTTTTTAGTATTGTGATAATCTTTAAGCATCAGACGGGATAATATTAAACATGTTTTTTTTTTCCTAAGGAATTTTTTTTTGGATTGATAAATGCATTGTTAATCTTTTGATAGTTTGGATTAAAACTGGAACGTGTAACGTGATGTGTTGGATATGCAAAGTTTTGCATTTTGATAGATTCGATTGGGATTCTGGTTTAAAGTAAAGATTTAGATGTTTTTTTTTTCAGCCTCGGGCAGATTATGGTTCAGAAATTTATTATTTAGTTTAAAAAATTGAAATAGGGTATCTATCAGATAAAAATGGCGGGTTTTCAAAATAATCAAATATCAAAAATGAAAAATTCCTAAGCAAATAAAAGGCAGGACTGGGTCGCACGAATTTGCGCTTGTGGCAACCTCCCTTACTGCTGAAAGCTTGAAAATATTTAAATTTATTATGTTGTATGGTTGCCAAATCGTTTGTAGGGGTTTTTTTTTTTTGAGTACCTAAGTGTATTAGTTTTTCAAATAATATTCCGATGAAAACAAAACTCATATAACGGGTGATTTTTTAGCTGGTTTGGTTTTGGCAACACTGGTTTTGACAGCTGACGTGTGTTTAGTACCTTGTGTCACTGTCAAACAGCTTCAGTTTGGTTTGCAATTTAACCATGGATCGTCTTACAAATGAACAACGCTTGCAAATTATTGAATTTTACTATCAAAATTCGTGCTCGGTTCGAAATGTTCATCGCGCGCGAATTGTGTTCAGCGATGAGGCTCATTTTTGGTTGAATGGGTACGTAAATAAGCAAAATTGCCGCATTTGGAGTGAAGATCAGCCAGAAGCATTGCAACAGCTACCAATGCATCCCGAAAAAGCCACTGTTTGGTGCGGTTTATGGGCCGGCGGCATTATTGGGCCATATTTCTTCAAAGATGATACGAATCGCAGCGTTACTGTCAATGGTGAACGCTACCGATGCGATGATAACAAACTTTTTTTTGCCCGAAATGGAAGTTCTTGACTTACATGATATGTGGTTTCAACAAGACGGTGCCACATGCCACACGAACGCGAAACAATGGCGCAATTGCGAGGCGAGTCTGGTGAACAGTTAATTTCACGTTTCGGGCCGGTAAATTGGCCGCCTAGATCGTGCGATTTGACACCATTAGACTATTTTTTGTGGGGGTATGTCAAGGCTAATGTCTATAGGGACAAGCCCGCTTCGATTGACGCACTGGAAGCCAACATCCATGCATTCATTCGTAAGATACCGGCCGATATGTGTGAAAGAGTATGCCAAAATTGGACTCAGCGGATGGGCTACCTGAGACGCAGCCGCGGTCAACATTTGCATGAAATTATCTTTAAACATTAAATTGCAAAGTTCAAACTATCGATTCAAATAAATATTTCATTCATTTTTTTCGAATTTTTTGTGTTTTTTTTTTTTTAAAGTTCTAAACCTCTTAAAAAATCACCCGTTAAAATTTTATCAAAACTGATCGTATTTTTTCAAGCTTAGAATTATGGAGTTTTCAACAAAAAACATTCACTTCTACAAAAGTTAGGGCTTAAAAATATTTTTCCCATATCCATCTCTAACTTTAAAAAAATACAAGATTTTATAAGTTTATTTATAGAATGTAAGATTTCAGCGCTTATAGAATATTGTTTTCAATTAATTTTGTTTACATAATTCGGAAATGAGTCAGTACCTATTTAGTGAAGTAAATGACTTAGGAGATCTGAAGACGACTTTTTCATCACATAGTTAGTGAAATTTCCGGATATAAAAAAGCTTTTTTTTTTTATTTATCTTTTTACTTGCTTAACAGGGTAAGTATTGGTTTTGTGTAGAAAAAAATTCGAGATTTTAATCAAACCTGACAAAACGATGATAGAGATGCCTAAAAAAGTAGGTTTCGTCATGCCGTCCGTCGGTCTGTCTGTGCGGGTGTGCGGATGTGCGTATGTTTGGTTGTCTGTGCACCGATTTACAGCCCAAAGGGTTAGACCGATTTAGTTCGAATTTTGTATATAGCACTTTTTGTTGATTCTCTAGACGGAAAATTCGATTTTTTGTTTTAGCCCGGCTATAACGGGTACCTGCTAAATAACGGTTTTAGTTTTTCAAATTTTTTTTTTAAAACGGCTCTGAAGATTGTGATAAAACTTGGTGTATGTTATACTTGCAGTAGTCTTAACATAATTGCATTTCTGGTTTTTGACCAAAATTTCACATAACGTAGATTTCGTGTTACGGTTTTTTCAAATTTGGCCATACCATGGTAACGGCCCTAAGTTTTATTTATGAATGAAATTCAATTTTATAGGTTTCGTTTAAGCTATATGCTTTTCGCTCTGGTTTTATGGTGGGTTCATCAGCTAGTTGACACCAATCCCAATCAAGTACGCAATTATTGTCGATGATTACCGACTGCTTTAAAAAATTGCTTGTAGTAAAGCCTTTAAAATTGAATTTCATTCATAAATACTCCACTTAATAAAAATCAATTTGGCAATTTTTAGTCTTTTTAGTGAAAAGACACATTTTGAGACCGGGTTTTCTTTGATTGCATAGACAATTCATATAAGAATATTAAATACCGGAGAAAAAGTTGCATTTTATAATGCAAAATTTTGTAAAAATTTAATTAAAATGTTTTTTTCCAAAGTTTTGACTTTGAAAATTTATTTCTAAAAAACTATTTATTAAAACAACTTAAAACAAACGTTAAATTTGGGAGTGGTGTTTAAGGTTTCTTAAAAGCTATGTTACATTACCGTATGTTCTTTCGTGGATTTTTGGTAAAATGTTTAGCATTTTAAGTCAATATTGCCACTGCCGCCTGAATGGGGGGTGATAGACCCCCCTTTATACTTATTTTTTCATACGATGGTTTTCTTCTCTTGACATAATTTACTTCCTTTGCCCTATGTGTGCATGTTATGTGAATCCCCACAACCTACTACGTAGATTCCCGGCAAGAAATTTGGCGAAAAACCATATTTTTGGAATTTCGCATTTTTTCCAGAGAAGATATCTGAAAGACGGTTCTGTTTTTCAAAATAATGTATGGTAACAAATTGTAGGAATTCTTATCAGCTACATTTTCCATACAGATTTTTTTTTCTGTACGACGCATCGTCTTCGAGACTTATGCTAATGCAACCGTGAAAAGATCTCGTATAACCACGCCCCCAGCCCCCGCGGCACTTCGATCACCGGGGATTTATTTTTGCGAGTACATGGGACCCCCCTACACATTTCCAAAAAAATTGGAACTACACGAATTTTTTGGTTTATTTGTCTTTTTCAGGCTTAGTTTGACTGGACTATATAGCTTTGCAGAAACCTGATATAAGTTCTTATTGACGCAGAATTAAATATTTATATTAATATATTTTTTTTAATAATACCGTTAAATAAGAAAACATTTTGAGCCAAATTTGAGAAAAAATTATTACAAAATTTATTTTTTATTTTTAAAAAGCAAAATTTTGTTTAAGGACAATAAATAGAATTTAAAACAAATTTTTTTCGCGGTCTTGCATGCAATTTTATTCTGTGTTATTTATTTGTAACACACAGCAATACATATCCCATGTCACATAGAGCGCGTTTTTAAGTTTCACAGCGGCGCACAGTGGTTTGGTTTGTATGGGAGAGCGGAAAAAAATCTGTAAAATCTAAACTATTGAACGTATTTTAATAAAATTTGGCACAGATATTTAAATTGGCCTTATGCATAACTGGTGAAAATTTGGTTGAGAAAAAATTGCTAGAAAAAAAGTTATTGAGATTTTTCTAAAATTTGAGGGTTTGGTTTGTATGGGAGAGTGGCAAAGAATTTCTTAAATCTGAACTATATTACGGATTTTTATAAAATTTGGCACAGATGTCAAGATGGTCCTTGTGAATAATTGGTAAAAATTGTGTCAAGAAAAAATGACTAGAAAAAAAGTTATTGACATTTTTCATTTTTGTAAAATTTGTACTAAAGTGAAAGTTTTTTTCTTAAAGATAAATCTGAACTTTTTATTAAAAATAAAATTTTATAAATAATGTACCGATATTACAAACATAAAAACAAACATATAAAATTTAAAAACATAAATAAAACATTTGCATTCAATTAATAAATAATATAATAAATTAAGTAGGTAAGTATTTTACTGTGCTAAAATGAGGTTTTTAGCGTCTTCGCTGACTGGTAGTATTTTCTTTTTTGCCTGTGGCCTTAACCCTGTTATTAGTGGATCTGATGATATAAGGATACTATGCATCACATCTTCATTCGTCGCAATTCGGCTGCATTTTCTCGAATTAAAACAGCGGTAGATTTTATAATCCTTATTTCGGCATTCTTGGGCTTCCTCAGAGAGTGATCCAACAGGAAAGGCACAATTTTTAATGATTTCTTCTCCATGGATCAAAATCTTATGTACGGTTGCTGGCATGTTGTGTGTGAATGAGAAATTTCTGGATGAAACACAAATGCACAATCACTTAATACTGACTTATTTTTTTAAACTCTTTAAACATATATATAGCTTAAAGTAAGTGCTTAAACAGTCTTGTAAGACATCTCTAATCCTTATAAGTCATAAAAAATAAACAATACACAACAAAAACAGGGTAATAAAATTTAAAAATGATCAAAAATTGTTTGTTTTTGATTTATATGAAAAACGCAACAGGTATAGGGAAAACCTCATATACAGGCAAAAATCTGAAAAAAACACCTCTTTTTTATTATTACCTGTCCCAAGTTTTTGCGCTAAATAAAAAAAACTGCAAGATTATCCCGAATCCTTTTGTTTATTTATTATTAAGATATATAATATAAATAAACCTATCATAAAATAATAATACTTTTTTTATATTTTTTCCAAGAAAATGGAGTTGAAAAATAAAATATTTTGCAGGCAGAAATAATTTTTTCCGCGAAAAGTCCAATTTCTCAGGCATGGGTTTATGTATGAATTTTATTTTCCTTTAGAAACAAAGGTTCACATTTTATCTAAAAAAAATGGTCTAAACCAGTCCGTTACGATAATCAGTGCCGAAGAAATTATAACTCTTTCATATATACCACCGTCAAAACCGCGGTTTTTGCGACCTCATTCAATGAGACAAATTTGAACATAACTCCGAAGATCGAAGGTAATCGCAGATGGATTTTTCTGTGCTGTAACTTGAAAGTGCGGTGCATATGCTGGTGTATACCGTTACGTGGAGGCAAGTGGAGCTAAATTTGAAACTCAAAAACTTTTCATAAAAGCCATTTTTTTTTAAGTACCAAGGTTTGAGACTTCTTATATAAGGCTTTTTTATCAATTTCACTAAAAAAAATTTTTTTATTTTAAATACTCGAAAACAGACCAATAAAATGATATATAAAGTAATAGAATGTATGTTAAGTAACTCCGGAAAAAGACATCTAAAAGTTTGTTGAAAATGTGGTTCGCGACTTGAATAATTTTTTTTTTCAACTTTGAGGGCTTGTAAATAAGTAAATAAAATATATTAATTAAAAAATTCTTTTCCATTATATGCTGGGGTTATCAGAGAGTACTTAGACATACAAATTTAAAGGCTACGTAAAACTTTTTAAAAAGCATTTTTTTCCGCGCTCAAACCACTGTGCGGCGCGGCGCGGCGTTAAAACGCAGCGGTGAAAAAGACGTTCTGATAAATTACAATTTATGTTTTTGACGCATTTTATTAATTATTTATTATGAACAGCTACAACTACAGCTACAGCTAGAGCTACAGCTACATATTCTGGACGAATTATAGGATTGGCGTTGTCTATACTTTGACAGTGCTACAAGCTACAGCTGTACAGCTACACTATTCTGTTCAAGCAGTAACGCTTTGTTGACTACTTTTTGTGTGGCGTCCTATAACGCGGTGTTTAGAACGTCGTGGCAATATGATTTCAACGCCGTGTTTAATAATCTCAAAGCCGGACGCGCTAAAAACGCGTTCTGTTTGACGAAACCTTGAAAGTTAAAATATCAACTGTCAAAACATCTAAATGTTTACTATTTAAAAGTAAAAATTTTGCACAGTCGCCACTTTAAAAATTCGACATTTTGAACAGTCCGTTTTTTGACCAGTCGACATTTTCCTTTTTAACATTTTGAAAACTAATTTTTTGAAATCAACATTCATTAAATCGCCTCTTCGTGCACAGTCCTCTGGTTATCATGTAGATTTTCTATTTTTTTAGGTAAAAATATTTATAAATAATTATTATATTAAATTTGAAGAAAATCGGTTCAGCCGTTTACATAGGTTGTAGTTACTTGGCTTACGTTAAAAGAATTTTTGTGATCTTTTTTAAGTATAACAATGTCATACCGGCTAAATAAATTTTTTTTTTCAGAATAACTGGTTTAATATACCTACAGTCAACACCAACTGCAATAAATAATTTAAAGTAGGTCTCCCAAAATAAATGAAAAAAAAACTATTTCTTTTATATATGTCGATGTACCAAAACATTTTTTTTTTGTAAAGCTTTGTTTTTTGGCAAATAGATGTTGTTAAACAACACTCAATCGTACCCAATTACAATTATGCTCCTTTAAGACTGCATTTCTGTCTTTGGTATCTAAACCTATGTAGGTACATTTGCATCATTTATTTTTATTAAATGAATTTCCAAGTTCCTTCTGAATATAAATTCACCTTGTGTGTAAAACTGTGCAGACAAATTTGGTTTAATTTGCCAACCAATTAAGGTCGGGAACTTTGCCAAACAATATAAATGTACTCTTCCATATACTTTGGACGACGACATCTGTCCAGTGCACACCCTGTGCCATCAGTGTGTCTCTCTGATGGTTAAAATTCTTCTGAAGCATTTGGGGGTTTGGAACTACCACATTTAGCAGTATTGTTGGAGAATAGAGAGTGGACCAAATGTTATTGGGGTTGGGGGTGTGATGAAGAATAAAAAACCCATATTCTATGGAAAACCCCTGAGAAGCACTAATGGTACGAACGAAAACAAACATCATGACTTTTGTCTCCACTTGTTTTGATTACATTTTCATTTTGTTTTTGTAACACCAACACCATACAACCACCCCTTGAGCTTCGTTTCATCACCATCATCGATCGGCTTAAACAGAAGCGGTTGGAAGAAAAAAACTAAATGTGCCGCGGTCATCCTCCATTAATATTCAAATATCTAAACGAACCGATTTGTGGACTTTAATTTATTTAAATGCAACAAATTTCTATTCGGATGAACCGGCAAATATTTTAAGTTGATGATCGATTTTAGTTTCTTTTTTTTTTGGAATTGTTAAGCATAATAAAAAGCAAATCGTAATTAATGTGGTTTTAGCTGTCAGTTCTTCCGGAAATTCAAAAATTACCAGATGAACGGTACGAATAAAACGACTCTAACATCAGAAGTTTTATTCACACTCGTGTGTTAAAAGTTTTTTAATTCTAGAAGTTCTGTTTTACTTTATTTTAATATATATTATGTTGTAGATATTTTCTTTATTGAATTAGGTTAAACTTCATTATATTGAGTTTAAATGGATAACTTTTCATTTTGTTTAAAAGCAAATTTGCAGTTGAGGTGAAAATATAATAAAATTTTATCGAAGCAAATAAAGTGTTTGACTTAATGTTTTTTTTTTTTTTTTTTAAGTTTGTACCATCAATATTGAATTTGGAAATTTGAAATTAAAGTAGCAATAAGAAAAATGATGATTTGAAAATAGTGGACTTGATGAGTTTTTTTTATATTCAAGAATTATTATACAAGAATTATTTTAATAATGTATTTAAAATAATACGAAAGTTTTCTTAAAACAGTCTTTAAATTACCTATGAAGTAGCGATTATGAAAATGAAACATAGTTCAGTCAAATTAGACACTGAACCGGACATTTAAAAAAACAAGCTAAAAATTGGTGCAAATTTTAGATGATGATGCAGTGAAATAAATGTCAAAAGTCCCAAAAATCCACCGGAAGGGTGAGAGGAAAGAGCGAGGTCGAGCGGCTGCAATGATCACATGAGCCACAGTTGTGGTTTTCCTTTTGGTATAGTAGTGTCTTCTCTAAACGATTTTCTAGTTTGAAGAACGACTTTTAGAAAGCTGTGGTGTCAGAAATCAGATTTTTATTTCCCAAGGAAATGTGTTCTCTTGTTGGATAAGTGGTACAATCGTATACTTGGGATCGAATATTATATTCTCGTACCTATACTTCGTACAATTTTGACGCGGTTTCTACAATTCTTATCTTTTCTTATTTTTCATTTATATTCTTTTCTATGTACAAAGCTTCATTGAGAATCTGGAGGTACATACCTTTCCGACAAAACATAGGATGCTACTTTTCAGTTTTTTGCTCCAAAATTGCATGTTTTCCGTTATGAAATTTTATTTTAATACATAATTTAGTTACGTTTTGTTGATTTTATGTCTTAAGCAATATAGTTTCCTTGAAACAAATATTTTACAACAAAAACGGAGAAAATCGGGCTGTTGGTTCAATAGTTAGGTACAGAAAAAAAGATTTAGTTTTTTCAAGATGGCGGATTTTGGCCAAGGTGGATTTTTTGGGACTTTTGATATTTCACTCACGATATCATCCTCTACCATTTCCACCAATTATCAGCGAGTTTTTTTTTTTTAAATGTCCGGGTCCGGTGCGGTAATATTTTTGTCTAATTTGACTGGACTAACAGGAGAAATTTTTTAAATCAATAATATTATTATTAATTATATTATGTATGCTTTGATTTTATTTGAAACACAACTGCTACATTTACCGTTGACAAGTGACGCACAGAATTATTTGTGATGACGCACAATACTTTTATTGTTCAATGTTTCGTTAACTAAATAAAAACAAATAAAGTATATGCAGCATACTTTTTAGAATTTATTTTATATAAAAAATTAATTTTTCCTGAATGGCTCACAGCACAAAGTCCTAAACTATTTAAAATAAAATTGCATAACACCTTCTTATTCAGTTTTTCTTAACAGTTACCAACAAAAAATAGAAAAAAAAACACTTTTTTAATTTTGATCTAAAAATTATTGTTGGCAACCCTGATTGATTGATTGATTACTCAACACTTACAGGCAAAAACTCTTGCTTAAATAGATAGGTACTATTAACTAGCTCTATACTACCCTGCAAAATTGAGTTCCTTAACCTTTCAAACTATTTAAAACGTTTGCAAAAAAAATGTCTTGTCTAAATGGGATTTTTTGTTGTTTTTGTGTCAAAATATTTTTGATTAAAAAACATTGCATAAGATCCAAAAAAAAATCAGTATGCATGTATTGAAATGCCGTAAACGACGTTTTCGCATTTTAAGGCAGTCTAGTGGCAAAAAGGAATTAAAAGGATTTCTTTGTTTTTTTTTACACAATAACTGTTTAGAAATTATCTTTTAATAGTTGTTATCAAAAATCTTCCGCCGGTTTTAGTTTTTAAAATATTTACATTTTTGTTCAAAATGAGTTTGCACATTGAAACTCTTTGCGAATTTTGACGTATGTGCCAACCTGTTTTCGTTTACGTCAACTATAGCAATTAGAAGAGATGAGAACAAACAGATAACAGATTTGAAAAGAGCGCCCACAAAAACATAAGTCTGAATACCCAGTTCGAAAAAAATTGGTGGTTACGGCATTCCAATACTATAGGGTGACGTTATAGGACCCTATTTTGCTTTTTAAATCAAAAGAGTTTGAATTTAATATTTATATCGATATATTGATTCATAGTTTTAAGTTTTCTTATGGAATCACACTGCGAAATTGCAAATTGACAGGAAGTCCTGTCGCACTTTAGCTATTTGTTTCCATTGCCGCTATAAACCGACCTACTCTTGGTAAAACTTCGATGTTGAATCTTCCACACCCTCGAGGTTGCGATGAGCCTTACAACTCATATATCTAAGCACATTTACTCGCACATTTAAATAAGTAAATTGAAAATAGGTATCAATATAAATGTGTTTTTCAGATGTTTTTCAGATTTAACAAACAACCCCTCCCCTTTTTTTGATATGAATTTTAAACCTAAAATAAGAATTAAAAATTCAGAACAGATACTGGCCTCGTAATGAACAAATAATAACAAATTATTCCAATAGTACTACAAGAACAAAAACAAATAGTTATATCTTTTCTGTAACAAAAACCATTTCATTTTAAAATTTATTGCAGATATACTTTATAAGTAAACCCTCAGAATAATAAAACTATTTTATAAATCCTTTGTTTCTGAAGTTTCCAGAGAAATTTACAATTCAATTCAAATCATTATAAATTCTTCTAAAATTTCTTTTTGTTTTTTTTTCTTCATTTTTCATAATAAAAAATCCCCCTCTTAACTACACTTAAGATACAAACATAGAAAACATAAATAGTCAGTGAATTTCATGAAAGTATATGGTTACACAAGAAGAAAGGATATCATTTTCATAGTCTTAAGATATTTGTGTTTCATGCGGCATTTATGCAAATTATCATACCTATACAGCTTTGCACAACACCATTCGACTTCCTTTAAAGTTCACGTTTTCTATGTTGCATCTAGATACACATGACATTACCTTCGACGGTTAACACCACCATAAACTAAAGGATATATTGTGAGACCAGACTTGTATATATGTATATAGATGTACATTCAGAATTTCGTTTTTTGAAGGCCTCCTCCGTTCGTAAGGACTTAATTTGGGATTAGACCAACAAACAATCCCAACTGACTACACCTACGTATCTTGAATAATTAATCTTAAATACAAAACGGTTCTATGTATATCTATGCATACGAAGTAAACATATCCCTTGTTCTATGGATTGCGCTGCGCTACAGCTATTGCCGCTTCGCTCGCAGGATGTCCTTTTGACATGGCATCCCTCCTCCTTCACCCTCAAGAATGTCATCCCCCAGTAGTGGTCTCCCGTGTGCATCTTATCTTCGAGATACAAAAACAAACACACACATCCTTCCCTTTCTCATCTTCAAGCTATTCCATGCAAAAGAGAATGGTTGGCAAAGTGCACTAACGCATAACTGAGGCTAACAGATACAAGTGCATATAAGGTTGGCATGATGATAGTCAGTGGGGGGGTGGCAGTGGGAGTGAAAACCACTCACGGATGAGATAGTTATACATTTTAGTTACATAGATGCATTTTTTGAATATCACTTGAGAATAATCAGTTTGCATCCTCAACTTCCTCATCCGTCGTATGGTCGGTTGTGCTGATGATGAGGGAAAAGTTAATTAGGTATAGGGAAGGTGGGGTGTTTAAGCATATATGTACCTATATACACAGATATAAGCAAATCTACCACTTAATGGGGGATTTTTATATGTTAAGTAGTGACTTTGGATTAATGCTTGACATTTAAAATGTTGTCAATTATAAGTGGCGAATGCTCACCTTGTTTACATAATTGAATTGCACATCTACTTCCACATAATAATCTGCATAAACCCTTAGAATGTTCAAAAGCTCTTATGAAAGTGTAGGTCAATTGGAAAATCTATATATGTACAGTGTAATAATGTTTCTGTAAATTTATGCAATATAAAATATAAACGGTAGACTTAACTGCATCTGATAAATTCTAATTAAAAATTAATAGTATCTTTTAACCAGTTGCAGATGATATCGACCTATTTCGTTTATTTATCTACCTATCGTATATAGAGAAGGTATGGATATCTATACCAGTAGATGATGAATTATTTGAAAAAATATTGCATGCATGGTGCAGCGCTATAGTGGAACCCAAGGTTGGTATATTAAGAATGAAGAAGTTATAAGAGATGTCGGACGAAAATTCTTATACCAATTTCGTCCTTTTATATGATTGTGCAACTGCTATGCTATATCAGTGATGGGAATATATGTACAGAGAAATTTATTTGCCAGAAAGTAGATACTTAGATACATTTTGAAGGAAAAGTTATTTCATTCTTAAGTTCTCCTTATATAGCGAAGGATCTTTTGCCGTATAATAACAAAACACCATCAGGTGCATGTGTTCCTTATACGTGTGATGGCAAGCAATTTACGAAGAAAATAAAGTTATTGAAAACTATCTTTTTTTATTTTATACGTTGTAAGTGGTGGCAATGTAGGTTCTACATGGTGATTTCAACTATAAAACTTTTTTTTTTTTGTTTTTTAGTGAAAAGGATGCTTTGAAGAAAGTCATAAGTTGTATAAGTAAGTGTAGTTTGGAACTTTTTTTTTTATTTTAAAACACTTTGTTCGTTTATACATATATGTTAGAGAATAAGTTTCTATCGTTAACAATAATTTGGTTTGAATGGGGACTAAATGATGATGGGATATAAATGAAGTTTATATTTTTGTGGAGTTAATATACAGCTAAAGAATCGATTCCTGATATTTAAAAGCCATGACATCAAAATATATAAATGTTTTTTGATTAAATAGCAGGTTATAAAACAGGTAACTGAAGACTTGGTATTTGTTGACTGACATTATTTCATTAAAACCCTTTTCGAACCATTTTAATTACTGTGAAAATTGTTTCTTGTTGTTGATCGCCTTATGCTCTGTATGTATATAATTCTTGCATATTTCAAACTTTGAGTATAGTTCAACACGATTCCATTGTAGGGCTTTTTACTTCTTCCTCTTTTCCAACGATGTTATACTTTCGGATGCGGATCACAAGCCCCACAGCGTGGTTGACGATTGATCTGAGAAAACGTCGGGAATTTGGTTAAGAAATGTTCGATGAATAATGCGAACTGATATCTGTAGTCGTTGGATTCGTTCTTTCCAGGAGTTATTAGGTTCCACTGGTTTCAACTCATCCCCCCTATACACAATAAATTTATATAGATTTGGCTTAACTGAAAATTTCTTAAAAATCGGTTGTGCAAAATTAATGGAAAAATCCGAGGAAATTCGAAAAATTAATAATATAAAAGTTTTGAAAATAAGAAAAATTAATTTTGACATTAAAATCAAACATGACATAACGTTTTTATAGAAAGTACTCTTTAGAGAAGTATACACGGACGTTAATATTTGTTTTGAATCAAGGTCTGTACAAAACGGCACTTTTGAAAATTACCGATAATTCCATTTTGCTCGAAATAGAACCGATCAATTTCAATAATATTACAAAGTAATAATTTTTTTTCCTTATTAACGAAGCCATTGCCTGCCGCCATAGATCCGAACTATTTTGATACTGATTATTTTTTGAATAACTGCACCGATTTTGACAAAAGTTTATATTTTAATAGTTCGAAAATTATAAAAAAAAAAATGATGGGCAGGACTCGGTCACACAAACTTGCTCTTGGAAACTTTTTCAAAAATTACTTTTTTTTTTAAATTTTTGTTTGCAGTAAATAGGTATTATGTATTGAGATTTAGCAGTATTTTTAGAACTTTAAAAGATGGGTAGTCGGAATAATATCGCAGATAGGTACCGTTAATAAAGCTGATTCTGAAAAAATAAATTTAACATGAAGGACATGTTACCATCATTAGCAACAAATCACTCATGTAAAATTTTATCGATATTGATCGTATTTTTTTCGACACAAATTGAATTATCGGTTACGCTTATATGGCAGGTACCGTTATTTTCATATATTGGTCAAAAATAAAAAAAAATGTCCGGGGGGAAGAAAATCGACCCTACCGTTACGATGGAGGCTCCAGGTGTTGATACATCCAGACAGACAAGCAGATAGACAGACAGAATTGTCGGACCTACTTTTTTCGTCTTTTATAGTAATATCATGTTTAATTGTTACCTATCTCAAAACTTTTTTTTTTTCAGGAATCCAAGACGTTGCTTTATATAGTAGATATTTATATACCTAGGTACCTATAATCGCAAGTAAAAATCTCTCAAAAGTTTTTTTTATTATTCGATTTTTCTCTAAAACTTTATACAGGGTGTCCCGCAACTCAACGTTAAGCGTGAACCTCCTTTTGGAGGGCTTTACTCCTCGCCCTCGTCCGGATAACCTCCCAGGGATTAGGACTTTTAGTATGTTAACTACTTGAGCAGCTTAAACAATATTTTAAGGAAATGGCTTACTGGAGTCCTTCATCAATAAGGTATAATACGTTCTTGTTTAAAAAAAAATAAAATTTTACTTGCTCGAAAATGGTTAAAATGTTGGTAACATGATTATGGAAGCAGCAAGTGGCAAGAGTTGAACTATTTTGCAAACCTAATAAAATGGGCCAATTTTTAATAACTTGCCGTGGGTAGTGTCCTACATTTTTAAAAAAATATGATGTGTTAAAGTTTGCTTACAAAATTTGTTTGAAAAATGACTCAGTCAAACTTCATTTTTCTTGCGAAACTTACAATATTTACTTCGGATTTCGAGATTGCATTCAGTAGCATGGTTATTAAGGATAACGTAGAAAAAAAATCACTGAAAAATATAAAAAATATGTGACTACAGTACATAAAAATGTGGCTCTGGGTATCGATTTTCATAATTTTTCTAAATATTGCTATTATTACGTAACCCATCGAGATCATTTTTTTGTTCTTACTATTTGTTGTACGGGTATAACCTACCCTATCACCCGGTACCCGCTTGACGTTGAGTTGCGGGACACCCTGTATGAGTGCTTTGTTGTCGACGGTAAAAAGTCGATAATATCCAGGTCATTTTTTTATAGTTTAAAAAACAACAAAAAAAAAGTAAATAAAAATCCAATTTATCTAACAAAAAAATACGTTCGATTTTTAAAAAAATTCACATGATTGATTTGTTGCCAACGAAGAAATCTTTCATCAGATAAAAACAAAATTGAAAAAGATTTTAAACGGTACTTTACATGGAACCCCTTTTACTTGCGATTATATAGGTACTAGCTAAAGGGCAAGTCATGAATTTGGGGAGAAAAAAAAAACTGAGATCAAAATCAAACATGACAATTACGTGGTAGAGAAGACGAAAAAAGTGGTTCCGAAAATACTGTCAGACTTTTTGTCGATCTTTTTGTATCAGCAACTACAGCCTAAATGGCTGAACTTTATTGCTTCAAAAACGGCTCCAACGATTTTCTCATAAAAAAAAAAGTTGGATGTAGTTTTTATCTGACTTCCTTTTGTTAAAATTGGCGTTCTTCAAATTAAAAAAAAAAACCTTTTTAATCAAAATTATTAAGCAAACATCGATTTATTTAAAAACCGCTGTAACGATTTCAATATTAGTGGTTTTTTAATCTAAACATTTTCTGCATACTTTGGTTTTGACTTGAATCTTTGTAAAAAGTTGTTTTAGCACTTTTCAAAAGAATTCGTGTTTTTTTGTCATTTATATTAAAAAAAAATATGAAAAGGTATTTTTATTAAATTAAATTTTATTTTTGTGGCAACTTGCCACAAGAGCAAGTTCGTGCAACCAAGTCGTGCACTTTATTTTTTCATACCTACTATCACGACAATTTAATCACCGATTATGATTAAATTTGACATTCAAATAGTCCAGCAATGTCTGATAAATATTTATTGTACAAAAATATTTAAAAAACGTATTTTTTTTTAAAAATCATCAGCAGATGACATATCATACCTATAAGCAAAAATTTTCAATGATTACCGACTGCTAAATTTTACAGAGAAAACTCCCTTTGAATTATATTTTTTTAAAGAACTTTTATAAAAGTTAAACATTAGAAATAGGAACGAACATAACATCAGTCTTACGGGCAAGGTAGAAGTAAAGAATTTAAACTTCTTAAGAAAATAAGAGGTATCACAAGGCCTAGGGGATGAAGTCTGTTAAAGGTCCTATAGGGGGAGCTGTGATACTTGAAATTTATATCAAAGGGTGAAATGATCAAGCCTACAAGTTTAGAAAAGAAACATGATGATGTCGAGATAACAATGGAAATAAGTTTTTAAATATAAATTCAGTGTTGAGGATCTGTAAATTTATAAACTGCTAAATGGCAAAAATAATCAACATTCCGCTGAAAAGCAGAACATATAAATCAACTTAAATGTAGGAACTCCAGATCGCTTCGTTTCACTTCCTTATCGATTTTGAAGTTGCATAATTATAGCAGAACAAGAACGAATTCTACAGAGCCACAACCAATGCATAAGAAGAGCTAACCTGAGGTGGGACGAGGAAACGACCTCAACCAGTTTATCAAAACTAGAATTAGAGGTAGCCTTTGGAAAAGCTTATTGGTTGATGCCTCGGGTCTAACTTTGAAAAAATATTCAACAGCCATCTAGACCTGCTTACTTACTCAACCATATTCAAACCAATTACCAAAAATGTTACAGTCAGAAACATTTTATGTTTTCTTTTTGTACCTTGACCAGCTCTTGATTGCGCCCTAGTTAACAGTATACTTATAGATGCTGAGTTCAAGGATTTTAACCCACCACTCTCTGGTGAAGGATCTGTGTTTTCAATTCGAATATCGAATCAGATCACATTCCCTTTATATTTTTGAAACGTCAATACCTACCAAAAATGTATAAAATGTTTATACCAAAAAGTACAATTTTTCCAGTTAAAAAATAAATGTTTTTTTTTTTTTTAAAGTTAAAACATAAAATTAATCAAAAGATATGAATACAGTTATAAATTACTTTTCACTTGCATATGAGATAACTTCAGCAAGGATGCAGTCAATATTTCACATACACATTGAAGTTTTCCTGTTACATAGGTTGGGCAATCATTCTGTATTTATTTATCTATCTATACCCATACAACAGGTTAAAGTTCAGGCACGGAATGCATATAATTTCAAGGGTTATGCATCACGTAGGTTGTTGAATTTCAGAATATTACCTACCCTTAAATGCAAAAGCAATATAGGTATTCCCTTATGGCATCCTACACACCTTTTACTGGGATGTTATTTAAACCAGAAGGATGTAAACCTTTTAGATAAAATCCTATACATATGGAAAGTGTGAAGATATGAAATAAGGAAGTATTGTCCTATATAATATCTGGTTCAAGAGTATTCAAGTGCATGATGGCTTAAAGTCAATAAAAGGGATGTGTATTTGTGGTTACAGAAAATGTTTTGTAATCCGATAATATAGAGTGTATCTATGTATAAAAAAATAATGCCGAGAAGGATATAACTTTTTCTTTTTGATAATTGAACTGCCTAAACTAAACACTCATTCGATATCGATATAAATATGTAAAGCTCTTCTGCAATCGAGATGAAGCGTTCAATTATATTAAAGTGCCTTCTCATGTTTTTGAATTTTATACTGTGTATTCGTTTTATTTTTTTTTTTTTCCTTCTTGTTGTGTTCGACACCGAATATAGATACTCTATGATTATATGGGTATCTATAAACCTACACCATTCCGAAGAGATTGCACATTTATTCTCATATTGCCATGAGAGGGAAGAGGATTTTTTTTTTATTTCCAAAATCGAAATTTGTAGTTCTTGCAACCAGAGAGCAAGTATTAATTGCATGGTTCTATGGATCATGTATCTCGATACGTAGGTGGTTACTATTTGGCAATTTTCCATTAGATGTAGGTATATATGATGTGAAATAGATTTTTATTTTTCTCTTTATAGAATAAAACGTGAGTGCCGTAACAAAGTGGCTTGGCAAACATTTATTTTCCCACAACATACATTTTAAAATCATTTTATTTTTTATATAAAAAAAAAGAAATATTAAAATAAAGTTTAAATTTAAATAATTAAAAAAAAGATTGTTTCGTGGAATTTTTAAGTAAATATTTAATTGGCTTTTTTTGTCGTAGTTAGATGAAGTTTTTTGTATAAAATTATATTCAAGAAAGAAATTGTTGATTAGAAATTGTAATTGACTGAGAAATTGTTGATTGACTGATATTTAATAGGAATTCCAATTTTAATATAATTTTCTATTTCATATACCTAAAGTATATTGAATTAAAACTTCTGAGAAAATAATAACAGAATTTCAATTTTGAAAAACGATGATTGGAAAACGCTTAGAATAAAATGTTCCTAGATATATATATACATAAACGTTTTTAGCTTTAAAGATTGCTTTTGGCAAATTATTAAGAAAACCTTTGCTCTGTTATGTTATTTTTTGAGAGGAAGATAAATGTTTATTGAAAGCGCCATATGCCTCCAGGGAGTTGTCTTTTGTATTTTATGAGCTCTACTCTATAAAAGGATGTTGGCAATGGAATAAAGGTATATCCAAAGTTGTTCCTGATGATGTATTAAAATTAATTCTCTAGAATAATTGAATGAATTCCAAATGAATTTCAGTTAAATTTAAATGAATTAAGAATTCTTAAAATGAACAGAATGTGGTATTAGTTTGATTAAACAGGGTGATGTTTGTGATGTTGTGACTGTCATGATGGTTCTACATTTATATCATGTTATGGTGTAAAAAAGGTCTTGACAAATTTTTAGTGTTATCAAAATGTTTGTTTAATGTTTATTCTACTCTGGACCATAGATTTTTCTATAACATTTCACAATTCTTGAATTTACATCACCATGTATTTCATACTTTAATACTCAAATCATAACGGGCGCAGAAATAATTGTAGTTCTAGTGGATGTGGAAAATGGAAAAGTTCCAAGTTCGGTCAGAATTTAAGAAGTATAGGTATGATCATTGAATTTATACACATAAAGAAATCATGTGCAAGTTTCAAATACTGCTCGTAGGATGTCGTTACTATCGACTTGTTTTTGTTTTACTCTTGTCGCAATTATTCTTGAGCTAAAAGGCAAGAGAAATAAAGAAAAACAAATACAACATAAATTGAAGAACTTGAAGGGAAATAATAATTACTCGATGTGCTCATTTAGCGACATCTACTTGAAACCATCTTGATTCCTCTATGTGTATAAACTCAATGATATGATGAAGCAATCAAAAATATTTACAGCTTTAAGCAAAACTATTTTTGAGCATGGTGTTGTCCACAAGATTTAAGTTAGACCCAAACACTTGAATAAGCATTACTTCTTGGTTTTGTCCACAGGGTGCTTTTACTTGCGATTATAGGTACTTTAAGGCAAGTTATGAATTTGTGCAAAAAAAAAGTTTTGAGATAACAATCAAACATGACATTACGATGATAGCGTAGTCGAAAAAAGTGCGTCTGGAAATTCTGTCTGTCAGTCTGGATTGGGCCGATATCCTTCAAACTTGGTGTGTAGGCTTTTTATGTTGACCGTCAAAGGGGTTCTTCGAATTTTTTTTCTAGGCCTTAAAATAACGGTACCAGCCATATAACGGTAATAAAAAAAACTTGTTTTTCTCGAAAACGGCTTTAACGATTTTGATAAAATTTGACATGAGTTCTACTGCATGAAAGGTCTTTTAGACAATTGAAACCGTTGTTTTTCAAAAAAAAATTTAACGGTACCTGTCATATATTTTTTTTTTAATTTTTACTTTCTCGTTAACGACTCAACAGACATTAATCAAATTTTATTTTAAAAAAGACCTAGCTAGCTGAATGATAATGGCGTACTTAGTTTTTTCATAGCTTTTCAAAAAAAAATATATTAATTAAGCAAATTTGTATTTTGAAAATTTAATATTTTGAAAAAAAATTGATGTATTTTTTTTTATTTATTTTTCGAATAGAATTTATTAACTTTTTAAAATTGACATAGGTACTCAAAATTTTTCGTAAAAATATTTTTAAAAAGTTATTTGAAAAAAAATCGATTTTTTCAAAAACTGATCGTTTGATTTTCGTAAAAAAAGAACTCTAAAATATATTATATTATTTAATAATTACTGGCATACCAAGATTTTCTGGGAAAACTCTGGTTTGTAATAAGCACCAGAACCGCAGCCTGAACCGTAGGTACAAATTTTATATTATTATTTTTCTGAGTGTACTTTGTGACAGAATGTACATACATACAATTAAAATATATTTGTAAAAAGTATCATTTAAATTAAACAATCGCTTTATATAGATATGCGGTTTCATCGCTCTGATTAAGGACGACCATAGGTTGCAAAAGCTTAAGCTTTTTGTTAGCTTAAGCCCTCTATTAATTCCCAATTCAGTAATAGACTTTGAATACATACAAAATTAATTTCACAAGTTCCTATTGATTTATGAATTGAATTAGATTTTATTCAAAAGCTTTTTTTGGCTTGTGAATTGAAAAATATTTTATTCACAAGATCACATGTGTTTTTTTTTAACAAAATGAGTTTCTGCTAATATTGATTTTTAAGAAACACACTTTTTTCTTGTTCAAAACAACATGAGAGCTTGTAAATTAATACATTTTTAAATCACAATCCAAAAAAGGTTGTGAATTAAAACCAATTCAATTCATAAATCAATAGGAGCTTGGGAATTGAATATTTTTCAAATCATAATTAAAAAAAGCTTATGGCTTTGTGTTTTTTTTAATTCATAATCTCGCAATTATTCGAAATTTAAATCGCTATTCGTTTACCCGCGGAATTTTTTTTAAATTTCTATCACCGAAACCATATTGGAATTTTAACTTTTTTTATTTAAATGATACAATTTCCGTTGTTCAAATCAACAACGCCAGTTTGTGTTTAAGCTATCACTAAAAAAATAGTAACATGAGAAAAAACATTCTTAACCAACAACGTTTGTGATGCTAAATTAATATGTAATTGATAAAGATAGTTGTAGATCAACAACTATCCGATACTTTTATTGATTTAAATATGAAACGTTGTTTATTTTAAATACAAACATAATATTTTAACTAATAACGTGTTAATTTTTACAATATTTAGTTGAATTGTAAATTAAACACGATTGTTGTTGATTAAGTATAAAATCAAATATAGCATTTTTGTTTGCAAATTGCAAATAAAAATGCGATCTTATTTATTTTCATCACGAAACTTGCTTAGATTCACAATTATTGCTGAGTTGTTAATTAACAATAAAATATGTTTAAACCAACCAAGCTTTTTTCTTTCGGTGCAGTATTTTTTTTCTATGAAAATCCATGATCAAAGCTCTCCAAAGTTTCGATTTCTTTGAATATACAGTCGTGCAATTTATTTCCCAAATTTCAAAATTTAAACTCAAAGTGAAAAAGAAAACATTTAAAAAAGTGTAAATATAAATCTTGAATACTTCGACTTTAAAAGAATTAATTGATCTTCGCAAAAATCCATTTATGAGTTTTTTTAAAAGTTGAATAGTTGTTTTTTTTTAATCTTAAGAAGTTAATTGGAGTTAAATAATATAGAACATAAAGGACAGTAAGTCATCTAAACTGATCCGTCTTGGCTGGCTAGTTTCAGAGGGAATATTTGACATATTAGTAGGTACGTACTTACAAAGATAGAAGTGGAATATTTATTTTTATAATAAAAATTATGAAGACATACCTGAAAAAGAAGAAAACATAAACTTTAATATAAATTTAATTATTTTTTAAATTATATTTTAACTATAGATATACATATATAAATTAAAATTTTTAGAAACTCAAAGTTTCTTACGGTTAGTTGAAGACGATGTTATTTTACATGTGAAGATAATGCCTGTATGGAATTGTGTAACATTGTAAATATATATAGTATCCCCCAGGCTCCTAACACCACTATATCCTTTAAAAAAAAATACAACCGTTTTGCAATAATGTTTCCGTTTACACGACAAATTTGTCGATACAATAAAAACAAATAAAACTTAAAGCTCGATTTGGACATTTTTTCCTGCAACACATTTGCTCATGTTAGACTTGGCTAATTGCCATCGTTTATTTCCAACCATTGAACCAAGAATAATACCTGAAATCACAATGCCACAACAAACTTGGATGGGCATAACAGTGGGTATAGACTTTCGGTCGTTTTGAGTCAATATGTGCACATATATGTACTTATGAAATGTACATACCAATCTGTTTGTTTTATTTGTATAAACGTAAACAATAAGTCGCTTGAGTATATCTCTCCCTCTATACTTTGATTCCGATCAATGTGTACAAATATATTTAACTCATTGACTTGCTTTATTTTCTGACTTTATTCTAGACAACAATTTTATTCCGAGACTCTATCTCTTTCCTTATCTATATGCCTATCTCTGTTTGTTGGATATGTAACGCAAATAACCCAATGTTAAAAGTGCTGAAGCCTAAGGGACTAATTTGTATGCGGAGCGAAAGAGCAGCCTTTAAGCAACAACAACAACAACTATGTATGTACATAAACTACAACAACAAAAAAGTTTATTTTCCACAGCATCATGTTTCCTCTGCAGAGATGAATGTAGATAGAATACAGATACATTTATGTATGTAGGCAGAGATATATGGTATGGCGGATGCTGGCTTGGTAATTTTATTTTTATTCCGGATGATAACGATTGTTGATATTTACTGCTCTACTGCAAACGAATTCGCAAATAAAGAATATATGTACATATATTGTATATGAACTTCAACATCAAGAAACTACTTCAACAAAAAAAAAATAAAATCGGATAAGTTTCTTGAATAAACCTCCTCTCTTGCTTGATTGTTTGAATAGATTACGACAAGGATTTAGCTTTGTATTATATAAACCATTTTTTATTGGGAGTTTATTTATGTGAGAATGTATCTTTACAAAAGAATCACAGGTAATACGAAATTGTATACAATACTTTCAATATTGAGATTGAATTCTACTAAAAGAAATTAATTCGTTTATGATCATAGAAGTCTTATTATAATTAAAATAGGACTTCTCTGATCGTAAAAAAGGAATTGTAACAGAAAACAAATGAATAATGAAAGTGAGTAGAAGAATGCTATCAAAGCATATTTCATAATGAAACACTTAAGTACAGATGTGTCAAGGTCGCTCAGTTTTTAAACAGGTTGCATTTGCAGTTTTAAGCTTCCATTATAGTTGAAAATACTACACAGTGTTGATTTTAGTTTTCTTTTGTCACCTTTGAATATTTTTTATGAGTTAAAGTTGCTAATATTTAAAGAAAATTGTTAAATAATTATTCAATTTATTGAATTCTTTATTAAAAACCACCGTAACGTCTGAGAAAAAAAAAAACATTCCAGAAGTGGAACAGCAACAAGTTGCTGGACCTAAATCACATCAGCGAACACCAAAGTTGTCTCTTTCATCTCCTCCATTGCCCAGGCTTTGTAGACAGACTAGCGCTCAAACTACCCTTGCTAACGAAACCCTTTTAAAGCAGATGGAGAAGCAGTTTAAAAAACAAACAGAAACATTAACAAATCTGTCAAATAAAATGACTAGCATTGAAACAACAATATTTAAAAAAATATATCAAGGGATCAGTGAAATTCAAACAGTTATAAATGATTTAAATAGAGAATTTTACCATCTTGTCAAAAAATATGACAGCTCACACCATACAGATGACAGATTGAAATATGTATTGCGCTTTTTTCAAACTGTCAAAATCAAGATCTTCCAGAAAGCAATTTGGAAATAATTTTCTTTCAATATAAGTGAAAAGACAAATTCTCTCAATGTTTATATTTATTTTTTAAAATTATACTACACAATTTTCACAATTTTCGCGCAAAAATCTTTAAAATTCTTACTTTTGTTTTCAATCAATTTGTCAACAATGATAAAAAAAAATTAACCTATAGGGAGTTTTACCATCTTGTCAAAGCTCACACTATGGTGAAGACAGATTGAAATATGTATCGCGCTTTTTTCAAACTGTCAAACTCAAGATCTTGGAGAAAACAATTTGGAAATAATTTTTAAATGCGGTATTCTTTTTTGTGTGAAATTTGTGATTTCCGAGGCTTAAAAATTTATTTTAATTAGCAAAACCAACAATTTTCATAATTTTCGCGCACAAATCTTTAAAATTCCCGCTTTTGTTTTCAATCAATTTTTCAACAATGATAAAAAAAAAATCAGCTGTTCACCATACTGCTGTTTTTGACAATTCTGTGAGAACGAGAAAGGGATATATCGTTGTTACCTAAAAAGCCCTATTCTGCATACTGCTGCTTTTGACAATTCTGTGATAACGAGAAAGAGATATATCGTTGTTACCTAAAAAGCCCTATTCGCGACTGTCAAAGCTTGAAGCAAAGCAGAATTCTTTGACGATGTTCACATTGGACGTTCTCACCCGATGCATTTTGACGTACGTCCAGTCCGCCGTGTTCAGATACAAAGTAGTGTGAAGACAATGGATGCACGAAACCACACGAAACAAAAAAACAAAATATGTGAAATGAGCCTAGATGATAACAATTTTCTTTATAGGCTTTTGTTAAATTGAAATTTCCAATCAAAAGGGACCGAATTTAGTGAAAACTTTCAAAATATGGGTGCAAAAAGCGAAAAAATAATAAATAACAAATGTCATAATAGCGAATGTCAAAATGCATCCATGAGAATATTAAAAAATCTAAAAATCTGGACGCAAAACCCCGTCTCTTTCTTAAAACGAAGTGGGAAGGAGACAAAACATATAGACGTCAAAATGAGTCGGGTGAGTACGTAAAATGTGAACATCGTCTTTGACTGAAAAAAACGAAATTATGCACCGTGAAATAAAAACAATGAACAAAAACACAAGAAAACATGGCCGATCAACTAGACTCTGAATTATTCGAATTAAACATTCACTTGAGGCTCAAGAAAACAACAATTTTTCAATGGATGCGGTACTCTATATTATTCCAATTGATCAACCCAATCTACGTAGTATTTTTAACCATGCCTCACACTTAGCATCACAATACCAACAATACACAACATCTTCCGCACTCGCCTGAAGGGAAAAAGTAACAAATGTACAATTATTGCAGAGTTTCGTAGAGTGCATAAACGCCAACTTACTTTGAAAGATGTAGTAGAAAATTCTGACGTTCCCATCTTTATGCGCGAATGCCTAACTTAAAAAAACCAAAACATCTTACATGCCGCACTGAATTTAAAGAAAATACAAAAAAATATCATCTGCGTTCACGCTGCGAGGAATTGTTTACATCAAATGTAAATCACATGAGGAAGCCATTGAAGTTAAAAACATCGCCGATTTAGATTACATCGAACGAATGTCAGCGTTGCCAGGAGAGGTACCAAATCATGATGCCGATAGTGCAGTGTAGATCTGCTTAAAAATTGTTAGGACTTTATTTAAAGTATCTAATAATTTCTTCTTTAACATATTTTGGTAAAATCAATATTGTGTTTCTTTTTGCACATATACCTTTTCATATATCAACTTTTACCTTTTTCTATTATTTTTTTTTTAATTAATTTTAAATGTTATTGATTTATTTTTATTAAATATTTAGCACCTGTATAGCAACGGACTACTATTTTAATGCAAATTGCAGCACATTATATATTTATTTTGCTCTTCTAACAAGACAAATCTTACAGTTTTTAAAATATGATAATGGTTGAGTAAAACTTAAATAGGTAATACAGTTCCCAATAGTGAGTTAAAAGTTAATATTCCTAAAACCATATTAAAAGTAATAGTTTCTCAGAACCAAGGTTTTAAATTATGTCACATAAACACACAAAGCCTTTTCAAGAAAATAGACGAGTGTCGGGATTTGTTTGTGGGTTCGGGAATCGATGCAATAGGAGTGTCGGAAACGAGAACAAGAATTAATTAGTAATGGGTTGAAATGTTAATTTAAATGTTAATTTCTCTCACTCCTCAGCTTAGTATATATTGTTTAAGATATCGTTAAAATTGTGTTTTTTGTGCATTTAAATATTAAAATGATGGATAAGTTTCGTGGGCTTCAAATTATCTGTTTGCATGTGTCCAGGACAGCTGTTTTTGTATATTAATTTACATCCAAGTTAATAAATATACGGATATTTCAGAAATAAATTTTTTAGGATTTTAACTTAGTGCAATTCATTTCCCACAATATGGTCTTTCAATTTTTGTTAAAAATATAATGTTGTTTAACAGTTTTACTCTCAATATATAGCCACTGTTTTCATTAAAAACTTTAATTGCATGTTTTACTGTGGTCAATCTTATCATTCACATATGTTATATTTAAAGAATTCCAAACTTAACAGTAATAATAAACTATGACGGTATTTGATGCGCTCTTTTCAATCAATCTCAATAATAATTCTACTTGACTTAGACATTCTGGCCCGATAACACCTGGAAGCTATGTATGCAGAGATTTTTTGCTAAAATTCAGCTTTGAAAACTCATGCTTGTGCTTGTATATAGAATGGCCAACTTAGATACCAGATGTTGAAGAATACCCTGACCCCCCCTGACCCATTGATCCAATAAATTGTTTCACTGACGACAGCACTCTTAATTTCATATTTGTTCCCAGATTCACATCCTTGATCTTGGGGTGTAAAACTGGCTATGAATTCTCATTAGTTTGACCGTACATTTAATAATAGTGAAAACGATTAGGTATTTTTAAAAATTCTTAAAAATGTAAAAAAAAAAATAAGATTCAACGAGCATTATAAGAAATCGACACAAAATCCCAAGTTAGTTTTTTTTAATTACGCTTTCCTTAACAAAAGTATGGTTTCAATATATCGTTCTACTCAGCAAATTTTACATTTAAAATACTAAATTGTTAAATCTGATACTGCAACAGATGAAGCTACTCCCAATGAGTTTTTGTTCTATTTTTTCATGTCTTTTTTGAACAGCAATAATAGCATCCAACAAATTGGCTAGAAAATACCCAAGGGCAGTAAAAGCTGGCTTCTTATATTTATATGGCACTGAATGCCATCAAATAATTTCCAACATTCTCACTGACAACACTGATTGCTATCCGTCACAATTTTTGCTTCCCCAACCATAGCTGCCGCCTGTACAAGTTTGTTTCCAGAACATTATGTCAACAGTGAACATCAAGCATCAGTCATCCACAACCAAGAAGCAACACTAATATTATCCACTATATATATCCTTCGTCGTCAGGATCATAAGGATTCTACAAAATTATATACACATATATGTGTTATGTGTACGTGTGGATTATATTGCTATAGCCGTCAGGTTTTTTTTTAACAATACTGCTGAATTTGAAAAAAACTGTTACCCACTGGCTTTTAAGCATTTTATTCCACTACCAACAAAATAACAACTTTTTCTCAAAAAAATAAAAAAATAAAACAGAACTATGCACCGACTGCATCTTCCAGTGCCATCATCTACGGCATACATTCATATAGATGAAGACAGGTATGCACTAGAATACACATCGACCTCCGGCAGCCATACCAGGGTGAACTCATATATGTATAAGCAATCTATTGTGTGTTTTTTTTAGGATTCTTCAATTTGAAAAATAAAATACAGACAACCGTCGCTCGATATACAGAAAATTTTAAATTGGAGATAATTTGACGCCTCTGGATCCGCATGACAATTTTACGGTACCAAACAATTATACACTTCTGTATCCTTAAAACCCGATGGTGAATTGTTTCCTATTTATTTTTTTTTTATCCTGATAAAAATAGCTTTTCGTAATCCTTTTCTATCTAACTAATCTTTTTTTGAAAAAAAAAAAAAAAAAAAAAAAATAAGTCAAAACCATTGATTAATGAGAATGTATCCACGTGTTCATTGCATTAGATTCGATTTTTGTGTAATCCTTTTTCCTTCCATCATGGATATAGATACATATCTCTATGAACGAGGATATACAAAAAAGAAATCGATCCAAATACTGCTTTGCACGCAAAGGCGAACAAATTCCACCCGATTAGAAAACAATTTTTAATCCTTCAGACAAATCACAATGAATCAGAATCACGAATGATTTACACTTTTGAAGGACACACGTTTCTTTTAGTTTTACTTGCGATTAAAGGTACTATAAGGCAAGTTATGTTTTCGTACAAAAAACAAATTGACGAAAAAAGTGGGTCTGGAAATTCTGTCTGTCTGTCTGTCTGTATATATGTATGTATGTATGCATCAGCACCTACAGCCTAAATGTTTCAACCGATTAACTTCAAATTTGGTATGTAGGGTGTAAAGATCATCCCTTAGAGGCGAAATTGAAATTGTTTTTTTAGCTCAAAAAATAACGGTACCTGTCATATAACGGTTTTGGAAAAACTTAATTTTCTCGAAAACGGCTCTAACGATTTTCTTAAAAAAAAATACTGATGGTTTTTGTTTGATTTCCTTTTGTTAATTTGCAAAAAAAAAAATGTCCGCAATCCTATTAAGGGTACCTCCCATAGAACCGTTATTTTTTTTTTGAGCTAAGGTCTAGGTGACTTGAACAAATTTCAATACCAATATTTTGCAAAAAAGCTTAATTTTAGTTTTAATTAATTTTTTAATTTATTTTTTTTTTGTACATTCGATATTTGAAAAACGGGTTGACAATTTTTTTTTATTTTTTGTGCATAAAACGCAAACAATTAAGCACTTAAAAATGGCGTTCTTCAAATTTCTAAGAAAACTTTTTTATAAAAATAATTAAGTAAACATCGATTTATTTAAAAACCGCTCTAACAGTTTTGGAATAATTTTTGTGGTAAACTTATATTTGGGCAACAAAATTTTCTACAGACTTTAATTTTGGCTTGAATCTTTGTAAAAAGTAGTTTTAGCATTTTTGTGAAAAATTCAAATGTTTTTTTTTTCTTTTGCTTAAGTATATTTAAAAAAAAAATTATTAAATTTAATTTTATTTTCGTGCCACAAGAACAAGTACGTGCGACCCAGTCGTGCACCACAAGAGCAAGTTCGTGCGACCCAGTCGTTCACTTTGTTTTATTTAAGAATAAGAAATTGTTTGAAGCGAAAAAAAGTCTCATTAAGTGAAATGAGCTTTTTGTAACGTCACGTCACGTTACACAATATCATATACTATACATACATACATGAACGATGATGTGTTAGAAAACAAGTAAATTCTTTGTTCAAGTGAAAAATAATTGTTAGACGTTAGAAACGGTACCACAAAACGCAATCTACTGCATACATCGATGGTTGTACATGAAGAGTACACGCATGGGAGCGTAATTGCCTAGTGAAATGTTTTCTTATAGCAAATCATTAATTATGAAAACGACATTCGGTGGTGAATGATATCAGCAGATTTTTTTTTTTTTTTTTTTTTATAACTCGGGGGAATGACTTGGTGTTATTTGTCACGCATTAAATGTTTCTTTATTGCTATAAGAGCAGATAGGGTGAAGTTATTGGATTATATCTTTGCCAACTCAATGCGGATTTATTAGGGGTGGGTCAGGGTTGAAGCGACGCAGGCTCGTTAATTTTGTATTTATGGTTTTTTGTTCAATTTGCTGAACACTAACTTGTGAAATATTAATGGCAATTAATATATGTATAAGGCATAATTCTATCGGATTTACATCAACGAAACACTTTTAAATTGCCATTCGCATCAAAACTGTTTTAAATGAAATTTTCACTATATATATCTAGTAGATATACGAAAACACCTTCTAATCGAGCAATAAATTTGTAATACGTTGAGATGTATACCTAACACCATATTTGTAGTACAATATTACAAAGTTCCCAATTATTGAATTTAGGGTACCTAGACACTAGAGCTGTAAGAGAATTAAATCATTTGGTGTGTTGCGAAAGTTTTGTGAACCGTCAGAGTAAATAAAAACTAATTAAATACAATTTGGTTATTTTATTTAAACTGATGTAGAAGGGTTACAAAATTAGCCTTTTATTTATATTTGTTTTAATTATAGTTATACTTACAACCCAATTCCCCCCCTTTTGAGGAGTCATAAGTCATAAGCCTTGTGACAATTTATTGCGAGGATTGTTGTGACTCGATAACAAACATTTATCGAATTCTCCCCCAATCCTCACAAGAAAAGTCATAAGTAAACTCACCGCGTTATGGTGAGTTATTTTCTTCGACTTGGAACAGCTGATATTGTGACAGAACACGATAAAGTTATTAATTTTTCTGTGCAAAATTTATGTGAAAAGTAAATAATTCAATCAAATTTACAAATTTTATAGAAACAAACAACGTATCCGAACTAATATCAGTGAAAAATATGTGTGGTGATGCAAAACTAGCTTTTTTGGAAAAAAAACATGGATAGTCGAATACAGAATTTACCTATAAAAAAAATGTGATCACCTAGGAATTATTAAAAAAAAGTTCAACAATTCCAAAAAGTTTTTTTTTGATTTGATATTTTTTAATTAAAACAAAAAGTTGCATAACCCAATGCATCATCAATAAAAATAAATAGTAAAGAATTCCTTTCGTTTCAACTCACAAAAAAAGCAAAAAAAAAAACAATTGAAATTCGAGTGCTGTGACTAGCTCTGCAGCAGATCACATTTTCGATTGTTTTTATAACTCTTACAAGTTGTGACTACGTTGGAGAATCCGAAAAAGTAACAAAATCAATTTCATCTCTTGTTATGACTTGTGAGGTATCATTGATGTTGAGGAGAATCGGGCTATTAATGTTCGTCTTAATGATTGGAGGTTCAATACACAAAAGAAAGATTTTTAGCGAGTTGGTTTGACATCTTAAAATGGCTTTAAAATGGCGTTGTTTCGGCGTTCAGAAATGCCGATTATATTTTCGCTGTTAAGCTAAAAGGTGCATGTGCAATACTGCAGTTGTTAAGTGGGCAGTTGCACGGGCAACATATGGTGATTGCATTCATTTGAATGAAGACTGCAACGAGATGAATTCCCAATTCATTTAGAATTTAGTCATTTAATTCACAGAATTCAAAATGATTTCAGAATTAAACATGTTCAAATCCCATTAATTTTGAACTCATGATTTAAATCACTGACTTCAAAAATGAATTGAGAATGCGGCATGTTGAATTGATTTTTTTTAATCACTGAATTAATTCGCCTGCAGTGATTTAAGTCCCATTAATTTTGAATTCAGTCTCTCAATTTTCCTTTTTTTTTGAATAAAATTGAATTTTTTCCAATGCGATTGTATTTTCTGTCATTCTAAAGATAATGGCAGCTAAACATCCTTATTTCTGAAAATAATTCAGTGATTTAAGTCACTGAATTCAAAATGAATGGGATTTGAACATCCTTAATTCTAAAATCATTTTGAATTCATTGATTTAAATCACAAGGTTCAAAATGAATGGTCAATGAAAAAAGTGAATTTTGAAGTCATTTTGAATTCAGTGATTTTAATTCAATTAAATCAAATTGAATTCAGACTTCACGTGAATGCATTCGCAATTGATTTGCATTCTTTTACAGCTCTGCTAGACACTAGACAGACACATTCACAAACAACGAACTTTACATGTCGATATTTCTATACTAAGAACTAAGTTGGAATTATTTAGAAGAAAAGGACATTGTATTCATGTAGGTATAACATTTGTGTCTTAATGCTGGCGGATAAACAATGATTTCGTGGTATAGATGTGGAAATATAAAGATTTTTCGGCGTTGCAAATCTAGAGCAAGCAAAGAACAAAAAAAAAACAAAAACTTCAAACCACCAACACTTTGCGATTGGCCTTATTGAGTCTTTTCTGATATAGTTATGGCGGGGGCCAGATGCACCGGAAACTGTAATCGCTTGAAATCAAAGGGCAAATCGGTTGAAATTCGTGGTATCAGCTATCAGCACTTACACGTTTTCATTTATCGCTGATGATTGTGGTTTCGATTAAATTCACCGATAGTTTTTTAACAGCAAATCTTGTACAGTTGCAAAATTTTGTTGGATCTAAGTTGCGAATTAACGATGAACCAATTTTTTAAGTTAAGATGTGTGTTGGAATTCCAGTTTGTTCCAAGGAATTAAGAGAGTCTATATTGGATATTTGACAGCTTGTTCCACATCTACATATATTATAACTGTATGTCAATCGATTTGTATACTTGACAAAATCACAGGATAGCGTCAATAGAATTTGATGGTTTATTTTTTTGAAATTTTCATTTGTTGGAGAAAAAATTGCTCGTTCACAAAAACAATCGTGTTTTGAAAATATTTTCAATATCGGAAAAAACTTTCTACACAACATTTTGAAATGATTTCTGCATTTGGCAAAATTTTTTCAGAAACAATATTCAATGGCAGTTTTCCATTGCCTAAATATATTAAAGTTGTTTGTCGATTTTTTGCGCAGGAGCATCATCTTGAACTAACAGCACACGCATAATTTTTGACAATGAAAGTTTCTCTACATGTATAAATCGATAAAGATCTAACGGTTTCATGCATTTAGGTAATCGGCTTGTGTTGATCTTGGAAAGTTTGTCGAAAATCATCTACCACTATTATCAATAGATCTCTAAAATCTTTAAGAGTACGCTCAAGGGCTACAAAAGATTTTTTGTGCGCCATAGTGCCAGCTGGTTCTAAATACAGAATTTTTAACGGTGTTACGCATAGGTTGGTGTTTTAGTATGGTTTATATACAGGGTATCCCGAAAACGGGTACTGGATGATAATGTAGGTTAACGTACTGGGAAAAGTAAGAAAAAAAAAACCATAGCGCTTGGTTACATAATTGTTTTAACATTTAGACAAATAATGCAAATCGGGGTGCGGATCATTTGGACGGAAGATGTTTCGCAAATTTCATTCCGCAATTATCAAAATAAATTTTAATTGTCTCGCAAAAGTTATTTGTCAAAATTTCATTTGGTTTTGAATCAACTAAAAAATTACCATTTCACAAAAAACATCTCGCATTTTTTGTATCCCAAGTTTTAAAATGGCAACTTATTGTTTAGCAAAAACTTGTTTATTTTCATATTTTCTCGCCATTTCAAATCACAATATCTATGTTGTATGTATAATAAAAAAAAAACAGAATATATAAAAAAATCGGAAAAAATATCTGTTTTCTGAATCCATAAGAAACAAGTGAATTTAATGTTAATGGTTTTTTCTATGAGCTTGAAAACTTGATGTTGTGTTGTGAAACAAGCCAGTTATACTATACATATTTTTGTATGCTTGGGTTACCATACAAGATAATGGAGAAGATAATATTTATAATAACACAGAACATAATCTTTTGTTATAGATTAAGATTCGCGCTGAATTTTTTGATGTATAGACAAAGAAGTTAAAGACTGGATAGGGAGTTTTAATGCTGCTGATGCTGCGAAGGTAACATGTTCAGAACACGGTACATAATTTTATTATTTACCTTTTAAATTGTTTTGCCCATGGATCTTTTTTATGTTAATGAATTTCTCGCGAAAATTGTGGTTCCAAATTTTCAAATTTTGTGGTAATTTCTTACTTGCATTTACAGGTACCAATTACCTAAGGCAAGTTATGCATTCGTACGAAAAAAAAAATCAAACATGACATTACGTTGACAGCGAAGTCGAAAAAAGTATGGGTCTGGAAATTTTGTCTGTTTGTCTGTCTGTATTTCAGTCTTTGTATATCATCATCTAGAGCCTTAACGGCTGCACCAATTTAGTTCAAATTTAGTCGGGTTTGTAGACCATTTTCTTGAAGCAGAAATTGTTTTTTTTTGTACTCAAAAAATAACGGACTTCCCTATAAAGATGCTTAATTTTCTCGAAAACGAAAACGGAAATCGATGTTTGAATAAGTTTCTTGGTAAACTTATATTCAGGCAAACAAATTTTCTGTATGCTTTGATATTGGCTTAAATTTTTATAAAAAGAAGTTTTAGAACATTTAAAAAAAATTTAGTTTTTTAAAAAAATTGGAGCATTTCATCAAAGATTTCGAAATGGTGCAAAATAGGAAAGTAATTAACCTTCTTAACAAAATTATTCGGACAAGATATCGAACTTTGTCTGTCCTGATATATTAAGGTCATAGTAGAAAACAAATGAAAAAGAAATCCGCAAATGTTTCCATTTAAGATCAGGTACCTATACCTACAGAAGAAAACAATTAATTTTCGCCCGTATATTAGCTATTAATCTAAAATAAAACACCAGCTCTGCTCAAAAAGCTAAAATATTATCGCTACCGTCGTAAATAAAGCATCAGAACTTATACGAATATATTATTCACACTTTAAAATGTTTGCATCCCAAAGTAGGAAAAAAGAATTATTATGAAAACTTTCTAACAAATTATATCAGCCGGAACAAAGTTTCCAATTTATGATATGAACCTATATTTAAATTATGACAAAACTCCAATTTCAAAAAGTCCATTTGTATACAATAACTTCGGCATCTTCTGCTTGGCTAACGCTTACAAACTTAATCTTATAATAATTCAACGCCATTAATAATGCCCATCTAAATATCAAAGTAAGTGGATTATTATAACAAAAGCATATCGCGTTTTCTAGATTTTTCTTCAAAATAAAAATCGAACTTTAAACTCTTGCCATTAATCTTTTTTTCTGTTGGCAACAAAAACACGAAAGAAGAGGCTTTCATAAGCAGCCTCATGAAATTTTAAATCTTCGTCTAACCCTTTTCCATGTCACCTTCAGGTTCTCGATTTCTCACAACGAAATTCCAACTCTCCTTACGAAACGAAAACTTTACAAATGCATTTTCCATAAATTCATCTAAAATAAAAAGTGAAAAAAAAAAGACACGAAGAAACGTTCAGGCTTGAAAAGCGGAATAATCCAAACATAAAGCACAAAGTCCTCGCATCCCCCATCATCCTTCTTTTCGTTCCATTCCCAGGCTAAATGTATAATTTATATCAAACGAAAAGTTGAGAAGAGATCCGTGCATTTGGCATTGCCATTCATATGTCCATATTTGAACATTAGTAAGAGAAGATGCGATTCATTCTCTTGCATCACTAGGATCATTTTTCTCCGCATTCATTTAATCTGCTTAAAAGATATAATACATCAGACATGCCGTGTTTGAATCAGACCAAAGTAAAAAAGAAACGACTGCAAATACCATTCAGAAGATACATTCATTTGATTAGAAAGTAGGTCCTTAGAAAAAAAAAAATAAAAAAAAAAGAATGTAAAAAATTCAAAAGAAATCGGTTTGTATGAACCACTGATATGAAATTGGGATAAGCTGTCACAAACGTTGTTTAAATAAATTTTACATTCAATGGAATAACAGCAGCAGCGATGGTGGGTGGGATGGCAATTACAAATTACAGGCAAAGTTGCTTTCAAATTCGGAGCTCATTAATAAAATCTCATAAATATTTTATTGGTGTTACATTAAACACCTCTGGTGTTCGTATACAGGAAGATGGTAATTTTCAAAATTGGATTTTGTGCGAGTGGGCGTTCTAATGGTGGGTTGGTCTTCAACTTTGACAAAAATTTATAATTACAAACTGAAGTTATAATTATTGGCAGCACTGTACAGTTTATAGGGTGTTACAAGTAATTTAAGAATCCACACTAAAAAAAAAAATGGTTGGAAATATTAATCAACGGCCGGCCGGGCCTCGGCGGGCTGTGTTCGAGAAATTAATTTACACATTGCGAAGCATTAAATTGGTTATTATTATTGTACATATCGGTACTAAAGGGTGTTTTTTTCGAGGTATAGAACTTTAACAGCTGTCAAGTGATTTATTCTCAGTTTGGTTTGGCAATTCACCATGAATAGACTCACGCCTGAACAACGCTTGCAAACTGTGTCGAATGGGCCCAAAACGAGATGGCCAATGTTCCCGATTTTAATAAGGGAATTTCGTTTAGCGATGAAGCGCACTTCTGGTTAAATGGCTACGTCAACAAACAAAACTGCCGCATTTGGAGTGAAGCTAATCCTCAAGTGTATGTCGAAACGCCATTACATCCAGAAAAACTGACTGTTTGGTGCGCTTTATGGGCTGGTGGAATCATTGGTCAGTACTTCTTCAAAAACGATGATGGCCACAACGTTACAGTCAATGGTGATCGGTATAGAGCCATGATTACTAACTTTTTCATTCCTGAATTGAACAATCATGATGTCCAGGAGCTGTGGTTCCAACAAGACGGCGCAACATTTCACGCAGCTCGTTCCACAATCGATTTATTGAAAGACACGTTTGGTGACCGCCTAATTTCACGTTTTGGACCTGTGAATTGGCCTCCAAGATCTTGTGATTTAACACCGCTAGACTATTTTCTGTGGGGTTATGTAAAGTCATTGGTCTATGCGGATAAGTCACAAACGCTTGACCATTTGGAAGACAACATTCGCCGTGTTATTGCCCATATACGGCCACAAATTTTGGAAAAAGTCATCGAAAATTGGCATTACAGATTGGACTGCATCCGAGCCAGCCGTGGGAGTCATATGCCAGAAATCATATTTAAAATGTAATGCCACAAGATTATCTTTCGTATAAATTAAAAATTATGTCAATCGAATATTCCATCGTTGTTTTATTGCAATTTAAAGTTCTATACCTTTAAAAAAAAACACCCTTTATAAACGTCTTTATTGAGATTAATAAACTGATTTATTGATCTAATTAAAAAGTTTATTAACTTAACAGGGTGATTGTGCTGCTGGAAACAATAATCAAGATTTATTAAACTAGCGACAAAAATTGTTGATTGGTACATTAAAAGTATTTCCTACATCATTAACTTTCTCTTAAAATGTGTATCACCGACAATAAAAATATTTGTAATTTTACTATTTTTTAGTCAGAAACGCCATTCTGATTTGAAGAATGAGATTCACTCAATAACCAATAGAGTTAATAAAAGCCTTAAAATTCTTCATGTTATCAACAAAAATTAGAAATTTATTATTATACCTAAGGATAAAAAGAAAGGGTCCCAGATGACTTTCTTGCGGTACCTACCCAAGAATTGGTCTAAAAAATGTAAAAAGGTTTTTCTAAATTTAGCCTGGTAGAATATACTTAGGAAGATAATAATATTTTATACAACTAATAAACCCAACAGAACAGAGAATACAAAATCCATGAGATTGGAAATTGTAATATATTTTTTTTTTCGCCACGGGTATAATTTTTCATAATGGTTCGACTTTGACTAAAGTTTTTGTTTAATTATATAATTCGCAGATTTTGTTAATTCGGCATCTCAATCTGACTGAAGAACATGACGTTTGAAAATCAGAGTCTTAATTGTCTTAATTGCATCACTATTTGTCCAATATAGCAATATTTCTTTAACAAATTATCATCTGCTTCGCGTATGCCACACTACTATATACGTAGAATCTAATATAATTATAACGAAAAACTCCTGATACAAGTTTATAAAATTAAACTAGTATACCACCCTGTTAAAAATCTTCAAATGACTATACCAAGGCATTAGTTATGCAATTGGTTGGGTAAAACTGGTCGTCTTTATTAAAGAACTCTTCCCTCCACATAATAATAACAAACAAAATTAAGAAGACGCTAGGTTTTCGCGATGTGTTTTTTCCCAAAAGAGTGAAATGAAAGGCGAAACGGGTGAATTAAGCTTTTAATCAGAGAACCCAGTCTGCCCGACACGCTCGTTTCATAATCCTGTTACGAGAAGCAGGAACGAATTAATTTAAGATTTGCGCTTTTCGTATTATACACAATTAATTACGGGATTTTATTTTGTCTATGACTAGATAGCTGTATGTAAGAACAGAGGGCGCTGAAATATCAAAAAAATACGTCATAGTTTTTACACTTCAGCCAGCAGGCTGGTGCTGATGGTGAGACATTGTTTTCTTATTCAAATTGAGTGTTCTTTATGCAATTGCTTCCAAGGCATTCAAAAAGGAGGAAAGGGATGTACTGCACATTGCTGCAACAACCCTCTACTAATGGAGCCCAGGACGAAGAAGGAGTAAAATACACAGACATAGGAGCAAATTAAAAATTTAATTAAACCCGCAATTTAAAGTTGGAAATGGAACGCGGTAAGGCGTTCAATTTTGGGCAGATTCCACCTTAAGGTAGTTAATTCCTTCGTAAACCATTATTTTGTAAAGAAAAAAAAAAACAGGAATATTTTGATGTAAAAGTTGATTGTTTTATTTGTATATAGACCAACAATTTTTTTTGTTTTGTTTTTCTGATTGAAAATGAAGATGAACATCGTTCTTTTGTTTCTGGATGAGTTCGTCAATGTTCGTATCATATCTTTATATTTTGTTGACTCTATTGTTTCATAGAACAATTTAAATTAAATTTTATCGCAAGCTTTTCGCATGACGAAACATAATAATTTTATATTTTCTCATATTGCTTAGAATTTTTAATTATGACCATTATCACTTTTTGGTTCTCCGGGTTTATTTTTGGAATAAATGATACCAGTCCAACTGAACGACCGACAACGACGGTTAACACAAAACAGCATGGAAGAAAAAATTTAATTAAATGTGGCATTTTTATGTTTAGAGTTATTAGAAAAGAAAACATTGTTTGGAAGATATCTACTTTTTTTTTAATTTATTTTTTGTTAAAATTTATAACTTCATTTAGATTTTTGTTTCGTGGAACATTTTATCATTGAATTTAATGATACGCGGCTTGCAGGAATGGTTTAGGAAAATACATCGTGTTGATGGTTTGTGAAACATTAAAAATTAGAAATTGGTTTGGTCTGGTTTTTGGTAGGTTTGGTGTTTCTGATTAGTTAAATGGAAGGCTTCGTTGGTTTACTATATGGGGAAAAGCGATATAATAGGGGTACAAATGAAATAATCAAACAAGGCTGTTTTGAAACCATTGCTATCATTCCCTTTAATTTTTGTTTTATAAATATAAATCTGATCGAAATATGCGGAATTAAAATCGTTCAGTTTTTCTTCTTGCTCAAAAAATTCTTCAAATAGTCTAACTCTTAGTCCCCTGGTATGTCCCGTTTTAACAAAAAAAAAATCATTGCCGTTCTTCTATTTCAGTTCCCACACTAAAAAATAAAAAAAAAACTATCATTGTTAATATATGTACGTAAAGTCGTTAGACAATACACCGCGGAACAACTGCACGAGTAGTTAAATTTAAATTTAAAATATACTCTTAATTTTTTAAATAAATTTATTTTTGTACTTTTCAATATTTCAATAACAAAATATTTGTAAATAAATTATTTTCAATTTTATTTTTGCTTGTCTGAAGATGAAGAGTGACATTTAAATAAAAATTAATTTGTACGAGAAAAAGAAATTTTTCATTTTCCTTTGGTTTAAATATCATTGTTATCTCAAATAACACAACATTGTTATGAAGTATTAGTAGATAAATATATTATTTAGAAATGCATTTTTATGCAAAAAAAAAAGTCACTAAACTTTGTCCGTCGCATTTGTAATCAGTCACCTGAAAGATTTAAAACGTCAAAAATATCGTTACTTTCTCTATAGATCTTAGTCCCATCTCAGGGAATATCAAGTATCGAGTCTCGTTGAAACAAAACTGGGCTTACATCTCGCGTCTGTTTGTTATGTCACTTTAAAGCAATACATTTGTATTATAAATTTATATTGTATTATACACACGAACTAATGCCATAATGGAATTAAATCACTTTGAAATGGGAATTAGAGCCATAATCCCATTATGGCTTAAATTCAATTTTTAAATTGAATTGAGACTATATGGTGTAGGTTCGTTTTAGAAAGTGATCTTGATTCTCATTTGAATATGAAAATTAATTGCAAAAATTTCGAATAGTACAAAATGAAAATCTTGAATTTCGGTTCAAAGCTAAATAAATAATAAATACAAAAGAAACTTTGCATACACCCAAACTCGCTCGTTCCCCAAATCCTATAACAGGCCCAGGCAGTATACTATAGGGTTGCAGGGGGGCACCATGTCCCCCCGCCTATACCTACCCCACTGTTTATACCTACGCCATAAACGGAAACTACTTGTTTTAGTTCAATAGTAGTTTCGCATTCGATATTTGTAAAGTGAAATACTTCAAGAAACTTGTAATATGGAAATGGTATGGCAAAGTTCACAATCGATTGTAAATTACTACCATATGGCGTTAGTTCCACAATCAGTGATGGTTTTAAGAATAAAATAAAAACAATAAAAAGACTAAAAATAGTCGAATTAAAATTTATTTAGTGGAGTATTTATGAATGAAATTCAATATTAAAGGTTTTGTGGCCTTTACTCCAAAAGCATTGCGTTTCGCCCTAGTTTGATGGTGGGCTCATCAGCTAGATGACATCAAACCCAATCTAGTACGCAATAATTGTCGATGATTACCGACTGCTTTATAAAATTTACAGAGAAAACTCCCTGTGAATTATATTATTCTAAAGAACTTTGATTAAAGTTAGACATTAGAAATTATGATGTTATGCTCGTGGCCAAGCGAAGTTATAAGAATAAAATAAAAACAATAAAAAGACTAAAAAGACTGGGTTTGATGTCATCTAGCTGATGAGCCCACCATCAAACTAGGGTGAAACGCAATGCTTTTGGAGTAAAGGCCACAAAACCTTTAATATTGAATTTCATTCATAAATACTCCACTAAATAAATTTTAATTCGACTATTTTTAGTCTTTTTATTGTTTTTATTTTATTCTTATAACTTCGCTTGGCCACGAGCATAACATCATAATTTCTAATGTCTAACTTTAATCAAAGTTCTTTAGAATAATATAATTCACAGGGAGTTTTCTCTGTAAATTTTATAAAGCAGTCGGTAATCATCGACAATTATTGCGTACTAGATTGGGTTTGATGTCATCTAGCTGATGAGCCCACCATCAAAAGTGATGGTTTTAGTTCAAATTTGAAAGTGAATTCAAGCCATATTTGGATTGTGGCTTTAATTTGCATATGAAAGTGAACTTACATAATTGTGGCGTTAGTTCGTATGGGCTTCGTTCATGGCACCGTGGATTCACCGTTTGTTTATCAGTCCCCTGGTGAATGCTTAAACGTTAAATGTTTTTATGTTTATTGGTTAAGAAATGCAAAAAAACTCAGTCCCCTGGCCTCAGTCCCCTGGCAATTGAATGAAAAAAAAGTACTCTAATCTATCCAGAAGTCTGAGAAATTTTCAGAATATGCAATCTTAGATCGATGATTTTAAATAAGTAATAATTTATAAGATATAATTGTTTTTTATCAGTCCCCTGGTAAAAAAAATCTCAGTCCCCTGACCACATTTTTTTTAATTTTTTTTTTTTTTTTTTTTACTGGTACGCTTTCAATAATGTTAAAGGGCATTTTCACATATAATTATAGAACTAATTTGTACGCCTTATAAATTAAATTGTCTAAAGATATCTCTTATAGTTTAGAAATTACAGGTTTTTTGCCAATTATCTTTCCGTTATATAGGACCATATTGGAAGTTAAGGTCGAACTTTTTGCAAAAAATGTGCATGCAAAAATTGTAGATTATATGATTCTCTATACAAAAAATGTATTAACACTTTTTTAACGAATTTCGATAAAAGTGTTTAATTGTTTGAAAATCTGTTTTTTGAAAACACTGCACTTTTTCTTTAGTATTGGCGCTTTTTTTTATATTTTTGTGGTTTTCCCATTATTCCTAATTCACAAAAAAAAAAAAAAATAAACAAAATGCCCGAATGAAACGCACGAACTTACTCTTGTTGCAAACTTTGAGAATATAAAAATTCTAGTTCATAAAATTATGTATCATCGTAATTTACTTTTTAAATTTATTGCGGATAACAACTTTAAATGCCATTTTGTGTTGAATGTTTATACCTTAAATACCGTACAAAATATAAAAGACATCACTGCAAATATAACGCTCACAAAGTTTAATCAAAATCGTATCAGCCGTTTTCGGGAAAATTTGAAAAAAAGTACAACTGGTTTTATATTTTAAAAATTAAATTTCTTTGAATTTTCTCGAAAATGGCTTATACCATTTTGATGAAACTTTTGTGAACGTTATATTTGTAGAGCTCCTCCTAGATGACTGATCGATCGCCATCGCCATTTGCCAATTTATCATCAACAAAAAACCCCTAGCTGTCTGAGTATCTGAATGATTTGACAATTTGAATCAGAGTTGCCATTCTCCAGTTAAAGGAAATGTTTATAGTTGTTTCTTTGGTTTTGGCGATATGGCGCTTTCAGGAAAAATGCTTTCCAAATGTATCTTTTCTACTTTAAAGAAGAAGTGTTGCCTCTTGATGTTTTTCTGTTTTCATGTTTTCGTTTTTTTTTTGCATGGAAAGTTATACAATTGTTTTGTTTGATATTTTTTTTAGAAACAATTACCTATACCATCTATTTGCGTGAAGTTCTATTCAGATATTAATTGTCATTTTTACCTTGTTAAAAATAAGACAGACGCCGTTTTTAAAAAAACAGTGAATATTTTTCTGTTTTAAAACGGAAATCTTAATAAACAATTGGTAACCCTATAAAATATTTTTGAGAGATTTGAGGCAATTTGCAATGCTCATTACGGTAATCCTGTAACAGCATTCTAAAAAGTGAAAGGCAAATACAATATCTTGTCTTTGGTGCTAGATACCGATTGAACAGAGTATATAGTGATTTAAGAAGAGTTTGAAATATTTCAGTGAATTAAAGTTTATTTTAAACAATTATGTTTGTATATCGAAATTATTTATTTACCGATAAATCAAAGAATGAAGTATAAATTTATATAATGCTTTTATAAGTTACAATGTTGGACTTGGAGTATAAATCCAGTTTTGGATTTAGGATTTTTGATTTTCGCTTTTTACGTAATGAATTTTTTTTGTGAAACAATAATTTATTGATAATAATGAGCAAAAAGTTTGTGGAAAATCTCATAATTTTTCTCACGTTGAAAAAAAAAATTGTGCAAATTTCTTTAACAATTCGTTAGGAGGCGTCATTATGAGTTTGTGTGTCGTTTTTCGGGAAAATCGAGCTTGAGCTTAATCCTTCATCTTGGATTTACCGAAATATCAGTTTATACTGAATATCTCTAACATTTTAAACTTTTAATCCACGGTAGATCCAAGATGGCAGCTTTAGCACAAGCTTGATTTTTCAGGAAAAGGACAAACAGGTGCCAAAGGAAACTTTATTTGTGAAAGAAAGTTCTATACATAGTAATTTTTTTCGATATACCAAAAAGACTATAATTTGAAACTATAACAGCTTCAAAAAATTTCATATTCTATTAAACTAAGATATTTATTAAACTTAATTACTTGAAATTTTATTTAGGATGATCGGGCTTACTGAAAAATGTTATCATTGTTGAAAATTAAATAACTAACACAAGTTAATATCATTTCAAATTTTCTTAAAAATAGTGGTTTGGAATTGTAATTAAAAGTAGTTAAAAGTAATTGACATTGAATTCTTTTCAATTTTATTCATAACTCTATTTGATTCTTTTTTTTAAGTTTAAAAAAAATAAATAAATATAAATAGAAATATATCCTTTACCTCTTAAAATTTCAAATATTTAATAACATCAACAACTTCTTCTCGTCCAACGTTTATAATATTTTTACTCACATTTATTTTATTAAATCGAAGTCAATAAATATTTGGTGTAAATCACTTTTTTATCAGCAATTTCAATTAATTAGTTTATTCGATTAATATTTAACAACGTTTATTATCAAACTTATTTTTTTTTTTATTTTTATTTCTAACACCAATATTACTAAATTTATTTAAAAAGTTCAAATATCGATAAATTTAATTACGTTATTTTTTCTACAGTGTATTTTTATATTTAATTATACTTTAACAATATTTTTACTTTACGATTTCGATTAACAATCACGAATTTAATTTTAGAAACAATAAAAAAGATTTATTGTTTTTGTGCGTATTTGTTGTTTTATCACAATAATAATTATTTTTTAATTAATGATTAATATTATTTTTTTTTAACTACACTTTTTTAATTATTTTATTTTTTTGAAGTTTAATAAATTTCTTTTATATGTTTCAAAGGGAATTTTTACAGTAATTTATCCTTTTCAAGGATGTAAACAAATTTTAAGCCATCAACTGAGTGGATATTGGCACGTGACTCTTGTGACACGCTTGTAGGGGTGGGTAAATATGGCAGTTTTTCGATGAATTTAACTCTCTCTCGCTCTCACAAAAAAGTGACAGGAAGTTTTTTTTTTGTGTGTGTGTTTCTTTTTTTATACTTTGCTCGTCTTCGGAATTGTTAGGTTAATTGGGTATAAAATCAAAAAGGACGATAGATGAAACTTCAAAAACAGTATTTTCCTCCTAATTTGTTTCACCAAAAAACCTTTTCTGAATATTCTTAGTTGAGAGACATTTTGAATTCAGCGAAACTAGGAATTTACACAAAAAAATCACAAAAAAAAATTCAATATTTCGAACGAACAGATTTGTATTGCAACGCGGCACTCGTGCACTCTCGAAACTGACGATTATAAAGGATTAAAACAATCCGTCCGATTCGGATGTTAGAAAAAAACTGATGATAATTAAGAATATCTATTTTAATTATTTTAAAAACTTTCCGAATGCAGTTGGTTTATTTAATAGGATGAAAGTTATCGCTTTGCCGAGCCCGCTAGACAAACTGACAGATCCGAGAGTTGGAATTCTTTTGCTGAATGAGAAGAAATAATTTGTTGGCATAGGCGCTGCATTGGTATTTCTAAATTTTTTCGAATTCAACTCCTTCAGCCTTATATGTGGTTTGCTAAAGTAGAACAGAGATGAAACTATTTGCAAAAGATTTTAGTCACATGCGCATTGAGTGAAGACTTTCCAGTGAAAGTTCAGCTGTACTCAAAGGAAGACCTACATTGACAGTAATGTCCTTATGAAAGGGTATTTCCAGTATTATTTTTCTATCGTGGGGGTGAAAGTGAATCATGGCGAGCCATCGCGCTAAATAGGTCAATGGAATAGTTTGATAACAAGTGAGTGAAGGAAAAGGAAAATATAGAATTTTTGAAGTTCTGCAGATGGAAATGTGAGAATGTGGGGGATGAATTAATAATAAGTTAAGATTTTTAGAGAACAACACACTGTCGTTGTTCCTGACACAAGCTTTTGCAATTATTTAGAAAATTTTATGTAACCTGGTACTGGAAAAATTGTGTGCCTTCTCAATCGAAAATTGTTAAAATTGAGTTTTAAGTATGTTAGGATGAAATAAATTGAAATGCTTTTTTGTCACATATTTAAATAACACTTGTTGAGTGTCAAAATGTGTGCTTTTTGGTCAATGTCAAAACACTTAAGTTTCTGAGTAAAAAACAAACTTACTTGGGGGTAAAACTTCAAAAACGATTTAAGCTTTAAGGGTAGAAATTAAAATCTTAAGAAATAAGCTGCACTTCGATAGGAAACTTTTTTGAGAAGCTTTTAAAGTTTTTGTAAGTTTATTCATTGATTTTCGGAGGAAATTGGTTTTAGAATAAGATATTCGAATTCAATACAATATACAAAAGTTCTTTATTTAAATTTCTTCAAAAGGTGAAAAATTAAAATAATATTGAATATTATTCAGATTTTAAAGTTCAAAATAGCTTTAACATAATCTTTTATCAAACTTGGTGTAGACTTTTAGATTTAAGAAAATATTCAATGAAAAACTTCGAAATTTCCTCCTTTCCATTAATAGTATTTTCTTTTTGTTTTCAAAGTGATGCCAAATATAGTATTATTCTAATATATAAAATTGACTTTAGCAAAAGTGTTTTGTACATAGCTTTTGTTTTATTATTTAAATGGCTAGTTTGAATCAGACGTTGTTGCTTTTGGGTTCTATGGACTTCAAAGCAATACATATCAAATTCGGAATTTCTTATGTGTTTTAACATCTATAGACATAATATCACAATATTCAGAGTATAAGGATAAATATGTTTTATTGAAACGGATACCAATGATATTTATGTACGTGCTGATATTCCAATTCAAACGGGTCAACTTTTCAGTTCAATTGGCATTTGTAATGATAATCAGTAAAGCACAATAAGACAAGTTTGTAGAATATAGGCTTCGTCAAATAATTGTAAATTGTGTTTTGCTATGGCAAATTTATAATAAATAAAAGAATACAATTAAAAAATTTCTTATTCAAACATTTAGTGAGAAAATGAAAACCAAGATTTAAATATTTAACGCTCTGCTAACAGCTCTCTGTCTGGCGTTCCCCAACGCGGCGTTTAGAAGGTCATGTCATAATAGTTTCAGCTCCGCGTTTAATAATCTCAACGCCGCGTTAAAAACGTGACCGAGACTATTATGAATAGCTAAATGTGTTCATCAGTCGGGAAGCAACATATTTATGAGCATACAAACCAGAACAACTTTTGTGTACTTAAATATTTACTCCTTAGAAAAATAATTGCCAGAGCAACTCAAAAAATTCAATAAATTTCTTTTCTAAGTGTTTTTCTACTGTTTTTTGCGTTGCTCTGGAAACCCTTTTCTGACTTGATAATGTTATGGCAGTAACACTATTATTTTAGATGTTTTAAACTACATTTTAGTAAAAAAAAATCGTGCCAATATTATACTTACCATAATTGGGTTATTTTTTTTGCAATTTGAAGGGCTGTTTCTTTGGTTTCCGGGCATTTTCGGTAGCCAGTTAGTTATTGTCGTTCATTAATAAGTGGCCCTGAAGCAATAACTGGACAACAATTCAGACACGTTAAAATAATGTCCTAAAATCGGTCGCTAGCTCTCCTATACTATAAGCATTCCACATTCGAGTAGTACGGCTTATTAAAGAATATCTTTAGCAGTACGCACGAAGTTTGGCTCGAACTGTACACTGATGTTAATTCTTTGGAAACAAGTATGTATTATTGTGGAGACGATTAAGGGGAGAAACACAACTCGAAAGCGAGTGTTTAATAATGTCTTTTATATATGAAAGTTGTGTTCCCTACCAAACATGATAAATAGACTATCTTTGTAAATTGGAGCCATATTAAGATATTAAAGGGATTCCATATACACAAAAGGGTGGTAGATTAGATATATATTAAGATTGTGAGGAATTAACACAACGTCTCTTAATAATGGAACTACAAAAAACTAATGCCGCTGTAATCTGAGGTTCTTGTTGTTTATCTTAGAGGCCTTTTCATTTATGCCATCTCGTCTATTGTAAAATTGGACAGACTATATGACAGACTATATTTTTTGTTGAGTTTTCATCTCTTCAATGTACAATGTACTATTAGAGCAAATTTAATCAGTATTCCGTAGAATATTTTAATCCACCCCAGTGTCAGAAATCGCAAAAGATAAAAGCCATACTTATACAAAGCAAATCTGGCCAAAATTAGATCAGAAACGTACTAAATGTTTGTTATCTATGAGCAGATTACATCTTAGCTCCGTAATTGGTGTCATAACCGGACACTGCCTCATAGGAAGACACGCCATAAGACTTGGCGTATTCTCTAATGATTTTTGCAGAAGCTGCATGGACGAGGAGGAGGAGGAGACTATCACCCATCTTCTCTGTTCATGCCAAAAAACGGACTCGAGGCCAATAGAAGACGAGAAAAAAATCGCGCGAATTTTTATTTTTCTTTACGTTCCCAGCCTTACACCTAGAACCGTGCACCATAGAAAAATTCGTGCGAATTTTTAATTTTCACAGCAAATTGATCATCTGTTCGTCAAATTTGTATTCACCTACGCTTTTCATTTCTCACTGTACCCCGTAAATTTTACATTTAAAAGTGACATTATGCCAAAATGACACTTTCGTAAAGCGGCAAATGGCCTTATGTACAAATATTGCCATAAGACACATTGTGATAGTGTCATACGGCCAAATTTGTAAATATGGCCATATGACGCTTGGCCAAATGTCATGGTACCAAAATCTTTTTCTGGAAAAAGATTTTTTTTCTACATAAAATACGCCAATGACACCCCTGACACTTCTGTTAATATGTCGTTCTTCAACACACCATTAAATCTTATATTTTACCTGATTTTTATTAGCTTGTTAATAACCCCTTATATAGGTTTTCCTTTGATTGTAATACACACATCCATTTTATGCCTAAACTATTACAGGTGAATAATGAAGTTCTTCCGCATTAAATTATGTCCTAACGTTCTTTAACACAAAATTCTCATCTAATATCTCTTGCTTATTTCGTAATAAATTGAATTGCAAAACCTTTTGATTGTATATAAAACAAGTCAGTAAAGCTCCTTCATTTATCTCTTGAGAATTCATTAAGCTGATTCCAGAGATGTAGCAGTCATGTCTCATGTTGTATTATGTTTACACACCCAGCTTGTCATAAATTTACTCCTTCCAACTCTTCTCTTACAAGACAAACACACAGGCTTTGTTTTATAACCATTTTCCAGTTAAAATGGTTTGGCCTTAAATAATATTAACATTTAAATTCTCACACTAAACACAGTAAACATAAATAATATGAAGATTCTTATCGGGTCCTAAATAAACTTGACCCTCTGTGCCATGATGTTGTTTTAAACTTAAGGATCCTCTTGCTGTGGCTGTGCTGTTATTGACATTATTTAGCTTAATACGCTTGGCATGTATTATACTCCTCAGCATAATTGATTCATTCATAATTCAATGATATTAGATGAAATGAATCCATTAATAAACTCAATTTCAAAATTGTCCTTTATCTTCCTGTATGTGTGTTGCCATTCTCACCTTTCTTCTTTATAAAAGATATTTTTATATATAGATATACATACATATATGCTATGAGGTGAGGTTAGCCTTGATTTTATCTTCGCTTTTTGCCCTGTCTGCTTATGTGATGTTTTTATATTGTTTGTGACCACATACCATAGATTGCCACATTTCCTCGTGCAGAATTTTCTGACAATGTAAAAAACCACTTCGTGACTTTGGCTTTGAAAGGTATAACGTCGTAGATGCTTGTCTGTATCTGTTTTGTGGTGGTTAGATACAAACCTAGGATTTATTCAGATATAAATTAAATATGAAGTTAAATAAAACATGAGAGAGAAGAAAAAATGTTTTACTGAACTTTTAGAGAATGCAATATACCTTTAGCTTGGTAATGGTAAATAAGAGGCTTTTGTTAGTGGTTTGTTATTTTCAAAGGAGACACAAGATTTATGTATTCGTTTAACAAATCGTTAACTAAGTAGACAATTAAAAATTCAGTAGTTTGTGGAAATATTTCTGGGCTTTAAGACCCTTTAATTATTACTACTCATACGTGTTGGCCTAAATATCGAAAAGTCGACTAGTTCTTACCTAAGGGATTTGGTGAAAGGCGCTCATGAATCCTAGAAATGTAACAGGTATTAAACTGTCATTTTGTGTTGGCCTAAATATTGAAAAGTCGACTAGTTCTTACCAAAAAGATTTGGTGAAAGCCTCGTTCTTACCAAATTGGGGACCATTAGGAAAGAATATTTGCTACATGAATTTAGTTTCACACCAAATTTAAATATAAATCGGTGCAGCCATTATCAAGTTGTGGCCGAATTTGTAAAAACCGTTAACATTAAAACACCGTTTTCTGCATTTTTAGCAAAAACCTGAAATGCAATTATATTCACACTAATGCATTTATAACGTTAACTAAGTTTCATCAAAATCGTTAGAGCCGTTTACGAGAAAATTTGGAAAAACTAAAACCGTTATATGGGAGGTACCCGTTATAGCCGGGTTAAAAAAAAAATTCAAATTTGTTCTCTAGGGAATCACAAAAAATTACTACACACGAAGTTTGAAGTAAATCCGTTCGACCGTTTAGGCTGTAGCCCGGTGAACATGCAACCGAACATCCACACACCCGCACAGACAGACCGACGGACGGCATGACGAAACCTACTCTTTTAGGCTTCTCTATCATCGTAATGTCAGGTGTAATTGATTAAAACATCGAATTTTTTTTTACACGAAACCAATACTTGTCCTATATTGATCAAGTAAAAAATGTATACAAATTGATCGGATTTTTTTCGAGAAAAACGGAATTGTCGGTAACGTTTATATAATATAGGTACCGTTATTTTAAGACCTAGAATAAAAATTTAAAAAAAAACTTCGGATAATAGTTCGAACAGAATTCCATTTGCTCTTTTTTAAACATATAGTTAAATTTAAATATAACTCTATTTGAAAAACTCATGGTTTAATTTTCTCAGTGTGGGAATAGTCGAAGGTCAGCCAAAATGGGGCAACAGCACTTCTTGCCTTTACCTTTCAGAGGTGCAGGTAACTTACTTCACGGGAACTAACTTCACATGGGAACTACCTTCACCACTATAGTGGGAATTAACTTAACTTTTCGGTGGGAAATTATTTCACTCTTTTGGGTGACGTTACACTTTTCATACAAAATGCACATATTTCATACCCAAACATGCACCCATCAATCTCGACTGTTGGATACACCGGGAACTTAAGTCGCCCCATGTTTTCAGCTTTATACCTTTATACCTCCTGTGATATAAAAATTGTAGATGGGAAGGGAAACAACTTCACACAATCTTCAGATGAAGTTAGTTCTCACCTTTAGTGGGAATTTACATTACCAAAAAAAAGTGAAATTAGTTTCCACTAGTGGTGAAGTTAGTTCGCATGTGAAATTAGTTCCCATGAAGTTAGTTCCCTGCACCGCTTTCAGAGGTTATGCTAAAGTTCAACAGAATCAAATTTACCTCTTAGTAATAATTCAATCTTTTTTGTGAAAAGTTAAAAATATTCAAGTTATACTAGTTAACTATTGTTCTTTTGTAAATCCAAGATGGCGGTTTGAGAACAAGTGCGGTTTTCTCGAAAAATACTAATTTAGGTTCTTTTTACCCTGGCCCTCCAACAAATATTGAAAAAAAAAGTGTTACAATTACATTTTAGTTTTTTTTAAATGTCTTTTTTATGAATGGACTAACCTTACATAAAATATGAATATAAGTAATTCAAATGCTACAGTCGTCAGTCGGAAATGAATGCATTTACGACAATAAGCTCAATTTTCTAATTTATTTTTTAATAATTAAGTAATTATCGTTCTGAGTAATTCGTGTTTTCTGTTTGATCTTAATTTTCCGTGACTTCACTTTAAGTTTTCTAAAAAAAATTCGTTAAAAACTTCTTCTTGTTTTATTTCTGTGAAAAACTTACAGAAAATTGAGTTAACCAACTTCGTACTTCGTTGTGAAAAATTAATCAATTGAATCGTTTTTCTGAACAGCCTTTTTAGCTTCAATGCACATTTGAATTTGCCTATCATTTATTATAATAAGCATGAATCAATTTTGTCTATATAATTACTTTATTATTCGGAATGTAAATATCTTAACATAACATGAAAATTAAAGTTTTGAAAAGCAATTTCTTTGATTTGAAATAGAATATAACTTTACCTATGTATGTATACAAAGCAATTCAAAATTGTGTTTGCTTTTTTTTTTGAGCACACATGACACGCAAAAAAAAAAAACACGTAGACTAGAAGGAGGTAAAAGTAAATCCACAATTGAATAGATAGAAAAGTATGATAAATCTTTGTTTTCCATCTCTACGGTCGCTAAAAAATTCAAGCTTTTTGACAGTAAAACTCTTGTCCTTTGGTCATCTCCCTTCTTAATTCTAGTATCTAATTATTCTTTTATATCAACTTTTTAAGCGTTTTTATACCTACAAGTTGAGAATAATCTACGTTTTCACTTAACATATTGTTTTTCAATGTGTAAGTTGGTTGAATTTTTCAATTTAATAACATATTCCAACAATCATTATTATGTTTTCCTCTGTATCAAAGTAAATTTCTAAGAAGCCACCCTCTCAAAAAACCTGCAGCTACTGCTCTGCAGGTAGGGTTATAGTATGTAAATATTTGAGTAACATTACAAGATGCTTTCGACTGAACCCTTGATGTGACGCAGCTGCTAAAAAAAAAAATACCTTATTCTTATACTAATATTCAAATTCAATTTAATATCAAGTCTTATGGAGATATTTTGGTAACCTTATGTTACAACACATCAGCCGTTATAATTTTATATTGTGTAAATGCGAATGACAGCAAAATGAAAGTGACTGCGAAGTTATAGTATTCAAAAGAAAGAAAAAAAAAATATTAGTGGGAGGAATGATGGAAAACATATTATTACACTCGTATTGTAAATTATTAGGAACACGAAGGGACGAACAAATCCTTGACTTTATTTGGGATATGTGATTGTAAGTGGGAACCCAGCATTTTATGGTTTGAGATTTAAATTTCCATACAGAATTTATTTGTGTTAGATAATTCTATCTTGTGGCTGTTTGCAAAATTCTGTGTTATGAATACGTGCTTTTTCTGAATGGAATACCATAGCCCGCATTAAATAAGTTTCAAGAGTCTCGTTTCTTTAACTAAAAGGACTTCATTTTTGGGATTTCGGCATATCTAATACAATTTTTTGAAATTTTGAATGTTTCTGATTTAAAAAAAAAAATTGAGTTAAAGTTGATTGAAGATTTGAATACATCACCACTAAAAACATTTGTATTTGTGAGTAAAAAGTTTTTCAAAGTGGATTGTGTGTTGAAATTTAAATGCAAATTTGAAATTATTGAATAAAGCAGCCCATACACATGAAACGTCTTAAAATATATTGAAGTTTGAAGCAATGTTTTACGTGTATGGCTATATAGTATTTTAAACCGATGTTTGATTTTAAAACATGTTTAAAGAAAATTAAATTTTTTTATTTGTTGGATTGGTTTGAAAACATGTTTGATATGTGTATGGCAATGTGTTAAAACTTTGTTATCAGTAAACAACTAATGGCGCATAATTATAGTCAATATAACACGATCCTAAAAAGAATTTAATACTTTGTTAACGTTTTCTCAACTTATAGACCGATAAAGCTAACTCTTTAATGAAACATACTTTAAAACCAGAAAATCTTCATTTTATCTTTTTAGATCCGAGTCCAATTTTTTGACAGAAAAACTACCCACTCTCTCGAAACTACACGCAAACACTGTTTAATTTCAACAATAAAATCTCTCACTGGAAGATATTACTGGAAAGTCCATAAATTGTTTATAATATGATACAAACTTATCACCTGGTGATAATGTTAAGTGAATGTTTGTTAGGACTAACTTAACTGATTTAAAACGAGGCGACTATAATTTTTCGCCAATGTTTTCAAATTTGGTTTCACGTGTACCTGCCTACCGAAAACTTAATTTTTGGTTACTTTAAAAACTTTCTGAGAAGGTACTGTCAAAAACTAGTCCTTTTTGTAATCGCCAAATTGTAAAAAAAAAATCCGAAATTTTCGCAGTTCTTTCGATTTTTGACAAGTTGCGTTCGGCGCACGTCAATATAAGCTGTAAAATAAATCCGTTAATGACAATTTTGGTTTTGCTAACTCAAAACATAATGAATTATTCAAAAATTTAAAATTATTTGATTGATACATTTTGTAATTTTTGATAAGCTTCAAATTAATTTTATTAATTTTAATTTTGTTGTGACCTGATGAAGATTTGATAACAAATCAATAAAATACAAAATATAAGTTTAATTATTTTATAAAATGAACAGAGACTATATAATATTTTATTATTTTTCAATTTAATATTGTTATTGTTCTGAACACACGTTTGAACATTTCTTACACCATTTTTACTTGCGATGATAGATACTATAAGGCAAGTTATAGCATTCGTAAACAATAAAGTTTTGAGATAAAAATCAACCAATATGAACATTACGATAGTAAAGGAGACCACAAAATTTTCTCTAAAATTGGCACAAACTATTTTTAGAAATATATATATCTCGCTTATATGGTAGGTACCGTTATTTTAGTACCTATACCTATACGCCTATACCTATAGCTAGGTCAACATTTAAAAAATGTTCGGGGGATTTTTTAATTTTGACCTAGCTATATATAGGTATAGGCGTACAGGTATAGGTACTAAAATAACGGTACCTACCATATAGCCGTAACCGATGATTATATATTTCTCAAAAAAATACGATCAATTTCGACCAAGTTTTATAGTAGTAGTTTGTTGCCAAAGGTGATCCCTTTATCTCTATTTTATTTCATAATCAGTTTATTAACGATACCTGCACATAGAACTGTTTTTTATTACTCTGACTATATTTTGAACGGCTGCACCGATTTTGAAGAAATTTTATATTCTAAGGCAACTATTTAACCTGAATAATATTGCAGGAATAAATAAAGCCAAAAACCTATTTAAAAAAAAAATACGATCAATATCGATAAAATTTTATATGATTTGTTGCTAATGATGATGTCCTTTATTTATTTTTTTTTGTTCAGAACGGTACGCTGCATTAGAACCCTTTTTATTACTCCGACTAACATTTGAACGGCTGGGCTGTACCAATGTTTTACTAAATTTAGTATTCAAAAATAACTGCTAGGTAAACATGAATAATACCACAAAAAAAAAAAATTCGTACAAATCAGTTTCCAGTAAAACAAATGTTGGTACCGAAAACATATATGGCATTGGCATATACATATGTATGTCTTCTACAATTGCGTATTGTTCTTCTGGTTTTTTTTTTTTTTACTGGCTCATTTTAGTTCTTAACTCAGGGAACAATGTTTTTATTAAACATTATACATATGTGTTTTCTATAGAAATACCTAAAAAATAAGATTTGATAGGCCGCCGTGTTTAGAATGAAGACAATGATTGATTTTTTCATTTATGTAATATCGACTTAATTTTACTACATTTGCATAACTGATGGTCGGAAAAACTTTTTAAGGTACGTTTTGTCAGAAAAATTTTCCATTTCCGGTGTTCTTTGGACTTTTTTCGTGTTTCTTTATTTTAAAGCCATATTAAATACGTGTAGGTAACAATATTTTTATTGTTAAAAAACAGTTTTTAAATAAAAAAAAAAGTTATTTTCCACAAAAAAATTAAACTATTCCTTAACTTGTGTGGGAAATTACTTCAACTAAAAAAAAGTATATCGATTGACCGTGTTAAGATTGGGTGGTGAGTCTGGCGTGGTGAGTACTCTCGTAATTACACAGGTCCTCAATTGAGGACGCCTCACTTCAAGCGGATGGAATTTTTGTGAAGCGAGACAGTTGTACGAAGCGAATTTTTTGCATTTTATAAAAGAAGATAACATCCATATATTATTATTAATTCTTCAATTTGTTTTCTTTTCCAAGAATTCAATTTCTATCACTCTGCATTTAGCTTAATTATGATACTGCATGTTAACACATCGGCAGTCAAGCAGATAATTAACAAAATAGGAAAAAAATGTAATTTGGAATTGGAACAGTACTCACGCTTCCTATGTTTATAATTTGATGCTTCCTCACGAGAGTACTCACCACTCACCACTCACCCCTCTCGGAATCGAACTCTCGTGAGTCCGGTCTCAAATTTCCCAGCCTAAACACGGTCATTTTCCACAACAGGGTAGCTACTTTATTTCCAGTAAAATTATCTCCCTGTACCTATGAGATAAAATTCTTGGCCAGAAAAGAGGATATTCGTACAAGAAAAAAATTTTTTTTGTGGTATTTTGTTCAATTTTGAATATTAGATCAAAAACGTAGCATACTTTTAGGAGTTTATTAAATTGAAAATAATAAATTTGTGTTGGAATTCAAAAACTATAAATGCTCATAACTTTTTTAATATTTATTTTAGGAACAAATAAATGGTATTTTCTAACCAAACGTACCTGACAAAATTTGTCCAACCGTCAGTTTTGCAAATGTAAGGTATAACCATTGAGTTTATTTACATAGAGGAGTCAAGATGGTTTCAAACTCACCGAAGTAGATGTCGCTAAATGACAAAATCAAGTAATTATTAGTGCTTTAATTTACTGTAACGAAAAACACTGAAAGCGAGACGAACAAAATTCTTCTGCATTTGTATTTGTTTTTTCTTTATTTCTCTTGCCTTTTAACTCAAGAATAAAGAGTTAAAATTAAAACAAGTCGATATAGTAACGACAAGGAAAGTTTGAAACTTACTTTTCAAAAAGATGATTTCTCTAGGTGTATAAACTCAATGGGTAACCCTATCGGTTAGTGTTAATTTTTCAAAAAGCTGCGATGCGATAATTAATCTTTTACGGTCGCATTTCTTATTATTAAAATCATAGAATGAATTGTAAATTCTTGCAAATAAACAATGTTGTTAATTTAAATTCATCAAACTGTTATTGTTCATTGTTTTTTATCTTTTTTAACCCCCCCCCCCTCTTCTCTAGGGTAACGTGCTACAAAAGCAAGTTCGTGCAACCCAGCTTATCTCCCTTAATTTTTTAATGTCATATCTACCGAAATATGTTAAAATTTTTAATTAAAGCTAACCCAGTATAAATATACATTTGCCTTTACGTGAAAATATCAAAAACCTATTTAAATTTGACGCACCGCAGTTGTTTCTATAACCACCTCATAACTATTATTTTAATCCTTGCGCACGCTTTCAAGAAATTTAACACCCTTCATTAATTAAATCACGTCAACAAAGACAACAACAATAACGCGTGACTTCCAAACAGTAAAAATAATTAGTCAAGGGAAAACTCTGTGGTAACTGGTAAGTCAAAACCACGCCGAACCAAAAATAATTATTAAACTTATGCTTTTAGTTACAGACAATCCCGAAATCCCTGACGTATTACTCATTATTGTTACACAAAAGATAAACGTTATTAATTTATTTTTGTTAGATGATTTTGAAATACAAATTGTTTTTGAAATACAAATTGATGAATTTCCATGTCAGTAAATAATCTGTTTATACAAACAATTTGAAGTTTTTATGAAAGGAACTTCGTCCTTTTTCGCGTTATAAAGATATGTTATCACGTAAAAATTACTATTTCATCAAACCAATTTCGATAATGAAGCAATAAACGGTTTCTCAACAACAACAAGAAGGGAAAAAAATTAAGAAAACGCGTGAAGAACATTTTGCAATTAAGAACGTTCGCACGTAGTTACTCAAGAACTTTCCTCATTGAGAATTGTTACTCATTAAAATTACAACCCGCCTTCTTTTGTGTTTCACCTTCCGTGTCGCGGTGGAACACCACGGCAGAAACTTAAGCGGATGAAATCTTTATTTGGATGTCTTTTCAAGTTGCCTGTCGTGTACACATCTCCGTGAAAATCCTCAATGTAAAATAAGAAAAAAAAAAATGGCACTTACCTGAGCTCGAACAGCCGCAAAGTGAATTTGTTTTGCTCTCAGATCGAACTTTTTCATCGAAAGGTCTTCCTGCAGTTCATTAACTTTATTATAAAGTTGGCCTTCAATACCTCTCAACTGAGTGCGACTCAGTGAGTCAACAGAATCCTTAAAGATGAAAATAAAAGGATAACAGATATCAAAGATCTCTCTAATACCTTTTTTTTTTATGTTGATAAAAGAAAAATCCTTGTTTGAAAAAGGATTTTTCTTTCAGACATCATTTTAACAAACCTGTAGCAGTCGTATTTGCATTTCTAAGTCGGTGGCTTCTCGCTTCAGGGAATCAAGAGCTGGCCGCAATTGCAGGGATGAGTAGCGTTCGAAAACAAGTTCGTTTCGTAATGCTGGCGTTATATCCTGTGGTTGGCAAAAATAATATGTTTGTTGTTATTTTATTTTTCATTTAACAACAAATTATAACGAACAACAAAAAAAGTTTAATAGATTTCCTTGTACCAACTATAATATTTTTTTTTGTAAACTTACATTATACTCGTTGACGTCTTCTACCTCGCCCGGAGGCTGAGGTGGAGCGAATGGTCGTTTAGGAACTTTTTGTGCATTCGCTGGGACGGGTAGTAGTCGCACAAAGTTTGCAAGGTCCTGCTGTGGTGCAACGACATTGCATTGTTGTGTTAGGCTTGAGTAACGTTTTGATTGCTCTGATGCCTGTGAGATGAAAAAAAAAATATGAAAAAAAATTTTGTTTTTTGTAATTATAAAAATTAATTTAAAAAAAAAAACATTATCTATTACAAGTATTTAAAAAAAAAATTAAAGTTTTTTCAAACACTTTTGTTACACTATGGTCTTGTTTTCCAAAACAAAAGGCCGAAAAAAGAATGATCTTTGTTTTGCTTGTGGTCGCGTTAAATTATTAAAAATAAAAGCGAAAAAAGGCTACAGCTTACTGACCACAAATTGCCAAAAAAAAGTATTTTGTTTTTGGTGTTTTAAGACGAACATTAACTTTACCTTAAACAAAGTCGAATTGAAATACCAAAATTCGTCGTTCTATCATTCTAATGGGTTTTCCAATAAGCGGTGTTATGGGAAAAGGATATGGTCCTGTAAGCGTGGTCGTGGCGGCTATTTGGCTGATGTTGTGTTCCATTATTAACGGCATACCTTCCTCTTTATAATGAAACAAACATCCGATCATTTATCTCAAAAAATGCCATTTTTCTTTGAATATCAAAATAAGACCTCTTATTGGAAAACCCTTTATAAGGAAAGGCTAAGATGACGGCGAATAAAAAAATGTATTTTTGTTTAAATAAGTTTAAACAGTTGGTAACGAAATTGTTTATTTTTTTTTAATTAGAACAAACGTAAGACATAATTAAAATACAAAAAATACAAAGGGCCCAGGAAAATTAGATAAAAATAAAGAAATGTTACGAAATAATTCTGAGAAAGCTGGATTTTGCTGGAGATCTTTGTTTTTGTGTCACAATCGTGTGAGCCGTTTTCGAGAAAATATTAGTTTTTCCAAGTTTCCTTGAAAACGACTCGTACGATTTTAATGAAAAAATTTACTAATGAGAACCTTATGGCAGATGTATGACGGCGCGGTGCACAGTGGGGCAAACTGATCTAAAAGCTGTCATTAATTCTAAAAACTAAATTGCCAATTTCTATATTTTTTTTTTAATTTTTTGATAAAGTAATATCCACATTATTAAAAAATACAAGTGATTTTAGATTATCTGATACAACGCAGCGCAGCTTAGTTGAAGCTTGATTTTTTCTAAGTTGACTCAGTCTAAGTTTTTTTCAACTTTGTACTAGGCCGCCCGATTTCTTTGTTGATCTGCAAATAATTTTTAAATCTTGGTAAAGAGCATTTTTAACTTCAGGTATTTTTAAATGTGAAAAATACAAAAAAAAAATGCTTTTTATGAAGAGCAACTTCAAAAGATTTCAATAAAGTCGAAGATATGATAACACGCCCAATAAAAACAGAACACTTACCTTTTGGATTGTCTGTTTTACATGGTTGGATACGAATGTTTGAATGCTTTCTGCGTTTAGCATACAAACTTCCCAATTAAAACATGGCGGGTTCACGAAAGTGACAAAGAAGTCGTGGCAACAAATAAAGCTAGAATTCAAAAGGATTTCTGGAAAATATGTGGATTGAAAGTCGATAAAACAAAACCGGTATTCGGTAACACAAACGATGGCAACACGGCTAGGCGATTTTTCCAAAACCTTAAACTCTCAGCCAAAATAACAAAAATAAACATTGAAATCACACAATTATGATTGTAGTTGCCAATGGATATGATATTGATTCGAACAAGTTCAGGGAGTTTGTACAAGACACCAGCAAGATGCTTCGTCAATAAATATCCCTGGTGCCTGTTATCATATGCATCCAACTTTGCATAAATATTTTATTCATGGCCCAGAAATAATTTAATCTGCACTGTTGCCGATCGGCCGTTCCTTTTGGAGGAAAGCAAGAAGCGCGAAACAAAGATTTTAAAAATTTTCGTGTGAGAATTACTCCAGAAAAACAAGTAATAAAAAAACTAATGAACAATTATTTAATTTCTCGGATCCCATTACAACTTCCAAGCAAAAATTGCTAATTTGCTAAAACCCCCAACAGTCCAGGAATCAAATGCTATCTTGAGTCTGATGATAATGATGATGGTAATTATGACCACAGTGATGATGATTAAATTATAAATTTTATAAAGATGTTAAAACAATTTTTGCTTTTATTTTGTATTTTATGAAGAAATTTCATTTTACTTTTGTTAGTTTATAATTCTCAGTAAATAAATATCTTTTTGCGTTAAATGTTTTTTCTTCCACAAAAAACAAGGGAAGTGGATGGAAACGGTAAGTGACAGTAAGTTTAGTGGACACATATTAGATGATTGATAAATCTATCTGGACTCAGAAGCTATCGTGCAAGATTTCAGGTTCCTAGCTGTAACGGTTATTTAATGCCACATTTAAAGGATTTTTTCCCACTGTGCGGCGGTAGCACGCTACAATCTGTTTGATGACGTCATCACCATCAAATACCTGTCTAGACAATTTCTTATAAGGTTCAAGCAGTCGGTCAACCTGGTCAACATAAGTCATGCCTCAATTCAGTGAGATATATACCTCTAACTCCACAATTGTTTTCAGAAGTAATGTCGCTCCGAAGTGGGATTAGGTATTTATTTTCTCGAAGTGGGACAAGTTCAAAGTTTTGAGAGTTAAATTAAAAAAAAAAAAAAAAAATACAGATGGGAATCAATTTTTTCTTTGGACCTAGTATATGTATCCATTATGGATCATAAGCCAACTATATACCATAAGTATATTATAAGGACTTTTTTTCCAAGGAGTTATATGTCCTGCGCTCCCCACAAGCAGATAAGTAAAAAAAAACGGTGAAGTTGAAAAGACGTTTTTATTTTATTTGAGATAATAATAATAACATCGTCGGAATGAAAGACGATAAAGAAAAGAAGTTGTAAAATATTATAGTGCGAGTAGCCCTATAAGTAAGTTCCAAACAACCAAAGTAGGTTCGGAGTCCTCCACGGCAAATTCATATTCACACCTATTGTGAGTTTCACGCGGAAAACCTTTCACGTGAAATATTTTTGCTCCCCCGAAATTTTAAAAGTTATTAGGAATGAAATTCCACTTCGAATCAAAACTGACAATTCGAAAAAAAAGGTGTGTTCAGAAAACTGAGTTCTTTATAAATTTCCCTTTCTCTGTAATGGAAACAGGTACCTACACAAAATCTACACCTTTTTTTAATATTTAGTAAAAAATGCAAATAAATCAATGTAGCGACGCAATTTAGCATTTATTATTGTAACCACTGAAGGCGACACTGTGACGACACACTTGCAATTAATTTTTCATTGATTTGTCTAAAAAAAAAAACAAAACAGAACATGCTATTACAAAAAATTTCCCTCTCCGCATTAACCAAGTGTGTGTACGTGTTTATAAAATGAACAACGCTTCGTGTGTTTTTGTTTAGTATAAGTGTCAAAGTTTGATAAATAGAGTCAAACAAATTGTTTTAGTTCTTTGAATCGAGATTGTTTGAACTTTAATATTTCTTTAATAAATTTTAAATTCTAAAAATATTAAGCGTTGGCACACATATTTTGGTAGAGGCAGAAGTTTTTTTTTGTGTTTTGTTTCTTTTTCATACGTTTTGTATGATGCCGCTTTCTGTTTTACGTAGCGCTTTTATCCGTCCGTCCCACCTATGTACCTACATACATTATGCATAATTTTGTTTTGATTTGTATGTGCTGCTTTGTTCCTGAAACATTTAAATAAACTCTATTTTACTTTTGTTGGTAAAAAACAAATAAAATCTTACAATTCCCGCCTCGTTCTATCTCGTTCACCTCCAAAAACTAAATGGAAATATTAGCTGCCAATGACGAGAAATTCCACACGGAATAAGTACTAACAATAAGGCAGTTGTTTCGAACATGAACAATTTTTCACACGAAACTCAAAATAAGGGAACAGTGAAATGGGATTTTTTCGGTGTGAAATTTTGCTCCCGTGGAACTCACAATAGGTGTGATTAAGTATGTTTTTTCGAATAAACATGAGCACCACAAACTAAAAAAGTCTGATGATCGGCTTGACCGCTGTGAAAAGCTGTAATTCTTGCAATGTTGTGTTTATACCCATATAGGTTGTTGGTTAGTTCATAAACTTTTTGCCAGTCAAATTTGTTTGTTTTTAATATAAAACTCAAACCTTATCAAACTAACTTAACAAATATCTTTTCTTTGTGTTCTTTTTATGGATAAAATTAATATATACCTACAAACTTGTGATGATTTATTTATTCTTAATGTAAATACAATTTAAAAAAAAAAATACGAGCTGTTAAAGTATCAGTTAATGTCATAAATTTCCTTTAATGAAAAAAAAAAAAAAAACAGACTAAGAAAACAACCGAAACCCGTAAGTCAAAAGTTGTGATGCGTTGATTTATTACAAAAAAAAGAACTTTGAAGAGTAATCTAGCACCCATCATGGTGCTTGCAACTTAGTATGCAAATTCCTTAATTTAACGGGGGGACTAAGAAAAGGTGCGTATAAAAAAGTTGTTTCCTTTTTATGCTGATGGAATGGTGGCAGACAAATTGGAAGTGAAATACCATCATAATACCTTCCTGTCTCCTGAAATGAAATATTTTTTTTTTTCGGATGAATTTTGTTTATTTTTATCCATTAAGCTCCTATGTAGTCAGTAAGATGATGCAGGATAAGATGATGTACGTACATATGTATATATTAAGGTCCTTTGAAATGAATGGGATTTACCTATAGAATAGCCTTCGTTATATTCCTTGACAAAGGGGACTCGATTTCTCTACACTTACCTACGTTTGTTACTCTGATGTAAAAAAAAAGTCGGTTGAAGGTCGAAGGTGAGGTGTGTTATTGAGATGAAATTTCACGTAATAGTGTCTGGCTTTATCGTAAACAAGGGCTCTTTCCAAACAAAAATAACGAGTGATATATTTTACATACATACATAGTTAGGTTAGTTGACATATTTGTGATGTGATTGGTCTTTTTTTTTAGTTGGAAAATCGAGAACATGTTGTTGGTAACAAAAAATCGAACAGCTTATGAATAAAGTTGGATGTAAAGTTGAATGTAAAATAAGTGGCCCATAACCAAAACTCAAACTCGACGACATAATAAAACCGTCGACGGATGAAAATACAAAAGGCGCAGTTTTATTTAAAAAAAAATATGGAACAGGATTTCATGTATGAAAAAGTTGTTTTAATAACAACAACAAACAAAAATCAAAAGCTTTTATCAATTTAAGATTTATGAGATTGTCCAGTTGTGTCCATGATTTTCGGCTTAACACTCAACGTTTTATCTGTCGACTTTAATATTTTTTTAAATATTTTGATTATTTTTCATAAAGTCATGTAAAAGTTTTATAAAAAATACAGTGGGTTACCAAATTAATAGTGACAGTGAATCAGTTTTCAGTTTCAATTATACATTGTATTATAAGTTTTTGTGTTGCTTGTAAGTGTGTATATGACAAAAATTTGAGTGTTACAATTTATTTTAAATTGTCAATAATTTTTTAAAGTGTTAAAAACCCGACAAGGTCGAAATAAAAAAATAGTTTTTTGTTTGGCAATTTCTGTATGTGGAGTTTTAAAATAATTAAAAAATATACGGTAGAGATATAGTTTTTGTATAGTGTCTCGTAACATTGTTTGTAGGTCACACAAGAGTTGTTGCTAATTCAAACTTTTGGTGCACTGGCTCTTCGGAGGAACTGACAATTCTATCAAGATTGTAATTAATTATGATAAAATGTATTTTGATCGAACTTGACCGAAAATTGCAGATTGATAATAGCAATCTGCAACTTTCAGTCGAGTACGACCAAAACACATTTTTTTACTTTATCGAGAAGTCCAGCCGGGGAAGTGAGTTTTATTGAATATTATTAGGAATTTGCCGACTTATTTTTGGAATTTTCCGACTGCAGCCCATGCATTAGTTTAATAACAAAAAAAACCTGCGAAAATGCTGACTTTAACAGTTATGCTATGTTCAGACGATTTGTAAAAGTTGCAAATATTTGCACACGTGACGTCACGAAAAAAATTGCAAATATTGTGCAAATGATATCAGTTCGGTGGTGCTTGCAAATGCAGCTTTTGTCCCAAAATTTGAAAATTCATTTGCAATCAACGGTTTGGAAACTGTACTTGCTTGTAAATGAGTGTGCAAATGTTGCAAATCATTTGCAAGGTGTTCACAAGGGTTACCAGTGCATTTGCACATTTGCTGTTTTTAACCATTTGCACATTTGCAAAAATTTTACCAATCTTCTATTGATTATTGTTGTGGCACTTTGTCAGTCAAATAAAAAGTTATTAAATAATAATATAAAAAAACTGTCAAACAAAAAGTGGGCTGCAATTGCAATTCTGGCTATAGACATGATGGGAAACGAAGAAGGAAATGAAAACGAAGGAGAAACCAGTGCAGTTCACGTATGGGCGAAAGATTGGTTGATGCTTCGCAAAACAGAAGGCTTTTGTTCAAAATTATTGTTGGAACTACGTGCAGATGAACCAGAGCTTTATCGTGGTTTCTTTAGTATGTCCGCCAGTCAATTTGATCATTTATTGGATTTGATCGGGCCACGTATGGAAAAAAAAAACACAAATATGCTATCGAGTATTCCCTCACTGAGTCGGGCATTTCGTATCATTGAAAACGCGTTTGTGTTCTTCGGAAACCTATCCATTTGGATGTTGAAAACTTTAAAAAAGTCACGCTCGCCTTTTGCGTACTTCACAATTATTTGTTAACCACAAATAGGTTCCGGTATGCCCCCCAAATACATCGTTTGACCATATGAACACGTTTTCGGATGTGGTAACCCACAAAAAAAATGCACTATGTCTTTCACATTCAAAAATCAACTGCAATCCAACAATATGAGATAACAATATATTTTTAACTCATACTTAGTGGAATGTATTAAATGAGTTTAAGAATGCGCTCACATACCAAAAAAAAAAAAGTATTTTCTTTGTCGAAAAAATAAAAAAAAAAACATTTTTTGTAAAACAAACAATCACTTTTTAACAAAAAAAATTATAAAACTACACTTATTTAGGGAAGTCTTTAATAACAACACAAAAAATATAAATACAAAATGCTTGCAAATGACCGTATTTGCAATGTCACGGACTGTTACATTTGCAGATGCTTGCAAATGCTTGCAAATTGTTATAAATCATTTGCATGAGTGTTCACACGATTTGCACAAAAGTTGCAAATGGCATTTGCAATCAGGGTTTTGCAAATGCTTGCAAATGATTTGCAAGCATTTGCACACTGTCCCAAATGGGTCTTCACACGATTTGCAACCAAGGGTTGCAAATGATAACGTAAAAATGGCGTAACGTGTGCAAAGATTATCAACTTTTGCAAATTGTCTGAACATAGCATTACTGGCTGAACAGAATGATTTAAAAAAAAAAAATTTGAGAAAACAATCAAACATGACATTACGATGATAGCGAAAACGAAAATAGTGGGTCTGGAAAAACTGTCTTTCTGTTTGTCTATCTGTCTGTCTGTCTGTCTGTATGTCAGTCTGTATGTATCAGCACCTACAGGCTAAACAGCTAAACCGATTTACTTCAAATTTGATATGTAGGGTTTGTAGACCATTCCTTATAAGAGAAATTTTTGTTTAACTCAAAAAATAACGGTACCTGCCATATAACGGTTTTGGACAAGCTTAATTTCATCGAAAACGACTCCAACGATTTTTTTGATAAAAAATATTTATGGTTTTTGTCTGATTTCCTTTTGTTAAATCGCAAAAAAAAATTGGCAAGTCTATTAACAGTACCTCCCATAGAACCGCAATTTTTCTTATGAACGGTTTAATCGATTTCAAACTAAAATATTTTTTTTTAGAAAGTTCTAGATGACTTGACAAATTTCAATACCAACATTTTGCAACAAAGCTTAATTTAAGCTTTAATTAATTTTTTATTTTATTTTTTTGTAAATTCAATATTAACAAAAAAAAATTATTTTTTGTGCATATGTTTGCATTTTAAGCACTTAAAATGGCGTTCTTCAAATTTGTAAAAAAACTTTTTTAAGAAAAATATTGAGTAAACATCGATTTATTTAAAAACTGCTCAAACGATTTTGGAATAATTTTTTTGGTAAATTTATATTTAGGCGAAAAAATTTTCTGCATACTTTGATTTTGGCTTGAACCTTTGTAAAAAAGAAGTTTTAGCACTTTTGTGAAAGATTCATATGATTTTTTTTTCCTTTATATTAAAAAAAAATATTAAATTTAATTTTATTTTCGTGGCAACTTGCAACCCAGTCGTGCCCGACAAGAGCAAGTTCGTGCACTTTATTTGTCTTTTCTATCATCGTAATGTCATGTTTGATTGTTATCTTAAAACTTTTTTTTCTACCTATAATCGCAAATAAAAAATAAAGCTCACAGAACAGAATCAAATCAATAAATTGAGTTTCTATGTCCTCTTTAATATGCAACATAAAAATGACACTCTTGTTTTAGACCGTGACTTCAAAAATCCTTTGTTTTCATTTAAATGCATCTATTTTCCCATATGCAATGTCTATTTAAATGCATTTTCTTTGTCATCATCACCACCTGAACTTACAAAAAAAAAAAATGAAGCCATCATAAAATTCACATGAATAGGTACAGGTGCTTCGGAGATCCCTTAACCCAAGCATTGAAAGACAATATAAAAAGGACGCATACGTGTCACTGTCAAAAGACAAAAAGAAAAAAGCTAACCAGAATGAATTTTTCATACATATACATGGTGCACTGTTTAAGCATAAGAGTCCTTTCAACTTCATTGTTATTATGTAGATGATCAACGATGCAGACGTAAAACTCTTAAGAGACTATATGCACTTCTTGTTCCTTATACCAGCTTCCATGAGTACCATACGTGTGCTTACCTTGTTTGCAATTACATCTGCACCCTGCAGAATGGACTCGGCAATAATACTGCTAAGGTCATTGTGTATCTCCTCTAACTCCTGCATCAACTGTGGAATTGTCTCGCAATGGTACATCTCTAGCATGGCATTTGTGGCATGCAATTGCTGCACGTATGCATTGTGAGCATCGATGTACTCAGTTAAAGATAACTGGGTTGGACTTTGTCGATGCACCACATAGCACTGTTTGTAATCCTGGCGACACTATAAGAGAAAAAAAAATAGATGCAAAAATTCAATTCGGTTTATCGGTTTAAAACACAACATTCAATGGATGATGCAAAATCCTTTGGGATACATATTTTCAAAAACACAATTTCCTTTTATAACATTATAAGCAACAAACTTACTTACCTTTGATAATTTCTCTTCAGTCTTTGCGATAATGGTTTCAAAAGACTCCCTGTGAGTAAAAATTTTCCTACTTTGAACTTTACGATGAAAGGATTTATCGAGCATTGGCCTTGACACCTGAAATTATGTTAAAATGAGGAGCAATAATTAAATTGACTGTTTAAATTATTTTATAAGGATAATTTAAGTAATTTTAAGGATTAAAATAAATGTCTGGAATCAACTGCAAACATTAGTAAATTAACATAAAATTTCAATCGAATGGCACCTTAGGGATACACAGACACATCCGCAATGGCATTATACAGTTTGTTAATTAAGGAAATACTTACATAGAAAAATATGGTAGAAGTGGGTTAAAAGTATGGTAAGACAAAGTTTTTTTTTTTGTACTTCCAAATTTTTGTATAACACTTTGTACCTCCGATGGGTTTTAACGAGTTTAAATTTCTTGATATAAGGGAAAAGGTCATGGCAGTGAAATTCCCACATAAAAAAAAATAAAATTCAAGGCTATGAAACTGAAAAAAGGAAGCAAGTAAAGTGGCGACAAATCACGTTTATCCTGGTTGTTTACTTATGAAAATGGAAAGTTTTTCTCCTTGTTCCTGTAGGGAGCTTAAAATATAGAGATATCCTTTATTTTAATATTGTTCATTTGAAAGTACCCAGTCGTGCACTGAATGTCACGTTTCGGAAATGTTTTGCGATTAACTGAGAGGAAAACCGAAACCTAAGTAAATAAATTTCACTAACTATGTTATTAGATTTTTTCATTTGGTTTCTTTTCTTCGGTTGAAGGTGAAGTTTTAAAATGTGGTTAACGATTAAACTGATAAGGAATAATGTATACGACCGTATATTAGATAGATAAAATTGTGTTCAGGAAAGAAATGTTTTTTTATAATTTATCGATCATATATATAAAACAGCAAAACAGGTACTTTAATAATTAGGAAACTACGGAATTACGATAGTATTGTAAGAAAAATATCGATTATGAGACGTAAGTTTGTAATCTTACTATGTCAACTTTCGTCTTCGTTTAAAACACTGCTATTAACTCTAAGGAAAAAAACTAGTTTATTTGCATCACAGGTTCTTTAGATGGATACTTTCAAAGTGGCCTCTTCTACTTAAGAGCAGAGCATATAAGCGGTTAATTAGAACGAATCATTTTCCATTATCGGAATATTGCACGAATATGCTCCAAGATCCCGATCATAACATCGTATTCTAGTGAATTCTTTACGACTAAATGAAAAAAAAAATATTTGCTCTTTGCCCTCTCTTATAATCAAAAAATTGATTTAAAATTGATCCTTTATAATAAACGTCATTACACCATATTTTGCATAAAGACTTGGGTCTTAAGGCTTATAAAGTTCAGTTAACACAAGAACTCAAGCCGGCTGATCATCAACAACGTCGTGTCTTTGCTGATTGGGTCCTTGAAATACATGAAAATGATCCGGAATTTCATCGAAAAATCATCTTGACTGCAGATGAGGCCCATTTCCACCTCGGAGGCTACGTCAACAAGCAAAACTGTCGCATCTGGGGCTCGGAAAACCCAAGAGTTATTGTTGAAAAGCCTCTCCATCCTCAACGCGTGACTGTTTGGTGCGGTTTATGGTCCGGCGGGGTCATTGGACCCTACTTTTTCGAAAATGAGGCTGGAGCAACAGTTACGGTCAATGGATTGCGCTATCGAGAGATGATTAATGATTTTTTATGGCCGGAATTGGATGGTTTACTTTCAACAAGACGGCGCTACGTGCCACACAAGCAATGAAACCATCGATCTTTTACGGGACAAGTTTCCGGACCGTGTTATCTCTCGAAGAGGTGATCACAATTGGCCACCGAGATCTTGTGATTTAACACCTTGCGACTTCTTCCTTTGGGGCCACTTGAAAGATAAGGTCTACGCCAACAGCCCAGCTTCGATTCAAGACCTCAAAGATGGAATTCGTGAGGCTAGCGAGGACATAGGGCAGCCACTTTGCGATTTGGATATGGAAAATTTCATGAAAAGGATATGGTCCTGTAAACGTGGTCTTGGCGGCCATTTGACTGATGTTGTATTCCATTATTAACGGCTCTTAATAATGAAATAAACATCCGATCATTTTTCTCAAAAAATGCCATTTTTCTTTGAATATCAAAATAACACCTCTTATTGGAAAACCCTTTATCTCAAGCAAAAGTTGGTTTCAACTTAAGAAACTATTAAAGAATTGCAGCCTCTTAATGACCCGTAAGTAAGGCTTTCAAAGCAATAAGAAATTGATGAATTATTTTGGGATACAAAAAATTCCCTGGAAATTTTTTTCTTAATTTATTTATTGGAATTTATTCCGAAAAAGTTCACGTTAGCAGAATTTATTTCATGGGAAGGGAAATTTCCAGAGGAAATAGAATTTCACTTGGAATTCGAGATAGGTCCCGTTATCTCATTGAAAAACAATAAAAACAATGTTGACGTTGTTTTGAAGAAGAAGAAAGTATAAAATTACTGCACTTGATATTTCAAACCATTTAATATAGTTTGGCATCAATCGAAATGCAATTGGTATTGATAAATCTTTTCTTCAATGGAACCGACCAATGGAAATAATATTGAAAATTCAAGTATAAAATCTTCAAAATAAATGCTGGTATGCCTCAGGGTTCCATTTTGTGTTCGACACTCTTTCTTACACACTTTTATCAATGGTTTATTGTCTGAAACTTCTAGTTCTGATAAATATTTGTTATTATATTTAAAACTTTGTTCTTCATTTGATGCGTGAAACTAGAATGCAGTTTTGCGAAAGTTTCAATTCATTCCGTCCTTAACAGTATTGGTACAGTGGGAGTAATAAACACTGCTTAAATACTTCGGATGGTACTTTCTGTTGCTTAAGCAGAAGATATCGTATTGCAATCATCTATGAGTGGCCCGTGTATAGAAGAAACTGAACTGCTTTCAGTTATCAGTACAGTATGTTCGTTAAACACCACTTTTATTGAAACGACCACAATTTTAACGGCACCAAAAACAATGCATATATATTTGATTCTTCTGGACAGAATTTGAAAAGTATGAGGATAGGTGTGACTTGAAAACAATTAAATATTTTTTAACATTTCTATTTTATATCGCTGCTTTAATAAAGACAAATTAACAAACTTGGTTGCAAATCTGAATCGTAAAATTTGAATGCGTTTAAAGTATATAGTGATTCTTGTTTAAGCCGCACTGCACGAATGTAGATTTTCCATCTGGCTGCCTTTGCCCTTCATTATGATTTTCAAACATTTAAAATCAAAGTGCTTTTCTATCTCCTTATTATACGCCCTATCCAAATTTCCAAAACGCTTGTAAGAATATCCTTTATATGCTTAATCAAGCGTAAAGTAACGATAATCCATTGAGTGTATGTAAATTATAAAGAAGACATAAAAATATCAAATTCATGAAATACCATCAGCATCATCATCGTTCATATGAAAAGGATTCTTATATTACAGTATATTCATATTGAAGCGATGAAGAACAATTGCCTTAATGTGGCGTTAATGTCGAAAATGTCAATCAAAACCGTCGATTATAGAAGGATTCTAGAAGTTCTTTACCATGGGATTTTTTTTTTGTCACCTTTTCATAATGCCATAAGGTTAATCTGTGAAGTATCAATCAAATTTCAAAACAAGTGCGCTAGGATAATGTGCGATGACGATGACATTATTGAAAGAATGAGACAGAACGTCAATGTTACTTTTATGTAGTGAAATGCATATAAGCGGAAGCATGTTTCAAGGAGGTGTCGCATATGTAGTTATAAATCAGAGTAAAATTAAATCATTTTTTAATTATTATTTCTGAAACTCTGATAGCGAAGAAGTAAAAATAGCGCAGGAAAATTAGACAAAAAAAAAGGCGAAATTACGAAATAGTTCCGACAATATGAATTTAGCTGCAGACCTTTGTTTTGATGTCTTTAGCAAGTCCACATGATTTTTTCTGAGGGAGGGGAGGGAGTCAAAATTCAGCTCCTTGCAATTTTGTCGGAAACTATGAACTTTTTGCAAAAAGTTTTACAGCAGAAATTGTAGATTTTCTATAAAAATAAGTCTTGAGGCTTTTTCATAGAACCGTATCAAGCGATTTCGAGAAAAAAAGTGTTGAATTGTCACAAAGTTTGTATTTTGAAAACACTGCACTTTTTCACTAGTTTGGCGCTTTTTGTTTTGTATTTTTGTGGTTTTCACATTAAGCCAAATCCATAGAAGAAAAAAATAAAATGCACGATTGGCCGCACAAACTTATGGTCTTGTTGCAAACTATGGGACTACAAAATTGTTATGTAATTTTGTATAATCGTATTTTCGTTTTCATGTTATTTAGCTTACAACTTTCAACGCCTTCTTGTGTTAAATGTTAAATTTAAATGTCATACCAAATTTAAATGCAATTCGTTCAGTCGTTCGCATGTTATAACTTATTAGCAACAAATCTCCGGTATGTGCAATTGAAGCCATAAATCCTGAATTTCGAGCGGCCTCACGCTGTCCTAATGCGGCACTCAACTTATATCATGACTTCTGATAAAATCCGCAAATGATGGAACAAGTGGTAGTAATTATAATGAAGGAAGTTTTTGAATGCCAGTTTTCGTTCAGAGGAACAGTGAGGCAAACAGGCTGGAACTTTCGCAATTGACCTAGAGGGCGACGAGAATTCACTACAAGGCTATATTTTATTTGAGTCTTTTATGTGTAAAGAAAGGAAAAATTATACAGTACCAAGAAAACATATTCTACTAGCTCTTCACATATTTTGGGATTGTCCCAAATGGTGATGCTAAAATTGGGAAAGAAGACGATTTTGGTAGAACTATTGAGAAAGTGCAACTAAATCAATCATATATTGCAAAAGAAGAAAGCCACTCCTTTATAAAGCCACTCCTATAAACCGAATTATGCATGCATAATAGGAATACCTTTAGTGCAACTAGTACTGACTCAGGATATTATAAGCATGTTTGAGAAGAAGATAGAAGAATAAAATAGCAAAATCCGACCAAGTGATCTTTTGATGGAATAAATCCTGAAATTCAATAGCATCAATTTCAGCAGACCATCATCACTTCATCAGTATTGCCGCAAATCAAGATTCTAAGCGACTTATCACAAGGAAGTCCCCGGTTTGACTCCGAACGTGCTGAGAAAAACAAAGTTAAATTGGAGGCCTTACAATTTTTCCGTAATCGAAAAAATAGAATGACAACCGACTTATCAAGAAGTTAAGGTGGTAGAAATGGCGGTTTCAGAATTACCCAATTAGAAATCGTTTCGCAAATCATATATTAATTTTTTCGCAACTATTTATTTGGCATTGTTTCTTTTGGCTTTTAAATCAACTATCAAAATTGATCATTTCGCAAAGCTTTTCCGCATTTAAAGATTAAAAGCCTAAAACAATTTAAAAGTTAAAAAAAATTGGGCAATAGTAAATAGCGATATATTAAAATGAAAAAATAATAAAAGGAAAAAAAATATGCGCTTTAAATTTTTGGAAAACAATCATACAATCATGATTTCTTGCTTAACAATTTATTGCAAAACAATCAGTATAGCGATGTGGTAAAAAACCCAAGAAAATGCAAAATTCGAAATGATATTTGCAAAATTAAAAATTCCAAATAGGTTTTCATAATTTCGCAATTACAAAATCCTGTCTTTAGAATCACATAGTCAATAAATCCTGTTTTTAAGAACCTCGCAAAAACCAGAAAACTTAAATACATACCGAAAATATAAGAAGCATGCTGCAACAGAGGGGGGCCTTCATTATATGATTTGGAGTGAGTGAGATTTTCGATATTTTTGGACATAGTATCTACTTATTTTGTGAGATTTTAGTTTGCGGGATTTAGGTAGAAAATTGAGAGATTTTTGTGTGCTAGATGTAAATGCGAAAGATTGTTAAAATGGGATTTTGGGATATTAGGAATTCTCAACTTAAAAGATTTAATTTTTCGAGATTTAAAAGTAAAAACGAAGTTTTGTTTTCTAGATTTTAGTGTGCGAGATATCAGCCTTTTTTTTACGGAGATGATCTATATGGTCATCAATTTTCATACAAATGAAGTTCTTACTATTTATCAAGATTACGCTTCATAATCCAAAACTAAGTTCTGCTAGTTTCTAAGTGTATCACTACGTTTTTGGATTTTCTTTCATTAACGTTTGTAATCGACGTTTGGGTGTCAGTCATTAGGTTTGTTTAGTGAAAACAAAATGTTGGATAAATTTAAATTTGGATGTTTTCTGACGTCACTTGCACCCATGTGTTCAATGTTCGACTCATTCAACCTAATAATTTGGAGGTCTAGACGTGTTTTATTTTTTCCCACTTCATTGTTAGAAAGAAACGGGTCATTCGAACAGTATTTTTAGATATTTTAACTTTTGTGACTTTTTCTAATTTATTTTTCACCTTTAGCACCAATATTTTGTGAATGAAATGAAAACCGTTCGGTGTCAGTGATGTCAGAAAGCCAGGCACGGGAGTAATTTGTACTTGTGTTCATTGAAGGAAAAATCAGATAAGATGAGGTCAGAGCAACGCAGAAATGTCAAACATGATAAGTCTGTTGAAAAAATGTTGTATCTGTTGGTATCGCGTTCTCTGTTCCTTTAATAAGAAATTTTAATTTTACTAGCTAATTTAAATTATTTTAAAGAATTTAAATATATTTTCATAAAATGATCTTACACGATGCAAAAATATCACAGACAAAAATCAATAACAGCTGATATTCCTACACTATATGCAATCTGCCTGGCATTCCCCAAGAGCAAGTTACTCTAACGTATACTCTGATCTACTCTTTAAAAAGATGAATCAAGGAAATCAAGCAAATTTAAAGCAGAAAATATCTCACTGAGCAATAAAATCTTTCTCTTTTCTACTCAGTGTAGATAAGAGCAGTTCGCTGAGCAGGACTTGTGTTTATTGTCGTGCAAACCTAATTTATTTCATGTTGAAATTATGTGTCGAATGGACTAAAATTAAAAGAAAATGCCTTTTCAATGGATCCTGTTAAGGAAAATCGCAAGTTTTGGTTCAGAAATGATTTCATGTTTTCTACATATAGCTTATGCATATATTTTTTTTTATGATTTAGAAAAAAATGGACTGTTGAGGAGGCAAATGCTTTCCTTACTTTTCCATTTTGTTCAATTACCAAACGTCATTTTTTGCATTCACATTAAAATCAATGCTACCACAACACAGAGACAAAAACCGATGATCCAAAGTTATTTTATTATCAAAAGATGATATGTACATTGCAAGTCATAAGGATAGTAGCAGGCATATTTGAGAAATAAAACTAACGTTACTACCATTATATGCAAATTATACAAAAAAAAAATAGTATGGAGGCCAATAAAGTAGTGCATTCAAAACTAAATAGAGAACTTGTCAATTTTTAGAAATCTCGGTTAATAGAATTCAGAAGGCTGTCTTATAATTAAGTCAAAAATAAATTAATTAAAATCGCGTCATAAGAATCGCATTGCCAAAATCAACGGTTCAGTAGAGCTGTGCCCCTTCGGGACAAAAAGGACTTCGATAAGCAAGTTAAAAAATACTGGTGGTTGGGTGACCACCTTGATATTGATGGTTAGTTAAAGCTGTTGCCTTGGCCGACCTACATATTTCTAAGGTACATTAAGTAGGACAGTGACGGTGGCACCAAAAAAAGATAAAAAATCCAAAAAGTTGTTTGTTTGTTTGTGGACATGTGCGTGAGCGCATACATATGCATATGTCTAAATTTATGCATATGTATGCGCGTGTGTGCATGTGCATAGGCTGATGGCAAGAAAAAAAAAAAAAAAAAAAAGCTGCTGTTCTAGTTTTAAGTTATTTTAAGTAGTTTTAAGTTATTTTTTACGTATAAATTTACGTATATTTTAGTTTTATTTGGATTAATTTAGTTTTATTTAGGTAAAGGGTAGTTTTAAGTTTTTTATATAAAATAAATGTTATAGGAAAACGAGTTTTTCATAATTTTCTCGTTTGGTTTTAAGTAATATTGAAGTTTAATTTAAGTAAGTTTTTACGCCGAAAGGCATTTTTAATATATAGTTATAGTATAATTTAGAGCGCCCGTATGGGGCCAGTAAGTTAGTTAAGTTATCCTGTAAGCTAGTTTTTAAGGTTTTTGTCTAGCAATTAAGTAGTTATAAGATGAATTAAAAATAAAAATTGAATTTGCAAAAAAAAAAAAAAAAAAAAAATTGCCAAAATCAAGGTTCTTTTATTAATTTGTAACATCTTTTTCGATATTAATTAATCATTTTGCAGAGTTAGCACAATAAGTCATATGTTTTAAGAAAAAATGGGAAGAAAAAAATGTTTTACATTAGAGGAATGAGTGAAAATTAATGTTTACTTCCTGCAGTATTTTTGAACGGCTCTATAACTCCTACTATACCGTTAGAATTCGTCTTGAAGTTCTAATGCAGTATTTTGTACATTTAACATTCCTTCTTGCGCACTAAAATTTTGTACTCAGTCTGTGATAATGTGAAAGAAATTTGAGTTCTACTTCTCGAAAATGCGTGATTCTATCCTTATGACTTGCAGTGTATATACATACATAGATCATCTCTTATAATAAAATACGCCTATCGTAACGCTTCCCTTAACTAAGATTGTTATGCAACTAAAGTTGTGCCTATACAAAAATAAAAAAATATTGCTCTTCTCAATATGTGATCTTATGTTGAATACCAAATGGTTTAAATTCCAAAATCGAATCAGAATATTTTATCAATATTTTCCTCTTCAAATATCATATTTGTTTGTTTTGTATGCAAATAATAATAATTGAATAAATAAATTTTGAGCTCTCAATAAAGGATCATCCCAATTTTGCATATTTTCTTCTAAATCTCCTCGGGTGGATTTCCCATTTGCCTACGAATTGAGTGGTGTTTTTCTTTAGTCAAATAAAAACAATTTCCGGCCTCAAGTAGTGTAAGGCAAACAAAAATTAGAGAAGAAAAGAAAAATAACACATCCAACAGATTTATCATTTCTTCCAGGATAAACAAAAAAAAAACTTAAATTCCTCACTCATCTCAACCGAGCGGAGACCTTTCTAATGCAGTATTCCGGTAGTATAGGCATATTTAAACTCCCCCAAGCGTCACCTATTAGCATAACGTCTTTAACGATGTTTATCCACTTACAGTATATTATATACATTGAAATGTTGTGCTACACTTTTCACTTCAATTTGTCACTCCTTGTAAAGTCTCTTATTTGAGAAATAACATTGAAATTCCCCAAAGAAAAAGGACGAAAGCTTAGAACGTTAACAAGCACTTAGCTACCTCGTTTTTTATAAGGATGGAATTTTAAGGTTGAAATGAGGATGGGATTTGATTCTTGAGATGGTTTTTTTATTTTGGGATAACGACACCTGACTTGCGAACTTACTGGTGTGTCTTGTATTGAATAGTATGGTGACTTACCTGTCTGGAGAGCACACTGGCCACATCATTCGATGCTTGAACGTCACTTTCAACCTCCTGAAGGAATTGTTCCCATGCTTGGAATATGCTCGAATGGCACGCAGGTCTATATAGATGCGGATGCGGGGAAAAAAGACACACATAAAGAAATGAATTGTACATACAAATGTGTATAAAGATATGTATTTTTTTTTTCATGGTAAAGGAGGATTTTGAAAAAAAAAAAACAAAGAAAAATATTTTTCTTTTTGTAATGTTTTTTTTTTTTTATTTCTTTTTTTTCCGGTCTTTGCTAAAACTGAAAGACATTCACACAAAATGTTACACACTTTTATTTCTTACCTTTCTTTTCTTAGCTCTACGTTTTTCTTTCTGTAGTTGGAAACCAACGTTTGAAGTGCGGTTGCATGCTCTTCGTATAAATGGGAAAGGGTTTCGTTGAAATCAGATACTGAAATAATAAAGGATAAAAGGAAGTTGTTGAATTTTTTATACACACATACATATATAAATATATATATTTTATTTTATCTTTTCTATAAATATATTCGAATAGGTTAGCTTTGTTATATTTATTCAATTTAATTGGAGAATACACACAAAAAGTTATTCAAATAAAAAAAAAATGAACCCAGGAGATTGATTGAAATTCCTGAATCAATATTTATGCAGCGTGGAATATTTTCGTGATTTAATAAGGACATTTTTTTAAGCTTTTTATGGAAATCGTATTATAGGGTGAAATATTTTTGTTCATTTTTGTATTTTTTTAAAAATTCATAACCGACATCAATGATTTTCTTTTTACAAAAAAAAAATGCAAAAGATACTTTAAGTGGATTATTAAGAATAAAGAGTGGAAATAATGTTAAAATAATCCTTTGAGTGGAAGATATTTATGGTTTGAAATAAAATGCAAAAAAACGTTTTTGACTTATTTTTTTAATAGGTACTTATAAATTGGGGGCGGTTAGATTACTTTGAAAGTCGTTCACAATAAAATAATGACAACATTATATATTTGAGCTTCTAATTAAATAAAATTTAAAAAAAATCGAACACAAAAATAATACGATTGTTTCAAATAAACCAAGGTTTAGTGGTTCAACTTGCACTATTTGTATGGATAGTTGGACTAAGGGCCAATCTTTTCAGTTCTGGTTAAATCTCTGGTTTGTTCACCATAGAATTTTCTTAACCAGTAGGTTCGAAACTCGGTTAACCACAGTTCGTCAATTCACCATTTTATCTACTTTGGTTACCAAACCAGTTTTCCAGTGGTCCAGTTGTGAAACGGAATCTCTAGTTAAGTTTGTTTATACTTTTTTGAATGCCAGAGAAAGAGATCTAAGATTTTGCCAATAATTGATAACAGCCTGTCTCGTTTCGATGTACATGGATAAACTGAATTGATTCATTTACGAACAAAGGAAACCAAAAAACTATTCAAAAATATAGGGGTGAAATTTATTAAGATGGAAGATCATCATTTTTTTAATTTTATTCTTTACGATTAGTAGTAATAATCAATAAGTATCTAATATATTATTTATCATTCAACACAAATGTTAAAAAAAATAATCGCTTACCATAGATTTTCTGTGGTTAACCAAGCAAAATTGACTGGTTAACGAAATCTCTATTAACCATAAATTCTCTGGTTAAAATTTTGCTGAAAAGACCAAATCTCAAATCTCAAATAATGACACTAACCAAGGAAAATTAGCTGGTTAACGTAATCTATGGTAACCATAGATTCTCTGGTTAAGATTTTGTTGAAAAGACAGAATCTATAGTTACCAGTTGAAATAATCAATGATTAAACTTAACCAGAGCTGAAAAGATTGGCCCTAAGTACGGCGGCGTAGGCTAAACAATACAAAAAATAATACCTAGTTTTTGGACGAAATTATGATGTGATCTTTGCGTATGAATTTAATTATTATTAAATATAAAAAGAAACAAGCTAGGTACTTCTTATTCTCATACAAATGTTGTTTGTTTTTGTTAAACGAAGAAAATTACTTCTCTGTTTCTAATTTTGATTTAAACCTGAAGGTAAGAAGTAATTTCTCGAAAATGTTCAATGTACAAGGTAAAATTTCGTAGTGCGATGGCCACCTGTAGGAGCCACAGGTTCGATTCCAGGTGTCGGCAAAAATAAAATACCGTGTTTTTCGAAGAAAAATAACGTGTTTTTTCGAAGAAAAAGGAGTCTGATGATTGGCACTTATTAATGTTAGTTATTATATGGAGCGCAAGCTACGCAGCCTAACTGCAGTATGTAATCATACAAACCACCTCTGAAAAATTGTTTAAATTGACTTATTTGTAAATCTACACTTATAAAATCAAAATTCAATGACTGGTTTTTACTTTTCTCATTCAAAAATGGTTCCCAAAAGAGCTGTATTCCTATATGAGAAATAAGTTTATATAATAACGCCCAAACGTATTTTTGTAATTAACTGTAAGGCAAACACTATAACGATACCTGACTTATTTTACTCAAGAACGGCACTAAAGATTTTAACGAAATTTTACATATGTAATAAATAAGGCAGTAAAAATCAGATAGTAGAAACGAAACTTTCAAAAAAAAAATTCGTGTAACGGTACCGTTTATATAACGGGTTGTTTTTATTTCGAATTTTTGGTAAAATGCTTAAGCTATTTTTCAAAAATGTATACTGAAACTAAACTATAGCTCTAAAAAATAATAGTTGGCGTACCGATTTTATTATTGTATAAAAAATGAACCGACTAGCTTCAAATTTGGTATGTAGTGTAGGGTTCATAATCTATTTCCTAGAAGCGAAATTAATATTTCGGGAAAAAGTGTTTAAAAAAAATTTTAAAAACTGACCATTTAGTCAAAGAAGTTTTTTAATTTCCAAAAAAAAAAATTTTGAAACACTTTATCCCGAAATATTAATTTCTCCTCTAGGAAATAGATTATGAACCCTAAATGGCGAAATTAATTCCCAAGTCGTTCACAAGAAGGTAACTTGCAACAAGAGCAAGTTCATGCGACCCAGTCGTGATCTTTATTTTAATATTTTTTTCGAAAAATTGTTTAATCGATTTTCTTTTATTTAAAACTGGTCCCACGATCTTGATTCTTATTCATTTGATCTCAGACATTCGAGCTTAATTATGCGTTCTAGGACTTGAAGTTCCTATCAATTGATTGTTACATTAATCGACTGAAAATCTAACATTTACTTATGAAAATACAATGACATCATTTAGGTAATAAATTCGTTAACAGACCCCGAAAAATAATAATTAATAATAAATAGAATGAAAACGAGTTTTTTCTCCCTTTCTGTATTTTGTCTGTCTGTCTATGTGTTTTATATTGTTTTTGTTCATTGAACTCCACAAACACTTCTGATGTTTAAAATGACAAAAATATAAACATTTAATATTATCATTTGACTAATAAAATAATTTTGACAAATTAAAATATTTATAACTACAGTAAATAATAAAAAGCTCAGTTATTAAATTTAAAAAATGTCGTTAAATTTTTGGTTGTAAAAAAAAATAAAAAAATTTATGAACAAACATTTATGTATAATCTTTTAAGGAAAAAAAATTATTTAAAGTAAAAGACACACAATAAGTTGTTCATATTAATAAATGCAAAAGTGCACTTCGAAAGAATTGTAGCTTTGCTAGGGCTTTCTTCAATTAAAATTAGTGCTTCAAACCATATCCGATTCTCCAAACTATCCGGATATCCGGATATTCAGTAATGAGACATCTGAGATCCGAGTGGATCCGGATAGTGTCGGATATCCGGATAGCGTTGGATATCTGGATATCCTGATAGTGTCAGATAACCGGATAGTTTCAAAAATCCGGATATACGGATATCTTTGTATTAAAATTCGGAATAATAACGCGAAAATTCAAATTGAATATTAAAGACTCAGTTTTTTAGCTCACTAAAATTTATGGAATTTAAAAATTAAATTCAAATAGAACTAATAGGTGGTGTAAATAAAAACTGAGGGAACACTCCAAGTGTGTCCTCTTGAGTAAAGTACATTCTTTGGAGATAACACTCAATTTGGTGTGAATAAAAAAGTTTCGTTCAATTTTTGGTAATCAAATCATTCTAAAGCAGGGAAAACAGCAACATGGCCAACGCAATTCGTTCGTGTCCATGATACAACGGGTAGCGAGTCGAACGGTTTCTGATGTTCAATGGAACAAAGCGAAAAATCAATGCACGGGTGCCGTTCTTGTTGATTTAGAGAAGGCTTTCGACACCGTATGGTTAGAGGGTCTTTATCTGAAATTAACCAGATTTGGCATAAGTAAACCACTGTTGTATATGCTTCATGACATGCTCAATGGTAGAAAGTTTGTTGTCAAAAGTGGCAATGTAACTTCGACCACAACTTTTGATATTAAAAACGGTCTACAGCAAGGAGCTGTGAACTCGCCGGTTTTGTTTAGTATTTACACCAGCGATCTGATAGGTAGTCTCACTCATGCGATTGCGTATGCCGATGACCTTGTAGCGTACAGGACGGGTCCAAAAGTTGAAGTCATCAGAATTCTCTTGCAGCGTGACTTCGACAAGATTCAGCGATATTGTGATGACTGGAAGTTAAAAATTAACTTTCAGAAATCAGAAACTATCCTGTTTAGAACCCCTTTGTCTAGGGCTTCTAGGGATACAAGAAAGAACTGGAGAAATCTAGTGATCGTTGGACCAAGTGGACATCCACTGGCGAGTAAAGATGTAGTAAAGTACCTTGGTATCTGGCTAGATCAGTATCTATATTTCAATCGACATATAGATGCTGCTCTGGCCAGAGCTAGGGGAGCGTTTGCTCTGACAAGACGGTTGTTTTATAGCAGCCGCCTTGAAAACAGAGTGAAGGTGATTTGCTAAATGGCCCTCATCCGGCCGATGATTGCCTATGGGTGCCCTGTATGGTTTAACGTTGCCCCATCTCAAATGGAAAAGATTCGGGTGTTTGAGAGGCAGTGTCTTAGGACCTGTCTTGGATTACACAGAACACCAGAGTCGGAGTACAAACATTATTATGCCAACGAGGTCTTATACAACGGGGCCAATATAAACAGGATAGATAACTTTTTAATTAAGCTGATTCAGGGTCACATTGCAAGAGCGATGACCTCAGCCAATGGACTTATTTTCGGGGCTTATTACCCCAATGAAGAATATAGTGAGAGCGTTTGTCTTAACGGTTTCATCCCGCCCGAGACATTCCTCTATTTAGACAGTCGGGGGCTGATACAGGACAGATTGGCGGTTCCGTTAATCTACCACGTCGGCCGTAGAACTGTGGATCGCCGAATCCTGTATGGTCGAGACGTCGGCTCTGGGAACGGAGCAGAGCGTCTGCGGTTCAGTAGAGCTGTGCCCCTTCGGGACAAAAGGGACTTTTATAAGCAAGTTCAAAAATACTGGTGGTTGGGTGACCACCTTGATATTGATGGTTAGTCAAAATTGTTGCCTTGGCCGACCCACATATTTTTAAGTATTAATAGGTATAATTTATGTAGGACAGTGGTGGCACCAAAAAAAATATAAAACACATAAACTGCATTTGTTGGTGTGTAAGTGCATTTGGCGCTGTTAAATATATATATATAAATATATATATATTTGAAAGCGTGTGCGCATATGCATTGGCTGCTGCACCAAAAAAAAAAAAAAAAAAAAAAAAAAAAAGCTGCTGGTGGCTGTTCTAGTTTTAAGTTATTTTAAGTATTTTTAAGTAGTTTTAAGTTAATTACGTATATTTACGTATATTTTAGTTTAGGTTAATTTAGTTTTATTATTTAGGTAAAGGGTAGTTTTAAGTTTTTATATATAAAATAAAATGTCTCGAAAAACGAGTTTTTAAAAATTTTCTCGTTTAGTTTTAAGTAATTTTGAAGTTTAATTTAAGTTAGTTTTTACGCCCAAAGGCATTTTTAATATATATAGTTATAGTATAATTTAGAGCGCCCGTATGGGGCCAGTAAGTTAGTTAAGTTATTCTGTAAGCTAGTTTTTAAGATTTTTGTCTAGCATTTAAGTTAGTTATAAGTTAAATTGAAAATAAAAATGAATTTATAAAAAAAAAAAAAAAAAGCGAGTCGAACGGGAAAATTTTATGGAATTGTACTGCGGCTCTGGAGGATTCCCGTTCCTTTCCCGGTGGCAGCGCAGCGCAAGAATTTTTTTTTTTTTATTATTCACACAAATACAAAAATAAAATTTCAATCATAAAACCTCAAATACGAAGAGGTATGTACCTACATTACGCAGTTACCTTAGGTATATGAGTATTCCGTATTTATTTATTTGAATAAAAACTAAGATGCAGTTGAGTGTTTGGTGAAAACCTACCTAGGAACAATATTTTTTTAAATTAATATAAACTATGAACAGCTCACCTTGTAGTAGGTATAGCCTAAAGAAGATATAAATAGGTACAAGTACATAGTATATCAAGTATATGAATACAAACTGGTTAAGTTGAGGATCTATGTATTATTTAAGTATCAACATAGGTACAAATTTTGCTTTTGGTTGTAAATGTGCAATCACAAACACAATACACATATCTACCTAACATTTAAAAAAAAAAGATAAAGAAGTGTTTTGCTACTGTTCAATTTCATAGACAAGTTCGTTGTAATAAAAGTATATCTACTTTAAAACACTATAAATTATAAAAAAAAATTGTATTCATTACAAAAAAATTATTTTTAGGCGACTTAAAAATGTTTCAAGGATGCTCGTGAGCACCCTTCATAATTTGGAGTGTTCCCTCAGCAATAAATGATTGAACCCTCAAACTCTGAGGGAACACTCAAATTTTTAAGTCAAGTGTTTTCTTCAAAAGTTTAGTCAAATCTTTTTATTCACACCTAATGGAGTGTTTGCTACAACAAGTAGAGTGAACTTGCACACTCAGTTTTTATTCACACCACCATCCCAAGAAAAGAAATTGAAATTTCTGAAATTCTTCAGTCCTATCGAGTTAGTCGTTTGGGAGTAAATTGTATCCGGTTGAACGAAATCCCAGAAATTTTAATAGAGTTATCCGTTCCGATGAAGAAATCGGAGAAGCTTGCAACTGAACTAGATGCATAATATTAAAGCGCGTTGCAACTCGTTGAGCAATACATTTTTGAGAGCTACAGCTACCCGGCTAATACCATCCGGGAATTCAGAACAAGTCATAATTAAAAAATTCTAAATCCATGTGTTACAAAGATTCAAACCAGAACCAATGTATGCAAACATTTTTCTTTATTAAAATATGAGTTAACGAAAAAAAAAATTACAAAATCGTTATAGCGGTTTTCGAAAAAATCGTTTTTTTTTTTTTTTTTTTAAGTGAGTACCGATGCAATTTTTTGAACTTAATTTATTATACTTTTCATCTAAATATCATGAAAATCCGTCAAGAAATTTTTGAAATATTGAATTCACAAAAAAAATTATTCAAAACTTAACAAAACATTTTGAAATTTTTAAGGCCATGTTATTTAAAATAGCTAGAACAATTTCAATACTGATCTTCGTTCAAATCGCTTCAGCTGTTGTAGAGATAACCGAGATTTAAAAATACCGTTATGGCAGGTACCGTTAAAAGTATTTTCTTGAAACTTTGGTTTTCACTATTTGATAGACCTTCTACACCTTATTATACATGTGAAGTTTGGTTGAAATCGTAAGTGCCGTTTTCGAGAAATATAAAGTTTTCGATAACCGTTATATGGCAGGTACGGTTATTTTTTTAACTTACAGTGACCTAAAAAAAAAGCTCAGTACGTATTACCCTAAAAACCATACAAACCAAATATAAAGTTAAACGGCCCACCCGTTTGGACTGTAGGTGCCGAGACGTACAGACAGACAGCTGAAAAATAGAAAGGTCGCTGTTTCAATAAAAGCTCCCCTATAAGACATGTACTGACAATCTTTTCTGGACGAACTATAGGTACATCTATTTAAAATATTTGAAAATCATAATATAGGGAAAGAACTTCATTAAAATAAAATTAATATCAGATTTGCTTTTTGCTTCTGGTAGACACCAACCCATGTAAAGGTTTTATTAAAGTTTCTGCACACGAAATCATACAAATATTATTTTTGAAAACAAAGCATCAATTTCGAAATTCTATAGCAGAATAAACGTCTTTTCTTACTAAGTTCGCCGGTGTCTAGGGTTTTTTTTTTTAGAAAACTGTATTAGATTTTGGTTTCAAAACTTCGTTTGGTTATTTTGAATTCTGCTTAGTTTAAAAATTTAAATAAACTCTTTTTGTATATTTCTTACCAGAAAAAACAGCGTTTCAGTTAATCATAATCTAGAAAATTTCACTTTGTAATTATTTGATTTTATCCCTTCGAAGGGAATTACACGTTGCATAGTTTACTTGGAAATTTTTGTAACCTAGTTTAGTTAGACAAAATAAAGTAAACACTTAAACTGTGCAAAATGCAAGTATACTTTCATGCAATTTTCAAAATTGTGATTCTTGGAATTTGGTAAGCTTGTTGAATGTAATTTTCTTGTATGATTTAAATGCACCTTAATTCGTTCGTAATGCGAAAGCATTTCTGAACGTGCCTTTCAAACGTTCATACACATCACTTTTAGCAAGTGAGTTTTAATGCGATGATGTAACTGGTCCCTTTGACAGCTTACTAGCAAGTTTCAATCCGAGTTCTTGGAACTTTTGCTGTATAGGTCTTTTCATGTTTAGTGTGAAGGCAACCTTTAATATATGGGGCCATCAAAAACAGTGGTTGGTGTTCTTTACCCTTTAAAATACAATGACATAACCTTTTTCGCAATTAACATTAATATCTCCTCCTTGAGCTAATTGCCAAGATTGACACTGTTGGTTATATTTTTGCTCAATACATCAAAACGTTGACTCAGCGGTTTTAAAAACTATCTATAATTAATTCAAAAAATAGAAATCTAATCACCAAACAGTTAAAGTCGGTTTGAATATGAATAATCTAACGACATAGTGTCAGAAGTGAAAAGACAGTTTGTTATCTTCGATCGGTTTGTCATGAACCGACACGGTAAATGTGGATTTTAATTTGCTTTATTTAATCAATGTTATACAAAAGCTTTCTTGAAGTTATTAAAAAGAAATAAAATTTCAGTAAGATATTTTGAAATCGTTGAATGTTCGTTTTGCATTAAAACATCTCACCAATATCCCTGATAATGTTTTCGTTAAATAGGGGTATTAACTTTGATCCGCACTCAACTACACAAATAATCTTTATATTATATCAACCATGATAAACTCATTTATAAAAAAAAAGAAAAAAGAAAATACATTATACACACTTTCATCCAATTGTCGAAACTTAAACGAATCAATGCTTGATAAACCTAATTTCTCTTTGGCTTAAATGAATTCCTAGGGGCATAATAATCTAACCAAGGCAAAAACGGTCCCATGGATGTAATTTGATTTCATACGACCAAAATGAGCTTTTCAAATAACCATATCCAAAGGCCGCACACACGAAAACGACTAAGCAAAATACAAAGAAAATGTCAAGGGATTCTCATTGGTAGCCTTATAAATTGACACAAAATACGAACTTATATTTTTCCAAATAATAAACAGAGTTAAATTCTGAGAAATAAGAAAAATGACACACCCATACAATTTCCATTGTTGCCTCCAAAGTGGCATGCAGAAGCTGAATAAGATTCTGAGAAAGTAATTTTTTATCAAAATAACTTAGCAACACCCCCATGGGGTGGAAGATTTTTGTTCAGGAAATTGTATCTTTTTTCATAGAATTCCTTGAGAGCAAAAGTAAATAAGTTTGTGCACAGATAAACGAATGGTGTGATAATAACTGTGATTGAAAAGGATTCTTATTTTTGATGTGAAATTAAATCGAACTTATAAGACTGGCAAATCGAATCATTTAAGGGTTACTTTGTTTGTTGATTTAAAAATATAAACTTTGAAAATATTTTTGTAAAAGAATTTTCAGAAGAAAAGCACTTTGGTTGGTTTTTCACAGAAATAAAAGGTTCTCAGAAAAAAAATCAATCTAAAGATTGAATCTGAGGCGTTATAGCCCTTTCCATGAAAATCTGGGTATTTCATTTTTAAAAGTTCTTGTCTAAGATTTAAACAACAAGTGTCACATTTAAGAGATTATCTAGCCTTTTCCTCTATTTTCTCTTAAAGAACTCACAAAAAGGGTGAATAAAAGAAACTCAATCACAACATTAATCTTAAGTAAAGAGTTTATCCAAATGCACCTTTCTATTTTTGAAACCATGTTCAATGGACAACAATCCAAAATTCGATTTGTTCAAATGTCAAATATTAAATTGAATCTTATCATTTACGAAAGTGTAAGATGACTGGCGATGATACCCCCAAAGAATTAGAAAATTGTCCAACAGTAGTGAATGAAGATTTTTCTGTTAAATAAAATCTAAATTCAGAAATCTTACAATTTAGATAGATAGATATGTGTTTTTATTTCTCATTAAATTCAGATATAATATATTCATACATTTGATATAACTTAAATAATATTTAGAAAATTAAGTGACATTTTGTATTTTGTCAAATGCCACTTCAATTAATTTAGTTTATACAAATATTAAAGTTTAAGAATTTGGGTGGGGTGACCCTCAGAAACTATAAAATAAATTACAAAAATTCAGAAAAATTTAGAAAATGAAAAATATTATGAAATAAAAGGAATAACATACATTTTAAAATAAGCTAAATTTATTAGACAATTATATGATTAAATGAAAGTGCCAGTGAGAAGAGATTCTAATGTTACATAATTCAAATCAAAGAGCCAGCATCTTATTTGCTTTAAAGAACAATCCAGGAATAGTTAAGCTCCTAATAGACGGTGGGAGTTTATTGAATAAGCGACATGAAGATACAGAATAAAAATTACGAAAAGCAGTAGTGCGAAAGTGAGGTACACGAAATGGTTCTTAATGCGGTGAAATTTTTCAATTATCTTGCATTAATAATAGGGTTCTGAATTAAGTTTTAAAGCTTATGGAATAGTTTCTATATGTGTGCCAACAATTCTGAGTGTACAAATTTGAACATACTTACTGAACTATAAATGAATGCAATATTTTCGTTTTGCATTCAATAAAGTCTCAATTTTTATTTTTATATTTTTCTGGTTTTACGGATTGTGAATTTAAAAAAAAAAAAAAAAAAAGCATTTTTATACATAAGGACAAACATACATAAGAAGAACACTTCCAAGAACAAAATTGATATATGTATTTTCATTTCCTAACGTATTTACTCTTTCGTCAACAAAAATTAAACAAAATGAGTAAAAACAATAATTTTGCAGGCTTCAAAATGCAGAAAGTTGTGTGTGTGTTAATTTTCCACATCGATCAACCACTTCAAACTTGGTGGAAGATTTTAGTCTATTTCATACTGCACACTTCACTTCCCTTTCCTAGAAAATCTGTTTTCCCCCGGATGAATTAGTCTCGTGTGGGGGGCGCCATTCACTATCGAATTGCTATGATTTCTTTTTCTCATGTCTTCTGTTTCAATATAGATTTTTATTTTATTTAGATTACTTGGCAGTATACACATTACACAATCATAATGATAAACAATACTGTTTCGTATACGAAAACTTTCAATACATGGTGGAAACGAATCGAATGCAAATGATGATATTTAAATGATTCTAGTTGGCGGAATAGCACGAACTAGTGTATCAGTTTGGATTGACACCACATTATGGGAGAATGTTTAGTATGGAAACCCCGGACCCACTCGATACAAGGTTATTTTTTTCGGGAAATGGTTCGATTGGAGTTGGAAAAGCAAAATCCAGACAGTCAGAAGGCAGAGTGGAAGACACAAGTGGGGGTCCCAAGTAACAATTTAATTTTTATAAAGGCCAATAGAAGCTATTTTCTTATTTCTATAACAACTGTAATCAATCTTTTAGAAACCTATTTGGCGCACATAAGCGAAGTTATAACTCTTCATAAACAGTTTGGATAAGGCGAAGGCTTTGCAATGGAAACAAAACTTTGCAATGGAAACAATACTTTGCTACGAAAGGCTTTTTGTTTCGCTAAATAGTTGTCACAAGACTTCCTTAAGAAGGCAATAGTTTCTTTTTAAGTGTTTCGCTAAGGACTAACAAAATTCATTACGGAAATCTTACCGAAATAAAAAAATTCAAATAAAATTTAAATTAATTTTTTTAACGCCTTTTTTCTTAAATTTTTTTCTTTATCTTTTATTTCGATTAATTTTTTCTGAGACCATATTTTCTTCGTTCAAGTGCTCAGTTTCTTCAATGCCTTTTCTGAAAACTAGATATTTAATTTAATTATTATTGAAAAAACTTACTTGCCTCAACCAGGGATCGAACTTGCAAACCAACGCAACCCAGTCAAGCATTCATCCACCAGGCCAATGTTATGTATACAGAACCAAGATCGAATTTTAACCAGTTGATCCATGTAGGTACCTACTTTGTACTACAGGAACAGATATGTAGCTATACAGTTCGATTTAAAATTCAGAATAAGCAGTTTTTTTAATTTATAATTATTATATTAACTGCCTGTTGGTAAAATATAATAGAAAGCCTATTTGGCGCAAAATATCCCTTTGATAATATTCATAAGGAAATTAGTTTTCTTTAGTTTGTCATCAACAACTAAGCGAAGAGATAATTTTTTTATGTGAGCTATAACAAACACACCAAGTGGCATATTTTCCAAGTGGTATTGCAATAGCTTTCTTAAGGGAACTATAGTTTTCTTTAGTTTGTTGTTAAATACTAAAAGAAGAGATACTTTTCTTATGTGAGCTATAGCTGTCATTAACAAAACAAACCACCTGTCATATTTTCCATGTGGTATAATTATGTACGCGAGCAATAGCTTTCTTAAGGGAACTATAGTTTTCTTTAGTTTGTTATTAATACTAAGAGATGAGATACTTTGTTTATGTGAGCAATAGCTTTTATTAAGAAACAAATCAATGTAGGCACATTTCAACGTGTATCTATGTACTTTTATGCGAACAATAGCTATCGTTCGGAAATTTTGTGCAAAATAAAGTGTTCTGTTATTGTGTTATTGTGTTATTGTGTATCTTTTAATATTAAAATTTAGTAAATCGTGAAAACTAAACGTGTCTGTACACATGACATTTTGACGAAACCTAAAACCAATATAAAAAAAACTACTACCTGGCGCGGGGAATGTGACAACGACTGCATATAGCCGCATTAAATGTTTAGCAACCTTAAAGAAGTCTTGTGATAACTCTATAGAAGTTATATGGGTTATCGTAAATTTATATATAATAAATTCGACGTATCAACATTATCTTACAATAAAACGTTTTAAAATGTATTATTGTATATAACTAATAGTTACATTTTATAAAACAATGATGGACTTGAATAAATAAAATTCTAAATCACACGTTTTTAATTTGGAAGAAAATATTTTGACTGTTCGAATTGCTTCGATTAACAAGCCTTTTCATTGATTTCGAGTATAAAGCTTTATACAAGCCTTTACATTTAGATTTCGTCTGACTAACTTTGACAAACCTTACAGCGACCTTATGAAAAGCGTCCCTCCGTATGGCTTGCGAGTATTTTCTGCCAAATGCTTTAAGAAAGCTATTATTTAAAAATTTAAATGAAAAACAGTTAACATCATTAAATAAGCCTTATGACAACACTAAAGAAATAATAGCTTACTAATTTTTTGAAATTGTACCTTACACAAGTAAAATTGTTAGTTGGGGTGGGGGGTGAAAAAGCACTTATTTTCGAAACAAAAACAATCAGGTACAAGGCTGACTTTTTGTATACATAAATGGCCCAAATAACAATTTAACTTGTATTAAGTTCAACACAAGCTATTTTCAGACTGCTGTAGAAATAGTAAAAGCACCTATTCAAATAATTTTGGCGCACATTGCGTACGCTCCTACAAGACTTTCGGTGGCAGATGCTATATCAGCAAATAGCTTTTCATGAAATGCAATTGGCTTGCCTCTGCCAGCCATTCTGTGACAGCTAATGCCAATAGCTTGCCTTGGATGTTGTAAAAAGGCCTTACCCAAGCACTTTAATGACGCATTTGCTAATAGCTTGCGTTGGACGTTGTAGTAAGGCCTAACCCAAGCCTTTTTAATAATGACATTCAGTGACGTACCAAGAGGTTGAGCCATGGGGGGATGAGTTTTATTGAAATGCCGACTTGTATTAGGAATTTGCCGATAAAAGTTTGTGTACGTTATAAATTTAGTATTTTGAATAAAACTGCGTTTCAGGTTTTTGGCTAAAAGTTCAAATAACGGTAATTTGGTGTTAACGGTTTTTTTCAAATTCGGCCATATTGATAACGTTATCAATTATGGCCGAATTTGATTATTGACTATATTCGCATTCGGTATAGAACTAAAGTGAGTTTCTTGACACAAAATGGCTTTCAAAATTTTTTGTTAAGCAAACGTTTAAAGGTAGCTAAAATACAACTATGATCTCGCGTTTAGGCCATTTTTTGATAATTTTTTCTCTTTCTTCAGAACTTAATAGATTCAAATTTTTTGCAGTCCAATAGTTTGCTACAATGCAAGCTCGTGCGACCCAGTCGTGCATTTTATTTATTTTGAAGTTTCGTAGGAGCATTTGATATTTTACGTCATACTTTCTTACATGTGTAGTCCTTTATATATAAAGTTTCATTTAAATTAAAGACGTTCTAAATACATAAAACACTTTAACGTCAGACTTTTAGAATATCATCTATAAATAATCCATGTTTTCGAAGAATATTGATAGTAATGATATAGGTACATGTCCTATATGGATGCGTTTCAACGTACAATCTTGACTAAAAGTCAAATCAATAGAAGTCTTCCAGTTGGTCTTCTGACTTTTTGTGTGTTGGCCTTTGACACATTCACCATTATATGTATACAAAAAGTCAGCCTTGTATACCTGATTGTTTTTGTTTCGAAAAAAATGCATGTTTAAACCCCCCACCACCACTTGTGTCGTCCACTCTGTCTTCTGACTGTCTGGATTTTGCTTTTCTAACTCCAATCGAACCATTTCCCGAAAAAAATAACCGAAACCACTGCAACCAACTCTCTGTCTATATATAAGTGGAATGCAATCAATCGAATACCAGATGTTGCAGCTAAATATGACAAAGCCTAATTATCGGTACTAGCCTACTGCATTCAAAATTCTGTATTGCGTTAATAATTTCCCTCCTCAAGGCACGTATGTGGAAATATGTTAAATTTTCAGAAGTATCAGAAATAATCAAAAATGTGATATAGACATAATGGAACAATACCAGGAAGCCAAAAACATGGGGACAAACGTGTGTATTTCATTCTATTGAGAATTTCAACACTGGTCACTAATGAATAATGGTGCTATAGGGGCTGTTTGTAAAACGGCATACAAAATTGTTCCAAATCATTTTTGTAGGATTTGTAGATATGATTTCACTGCATTTATCGCTAAAGAGATCATCGGGAAGCTATCTGTTAGACACACATGGCTGGCATTTGCTGTGAATGAAAGATACAACCCAACCCAACCCTTTTTCACTTTTTACTCTGAATTTTCGTTAATAAGCTGATAGAATACCATCTTTTATGTTGATTTTGTGATTTTTATAGTTGTATAACAGGGTGTTCCTTATGTGACGAAGAATTGTTTTTTCTTTTCAAATTTCCTACAATTCAATCTATTTAATTCCAAGGATATAGGAATATCATACTGGAAACATTTAAAATTTAATTGTACTATCTATAGTACCTAACTAAAATTTTAATATTAATAATATTTTTATTAGAAAAGTTTATTTGAGTTAGTTTTGTCTTATTTAGCATGATACTCATATCGGTATACCATTGTTCGTTCTAATCTCTTACTTTGTCCACTCCATTTTACATTTGTTCTGTTACCTTCACACAATGCATTGATCAGACATACATATATATCGAAGTATTATTTGGGAAGAAAACAAAATGTGGTCATGATAGATAAAAGATACAAAGGTTGGTCCTATGACACTTCCTTGTGGTACACCGGCCTTGATTTTCGTACCTACCGTACTTTTAAGAGTCGGTCGGTAATACATACATATAAAATTCGAAAAAAAAATTAAGTAGCCTATACTCCGATGTGTTTCGCTTGCATGTGAACGGAAGGCATCATCAGTTAGGCCTTCTACACTCTCCTCAGACACATATTTTATTTGGGTCGATGTAAGTGGCCATATAAATTGCAAAGAAAAACAGCGCTGCAGATTATATATATTAAAGGAAAACTATATATCAAAGTCGAACCTTTATGAAAAATTTTAAGATCGGAGTATAGGCTACTTAACCTTTTTTCGAATTTCATTCATTTGATCCTCTACTAAAATCAAAAATAAAAATTAAAATCTACCAATGTTTTTGTTATTTTAATTTATTCTAGTTTTACATACATATAATATATGATTTCAGTATTTCGTAACTAAAAATCTTTTTCCGAGTAAGCTTATTAAAGGTACCTAAGACGGTACTTTTTAGATACCCATTATCTTTTTTTTTGTAACAGCATGTTTTGTTATATATTTTTTTTAGATATAACTCAATGAAAAATGAGTTGAAAGTGTGTGGTCGCAGTGTCGCATTTAGTGGCCACAATTATAAATGCTAAATTGCGTCGCCATATTGATTTTTTTTGCATTTTTTACTATACATTAAAAAAAGTGTAGATTTTGATATCTGTTTCCATTACAGAGAAAGGGAAATTTATTGAGAACTCAGTTTTCTGAACACAACTTTTTTTCGAACTCTCAGTTCTGATTCGAAGTTGAATTTCATTCCCGTGAAAAACGCAATAACTTTTAAAATTCCGGGCGGACAAAAATATTTCCTGTGAAAGGTTTTCCGGGTAAAACTCACAATAGGTGTGAATAAGTTTTATTTTTGAACACTGATAGCGCAGACAATAAAAGTGTAAAGGTGTCTATACTAGAGGAGCAATGCGCACATAGCGAATAGTTCTCAACAGTCGAGTAGCGGCCGCTTTGTTATATTTGTGATATCTTCAACTTTCTTTCTTTTTCATATCAATATAAATCGTTGTTACTTTCTTGAGTTCTTCATAGTTTTTTATTATAATTTAATTAGAATTACAATTCCACCTCCAGCCTTGTGAAGTATTATTAAGATTTTCCCCTTCAGAGAAATCTTGATGAGTAACCAAGAAAATCTCTCTATTATTTTCAATCATTTTTACTTCATTTATTATGTATTAAAAGACCTTTTGCATTCAATGTTACAATTTCGTTTAAGTATCTATGTCAAAGTATTAAAAACATAAAAGATTAATAAAACCATATTATTCTGGTGGTATTCATATAAAAAGAAAGAGTTTATTCATCACAACCACATGAATAGTTTCACATTTAATTAACCACACAACATAAAATTTGAAATAAAATTATTTCCATTTAATACAGTTGTATATTATCTTTATTCATACTAAAATATTAATAATCCTTAAATTTGTGGGTACATTTTGCCACAAAATAAATATTAACGTCAACTGACAAATACTCAAATTATTTAAATAAATCGATTGATTATGATTATTCCTCTCCTCATTAATGCGGTTTCCCACATGAATTACAACCACAAAATTCTATTTGACGTGAATTTGACATAGCAAGTTTATTCCATATGAATTTATTGGTTGCCAAACATATATTCCAAATTCCCTATAGACTGTAGGATATCAAATCAATATCCAATCAATAATGTGAATGATTTTAATACCTTAACAAACAGTTAATGTGATATTTGTGTGAAGGTGTATTGTACTGAAATATATTAAAATACATCCGTGCGGTCGCAAATATTTTCAATGAGTAAACCGGATGTCCTTTTTGGTGAATCAATATCCATATGTTCATATGCCGTCTGTTTTAGGGAAATATGTCATGGGTTTTCCTGACAATTTGATTAAAATTATATTTTAATTAAAATGTCATAAAACGAATGTGTTATTTGATTGAATACGATGGAATTTTTTAATTATTTTGAAATATAAGTGTAGCTGATGGTTGTAAATTTTTTACATATTAATAAAAGTTTTTTTTTAATGACAATCAATTTTATTTTAAATCAAATATTAGAAAAAGTGAACAAAATTAATATGAAAACGAACAGACGGAGAGCCAATGACAAAAAGACATAGTACGTCATTTGATAGAGAACATTATTAGTATTATTACCATTAAGTGTATATGAAGTTATAAAATGTTAGGGGACATTTGCTATAGGCACGTGAGTATCAAATGACGCTTGTTCTTAGAATAATATAAAGGTGCGTAAATTATAACGATTCGGTATCGGCCAATAAGTAAGTTTGACGAGGAACCCAAATGCTTTCAAACTAACGTATTGGCAAAGTATTGCACGTTTAATTAATCACACTACTTAGACCCAGTTTTTTAGTGCGCAATTATTCCAGAGTTAGATTAATCTCGAATTAACTCTGATGGAAACACGTTTTTCATTTAATTTAAAATCTCGAATAAACTCAGAGTTAATCTAACTAAGTTGTTGAGTTAACTCTGAGCCTGTCTTTGTCGATAGCTCACTTATCTCTAAGATTAATCCGACCAAACCAAACCATCGTCCGATAATGCGGGAACTTAAACTGAATTATTTTGAAATTCAATTGGACAAAACTTTTTTCGCAAATCTTACACCGTAATATATATATTTTATTAAATTATCTTTTAGCATTTGAATAATTTCGCAAATTTATCATTTCACTAAAGCTTTCCTTGTCGCTTACTATATCAAGAGGCAATTTGTAGTTTTGCGAACATTTTTCATATAATATAATTTTTCGTAATTTCGGGAATTTTTCTCGTAATTTTGTGTTTTCGGGTGGGTTTTTGAATTTTCGGGATTTCTGTTTTCGGGAATCGGACCCAAATGCGAAATTTTTGCGAATCAATCAGAAATGAGAACTTGCTAAATAAAAATTGTCAAAACATCAAAATACGAGAAAAGAAATTGCGAAATAAATTCCGAAATGACTTTTAAAAAATATGAATCTTCCTTACAAAAACAATAAAAACACATATTATCAACTCGACTATGACATTTTTATACTTTCGAATTTTAGTTCCATAACTATAACAACATAACTGCGACATTTCCGAGTCTTATTTGATATCCGTTGTTTATTTTTTTTTTTTTTCTAAAATTATTTTTCGAAAAAAACTTGGGTTGAAAATGGTTGGAAATGTAACAGTAAACAATTTGACATAATTTTGTGTTTTATTTACTGTGCGACAAAAGGAATCTCGATATTCGCAAAAATAACAAAGTAAGATGAAAAATACATTAACATCTTTGCGAAAATTAACAATTAAGTGGTAAAGTTTGATTTTAAGCTTTTCCGATAAGATGCTATAGATTGAAGGAAAAATATCCATATGCATAACATCAATTCATCATTCAGCTTTGAAGTATTTTTATAATATCTATCTATGAAGGTTTGGAACATGAATTATTATTTTTTTCCCAAATTTCGTAGGCATTGAGAGGGTGATATACGAATACCTTCTCCAACATTAACAAATATTTGGAGTTTATATCTGCAAAAACAATCAATGCAAAACCACGTTTAACACAAACTTTCGAGATTACTTTATCTTTAGAATGGTACTTCTGGTCATCTATTTCTATTCAAAAACCATCTAGATATAGGAAAACGTCTTGTTCACTCACTCCAAAAGTTTCCATCACTGGGATTACATAATATTTCTTTTAAATACAAAATGAAATTTCAAACGAAAGCTGAAGAAAATCCGTCTCTTTTGATTTATTGAAGGACACTTCAAAGATCTAGGAAGTATTTAAAGTTTACTTAAAGAAATAGAGACTTACCTGTACTGTATATATTAAGTAAACACAGAATTTGTGGAGAGTAAGAAAAAGAATTATAAATTGGTATAAAGAATTTCCAGAACTTAACCGTCCTTTATTTTTCTTAATTAATTTTTTGAAATAAGATGCTTTTGATTTTTTTTAATGAAGAGATCTTTCATTTTTTCCGGATTGCATTTATAATGCTTAAGACGACGTTTTTGCAGGAAAGAAATATAGTCTCACAAACACTTTCGTTGTTCATTTAATAATATTAAAACGAATTGAAAAAGGTTTTGAACAATATTGTAACGTGTTTTATAAGATGTTCTCCGTACAATTTTTTTGTTTTACGATGCTTAAAATCACCATTGTGAACAAACGCCGCTGTACAACGAAGTTAACGAAACGCTGTTTTTTTAACGAAAGACCATAGACTAGAAAGCTCCAGAAGGATCTGACTGGCACTCTGTACTAGAAGATTCTAAAGCAGTGTGTTGAATGATGCAGCCACTATAAATACGAGCGCACCATGCGGCAAGAAGTTAGTTTGAATTTCAAATTAGGCTTTTACAAGTCGGTAATTTGAAAGTGATAAAGTTTGAATTTAAAATAAAGAAAGTAAAAAGGAAATAAAGATTGTTTTGAAATAATAAGTGGAATTAAAAGTGAAAAGACGTAAAGTGAGTTGTATTAAAACGGAAATAAGTTTTATTTAATAAAACGAACCTAGATAAAACTCAACAATATGTTAATGTTTATTCTTTGGATGATTAAGTATGAAAAATTTGAAAAGATCTTACGAAAACTTCTCGTCAAAAACAGCACGTCGAAAAAAACATAATGGCCAACATCTTCAGCAGTGTCAGCTTTTTGTTTTATGTTTTTAATGATCTTTTCAGAACTGATCGGAATTATTCGGAACTCTTCAGAACTTTTCGGAACTTAATGAAACTGTTCGGAGCTGTTTGCAACTGTTTGAAACTATTCAGAGCAGTTCGGAATTGAAAAAAATATTTGAGTTTACCACATAGTAAACTTCCCAAGTTCCTGAGACCAAGTCATGATTCAACTGATCATCAATTGAATAGTAATCTCATAATCCTGATTTTCAAATTATACGGTAAAATTCACTTCGACATTCAACACACAAAGGAACTTCAACATTTGATAAGCCAAACAATGTTGCAACTATCAAGAGATATTGTAATCCAAATGAAAGCCATTAAGTCTTAATGTGAACCAGAGCCTCCATAAAATATTATAAGCATTACAATTCATCCAAATGATTACACAATAAGCCTTTTCTGGCACCCAAACGATTTAAACACATTTGGAGTAGCCTGGCCTAATCAACCGCAGTCTCAATCATGTCAGGAAAAATCACAATACAATTATCTTGAATAATAGATTCAGTTGATTTTCCATCTATACGCATAGGTGCACTAATTGTATACATTTAACGGTAATAGTACATTTGCCCGTCAATTACGGTATAGAACTTTTTTTGCTCAATATCTATGTATATAGCCATCAATAAGGTAATGTGGAAGTATTCCATATTCAAACAGCCATATCCCTGGACTTTTATTGATTAAGTGTTGAAATTATTTATTCACATTTCTAGAATCGAATAGTAGAGGAGAAGATATAGGAAATTTGATTGAAACTGAGAGGAGATTTCCCTGTCAATCAATTAACTTAAAACATCTGCATCTTTACAGACAGATGAAATGATATTCTAATGAAATTTTAATAAATAAGTACCTACCGATTGTTTTATGAGTCTTAATAAATGAGCCATTCGTTAAAATTGAAATTTATAATGACGATAAAAGTGAAGGTAGCAAGAAATTAATTATGAAGAGTTTTTCAAGTACCTCATTGAAATTCATGGAAATTATAGCTTATATATATTTACTTCATAAAAATGAATAAAGGAATCAATGAGCATTAGTTGAAATTAATTTATTACATTCTAGGAAAAGAATATTCCAAGATATTGACAGGTTGTTTTTTTATTAATTATAATTGATTGGGCTTAGGTGCACAACCGTTGGCATGGTGAGCTTAAATAAATGTACATGGGAGGATTTTTATACAAATATTTTTAATATCTTTTAAGCAATAAATTCTGATGCTTCGATGATTCCGTGCAGTTCGGCATAACTAATTTTTGAATTTTCGAACAACAACAACAACAACAACAACAACTTAAAGTTGCTATCACCAATTGTTTACGAATTTTAATTAATTTTTACTTTACAAAGTTTTCGAAATTGGAAAATAAATCTGCCAAAATATCGTTCTCACACTGTGCCAGTCGTTGGACTTTATTAATTTTCATATTTTTATCTTTTTTCTAAGGGCTATTCTGCATTTTTTTTTTTCAATAGGTAAACAACTAGTGTCAGCCATAAACATGTTGTGATTTCTTAGTTGAACCATGTAAGAAGCCAATATATAATAATTATAAAATATTAATTATTTAAGTTGTATTTATTTTTATGTAATATATCTATCATCTATCTTCTGTCTTCTAAACATATATATACAAGCTGAAAACCCGTCGAAAACGACGGTGGAAATAAACTATTTTTGGTAAAGATTCTAAGGGGTTTTAATTCAAGTAAATTTTGTATTCATGTTAAAAGAGAGGAATCGTGAATGAATTAAAATAATACGGTAGACAACATTGTCTATAGTTATAAACTCCATTTTGTACTTGAAAAAAAAATGAGGTAGGTATACCTATGTATGTACTTAAAATATCCTAAAATATCAACTTGCCGTTAAAGCTTTAACATAATATTAATATGAATTCGAAATACCAAGTAAATGTTTACTAATAACCTGATTTTAATCTTTAAAATAAATAAAAAACTTAGAAAAGTCCTAATAAATGGTTTACTAACCAAAGTTCAAAAAATTATTTTAACACAGTCAAAATTCCGTTTTAGTAAAATAAGTTAGTTATTCACTAAAATAAAAACTATTCCACTTTTTCACCAAAACTTAGATTTCCACTTTAGTTTTCACAAAAACTTTGATTAATAAATTTCTGCACAATGTATTGTGTTTAATGTTAGAGATAAATAATTCAGTATGTCCATCTTAACCACCAATCGTAAAAAAAGCTTTAAGTTTTCTTTTCGTGAGGTTACCGGTTCAAAGCTCATTTGATTATTGTCTCTACTTATCCCTTTCCAGAACCCAAAAAAGATTTCAGAAAAGTTTAAATACTATATACCTAGTTTATACGCGTCTTTGAACCCAGGTTGAACTTAGGTTTAACCTTTTGTAAACGGGGATGAGTTGTAACGAAATGGAATTCGACTCGATCGCACTCGAGCAGTGGTGTTGAGTCGAAAATTAAATGAAATACCTGGGTTGAAATGGTGAATACACAATTATTTCTGCATGTGATCAATTGCATATTAACGAATGAATATTTGTTGTTGAAAAGTATGCGCATAACTTGTAAAAGCAATACAAATATTTTTTTCTCAAAAATTCAATCTTTTAGTTTTAATGCCTACAAAGCAACTCAGGTATTCTCCTGTCATTTCAACTTTTTCGCACTTAATTCAACTCCTCAAGCATTCAACTAGTTGGCTGAAATAACTGGGTTGGAATTTCGTTTCAAATCAAACTCGATCTTTCGACCCTGCATATAAACTAGGTAATACATACACAACGAACCGACAACAGACGTGAATAAACGGACGAATGAAAGAGAGGGAATGAAAGAATGGGAAACAGCGTCCTTTCCAAATACCAACCAGATTCCTTTAATTTCTTGTAACAATTCAGTCACCAAACTCATATTGTAGCGATCGGTCGTTTTGATGTTAAGTCGTTTTATTCAATAAAGAAAACTATATATTTTAACATTAACCCTAGACAAAGCGTTTTATTTTGAATATTTTGGAAAGACGTTTTAAACTAAATTGTACGGTAAGAGCCAACCCTACATATATATACATAAAATCGACTGCCAAAATGTGTTGGTAATTGCAAAACTCGAGAACTGATGGATCGATATAACTGTTTTTTTTTTAATATTGGTAATAGTTATAGCAAAGTTGTTAACGGAGAAAAAAAATTAAAAAAAAATGCCATGGTGCTCATAGAAATTGCAAAAAAAAAATTGGGACAAACAGGACATTATAATGATAGAGAAGACGGAAAAAGTGGGTCCGGTAATTTACTTCAAATTTGGTAGAAAATAACGATATCTGCCATATAACGGTTTTCGAAAACGGATTTCCACCAAATTTTAACGGCTGAAGCGATTCGAAAGACTTTCAATATTGAAGTTGTCGTAGCTTTTTGAAATAACATAGCATATTTTTTTTCTTTTTTTTTTCAAAAAAAAAACTTTTGTTAAGTTTTTAATATTAAAAAAATAAAACTTTTTTTGTGAATTCAAAATTTCAAAAACATTTTGATGGATTTTTATGAAATTTAATTTTAAGGAATAAACTTGTATACTTCATTTTTTTTATAATATTTTCGAAAAATTATTTGTATAAAATCGTTTATTTTCGAAAACAAAGAAAGTTTTTTGCAAACTTTGATTTTGGTTTAAGTCTTTGTAAGAAATTGATTTATAACTTTTAATAAAATTTGGCATGTGTTAATGAGCGAATACACACAGTCATATGGCGTTGGCTATAATGGACATATGCGCATTTCATTGAGTTACGTTAAACATGAGCTCCGGATGAACTGTGCGATCTGAACCGCTCTTGAATATGTAAATTTGACAGCGGTGGGCATTCGATAATCGAAAAAAAAATTTAATTGCATTTTACCAAAAAAAGACTTCGAATTTGCATTTAATTATCCATTTCATAAATAAATCAATAAATTTAACAATAAATTATACATTTTTAACACAATTAAAAGGAACTAAAAAAAGTGATTTTCACATGATTCACATGTTCATTATGTGCATTCATCATGTGTGTATAAACATGACGAAACAATTCGTTTAATTTTGACAGTATGTCATGCTAGCTCATGCGCACTATAGTTCTACCTTTAGATAAAAGATTATATGGACACTTCTCAATCGCTTCATCTCAAATTAATAGACTATGTTCGAAACACCATCGCTGGAAAGATTTTGTTCATGGTTTGTCATATCCCGATGGTCGGGAAATGCAGCTCTGTGAAAAAGAAACGAATGCAGATAGTTCGATTTCAAATGTTTTTTGATGCATTAGTTTTCTTGGTAAACTTTTGACTTCTCCGTGGCAATAACAGGTACATAAAAAGATCAAATAACTTGATTATTAATTCTTTTATTTATTTCAAAAATTAAATAGGAAACTAGAATTTGGATTCCTTTTTTTTTTGTTTTAATTTCTTAAATGTAAATATAGTTTACTTAGATAATTTTTTATTTCTGCAAATGTATTATCCATACAAACATTTTATACACATTTCGCTTAAAAAGTTTATCATAAAAAAAACTGTGTTTACTCTAGGTATTAATATTTTTTTTTTGTTTTTAGTTAAAACCACGAATACCTCTAAACTATACATCACAGCTTTTTATCTACCTTCTGACTTCATAATCATAACAATAAAATTCTCACAACATAAACTCACTCAAAAACTTAAATTTTTAATGAATCATTTCGAAATGATTTTGAGGTTTATCGCTCTTTATTATTGCTCGTAATTTTCTTTGAAATTCCAATCGAAATCCATTGATCATGGATCTTTGTACAAACAAACATTATATTATCCATCCATATATATATCTAGATACTCGCATCCAATAAATTCAAATTGAGAATATTTTTGTTTATTATCGTAATGGAAATTCATGCAGTTTGGAATATCATAAATCCTCAAACACCACATCAAAAAACCAAAAATCTGTAAGACATCCCGCATGTGGTATCAGATGCAGTTAGTGGTGTATGTTATTTTTGGCTTTGCTCCAAATAATTTTTTTTTTTTTACAATCGAACCGTTAAACGCATTTGATTATATAAATATTTTGCTGGATAATCTTTATGATAAGTCATTTTTATATTGCCGAAGAAAACAAACTACGTGAATAATACTTTAGTTGTTTCTTACAATTTGTAGCATTATTTTGTTTATATAAATGGATTATGTGTCATGTAGTCAAGGGCTGAATTGCTGTTAAGGATGTGCTCGAATATCACAACTGAAAACATTTTATATTATTTTGCATCGTAATATCATAAGATATAATCAGCCCTATTATGAAATCCGACGAATGAGTTGCAGAGGGAGTCTTACTCACTTCTGGTAGATTTGCTATTAGCGAATCCGCAAGCCATACGCGGGAATAAATGTCGAAAACGTTGTTCGTAAAATTGCTATTACTGAAAACGAAAGGCATCCGCACCACATCCGCGCTCCATATAAATTTTGGAAAAGCAAATCCGCTGTAAAATTTGTGCGGATGAAAGAGATTTTTATGCAAAAAAATTCAAGAAAAGCAGATAGTTTACAAATTAGAATTTTTTAAAACAGAAATAAAATTTTTTGGATCGTTGAAACAAATAAAAATTTTTTTACAGTATGTCTAATTAATTAAAAATTATGGCCGTTTTCGAAAACATCATATGCGTTTTTTTAGGAAGTGCAACTTTGGCGTCGTTTTTTAGACAAACCGTGGATATCTGTCCAGAAATATAGTCTCCTCGACCTAGTTTGTCATTTCCTCTATCCAACAGCAAATGAACCTTGAAAATCGGTCCAGTGATTGCTGAAAAACAGACGGATTAAGATCGGTCGTTTAAATAAAACAAAAATTAGTAAAAACAAAAATTATTTTACTATAAATAATTATTTTTTGCCCTATTATTTCGAGTTCCAGAAGTACAACTTTGGTTTGGTTTTTTGGCCAAACCGTGGAAATCTGTCCAGAAATATAGTCCCCATAACCAAATTTGACATTTCCTTTATCCAAGAGCATATTTACCTTGTAAATCGGTCCAGTGATTACTGAAACTCTAACGGATTAAGATTGGTCGTTAAAATCATTAAAAAAGGTTTAATTTGCGATATTAGATATTTTACGATACTAAAGTATCTTAGATTGCTTTTCTCGTGTGCACTTGAACGCGCCCAATGTCAACTTTTGACATCACCGATAATACAGTTACAAAAATGGAAAAGTAGTTCGAGGATCGATAATGCAGCTCATTCATCGGATTCAATAATAGAATTTTATGCGAATGAGGATCCACTGCGGAATCAACCGACTCAAGTAATAGGCATGAATAATTAAAAAAAATATATTTATATATAATTGATATATAATTGAATTTTGTATAAATCGAGGTACCTTTACTTAGATTCTTCGGACAATTTATTTAAGATGAAAGACATCAGCGTTGGGAACAAATCACTGGTATAAAATTTTTATCAAAACCGATTCTATTTTTTTTTTTGCAAGAAAAATAGAATTGTCGGTAACTTTTATAATATGGTAGTTATCGTTATTTTAAGGTCTTAAGTCGTAATATCATGTTTGAATGTTATCTCAAAACATATTTTTTTACGAATGCATAACTTGCCTTATAGTATTGCAAGTAAAAATAAATTATGTGTTTTCTCAGAAGTCAAAGTAAGATTTTTTTCGGAGAATCAGATCTTCAAAACAATTGTTTTCATTTTTTAAATACCATTAGCCAAGTCTTAGATTCGTGCTTGAGGTAACAACATGTCATTACAATTATAGATGCACAAAAAAAGTTGTTGGTATGAAAAAAATCTCTGTTTAATTTTATTATACTTACAAAACGTGTATTGTTAAACTGAAAAAATTATTTGTAGTAAATTTTTTGTCGAACTGATAAAAATTACAATAAATATGTCAAATACACAAATTTATTCAATCATATTGATAAAACCTTATCAAACCGATAAAATAGTTTTGTTAAGTTCAACAAAATCATTTTTATCAATATTATCTAGGAAATAATTTTTAGTGTAGGTATGATAAAAAAAAGGTGCAATTGGGCAATTTCGTCTTTCTGCCTTTCTGTTTCATCATTTATAGCCTAATCATGAGCCGATTTACTTCTTAAAAGGGCATTACACCCAAAACACTTCCATATGTAAAAATACAAAGGTCTAAAAATTAAAACAGCGGCCGTCATATAACCCGTTTTCAAAAAGTTAATTTTGCTCGGTAATTGCTCCTAAAATTTAAACCAAATTTCACATGATTATGAAAAGCAAACGTGTAAGAAAATTCGTCTTACAGTCCCAGCCATATAATGGTATTTTAAAATTTCGGTATTTTCGATAAAAGCTGAAGCGATTTCAACGAAATTCAATACTTAAATAAATTGAAAAATTTAATATTATTTAATTTTGTTAGTTTTTAAGTTTAAAATAATAAAAAAAAAGAATTCACTTTGAATGTTTAAAAAATTAAATTCTATAAACTTTCATAAACCTGCAAATTTTTTTTAGAAAAAAATTGCAAAAAAAAATGTATTGGAAAAATTGATTTTTAGAAAACCATTTTTGATATTTTTTTTTTTAATTTGACTTCCTTTAAAATGTTTATTGTATCTACATAAAATTTGGAAAAAAAAACTTTCAGATTAGGTAGTATTAAAGAACTTATAAAATATTACATTTTGTTATCTATGTAAACTTATTTTACAACTTTTGAAACTTCATGTTCATAAATATTTTTCATGAAGTACGATTATGAATTACATTTACGACTATTGACAAGGAAACGGATTAAAGCCAATGAAAGAATTTAATTGATCCTCTCATCCGCGTTCATGCGCCAAAATAATCGTAAAACCGAAGCATATGAAAAATATTCAAACTTTTATTTCAGCATCATACGCGCATTTTTTTTTTTTTTTTTTAACTCAGTGTCTGTATGGCACATTGCCTTTTAAATGCAAAAGCCAATGCACGACACTAGTTAGAGGGGGTAGAAAGATAGGAAAAAATTTTTCTAAACACAAAAAATCATTAGTAGATCCTAACCCTTGTAAATTTTGTATAAACTGCTTCCGTCCTATATCATCAATACTTAACATTTTAAAATCAGGTCCACTTTGTTAGAGCTTCCTTCAACTAAAATTGCTTGAACTATTATGTTAAACAACTGCACTTTGGCCTTTGACTATATTGCATACATAGTCGCAGTGTTCGAACACGTATCTAAATAAAATTATTTACAATTAAGCAATTAATTTCATGCACAACACAGTGACATTCGTTTCCGCTGGTAGTTTATATTTTCTATTAAAAGCAAACATCTATAATATGTATAAGCAATAAATTGATTTAGTACATGTTCTTACATATTTTAGTTTTACTAAATTTAGATAGACGTTTTGAACTTTATTATAGAGTTAAATTTTTGCTATTTTTATCGATATTCATTATTGGTATATTGTTTATATGAGATCAATATTAACTAAATTGTTACAATGTATATTTTATGATTGAATACTATATTGCTACTTGGTAAAGTCATTGGCTTAATTAAGTAAACTTTTGACTAGCGTACATAATATGTAATCTAGCTATGTATAATGTATTATATAGGCGAAGTGGCCACTCAAATATGTGCCACGAGGTTATAACTAACGCACAGTGTTTTTATCAAAACAGATCTAAGGTCTTGTAGAAATCACGTTCAACGTCAAAAATTTGAGTTGACTTGAAAACGCAGTTGAGTCATGATGTTTAAAGCAGGAAAGAGCTCTTCGTACATACCTTCTCGGTTGCTGCTGACCATAATAGCGATGCCAACTAGAATAATTGTAACAATTGAAACTGCTGCAATGACAATTTCATTGATTCACAATAATTCTTTGAATCAAATCCATCTTAATTGTAAGATGTCAAATTACTGCCTTAATTTAGACTTTCAACTAGAATTTTGCTTAAAATCATAAGAACCAATATAACGCATAAAATTGCATTTAGAAAAACTTCTGAAAATTCCAATATTATTTCATGAAGTTTCACCGATACCTATACTAACTAACTTCTCAAAACTTAGTAAGATACCACTGATACATGCAAACATTCGATAAAGAGATGCACTTGAGGAAGTCTTATTTTCAATATTCTAGGCAGAGCAAAAAAAAGTTTCTAAACAAACAAAATATGCAACTCTTTGGTTAGAAACTCGGGTTGGGGTCATAATTCTGTTTGTACCAAAATTCGGTTTGCAAAAATCTAATGATTCTGTATTTTAAAATTCTGTAAATCCAAAATTCTGTATTTCGAAATTCTAACTCTCAAAATTCTGAAAATCCATAATTCTGTGTTCCGAAATTCTGGATTTCAAAATTCTATATTCCAAAATTCTGTAAATAAAATAATAATTTATTTGATAGTGAAAAAAAGTGCGCATTTTTGTTTTGCATTATCAAAACAATTATACTTTTATTATTTACAGAATTTTGTAATACAGAACTTTGAAATCCAGAATTTCGGAATACAGAATTATGAATTTACAGAATTTTCAATTTGCAGAATTTTAGAAAACAGAATTAAAGAATTACAGAATAATGGAATAGAGAGATAAAGTAAATAGTCATACAGAATTTTCGATTCATTTACAAACAAAATATTGGTCATACTTAACGCTCGTATCTGTACTGTTTTTCGCAGTATTATACTGTTTTTTGCTCTCAAAAACTGCGTACTGTTTATTTTTTCAAAAAAACTGCTTTTATTTTGATATATACAGAACTTCAAATCAGCAGTTTTTTGAGTTTGTAAGCAAACGTGAATGACAGAGGGATATTATCATCTTTACATTGTTAATCTCCGAGTAGGAAATTCGCTCCTCAATGAAAAAATTCTTGGTGAAATTTATACCACTTTTGAGATGAAGTTCTCTGATTTCACTCATTAAAAGTAATGCAAACAGTCAGCGGTTCGTCATTGGCATTTAAAACTCAAAGGAATTCAATAATGAACGCAATACATTTTTCTTGCACTTTGTCAGCGGTATTTGGAATTCTTTTCTAGTCTTGACTCACCAAACAACCCTTTCCTTACTTCGAAAAAACAGTGCTGATATCGCTTATGAAAAGCAATGTACCTTTTCAAGCACATGGACTTCAGACAAGACTCGATTAGAAGTGGAAACATTGGAGGCGATTCTAATCGTCAAATGCAATATTAAAAATTCTTGCGTTGATTTCTATCAATACCTCAAAACAAAGCCGGAATTGCTTCGTCAAATTCCTTCAAAGGACAAGTACGATGCAAAAACCACAGGAGATATTGAAATGGAAAGTGAAGTGATTCTGATGATGGAAATAAATTGCCTGGTGATGGTTAATTTGCCTTTTTTCATGTTTTAAGGAAATAAAAAAAATGTACTGCGAAAAATACTGTTTTTTTTTATCGACATACTGCTATTTTCAATTTTTGAGGAAAAAGTACTGTTTTTCGTTAAAAAAAAAAGATAGGAGCGTTAGTCATACTGCATACAGAATTTTGAAATACAGAATAACAGAATAAAAATTCATTTAGGTAAGAAAACAAAAACAATGATCAAAGAGAATAACAACTTGCCCTATTAATCGATTCGTGTTTCAAGATATTTCATAGCAAACTGTCAAATGCAAATGTGGGTATACCTATTCGTAAAATAAGCCTTGACTACTCCGATAAAGGAAAAGGACTATAATCAAAAACAGAGATGAAAGAGTATAGAATGCACTACATCGACCAATAATCCCCCTGGAGGTATTCCTGAAAATCCGTTCTATATGTGTGTATATTGAAAATTGTATCGTATAACTCGCCTATGTTATTATCGATCTCTTACCATGAATTTTATGTCGCTTAAATGCTTCGAGGACCGACAACGACGACGACGTACCTATCTGATATCCTTATATGAAAGAAAAACATTATAAAACGAATTTATGATTTTGTCATGCTAATATATTTCTACACAAGACGTTGAACCACTTGCTTTCTAGTTATATAGTTTTATATCTTTACTGCAAGCAAAAAGGAGTCATTTCTATGCTGTACAGTTTGTGGTATCCTTGCAAAGGTATGCAGGGATAACAAGCACACGAATACACTTGACCCAGAAAGCGAAAAAAATGGCATACCGGATGTCTAATGAATGTTGCCAAGCTAATTCATAAAAAAATGTGTAGGTATACATTCACACATTATATTTTTATTTTCAAATGAAAAAAACAAAACAAAAAAAAAAAAGGATACGACACATAATAATAACATTGTGAGGGCCAACAACATACAAAAGAGCTCTCCTTATGACTGCAATACTCGAAAACAGTAACAATAATTGCATGCCTACTCCTTATTTTCGAGCATGAAGACCAATTAGCTGACGAAATGGTGTGCTATAACTGTGAATCATTATTATGCTTAAAGTGTAAGAGTGTGGGAGTAAATATTGTTTGTTTCAACGTAAGGGAAAATGGTGCGTACTGCGTAGATCATTTTCTTGATTGGCTCTTCAACCAAAAGCAACAATAGTTAGGCTAAGTGTTCTATTTCTTTTATAACTAACTACCTATTCAATTCTTAGACTGTGAAGTCATGCATGTGAAATGACATATGACAATCAGAGCAGAGGTTGGTATCCATTTGGACTAACACTATTTTTAACACGTCTGGCTTTTTAAATCTACGGTTACAGTATTGAGTATATATTTATACGAAGATTGACAAAGAAAGTGTTCTGTCGTATCAGCAATATGTTTCTTATTTGGAAAATGGAATTTACAGAAATACAGGAAGTATAGGTCAAGTTAAAATGGCAACTAGACAAAGAGTGACAGTTTTATAAAAAATAACTTAAGATAGAAACAAAACTATTAACAAAGCAACGTTTTCGAATATTTAATTCTGAATATTTTGCTTTCACATCTGGTAACTTCAAAAATCGGTCAAGTAGTTTATGATCAGATCATAAAGGGTGATTGGTTTAAGGTGTACCAAAAAGCTTGAGCGTGTAGGTGGGGTTAAGACAAGAAAAAAATCGTTTGGGAGGGGGGTCTATTTCCCCCCGTTTAGGCAGGAGGGGCAATTTTCTAAAAAATTGACTTAAATCAGAAAAAAAGTTATTTAAAAACAACGGTGAATGATACAAAGCCTTGTTAAATCTTTTTGGAAAGCCAGAAAACTACTCTTTTATTTTATTTTTAAATAAAGTTGTTTAACAGTTTTAAAAAAATTAATTTTCAAACTCAAAATTTTGAAAAAAAATTAAAAAAAAAAAAATGTGTAAACTAATTTTTTTCAAAATTTTATGTAATTAACTATTATTTTTATTTTCAAAATTCAATGCTCTTATTAATTTTTAGTCAAAAACAGAAAACCGTATGCCAAAATGTATCTCAGTTTTTGAGAAATTAAGAAATTACTAAAAGCACTTTTTCAAAAAAAGGTGAAATCTGGTTAATCTGGTTAAAAACAATTCACTGGATTAACCAGATTCCACCTTTTTTTTTTTTTTAAAAAAGTGCTTTTAGTATTTTCTTAATTTCTCAAAAACTAAGATACATTTTGGCATACGCTTTTCTGTTTTTGACTAAAAATGAATAAAAGCATTGAATTTTGAAAATAAAAATAATAGTAAATTACATAAAATTTTGAAAAAAAATCGTTTAAAAATTTCACTTTGTTCACTTAAACAACTTAATTTAATAATAAAATAAAAGAGTAGTTTTCTGGGTTTTCAAAAAGGTTTAACAAGACTTTGTATCATTCACCGTTGTTTTTAAATATTTTTTTTTTCTCATTTAAGTCAATTTTTTAGAAAATTGCCCCTCCTGCCTAAACGGGGGAAAATAGACCCCCTTCCCATACGATTTTTTTATTTTCTTAACCCCACCTACACGCTCAAGCTTTTTGGTGCACCTTAAACCAATCACCCTGTATATAAGAAAATGCGAAATAAAACGACCCGAGTGCCACCTAGGGAGCCCCAGTGCTATCTTGATGGTAATAATAAATAACCTTAGTCACTCCCTACAACATCCAGCTATCTGTAAGTGGCAAGTCCCGTCAAAATCTGTCAAGCATAGTTTCTGACCGGACATAAACGATTTTGCTAGAAAAAAGCGACCTGAGTGCCATCTAGGGAGTAAATAAAATAGCCTAGGTTCCCCGCTACAGCATTATCTAAGTCCCGTCAAAATCAGACCAGCCGTTCTCGAGATTAGCCAGAACAAACGAACAGACAGACAGACGACAGACAAAAATTTTAAAAATGTGTGTTTTGTTATAAGGGCTGTTTATGCTTTCATATACGTGTAGTAAAATACTGTTATTTTGACATTACAAACAGACACTCCATTTTTATTTATGTGTATAGATTGGGGAATTGTTCGAACTCTATCGCTTCTGTTCCATTTCCACATGCGATTACATTAAAAGTGAGACAATATTGGTGCTATCATCAGTAAAACAATTTGTTTTAAAATAAAGTTTTGGATAACAGAATCGGAGATAGAACGGATCCCTGAGGGACCCATATTTGTTTTTATTTATCAGAATGCTTTAGCGTTGACAAGTAAAACTGATTTAATGTGTCACAATATAAGCAGATTCCCGCGATGTGTTCAAAATTTTAATCAAATGGCAAAACGAACAAAAATTATGTCCACAAACTTGCTCTTGACAAGTTGTCACGAAAATAAGATTAAATTTAATAAAATACAAATTTTATAACTTTTTTTTTTAATAGGTATAAGTAAAAAATACGAAACAAAACATATGAATTTACTGAATTTTATTTAAAGTGCTAAAACTATTTTTACAATGATTCAAGCCAAATTCTAAGTACGCAGTTTTGTCGCATTATATAAGTTTACCAAAAAATTATTTCAAAATCGTTAGAGCGGTTTTTGAATAAATCGATGTTTGCTTAATCATTTTTTTTTTTATAAAAAAGTTCTTTTACAAACTTGAATTGGGCTTTTTAAGTGCTAAATATTAAGCATTTAATGTACAAAGAATTAAATTTTTGGACGAGCCGTTTTCAAGATATTGAATTTACAAAAAAAAAAATTTTAAATTAATTAAAACTAAATTTAAGCAGTTCTGCTAAATTTTGGTATTGAAAATTGTTCAAGTCATCTCTTTCTTAAAAAAATTGTTGGATTAAAATCGATTTATCCGTTCACGAGATAGTTTAAGAATTAATAGGCTTGCCATACATTTTTTTTTGCAACATAACAAAAGACAATTAAATAAAAACCGTATCAATTTTTTGGAAAAAATTGAACTTCTTCATAACGTTTATATGGCATGTACCATATATTCTTTGAGATAAAAAAAATCAATTTTTCTTCTAAGAAATTGTCTACAAATCCAACATATGATAGAAGCAAACGATTCAGAAATTCTGCCTGTCTGTATGACAGACATACAGACAGGCAGAATTTCTAAAAACACTTCTGTCGACTTCTCTACATGTTTGATTGTTATTATATCTCAAAACTTGGGTACGCGTATGGAAAATTTCTTTTGGATTTAGTATTTTATTCATTAAGTATTGGCAAAGTTCTGAAATTCGAGATTTTTATTTTGTACAATTTGAGATTTTGTCATTCGAAACTTCGTCATTCGCAATTATGAAAAAAATGATTTATTGCATCGAGATTTTGTACCTTTCCCTTTATTGTCACTTAAAAACTTCACTGATAGAGAATCGACAACATGATTTAACATATATGCATTTAGGTTGACATGGATAAGGTAATTTTTTTTTTTTTACAAAACTTGAAATGTGTCTGCGATGCAAAATGAACTTAGCGTAACCCATTCGAACTACTTCCTTTTTTTTTCTTTTTTATCAATTTCATTTTCTTTGAAACCTTGAATGGTTAACTTTTAAATCAACTTAATATTATTTTAGTTTTTATATACATAAATTATAAATAAAATGTTTTTCATTATTCATTGTCATTATTTTTGGATCTAAAATAAAAAAAACATTATCATATATTATTAACTTACCTGTTTTTATCAATTTGAAAGTAACATTATTTTGGGATTTAAAAGCCTCAGTCATATTAGGATGTCCGTAATCCTTTAGCACCCCATTATAGGAAGCCATACTGGCCTGGGGGCTAAGGGAACCACCACGTGGTCCCCTCCACCCAAAGAAGCTACGTCCTTTTTGCCCACCTGAAGATTTTCCCAAGAAACCTAAACAAATCCATCAAATTAGAGATGGAAAAAAGAGAAGAACAAAAATAAAACATTCATATTACAAAAGATTATAAAAAAAAGGTCAAAAGGCAAAAAACTTTCAAAAGAAAACTCAAAAAAATCAAAACAAACAAAAAATAAAAGCAAAACCAAATTTCAAATAAAACTTTTCAAAGCAGAAAAACTTCATTCTTTTGTAAATCGTATCATTGAAATGGTGTGTGTTTATGGTGGAATTAAATTTGGTTTTGTGTTCGAAGAGGAAAAAAACATTTTTGTAGTTATACATTATGATTGCGGGTGAAATTGTAAATTGGACAGAACAATTATTATTATAGGATTATTATGTTGGCAGCACAACCCATATTTTGCAATTTATTTATTGTGCCCAGCAGGGAATAATAAACCCTTTGTATATTTGAAATTCAAACAGAGAGAACAAAACACATTTTCAAATACAAGATGAAAAGGATTTTAACAAAAGCAAAATGTTTTTCCGAAAATAAATTGTACACAGTGATTTTGAAAGAAAAAAATATTTTTGTATTAATTGAACAAGGTTTCAATGCATTCTATTGTTTTAAAAAATAAATAAACGTGTTTTCTGTTATATTTCAGTTGTGTTCTAGAGAAAGGATTCATAATAATTAAGTTCATAATAGTTAAGTCATTTTTGATACACATAAGTTTGAAATTTAAATAGAAAAAAATTACTAGTGTTTTGAAATTACCAATGCAGGTACGCATTTTATTTAAATGACTGTTTCATTTTAAACGGATCCAATTCATTCTTTACGGTCATTGAACTCCTCTTGCAAATAGATATTGTTCAAATACCAATGAAGATTCCAGTCAAATTGCACGTCATACAATGTGGTATTTGGAGTTAAAACCTGGTCAAAATAGCATTCTTTAAAAATCTCTTGCCAACCCTGTATTTCTGTTTCTCAATAAGGTAATAAATTACTCGATCAAACGGTGGAATTGTTAAAGCTTTATCGTTTCACGTTGGACCACGCAATCACTCGGAAGTTGTCGCTTATAAAAAGTGTCATATTAATTTTTTAATAGTGCAAATTTTGGTTATTTTTAAAATTCTGTATTTTAATTTCAAAACAATTAAAGAATTGCTTTTATGTTCCCAGTTCTCAGTCAGGTTTGTATTAAATATAATACTAAATGTTTTCAATGAATATTTAGACAATTTCTCCTGCATAAAAAATTATTTTTTATATTCCAAAAGGAATTTGCTATATTTTTCAGCGCTATTCAGCTATGAAAACAATAGTGTGGAATATAAAGTACTTATTCTAAAAAAAAGTTATACAAAAATCAGCCGCACCAACCCACTCCAACTTTTTTAACGATTTTTTTTACTAAACACCTACCATTTTCGCTATTTTTATCTAGTTTCGGAAACACAAATGATGGGAATACCAGCAGAAGATGTTTTGATGAATACAAATACCAGATAGCCATCGATATAAAATTGATTTATTGTCTTAAATTGATTTTACATACATTATGCTGCGGCTTCAAAACAAAAATGCAGAAAAACAATGTTTTTTAAAGAGCCAGTATTAGTTGTTTTTTGATTTTCTCAAAAAATACAAAACGCTTGAGCATTTGTTTTTCTGTTTTGGACTTAAAACTAATAAGAGCAGAATTTTGAAAATAAAAATTATACTTAAATACATAAAATTTTGAAAAAAATTGGTTTGACATTTTTTCTTGATTTTTTTTTTTTTTTTTTATTCTGAGTTTGAAAATTTATTTTTCAAAAACTATTAACTAGGACAATTTTATTTAAAAAGAACATCAATTAATAGATTTCTGGCTTTCCAAAAAGGTACAATAAAGCATTGTAGCATTTTTTAATATTTATTTTTCTGTTTTGAGTTATCTTTTTAGAAAACTGCCCCTCCCGCCTAAACGGATAGAGATAGACCCCCTTTTCATACGATTTTTTTCTTGTCTCAACCCAACCTACTCGCTTTATCTTTTTGTCACACCTCATGTGAATCACCCTGTATAATTTGTATGCATATTTATATAATATAAAATAAATATCATATTATGTGTATTCTCGTTTATCTTGTTGTTATATTTTACTAAAAAAAATTTATTAAAATCAGTTTTGTAGCTGTTAGAACAATACAAAAATTTTGGCCAGGATTTTGGACTAAATACCACACTGTGTATAGATATTGCTAAAATATGTTTGATTTTTTTTTTGGAAAAATATTCACGAAACCGGATTGTTTCACGTTGTTTTGTTTTTTTTATTTTTTTTAATACCACTTAAATAAATATGATTTAAAAAACAAAACATGTAGTGTTTGGCATCTTTTCGCGAACATCCTCAGCTTTCGAACTCTTTAAGAAAAATCGTTGTATTATTTGCGTTGTTTCTTGGGGTTTTCCTTTAAGCGACCTTTACACGGTCAGTCATTTGGCATCAATCTGTAATATAGTGTTTGTGAAAATAAGTCTGTTTGCGGGCATTTGTTTGACGAAAAATCAAAACCCCTTTGATTTTGACTAGCCTCCTAAATTGATATTCTTTTTTATACTTTTCTTTACGGTAGTTTGAATAAATATTCAAAAAATAATTGATGGCACTTAAAATTTTTGACACTGCTGCTGTTTTCCGAGGTTAACAATAGAACTGGATTAAAGCAAGACTCAGGCCAAGCGCGCACACTTCTGATTATTTGTATGTGCAGTTTTTTAACTGCAATAATAATAACAAAAATTTCCATGCACGAATTTGAGATTTTACAGTCTCATGAGCGCGAGTTATGGATATTCATAACTATATATACATATATATGTATCTATAATATTATCAATGTAATCATAACCTTTTAATTAATATTCATTTCAAATTGAATTATCAGCATATAAGTTCTTTTAATATTCTTTTTTCCTTTCAAACATTATTGCATTTCATTTAAATTTGGTTGTCAGCACATTGTTGCTTTATTTTGAATTGTAAATTAAAACCATTTAGATTCAAGTGTGAGAAGCCTTCTGCATTTCCGTTCTCACACCTTATAATAAATGTATCTATACTTTGTTCTTATTGTCCAGGTTATGAATTAAAATCTCTGTGCATTTGATTGTTGGCTTTGAATCAATAAAGTTGTATTTTTTTTTAAAGCTTTGCTTGGTTGTTAACTTAATTCGCGCGCTCTAATTTAAAAAAAAAAAACAAATAAATTTAGTGGCACTGACAGCTCTGAAGAACTACGGCCTAGTGACTTACAACTCTCAACCAATCCTTTTGTGGGTGTTGTTAGGTCTACGGGATTGGAGGGGACCTACAATTTTACGTCGAATCCGAACGACTAAGGTGAGAAGCACTTTTCATGACAATGATACTCTTGGAGGATTTGTCACTTTCTCGTAAGGGGCAGTATTTTCAAACAATGTGTTCTATTTTTTTGCGATTGTTTAATCGTGCGCCTTACTCTTTACAAAAAAATGTAGCACTGAATTTTTTATCGAAATCTTTAATACAAAAAGGCTAGAGTTTATTGAATGTAAACGAGAATGAATGGAGTAGGAGGGGTTTGTCACTAGCCAGTTTAATGGTTCAATGATTGCAATATTCCAAATGACTTCATTATGATTTCAGGTGATTTCAAGCAGTATTTCAATTGATTTCAAAATTGTGTGATTGCATTGATTTCAAATAAATTTACTGATTTCAAATGATTGCAAATTATATCAAGTGATTTCATAGTGATTTCAATTCGTGATTTCATTATGGCATTTTTGATTTCATGATTGCAAGAAAACTTAAAGTGATTTGAAATATTTTTAATGATTGCAATAAATCATTTGAAATCGATAACCAACATTTTTTTTTAATTTTATCACTTGAAATAGTTATTGCATGTGATTTCAAATGATTACAAGTATAAGTGGGCAGGTGATTTCATTTGTGACAAACCCCTCGAAATAATCAAGCAAAAAACAAATCAAGCTTTCCCATAACAAAAAAGTTGCAAGAAAAAGAAGGAAGAGATAACCTAATTTATAAGAAGAGTATCAGTAGTTGGATGCAAATCAAGATTTTCAGGAACTACAAAGTCGCAAATTATATTTAAAATTGTCACTCAAGGAAGTAAAAATGCCGCCAAAGGAGAACATTTCTTCATCGAAGTTCATATAGACAATGTTCAAAGCCAACTTCATATTGATAACGACAAAATGTTTTAAAAATGGCAATAATTATTGCGAAGGACTTTTAAAATTTAAATGAATAGTTTTTCAGGCTTTACTTTCCATTTGACTTACCACCATGAAAAGCCAATCAGTACGATGCGATAAAAAAATAACTACAGAAAAGGGAAAGGGACTGGTCCTGACAGGATACTCTCTTTCTTTTGGAAAAAGATGGGAGGTGGGGGGTTAAGATGGCTCACGGTTCTCAACTTCAAACTTATAAGCGGTAATCAATACTTAACCAATGCAGTATAAAAGTTACCACCTGCCTTTCTCTATGTAAGAAGGGGACTGTGAGTGAGAATTGAGTGAGAATTGAACTGAGAGAATTGAACTGGCACCCTCTGGGTTAACAAGCAAGCAATCCATCGATTGTACCATCGCCATCCACCATGCATGCTGTGATGTTTTTGAAAATGCAATCGACCGATAACGTGCCCTAAGACACGAGGAGTTCCAAATTACTTGCGGATGATCATGATTAGGTATGTAAAAGCAAGTCAACAAAAGTTATCTGAATTTAATCAGTTTCATAAGATTGCCCCCGCGCTCTGACCCCAGAGTTTTACAAAAAAAAAGTATGACCGACCCATTTGTGCATTTGATTGTCAATACCCATGTTTTTTTGGAAAAACTATCCGTAGGGAAGTCGGATTTTCCATACAAAAATCTCACTGCGGATCACTACTGATAAAAGGAGAAGTCAAACCACACTAGATTTTCGACTTTCACTCGAATATCGATCAACATTTTTGTTATTGTTGGTACGAATGATAAATTCATGTATCTCGAAAGGGGTATGTTCGTAAAGTTGTAGTGGCTTTCAAAGTGTTATTTTGTTTTATGTTCGATTGACCACAAACATATCAAAATCTCGAAACAGATATGCTTGACAGATATGTTCAAATTCAACTTTGACATTTGCGGAATATTTAGTGCTAACTAGCTGTCATCAGCAAGTAATAAATTTAATGTTTGACACTTACTCTATTGACAGATTGAATTTTGAAGCCACATTTAAATCATTATTACGTTTTGGTTTAAAGTATATGCTTAATTTTTGGTTCCACTAAATATGAAACAAACAATAAAAAACTGTGTTCAAAAAACTCCAATGGAATTTAAAAAGAGTGTACCCTCAAGTGAATTCATAAGTGGAGTGAAATAAGGGCCGCGGAATTGAAGGCCCACAGGTCATTTTAATCCGCGGGTGTTATTTCAAAACAGTTGAGATTTGTAAGGGGGGCATGCTGCCCACCTGCAACTCCCCTATATGGCCACTATAGGATTTGAAGTGGTTGCGAGTTTGGGTGGGTGCAAGTACTGCGGGTCTTAATGCTTTTTTGTAGTGGGTCTTATTGCCACTTTGAAAAGGAATTAATGCCCGCGGGTGTTATTTCCTGTTATATTGGGAATTAAGTCCCACAGGCCTTATTTCCGCGGCCCTTTTTTCACTCCACCGAATTCATAAGGTATGTGCAAAACATATGTATCTATTCTACGAACAAACCCCATTTGCTCCTGTGTTCATTTTTGTTGCTGCAAAATAACAAAATTGCAATTACATCTGTAAGAATGCACATTTACCATGAATTATAACATAAATTACCTACGTTTTAAAATTAAACTATTTCGATTTGTTATTACCACATTTTCTTCTACATTTTCAGTGGTACCATGTTTCAAATACAAAAACGCGGCTGCCAGCCGATGCGGCTGCGGATGAGTTCTTTTTTTGGGAATTTCCCACTTCACTAAGTATAGATTGCCAAAAAAAAAACACGGGTATTATCCAGCAGTGACTATAGTTAACCATGTCATATCCATATGATCATAAAATTAAGTCGGTACTCGGTATTAAGTGGGGTGGAGACAAAAAGGAAGTGCCTACAGTGGGGATAACAAACAAAATGTAACACAAATTTTAATGAAGACTCATATAGTCTTAAATTTAAAAATAAACTCCAAGCCAAACTAAAAAAAAACCAAACAAAACCACAAATCGCTTGCTTCATCTTTGTTAAGCAAAATCATTTTCCACGCGCTGACAAAATTTGTATAACAAATCGTTATAACAAATTTATTCTGCTCTCAGTTATTAATTATTTCTTTTAATTTATTTTATTTTTTTTTTATTTTAGTTGAACCAAACTCATGAAAAAGCTGTAAAAAAAAATTTCCAAACTAAGTTTTGTAAAATAATCTTTTGGGGGCACCTGTCACCTTTCTGGGGCACACCAGTCGTCTTTTTCTCACTATCGTAATCGGCACTTTTGGATCGCGAACTCAAGGGCGACTTTGGCGATCCCATCGTCTCGTATCCACCACTAGCTCCATCATAGCTAGTCGAAGGGGAAAGGGAATCAGCTGTGAGATTGGTAGAGGACGCCGGTTTCGGATGCAGTTTATAAACTGGTTCACCGGACTCAAAGAAAGCATCGAAATTTCGTTCTCTGAGGTTTTCGCGGGTAAAGGTCGGATTCTCAACGTGCAAATGGAGATCTTCACGTAGTCTCGCCGACTCGTTTATTTCTCGTTGCTGTCGGCCTAAACGACCCAAGGAAATATTAAGCTTTGGACGGAGTTTACTTTTTGTCTGTGGGGACTTAGGTTTTGAAGACGGCGTTGCCGGACGACTGGCCGACAAGTCAGGGCTGGGCGGTTCCAAATATATACTGGGACTTCGTTCGCGGGATATTCCATAGTCTTCTTGGTAGGGATCGTCGAGAGGGGTTTCGGGTTCGTTTAGGCCATATGGTTGGACGGCTGTTGAACTGGATTCATTCGGATGGAATCGGCTGGATGAGGGACGGGTACGCGACGATTCATCATGTGTAGAGGTGTGCATGGATGGGTGTTGTGTGCTTCGCGGCGACGGTGGTGGTTTGTGGTGCGCCACAGAATTGGATTGCTTTGAAGAAGATGTCTGCTGCTGAGGTAAATTACTCGGGGACAAGGTTCTGTCGTAACTTAATACAAGGGGATCGTGGAGGCAGTCCAAGGTTGGTCGTGGTTTGATTCTTGGTAATGCTGGACCGTATGTCATTAAAATGAGTTCATCAGCTGGAAATATTACATACATTCCTGGCCTCCATGTGACATGGCGACTTTTGACTGCAGACTTATATTTTTCTTATATATATATATAGAAAAAGTATACGAATGTCAATTTCAACTTAAATATTTATAGATCTCGATTCGGTATATTAAAATAAAATATTCTTAAATGTCTTTTCGTGTCTTGCTTACATTAACTAAGTTTATAAATATTTACTATACGTAAATTAAACGAAAGTCATAAAGTAAACTTATTTGAATGTAAGAATTTGTTTTTTTTTGAAATTATAAATAACTTTTGTAAAAAAATTAAATAAATTTAACTACTATTTTGTCTTTTTTCTTTTAAGTTCTTACACGTACTTTATTGGAAAATATCACAATCTGGATTGATCACTTTTTGTGTCTTGAGGGTCAGAAACACGTTGACATTATGGCGAAATCTGTAAGAAAATAAAAAAAAAAATAATCATTGTATATAAAGTTTTAAGTTAAGTGTTATATATAAAAATTTATATAAAAAACAATCGTTTTTTTTTAAATTCAAAGCTTATTTTGTTAAAAAAAATGTTGGTCTCTGAAAAACGGTTATAAGGTAGTCAAAGAATTGATAAAGTTTTGGTAAGTGACTTCATACTGTTATAATTTAAATAAATATGCTAGGGTTGACAGGTGTTAAAAATTTTCAGTTATTTGATCACAATTTTTTGCTATCGAATTATTGACTTATTTTTAATCAACAGGTTTTTTCACGAAATAAGTATGCAATAAAAAGTATCAAGTACTTTTTTGTAGCGAATTATATAAGCTTCAATTTTTACGCTAACGCATTTATACCGAGTAGTTCATATAGTTTTGTAAGAAATTAACAAAAACTGCAGAATTTTGACACCATACAATTATTTTTAAGAAGATATTCAGGAAATGTAATGAAATAAAATGCACGATTGGGTCGCACGAACATGCTCTAGTAGCAAAGTGTGGGATTTTGAAAAAAATTCAATTAATAAATTATGTTCAAGGGGGAAAATATCAGAATATTGCGTAAACTTGAGATCAAGTTGTATGATAGCTATATCATTAAACGCTTGTTTTAAAAAAAACTTCTTGAGTTAAATGTTAATCTTATTTTAAAATGCATACCGAATTTAAAAAAAAATCGACTCAGCCGTTATTAAGTTATGATCAAATTTGTAAAAAACATTAACACCAAATCTCCGTTATGTGAATTTTTAGTCAAAAACCTGAAATGCAGTTATATTAAGACTACAACTAATAGATATAACGTACACCCATATTTTATCAAAATCGTTTAAGCCGTTTTCGAGAACATTTGAAAACCTAAAACCGTTATATGGCAGGTAGAGGTACACGTTATAACGGGGCTAAAACACAAATTCAAATTTGTCCTCTTAAAGGGAAATACCAAAAAGTGCTATACGCGAAGTTTGAAGTAAGTACGTCAAACTGTTCAGGCTGTAGCTCGGTGAACAGACAACCGCACATTACTCAAACCCGCATACATACCTACGCACATCCGACAGACAGACCGACAGACAGCATGTCGAAACCTACTTTTTTAAGAAACCTAGAATTTTGAGCCTGACTTATGCAGAATAAAACTTCTTGGTATGGTTGATTGATACTTAGCTCGATTGATCTGTAAATTCCCCTTGTCACTTATACTTTTACTTTTACATCTATTAGACAAATAGTGTTGTAAGAGTAAAGATGAGAAAATAAACAACTTTCTCATGGGAGGGTGATAGACGGAAAAGTTGGATACCATCGAAAATGTCCCTCTTAACAGTTTTGTCATTGAAGTTCCCAAGACTACTTTTGACGTCGTGATACCTATCCCAGATTCTTTACTAATTGTTCGACTCCTCTTGGGCTGCTAAAAATAGGAATTAATGGCCTTGTTTTGTTTGATTGGGGGACGCCAACATAAACCGAACATTCAGCTTCGGCTTCGGCTGTGGCGCGCTTTGGCCAAAAATGTCAGCTTCGGCAAAAAATTCGGCTTCGGCCAAATGAGGCCGAAGATTCCGTTAAAGACGAAGGTTGAATTTCCGTTGCAATAGGTATGCCGCCAAAAGGTGAATATTCGAATTCATAAGGCATTCCATCCTTCGAAAAATATCTCAAATCTCAAAAGGAACGCCGATATTTTTCATTACTGGGCTTGAAGTTCTTACATGCATGATTTACTGGGAAAAAGGAGCAACAAAATATTAACCTGCTTTTCACGCCAGTGTAGCAACCGGAAACTTTTCAGTGCTGCTGGACAGATTCATGCTGATAGGAGGTCAAATTTGCACGGAGAAAATGTGACAAACTTTTATTTCACGTTCTTTAATTCCTATTATTAAATAAACTTCACCATTTTTTTAGTTCTATTAGGTATAGAGCCCATTTCTTATCAGCTGAAGAGTGTAGAATGGATATAAATATAAATTTAGATATACCGAGTACCTGGAGACAACTATTGTATATACGATCTCATCATACAAGTGGACCTTAGATACAGGACAAAACATGAGGAAGAAGCTGCAGAATCTCTTGACTGCACGATTTATAATCGACTGGATTATTCTCTCAACAAAAAAAAAACTACTCTAAAGATGAAAATAGTATAGACACAATTTAAATGATGTTTCGCCTTCGAGGAGGATTTTTACAACTCAATTACATGCCACATAGAAGTGATTTGCCGCAGACTTATGCGATTTATGCCACCAGAAGGGACGGGAAGATGTCATTCATTTCTTGAGATGCGCTGTCCAGTTTTGCGGGAAATATAAGAAGAAACGTTTTTGGAAATGATGACGTAACAGATGAATATTGTTTAATTTCATAAATCAAATGAACGTGGAAAAATTGGATGAGTTCTTTAAAATTGCAATTAAATATAGGATCAGAATTAAAAATTGTGATTTTTGAACTTTGTCAATAATATATAATTAAATTAAAACTTAAAATGTTATTTTATTAAATTAATATAGAGTATAAATTAAATTGTCAATCGGGCAGACGGCAATGCCAAATCATGCTCAACAGATGTATCATATAAACATTGTATTTATGCCCAGTTTCACCAAAATACACCTAAAAGCATTTAAGTTAACGGAGTTATAAAATTTATTGGCATTTTAACATAAAATGGTTTGCACCAACATTAGGAGGTGAATTTTAAAAAATGAGGAATCTTGATGCCAACCCCGGATTTTTATTCACCATACATGGGTCTCTTTCATTAGAGCAAACGAGAGGAGAGCATATTAATCAACAAATTTCAACGTTCTCTTTGTCTTCCATTTTTAAGACGCCTTTAAAGTTTATTTGGAACAAAATGGGACTTTAGTTTATTGGCTCTTTTAAAACTGAAAGTGGTTGATGAAATTGAAAAACGCCATTTTAATATTTAACAACCTAATAAATATATAAAAGTGTTTGGAGAAACTGGCCATTAATCTCTTAAAATATAAGCCAATAAAAAATCTATCTATAATCTAATATAAAATCTACACTGAGTTACAAAAAAAGTGGCGCACCTTGAAATTTTGCAACATTTTGAAGTAACTTAAACAAATAAACGTTTTTCTGGTACAGTTTTGTCTATTAACATAAAAGTAAGTCATTCATGTAATAAAAAACGAAAAAATAGGAAGAACTTAGAAATAAACCATAAATTAAGAAAAATGGGCATAAACTTCAATTTTACATTTTTTACATTTTTTTTTTTTTTTTTAAACTAGTCCTTGTTTCTTCAATAGTGGGTATTGCCTCCACGAACATCTAATAAAGCTTTAATTCGCCTGGGCATACCTTGGATAAGGTTGTCAAAATGATAACAACACATCAAAAAGTATGACTGCGCCACTTTTTTGTAACTGAGTGTATTTAAAAACATTCTTGGAGAGGAAGAAAACGGTATAAGCCAACCATCAGTCACTTACGCTTACAGCTTATTGAATGGGCTGTCGTAAGTTTTCTAACTTATGACATGTAAACATTTTATATTGTAAATTCAGTTATACACCCCTATTACGATTGTCAATTATATACAAATTGACAATTGCTTAAATTTATCAATAAGTTGAAAGTTTGGTATTGTGTACCATGATTGATAAAAGTTTCGATCATTGTGAATAATATTGGCCGTTGTGAATTGATCACAATTTATTTGACATTTTCCATCATGAAGGGAAATGTCAAAGAAAAATACATCTTTTTGCGAACCTGTCAAACCAAACAAATTTTACTTTGAGGAATATAAAAAAAAGTATTTACCCATTATGAAGCTTTAGGTGTGAAAGAGTCGAATATACAAAATTATGACAATATAGCCTTCTGTTAGAAAGCCCTACATTAATTACCTATTTACTGCAAGAGAAAACAAAAATAAATACATATTTAAAATCATGTTTGCTTGTTAACTAATTTTTTTTTTTGTTGCGCGAAATTTTTACTTGCTTTAGTAGGTACCTTATCGCAAGAAAAAAATTGTATTTTTGTGAGTCTTGTGGAAATATTTCTTCATCAACTAAATTTTTTTGATTGAAAGAAAACTTGACCGATACCAATAAAGTTGATGCCAATTGACACTCACAATACCGATTTTTCCATTCACAATGGAGTATTGATGAAAATTAAAAATTTATCGACTGTTCGTTGTTAATTGACAATCACAATACCATTTTAAAGATTTAGTTGATAAATAGCAATTACCAATCTATAATTGACAAACGTAATAGGGGCCAAAGTGTAAACGTTGTTATAAGTACGTAAACAGGCTTTCTGTCGGATTCTATATAAAAATAATATAATATTGTTAGGTTTTATCTATAGGTTCGTTTTATTAAATAAAACTTATTTCTTTAAATAAAACTCACTTTATTTGTTTTCACTTATAAATCAAACACTTGATATTTCCTTTTACTTTATTTAATTTAAATTCACGTTTTATCACTTTCAAATTACCTACTTAAACACAACCGATTCAAAATTCAAACTGACTCTGATTTACTGAAACTTAAAATAAATCGTCTTAAATAAACATATTTCTATCAAGTTTTTGTTGAATTGTTGCTGTATCTTTCATTTAGTTATATATATATATGTACTGTACCTATACGTGAAGAAAAAAAAGAGTTTTCGCATTTACACTTTTGAGACGTCTGACAACCCTTTGGCTGAAAATAAATCGCCTTGGACTGACATTTTCATAATAAGGAGAATATTCCTGATTTTAAAGTTTATCATTTACTTATTTAATTCCGCTGTACGTAAATTAAGGAAAAAAGTTATTTTGTTAATATACTTTAGAGGCGTCTGGCAACTCTTAAGCTGAAAATACATTGTCTGTGACTGAATTATTTGATATCAGTGCACAATTAGGTGCTATATATTAATTTTAATAATACCTACATGCCAAACATTTGCTGTAGGGTGTTGGTTTAACAGTATAAATTGGCCTTTATAGTCTATATAGGTACAGTTGTTGCTTTTAAAGGCAATTTATAACCTACAACTCAAAATTTAATTACACTCTTATCTATCATAAACAGTTAATTAACTAGGCTGAAAAAAATATGATACCAACAAAGTTCCTACCAGCAAAATGTTCATCATTTAATTGGCTTATTTAAATTTAAAAAAAAAGGCAAAAAACGAAACATATCTAATATTATCAACTCAATTAACTAAGAATAAACAAATATGTAAATTTAGGGGCACGTGCTGTTTGCCAACCACATTTATATGTGTGGCAATGACACGGGTTAGGTAAAGGTTTTTCTATAGGTATGTGATTTCCCGAGATTTCAAAAGAACTGATTGACAAGGGTTATGAATCTCAAATTCAATTTTATAAAAGATTTTAAGTACTTTATATACACACACATTAATCTAACTTGAAAGGTGTGTGTTTTTTTTAAAGCATATTTTATTGAAGCCATCATAAAAATAAATCACCCGCAAAATTGCCACCCTTAATATGAACTAATACAAAAAAAAGGAAATGGCGGAGGTAAGAATAGATAATGACGGTGTCGAACATTGAAATGCACTTAAGGACTTTTATGTCAAACGATAAGGAAACATACTTTTGAAGAATAATTAATAATGGAATAAGCCACCATAAGCATAAAAATAATGTTATGATGAGCACCTGTGTAGTGTGTATAGTTCAAGGTGTGTTGGTATGTGTCTAATAAAAGCCACCCCTATAATTTACCATCAACGTGTTTTCTTTTGCAAGTAAGTTAATTATTATGCTCTGTTGTCCTGTATAACGGTATCAAGCTTGTTACTCACAATGACAGGAGAGATTATGCTGCATTAAGTAATTATTCAATATTATGTCAGTGGATTTTCAACAGAACTGCCGCTCCTTAGGAGATTATAATCCATCAACAATAAAGTATTGCAATTAACAATTAAGCACCCTTATATGTGATGTGATGAACATTTAAGGAAATAGAACACAAAAGATGTGTCGAGTTTTAATGACAAATTGGTTATGAAATGTCGTGTCAATAAAATGAAATGAGGCGAAGGTATTTTCGTTTATCACGTTATCCCAAAATTAATAATTTTCAAAAAAATATAAGTAAGTATAACTAATTAAGAAGTATTATCATCATGAAGCGAGAAATTAATTCAATTATGTGACAGTATTCTATGATAGTTAAATTGTTAATTTGTTGTGTGAAAAAAAAACTTAAAAATATTTGAGAAATGTGCTGAAAACCACGCCTACTCATCTATTTAAAAACAATTTCAAAAATTCATTAGATTTTTGAACTTTGGATGTACCTATTCTATATTTTAAAAGAGCCATATTACTTAGTAGGTAGTTTAAAACTTAAATCCAGATGCAAATTATTCTTTGTTTTTGTTTATTTCCATATAAAATCCATTTTTAATTGTTGCTTCTTTACCTTTAGATATCTCTGGTATGTTTTATTTTCTCTGAACAAACAATATTAAAACTAGCTAAAGAAATGAGAACCTAAAGTGAATAATTAATTTTTGGATTTAATTTTACATCTGGATTTAACGAGTGAATAATATGGCCGCAATTATACCCCATCGTGGATTAAAAAAAAAAAGAAAAATGCGCCATCTTTGAAAATTTAATTCTCTTTATATAGTTTTTTGGATTAGACTCATTTTACAGTAGATGACGGATATAAGAAAGTTAAAAAATCCAAAGAATTTCTTATATCCATGCTTTCTTATGAATGATTATTTATATAAGAAAGAAAATTTATTACATGAATAAAATTTTTATAAGAAAGAAAATTTCTTATATAAAAATTCTCGATGAAAAATATGCTTTTTCTTTTTACAAAATTTTTAATGTGATTCAGAAATTTTGTGCAAGCTTGACGGAGCGTCATTTTTAATTGCTCAATATGGCAAGTATTAATTTCGTGTAAAAAAAGAGGAGGTTTTAATCAAATCATTACGATGATAGAGAAGTCCAAAAAAGTAGGTTTCGTCATGCCGTCCGTCGGTCTGTCTCTGCGTATACATAGGTATGTGCGGATGTGCGGTTGTCTGTGACCTGATCTACAGCCTGAACGGTTAGTCCGATTTTCTTCGAACTTCGTGTGTATAGTATTTTTTGATGATTCCCTAGAAAAGAAATTCGATCTTTTGTTTTAGCCCCCATATAACAGTTTTAGTTTTTCGAAAACGTCTCTTAAGATTATGATTAAACTTGGTGTACGTAGTAATATTTTTAATAGTCCTAATATAACTGCATTTCAGGTTTTTGGCTAAATATGCACATAACGAAGATTTGCGTTTTTCACAAATTTGTATATAAATTGATAGCGACTGAACTGATTTGATTCAAATTTGGTACTGTATTTAACCTAAACATTCAACACAATATGGCATTTAAAGTTTTTGCCTAAACAGGCATTTAATGATAGCTACTATACAACTTTATATAATATTTACAGCCCGATTCTCCCCAACATCAGTGATAGCTCACAAGTCATAACCAGAGGTGAAATTGATTTTGCTACTTTTTCGGATTCTCCCCCGTAGTCACAACTTGTAAGATCGAAATTGTGATCTGCTACAGAGCAGGTCACAGCACTCGAATTTCAATTGTTTTTTTTTTTTGCTTTTTTTTGTGAGTTGAAACGAAAGGAATTCTTTATTATTTATTTTTAATTTGATGATGCATTGGGTTATGCAACTTTTTGTTATCAAATCAAAAAAAACTTTTTGGAATTGTTGAACTTTTCTTTATTAATTCCTAAATGATCATATTTTTTTATTGGTAAATTCTTTCTTCGACTATCCATGTTTTTTTCTCCAAAAAAGCTAGTTTTGAATTACCACACATATTTTTCACTGATATTAGTTCGGATACGTTGTTTAGTTCTTAAACATTTGTAAATTTGATTGAATTATTTACTTTTCACATAAATTTTCCACAGAAAAATTAAAAACTTTATCGTGTTCTGTCACAATCAGCTGTTCCAAGTCGAAGGAAAAAAACTCACCATAACGCGGTGAGTTTACCTTTGATTTTTCTTGTGAGGGTTGGGGCAGAATTCAATAAATATTATCGAGTCATAACAATCTTCGCAATAAATTGTCACAAGGGCTTATGACTTATGACTCCTCACAAATGGGAGAATTAGGCCATTATTCCTTCATTCAACATTATTCAGTAAACAAAATTTTCTTAACCCTTATTTTGCTACAAGAGCAAGTTCGTGCTACCCAGTCGTTCAATTTATTTTTCTTTTATCATTTATCAATATTCATCTACTGTACTCCGAAAGTTTCTAACTTTTTTTGGTATGATACCGCGAGGTTAAGTAGTGCCGTTGCTTTTTTTCGAATTTATAAAAACATTTTTCTGCATTTAGTTGGAAAAGAACACCACACAGTTTTATGTGGAATACAATATCTCACTGAGAGTGAGAACCAACACCACATTCACAAATGGAGCAGATTTAGACAAAAAGTGGAATAAATTCTCATGTGGAGCACTTGCCCGTGGAGTACTTTCCCTGCACCCTAACAAACATATTAATAAATTAAGTAAATCGTTGGTGACATAATTTTCATTTCGGGAATGAAAGCACATAATCCTTTTATACTTGTTTTATTTATGTTTAAGTTTAATTTTAAGTTTACACTTTAGGGTTACATGTTTCAATCGATCGATAGGTAGACAGTTTTTATTAATAACCAATAAAGGAGTTGACGCTGAAAACCAGGTACAAATTTTATGAAATGTATCAACAATGATACATGGGGACAGTGAAATCGTCTTGTATGTAGATGTATCAACTAGTTACAAATTGTATGATGTGTATTAAAAATGATACATTTGACAGTGAACGTGTTAAAGTTGCCAAAAGCGCAAGTAGTTCAACTTTTAAAACTCGATTAGGGGTATAACGAAATTTTATATATTATATATTCATTCTTTTGTTGTTATTGTTCTTCTTCGACAATATTATGTTAACATATGAAATGAGATCACAACTATCGCACTTTACATTACTCTTTCACCTAAAGACCTGCTTGTGGGGTGCGCCGGGAGGACTTCAGAAAACGTCCGTCGGGTAGCCTACGGATTGTTCCATGTTTGAGTTCAATTAAGTGCTGGTTTAATTGCATTTGTTTTCTCGTTTCAGAAAAAATCGCCTCAAAGTTCGTTATTTACTGATTTTACTTCAATACCGATAGTAAATTTATTAAAACAGAAAGTTAGTTTAAAAGGACTGTGCTATAAAAAATTCTGTTAAAAGTCATTCAGTTTGAAATTTCGATTTTCATTTTATTCGAATTCTGCAGCTCCCAATGTGATGTACATACACTCCGTGTCACTTGATTAAGGACATGCAGTTTTCTATTTTCATTTTGCGATATTTTTCAAACCCCTTGGTATTTTAGAAAAAAACAAATGCACAAATTCGAGCTTACCGGGAAGAAGGGAAATCCATCCGTTTTATAGCCAAGAAGATTAAAAGAAGCAAGTGTGTTGTAAACAATTATCTTAAGGACTCGGAAAGGTATGGAAAGAACCGCAAAGGAAGAATCAGAAGATCACTAACATGTAAAGAAAGGCAGGCGATTCTGAGAACAGCATCAAATTCAAGGCTCTCCGAAAGTAAAATCAAGAAAGAAACTGGAGTTAAAGCTAGTAGATCGACTGTTTTTCGGGCGATACAGAAGGACGACCATAGTCGCCATAAAAAAAATTAAAAGGAAACCACCATTGAATGCGGCACGGAAAAGCCAACAGCTTGAATTTGCACCAAGTCATATCAGTTGGAATCGAGAGTGGCATACCGTAGTCTTTTCTTATGAAAAAAAATTCAATTTGGACGGACTTGATGGATGCAGCTTTCATTTTCATGATTTGAGAAAAGAAGAAATGCATCTCCAAAGGCGGCACAGCAAAGGAGGTGGGATAATGTTATGGAGAGCAATATAAGCTATTACGGAACATGTAGAGCTGGATTTCCAAAGCACCAAAATGACCGCAATAACTTACAAATCGATACTTGAGAGAGCTTTTCCGCAGTTTTCTGAAATCTTTGTTGGACATCGATGGACTTTCCAACAAGACAATGCACCGATACATACCGCACGGACATCAAAAGCCTGGATTCAGAACCAAAATGTAAACCTACTTGCATGCCCACCATATTCAACCGACCAGAACATCATGGAAAACGTGTGGGGTTGGCTTTCAAGAAAAGTCTACGAAGGAGGAAGGCAGTATGATGAAACAGAAGAGATAATTGAAGTCATAAAACAAGCCTGGTTCGAAATTTCGCTTGGTTATTTGACAAAACTCTATGAATCTCTACAGGCTACTTGAAGTGATTCAGCGATCAGGAGGTAGTACCCATTACTAAAAACTGTTGCAATTCTTGGAATAAAACTAACATTTATTTATACAAACATAAATTTTACTGTTTAATTGTTTTTTAAGCTTGAAACAGGTAAATTTGTCTACTGTACTTAATCAAGTGAAACAAAAAAAGCAGTTACATTTTATGACCGTTTTGAAAAAAGCATCACAAAAGTTGCAATTATCATAATAATCCTTATTTTTTTTACAATATAAACCTAATATATCCTTCATTCATTGTTCATTTGGTTTTTCCCAAAATACCGAGGGGTTCGAAAAATATCGCAAAATGAAAATAGAAAACTGCCTGTCCTTAATCAAGTGACACGGAGTGTATGTTTATGTAGCTATCATAAAATACACTGTTTACCCTAATGCAGCAGTCAATAAATCAAGCACGCAAAACATTGTCACACAATGACAACAACTATAATACCATTCTTATCCGATTTATCTTCCCAATTTGTAATGCATGTTTGTACACGACATTATCTGCATTCGAACCCATAAAACAGTTTTTCCATCAGCTACTTTGTATCGTTGCCAAGAAATAAGATTGAAAATGTAGTTCAACTGCGAAAATACAATAAAACAAGAAATTCAATTCCAAAAGAAGGGTGAATGCTTTGGAATTTGCTATTTTCTGAATGAATAATTTTTATTTTTTATTAAATCCTTACCCCAAGATACATTTTTCACATAACCCTTGCTGTAAATCATATTTCAGCAATATCTATAGTGGTCCTACATAATTTATTTTAAGATATTATAATAGATTTCCCTTTTACACAATGTCACGAACGACATAGACGCACGTCTTAAGAAGGTCAGTGTTCAATATTTCTGCGTCACAATATTCTTTTTATGCAATTTACTTCTCTGATGGTATTCCTCTCCCGCCATTCATCTTTCCTAAAACACTTTGTATCTGAATCTTTATGATTATCAAAAATATATTTGACATAGATGTTTTGTATATTTTTATAACATTGAAAGCCCACATCGATGTGCCACCGATTTATTATGTCACCAGAGGTGTTTGTCATTGTATAAAAATATCAATTTTAATTTTGTGTATAAAAATCGGGAAAAGTGAACAAACACTCAGCTAGTTTCAGCCTTGCCCCGCTACCATTTTGTTTAATTTTTTTTTTTTTTGTTGAATCAAAATCATTAAATCAAATTAATTATTTGTGCAAAAGCTTAAAGTCTGAAGGGTAAGGCCGGGCTGATGACTCGCCCCAATAATCATGCACCATGCGCTACTCTTGATGTTGTTGTTTCTATTTACATCCACAACCAAAAACGATGCTCACAATCTGATGAAGAGCATTGTCAAGGTATCAAGACCAAGAGTGAAACAAAAATAAAATTAAATTTAATCTGAAAATAAATAAAAACATTGGTGAATTTAAATATTATGTTGTTGTGATGCTGCTGCATCAGCGAGTGACAACATTCTTCCTCATTGTGCAGTCGGGTTGCCAAATAAATTTTTGGGCGTATTTTCAATAGCTGATGTTAGAAGAATGAAAACATTGCTATAGAAATGACCTAGAGATGCTTTTGTTTTCATCATTAATTTAACAAATTGTAATTTGTAATTATTGCAACGCAATAATATTTTATTATGAAAAATTGTGTTTCACTTTCGTTTAATAAATTTTCTTTGAATAATTTTGCTCAGCTAGGTCGTATTCCACAATAACTTTGGCACAAAGAGAATTTCAGCTCATATATGTACATACATATTTTCGGGAATTATCCATAACTTATGATACTGATGATCAAATACTAAGGAGTCCACCCGCTAACCCGCCAAGAAAGAGATGAGGTGAAATAAATGATTCAGTGCCGGAAGGCCTCGTATCATGATTTTACCGTTGCTATACTGTCTGTCGTTGATATTTTCGTCGTGAAGCCATATTCTGGGTTCTTCCTACTTCTGATTTATCTTTATCTCTTTTGCTGTCTTAAACATTTTCATCTTATATAAAGTGCAAGAATGAAAGATTTTAACTTATGATAGTTTCATATTTCAGCAAAGAATAACTGATCGCGTAAAGTTAAAACGATTGAACGATCGACGTTTTGCAAGTCGTGTCTCTATCATGATAGAGCGAACTATTTACATTAAAAGTGTATTTTAAAATTTCGTCAAAGATGTATTTTAGTATATCCCCTCTGATCCATAACGGAATAACGGTTCTTGTGTTGTGGTGGCATTTTACGACACAAATCAGATCTGGATCATATCAGAGGGAATAATACATCATTATGTATCGAATCTTTTATTTTAGTTCAAAACCGGCACGTGGAGGGCAATTTGATTACATGCCGAATGTTCAAAAACAGTTTTTGGGACTACGGAAAAAAAATTACACCGAAGTTCATAGACAGAAAAACAAAATGTGTACCTAAACAAAAATTATAAAAAATTCTGACAAAAGTCAATTTTTTGAAAATAAAAGGTGCGGATCGCGCGAACTTGCTTTCGACTAATCCTTTAAGGACCAGTTTTTGAATGGTCAGTTAAACAATCAGTTAGTACTTATTCCTCAGTTAGTGAAAAAAGTGGTTTTTCGACAGTCAGTTAGCTCTTATTCTTAGGAATAAATATCTTAACTGTGGAATAAAGTTATTTGTTCTTTTCAAAGCCTGTTAAGGAGTTATTCCTAAGAATAAATTGTTTGCCTGTCAAAAAAGTACCGCAACAGCTTTAAATAACTGACACCTGTGGCGCTTTAAGTTTGACCTCTCCCATAGAATATCAAACATGGTTGTCATTGAATAATTTGTTTTGTTTTGGACTGGGAGTGAGCAAATATTTATTATTTGTGTATTATATTATAATTATAGTTTTGTTTTTAATTTCAGAATTTCAATGTTTGAAAATTGCAATGAAGAAGAAACTTCTTGGGTTTATCTCACAAAAACAAAAGACAACAATTTAGATACCTACATAACTGGAGTGGGTTGCACGAAATCACAGACAGTCAATTATAGCACTGATTTTATCAATATATAATATTATATTTGTTTCGTCAACAAATTTTTAATGTTGTGGCCTTGTGGCAGCCTTAAGAGTGTATTTTTTGAAATAAATAAATAAGAACAAACTGAATGAAAAAATTGATATCCGATTTGTTTCTGAAACCTGAAAGTAAACAAATAAGTGTATGTCTATTCCACTCCATCACATAGCCCTATAGACAGTTAAGAAATTTTCTCACTCTAACACTATGAAGTTAGATGTAGTTTATTTTGTTATTCTGTGGAATAGATAACTGACTCTTTTTTATTGCTTGAAAAATCCACCAATGTTATCAGACTGTTAAAGAGTCAGATAAATTTATTCTTCTCATAGCTAACTGACTGTTTAGCTTCCGAATGAAAAATTGGCCCTAAATGGTTTCGCTGTCGATAGCCCTCCTAAATTTCACACGTAGAAATAGAGCAGAGCAGGTATATGATAAGCTCATTTATCTGCGACCTGATCATAATAGTCTAATATGAAAGACGGTATTCCAAAAGCCGGTTTACATGAGTAAACAGCATTTGCAAACAAAACTGTCGACTTTTCATTCTTGGTATTTGCGCCGAATCTCGCAAAGCCACTTTCAATGGTGAAAACGAAACGAAAAATTCTTAGGCTTTCTAAAGCGTTATATGAGAATTGTTTTACCTATGTTTATGCTTGATATGACTATTATTTGTACATAACCTATTTTAGATTCAATTCAGTAAAGAGTTAAGCCCCCGTGTAGAAAAGTTCATTGTCTTTCCTTATTTTATCGATGCTTTTATAATGAGTGTTGCATTCCTCTTCTGAAACAATTCAATAGTATTATTCGCATTGCAACAAATGCTCATCATTTTACCTTAAAACATAACTTGGCACTTAGTAAGTACCTATTAGCCACCCAACACAAATGTGAAATGCTTTAATAAGATTGTTTTTCACCTCCCGTTGTGATACTAATTACATTCAAAAGTAATATGAATTACATAAACTTCGCTTATGGAAGTGTATTTGTAATAAGTCGTGCAATGAAGATTTTTTTCAATCGATATAAAAAGGTATATCTAAAGAAATTCAATTTAACGAGTCGTTTGACTGTAAAGTATACATAAGCACAAATAAAAGGTATCACAAACTGCTTTATAATCACATTTATAATTCACCCTTATACAATTTATATCGACACAATCGATCGTTATCGATGCCCTTACAATGCGCTTTCATATATTCAACTTAATCTCATGAGCAAGCGAAATGCAATAAATGCTTTCTGTTTGCTAATTGGCATCAAGTACTTAACCTCAAAATTGGATTTTAAAAAGGAATTAATGATAAAAGGAGAAAAAGGATTTTAAAAAGTCTGATGTTATTTAATGTTTATTACCAGTTAGTTTATGTCACGTCAGGGCTTTGTTCTTCAATAACAATAAAAATAAAACAATGAAGGTGTACCTGTACCCAATTTGTACTTTTAAGTTGAACAAGTGTTTCTCTTTTTTTTTAATAAAAACAGATTTATGTATGACACATTGTATATTTCATTTGAAATTACTATTCATTATTGTTGCCATGGCTTCGTGTGACAAACAAAACACAACATTTTAGAAACTTTTACAATTACCAACTTATTGTCGGCGTTATTTCAAGGAAAATCTTATTTTAATTTCCCCGAAGTACCTACGTGTTGCAGATGGAGCTTCACCCATAGAAACTTGGAAAATAAATAATTGGAATTCCAACTTGGCACTTAATTCATTAAAATAAAATGCAATTTAATATTTATTTATTTTACCACGTTAAAACTAGTTTTTACTTAGTCAATAGGGAAGGTCAAAAAATAAAAGAAACGACTGGGTCACACAAACTTGCTCTTGTGGAAAGTTACCCAAGAGTTTCACTGAAAAAAAATATTACATACTTATTTAACTATGTGTCTGTAAGGCACACTGCCTTTTAAATGCAACAGGAGTTGCACGACACTATAGTTAGAAGGAGTAGAATGATAGGAAAGAATTGTTTTGGTAAAATGGATAGTTGATTTTTATTTTTCATTGCATACCTCATAGGCGACTTCCAGGGAGGTATGCTGAAAAGAAATAAAGTTATCGACTGGGTCGCACTAATTTGATGTTGTGGTGCACGACTGTGTTGCACGTACTTGTACTTGTGGCAAGTTGCCTCGAAAATTAAATTAAATTTAATTTTTTTTTTATTTTTAATATAAAGGAAAAAAAAAATCATAAATTTTTCACAAAAGTGTTAAAATTTCTTTTTACAAAGATTCAAGCCAAAATCAAAGTATCTTAAGATGTTGGTGACCTTTTTTGTTACAATATGTAAGCTGTTGTTGAATGGGCTTTAGGTCAAATGAAACAGTGACAAACAAAATATTTGTTTCATTTGACCTAAAGCCCATTCAACAATAGCTTACAAAATCAAGGTATGCAGATAATTTTGTTGCCTAGATATAAGTTTACAAAAAAAGTAATTCCAAAATCTTTAGAGCGGTTTTTAAATAAATAAAAAGTTTTTTTACAAATTTGAAGAATGCCATTTTTAAGTGCTTATTGTTTGCATTTTATTCACAAAAAAAAAATTCAATATTGAAAATAAATTAAAAAATTAATTAAAACTAAAATTAAGCTCTTTTGCAAAAGATTTGAAGTATGTTCAAATCGATTAACCCGTTCATGAGATAGCTCAAGAAAAAAATTACGGTTTTATGGGAGGTACCGTTAATAGGCTTGTCAAATTTGTTTTCCGATTTAACAAAAGGAAATCTTACAGAGAGGAACAGTTGGTCAAACAATCAAGGTAGCGGAGCACGAATTTGAAGTGGTGCAATCCTTTAAATACCTTGGGTCAATAGTAGCAGCCGATAACAATATAGAAGAAGAAATACGCGGGCGGCTTCTCAAATCCAACAGAGCCTACTACAGTCTGTCAACGCTCTTCAAATCCAGAAATCTCACCATAACTTCAAAACTACTGCTGTACAGGACCATGGTCCTGCCAGTACTCACATATGGATCTGAGACTTGGGTGCTTAGCAAAAGGCACTCTGACCTCTTAGCCGCGTTCGAGAGAAAAGTCTTAAGGAGAATTCTTGGCCCCATATGTGAGGAAGGACGATTCCGGAGACGGTACAATCATGAATTGTACGCAATCTACCTTGAAGCAGATATAGTGACAAAAATTAGGCTCGGTAGACTTCGGTGGGCAGGGCACCTAGCTCGCATGAGCGAAGAGGAACCTGCTCGGAAAGTTCTTTGTGGTACATTCTATGGCAGACGACAGCGTGGTAGACCATGCTTGCGCTGGAGAGATGGCGTAGACCAGGACGCCCGGAGCCTTGGGGTGCGCAACTGGATGGCGTCGGCTCGAGACCGGGATAGGTGGAGAGACTTGTTGAAGGAGGCCAGGACCGGACCCCGGTTGTCGAGCCGATGATGATGATGATGAAAACCTTTATATGGCAGGTAGCGTTATTTTTTGAACTAAAAAAAATTTCAATTTCTTCTCTGAGGCGAATGGTCTACAAACCCTACATACCAAATTTAAAGTAAATCAGTTAAGCCGTTTAGGCTGTAGGTGCTGATACATACAGACTGCCATACAGACAGACAGACAGACAGACAGACATCGCTATTATCGTAATGTCATGTTTGATTGTTATCTCAAAAAATTTTTTTTTTACAAAAATTTATATCGACTAAACCGATTTCATTCAAACTCGGCATTTACAACTTGAACTCACGTTGAGACCTTTGTAATGATATTTTTTGCTTCTCACCATAATTTAATAAATAAATATTTTTGTAGTTTCATGTTTGCTATTCAAGAGCAAGTCCGTGCAAGCAAGTACTTCATTTTTTTTTTTTTTTTTTTGTATAAAATATTTATTTTGTAAATCTTCAAATTATGCATTTTCTTCGTTTCCCACAATTTTAGGAGATTTGACAAGTTCCTTTTACGGATAGTGGAATCGGAGGTATTTTTCCTTTAACCACAGTTTAGTCGGCATTTATAGTTGTCGACGTGTTATATTCTAAGCGGTTTATAATTCCCCTTTGAATGCTACCTAAGCGCTTTTCCCGAAAAAAAAAATTGTATGTATATATTGTTATACATATATATATAAAATTGTATATAGATGTATATGGTTTCAGTTTCTTCTTCTAAATTAAGCCAACAGTTACAAAAACTAAGCTCAAATGTTTAAAAAAACTGTTCTCTTACATTTTTCTGAAAAAATTCTGGCAAACAAGAGATAATCAAATCAAAACTTTTAATTACTTCTTTTTTTTTAAGAAAAACACATTTTCAAGATAACCCTATTGTGTTCGTAGAGAGTGAACTCTGCTTCTAATTATACTCTTCTGATGAACTAAAAACTATATGGGACTCTCATATATGTACCTTTATAAATGGTCAAACTGCCTGGAGCGTGCGATTGGTAAAGATAAAAACAATATCGTAATTTTCCTCTTCTGAAAAAGTCGAGATTGTTTTCAATTTAAACTATAAAACCACATTCTACCTTGAAAATCATTCCATAAAATTTTATTTTAATTTGAATTCATTTACATTTACGTTCCAAGAAGACTTAGATTTAATTTACAAAATGTTGATTCAGTTGAACTTATTCTTGATTTTGCAAGAAAAATATAACCACCTGCAGGACTTTTAAGGTTTTTTTCCAAAAAAAATTTAATAAATACTCACTATACCTACATAGAATGAAGAGGGTAATTGAAAATAGGGGGTCTTGTAAGGCAAGACATTAGTTTCATTAAGAACCTTTATTATGTTTCTCTTGTTCTAAAACTGCTGCAAATTATAACCCGTCAGGATTTATGTCGCTCTTTTTTAATATTCTTGAAATGAACCTATGTTTCATAATTTCAAAACCATTAAACAAAATAAAATGAAAAAATAACGCTCACGTGTATGAATTTTACGTTTTAAGAAAAACAATACATTATGGAAATGAAAAAGGATGAAAACATTACGTTTCTTTCTTTGCAATTTTCTTGAACGTGGAAACGTGGGTAAATATTTAATTTCTTAAGAAAAAGCGGTTGGTCAGAGAAGATACCATTTGGAAAAGAATTAGAAAACAAAGGATCAAGCTAAATAAATCACGATTCATATCTCCAAATATATCACCGATGATGTAAAGCATAATCATTTAAGGACAAATGTCCTCATCCGAACCTATAAGAAGAACGGTGATACTAACTCAACTGCGATAGTTACTGATAACACACACTGAATGACTGTTTGCAAAATATATTAGGGTTTAGGGTTATCACAATACCAGTGCGGTATCGTTTCGCGTTTCGGGTTAACTAAATACAAAAGGAATAATAAAACGATTTCTGAGTAAAAAAAAAAGTGTATATGCCCATGAAATCAACAGTCGAAAATGGGGTGCTCCAAGGAAGTGTATTGAGTCCTTTATCTCTTTATTACAGCCCAATATTATTTGATTGAAGAAAAGGTGTCAGAGTAATCGAAAGTAAATCACTGTCTTTTCTGTTAATACATATCCAACGAAACGACTCAACTGATATTGTCACATGCAAGGAGAAAAATGATCGATTAATATACAACCTTCAAAATAACTCGGTCAAAATTACACGAGTAAACTCGATTGAAAAAAATTGAGGCTGAACATTAAAGGATACTTTCAACCTTAATTTTTTTTAACCCCCCAAAAAGGCACTCGATTATAATTTTTTTAATTAAGTTTACTCGTGGAATTTTGACCGCGTTATTGTGCAGGTTGTATATTAACCTTGTCTGCGTTGTTTTTTAACGATAATTTTTCTGCGTGTACGAATGTGAGATCAGAGTTAATTAGAATACAAGAGAAAGGCCACAAATATAAATTACATAATAGCGAAAATTGAAGAGTCATGGAATCCATCGATGATAATCTGAATCGTTTGCTTTTCATCGATTTCAGCACGTGATGCGAGCTCTCGCATTTTCAAAATATAGGCCATAATTGAAGTTCTAGTGGAATCAAATGAGGTCTTTCGCATCTTGTCAATAATTTTGGAAATTGTATAGCTGTGTCCGAAATTGGATAGGAAATTGCTTCGGAAATTTTTATACATACATACGTAGTTAATGTATCAATTTGTAAAAAAATTCAGCGGCGGAATCAGGCTTCATCAATCTGCGAATGGACTTCAAGTGGAATACATAATTACCTTGAACAGAATCGCAAGGCCGTTTAAAAGTGTTAATTCATTTTCTGGCATCGTAGGAGTCATCACCAGAAAATAGCGGGATAAAATGTCTAATGTACTTAAACGAAGGTTCAACCGAAGTCGGCAAAGGGTTGGGTATAGATTCTTCTAGCCGTGCTATTTCACGACGTAGCTCAAACTGCTTCAATCTTTTTTGTAATATCCGTATTTCTGCGTCTATCTCAGCTTCACTTTCAATTAAAGGTCCTTGATTTTGTTGAGTCTGCGGAAGATCGGAATTTTGATTGTAACAAGATTCAAGATTTTCAGCCTGAAAAAAGTGTTCGAATGATTATCTTCGGAATATGCTGCATACATTTTACGTAATTATGCAACTTTTGCACCAGCTGGGAATTCAATGTTGCGTTTAGTAAGCCATGTGTGATTAGGTATCCAGAATGATCACAATTAGATAATTTATTTTTTTTAGTTTTTTAGGGCTGACCCACTTCTGAAGTTGAAGACTATGAATCTGTTTTAAAGTAACAAATCTTTTCTCTTAAAGATATCTTAGAATTAAATTTATTTAATTGACATTTCGATAATTTTTTTATGCTTTTAAAAATTGATAAATAATAAGTAAACAAGTTTAAAGTGAACAGTTAATAATAGGTATATGAATAATTATTATCTACAAAATTAATAGTGAATGTGAATTCAGTTATTCAGCACACTCAAACTCTATTCGGCAGAATCACTTAAAGTGGAATTTGTGTTCACGGGGTGTGAAGGTTTGAAATAGTGCATTTGAGAAAAACTGACCTCTGCGAAATTATGGGTACATGTAAATAACTTCATACGATATAATTTCAAATGCGAAATACATCCAACTGTGGTGAGAAAATATTTATCAAAAAATTATACTAAAAAATAATTTATTAATTTTTTAGTGAGTATATTCCTCTATCAGGTGAGAAATAATTTCGTTTTTAACGGATGTGAAGTTAATTTCTTTCAACTTTTTACCACCTTTAGCGGGTAATAACTCATTAATGTTCACATCACATTAAAGTGAAGTTATTTTTCACAAAAAAGAAAAAGTATTATGAGGAACATAATTTCACCTGAAAAAAGTGAAATTGATTTTCATCAATTACTTCACTGAACCGGAATTGGTCGCCAATATTCTGTCGACTTCTAATGAGACGAAACAATCCATAACCAACATGCAAGTTTTTCTGAGGTTAACCTGGTGTACTTTATCTCCAGATTTAAAGGATGGAGGCGAAAAAAGCGCTCCCAGTCGATTTCATAACCATGAATAAGATAAATCAAGTTGCAAAGATGCCTGCTTAAGAGAGATTTCCAAACCGTTCTTCAATTGTGAGTTCCACAAAACCGATACCACAAAATTGCTAAATTACTTATATCAAAAAACTTTCCAAACTCATTATAGTGAAACTATCATTTCCGAAATGCAATTAATTCAAACTCATGATTTTGTGCTGTCAAGTCAAAATAAACAACGAAAAAGTCGCCAAGGGAAATTGAATTATTTACTCTTTGAATGTGTTATATTTATATTATGTGCTGTTTGTTTATTCAATACAACTCAAGTGCTTTTTGCTATATACACACCCATACATCTACCCTTTAACCCACCACCCTCGGCAAAAAGCAACAACCTTCTATATAGTTTCTGCAAATAGCATGTTGCTTTGCTTGCATGCTTCTTCCGCAACCGGAAGGCTGATTGAATAAAAAAAAATAAGTTTTTGATTTCCCTTTAGAAAAGCACATACGAATTAGCTTTGAAGTTTTAACCCTTTCTGCACTGTAAAATAAAAATAAATATACACATGCCGAGCAAGAAACCAAATCAATCTTTTATTTGATTTGATATTTCCCATGAATACAAAGCACATAAGTTTTGAATTCATAAATATATGTAATATGTGCATCTAGTATATATGCATTTATTTATAATTGGTATATTTTAATATTTTACTCACTTTGTTCAGAATGCAACATCTATACGTATACGAATATGATTTATGCAAATGTTAAAATTGAAAACATCCCAATAGTATGCTATACGCCAAGTTGAATGTGTTGTGACCTTTAAAAAAAATCAGCAGCTGCAGAACAGGAGCGAAGCACTTTCAGCGTTTGGATATCCCCTTTTAGGATATTTTAGTTATTTGTTTCAATTATGATTATTAAAATATTTTTTTTGTTCAAACTTATTTCTCTATGATTTTTTTTTTTGAAAAAAAACTGACAATGGCACTTTGATTTAGAATTTTAGAAAATTTAAAACAAAAGCACTGAAACTATTTTTTTTATTTATTTATTACTTTTCTTCCAAGTATTTTACACTTTTCTATTGTGAATTATTTTTATTATAATTTATCTCGACATGGACTTTAATATTTAATTAATTATAATTTTTTTTTCACTTTTTTGTCATCAGATCAACAGGCAAGAGAACACGACGGGAACACTATACACTTTGCGTCAACAAAATTTAAAATTTTCGATACACTTGCGACCACAGTATATAGATAGTGTCATCCGGCTGACCGTCCGTCCTTTGAATCCAAGCAAGCTAAAAACTGTATGAAAACTACATAGCTATGTTTTTGTCAGGGGGCCCCAAAAAACACTCGGGCGTATATGTAATTAAAGCTCGTGTGATGCGGTGGAACTTTTGTATTAAGCAAACACTACCACGAATGGTGACCATGCTATTATATGTGCGTCGCGTAGTTGCTCGATGGTGCTGTGAATGCAACAGAGAGCTGCAATGTCTTAATGGCATTCGATGAAGCAACCTGCAAAGAGACAAAGAAAGATGTTTTGTCTAAAATTTATATGTAACTTTAGTGGATTTTTGTTTTGTTTGTAAAAATAATTTTTTTTAATTAATAGAAATGATTTAAATGAGGAAATAAATTTTTGTTTTATTTTTTATGAAAACTTTATTTAATATTACTGATTGGTTTTATTTTCAATCTTAACAAACGCGTGTGATTTTTTGTAATGTTCGCTAGATCCATTCACCAAAATGAAAAAAAAAAAAAAATATTTTAAACAAAAATTGTTAGAAAAGTGTATTTGGATATGCAATCCTGTATAAACATCATTTCTACTTTTTTTGATGAATTTTTTTCTTTTTTTAAGTTAATGTAGATATTATCAGGGGCCTGCCCCCCCCAAGCCTCCAGGATCATGTTATTATTTAGGTGATTTCATCATTATGTACATTAATAACTGAAACTTTTTCGTAAATATTAATATTGGCAAATCTTTGGAATAATATTATGTATTCAAAATAATAAATAATAATAAAGACAAGACTTATCCAATGCGCAATTTCAACTAAAAAAACATACCATAAAAAAAGGACCATTTTAAATATTCAACAAAAAATAAAATAAGTTATTCGCAGTGAATAATATTTGTTAGTAAAACACTGCTAGTAATTCTACTTCATTCTACTATTAGATATGGAAACAAACATGGAAAGAAAAAAATGGAGAAAATATTCCAGCAACAGCTTTAGCTTCTCTTCCCGTTTGCAGTAATATACAATTCCCAAATATAAGGAAGATACTAGAAGTACTGTGTGTACTTCCAGTTACGTCAGCAGAACCAGAGAGATCATTTTCCGTCCTGAGAAGGTTAAAGACTTGGCTGAGGGCAACAACTTCCGAAGCACGTCTAAATGGATTAGCATCCATGCATATTCACAGAAAAATCAATATAGATCCTGAAGAAGTTGTTGAGCAATTTGCCAACACGAAAAATATGAGAATGGACTTGATTTTCCCAAAAAACAATAATTGAACATTAACTATTTCAACAATTAAATTAAAGTTTTCAAAATATGATGTTATATTAACATAATAAAATTCATTATTATTAATTGTCTTTATTATTAAAATAACAAATTAATAAAATGTTGTTCACAAAAAGTTTAATTTTATGGATTATGCAAGTTAAGGTTTCTTAGGGCCGGTTTTTCATTTGTGAATTAAACTAGAGTTAGCTAACTCTGGGCATAAATTTATCTCCAATTGACCCAAGAACCTGAATGTTAGTAGGTAGATTATTCATGCGGAAGGACCTAAGAAACTCTGAGAATACAAAATCGAAGGCATTTGTTTAGTTAATCCAAAGTTATCTCACCCGATTCGGTGAGTTACCTAAACCAGGTTTAATTTTAATCTCGCACTGAAAAACTGGGCCAAAGAGGAAAAAAAATGGATCCACTTATTTTTACTAACTTAAAAGGACTACAAAAAAATAAAAAGTAAACAAAAAATTATTGAAAAATTATACAGGTGCCCCCCCCCCCCAAAAAAAACTTTTTCTGGATACGCCACTGATCAGGGGTGGATTAAGTGGATGTGAAAAAAAAACAATAATTTAACCTAATATACCAAAATACAGAGTTTAAACTAAAATTGTCAAAATCCTTTTTTTTTTAATAAAACTTACTTATGATGTTATTTCTGTTTTTAATTATTTCACTGAGCCAAACCAAAATGTTTAACCTACCATATCTTATTCAGACAATTTATCTGAATGCACAGATAAGATCGTTTTGTCTCGATTCCCAACTGGAAAATTACAACAACCAATGAAGCCAAAAGGAAAAAATACTATAAAATAGTAAAAATAGCTAGTGGGTACAAGAATAAATATTAAGAAACGAAAAAAGTTTGACATAACTTGCCTATCCCATTTTCGAAATTTGATTTTTGCGGTCACCCTAATAAGTAATATAAGGCAAGTCTTGGATTAGTGCGAAAAAAGTTTTGAGATAAATAACAATCAAACATTACGATTAGAAGACGAAAAATGTGTGTCCGGCGATTCTGTCTGTCTGTTTGTCTCGGTACCTACAGCCTGAACGGGTGCGCCGATTAACTTCAAATTTGGTAGGTATGATTTTTAATGTAATACGCCCAGAGCTTTTTTTGTAGGTCAAGAGAAAGTTTCTTCATAATTTGGAGAATTACAGTAGAAAATCTACCAATCTCTTACAATTTACTGTCAGAAGTTGGCTGACAATTTATTGTAGTACAATTGGCTGGATATCTACCAATAAATTGTAGGAGATTGGTAGATCTACTACCAATCGTGTACACACAATGAATAATTGTCAGCGCTGTCAAAATATTTTCAGCTGTGAAAAAGTAAAACAAAATAATTCTAAAAACAATGGCGCAAAATTATAGTCAGCCTAAGTTTAAGGAATTAACGCCACACTTCTTAACTTAATTTTAACTTTGAAACAGTTCTCTAACTTTAAATTAATTATAGACTCTTTCTGATGTACTGACAACTAGTGTGGGGTTTAAAACATTTCTCTAAATTATTTGTGCGGAACACGCCTTAAACAGTGACAGTTCGCTAAGAAAACAAAGCAAACACACTTTTATATCTGTCGTCAAATGTCATCAGCCCGGAATATAATTTTCTGTTTATTTTCAATACACCGGTATTGTAAGTTGAATTACAAGCAGACGTTAAGCGATTAGAGCTGGAAAAACTGCGTCTGGAGGATTTAGTGTCAACAATAAAAGCAAACTATGAAAAAAAGATCGAAATAATAGAAAAATCTTTTAGGTAAATATGTAAATAGAAAATAAATTTCTCATGCAAAACTTTTATTAATTTTTACAGAAAACAAATTGAAGTTCTAGAAGATCACCTTGCATCAGTGGAGACACGACTGAAAAATGAAAATGATGCGTTACATGTGTTTTACATTGGCAAACTTAAAACTATCAATGATGATAAAATAGAATTGCAATCCCATCTGGAAGAGTTTATAAATAATTTGAGCAAAACTCATGAAGTGGAGATTCGAAGACTTAAAACAGCCCATGAAGAAGACCTTGATGGAATTAAAGATGACTATAGAAGAGTGATAGACAATATAAGGCAGTCTAAGCTTCTTGAGTTTGCCGCTGTCCAAGAAAATGGTTCTTACTTGGAGACTCTTCGAACGGCTTTCTCATGAACGTCTCAACCTGTTTCAGGAACGAATGATTTACAAAATATAAGAACAAAGCTTGTTTTAAAAATGTAAAATAAAAATTTCAATTTAGAACTTAAATCATATTAATTAAATGGTGGTAATAAATAATAATAGAAATAAAATAAAGTTGAAAATCCATCATCTCGTGTTTTATACATCTTGAGCTTTGTGTTTTATACTCCTTGAGCATCCTGTTTTATACTCCTTGAGCTTCCTAAAATTCAAACAATTGAAAATCTTCAAACAATCAAAAATATTCGTCCTCCGAAAACATTTTGCAAGTTTTTTTTTTGTTTTATAGAAAATGACAAATTGATAGGAGTCAGAGAGAAGAAAGTGTGACACTATCAAAATTAAAATAGGGTTTTCATGATTTTAATTTTGATGCAAGTCTTTAAAGATAAAGTGTAGTTTAACTTGTCTATAATTGCCAAAAATGTAATTTTAGACTAGTGTCAAACTAAATTTGATTTAGTTTGGAGTTAAATGGACTATAATTTTGCGCCAATATTATTATTATGAAATGAATTTGCAAAATAAAATAAATCTCGTGACTGTTTTGACTGCTTACGTACTAGAAAGTAGTGATAAAGAAGAAGTGAAAACGAAAAAATGTCGATCGGTATGGAAGAATACTCACCTCATAAACCACAAACCAACTTTCAAATTAACTGCAAATTGTCTTACAATGAAAAAATTAGCAGATGTTGAAAAGAATGCATCTGACAATTTTTTTAATTGTCAGAAACGTCATATGAGAAAAATATTGGTAGGTCTGACAATAAATTGTGTGTGTACACGGTTGTCAAACATCTTACAATTTATCGTCTTACAATTAATTGTCAGATGAATTTTCTAACAATTAATGGTAAGAGTACACGATTGTCAGGTAGCGTACACACGATTGTCAGAAACCTTACAATTAATTGTCAGACAAATGATCTTACAATTAATTGTCAAACACATTTTCTGACAATTAATTGTAAGATTACACGGTTGTTAGACATTGTAAGCGTGTTTTTTACTGATAGATCTGACAATATTGTAAGATCTACCAATCGTGTACACTTAGCTTAAGAAACATTTCAAAAATGTTTCTTCAAGTGTTTACAACAAATGAAATATTTCTAAAAATCTTTCTTAAATAAAAAATAAAATATTTCAAGAACAATGTTTCTCGAAACTTTTCCTTGGTCTAAAAACTCTGAACACACCTTTAGACTCCACTTATGTTAGTACCTATACCAGAGAAATTTACTCCTCTTACACAGTTAACTTTTTGGTGTTATTTGAACTTTACAAAATGATAAACTTAATTTTTATGTCTTATATGTATTCCTGATGGAATAGTATCTATTATCTCCATGACTCCTTCATCAAAATTAATACACTCTTAAGTAAAAAGCGTAAAATCTGGCACTTATCCATCCACTTGAAAAAGATTTCAGCACGTCAAGTATTCAATAAAATGAACACAATACTCGAACAAACAGCCCTTAGCTGTAAGTCTTTAAAACCAACGATAAAACTATCTTAACTCCAATATACACACAATCATACATTCCATTTTATATATAAGAGATCCTTTAGATGTCCTGAGTGGTTGAATCCTTCCTCAGATGCCGGGCATCGTTCCTAAATCATTACACGGATAAAAGAGCACAACAAAGTTTTAAAAAATATGTGTTGTGTTCGGATCGGAGTGGTGCTGTCTGGTTATAGCCAGAAAAATAACCATCTGAGGCTTGCACTGGTAATTTTCTTTATCGCAAAGTGTACTTATTCCTTTGTTTGAATAAAAGATAAAAGGGAGAGTAATGTGTATGAGTATTTGCAAGGATGGGTGCGGTTTGTCTTTTGTAGTATGGTGCGTATTTGAAAAGAACAAAAGTAAATTGTATGAAAGACGAATTTCTAAATAAGGAGTTTAAAAATTTAAATTCTTTTTTATTTTATTGCGTGACTATATCCAAAGCTATATAGATATGGACTTTTTCAGGTCACGAAACATCAACAACAAATCCATACATATATACAAAATAAAGGACTCATAAAACACCCTCACAATGTTATCTCAGGGATTAAAGCTTATATATTAAGCAATGTATTCCATATCTCCTTGGGGACGTACAAATGTGCATGTGTGCATTGCACGTAATAACTCCTAGAGTCACGAAAACACTCTGATGTGAGTTCGCTGAAACGAATGAGTGCATGTGAATAGTTTCCTTTTATTAGCATTTTCGATGCATAAATAAGTAATTATCACCCAACCAAAACCTGTTTTTAGGTATAATATGAATGAACCATTTTTTGATGGATTTATTTCCATCAGAGTGATATGCAAGGGGGAAATATAAATTCCTTGTTTCATTCTCAACTATTGGGTAAGTTTTATTTGCCTAAAAGCAAAAGCAGCTTGTTTAACTACGAGTTAAGGGAAATATTCCATTTAATTTACGTGTTATGTTACGGAACGAGAAAAGAAACTCAAATACATTTTGAAATGTGTCGTGAGGTCATATTAATGGTTTTTGTATTTAAATTATTTTCTGCCGTCAACTTTGCTATCCAAAAGGGGAAGTACATCTAATATCTGTCGGAACCTTAAATCGACGATACATAATTATGGTTATTTTTGTATGTTATGAGGTAAACATACGAAAAGCCCCCGGGACTTATTCGATGATCGGTTCTTTAGCCTTAAGTAGCGTTTTCGTTTTTTTTTTTTATTTAATGTTTCATTTTCGACTTTGTAACGATTTTATCAGAATGGGAGGGACTGTCCCATTATCCTGGAGCATTTATCCTGGAGAATTTAGAAAAGTAGTTTTGCTTCATTATCAATGCAGGAAAACCATAGTCGTCGGTTGATAAATAACCACAGTTAGAATAAGGTATACTCTCGTGCTCGTATTCGGAACTGTTGAATTTGTTTTCCTTTGATGTTTTTTTTTTTTTTTCTTTGATGTTGGTCTGTTTGATCTTAATAAAAGAATTCTTCATTGTCCATATGTACAATTCCACTTTACTTTTTCTTCCCCCAGCAATTGTCTTAGAATTTTATTTACAAATACCAAGACAGTTTTCAGTTTTCTTAGCTTGGAAACATTAAAAGGTAAACATTTATCACAACAAAAAGCAAAACGAAAAAAGAAAATATTTCTCTAGGTATAGATACTTGACGAAATTGTTTTTTTTTTTATTAATTTATATATTAAGCTTGGCTTTTAATTCACAATCTATAGTTGTTGAATTATGAATTAAGAAAATTATTCAATATTCATAAGCTGGTTTGGTGAACAGTATATTGAGAAAATCTACCATATATTAATACGCTTGAGATAAACTGTTGGTACACTTTTCTCCGTTAGTACTAAACGGATCTGCTTGATTATACAGGGTGATTGGTATAAGGTGCACCAAAAAGCTTGAGCTTGTAGGTGGAGTTAAGACAAGAAAAAAATCGTATGGGAGGGGGGGTCTATTTCCCCCCGTTTAGGCGGGAGGGGCAATTTTCTAAAACATTGACTTAAATCAGAAAAAAAAATAAAAACTAAGATACATTTTGGCATCCGGTTTTCTGTTTTTGACTAAAAATTAATAAGAGCATTGAATTTTGAAAATAAAAATAATAGTTAATTACATAAAATTTTGAAAAAAAATTAGTTTAAACATTTTTTTTTTAAATCTTTTTTCAAAATTTTGAGTTTGAAAATAAATTTTTTTAAAACAACTTAATTTAAAAATTAAATAAAAGAGTAGTTTTCTGGCTTTTCAAAAAGATATAACAAGTCTTTGTATCATTCACCGTTGTTTTTAAATAATTTGTTTTCTGATTTAAGTCAATTTTTTAGAAAATTGCCCCTCCCGCCTAAACGGGGGAAAAAGACCCCCCTCCCATACGATTTTTTTCTTGTCTTAACTTCCCCTACACGCTTAAGCTTTTTGGTGCATCTTATACCAATCACCCTGTATATCGTAATATAAAAACCTTGATTTTATTTCTCATATGAAATTAATACAGTCAATTTCGAATAACCATCTTCCTTATGATATTTTTCGTAATATTTTGACATTTCTAAAGAAAAAAATGTCCATCTTGATCTTGTTTTCAATCTTTTATCCCAGGTATATTCCTAATTATGTCCCTTTAAGTTCTACCTGCATCTTAATCAATCTCGTTACCCTTACAAGACATTTTTCGACTCCAGTTACATTTTTATTTAAGGCTTAGCACTATAAGTTCATGAATCCTAATAAAATTTTAACCCTCATTATTTTTTTTAAGTCGGGTGTTTTGAAGAAAACAAAATTATTTTAAATCTAATGGCAAGATTACTTTAAACAAACATTTACTATGTACACAAAAAAACCTTTTTTTGTAGTAATAAATAATTCTTTCCAACATATGTCTTAACACAACTTAAGTCTTTTAAATATAAAAACTCTTTATCCGTACATTTATAAACATCTTCATTCTCAACTAATAGAACAAAAGATAAAACCGCAATGCTCAATTTGATTAATATATCCACTTAAACTTTAAGTTAGCTTACCTCTGTCAAAAGGATACCCAGTGGCTGATGTATACATATAGAAATAGCAGTGGCGTACCGATGGGGGGGGGGGGGGGGGTGTCTAACCTCCCACGGATTTTCAGAGTCTGCAAAGTCGGCATTTTGAAAATTTCAAAATATTTAAAAATATTCGAGTTATTGAATTCGAGATTTTTGAACTAAGTGATCAACTAAGTCGGCACTCTTAAAGGATTTTAAACTTATTAAAGCAAGGCAATCGGTATTTGCGATGGTTTTTAAACTAAAGTGTACAAGTCGGCGTTTGCGTAGAATTTTTAAATTAAAGCGAGAATATGGTTTATAGTTTTTAAATCTATCAAATCAAGAAATAGTTATTTTCAATGCTTGTTATTTTAAGTGTAAGTCGGTATTTATGCAGATTTGTATACTTAAAACAACGAGGGAGTCGGCATATGCGATGGTTTTTGAACTTAAGTGTGAAAGTTAAAATTTTTGCAAGTTTTTAAACTTATATTAGAAAGAAAGTCGAATTTTTTTTTTAAGTTTTCAAATTAATTAAATAAAGTGAAAGTCGGTATTTTTGAACATGAAAAGTGTATCTCCAATCCTGTAGAACTAACAACGCACAAAAGGATTGGCTGATAGTGTAAATCACTAGGCATTGGTTCTTCGGAGCTGTCAGTGCCACCAAATTTATATATATTTTTTTTTAAGCAATAACTCATTCAATCTCATTATTAAAAATATTTTCTTTTTCAATTTTTAGGCAAATAATTCCAACAAAGTTGGTGTTAATTTCCGGTTATTATTGTCCAACGTTTCGACAGGATTACACATTTCGTGGTCACAACCAGTGACGTTTCTTTTTACGAGAAGTCTAACCCTGTCGAAACGTCGGGCAATAATAATAGGAAAATAATTTTTGATTTAAATAAACAATCGCTGTAAGTCCGTAAAACTTAGTAGGTTATTGCAACCAATTAAATTAAGAAGAATTCAACCAATATAGTAGTTTAATAAATTTCTGTACACTTCAACCGAGGTAAGGGGTAAAATTAAATATTCAAAATCAAAATTTCTTAAACCCGTGAAGCAAAGCAGGCCACTCGGGTACCTACTTTCTAATGAGTAAACTGTTCTTAACCGTTTTGTTATAACCTGTGCAAACATTTTCTGTAGAAGAACTATTTCGCGTCCGCGGAATTATGTGCTTTTAGACAGACTTTAAAAAATATTGTTGCATTAATTAACTTATTCCATTGCGTTTTTGAAGCTATTAGTTAAAAAAAACTTTTCTTTAAACTCGATACATATGTACATATTTTCTAACGGGTAAATTTTTTTCGAGGTATAACTTTAAGTTGGCATTACTTTTCAAGACGGCGACCGATTTAACAGCTGTCAAGCGATTTATTCTCAGTTTGGTTTGGCAATTCATCATGAATAGACTCAGCCTGAACGCAACGCTTGTCGAATGGGCCCAAAACAAGATGGCCATTGTTCCCGATTTTCATAAGCGAATTTTGTTTAGCGATAAAGCGCACTTCTGGTTGAATGGCTACGTCAACAAACAAAACTGCCGCATTTGGAGTGAAGCTAATCCTCAAGTGTATGTCGAAACACCGTTACTTCCAGAAAAACTGACTGTTTGGTGCGTTTTATGGGCTGGTGGAATCATTGGTCCGTACTTCTTCAAAAACGATGATGGCCACATTACAGTCAATGGTGATCGGTATAGAGCCATGATTACTAACTTTTCCAGTCCTGAATTGAACAATCATCATGTCCAAGAGCTGTGGTTCCAACAAGACGTCGCAACATGTCACGCAGCTTGTGCCACAATCCATTTATTGAAAGACACGTTTGGTGACCGCCTAGTTTCCTGTGAATTGGCCTCCAAGATCTTGTGATTTAACACCGCTAGACTATTTTCTGTGGGGTTATGTAAAGTCATTGGTCTATGCGGATAAGCCACAATCGCTTGACCATTTGGAAGAGAACATTTGCCGTGTTATTGCCGATATACGGCCACAAATGTTGGGAAAAGTCATCGAAAAGTCAGCCGTGGCAGTCATATGCCAGAAATCATATTCAAAATGTAATGCCACAAGATTATCTTTCGAATAAATATAAAATCATGCCAATCGAATATTCCATTGTTGTTTTATTGCAATTTAAAGTTCTATACCTCTAAAAAAAAAACCCTTTATAAATGAATACATTGCTATTGAAATAATTCACGTGTTATATTTTTTTTTATATTGTAGCAGTTGATACTCAATATTATAGTTTCGTGGATATTCATTGATTATTCAAAACATCCAGTTATTTTGTTACTTTTTAGTATGGGGATTCTGCATAGACTGCATCCGGCAAATTCCCAAAGTAAGTCAGCAAATTCCTAATAAAAAGTCTGCATTTCAATAAATCTCAACCCCCCCCCCCCACACAGCTCGACCTCTCGGTACGCCCCTGAGAAACTGAGAAATAGATACCCACAGCTCAATTTTCATCCACTCACATTTTCAACGTCTCGAAATATAAAGTATTATAAGCACTTAATATCACGCAACATTAAACACCTCTGAAATCCATCTTGACATACCCTTTGATTAATATAAAAAAAAAGACTCCTTCTTAACGTCCTTGGTGTCCCTTTAAGTATCCTTTCATAGAATAAAACCCATTTCCTTGAATGAAATGTTAGAAGCCCACAACTAAGCCACCTTTCAAGATGCATTATCTCACACTTGATTTCCTAAGCAATTTCAATCGAGCTTATGTACACAAGAAGAAGGAAAACATAAAACAATCTTAAATGAGGTATGAGCAAAAACATTTGCCATCTTCGTCGTTGTCGTCGTCATTTTTGTATGCACTTGTGCACCCCCAAATAAGGAGCATGCCACCCCAAACTTTGCATTGAACACAAACCGCATTCCAATTCATGTCAAACTTGTTATTAAGTCCGCTTTAAAATATAAATTGTTCGGTGAGTGAGATTGACAGCTAAACCAATATTTTTCAAGGTCAATTTTATTGCATTTTTTTTAGAGAGGAAGAAGAGGAAGTAACTTTTGACATTTGTCAATGCAACGACTTCCATTTTAATCTAATTAAATGAACGCCATTATGAACCTTTCCCCATTTTTTTAAAACTTCATCCTTCTAACGTTAAATCAATAAAAAAGAGAAGTGTATTAAAGTGCACGGAATAAATCTGAAAACATTTTGATATTTTAACAACTTTTCGTCGTGTCGATAATGGACATTAAAATTCTTAAGTAGGTATGCGGAAGGGAGAAAAAGCATAATTTAAAAGGAATTAAGCGAGATTTGTGGTGGTGATAATAATGATGTCCTTTTTTAATTTAACCTAATTGGTTAATGAGGAAACAAAATACTGTAAGAGATTAGCATAAATAAGTCGTGCCGAATTAAAATCAAATTATTACAAACGGAGATGCTATTAACAGGACGAAATGAACTGGCCGTTTGTTTGTAAACGTTTTTCATTTGAAAGATATTAAAATTGTGCCGATTTAAGAAATGTTTAAAGCCAAAGATTAGTGTGCAGCCTTTTTTTATTGGTCAAGTGATAAATTTAAAAAAAAACTCACATGCTGCATTTTGAATGTCAAGATTTTCTTCAAAATAAAAAAAAATAAAATGCACGACTGGGTAGCACGAACTTGCTCTTGTAGCAAACTATTGGATTGGGAAAATTTAAAATGCTGAATTATGTTAAAAAGTGAAAAGTTACCTAAATGTGAGGTAAACTTGTATGGTAGGTATCATTAAATGACTGCTTAGCAAAACAAAACTATAAATACCATCTTGTGTTGAATGCTTAGATTATCTAGCTACCATACCAAATATAAATGAAATCGAGAAAGCCGTTGTCAATTTAAGGCCTATAAATTGTTAAAAACCGTTAAAAATAATTCTCCGTTATGTGCACTTTTAGCCAAAAACCTGAAATGCAGTTATATTAAGAGCACTCCAAATATAACGTTCACAAAGTTTTATTAAAATCGTTAGAGCTTTTGAAAAACTAAAACTGTTATATGGGAGGTACCCGTTATAGCCGGGCTAAAACAAAAATTCATATTTGTCCTTTAGGGAATCACCAAAAAGTACTACACACGAAGTTTAAAGAAAATTTGTCCAACCTGTTAAGGTGAACATACAACCGAACATCCGCACATCCGCACAGACAGACCGACGGCATGATGAAAGCTACTTTTTTCGTAATCTCTATTTGATTAAAACCTCGATTTCTTTTCTACACGAAACCAATACACGCACATCCGCACATCCGCACATCCGCACATCCGCAGGTTCCGTTTAAAAGCCTTTTTTTTTATTTTTTTTGTTTTTTTTTTTTTTTTTTTTTTTAATGAAAGACTTTATAGAGAGTTGCCAACATAGGTATCACTCATGTGAAATTTCATCAAAATCGTTGGTTTTTTTTCGAGAAAAATTTGATTTTCTTTTACCGTTACATATGGCAGATACCATTATTTTAGTTAGCTTTAACAAGAATTTCAATTTCTCCTTTAGGAATGATCTATGAAACCTAAATACCAAATTTTAAGCTAATCGGATCAGCCGTTTAGGCGGACAGACAGAAGGACACACCGAACTTCAGGACCCACTTTTTCGAGTTCTCTATCATCGTTTTGTCATGTTTGATTGTTATCTCAGTTTTTTTTTTTGTACGAATGCATAACTTGGACTGTTTAGACTGGGAAATTTAAGTCTGGCGTGGTGACACACCGAACTTCAGGACCCACTTTTTCGAGTTCTCTATCATCGTTTTGTCATGTTTGATTGTTATCTCAGTTTTTTTTTTTTTTGTACGAATGCATAACTTGGACTGTTTAGACTGAGAAATTTAAGTCTGGCGTGGAGAGTACTCTCGTGATTACACACAAATCAATTGAGGACGCCTCACTTAAAGCCAGTTCCGAATTAGCACCTAAACAAATGAAGCCATTGCTTAGGGCATCACGTCTTGGGGCGGCACCACAAACTGGCGAAATTTTGCACACCTGTGTTACAAGTCCCGGAAGTCCCGCTAGAGACGTGCGTCAATCTTTACTGATTGTCTCGTTGATTTCTTAGAGAAATTCAAGAAGACTTTGAAAATATAACCCAAAAAAAATAAGGTTAAATGTGGATTTTAAAGACATCCATCAAAAATCATATGAAGAAAGTTTTTATGGTTTTCGTGTCATTAAAAACCGAAATTCAGCAGTTTCAATTAAATGTCTCAAACTCACGTGGAAATAATATACGAAACACATTTGTAATTTTTTTTTGGTTGAAATCTCCAAAAATGTCCTTCCTAGTAGAGGGCGGAGGAATTTGAACCAAAAAACGTCTCCGCCTCCGTCAAGTGAGCGATTCCTTAATAAGCATACTTTGGTTTGCTATTCAACGTTTCCTAATGTGAACAAACCTCTGTATAGATATATTTTTATCTAAATCCGATACTGCTTGAAGCGGGTGGAATTTTTGTGAATGAAGACAGCTGTACGATGCGAATGTTTTGCATTTTATAAAAGAAGAAAACCCCCATACATTTTTTGTTCACTAAAACTTGCTTTCCAAAAAGGTTCCGCTTGGCATTGTAGGTTTTAGCAATTTTGTAATATTTTGTTTGTCTCTTATAAGTCAACTTTTAATAAAACTTCCCTTCCCTTTTAAACGGGGGAAATATATCCCCCTCGTCCCATACAGGATTTTTTTTAGTCTTAACCCAACCTATTCGTTCTATCTTTTTGGCACACCGTATGTGAATCACCCTGTATATATGTTATCCAAAATCCGGAACTAATCGTTGTCTTAGTGCCATATCCAGTCGTTGCTAATATTTCTTCAAACTCGCGATACATACACCTCCATCTCCATTTGGTTTTAAAAAAATGGTTTAACAAGAATTAAATATTAATCAATGGACAGCAGTGTTACCAACATGTAACATTACACTAACGTCACACCGAAATTACTATTGGAATTTTTTATATAAAATAAGGGAACAATTTTTTTCAAAAGACCAAAGGAACAAAAAACGTTTTTTAAATATTTCAGAGTTCCCATATTTGTAAACAAAAAAAATTCAGAAGTGTTTTTTTTTTTACTTAGTAGGTAAACTTTTTAAAATGTTTTTAAAAAGTTTCTGATTGATGTATTTTCTTGGTCTGGTTATAGCTAAAAATAGGATGCTGTATTTTTTTATATTTACGTCTTTATTTTAGAAAATTGTCTGCAGGAGAAAATAGATCCTGCGAATTTCTTATCTCGTTCTTTAAATTATGTAGCTTTTTGGCTTATCTAATCTAAAACATCCCGTATCATTTTTGAGTGTGTTGTTAACTTTTACCCTTAATTCTATAAAACTTACCATTTAATCCTCCATATTATTATATAAATGGATATTTACGACCTAATTATACCCACCACCTATACCAATTTACTTCTTGATCTTAATACAAATTACCGACTTAGTAATTTTATGCTTCATTTATGATTTCTTGTAATTACCAACTGAACCAATACAGCCCCTATTTTCTAAGGGTATTTGTTTTTTTTTTTTTTTGGTTTTACTTAAAATCCGATTAAATTTCTTTGGAAGCGCGCTAATCTAAAGCTGATGTGTACGAATATCATGTAAGTAGCTATAAAACAGCATATGGCATTAATCACATTCTTATCTTATTGCTTATTCCATCAACAAAGTTATAAGGGACACAAAAAATCAATATCAGAACCTATTTGTGTAATGACAATGTGAAAGAAGTTCTGGATAAAAAAAAATCGATTCAATAATAGATACGCTATACAAAATAGATAAACGAAACTAATTACAAAGTCCAAGCTAATGACATGCGGTATTGACACGAACTAAAATACAAAGTTTTTTTTTCCCGTTTGGTTTTCTAAAAGCAAATTAATGGAAAGGTATGGTTAAAAAAAAGTTATTGGTTTCAACTAATAACAGAGTTTTTTTTGGAAACGCAGACAAAATACAGACATTTTTTTCAACTACTATGCTCTGTCATGTAATTATGAAACTATAATGGAATGTTGGATCACAAAACATTAATGAAAAAAATGTGTCTGCCAAAAGAGGAAAGGATTGGAAAATCACTGCCTCAAGTTAGAATTTGAAACGAGAAAAAAGTGAAAAATATTTTACCTTATTGCCGTTTGTTCCGTAAAAGTTTTATAGATCTTGTTTTATGCGACAATAAATGATTTGTATTTTCAAACAAATTATGAGAAAAAAGTATGTTCCACGCAGAAATGATAGAAAGAAACTTTTAGATCACTATGAACTGAACACATTGTAGCCCCAACACTCTTTGTCTCCGAAATTTAATTAAACTGCATCCATGATGTATAGTTGTAGTTCTTATACTCTCTTCAAAGAGCAAGTATTGGTTTCGTATAAAATAAATGGGTATTAATCAATCTTCACAGTCTAAAAAACAGATTCAAATGGTGTACACAGTTTCACAGTGAGAGTTTAAACTGTAGTTTAATTAAACCTAATCGAAAGTTTAATCTTTTCATTTAATTCCTTCGGTTTCACATTGAAAACTTAAACTCCAGTTAGATAAAAACAGTTGGCGAAGCTCGGTGTTATGAAATTTGTTTTGAAATGTCAAATTATTTTTGTGAAAATAAAACAAATCGTGAATTACATATTATGAAATAGTGATGCTATTGTGTATTTTTTATCAAAAAAATTAAATTCCAATTTAAAAATTAAAAAAAAATATAAGTGAACAGTGATAAAAAAAATTATTAAAATATATCATGTGCTAGAATTTACATCAAAATAATGATGTCTGTTTGTTCTAAAACTTTAAATGAAACGGCGGCGTTTAAACGACGAAATGAAATTTTAAACGAAAAGTTAAACTCCAATCTTTGTTAAACGATAACTGTGAAGCCGCAAAATTGAAAAACGGTAGTTTAAACTGAAAATAGAGTTTAAACCCTCACTGTGAAACTGGGCATTAGTCATTTAATAAAACATTGGTCTTGTAAATCAAAAATAAGAATTATTCTTTTTAAACTTAAAAAAAAAAGTATACAGGGTGAGTCATGAGCAATGCGACAAAATGCTAGGGCGTGTAGGTTGCGTTGAGACAAGAAAAAAATCGTATGGGTCTATTCCCCTCCGTTTAGCCGGGAGGGGCAATTTTCGAAAAAAAACTGACTTAAAATGGGAAAAAAATTATTTAAAATCAACGGCTTCATTCACAATGCTGTGCGATACGTTTTTGAAAAGCCAATAACTTTTTCTTTTATTCTGGTGACCTAGGCGGCCATTCCGTGATCATCCAGCCAGTTTCTCACCTGTAAGCTGGAATGGCCGCCTAGGTCACCAGATTTAACTCCCCTAGATTTCTATGCATGGTGATTTATGAAGAATTATGTTTACGAAGTGGAAATAGTATCATTGGAACAACTGAAGGAACGAATTGAAGTCGCTGGAGTCAAATTGCAGGAAAATTTGTCAAGCATAAACTTATGTGAAGCCATTACAAGGAGATATAATCTATGCCTTCTAAACAATGGAGATCATATCGAGAATTTTTTATAAGTACTTCCAATAAAAAACATAGTAAAAATAAAAGGAATCAAAAAAACTAAAAAAACTAAGATTAATGCTTCTTAAATTGCTTCGTTACAATAAAAATAAATGTTTTTCTTAGAAAAAGGTGGTTTTGGTTTTTTTTTTAATTTCTTGAGAACGACATAAAATTTTTGCATCCGGTTTTCTTATTTAGACTTAAAATTAATAACAGCATTGAATTTTGAAATTAAAATTAGCACTTAATTACGTAAAATTTTGAAAAAAATGAATTTGAAATTTTTTTTTCAATTTTTTTTTTCAAAATTTTGACTTTGAAAATTAATATTTCAAAAACTATTTCTTAGAATAGATTTATTTAAACACAGAATGAAAGAAAAAATTATTGGCTTTTCAAAAACGTATCGCACAGCATTGTGAATGAAGCCGTTGATTTTAAATAATTTTTTTCCCATTTTAAGTCAGTTTTTTCGAAAATTGCCCCTCCCGGCTAAACGGAGGGGAATAGACCCCCCCTCCCATACGATTTTTTTCTTGTCTCAACGCAACCTACACGCCCTAGCATTTTGTCGCATTGCTCATGACTCACCCTGTATTCTTTATCATTAATCTCCAAAATCAATATTTTATTTAAAACTATTTTTTGATATTATACAACTTATATTATTTATTATAATTTTAATACTAGGATTCATTTTTATGCAAATAAATCATCCTTTAATTATACATAGGTATAATATTAATAAAAAGAAAATAATTTAAATAAATACAAAACAATAACATTTAATAAATCCCAACTTTGATTTTGAATTTTAAATTTTTTGATTTTTAATTTTAAATTTATTTTATTTCAATTTTAAATTCCAAATTATAAGCTTTTTATTTCAAATTTTAAATAGCTGATCCAGAATTCAAATTAGAGTAATTTAAAAATAATGCTTTCTTAAATTGTATACCTATTATTTGTTTTAGCATAACAGGTCCAATTTTAGCTCAAGGTCCAATTGAAAATACTTAAAAGATCTTCATTTATTTGGACATCATCTGCATATAAAGATGAAGCATAGTATTTTGACACACATGGAGGAGGTCATTAATGAACATGCTAAATAACCCAGGACCCGAAACTAAACCTATCGGCACACTAGCTAGTAAGTTTAGTAAGTTTATTGGTGAGGAGAAATTACGGAGAAGCTTAGTTTTTTACACAATATGTTGTGATCGTGATTAACTCTGTCAAATGCTTTGGAAAAATCAAGCAGGCACAATATCGTCACTTTGTCTTGGTCATACTGGATTTTTATATCATAAAGTACCTTAACCATTGCTGTAGAAAAGCTATGTTTTGTACGGAAACCCAATTGTACTGATGAGAATAAGTTATAATATCATTGTGTATACAATGGTAATATGATTAGATTTCTGATTAGTCAGAATTTTTTTCAAAAACCTTAGACAGGCAAGGTAGTATATATGCTTATAAGATGAAAATCTGTACTTATTGTAGGATGGGGCTTTTCGGGAACAGGAATTACTTTTGCAAGTTTACAACAGTCCGGAAATGATGAGCAGGCTATACAAAAATTATTAATGTGTGTTAGAACGGGTATAATTTGAGGTAAATTTTTTTTTATAAACTCTAATAGGAACTCCATATTAGTTTTGTTATATTTCTATTATTATACCTAATGATAAAAATAATTTTCATTATTTTAAACTCACTTAGCTTAATCAATAAAAACACTTTTAATTCGTTTTAACTTTTCTTTTCTCATTACGTTTTTTTTTTTTTTTTTTGTTTTAGGCAGGTAATCACTTTTCAAAATATCAACTCTCACTCACGGATTCAAATTCAAAAATTACTCTCTGGCGTGTGGTGTGTTCAATTCAATATATTAACATCAAGGAGAATCTAAAAATAAATACTGTAAAGATCCTTTCCAGTCAGTTTCCAACAATGTTCTCCTTAAATGTTAGTCAGCACTGGAAAGAATCAATAAAACGCTATATTCACTTTTGTATCCACTTTTTTATTTTATTTCAAAGTTGGTATTCTTGACTATATGCCAAGCCGAAGTTTCAAATAATTTTATGGATGTGTCTGCAAAGTATGGCTATTTGTATATGCCGAGTTGGCAGAGTTGTAAAAAAAGCAGTCAAGTCATGACTGCAGTTAAGTGACTAAAAAGACTTTTTTTTTAAAGACTTTTGACTTTCCAAATGACTTTAACTTTAAAACTACAGTCACCAGTCATTTATAAAAGTATTGACTGGGGCAGTCAACTAAAGCAGTCATTGACTGTAAAGTTAAATGACTGCAGTACTTTTTGACTGCCTTAAGTCACTTAAGTCAGGTAAAAGTCACCTATGAACCCCAGTCATTTCTTCCAGTCAGTAAGTCAATTGACTACAGTCATTTTACTTTAAGTCAATTGACTGCTTTTAACTTTTTTCAATTCAATTTTTTCAGGTCAATTTTTTATTTAACATTTCGTTATTTATTTTATTTATTATTTATTTATTTATTTATTGCCGAACCTACTTCTTTCTCATTTCTATATCATAGTAATGTGATGTTTGATTGTTATCTCAAAACTTTTATTTTAAAGTGCATAGCTTGCCTTATAGTACCTTTAATTGGAAGTAAGAAGCCAAAATATCTATTTATTTTGATTTGTATAGTTAATGGCACAAAGCAGTCAAAAAAAAGTTAAAATCAGTCAATTGACTTAAAGTAAAATGACTGTAGTCAATTGACTTACTGACTGCAAGAAATGACTGGGGTTCATAGGTGACTTTTACCTGACTTAAGTGACTTAAAGCAGTCAAAAAGTACTGCAGTCATTTAACTTTACAGTCAATGACTGCTTTAGTTGACTGCCCAGTCAGAGTATTCATCATGACTGGTGACTTCTAGTATAGAAGTTAAATGACTAATTACTTATCTTAACTTTTAAGTAAATGGTTAAGTCAATTGACTGTGACTTATGTGACTTCAGTACCAAATGACTGCAGTCTTTTACAACTTTGCGAGTTGGTCAACTTGTACCCCACCTTCCACTACAAACAAATAAAAACCGGATAAATAATCTTTATTTAGCTTAAATATTACCAAATTAAATTCCAAATTATATAATTTTATTTAAAGATCTGCTTTAACCAATTTTTATTTGTTTTTAAGCAAAAACTTCAAAATCATCAAAACTTTTTTGCAACTTTCGTAGATTGAAAGCTTCTTACTTCTTCCGCAAAACGCGGCCCTAATGGAAACACAATAAACGCAACCATTAATAATCATTGTATATGGAGCCCATGTCTTAAACTTTCGTAGGTGCCACCAATCTTTAAGCAAAAAATGTATTGATATTATATTTCGCTCCAAAAATTTCCAGGCATTCCAAGATTTTATCTTCACTTTCATGTTCACTTTAATTACTGACCAATTTATCGCCGCTTTTCGTACCCCATACAAAATTTTGCTAAAGTGACTAAACACTTACCAATAAAACACGCCTAGAGGTACTAATTTTGAGCAACAGTACAGTCATGGTAACAAAGGACAGTGGTGCCAAGATTGCCAAGGGACTTTCTTAGGAATTATTGATTCTTCCATGTCTCATTTTTTATTGAGAAAAACAAAACGTGGTAAGAGTGGAGAAAAAAAATTAAAGTAAAACAACAACAACAGCAGATCACGGTAGCTATACTGTATGACTTAAACTTCGTTTTGACCAGTTGCGCAATTGTCAACCTTATAATATACAAAACCACCATTGCTTCTTGGATAAATAACGATCACACGTTGAAGACGAGTTAAATCTGACTTAACTGAATTGATGAGTTAACAATAAACCGATCCGGAATGTCGACATGACTGATTTTTTTTTTTAAATCATGTCGAATTCCTTTCAAATAAAAAGTTGACTTTTTTCGGACTAAAGTTGCTATTTTCGGAAAAAGATTGAGGGGAAAAAATCTCAAATAATCATGATCCATAGACAAAAAAAATTTGCTTTTTTCCCCTTCACATACTTAAATGATTTTATTTTGTCAGATGAGCATTTTAATTGTGTAGTGCGGTTTATTTTAATATGAATTCGCAGAATTAAAATGATTGAAAACAATATATTGTGCAATTTGTCAATAAAGTGAAGTATAGCGAATGATTAATATCGCTTCTACAGAAATATACACAATACAATCAAAGAAAAAAAGCAACTTTTTATTGAAGATCCATAGGAAGGAAAAAAGTTAACTTTTCCGATCAAATCTGGTAAAATGAAAGGAATTCGACATCAGAGTCAACTCGATATTAATCCAAAACTTGAATAATCTGTCATTGAAAAAACTGAGCCTAAGAACATTTTTGCAACATTTATTGTGATATATTAACTGTGCGGTGCACGACTAACGCGCCCCCTATATTTCGCAACTTGTTCTTCAATGTCACTCATTTTGACTTAATAAACAAAACTAAATTTATATAAAATATTGAAGTTCAAATCAAATATTTAATAACTTGCTTTTTTAACCCTTGCATTTGAGTCACCACCCCGCCCGTCTTATTTATGTTTTTTGTCCACACTAAGCGCTTGGATCGAATTTGTCTCGGATAATCGCACTTCGCACACAGCGAATTAAACCATCATACGTTCTTTTAATCTACCATAACCCTAATGACGAAAGTAAACAAAAATGCTGTATTATTTCAATTCATTTGAAATTTTGCGTAATTGCACTTAAATGATGAAATAAATAAGTCCATTAAAAATTTTGCCAAAATTGTTTCGTCCATTACGAACACTCTTTCCATGGCTATAAATCATTTAATGTTTAAATTAAGGACTTCATGTCTATATACATTGTCATCAGTTGTTCTTTTTGTTTCTGTTATGGTATTTCAACATCAAGAAAACCCTTCCTTTTGTCATTATAAAATTTGAATTTCCGATGTCAACAATAATCCAATTTAAGTGTTTACCCACGATAAAGGGTTAAAGTTCGAAAAATATTGTTTTCATCATTTTTGCTTCTTGATGGAAGGAAGGAACTTTTTGTCTTCAATGTGAGAAAATAGTCATACAATATTTCATACAGCACTCTGACAGCTCATCAACTCACATTGAAAAAAGGAATATAACTTGATGGGCAAAATGAAGTGTAACTTCTTAAATAATTCAAGAGAATACTTTTCAAAGGGTACAAGACTATACAAGTGGTAGGTATAGAGTATAGAGTATAGAAGAAAAATTTTTAAACGCTTTCTAATAAAAGGGTGAATTTTTGAAGAGAAAATTTCAATTATTAAAGTGCTAGCTATTTGCTAAAAAGAAATTGAAAATAAAAAAAAAATGCATAGGCAATTGAAATAGGTTTTCTTTATTTAATGGGGAATGGGGAGTAAGTTTGTTGTTTTGTATGAAGATAAAATCAAAAGGGTATTTGGATATATATACATATCAACCCTTTCAGCAGAGAATTTAATAAAATATTCATACCCTTACTTTTTAGTTTGTCTCGCAGGAAGCAGCAAACTTTCATTGAAAACGAAAGATACCTGCTTTAAGGACTTATCTTGAATTGACGGAATGAAAGTGACGAAATATGGTTACCATTATGTCATGAAATTATTTGTTACGATGCAATATAAAGGCATCTGTTGGAATCACATTAGGTAATAAACTTTTCGTAAGAATTTTGAACTTTGTTAGTTATTCATGTCTGATAATGCTTTTCGAAATAGCACATGAACATGAGTATCACGTTCTTAGCTTATTTTATTTCTAGGCAATCCAATATCTAGTATTCTTTGCGAAAGAAGAAATATTTTAAAGAACTATGCAGTGAATGGTTGATTCTAGAAATAAGTTTAAATCAAAATTGAAGATGATATAACAAAGGTATCTACTTCCTAAGTTCCTTTGTCATTATCTTGAGCACTTTTTTAAAACCTTTAGAAAGCTTCAGAGAAAACCCCTATGATCGGAGTTACATGTACATAAACGTACAGTTTACCCAAAGTATTATGAGAACTACGAACGGTAAGCAATTTTGTGTCAATTTTATAACAAAGATATTCCTGTTTATGAAATTTTGTAATGGCAACCCTATCGTACTTCACCCTTTTACTTAGCAAACAGGTACGCTTAAATAAAAAAAAAATTATATTTTAAAAATGCCCTGCGGTCTGGGTAAATAAAATCCGCTAACCTGATTGATTAAATTTTCTCCGAAATTTAACAATGGGCTTTTTGAGTTTTTTCATTACAAATGGAATAGTATGGGTTTGTGGAGTTTATATGTACTATATAGAAAAGGGTACAACGGTGCGTCGCGTAGCTTTACCCATCATAACCATCCAAATTACATTATTTATTGAATAACAATAACAAAAAAACACAAATGATTGGTGTATTAGAATTGTGAACAATAAAAGCCCAGCAGAGGACCAGGTTAGAACAACCTTCGTTGGTCGATTGTGTTTATCCTTAAGGCTTTTATACGTATATGCTTTAAAATAAAAAGAATTTATTGCAATGTGGTTATTTTTATTTTGATGAAAATTAGAGACATTTCATTTAAAGATCGACATGTTGTTTTAAATTATTTTCGAAATTTATACAGGGAATTGTATTTTAAACAAAATTTGAATTTTAAATTTGTCATATGCTACTAAACATAAAGTTACATGAGTAGATATTTATTTATTGTTTGTATTTAAATTACTCATTCGGGTTGTTCTTATGAACACTGCGCCAAAATTTAAATTCTTTAATTTATGCTTTTATACAGAAATGTAAAAAGTGGTAATCAGAATGCATGTTTAAGAAATACCGGCAGTTAATTTAATGATTGGATATAGTTCGTAAATTTTAAAGTAGTGTCCGGAAAAATTGGCGGAATGGTGGGAACTTGCGTTAGCCGTAGCGCCTCGGAAGTATTGATTAACGAGTTTTCTCAAACAGCTTAAGAATGGCTAATCGGTAACAAATAAAAGGCACAACTGGGTCGGACAAACTTGCTCTTGTGTAAGATTACTAACCTTTGGCTTTGGATACTAAGCAAGAAACTATAATAAATAATCGGAAGTAAAAATAGTTTCAATAACGTTTTTATGGCAGGTACCGTTAATAAGGTGATTTTGAAAAAAAAAACGAACGAAAAACTTCACACAAAATCTTATCAAAATCGATCTAATATTTTTCGAGAAAAGTCGGATTTTCTACAGAATTTATATGGCAGGTACAGTTAATAAGGTGATTTTGAAAAAAAAATTCTAACGAAAAACTCTGTCATTGGCAACAAATCAATCACACAAAATTTCATCAAAATCGAAGGTATTTTTTTCGAAAAAAAAAAGTATTTTCTGTAGCGTTAGTAGGGTTATTTTGAAAATAAATTTCTAACGAAAAACTTCATTAATGGAAAAAAATCAATCACACTAAATTTTATCAAAATCGGTCGTATATTTTACGAGAAAAATTGGATTGTCTTTAAGGCTTATTTGCCAGGTACTGTTAATATGTAAAATTATTCTGAAAAAATGAAAAACACAACCATTGGCTATAAAAATCGATAGTATTTTTTACGAGGAAAATGGAATTGTCTAAGACGCTTGTATGGCAGGTACCGTTAAATATCTAGTTGCAAACAAATTTTTTATCGAAAAACAACACCGTTTTTAAAAAATCAGTCATGTTAAATTTTATCAAAATCGATCGTATTTTTTTCGAGAAAATTGATTTATCTGTTACGACCTAGGATACAAATCAAAAAAATGCCTGGGCATATTACTCTAAAAACAGAACAGACAGAATTGTCGGACCTACTTTTTTCGTGTTCTCTTTCATCGTAATTTCATGTTTGATCTTTACCTCAAAACTTTTTTTTACGAATACAAAATTTGCCTTAGCTAGGTACCTATAATTGCAAGTAAAAAATAGTAAACAATTTTCTATTGAAAATATGATTTTCTTTCCATTCTTACAATTTTTTTGTAGTTATAAAACATTATAAGTATAAAAAGTTTTAGTTTCTAGCGTTTAATTTACATTAAAATTTTGAAAATTAAAAAAAAAACATTTCTTTTAAATAAAAAAAAAAATAAAATAAACTTTGACACAACATACATAATCAAAGAAAGAAACCATATCATATTTGCTTATGAAATGCTCTTAGTATTTTTTTGACGGATAAGATGTTCTTTATTTAAGATAACGCGTTATTCGAAATTGCGGCTAACGTGATCCTCCACCATCATGGTACTTTTTTATAATCCTGAAAAAACTTACGAACTACATATATATATTGATAAATTGGACCAGTATTCTGTTATATTATGAAACCTAAATTTTGTCTCTGGCATCTGGGTAATATGTTTGGTTTGAATTTGAGTTAAACCATTGATGTTTACCGAAATATTACTAGCTGACTGTGACTCACAATGTTTTGCCTCTGAAATTATTGCACACTCCCGTATAAGTTTTATGTCATAAGTTTGACATTACCCAAGTAGCATTTTGTACCTATTAGGTTACAAATTTATTGTATGTCGTTTACAATTCATATACAGATGCTGAAAAAATGTTTTGTATTTTTACATTTACTAATTGGATGATTGGTAAACAAATTGTAACACACAAATGTTGTTGAAACAACACTTCTTCAAACGTAAACGTACTGTAAAGCAAATTTCGTGAATGTAAAACCAATATCACAAAACATTTACATTTGTAGCACTTTTGTAAAGCTATTATCAAAACTTTACTGTTACAAAACGTTTACAGTAAATAGTCACAGTACATCTTCAAACATAAACGTACTGTCAATCAAATATCGTTAATGTAAAATCAATATCACGAAACGTTTACATTTGTAGCAGTTTTGTAAAGCCATTACCAAAACTTTACTCTTACAAAACGTTTACAGTGAATAGTCACATCACATCTTCAAACGTAAACGTACTGTAAATCAAATATCGTTTATGTAAAATCAATATCACGAAACGTTTACATTTGTAGCAGTTTTGTAAAACCATTACCAAAACTTTACTCTTACAAAACGTTTACAGTGAATAGTCACATCAAATCTTCAAACGTAAGCATACTGTAAAATATTTCATTTACAGATAATGTAACACGTATAGCATTGATAGCGGCCATTATAATGTTTCCATTTTTTATCAAATTAGAAAACCCAAAACATTGAAAATCTATTTTTGTTGATATTTAGTAAAAACAAAGCATGTTTAGGTTTTGATTGAAATAAGACTTTGAATTTTATCTGACAAAATATTGAAAAATATGGTTTTTGTGGGAAAAAAAAATTGTCTCAAATATTTTTATTAGAAATCATTTCTAAAATAAGAAAGTTTTTACAGGCCCCTTATTTTTATCGACCTGTTTTACAAAACTGGTAGAAAATATTTCTCGCGTTCGATATTTTGCCTTTACTTGCACGAAAAATATAATTATTGAATATTTGTATACCTCCCATATTATAATAATAATGTCAAGAACAAGATGGAAATTGTTTAAGTTTTGGTTTGTATACATAAAGTAATATGATCTCAAATGGCATTACGTATTTACCTATACAGTTTAATATTTTTCTGTAAACGATTTGTACCTAAGTTTGTTTTTATGTTATTTATTTCGAAATGTTTTTGAACGTTTACATTTGTAAACGTTTATATACCTAGTCCAGGAATAGTATCTGTAAACGATTTGTTACTAAAAAGTAGTTTGTCTGGTATGTGTTTTGAAGAGTTTTTGAACGTTCACATTTGTAAATGTACAAATCAGGTACATCAAATAGAATTTGTTCATATACTGTCAACACGACATTTCATTCCCCAAAACCGTTTACATTTTGTGTACAGGGAGTAAACATTTCATATACGCCTGAAACATTACAGCTACGATGTTAACGTTCAGTAAATGTTATGTAGCTCTGAAATGCTCCTTGGGTATGACCGGATGTTTTTTTTATGACCGGATATTCTTTGTCTGATGGCGTTTTTGGTGTTCGAATCTATATTCGAAATTTCTCATCTCGCCAAAATAGCTGAATCGCTTTTGGCAAAGAAGTGAGATGAGAAAGTGCTGAAATAGCTGAATCTCAGCATTGGTGATAATACGTACGTTTTTCTTGACTAACTTTCCAGTCAAAATGCTTTGTTATGAAAACAAGCTAAATTGAAAGTGAGTTTTGTAACAGCTGACCAATCAGAGACCAGAAAATTACCTAACTATTTAGTTAAAAAGTGTTCTGAACGTGTCCAATGTTTAGTTGATGTTTGTTAGATTAGAATTAACTTAACTGATTTAAAAAGAGGCGAGTATATTTTTGTGCCAATATTATTAAGTACCTATATCTTTACGTTTCCCTCAACCGTACAATTTTTAACTTGGAAGCAACCCTAAAACAAATTGATAACAATAAATCGGAAATGTTTCACAAACCACACCTCTCACACCATTCAGCAAAATACCTTTTAATCCTTTTACCTCGTTTGTAACATTTATAATTGTTTCCTAGACTTTTCCTCTAACAATTTCTTTAGTAAAACTTTTCAATACCAAAGGGAAGGCTTAACAAACCGACACTTCCGTGGTGCGTTACATCGTCAGTCGTTGGACACAACTTTATAATAACCTTTTACAGCAAATTTGCATTATGATATAAAATTATTAAAGCTTCTTTTTGTTGCGACAAAGAATACTTAAACCCCATAAACTTTAATCGACTAGATGTGTACAGAAAGGTGGTAGACTATAATGGTCGGGTATTATAATACTTTTTTAAAAGCCGCATGTAAATTGGATTACATTTCAACGTAGTGTTTTTTGCCACATTAAATTCTCAGCCTCGCTTTTCCATCATTTAAATTTAGTTTTATTGTAAAATGGACAAAAAGCAATTTTCAAAAAAAGTCTACGTTCAAAATCAATGCAGAACAAGAATTTTGTGGTAGAAATATTAAAATAAAGACTAATAAATTAGATAACTGACAGTAGAAAAAAAAATATTAAAAATTATTATTAGATCAGTTTATTAATTTATTGATGAAGTCTGGACGTTAATTTTATTTAATTCAATACACAATTTACTTTACTCTATTTTAAATGAATGGATAAACCAACGCATCAGAAAGGCAATTAAGAAAATTTAATTAGTTTGGTAAATACACACATACATGTTTTTAAAATAATGGAAAACTTTTATCTGAAGCTTGTGTAAACAATGAGAGAGAGTAAAATTTTGTTTTTTTTAAATGTATTAAATTTTACGTGGCTGATGGTCTATAAAATACGTTATTACTTTGATTCATTGTTGTTTTATCACAATGAATGAAAAAATTGCCGCAAAGTAAATAGGGGAAGAGGGCGAATAGTGAGACAGAGCAAACAGTGAAACAATGAATATTAGTTGTACAGGTACATTTATTTCCCTGATATTAATGTGTTCTTTTTATTATTTTACTAATGAAACACTACTCTTTTTGTATACAAAATAATTTCTTAAGAAAATTCAAAAAAACGTTCAGTGAGACATTTTCAAAAGCCAACATAAGTGTTAAAATTATGAGAAAAGTTAGAATGTAAGAAAGTTACAATATTTACTTCCTATATGCCGTGAAGTCATCCATAAGCTTTAAAATTCTTTTTTAAACATTCGTTTTTACTTGCTCAATAGGGAAAGTATATTGGTTTCGTATAAAGAAAAATTAATAACGGCTTAACCAATTTTATTTAAATTTGGTATGGAAGTTGGTCATTTAACATAAAATTGCCTTTTAAGTTTTTTTCTTAAGAAACGTGTTGTAATAGCTTAGCTACCATACAACTTGCTCTCACGTTTAGGCCATTTTCTGATTTTTTTCTCCTTTGGACATAATTTATTAAATTGAATTTTTTTCAATCCCGTAGTTGAACAAGTTCGAGTACAAGAACAAGTTCGTGCGACCCAGTCGTGCATTTTATTTACTGTTCAATAGCAATTAAATTTATTTAAAAAAAACAATGAAACTTAATTATTAGGTACCACTTTAAAATATATGTTGCAAATATTTGTGTATCACTGTTCCCTATACTGTGTTTCACAGATCGCATTCTCCGGTGAACAGTGAGACAGTTTGGGGTTTTTACATTTTCATCGAATTAGTGTTGTTTATTGACAATTTTTTTTTTACATTTCATAAAACATGCTCTAAAATATATAAAGGAAGGTAGGTCGAAATGAAGGTTTGTGTATTAGTAGTTTTAGTTGTATTACATGATTCAAAACCAGTTTCCACATTGGAAGAAAGCCTGTATCACTATTTACACTTTTTCGATACTTCATTTTCTTGCTGTTCCCTATAAGCAAAATTCCTTTTTATTCACACCAAAATTGAGTGAAAACTTAAACGTCAATTTTTCAGTCATGCGTTTATTCAAAACTTTTGTCAAGTTATAGTCTTTTTTATTCACAAAACAATCAAGTTTAACTAAGGCATTTCTTTCTTTCTCATACATTTCCAGCTTTTATTATTACCAAAATTCGACTTATATTGCTATAAAATGTGTGCAGACCTATCATTGAACCGAAAAATATTCACCTTTCTCCTACTTTTTTTTAACACAATAATTATTTATTTATATGAAAAAAGTGCACAAAAAGTGTTAAACATCCCATGGTAAATATGTAATGATCTTGATTTATTTTTTCGTGCTCGCTTGAATAATCGAATCTTTTAAAATAATAATTTTCACGTGAAGTTAAAAAGTCAAAATATCTTCATCACCAATTGAAGTGTTATAACAGCAACAACTAAATTGAAAATACATAAATACTTCAACACGCACCAAAAATTTTATAAATTTATTAACATAAATTTTATTTTTAGAAATCTAATTTGTGTACCAATAGTGCCTTGGTGTAAATATAAACTTAATGTCATGTCCGTGGGTAAATAAAAATATAAAATAATTTTAAGATTCACTAAATTCTTACATTATTTACGTTAATAGATTTAAGATTTTTTGTTTTGATTGAACTGATGGACTTTTTAATGTTTTATGTTGATGGCAATTTAAAGTTTTTTTTTTTTTTTATTCATTTTATAAAATAAAAAAATTGACTGTCTTCGTTAGACAAAATGTTTTCAACAAATCGTGAGATTATTAATTCTGATTTTTTTGTTTGTGAATTTAAAAAAAAATTGAAATGAAAACTAAAAGGAAATTGACGTCATAGTTTTAAATGAGATTATTATTGATAGCCATTGTTTTATTTATATTTTCTTTTAAGAAAATTTTTTTTTTAATTTATTGATTTAGTTTTATTTGTAGAGAAAATGCCTCTTAGAAGTTATATTCACTTAGGAATGATTGTAATTAATTTAGTTTTGCAAATTTATAAATTTCATGAAGTTTTAATTCTTTTGTCTATCAGTAATATCATTAAAATTAATTTGTTTTTAACAATGAAAAACAAAATGATCGTTTCCCCAGAAGAATCTAACCTCGATATAACATTTTAAATTAATGAATATAAATGCCGAAAATCGTTCTAATATTTTTAATTTCATTTAAATAAATCCATTGCAGTTGTTCATGTTTAGTTTTAAAATCCTTTCCTTCAAAATTTGTTTGAGGTTATACTGAAATACTCCAAGCCATCAGAGAATTAATATAGGAATTCAAATTTTTATTGCGTGGTAAAAGGAGGGAGGAGTGAGAGAGAAAGAGAAATAGAAGTAAAGAGGAAGTATTAGACAATTGGGCAGGAAAGCGACGATGTCTAATTTCGTAGAACGTAGCCTGCTTGTAATGCTCAGCTAAGCACTCCGTACGGGATGAGATCTTGTGCCCTAAACTGAACCTCACTCCAGCAACAAAAATACATATCAGGCCTAGAGAAAACAAAAATTTTCGAAAAAGACACAGCAAGCGGAATTGACCACACCTAGAAGGCGCTACTGATGGAATGCAGTTTTCCAAAACTCACCCAACCTGGAAATCTAGTGGCCTATTTAGATTTCCCCACTACAGAGTATACATTTCCACTAGACCACAACATATTCAAAAATAAACAATGATCAGGATATATATGCATATAATAATTCATTTAAATTATTGTACAAAATGTATTTAACAAAAAAAAAAAACAACATACTTTAGGTAAACCATTAAAAAAAAAAAAATGGCCTAGAAAAACTAAAAAAAAAAACAGAAAAATCACAATTAAATTACACAAATCCTGTGGTATGGTATTTAAAAAAATATATAAACAAGAAAATGTTATTAAAATTAACATTGACAAGTATTTAAAAAGAATAAGAAGCTCAAGATTTTAAATATTATATAAAATGTGAATGTTTACAGAATTTTATCTTTATTTGTAAATGTCAATATTTTAAAAATATTTTTTTTTAGTTTTTAACTAAATTTTCAAAAAATTAAACATAAAACAAAAAATAACCGTTTCAAAAAAATTTATTTTCACTCATCGACTTAAAATTCTTTAATTCATTTAAATTTTCTAGGCGCTGGATTTTTCGGCGGGGTAGCACCGAAAATCATTCGACACAATGTGCTTCGTTTTGGAATTAGGCACTCAGATTCATATCAATTCATAACTTTCTAGCCTCCATATATCTTATACTTAGAATTATTGAAAGAATTCAAAATTGTTGCAGATACACTTTCGTAAAGAAAATATACAACGGTGTGAATTTAAATTCATTAAACTGATTGCCGATTTAAAAATTATACTTCGGTGTAAATTTTTTTTCAAAATGAATCCTGAAATGTATACTACTAGAACAAGTTATATACCGGTATAATTTGTGTACACCCGGTGTAAATTATAAACAGGAAAGCAGTTTATTTTCTACACTGAATCGCAATCAAATGTCAAAAAATGCACTGAAAAGTGACATATTTTTTATATTTGAAATGTATATCACGTAAGTGCAAAAAATAATATTATAAATAGGTGAAAAGTGAAATTTATACTTTAAAGCGAAAAAACTTTAATTTTAGCTTAAGCAAAACTTAATAAATACGCACGTACCTACCTTCGCCTTATATTTACTATCAAAATAAATAAATATTTTGTTTGTAAATGTGTTGTTTTTAGGAACTCATCACTTCACCTCCTTTAAATTTGCTTGAAAATTGCCAACACCAAAACCTATATAGCTTTTTTGTTACTGCCAAACGTATAAAGTATAGCTCTCTACTATAAAATATAACAGATTCTTTTTGCAAAGTAAAAACAACTAAAAACTAAAGTTCCGCAGAACAAAATATTTTAAAAAGCACTAATTAATTATACCGCTCCTGTATATGGTGCCGAAACATAGACGATTTCCCTATCAGATGAAAGCTTACTTTTATTGTTTTTGTTGCGTAAGAACAAAACATCTAGCAAAGATGAAACAATTACGAAATTATAAAAACTGATTTCTATTTATCGGTTGCCACTTGTTACAAAGGTAATAATATTTTTTTTAAGAAATTTGAAGAGTCCAGGGCAAAAACGGAACAAGTCCACATTTCTCCAAAATTAAACTAATGATGACATCTTAGACTATTGTGTGTACTAAAGAACGTGTTTAGACTGGGAAATTTGAGTCTGGCGTGGTGAGTACTCTCGTGATTACACAGGTCCTCAATTGAGGACGCCTCACTTAAAGCGGGTGGAATTTTTATGAAGTGAGACAGTTGTACAACGCGAATTTTTTGCATTTTATAAAAGAAGATCACTTCCATAAATTATTATTAATGCTTCTATTTGTTTTCCTTTCCAAGAATTCATATTCTATCACTCTGCATTTAGCTTAGTTATGAAAATACTGCGATACATCGGCAGTCAAGCAGATAATGCACAAAACGGGAAAAAAAATGAATTTGGAATTGGAACAGTACTCACGCTTCCGATGTTTATAATTTGAAGCTGCCTCACGAGAGTAGGTACTCACCCCTCACCCCTCTTGCCTACGAACTCTCGTGAGTCCGGTTTTCAAATTTCCCAGTCTGAACACGGTCCTATGATGTTATATTCACTTTTTGAAAAAAAAAAGTATGTCATTCTAGGTCTCTCAAAAAATAAAATTAAAACAGTACTATGTACTGGAAAATTAAACGATCACCGATGAATGTGAAAAAAAAAGAAAGTAGTTCCTTCTAATAATCAAATTTAGTAACAACTTAAATAAAAAGCTCCACACTTTACGAAAATTTCGGTGTAAATTTTGTCTCAAGTGTGTAGATTTTATTTAATCTGTTACTAAATTTGATTATTAGTAAGGCCCTATGAATTTTCAATGAAAAACGTTTATTACCATAGAAAAAGTCACATACTTTATTCCCTAATAAAAAATCTATTAAATGAATTAAGTCATAAAATAAAAATTAATTTATGTTTTTGGTCTTAGAACAACATGTGCAACAAAACTGTTTCTTTCATTTGTGTATTTTTCTTTAAATATAGCTGACATTATGTAAATTAACTCAGAAACTTAATTTTTCAGTTCAATGCATGTGTGAATCAAGATGCAACTCGTTTACTGCAACTTCCATATTAACGAAAATATTCAATAAATTTCGGGATAACATAAGATTTCAACATTATATAGCTACCTTCATTTTATAGTAATTAATAACGGAAATGTTCTCAATTTTTAGATTAAGAAAAAATTGAGGATGTCGCCAATGTTTACCCTCTTTTCGAAACCAACCAACCAAGTGTTCATTCCCAAAATGTTAAATCAATTTTGTTGAAAAGTTTAATGTCTACTATACAAATACACCAGCTAAACCTTTTCATTTAAGTTATCTTAAAAGTTTGTAACCACCCACGTCTGTAATTAAAAACACTTTAGTAATTTATATAAAAACCTTTAAAGTGATCTCGGTAATGCTTTTTGCTGTCAATCAAAAATGTGTTCGTATAAAATGTAGAAATGGTGTGAGCACACTGAGCATTAAGCACATTTTGCTCCAATGGTTGACATGTTAGTTAGGCGGTATACATGTACGTAAAGGCAGTAACACAATTTAATAAGCATAATTGGAATGCTGAACTTTATTCATTAAAAAGTTTTACGTGAAAAGACAATCCTATACTATATGTGGGTGTGCTGATTTAATGACAAAATTCTTTTAGAAAAAAATATCTTTATGGTCAAAGGTATATTTTTAAAATTTTAAATTAACGATGAGAAGGAAGCCACAATTGAAAAATCTACTTTTAAAGTTTGCATAGGGATTTTTTTTTTATTCAGCCCTATTACGGAATCCGATGAATGAGTTGCGGAGTTATTCTAACTCACTTTCGGTAGATTTGCTATTAGCGAATCCGCAAGCCATACGCGGGAATAAATGTCGGTAACGTTGTTCGTGAAATTGGTATTACTGAAAACGAAAGGCATCCGAACCACATTCGCAATCCATACAAATGTTGGAAAAGCAAATCCGTAGTTAAATTGGTGCGGATAAAAGTGATTTATATGCAAAAAAAAATCAAGAAAAAGCAGATAGTTAACAAATCTGATCTTTTTTAAAACAGAAGTTAACATTTTTGGATCGCCGAAACACATAAAGTCTTTTTTCAGTATTTCTAATAATTAATTGACAATGGCCGTTTTCGAAAACGTCATCTCCTTTTTTTTCAGGGAATGCAACTTTGGTGTCGTTTTTTAGCCAACCGGTGGACATATCTGTCTAGAAATATAGTCCCCACGACCTAGTTTGACATTTCCTCCACCCAACAGCAAATGAACCTTGAAAATCGGCTCAGTAATTGCTGAAACAAAGACGGATTAAGATTGGTCGTTAAAATCATTAAAAATGGCTTATTTTGCGGTAAAAAAATTATTTTACTCAAAATAATTATTTTTTGCCCTATTATTTAAAGTTCCGGAAGTACAAATTTGGTGTCGGTTTTTGGCCAAACCGTGAAAATCTATCCAGAAATATAGTCCCCACGACCTAGTTTTACATTTCCTCTATCTAACAGCAAATGAACCTTGTAAATCGGTCCAGTGATTGCTGAAACAGAGACGGATTAAGATTGGTCTTTAAAATCATTAAAAAAAGGTATAATTTTCGATATTAGATATTTTACGATACTAAAGTATCTTAGATTGCTTTCCTCGTGTGCACTTGAACGCGCCCAATGTCAACTTTTGACATCCATGATAATACAGTTTCAAAAATGGAAAAGTAGTTCGCGGATCGATAATGCAGCTCATTAATCGGATTCAGTAATAGAATTTTATGCGAATGTGGATCCACTGCGGATCCAACCGACTCCCGGGGAGTGAAATTTTGCGAATTCAGTAATGGGCATGATTGTTTTTTTTTTCTGTATACCAGCTATCTTAATCATAACCGCACAGAAAGAAATAATTTTTTAAAACGGAACATAAATCTATGTTCAAATGGTTCAACATAATTTTTTAATATGCTCAGCAGTAAGTCATTAATGTTGAATTTAAGACAACTTCAAGTTAATTAACTTATTATATAGATCTATAGGCAATTTCTTCAGTAGGCGGTACATTAGTGAACATTATTTTACCGGTGAATTGAGAAATAACCTCCCCTGTTTTGAAAAACATCTATCGACCTCACCTTAATGAATTATATATTATAATACATATAGGTTAGGTATTCAAATAAATCATAAATAATAACAGGACCACGAGACTTAAATTTCAGATGAGTGGAAACAATGGGCCTCCATACACGAGACTAATTTATCCAGGGGAAAACACATCATGATGATGATGACATAAGCGCTGTTTACAGTGCTGCCATATCACAATCAAACTTATTGTGAATTTAGTTATAAAATTTTGTATTTAAAGTTAAGTCGTGTTTTTATTATCATATTTTTAAACGTTAAAACAAAAACAATTTTTTAAAAAATCCATAAATGTTTTTATATAAAATGTCTTAATAACACAAAAATTTAATTAAATTGTAAAAAGTAAATGCAATAGTCTCTTTTAATTGTTTTAAAAAATGTCGTCTACTATTTGAAATAACTAATTATTGTTCAATTATTTTGTAATTTGTTTTTTAAAAAGTTAAAAACTCAAAATCCCCTGAAGAAGCCGGAAAAAACGGAAAAAACGTCGGAAAATAATGAATTAGTTTTTTAATTAATTTCATTATTTTCTAAAGATCAAATAAGACCAAATAACCAAATAAGACCAAATAACATTTTTTTTTTTCAAATATCAGTTCTGTTTAAAAAAAAAAATAAATAAATGCAACTGCATTAATTAGTTCAACAGCGAAGGACGTCAGACGGAACTGAAACATTTGACAACTTAATTAATTCAATTCAATTCAATTTTTTTTGTTTATAAAATTTATGTATTACATTATTTGTTTTTTTTTTAACAATAAGATTGACATGACGTGAATGCCGTCTGCCAGATTTACGATTTTAATTTACATACATACATACATATTGAATTATAAATTTAATTTTTTTAATTTATTTGAAACTTTCACAGTTTAAATATAGCTAGCTGTTCCTATAGTACATAACTTGTTAACAGTAATTAATAAGATTTCCCCAGCCACTGTATCCATTAAGTGTATTGAGAACCTCTGTTTAATTCATTGACATATAGCGATAAAATTAAATGTGTCTTCCTTCACATTCATGTTGCAAAGGTAGGTCAATTACCAGGTAGGTCACGTCTATAAAGAATGAAATTTAGGTTAAGCATCTCGATTCTGGCAAGGAATATAGTTCGAATGCTAGTGATTTGGAAGATAGTCTTTAAAATAATTCCTGTTGCCCAATTGATGTTCTAAAGTCATTGTTTATTGTACGGATTCCACTTGTGGTTGCTTTTTTCCAAGTCTTCGAGATACAGTTCAAGCAGATTGTTGAAGGATTCCTGCCATATATCAAGATTGTCAGATAGAAGAAAATAAGGTTCAAAATTGTGACTTTCTGAAATCGATATTAATAAATTGAATGATCCAGATCTTCTCGTAAGCAAATGTGTTAAACAACGTTTTTGGTTAGGTGTTTTCTTTAAAGCTGCTTACTTAATAACTTCCTGGAGGGTATTGAAAAAGTTTTCGGTATTTTCATCTGTAATTCCCAACAACTTAACTATAATTTATTCGTTTGACTCTTTTTGTAGATTAATGTGAGTTTTCAAACAATATTTATTCAAGTTTATGTTTGAAAATGAAACTATTGCACTTTTGTCAGTGTATTGTTATATCTGAGGAGAATTATTCAAATTCTAAATCAAAATAACTTATCTTTAAGAATGTTAGCATAATAAATTTTGGTTCTTCATTCCTTACCTTACCCCATATACCCATTGTCATAACATGCCTCATTTATTTTCCATGCCAAAAATGTTTCCAAGTCTGACATTTAAGACTCATACTCGTATTATCTTAATTAAATGGAAACGAAGCTGAAACAATAATACAGGTAGACATAATGTTTTCGATTGCAAGTTCTAAGGATTTCTCATTCATTAAAGGAAAGTTGTCTTATATATTCGGTGATGAGGAAGAGTGTTTTCTTTTTTCCTCTTCATCAATATGTTATTTGAAGTAAAGTTACTATACCAACATGGTATTCCATTATTCCAAGAAAAAAAAAAAAAAAAAAAAGAACTTGAATTACTGAAAGTATCTGACATTTCTCCAGGCGATGTTTTGTGAACCGGAATAGTGTCATGGGAAAAATTCTTGACATATTCTAAATAATTAGTTAGAATGTAGATACCAGGAAATTGCAACTTATATTGTGAAAAGTAAAGGTATTGTCAATCAATCTAGATTAACTTCATATGTTGAATTTCCATTCTTAGAATAATTATTTATAGAGAACTATTTCAATCTCAATTTATTAAACAAAGTTACTGTGAAAATGTGTGCACTTATGTTAATTATATTATCATATTCCAATTTCAAACAGAAGTTTCATTTTTGAAACCAACACGCTTGAACAAATGTTAATAAAATTCATAGGAAAATTGCTACTGACGCGATTCATATAAGGAAAATATTTGCTATTCTAGCAAATGTAAAATTCCGCATAATGACCAAAGTGCAGCATTATGATACTTATAGTTTAAAAGGGTTTCCCAAGAGAAATCATTGGATGCTTATTTCATTGTAAAGAGGTAGGTATCCAATTAACAATGGAAAACAATATCAGCTAAATTGATACGCACCTCTTTACAATTAAATAAACATTCATTGATTTCTCTTTAAAAATAATGGCGTTAAATTATAGTCCATTTAACTTGAAGCTAATTCAAATTTAGTCTGACACTAGTCTAAAATTACATTTTTGGTAATTATAGACAAGTTAAACTACACTTTATCTTTAAAGACTTGCATCAAAATTAAAATCATGAAAACCCTATTTTAATTTTGATAGTGTCACACTTGCTGCTCTCTGACTCCCGTCAATTTGTCATTTTCTATAAACCAAAAAAAAATTTGCAAAATGTTTTTGAATTGTTTGACGACATGAAATTGAAATTGTATACCCTTTATTTCGTAAAGCGGCATTACAGCATTCTTTGCAAAGATAAACTTTTTATTAATTTTATTTTCAAAGAGGGAGAAAAGTTCTTAAAAAAATTAAATTAATTTTAATTTCAAAGAGGGAGAAAAGAAATTAAACAGAAAATTATAATTTTATTGACACATTCCGGGCTGATGATATTTGATGACAGATAGAAAGGTGTGTTTGCTTTGTTTTTTAAACGAACTGTCACTGTTTAAGGCGTGTTCCGCACAAATAATTTAGAGAAATGTTTTAAACCTCACACTAGTTGTCAGTACTTCAGAAAGAGTCTATAATTACTTTAAAGTTAGAAAACTGTTTCAAAGTTTGCATGAGCTGTGGCAAACCTTGATTGTAATAGATGAATTATCAATTTAAAGTCATATATGTGAAAAGTGTTAACACCAAGGGCCTATAACAGAACGTGACAAGTAGGATAAGTAAAATCCGACAACTTGTAAAAAATCCTGTAACACAAAATGACAAGTCTGAGCACACATCGACAAGTGTAACGATGCAATATGACAAGTGGGAAATTGTTTAATTTCCTCATTTCTGTAACAGAACGTGACAAGTATCAAGAAATACTTGCCCAACTACAGCTGATTTTGGACAGGTGAATTGAGTATTGTCATACGCTTACAAAAGCACTTTTTCTTACAAAAAGGCAGAATAATTATAGAATTCAAATATTATTTAGCTAAAAACATATTATTCATTCCAAATTCGACGAAAAAAAAAAAATAAAAAAAATAAGCAAACCTTCCGAAAAAACATTTTTGTACTCCCTTGTTTTGTTAATTAGGCAATCTTCTTATCCTTCGCATTTTGTCTCATTCTCTCTTCGCTGAACACTTGTCAAACAGTATGGACAAGTTGAGGGAAATTTATTATTTTGACAAGTTTAACGATTTGCGTTGTGTTACAGAATACAATGGTCCTTGTCGCGGACAAGGAAAGTTGGACTAGTGAATTTAGACTTATCAACTTGTCACGTTGTGTTATAGGAAACAAATCTCCAATATGTAAATTTTTTACCGAAAATCTGAAATGCAGTTTTATTAAAAATTAAAATTTGGGAAAAACGATTATATGGAAGGTACCCCTACCCGTACTTATTATCAACTAAAACAAATTTGTATTTATTATCAACTAAAACAAATTTGTAAAAACTTGAGATTATAGGTAAATCACTCAGAAAAAAAATAATAGGCACGATTGGGTCGCACAAACTTGCTCTTGGGGAAAGTTAATTTCATGTTTACGACAGGAAAACTCATTTGACCAGAAAAAGATTTTCAGAATTTTATATTCTTAAATATTGTTTTTTTTTTCAAAAAATTCTCTTAAAAACAAATCTATGGAATAAAAAAAGATTTATATAAAGGACTCCTTTTTCGGTAAAAATCCAATTACTTGAAATTTTATAAAAATTGATATCTAATATTTTTTTCGAGAAAATTATAATTATCAAGTTTTGCAAAAAGAAAAAAACTTTTTCAAAACATTTTTTACAGTATTGATCAGATTTAGCAGTAGTTTTTGAATATTTAAACATTTTTTGCAGAATTTTTCAGGTTTAACAGTAATTTTTGAATATTAAATTTCGTTAAAATTAGTAAAACCGTTCAAATTAAGCTGATTCTGAAAAAAACGGGACGAAGGACATCACTATTGGCAACAAATCGTTCATGTAAGATTTTATCGAAATTGATTGTATTTTTTTTTAATAAAATAGAATTATCGGGCACGTTTAGAATTAGACGGAAGGTACAGTTACGTTTGTCAAAAACAAAACTATACGTCCGGTGACATTGGAACTAATTTAAATGGCTACCGATATCTCCAGGCAAAAAAATAAAAAAAACGAAAAATAAAATTCGTAAAAACGAATAAATAAAATTCTTTTAAAAATTGGTTGTTGTTGTTGTTGTTCAAACGTTCAATTAAAAATTACGAAATAAAGAATGGTCAAGTAATAAAAAATGGCATTCTAGTACGAATAGTAAAATATAACAACAATAATAAAATAAACTTCCGGGGATATTTCTCTAAAAATTGTTTGTACCAAGTTTGATAAAAATCGTCCCAACCGTTAAGCTGCAGATGTCGATACATTCAGACAGGCAGACAAAATATTAGGACCTACTTTTTTCGTCTTCTCGACTATTTTTTCATACTTAATCATTTCCAAAACCAAAAATTGTTGGCCCAACAGAAAAAGTTTTGTATTTTCTTTTTTTATATTCAATAAATATTTCCTTTCAAAAACCAAATTTTTAATTCATCAATTTGTTCTTCAGATAACAATTATCAAGAACTGAAAAAGTTAGAATAAAAATCATAAATGTTGATTATTAACATCATAATTTTATATCAAAAAATAGTTCTTGGATCAACAGAAAAATTTAATTCCTAAAGAAGAATATTGAATAGTTTATTCTGGTCTTGCTTGAGAACTCGAGTTCGAAACCTGATGTATGTAAGGCTCTGTGTATCAGAACCTACAACAACCTAAACGGGTGTACCGATTTGCTTCAAAAAATTTATATAGAGTTTGTATAATATTCCGTAAAAGAAAAATTGAAATCTTTTTTTTTAGCTCAAAAGAAAAGTTTGCTCGAAAACGGCTCAAATTATTTTGTTAAAAAAAATTTGAGATTGTTTTTGTCAAAAGTTAAGATGAATAAAAATTTTTTCAAGCCTATTAACCGAGGAACCGTTTTTTTTTTTTCTAGAGCCCAAAAATATTTTTTAGAAAGATCTAAATGACTTGATAACCTTCAGTGCCAAAATTTTGCAAAAATGATTAGTTTTAAATTTACTTAATTTTTTTAATTTATTTATTTTTTTCAATTCAGTGTTTGAAAAACGGCTTGACTAAATTTAATTTTTTATGCATAAAATGAAAATCATTTAGCACTTTAAATTGGCGTACTTCAAATTCTAATAAAAAAAATTATTAAGTAATTATAGATTTATTTAAAAACCGCTCTAACGATTTTGGAATTATCTGTTGGTTAATCTTATATTCAGACAACGAAATTTTCATTTGAAAAGTCTTCGGAAATCTTTATGAGTACTGGCTTATTAAATTTGACGCCAAAATTTGCAACAACTGTGGAAGAATACGAATTCTAGTTTATTAAGCTAATTTTATTTCGATTACTGGTTCATTACATACAAATTTCTTAACAATTTTTTTTTTTTATTAAATCCAAACAATCTGAACCCAATAACAAATATTTGTGTAACCCCTGTAAATATTTATTGATTTAAAAAAAATAAACTTTAACCGTCAACCATCGATATACATAATAACTTTCCCGAGGGAAAATAAAGTTTTTCCTAAACGCATATGACAAACTCCTTCACAAGGAAGGTGTATCGATTGAAGTAAAACAAAATTGTTCAAATTCCATTATTTTTGTAAAATATTTTGCTGTTATTATTTTCTGTGCCTCATATTTAAATTTATCCACCCATGAAGAGGACTTTACTAAGCATTTCTAATGTGAGAACAATTGCATCTGTGAAAATATAGATATAGATAAACTCGTATCTTATCCTCTTTATGCGACCATAAATATTTTGAAACGTATCCACCAAATTTTTAGATATGATTTTACTTTAGACAAGCTCATGGTTCATAGATTTCAAAATATTTATTTTTTACAATAAGAAAAAATTTGTTTGAATTCCTGTGAGAAGATAACTTTTAAATAAAGTTAGCATAAATCTACTGCCAAAAGTTTGGCTAGTTTCAGTTGAATTCCTTGTTATGCACAGCCCATTCGTACACTTGGAAGTTATTATATCTACTCGAGCTCGAGGGATTTCAATTTAAGTTCATCATACATATATAAAATGCAATCAAAGTGGATTCAGTTCGGCAATCAGCCTCTTTGCCCGAAGTGTTGTATTACAAAATTAAATTAGGTCAAAAGTACATGGTTCGCAAATTCGAAAGGGCAAAGGTGAATGCGTTCTTTGTGCACATCCAATTGCATATATATACAGGAACACCACCTCCACCAGAGCATCACCATCATCTCATCGACATCGGTTGGTATTCACATAATGCAAGTTTAAAACTTTTATCTGAAAGCACGTTTTATACCCAGCGTGCAGAGTGCATTGTGCATTGCATAAAATATAAACACGATATGCATAAATATAAGGAACACTTCATTTAATTATTCAATATACCTACGGATTCTGGAGAAATTGTTGCTCTATTTGGCCAGGCAAATACGTGTTTACTACTAAATAAGGATAATGTTATCCCATGAAATCCGTTTGATAAATATATTGGTGATAATCTTTCTAAATATGCATTTGCATCCTGCATTCTGCATATGATTTTGAAATACGAAAAGTACTTTATGTTAATGCTGCAGCTTGATTGGTTGAGTACCTATATTAATTAACGTTTAACAAAAAACAAAACAAAAACAATTATTGCTTAATTGGTTTGAATACAATAACAGTTTAGGTTGAATTTTATTTTGAACGCACTGAACAAAGAGACAGTAGCGGAGTTAGGGAAGAGTGTGGTTGGACAAGTGTCCAGGGCGCCTAGAGAAAAGGGACGCCGAAGGCTTGATGAAAGAATAATGAATTATAACAGACTTATCAAGATCACACACCATACAAGAAAAGTATCCCACTGGACCACAGGTGGTCAACTCGTACGCCTCCTTCCATCACACCAAAAAATTGGAAAACATTTCTTTTTAATTGTTTATTTTGCATTTTTGAATTCACTTATAATTTAACATTTCTTTTAAGTATAAATAAAATTAAAAACTTTACTATTATGTGTTGTTTTATTTTTTGTAAACGTCCTATTTACTTATATTCATTGTTTTTATTTACAGTTTATTTTTTTATAAGTTACTAAAATTTAGTGTCAGTATAAATTATATGGTTATAATTTAAGGAAAAATGTGAAAAAAAACATTTTCAATAAAGTATTTTGTTTTTTGTTACTATATTATAAAACTTAAATCTAAACTATATGTTACTTAACCTAACTTAACCTAATATAATCTAGGGCCAGGCCCTGTGATGTGCACCCCCTTCCACCGATGTTGAGGTCAGCGACCGTCTCATCGTTAGAAGAGCATTCAGATCTCGATTTCAGGGCCTGGTCAGGCTGGATCATGAGTTAGTTTCAACCCAGTCAAGCCACCAATATAAATCGAGTATGCTTAGGCAGTATCTTAGGATAGCATAACCATCCTGCCAGATGGGAACTCTAAAAACGACTTAGTATCAGGAATATCTTTTTTGAACACGCGAAAAATCAGAAACCGAATCACTTACAGCAGTGACGGGAACGAAAACTCTGAAAAGGGAAAAGCGAATGACCTATACGGGACACCATATACTTATATGAAAATATAGCTCTTGATTCTCATTACATAACCAAACTTACCAGTTTTAGCAAAATGGCTTACCAGATATCGAAGGGTAGACTGGGTGTGATTTAGAGTGTGATCTTGTTTCATGTTCTTTTGGCTACAAAAATTTTAATAATAGATAATGTTAGTGCATACAAAAAGGAAACTTTGACACTGTTACACTAATTATGACAAATACGAACGAACTTTATTTTGACGTTTGTCTGAACAATGTATGATAACACATTGAAAGGGACCTCAACGTTTCAGTTCCAATGGTCCCAATCTAGGTCATTACAGTCTTCCCGAAAATGAAGAAGAAGATTAAGTTCAATGCAAACTGTCATCCCAAGAGATTACCTCCGATAAACAGTTAGAACATTTACCTTTTTACAACAGTCGTTTTACTAAAACGCCAGTAAAACGACACGCCTTTAAAATCGTTATTTTTGAAAAACTAATATACCTAATGAAATAATGGTAAGAAGAGTGACGAGCGAAAAGAATCTTAAAGTTTAAATTTTTCAAAACCCACAACAGTCGTTAAGGAGTCCTGTTTTTTTTTTTTTGACGTTTCAGTAAATCGACTATCGTGATAAAAGTGATTATTTCAAACATTAATACCAACGAACGGCTGTGGATTTTTTTTATTTGTAAATTTATAATTTCATTGTTTATACATGCAGATTGTTAAAAACACACCTGATGATAGATGCTTTTTACGTTTATAGATAAGAATATTGATAAATGTATTTTACTTATTACCGGTAAGTAAAACCTTATCGGTAATAAGGATTCAGTATTAAATCGGGAATAAAGTATGAATACTTATTGAATTGCTTGCCTATATCTATCTACTCCTTTACAAGCAATTGATAAGAACACAGTTATCCTGCCAAATAATTGCCTAATAAACTAGACATCAGACAGGTACCTACACTTTTGATAATAAATCATACGGACGAAACTCATTAATCACCATATCTTCTCTTTCTCTCTCAAAAGATGCATGCGTTGGCTTATTTCCCCATTTTAATGATAAAGAAAATTTAAGTAGATGTTTTAAAGGCTCTTTATAGAGGTAAAAAAGGACAATGAAAATAAATTTGTCCTCTTCTCAAATTTCGTGATTTATGATTTAAGAAATAAAAAAAAATATATAAATGGCATGACTGGCTGACAGTTACCTTGGTATGCAAAGCTTATAAATAAAAACAAACTTAGGTTGTAATAGCGGAAACAACTTTAATGGGCCTAAGTGGTGGTATGAGAATAAAACAGTGTTTGTTATTACCTATATCATCAAAGAATGCTACACTTCAGTGAAATTTACATCCAATAATGTAATGATGGACAATTGAAATGTCGAGATAGTCGTAGTAGAACTTTGTTGTATACTTGCAATAGCCAAATTTGAAACCAAACGAAGCATTGAGGTACTAGATATGGACCGACAGTCGGTTGAAATTTACAAACAGCCAATAGAAGTTGTTCCAGCTAAAAACAGCATAAAAACGCCATCATGTTTTAGTGTTAAACACGTGTACTAATTTCGCCTTTAGAATTTAAATGAAAACGATAATATATTCATCTGTAAGTAACTAAGGCATAAGGAGTGGATGTGTTTTGTAAAATAAAAGTAGTTTGATAATAATTTCCACCAAAATATTTCAATAGTAAATAATTAATTAAAGAAATTATATCACTGCTACGCAGATTCCATGATAGTAGTTGATGGCACCCCTAGTTATGTTGGAACACGCGTGAAGTTGGCTACTGGCGGTCCATACCTAAAGGCAGAACCATAATAGACGAAATGGCACGTACGGCGCCGTACGAAATCAGCGAGAACAAGCAAATCGTATAGTGCGCACATAATGTTGGACTGCTCAGTTTCGGCAAGTTTTTGTTCACTTTTGCCTCCGTACGTAAAGAGCGCTCCAGAACGCAGTTTACGTACGTAAAGGAAGAACCATAATAGAAGAATTAGTACGTACGGTGCCGTACGAAATTAGCGAGAACAAGGAATTTGTATAGTGCGCACATAATGTCGGATTGCTCAGTTTCGGAAAGTTTTCGTTCACTTTTGCCTCCGTACGTAAAGAGCGCTCCAGAGCGCAGTTTACGTACGTAAATCTGACAGCCAGCCAAATACATGTGAAATTGGCTTGCGTGTGCGTTCGACCATTATGGTCGACTGAAGGTAATGGCGGCACTTAAGGAAACTTGACGTAGAACTATGACATTAGCTTTCGTTTGCTTACGACTATTATGGTTGGCCCTTAACACGTTAATGCTTGCAATAGCAAAATTTGAAACCTAACGAAGAATCACTCTTGCTGGTATCTGCCTGCATGATTGGCTAAAAAACATTGAGTAACAAAGAGACCTCACTACAGTGCTTGGGGATCTTCGGAAAAATCCCTTTTTGAGGGAATTCCAACCTTAAGAGGGACAAAGGGAAAACCAACTGTTTTTGTGGGAATTTCTACTTTACGGAAAAAATATATTTTTGCGAAAATTCGAGTCAGTTCCAATATATGTATAATAGTTTGTACATGTGACATCCATATTCCAATTTGCTTGAACTCATTGTGCCAGTGACTTAGGTTTTCTTCTCTTTGATTGTTCGATTAGCCTTTTTTATGAATCTCTGTCAAACCAAGCCCATCTAACTTTGAATTCTATCGACAAAACACTTAATGTCGACGTAAAAAATAATTGAAACGATTTTCTATTCAAGATCCTTCACTTAATTAATAATAGGATTAAATACTTATATGGCTCTCAACTTAACAGAAAGGATAAATTGCAATAACTTAACAATTCTAAACAAAATACTTAGTTTTAAAACTTCCAAAGTAATATTTGAGTGGCTATCAATTCTTTCTTACTTCAATGAAGTTCAAAGGCAAAGGCTTCTTTCATTTAATATTGAAGAGTTTGGTGAATTAGTTAACTCTGAGGATTAAAGAATTTTTCAGCACTGTCACAGACGTTAAAACAAAAAATAAACGAAATTGTGTGAATAAAAGTAGGTACACTAAACTCAATTTGAGTTTTTCAAACTGCTTTAGCGAATAAAAATCAAAAATGTATTGATCATGAAGTCAGTGATGGCCACTACGATATAATACAAAACTAAATAATGATTCTAATGAACGATTTTTTTTTTATTTAATCATGTTGCTTTCTGTAACTCTATATTCGACATGAGTGTAAAAAAAAGAATCTGATTTATTTTGGTTAAAGGAAAATTTTAAAAACTCGTACTGCAAAGGGAAATAAAAAGGGAAAAATAAAATATATTGTAGGAAAAAAAGGGAATGTCGGCTCTGGTGAGAGTGATTTCTTTCAAAAAAGCCCCCCAGCACTGCCTCACTATTATGCTTCTCTTTAGTACGAAAACGTTGACATTGTCAAGATCTGATTAGGACGACACGTGGTCGTTTTGAGCGAAAAAAATTTTGATTGATTTTTCATCCTGTTTGAGTGGATAATACGTATAAGGCGAAGTTGGTCCTTTGATAGTTCGTTTGCATAAAAAATAGTTCTTTCAATTTCTTAATACCTGATCAGATGTATAGGTTGTGCAGGCGATAGTTGATTTTCTATATATTAACGCCTATCGAAGTGTCCGTTCGGACGAAGTTCCATTTTATGCTTACTTTTTACTAATTTACGGTTAAGCTTAAACAAAACAACAGAATGGGAGTTTTTTATTTTTATTGGATGATATTTAATATGGAATAATATATTTTCTGTTTTGCTTGCAAATGTTTTGTATATACATAGTAAAAATATAAAGATATTCGATTTTGTCAAAATAATTATACCGACCACTGTAAACACACTCATTTCACATCTGTCTTCAACAGCTTAAGTTACATGCAGTAAGAAAAACTTTCTGATGATTTGAAAAAATAATTGTTAAAAATAAATAGGTAGTGTGGTCTTATTTCTGAAGGCAAAACAGTAATCAAAGAGGTCATTTGAAAAACAAGCACAAAAAACAACAAAACAAACACTGTTTTCAATTAAATAACTTTGATTGTGTTTTTTTTTTGTAAATATTTTTGAATTAATGCGCCGTGTATCAATTTGCAGTGGAAAAACTTTGGAATATATTTGCAATGTATTTGTAAGACTGCAGTATATGCGTCTAATTCTATATGAAGTTTTACCAATTTGTACATCGAAAATGGTCGGATACCTCGATTGAAATTTTTCTAATTTGTAGGTACGAAATCTTTCTTCCGAAGTGATACCTCGATAAAGCCTTAAATATATAATTTGGAGTCTTTTGTATAACCGATTATACACTAATCAATTCCATCGACCAAAATAAATAATTCTAGGTAATGTATAAGAAGAGTGTGGAACGGCTTTACTTAGGAGTTAGGAGTCTTCCGTTCACACCTCGGTTCACACTCTAAATAAATGCATCAGTGTATAAGCTCTTAAAAGTTATAATTTTGAAGTTCTTCCAATAGTTCCACTAAACACTTACAATTACAACAAGCAATGTTGTTCTCATTGTATACTTATTTTTTTTTTTTTTTTTTTTGACTTATGAACTTTCATAAAAAATGCTCCAGATAAATATTTCAAAACTTCGCTGCGGTTCCGATGCCAGCGAATGTGAACGAATTTCACTCTCGCGAATACGCAAAGCAAATTTTCGACGAACAGGCCTAAAATTGAATGACGTCTATCAAATGTCAAAGAAACGTCAGTGTTTTCGCGTATTCATTTGAATTAATTTTTAGATAAATTTGTAAAATAAAATATTTTAATTATTGGGGTAAACGCTTTGCGGGTTTTAATAAAATAAGTGCACTGGTGTGAGCGAACATTGGTTGAAGAGCCCCTGAAACTACCACTACTTCGACGTGAGTTAGGGAATCCACCACCACCGTAGTTTGAAGAAGATCCCTGTATTCTTGACGAACCGAACCGAACAGTTACTTTATCAAACCGATACCTTGAATAAAATTCAAGGTCATTGAGCTCTTCCAACGGATTGGCTCGTATTTTAAGACACCGTAGGGTTCTCATAAGCTCAAAATCTTCCAACATTTCGAAATCTCCGTCTTCGGGAAACATTTTTCTACTTTATCCTATTGTTTTTTTGTTATGAAATGACAAATGACAGCTCGATAAAGTATACTTTAAAAAGATAAACAAGGGGTTTGCTGCTTTTAAAGTTAGAAAAGTTCTTTAAGGTAAAAGTATACTTTATGTCGTTTAAAATTTAGAAAGAGCCGACTCTCGTTCTAAATTTATTTTTTAGACACGACGCTCATTTTAAAGTTGATTTAGAATGGGTTTTAAATGTTTAAAATTTTGCGCCTATATTTTTAAGTAAGATTTGTGTTTACTTTTTATAGTACAGGAAAATGGAAAATTAATTACAATGGATTTTGTTTACTGGCTTTTAATCCATTCATTACTAGCTTAGTCATCCTCACTTTTAGTTACAAACATAAAATTTTACCTGTTAATTTAAATTTTTAAACACGAAAACCCAACTATAAATGCATTCCGAGTCGATGATTTGTCACCAACCAGTTTAGTGGTTCAATGATTGCAATATTTCAAATGACTTAATATGATTTCAGGTGATTTCAAGCATTATTTCAATTGATTGCATTGATTTCAAATAAATTTACTGATTTCAAATGATTGCACATTAATTCAAGTATGATTTTATTATGATTTCAATTCGTGATTTCATTATGGCACTTTTGATTGCGTGATTGTAAAAAAATTTAGTGATTTCAAATATTTTTAATGATTGCAAGAAATCATTTGAAATCGATAACCAAATTTTTTTTAAATTTCATCACTTGAAACAATGATTGAACCTGATTCCAACGTGATTTCAAATGATTGCAAGTATAGTGGTCAGGTGATTTCATTCATGACAAACCCCTCGTTAAGATTGACGAAACTATTCAATAAAAAAATGTATCTACGATTGTTCTGTTAATACCTGATATATAAGAAATTTATTTAAGTCATTAACTGCCAGTTGTACAATCGTGGTTTCATGTAAATAAAAATAATCTACTACAATTTCAAAATATTAATTTTAAACTTGTATTTTTTATCGGAATTTCATCTCAGCCGACTTGTCAGTTTTTTCAAATATTTCTATATAGGTGTGAAATTTTGACAAACCCAACTTTGATAAAAATGATTTTAATTTAAAAAAAAATATATTAATTTGTTTAAACTTTTTATAAATGTTTATAAAAGTGGTCTCAGCACAAAACCAGTAGGAAACAGAATTAACATTTTTGTTTTTTGTATAATTATTTATTGTGATACAATGAACAGCAAATTTTGTTGTCAAGCAGGAACAAGACCACCTTGTTCGATTAGGCTCAGATGCTGCGCTGCACTTTGCACAACTCGAAGATCCGTGTTGTGACATGTGTGCACATTTGTCGAAATATTTTTCTAATCGAACTCCAACATTAATGAAGAGAACTCCACCCGAGCGGTTTCTTTCAATAGAGCTGAAAAGGCCTCTGGTAGAGTTGTAGGGCCTCCAACATAGCTGAAGAGGCCTCCACCAGCGGTTCGATCCTCCAACGGAGGTCAGAGTGCCCCTAATAGAGTTATAGAGGCACGTGAAAGAGCTGTGACTTTAGAACCATTTGAGGCCACAAAGTTATTATATTTGCTGGGGAACTCCATGAAAAACAATTCTATAATAAACTTTTATTTACTGAAGAGACTCTTATGCACTTTTAGTTAGCCTAGGGGCTCACCGGTCAAATGTCCAGGTGCCCGGTGGGTCCGTCCGTCCCTGCTAACAAGAAACCTTCTTCTGACTTCCACTTTGTTGCATGCGCATTGTTGTTTCAGTAACAGTTGGGTCATGATGGTTGCTCAAAAAATGGAATGATTTTTCCTCCTGGTTTCGTGTTTAAACTACATTCAAAAACTTTGACAAATTGCACATATTTTATAGATTACCACTAACACTTTTTTTATAACAACAAAATAACAAATTCTTGCATTTATGCACTTTACTTGCTAGCCATTTTCGAAAAAAAACACATAATAATAATAATCGCACACTTCACAATAAAATCACTACAAATGACACGAAAACCTAAACTATATAATTCACAAATAATCCATTACGACGCACTGTAAATAACTTAAACCATTTTTTTACCGTTTTAAAATGAACAACAGGTAGTAGAAATCAACTTACTTTATATTTAAAGAAAAAAATTTATATGTGTGGTCTCACTGTGAAACCACAAGGAAGCAAAGGAATGTAATCAAAAGCAAGAAAATGAAAAAATATACAATCAATAAAATTCTTCAAAGAATTCGTTACCGAAAACTTCAAAGCTTTAAAGTAGTTCTGGTTTAAAATTAATATAAAAATAATTTTATTAATTTTAATTTATAAATTAAAAAGTTTTTCAACACTTAATTTCATTCGAAGATAAATCAATTAACGCTTAAACTAATTTTCTAAAATCTTTTCATTTGTAAATGAAAAATTCAATAAGTTTTCTAAAAGCTTTGACAAATAAAATAAATATTTAAAAAAAATGTTTTCTCTAATAAAAAAAATTATCACAAAAAATTAAATTGAAAAAAAAAACTCTTAAATCATTCATAATTATGATTTCCAAAAAAAAAAGAACCTAATGAGAGACAGACAACTTCCATGCACCCAAACAATCTCAACAGGTTGATTGATCCCATTCCCATTTTCAACACAACACAAGATATCACATACCGTTGCACGAAATCGCCACCAATAACAGCTGAACTAATCCTTGGATATTGTTGATGGTGAAGTAGTGAGTGGTGACATGACTACGCGGCTCGGCGACAATAATTTTCTTTCCCAGCCTTAAATTTCTATTTTTAGGCCTTGAACGAGATTCAAAATTTTTGGTTGACACATAAATTATAAATTCCCCCACCACACATACTAAATATTATGCGAATATGCATATATATATATATTTTTTTTTGTATAAGTGTTTTTAATATTATATATTTTTTTTTCACTTTTCAAAGAAATCACATAAAATTTTATAAATTTGCTTTAATTTTTCTTCACACACCAACGCGACACAACAATCATGAGACTCTTTCCGAGAATATCTCAATAACGAGAGACCGTTTTCAACATCACACAACACACATATTTTCTAAGCACTATCGAATAAAATAAAAATCTGAATTATTAATTATTTTCAAAATAGCTAGCTTTTATTTTTCTCTACTTTTTTATTTTTTTGAAATTTGTTGTTATCAGTCTACGAGTACTAAATAAAGTGTGTCTGAGACGGAAACCGTTTTTTTGACATTGATTTGGATAAAAACAATATTTGGAAATATTTGTATAAAGAGGCACTCACTTCAGGTGACAGAAACAGAATTTGATTATTTCAACCGCACAATCAATACGAAACACAAAAGCGGGACAGCATGAATGAGGAGGAAACTGAATATGCGAGCAGAACAATTGAATCACTTTTGATTTGACAAAGTGTCTTTACACTCAACGAGCCGAAGCACCGAATTGAATTGACAATGACAATGACAATGACAAGTGTCACGATGAAGATAGAGATATTCGGATGTTGGAAGATCCGTTTCCGTTACCGACCACTTTCGAGATAATAATAATAATTCACAACAAAACAAGAATCGAACGAAATAATTGTTCCGTTGCGGAGAAAGAAAAATGACTTGTCCCGGCGCCAGAGCCAAACAGACTGAGGGACATATTGAGGAACTGGACGAGTAAGCTTTTATCAGCTCTTTAGAAAAGATTCACTCAGCAAAGCAAAAATACTTTCCTTAGCCGGTGAGGGTGTGAACATCAATCAATGGTAGACGAGGTGAAAAACTGAGAGCTATTTTTCTCCACCATCATGGATATTCGATGGAAAAGAACGAAATGAAATTTAGGTGGAGTTGTGTTTTGTTTACCACATTTGTTTATGATTTTCAGTGATTGTTTACACGGAAGTGCGCAGGCTTTGATTGGAGCTTTCTTTAAGGCGAGTGCACAATAGAGATAATTTAGAATTGCCATTGTCAATGAATAGTGGAAGGAAAAGTATCAGAAAGTGCCAAGGAAACAGTTCAGAAAGTTATTTGTTTCGTGGAGATGTTTGTGTTTATTTTTTATTTTTGTTGTTGATCATAGTAATCACCATAATTCACAACTAAAGTTGGTGTACAACCAAGAAAGTGTCTTGAATCCTTTGCTCTTTTTTACACTTCTTGATTACCTACTTGAAGATAAGGTGATGGACTCGAAAGTGCATATTACCATCAAACATAATATGTGAAGATCCTTTATTCTTGCAAAAAGCACATAATGTATGGGATGTAGAATTGGTGGACGTTGTGGAGGGGAATATGTATCGCATAAACGCCAAAAAGACAAAATGAGTATGCTGTCCATAATCCATAACCTTACGTCAACGATAGAGGCACAATTTTTAAAGAGCCCGTCCTGAACTAGCTTGTCCAAATATCATAGACTTTGTCTGCTTAGACTCCGCTGCCAACTCAGTGAATAACATAAGCTCACCGCTGCTCTGGCTGCGACCCAACGATGAATTTTAATCTTGCCAATCGGTGTTTCTTTGAGCTGAGAAGGCAATCGAAGAGCAAAGATCTTCATCGGGCAACTAAAGTGTCACTGGAATAAGGAACTTATCACCCCGGTCCTGGTAATATGGTGCAGATGCATGGATATTATTAAAGATGGATGAGAACGCTTTAGGCTGATTTGAGCCTACAATTTAAATTTAGCACCGCAGGACGGTGCAGTATAGGCCGGCTCGAGTGGAAGAAGCTTGTTCGTTGAGGCACTTGTCCACTGCGGAATGCGGTGCCACATTAACTGGCTATACAGAATGATGTAGCCTGGAGCTGTAGTATGTAGCGCTGTCAAAGTTATTTTCAAAATGTATAGCTCAAAATCAGAACATCAATTTTCATTCCAGGCATTTGTTTTATTTTTTTTTTTTATTTTTGTCAAATGTCAAAAAGTAGCAAGCAGCGCACGCCAAAGTTGAAGTTGAGTGAACTTGTACTACAGCTACAGTTACAGTTACAACTCCAGCTACAGTTACAGTTACAGTTACAGCTACAGCTACAGCTACAACTACAGCTACAGCTGCAGCTAAACATTCTCGGCGAATCATTGGATTGGCGTTGTATGACTTTGACAGTGCCACAAGCTACAGCTACAGCTACACCATTCTGTTCAAGCATTAAGTAAAAAGGTTAGATTATAAGAAAGTTTTTTTTTTTCTTTTTAATTTAATTCTTTATTTCATGTTAACATAATATGTTATAAGTAAAGCCTTTACCCATGAACGTTTTACTTAGGTCTTAGGTAAAAGCTCTTTTATATTTGCTCAGTTTATGCTAAATTTAAAAAAAGTACTATACTACCATATGTTTAGAAAGTGGGAACTGAGAAAGGGAGCAATCATACTGCAGATTGTATGGTGAAATGTTACGTTACGATTTGTATTTTCGATTCGACTTGAAGGTTTTTATATATATACATCTATGTACGGTACGTCTTCAAATGCAGTGAAGAGTATTCCTTTTATAAAGATTGAATAGGATAGTAATATTTAGTAATCAATCTGTAAAGCAGACATACATATGTTATTCTTGAGAGCCAAATGCCTTTTTCGTGAACAATTCTATGTAGCTAATATCATCAATGAATCTTGAATAGTGCGGCATAAAATAAACTTTATAACAAATGTCTACAATATCAAAAAATTAATAACACTTCCACTACTAAACATCACTGAAGATCTGCTATTTCAATTGATTTAATGAATGTTTAGCATTTCACTAAGAATGTTCACTCAATTCATCTTGAACCATTTCTGAACGAGAAAAGAAATACAAATGTAATGGTCTGAACGCTCTGAGCGAAAAAAGAAACACACATTAATTTTTGACAACTCAGAAGTCAGAATCTGCTCTGAACAAAAAAACAAAAACTCCTATTGAAACAGTACCGGGAAAAATATTTTCCACTATACATTTAATATATTTCATCTACATATCATATATAATTTAACACCTTTTTTTAATTTTATTCTTTTAAAGTTAGAGTAACCAACAAAATTTTAAAATACCAAAAACTTTGAAACCACGACCCAACTCATTCTCGTTTTGGTATTAAAAGCAACATTTATTCGATAAGCTTTTGTTTGTTTTGTTCCACATATCCTACTTCTGAATTTAAAATTTCTGTTTTTTTTTTTTTTTTTTGTAATTATTTGAAAGGAAATAATTGACGCAGTAGATTTCTTTTGACTTCTTTTAATTATTTTAAATGAAGTCAGGTTTCCGTTTCATCATCTTGTCAGCAAATAAAGGTAACTTATATGTAAACATTTAAAGTGCGATCAAACCAGAAAATTGACTTTATAAACTTTTCCCAAACTGTTTCCAAGTACATAAACATAGGTATACATATTTAATTATTATAAAAACAAATAAAAAAAAACTTAAAAGCAAAAGTTTAAATTAGTCAATTTTGATAAGTAGCTAACTTGCTTGAGTTATGTATGTGAATTACTTTTGAGGGATAAATGAAAAATGTTTTCCATCAAAAGTTAAGAGGAATGGCAATTGATATAACCTCTATATAAACATCAACTTGTCCCATAAAAATGATGTTTTACAATCAGAAGTTTTTCCTTCTTTTGCTTATGAGCTAAAAGGACGATACATACATAATAAATGTTCACCCCAACCCAACCTATCATTTTACTTGGTGAACTCAATGATAGGAAAAAAACTTTTCAGACCTGACAACTTTAAGAGAGTTCAGCCACCTGTATTCAAAACAAAGTTTGTCCTAAGCACATAAAATATCCTGATGGATTTAAGCGCTTTGTAAGAGTTTTCTTAAGACTTAAAAAAAACATCTTTCAAGATGACGAGATAGTCAAACTGAATAATTGAAAAACCCAAATTTTAATTCAATAAAGTAACTTTGTGAATATATTCATTTTTATAGTCCGAAAGTGTCCTTGCCTGAAGGTCTTTCAAGCTCATAAATTCAACTTTCTTTATAAAAGGAATAATAAAAAAAAAAAACAAAACTGCACCGTGCACATACATAAATTTATTCAAATTTAATTACGTCAACTGGGGATATAAAATTTATTCCCGACTTAACTATTCAAATGTTTAAATTTACTTCAGACTTTACTTTCAACGATTGGAATTATCATTATTCATTACCCGCCTTCTTTACTTTAAGGACGAGGAGGCTTGAAAAACGGATTTGTAAACAAAATTATGTTCCTTCGTCGCCGTTTCCCCTGAATAAAACCCCCTAACCCCTAGGACCATCGTATAACGTCTGGCGGGGATGAACAAAAATGTTTTGCCTTTTTTACAGTGAAGCCATGAAGGATGAAGTGTTGCTTTAGTATGCCGAACCAACCATAACAATACCTTACCTATATTTGAGTTTACGACTTCAAACAACATCAAAGTGCGTTTTTAAAGATATAAAAAGAATAAGGAGCAACAGAATCTTTCACGACTTTTCAATGAAATGACTTTTTTGTAATAAAAAAAATGTTGATTATAATTCACTTTTTAGTTAATATTGATTGGGTAAATACGGCTTCATTTGCATGGGAGGTCTGTTATGTAAATTAAAATGTATGTTACAAATGCGTTATTACTTTATTAGTCTGGTGTAGTTTTTTTGGCATTAAAATGATAATGATGGGAATTTTTCGAAGGTCTCAGTTCAGTCTGGAAGCTTGCAACTTTTTTTGTTTAAAGAATTTGTGGAATCTGGAGTGACCTGAAGAACTTCGACAAACCTGAAGGTTTTTGATAGTTCCACGTTTGAGTCCAATTGGAATAAAGCCGGTGTCGTTGTCGTTGCATTTGTTGAAGTTGGCATTACATGTTGCTCTAGAGGCCAATTTAAGACGTAATTAGTTTAGATGTAACATCACTATATACGCTTTATCAATGAAAGTGAATCGTACACCTTCATATAGCGAATTGTGTATATTTATTTATTTAGCAACAAACACCACAGGAGGAAGGGGATAGGACCCCCTCCCGTCTAAAGTTGTTTGTTTAACTTTATTAGCTTAATACAAGCAAACACTTAGAAACTAACAATAATAACTTAAGTCTAAAAATTATTAAATCTAAAGAAAGCTAGGTAGGGTTGGAAGGTCTGTAGAGGGAGGTTTTTAAGGAATCTTTGCTATGGTGGAAGTCGAAAAAGCTTTGCATGGTATTGGTAAACCGTAGCATGCGGGTCATGGGTTCGTTACTTCCATAGCTAGTGCGATGAAAGTTTATTTTGAAATGTGGTATTGAACGAAGATTATTGGGATTGGTCTGGAGGCAGATTTTTTGGAGGAGCGCGGGGCAATCGATATTTCCGGTTAATAGCTGTTGAATAAAGACAATGTCAGCCACTTGACGACGTTTTTCAAGTGATTGCATATCAATTAGCCTTAAACGGTTTACGTAGGGAGGGAGGTTGTATCGATCTGACCAATCAAGGCCACGGAGTGCAAAACGTAGAAATCTTCGTTGTACAGCTTCAATATGACGGGAGTGAGGGATGTATTATTATGACCAGACTTGGCTAGCATATTCAAGAAGGGGCCTTACAATTGTAACATAGAGAGTTTTAGTTACATAAATATCGGAGAATTCTTTTGACCAACGTTTTACAAAACCAAGCGCAGAGTTAGCTCTGTTTATAGAGGAGTCTAAGTGAGATCGAAAATTCATTTCCTTGTCACAGATAACTCCGAGATCACGTAGGGAATCAACTGGGGAGACGGGTACATTGTTGATAAAATACGTTTTGAGAGGGAGAGGAATACGCTTTCATGAAAATGTTATTGCTTGGCACTTGCTCACATTCATTTCAAGAAAATTTTTCAGACACCAAGTTGAAAACCGATTAAGATCTTTTCGAGAAGACAGGAGTCAGAAGGGGAGGACATATTCCTATAGATTTTCTTGTCATCTGCGTAAATAGATATCAAAGAATCGTTTATGACGAAGTCGACATCGTTGATGGTTAAAATAAATATCAGTGGGCCGAGATGGCTGCCTTGCGGGACACCAGAGGTGGCTAGAATTGAATCCGATTCAGAAGATCTGAAGATAACTTTGTACTTGCGGTCTTTTAAGTAAGATTGAATCCATGCTATAAATATTGGTTGAAAGCCTAGAGCATTATGCTTGAAAAGGATTAAAGAATGAGAAATTTTATCAAAGGCCTTGCTAAGATCAATTGCAATTACATCAACTTCATTGCCATCTTCGAGATAGCATAAGCAACCGTAAACGTTGCACAATAAACTAGACCAAACCACGTCTAATCATGCTTTTTTACTTTAATAAAAATGTTTAAAATTTAATTTCTTATGAAGAAAGATCCTATTCATCATCTTTAATTTTTGTACTAAATTTAATTTGCTTAGGTAAACTTTCAAGTCTGTTGGGAATAATATTCCTTTCACTATAAAGTCAAGTATTTATGTGTATGTAGGTAACTAACAATACACATACAAAATATCGTTCAATTTTAATATCTATAGCTTATAAAAGGCAGAACAAATATCTTTTAATTTTTTTTCAAACGACCAACTTTTGAAGAATGAAGGTCAAAGTATGTAGGTAATTTGATTCTCAAAATTTAATGAAACTCATCATCAGTTTACAATTTCGTCCTCCTGAACTTTTAATTATAATTGAAAAAAAATGACTAGACCGCATATGAATTTCACAGATTCATTTTAATTTGAGGTAGGAATACAAGGAGCATCATTAATTTGTTATATTTAAAGTTTTTTTCTTCGTCAGAAGTGGGATTTAATTGCAATTCAGTCATGGTATTTGATTTCCTGTTACCTTTTTGAAAAAAAAAATTACGTAGGTATTATACACATAGAGAAATTATCTTTTTGAAAAGTAAGTTTCAAACTTTTCTCGTAGGATGTCGTAACTATCAACTTGTTTTGTTTTTTACTCTTGTAGCAATTATTCTTGAGTTAAAAGGCAAGAGAAATAAAGAAAAACAAATACAAATGTATACTAAAGAATTTTTTTCGTCTCGGGTTCAGTGTTTTTCGTTACAGTGAATTTTAAGCAATAATAATTATTCGATATGCTCATTACTTCGGTGAGTTTGAAACCATCTTGGTTCCTCTATGTATATTTGTATAAACTCAATGGTATTACCTACTCATATTGGTATATCCGTTCAGTAGTGGTGGTGTAACTTGCAAGCAAAAGAGTGAAACTGCAATAATTGTTTACCGTCTGAACAACACGGTGCAGCACTGTCAAAACTAAACGATTAGTAGCATAGGCAGGTAGGTAGGTAAAATGGCTTTTCTTAGAAAACACCTGTTTCAGAAGAACCCAATTAGCGCTAAAATTATGGGCCGTTTTGATACCATAACTCGTTTAGTTGATTTGGGGGTGATGTTTATTGTGAAATCTGAAATGGTTATGGAGGACAAGGTTTTGATCTGTGCCCACAGTCACAGAGGAAAGACTTAGCTCACACTGTGTGCTGGGTGGTTCTCCTGTGGCTGTGAGCCGGCCAAGTAACCTTACACTAAAACTATATAGGGCTCGGCCCGTTCAAAGGCAAGGCATACCTATACCTACTAGGTATAATTCATTGCTTTGATGCTTTCGCCCATAATAGAATAAGTGTTTGTCCGAAAAACATATCTACGATATTGTTGATTGGTATGTGAAATGCTAAAATTATGGTTTTATAACCTAAAACTAAAGGGGCTGACAATGGTCCACCGGGAATCAGTTAAATGCGAGAGTCCATAGCGATACAGTCCAGGACTTACTATCTGCTAATTTCGATAGATCATATGTCAGTCTCATAAGGAAGTTACAAAAACTTCGAAGGTAAGAGTTAAAAGATTGGGAGAGATATTGTTTGGTTTGTTAGAGCCAATTGGTGCTGTTGAGAAAAGAAATAAAATCAGGCTTCCAAATGCCAGAAGGCGAGACCTGGTCAGGGCCAGGCAATAGCAAAGAAAAAAACAAGTAGCATATTTGCATAAACATTACTACCATAAGCAAGTACTATCAAAACTTTTAGTTTACTAACACTTTAACTGGTATTTTTATTAATTATACAAAATTTCATGGGCTCAACAGAATTTTTTGTTCGCTGGAGGCTTTTATTGAATTTTTTAGAGTACTTTATAGTCCAGTCGACAGCGACCTTTACACGGTCAGTCAGAGGACGTCAGTCATCTACAATTATAATCAGTCATCAGGCAAAATTAAAAGGATTTTGATTTTCCGTCAAACAAATGCACACATACAGACTTATATTTACAAACACTAATAAGGTCGCTATACACTATTTCAGAATAAGGCTGACTGATATTTTGTTCGACTGGGAGTTAAAGCTGAATTGTCCTTAGTCGAATTGCATAGGAACAATGTATGTGACCTGATTTATTAATCGCGACTATTTTGCTATTTACCATGAAGCTCTTTGGCAATGAAACAATGACTTATTTTTGACTGGCTTTTTTGTTTGTTTTATTATTTACCACGCTACTGCCACACAAGAACTTAAGAAGATGTTAATTTTGAAATGGTGTGGTGGATATTGGATGCAATAACTTTACAGGGGTCAATCTCACGAATGAAAGAATACAAGATTACGACACTTCGGCATTTTCAATTTGTTGTTGTTTCACTTTTGACGCGTAAGCAACTTGCACTCAAATGTGGACTTGATGATGACAGCTGAAATTTGGACTTAATGATGACAGCTGAAATTTGTTTGTGTCATTGTTGACAAATTTATTGAAAACAAGAGTGGAAATTTTAATGTCGTGCGCGAAAATTGTGAATAGTGTATTATTAAACTTATAAGTCACGGAAATCTCAAATTTGGCAGGAAAAAAATGAGCGTTTTAAAATTATTTAGGTACAAAATACTTTTACAAGATGTTGATACATGCGATACATGTTTCAATCTGTCATCCGCGAAGTCATGTTTTCTTTTGACAACATTTAAAAATTCCCTAGTATAATAGGTTGGGGTTAAGTCGTTACGAGATACCGTCATTTATTTGTTTTTCAGTTTGTTCAGTGGCAAAAAAAAAACAGCAACAAAAAATGAAAAAAAAAATGTCGTAGTCTTGTATTCTTTCATTCATGGGTCAATCTTCTCAATCTATTGAGGAAAATTGCCTTGTCGGTTTTATGTTCTACGTTACAGCTGCAAGTCATTGACATAACATGGCAAAATAACAATCCTGTTCAAATCCAGCTTTATTTGTAGACCTTGCAAAATTTCAGTAAATTATCCAAATAGTGTAAGGCCCACATCACCCACGATTAACTCGAACCCCTCTTGCCGCGATCCTCAATTTTGTTTATCACTGAATAAGTGCGTATAAATACCATTTGGATAAAAAAAACTGCCAAACAAAATTCGGCTAAATGACCCCTACCCCGTATATAGATAAACATGAACCCGCACACTTAGACAAACTGTCTGGCACACGTTAATTCGTCTTCAAAATGAAGAAGTTTCTTAAGACAATCTTCTATTTACTTAATTTGATGTGCCCTCCCAGGTGCACTTTTTGCTAAATAAGAAATTGGGGGCAAAAGATAAGAAAGAAATTTATACTTTGTCGGAATTTCATCCGAAAGAAAAAAAGTCAAATTAAAAAAAACGTCACTTAACACCTTCACCTTCAATTATATGCGTCTCCTGGCCTACTTTACAAATACATATTCTAACATTTTTTCAGTTGACATAATAATTTAATATCAAAACTTTTAAGATATCGGTACCTACCTACCTAAACTCGTTAAAAACAAAACCCAAATTTAATGTTTTTTTTAAGAAAAGGTCGTCTGGTGTAGCTGTAGAAATTTTATTGACTATAAAAATAAAATGTTACCTCAAATGGCAGTTCTTTTTCGAAGCCCAAAGAACGAGCTTATTATTTAATTCCAGCAATTCTCCACGCAAATAAATACATACATACATACGTTCATACAAATTAGTATGATAAATATTTCAACACTTGTTGCTTTGTGTCTGTGGCATCTTTTGGTTTTTACAATAAGGGGGATGATGCGGATAAATGCTAACTTTAAAGGCCAGCTTATAATATTTGAATTATTGCCTTCGTCTGAGGGTGGATAACCATAGTTAATGATCTAAAAGGCTAATTTCTGTGTTATGTTTATGTTCACAATTACATTGCTGATATTATTAATGTAGTGTGCTAAGTGGTAGAAATTAATGGGCTCTTAATAACATAGTTTTGTTAGGCGCACTTGCACGAAATTTTGTTGACATTAGTAACCACTGATTTATCCATGCATAGGCACTAGCCATCGACAAAAATATAAACTCGTTGCAAAATCTTAAATATTTATCCACTCATTTTTCTCTGAATAACTTTTTACATCCGTCAAATAGAATTTGACAAGAAGTTGCTATCGGTGAGGTTCGCATTAATGTGTGTAGCAAATCTTGTTTTTGTTTTGTGCAGGTTTTCTGTTTTGTTCCTGTTTTGAATTTTTTACAATTGGTTAGCTGTGTTTTCATTCATGCAACGTAAAATCGAAAAATAAACAATTATCTATTTAATCCTTGTTAGCTAACTGCGATTTTATAAATGTATTCATTATTTTCGTGCAAGTGGCCCTTAGTCATTTATTTGTGTTGATGTTCTAACTATGATTTTGTTTGTTGCATGATGTTGTGTTGTGTTAAGTCTTATAGCAACAAGTTTCATTTGCATGTTCTTGTCCCTCAGTTCCATATCTTTATTATTTCACAATTTTTCTAGCCCAGTGACTGCTCTAATCTTAAACATTTAGAAACATCAGAACAGAACTCTGAACAGAATTCGAGCCTTAGCATAGAGAAAATCGTCATGGAAGACTCTGATGGACTCTGAGTTTTCGGTCCTGTCTTTTGTCATGATGATATTTATTTTTGACGTTTAAGGTTCCTCTAATTTTCTTACTTGTAATTCAATCAAGGCTGTCATTTAAAGTATATTTTTCGACCCTTGTATAATAAATGTGTAGTAAATGTCTCTATCCCTATTTTTTATCTCATATAGATATCTTATAAGTAACATTTCGATTCAATTTGACGCTATAAAATACCTACATACCCCACAATCGTGTGGTTAATAATTCTTCTTTCAATCTCTTTTAACAACAAAACATGTTTGCAATTGTGACTGTTTTCAATGCACGGTATTAATTGTTCCCCAAAGCATGAATAAAACTGTCACCCATTCGGGAATAATATACAATAATACCTAAGCAGTTTTACTAGATTTTTATCGAACGGTCACCGGATGTGACAGGAGTTATTGTCGCAGAAGTTTTCAATGCATAATAGAATCCAAAAAGAATGCATTTTTTATATTTATTTAAATAGCAATTTATACAACATTAATATTTCCGCTATTGTTTTAAATCAATTTTTCAACAATGATACAAAAAATATTCAGCTGTCATCCGCGAACTGCTGATTTTGACACTGCTCTGCGAACGAGAAAGAGATATATCGTTGTTACCTAAAAAGCCCTATAGGGAGTTTTACCATCTTGTCAAAGCTCACACTATGGAGAAGACAGATTGAAATATGTATCGCGCTTTTTTCAAACTGTCAAACTCAAGATCTTGGAGAAAACAATTTGGAAATAATTTTTAAATGCGGTATTCTTTTTTGTGTGAAATTTGTGATTTCCGTGGCTTAAAAATTTATTTTAATTAGCAAAACCAACAATTTTCACAATTTTCGCGCACAAATCTTTAAAATTCCCGCTTTTGTTTTCAATCAATTTTTCAACAATGATAAAAAAAAAATCAGCTGTTCACCATACTGCTGTTTTTGACAATTCTGTGATAACGAGAAAGAGATATATCGTTGTTACCTAAAAAGCCCTATAGGGACAAAATCCCGACTGACATAATCCGACTTGTACGAATAAAAAATCCCGATTTTCAGCACTTTCAGCACGTTTGTGTACCTTTTTTTTTTTTTGCTCTTACACTAATTATTTGAAATAGGAATTGAAAAGGATGAAAATAAGAATATCATAAATGCTACCCCAAATAACAAGTTAAATACATGAAAAATAACCCGTAAAAACGATTCTTACATGAAATTATGAAACATTTTTGCAATTAATTTTTATTGATAAATTCAGTTTTAAATTGCCTTTACAAAAAAAAAGTTGTTATTCAGTCGGGATTTCGTACCCAACCCGCTTATAAAAGTAGCAAGCTCGCCCAGAATAGTGTAACACAGAACATCAATTTTTAATCAGGCATTTCGCTTTGTTTGTTTTTTTTTTCGTTCGTCAAATGTCTAAAAGTAGCAAGCAGCGCACGTTGCAGTTAATGAACTTGTACTACAGCTACAGCTTCAGCTACACATTCTACTTTGACAGTGCTTACAAGCTACAGCTACAGCTAAATCATTCTGTTCAAGCAGTAAAGGTAGTTTAGAGAATTTATTTAATCAGTATATATGCTTGTATCCTTATTTATTATTCTATGCCTCAGGGCCACTTGCACGAAACCAAATGATACATTTGTAAAATCATAGATAACTATCCAGGAATAAATAAATACGTTTTAATACCTATATTCGATTTAACAAGAACAACATTCGGCTTGGCCATAGAATAATAAATAATAAAATTGAACTTTTCGCTTAAAAACAAATAAAAATTGGTTAAAGCAGATTTTTTAAATAAAATTATATACCTAATTTGGTAATATTTAAGCTAAATAATGATTATTTATCCGGTTTTTATTTGTTTGTAGTGGAAGGTGGGGTACAAGTTGATCAACTTGGCATATATAAATAGCCATACTTTGCAGACACATCCGTAAAATTATTTGAAACTTCGGCTTGGCACATAGTCAAGAATACCAAAACTTTGAAATAAAATAAAAAAGTGGATACAAAAGTGAATATAGTGTTTTATTGGTTCTTTCCAGTGCTGACTAACTAAAAATTACCAACAAAACACGACTAATGTAACAACCTCATCAACCAAATTTTTAAATAGCTAATGGGCAACACTTCGATCTCTCATGACTTTCTATTTCTTTCATGCAAGTTTCCACTCCCACTTCCCAGTTTCACACAAGTAGATACCTTTACCTCTCTCTCTCTCTCCTTGCCTTTGTCTCTGTTTAACATTCAATAAATTTATTCGTACCCCTCGGTCTTCCTTGTCCAATAATCATTTTCTCTTTCTAACAAACGTATTTTGATTTTTTTATTAGTTTGTTTGAAAGATTTGGTGAGGTAACACCCCAACAATTTTCTAGAGGCAATCTCATTTTTCTTGATGTATTTTTACTCTACAATTAACAACAATATATAAAAATTTAATTAATCGTATTGAGTGAAAGTGAACAATAATATTTTAAGGTTAGTTGAGTGAAATAAATGAAAAATATTATAATATTCCAACCGGTATTTTGGTGATAAAAAACTTTGCATGCGTAATCATTTTTCAATTGCCTTCTAGACAATTCTATGTTTAATATATACTACCTACCTACCACATAGATATGTATGTAACTATGCAATACTATAGCAGAACAGATGTTGTATTTTAATAACAATTAATATTAATATTTATGTTAAATAATTCAAGTGCCTTGTATTCTTTTGGAAAGTAATTATGTTCATGATTACATGAACAAATAAAAATAAACCATTTAGAAATAAACAAATTTGGCAGTCCAGTCAGCTGCTTCTGCATCTGTATTTAATATAGTATGAAAAAAAGAGAGAATAGCTGATGGTGGAATGTTTTTGTCGAATGAAAGAAAAGGGATATTATAAAAGAGTGAAAGAGTAAAATCGTCTTTATTCCAAAACACATTTTGTTTACATTTTTTTTTTTTTTATTTCGCTGTAGGTATGCATTAAGTGCATTTGGGCAAGTGCAAGAAAAATACACGTCTTGTACTAGTACTACTTAACTACCTATCTACCTATCTATACCTTACCTATTATTTTACAACACGTCATCCCGGTACCAGGAGAAAATTTCAAAAAAATTACAGGTGAAGATACATTTATTGCATCAGATTTTCATCAGAGAATGGGACCTACTGTACGCCCTGTTATTTGAGTTAAATGCGCTTTGCAGTGGTGCCTTCTTTTAATTCTTCATCCTAAATTTACACATCAGCTTTAGAGAAACCCAGATTTTACGTCGCTAAATCACTTATAAAGTTTGGAAAAATGTTCTTTGTTGATTTTCGTTTGACAGACTAACAATATCTAACAACGAGTCGTTCCAAAATGAAATTGTAATAATCCTCCTAACAAACTCTAACAATGGCACTTTAACAATATTTTTTGACACAACAACAATAATCAACTGTTATAATTAAAAGAACCACTGGTGTAACGTGTAAATTCCTTATTCGTTAAAGTACCTACCTACTAATTATATTTTGAAGAAAAAAATCATAATGTTAACCAGCATTTGTATGGTTATTCAATTTTAAAAGCAGATTAAATGACGCTTGACAACCTACGCCTACCTACGAAGGCCAGGCGATCCCAAAGAAGTACCCATGGTCATGCTAACAATTAAATCCGAAACAATTTTCTCTTTGATGTGCAATAGCTTCTAACATTGAGTTTATACCTACACTCATTGTGTACAAACTTGAAACTCCTAAAAATAGCCATCAACTGCAGAGTCAGACCCAAGATTGCTGGAGACCCTCTTATCACCGCACCATATTTTTTAAATTTGGATATTAAAAATTATCAAAGAGTACTTAATATGGTGAATAAAGTGCGTGGCAAAGCAGTTCAAAGCTATCAATTCATTGATTTTAGCTTTCGCTTGGACTGGTGTTATTTCTATTTCTTTACTTAACTGCTGGAACATTTCGCTAAATATTTAGTTTTCATTCTTCTTCCTTTTTGAAGATAGTCTATGAAAATTGTACTATGCACATTTAAAAAAAATTGACGGTACCTATGATTCTGTCTTCAGATGGAACAGATGGCCTTCCTTGGAGCCGATAATTTTCTTTCAATTAACTTTTTTAAGTGATGCTTTGTCTGTGTTAAATGGTGGGTTCATGTTAATTTAACCACGCAGGCAACCCCTTTTATTCTTAGCAACTTCGTCAAACAATTGGTTAAACATGAAACATTCTCACGAAACTTTTTAGTTCGATTGTGAGTAATCGCTACACATCTTTCGAACAGCAATTTCGGTTCAAAATTATAGGTTACTGTGAAAAAGAACACGCAAAAAGTCTCGCCGAACCTAATTTTGAGACATATACCGTGAGGAATTTAACATTTATAACACCTAAGTAGGTACCTGTGCAGTTACAAACTGATTGCAATTCGTCAAAGAGCATAAATGTCACTAAGCTTCTGGAACAACGTCTTATGACTATAGTTTTTTGAAACTACAGTTGTTTTTAAACTACAGTTTTTTCTTGAAAAAAACTTAAACAGTGCGATGAATATGATCCAAAGTTTTTATATTAATAAATACCTATTTAAGTGTAAAAATGGTAACTTATCTTTTTGCAAATAAAATCCTATACCTATCTTGGGGCTTATTTAACATTAACCAAAAAAAGTTTTTTTTTAATTTGGCTTAATAATATGAGACTCGATTCTTACTACGTGTAGAGTATTTACCTTACTTATTTTTCGTCTTTTTTATTTTTGTTTAGTACATTTAGCAACTGTCTATTTTACTCCATTGAAATGTACATATACAGGGTGTCCCGCAACTCAACGTCAAGCGGGTACCGGGTGATAGGGTAGGTTATACCCGTATTGCAAATAGAAAGAAAAAATATTATCTCGCTGGGTTTGCATTCAAGAATCTATTTTTAATAGGTAATTTTTTAAAAGAAACTTAATTCTCTATAACTTTATCCAAGGACTTTTTTGTCAGATTAACAGTTTAGAGTAGACGATATAATGGAATGTTTGTTGAAAAATATAAAGAAAACACTTGTTTTTGTCATTTTTCTCCCTTGCGATGCGTGTATCTCGGAAACAGTTGATATTTGGAAAAAAGTGAACATAACAAAAATTGTACAAAATTTGATGGACTTTTGTTTATTCTTAAACAAAATTCGCTACGACCGACGCACTATTTCCGTGGTATAAGCGTAAGTCCCCAAAAGCCCCCTTTTGGGGGCTTTATACTCCTTGCCCTAATCCGGATCACCTCCCAGGGATCAGGACTAGTATGTTAACTACTTAAGCAGCTTGAACAATATTTTGAAGGAATGGCTTAATTGAGTCCTACATCAATAACTATAATACGTTCCTATTTAAAAAAAAAAATTAAATTTTACTTGATCGAAAATGGTTTAAAGTGTTGGAACTATTTTGAAAACTTGCTAAAATGGGCCAATTTTTTAAATAACTTGCCGTGGGTTGTGTCCTATATTTTATTTTAAATATGATGTGTTATGTTTGCTTACAAATTTTGTTTGAAAAATGACTCAGTCAAACTTCATTTTTCTTGCAAAACTTACAATATTTATTTTGTATATCGATATTGCATTCAGTTGCATAGTTATTAAGGATAACGTAGGAAAAAAATCACTGAAAAATATCAAAATTTGTGACCACAGTACATAAAAAAGTGGCCCTGGGTAACTGTTTTTATAATTTTTCTAAATATTGCTATTATTACGTAACCCAGCGAGATAATTTTTTTTCTTACTATATGCAGTACGGGACACCCTGTATACATTCTTGTTACTTGTTACTAATACGTTCTTTTAATGTAAAAAATAACTTGTTCTTAACGTTGATTTACTCAGAATATATTATTGTCAATTCAAAACTGAAATTTCTATCATACCTATTTGATTTTTTTGTTTTTTAGATGGAAAAGGTATATAATGCCATAAGTAAAGCCATCAACATTGATGCAGATCGGAAAGATTACACCAGCGTTTATAATTTTGTTAGAAAATCTATTATAGATAGTCTTAAAGAAAACGAAATTTTCAAAGTACTTTTTGCTGATTTAAGTTTATGCGGTAAGTAGAAAATATATCCTAACTGAAAAATCCTATTGATCTTTTAAAACACCGGTTTTGAAAACTTTCATGTTAAATTATGTAAAAACCAATTTTTTCCCAAGTAATCAATTTACTTGATATGTATCTATATTTACGAAGTTTAACCTTTCTAAAAAAAACTGACTGCCCGCAATTTTCGCACTTGCACTTGCCAGCAAAATAACCGAAGGTATCACCAAACGGTCGGACATGCCAAAAGTTCTACGTAAAAAAATAAAAGGTCAACATAAATTTTTAATAAAAAATGTAAATATTACATATTTCGTTGCCCTTTTATGTTTATTGCTCCTGTTAGTTAACTTTCCAAAACTGTCGAATTCTTTCCAACTGTTGGTATTTGTCTAACGCAGCTGTTGTCAATAGTATTAGGGTTAATTCAAGTTCTAAAAAAAATAATTAATTTGTTTCTTTTTACAGGTAGCTATGTAGATAATTTAAAAATTTCCAAACCTGATGAGTTCGATCTCGTTGTAAGACTTACATTTCCCTTCCACGATGATGTTCATATCGAAGAAGATCCTGTCCATAGAAGTAACATCTATATAAACTTATGCACCGTCATTTACAATGTTGACAAACAAAATCCTCGAAAAGAAGCTATGCACAAATTCTTACTTTCAATTACAAATGATAATGGATATTTATTGCAAGATAAATTCCAAAGCTGGTTTGAAGGTTGTATGACTAGAGTTCTAACCAAAAATAAGGGTGAATTAATTTACGATAAAGAAAAAGTTCTTATGACGTACAGAAAACAAGGACCAGCACATACATTGAGCGTTCTAACTGAACGATTTGATATGTCTATAGATTTTGTTCCTGGTTTTCGTTTTTCCAAAGAAAAATCTATTTCTCCATCGAGTCATCTTATTGATGACACTGACTACTGGGAAGCAATTCCAAAGCCAATTATTGGAACACAGAGTAATCCATCGTTTAGATGTTCATATACGCAGTCGGAGAGAAAACTTTTGGCCGGAAGAAATCAATTTAAGAATACTTTGCGTATGATGAAGAAATTCCGTGATATGAGACCACCTTTGACAAATCTCAAGAGCTATCATATTAAAACTCTGTTTTTGTGGCACAACAATGAAAATGATCCAATTTTTTGGAACAATTCAAATGAATCTATTATGGATCCGGTACGTATGTTTATACAATTTAAATAATTCATATTTATATGAGTGTTGGGGTACTTACTTGTCTCAAAAGAAAGTTTTTAATGATGGTATATCAATAAACATCATGTTGGAAATTAAGATGCAAATTTACACAATTTTGTTTTTATCGACATCTTCTTTTAGGTGGGAAACTTTCAAAAGTTAATTACATTTCTTAAATCGTTCTATGCGTCTGCAGCGACCACGGTTAAAGAGGATCGTTATGATAAAAAATAATGATTATCACATAAACATATAAACTTTCTTTTGAGATACACGGTGACTAAATAATACTGACAACTATTTTCAGTCAGACTCATCACACCTGTTCATTACATAACCACTGCCTTATCGTTATTAAAAAAAAATTTTTTATCATAAACAGATGTTTGGAATTCTCGAAACAAGTTTGGAAAAAGGAGAAATTCCATTTTTTTGGGATGAAAAAGTAAATCTCCTAAAAGATTTATCACCGCATCAAATAAAAAGCATGTACCATGATGTCAAAAATGCCAGACGAGTTCTAGTCAACCGATCAGATCTCCAGGAAGTAAAAAATATTTTCTGTAAGTAAAAATTAAAAAAAAAATATATTTATTTTATGTTAAATTATTTATTTTTGTTAGTAACGGAAAGAGAACAAAGAGACATGCCGCCTCAACTTGAGCAAGAGATGGAAAAAAGTTATTTGGAAATTGCAAGCGATGCCATATCAGCTGCAGCACCTTATACCCCTTGGGTTTTGGGTGTAGCTGCAGGTGCTGCCGTTCTTTTTTCAATTTTCAGTAATTTGCGCAGAACAAACACAGATTAAACATAAAAGTAATGTAAAAATCAGTGAATTTTTCTCCAATGTACGGCTACCATTTGGATACATTTTGCAGTTAATTTTATATTATGACAAGTTTTTGTATTTTATCGTTACAGAATTAAAATAATTTTATTTTAACTATACATAATATATTTACATACAGATAATGATAGCCATAGCTTCACTTTGGTGTGTGAAAGCCTTTTATAAAGGACGTGTATGTTATGTTTCTACTACTGTTGTTTTAAACCAGGTTAAGTCAGGATAAAGCCTGCCTGCTCTGCTGAGAACTAAAAAAAAAAAAACGCCTTAAGAAGAATTTATCAAAGAGTCACATGGCCCTATTGGGGTTGTCGATTTCGTAATTGATTACCGAATTTTTTCAATTATCGATTACCGATTGCTCTTAAAAAAATTTTAATAGATCAAAAGTAATTTTTTTTTTGTCAAGCCAGAGTTTCAGTCACTCATGTTCAAAAGATTGTGTTAAGTAAATCTGTGCAAAAACGTGTGAATCTTACTTTAAATCGAGATTCAGATAAATATTTTCTATCACCAGCACAGATAATAAACCTTACAAATGTCATCTCCATATAAATTTCTCAATTTTTTAATATTTAAATTTTACATTAATTTATTTACAAAATACATAAACATACATTGGCGTACAAAACAATTCATTCATTATAAGAAGTAAATTTTTTAAGTATATAGAAATTACTTCATCACTAAAACAGCTTCTTGTGGGTTCACAATATATTTGGCTTTGTGTGTCTCAAAAAGTTTATTTAAATCATCCATAAATTGGTGATGGAGCTTATCAACAATTTCCTCTTTTGGAGTATCTGATTGTGGCACATCAATTGGCGATCCAACTTATTATATAAAATATATTTTGCATTAAAAAAAATGTTGTTAAATTAAAAAAATAATCAAACTACTCACCAACTTGTACTATACGTCTACGCTGTGGAAGCAAACCAATATTGTATTGGAAAAATCCTCTTCCCATAATTATTAACGGAGCAATTCCGGTAATTTTTTTCACCAACAATTGCATGTTTCTTACAAATGAATTTGGCGGATTATCAAGTTGATCAAAGACATCAACTTCCCCGAATGAAAATACTGGCACAAGGGCAGCCCTGGAAATTTTAATAGGTGATAAATTAGAACTGTGACAAGTAAAAAATAAATATTACCCAGATTTCATGGCTAATTTAATGAAACCTTTTCGATTTTTAATGGTAACAATATATTTGCCAGGCTTCGAATCAAGTGCCTCCATAGCACCGCCAACTACTACACCAACAGCAGATGCAGTGTATCCATCAGATGCATTTAGTGGATCTTGAGGATCATTTGATGTTGTAAGATTATTAAAAAGAGATTTTCTCGTTACGGATATTAGTCCCCACATCTTAACAATATGACGCCAAAATGGTGTACTAAATTGAAATGCCAGAGTTGCTGGTTTTGGGCGAATTTTGGGGAACAATTCATTCCATTTGGAAATGTCAACGCCCATATTTGTAAAGATTCCAATGCTATAAAATATTCAGTTTATTTTGCATGAATTTATGAACTTTGGAAAAGCCATAATTATTATTACCCTGCCACTCCATGGGGATAGCACGCTAAAAGATAATTCCGATTTGGTGGTAATTCTGCAGTTTTCACAAGCTCCACTGGAAAGTAATCCCGAAAATGCTTCCAGAAAAAGTTATCACGCATCCATCTTACTCTAAACCATAAAACAACGTTTGATCATAAAAAAAACAATGTTATACATATATGATATAGGAAATGCTTACCCTGATCCTCTGACTTCATTTTCTGATTTTTCTTTGTCTAAATAAATCCAGATTCCGTATGCAATCAAAAACGCTTTCAAATAATAATTGCCAAAAATCTAAAAACAAAAATTAATATTCATATTAATACAACAAAATATTGTGATATGGCAATCGAGATAATTAATACTTAAAATGGATATTAAATAACATCAAAACTTGTTTTTCAATCTTCGCCGATTGCGGGAAACCAACTTTCTGTCGGCCGACAGTTTGGTCAGGCTCTTAGTCAGTATTACAGTGGACTAGACAATTTGATATTAGATTCTAGATAAGTTTGATGTCCTACACGATTTCCTTCAAACTAAACTAAAGTAGATATGAACAAACTAACGCCCCTGCAAATTATTCAGTATGGAAATTTTCTAATCCCATTTTTAAGGTCGATTATTTAATCGGCCAACTTTGTCGATCGCTCAGTTTGATCTGAGCTAAATATGCAAAAAAATATCATGCTCATTTGATAACAACCGAACATTTTCTTGAGGTTAATTCATTTATTTCGAATGGATCCCCTAAAATTTCTTTCAATGCTGATAGGATACCGCCAAATACTGTGGGATTTTTATCTTGGTCTTTGTTTAACAACTGTTTTTATGCGAACTATATCTGCAAAATCTGATAATCAACTACGAAATCGTTCGAGAAGAGCCGCCCGACTAGTGTGCTCATGCTCGACTATATAATCAGTTCATTGTGCGGAGAAGCACAAAAATCTGCTGTGCGAGGGATCTTTAAGTTGGTGGGGTACGAAGTTTCGAATGACAAAATCTCGAATGCAAAACTTTTTTATTAAAAAAGTAGATCGATTTAATGGCGAATAAACAGAGAAGTAAGTATATGCCCGGGGCTGTTACAGGATTTTTGATGGATGCAAGTATAAGTTTATGCAAGGTTTCTATGAATTTAGTAGGTATATATTTATTTAGTATTCAGAAAGAAGGTATCTAATAAAATTCGAAATTTATATTTTTATTATTCGAGATTTTTTCCATTCAAAATGTTGTCATTCGAAATGTCGTCGTTTACAAGACCTGCCCATAACAGTATTTTGAAATTTCAACTTTCTCGACAACGGCTGAACCGATTTTAGTAAAAAGATTTACCTACTGAAATTGACGTAACTATTTTGAATAAATGGCATAAAGATTTTGTTATTAGTGTTTTTGTTAAGTTTTAAATAATTTTTAATAAACTGTTTTTGTTAATTCAATTCCGTTGGTGGATTTTTATGAAACAATGTTTTCATGTTTTTCTTATAAACTTATATTTAATAAAGACATTTTTTGCATACATTGATTTTGGTTTGAATCTTTTCAAGATATAGATTTAAAACAATAAAATTTCATACGATTTTTATTTATTTTTTAATTCACGTGTGTATTTTAATTTAATTTTAAATTTTAATTAACACACCAAAACACCATTTCCTAAAAATAAATGGATTACGCCCTCAAGTAACTTGCCACAAGAACAAGAGTGTCAAGAGTACCTATGGGTTTTCGATTCTGTTTTAGAAAATAATATGTTGTTTTTTTTGAAGATTATCCGATTAAATAAAAAGTTATCCGTTAAAATGTACACCCTGCGAAGGATGTTTTTATGGCCCTCAAAAAATATTTTGTCCTAATTATCTTATTTTTAGATGGATGTAGTTAAGTGTATTCGCAAAATTACAAAATTTGAAAGGGGCAGGTCCAAGAATTCCAGAAAAAACAAATGCAGCGACACCATCAGCATTGAAATGGCCTCAGACATGGAACAATCAATAACCGGGAAGCTTGCTGTTTGTTTCTGAGGTCATTCTGACGAACCCCAAAAGCAGATCAGTAGGTGAAGTGGAAAATTGAGAAAGGTGTGATCCCATTCGGAAATCGAGATCATGCCATCGTCGGAAAAGGAGAAGAAGGAGTGTATTTGCAAAACATTTCTCTTTTAGGATTGAAAAAACAAGAGGTTTATTTTTATCGAAGATTGACAGCGATAGACAGTAGAAGAGGTAGACAACGATCAAATACATGTTAGGAATCGAGCTGAGCCGCAGGCACCTAATTGCCTGGTCGTTTCTTTTGACATTAAACATTTGATAACTTTTTTTTCTGGGCAGTGAATCAGTAATTAGGTTAGGTTAGCTAAAGGTAGTGTCTTTATCTTATATTGATAACTTTATGTATAAATGTCGTTTTTTCAGCATCTATTTCGTAATTGATTTCTGTACAGGTACACAAGCAGTTTCAGATTAATTTCATATTTTAACTAAATAAATCTTAGATTTACAAATTTTAACACGAGACATAAGATAAACAACAAATTTTATAAAAAGTTTCAGAAAACAACACCGCTTACCAGCATTAAAACAAACGCCAAATGTGAAGACAAACCAATAACCAACATAAGGAATATGTAAAACCCGACTGTAAATGTTTGTATTCGTCTTTTGGGAGGAATTTTTATTGGTGCCCATTCGATTTTAACCATTATATAAGCAAATATTAGGAATATCCTGCGAAAAAATTAGGTACGTGCAAATTTTTCAGCTTTGAGAACAACACTAACAAAACTTATCGGTTAAGTCAGTTTTATTGTCAGGAAATTTAAAATGTTTTTATTAATTTAATCTTAAAAAGTTATCGCTATTTTTTGATTGCCACAAGTTAGTTTGATATGGTTTGACCACACGGAGTATTTATCGCCAATTATATACATAGGTACAATGTACCTATAAATTTTAATTTTTTAGCTATTCAAAAGTTTCTTGGAAACTAAATTAGTCAAAATAATATCACGAGTGAGTAAACTGCTTAAAGTACATTGCACTAATTTAACTAGCTTTCATTTGATAATCCGAAAGAACTCCCCGATTTGGGGATGACAAACAAACGTGTGAAGTGAACACAGCACTCCAAATATAGATAACGTTCTTATCAAACTTGTAAGCACCGTTTTCAAGAAAAAATTGTAAGATTAAGGTAGGTCGTATATAGGTACCGAACCGTTATAGCTGGACTTAAATAAAAACAAACTTGTAATTTTTTGTTCAAAGAAATTTGAAGAGTTGTTTTTTAAAAAAATAAAAATAAGGTTTTTTATAACAATTATACATGGTTATTATACTGTTATTTTTGCTGCTTAAATAAATCAATTATTCTTCTATAAAGAATGATCGAATGACACAAAATGAATAATCCAATTTTTTGTTTGAATTAGGTTCTTTTAAAAAAAAAAAAAAAAATAATTTTGACTGATGGAAATCTTTATATTAAGCTTTACAATTTTGTCTGCTTAGTATAAAATATGATATCCGTCAAGTGGCTGCCGCCAGTATTAGCACAAATTTGTGCCCGTTTTATCACATTTTCCGAAATATTTTCAGTGATAACTCCTCGCATTCCCGTAGAATATTCATCTAAAAGGCTGCGATTGTCTGAGGCTTGTTGGCATAAGCCAATACGAATTCAAGTCCCAAAAAAAGAAGTCTGCGAAGGTAAAATGAGGCAATCTTACTGGCCTGCCCTGGCTGCAGCTTGCCAAATTGCGAAAACGTGAGATTACGCGACGACGAAACGCTTCCTTCAATGAATTGTGGCTCGTGCTGTGTGACGTGTTACTTACTTCGTCTTGTTAAAAACACATGTTTGCACAAGTTAGGCTCAATGCTGATCCAATTCCGTCAGTAAGTCTTGTTTCAAACTTATGGGGTTTCATTAGGTTCGGCAAACCACTATTAACTAGAGAAAGAAAAACAACAAACAAAAACAAAAAACTTAATTAAACATGAAAAAAAACAAAAACGCATCAAATAAGAACCTTGCAAATGTGAACGCTCTCATTACTTTGTGTGTCCTAAAGTCCAATAGAGACCCAATAGAAAGAGAAACCCAATGAAACTTCATATAGTCGCGGGAGCTTTTGGTGCTATGGGGTTCCTTTTAGGTGTCTATTGGGTTTCAATTGGGTTCGGTGAATAGAAACCCAATAGCGACCTAGTCTAATGAAATCTCATAAGTGTGAAACAAGCCTAAGAAGTCGTTTATTGCCCAATTGAGTGGCTCGTGGTCTGGTTAATGTTTCTTCATTCTAAGCGCTAGTTGGCGTGGCACGATTAGGAAATCGACTATTGGTAAAAAAAAAACCAACACAATTATTCCATGCTCTTGCGGAGTATAGCGTAACATTGCTTGTCTGTTTGTATTCTGCAGCATAAACCTCAAATATGACTATGACATACGACGTCATTTGAAATAAAATGCACGACTGGGTCGCACGAACTTGCTCTTGTAGCAAACTATGGGACTAAAAAAAATTAAATTTATTAAATTCTGAAGAAAGTTGGAAAAATGTCAAGTATTAGCCTAAACAAGAGATCAAGTTGTATGGCATAGCTATCATTAAACGGTTCTTTATCAAAAAACTGTTAATGCCATCTTGTATTAAATCAAAAGTCTAAAATCTATGCCGAATTTAAAAAGAATCGACTGAGCCGTTCCCAAGTTAAGGTCAAATTTGTAAAACACCAAATTTCCGTTATGTGAATTTTTAGCCAAAAACCTGAAATGCAGTAATATTAAAACTACTGCAAATATAACGTACACAAAGTTTTATTAAAATCGTAAGAGCAGTTTTTGAGAAAATTTGGAAAAACTAGAACCATTATATGGCAGGGACCCGTTATAACTGGGCTAAAACAAAAATTCGAATTTCTCCTTTAGGGAATGACTAAAAAGTGCTATATACGAAATTTGAATTAAATCGGTAGGTCGGTGCACAGACAACCAAACATCAGCACAACCGCACAGACAGACCGACGGACTGCATGACGAAACCTCCTTTTTTAGGCTTCTCTATCATCGTAATTTCAGGTTTGATTAAAATCTCGAAATTTTTTTTTTTACACGAAACCAATGCTTGCCCTATTGAGCAAGTAAAAATCAAAACGTCTTTCGATAGGCTGATTCATTTCACGCCACCAACCCCACGCACAAAATTTGAAGAAAATCAGTTGTGTTGTTTAAGCTGTAGGTAGATAGGTTTCGATGCTGATGAAGGGCATATAAAATGCATCAGACAGATAGACTAGTCTGACAAAAATTTAATCGAATCTACATAGGTACACACTTTATTTACGCGTGTAATAAATTCAATGTCCAAAGTGCAAACATCGGGTATCATGGACTTGGACAATGTCTCGACTATTTGTTATCAAATTTACAAAATAATATTGATAGCAATAAAGATGTCTTCTTAAGATAAGGACTTGCTGACAAAATCCATTTGTAGAAATTAATTTTATTCTTATAGGCATGATAAACTGCATGAGTCATTATATTAATAGGTACCTAAATTGATTCATAAGTATTGTTGAAAATTTCAAGCTTTCACGTAAAATCTACCCAGCTATATACCCTTATCTTCGTTTATTTCATCGAAATATTTGAGTTCCGGAAATCTACGTGCTGATGATCATGAAGGTACCTTCCTACCGTTGCAAAAAGATGTTTTTTTTTTTTTTGTTGAAAAACATTTTCCAACGAAATTTCAGACTAAGTATTCTAAACAAATCGCTCACGAACATTTTATCTATTCAAATCAATGAAAACGTTAACTAAAAAACGACGACTATATTTATACTTAAATTTGCACTTCTTCGAATGTTTTTGCCTGACAACTGATTTTTCATTTTAAATTTATTCAAAATTGGTTCAACCGTTTCGTCTCTAGGAGAATAATTTGACCGTTATCTCATTTTCCATTAAGAATGTATAACTTGAATTTGTACTTAAATCACATGTACATAAAATAATTTTGATATGTGAATATGAGGTCACTGACAATGTTAAGTTAAAAAACAAAACAAAATTTGCAGTTCATTAACACTAGCTCTTATTCACTAGTATGCAGCATTCTTATCTAGGTATATAATTTTTAACAATTGTTTACTGTATCTTATAAACCTGATTAACAGTAAAATCTAGTTAACTGAACACAGAAATTGCAATAATTTTAAAAAGCAAACATTTCCCATTAGTAAAAAAAATTGTTTTTTTTCGTAAAACGAAAATGTAGTTGAGCCTACATATATGTATTGAAGATGACGTAACGTTTATTAATTTCAAGAGTTCAGTTTGACCAGTTTTCTTAAAGTAAAGATTTTCTTTGCTAATATCGGTGCATCCGTTTAAATAAAAACGTCGATACAAACAAATCTGAGCATGGGAAGTACCTTTAATAGTCTTTAAAAGTCTTACAAATAGCATGCATATAACCATTGGAAAAAAATCACTAATATTCAAAACAAATTTTATCAAAATAAATTTTTTTTATGAAAATTGGTAATGTGTATATGGCAGTAATCGTTTAAGACCTAAGACAAAAATGTCAAAAATATGCCTGGGAAAATTACTAAAAAAAAAACAAGTTAACAACAATAGGTCCGTTTGACCTCAACAACCGTTTTTGAAAGACAGAGAGACTATTTAAAAAAAATGTTTTTTTTATTATTTTTTGAAAAAAAAATGTAGGTTGATTGGGTGTGATTGATAACCCAATCTGGTTCGTATTATTCGAATGCACTATAGTTGCCATTTTTAAAAGTCAGCGTCTTGCAGTCCAAATTTTGGGCATTTTCAAAAATGCATTTCTTGCAACAATGCACCTTTTTCGAGAGACTAATATTGAAAAGCCTTAAAAATTAATAAAGAAATTATGAGCTCTGCCCACTGGTAGGAAATATGTATTGGAAAGTTGTTTTTCGCTGCGCTTTCTAAATTTGTTTGAATGCGTCTTGCAAGCAGAAACTGAAAAACGTTTTGCACCACCATAATTCCGATCAGGGCACATAGCACCTAATTTTTAAATTAAATTTAAGTGCTTTACAAAATTATTTTGTCTATAAAAAAAATAAAGTGCACTGTTAATGCAGTTTTTCTCAGAAATGACCTCACTTTGGACTGCAAGACGCTGACTTTTGAAAATGCCAATTATAGTGCTATCTTATAATACCAACTTTATTCGGTTATCAATCACTCCCAAAAACTGCTGTGGGCTCTTAGTCTATATGTATGTATATTATAGTTATATACTATATACCTGTCCTGAGAGCTATATTAAATGAAAAGAGGATATATCGATCGAACACTTTCAAAGTTTTGTCTGTCTCATATTTTGAATTTTAAAGAAAAAACTGATAAAAAAAATAAAAAAAAAAAATCGCCACTTTAAAATTAAACAACCGAATAAATATTTGAAAGTGGTTGGAGAAACTGGTCATTATTGAAGAATATGGTAACAGAACTTTAAGTCCACAGCGTAGAATCCGGTGAAGGGAAATAACTTTACTGGAAAATAATTTCACATGGGAAATGAAGTTATTTCCCACATTGAATGGGAAATAACTTAACATTTTGGCGGGAAATTATTTCACTCTTGCGTGAAGTTACAAATTAATATAAATTCATACCCAAACTTGCACCCATCCAAACTCGCACCCACCCCAAATCCTATTAGTAGGCCAGGCAGTGGAGTTGCAGGGGGGAGGGCATGCTACCCTTAATAATCTTAAATGTTAAGGGCACCAGTAACTAAAATCGCCTCACATTTTCAACTGATTTACTGTTTATATCAAAAAATACTTAGGTGGAGAAATAACTTCACCAAATTTCAGGTTATATAAATAACTCACCTCAAAAAAGTGAAGTTATTTCCCACTAGTGGTGAAGTTATTTCCCATGTGAAGTTATTTCCCTGCACCGTAGAATTATATCTTCATCATTTGTTAACTTATTATACATAATTACGAATTTGTTTTTTTAAATAGGTAAGTTGTTTGTTATTTTAACTTAGTAGGTTATTAATTAGGATGGTATATCCTAACACTTTTCTAGCAATACATAAATAAAATGTAATCTGTTAACAGAAATGCAAATGCACCAAAAGTTATGAAATAACTTGTCTGATTTCAAACAATCGAGATGGACTGTATTTATCGCGCAATTATTAACTTTTTCACGAAACAAAAACTTGCTTTACGCATTATGGATTGTTCAATCTTATCTCAACATAATAAAACACAAATACACACTTTTCGGTTCAAAAAACTTTACATATTATAAAATAGATTAAACTATGTTAAAACCAAATACCTAGCTACATAATTATTTATATAAAACCGAGGCATTAGCGGCTAGAGTTCATACACTTAAAAAGAGACATTTAAATTTTCTCTCACCAACAACAAAATATAATACAAATGCGAAGATAAGGCAACACCAAACGCAAGAAACGAATAGAAGCCGGCCGTGAACGTTTGCATTCGTCTTCGAAACGGTATATTTATTGGTGCCCACTTTATTTTAAACATCATTTTACTTAGGTATACAACAAAAAAAAAATAAGATAAAAATAAAACTTTATAAATATAAAAAAAAAAAACAAAATATAAAAACAAATTTTTGGTTTTAATAGATTATTAGGAAACTTCTTTACACTGCGAATGTTCAATACAAACAGAACACAATTATATTTTGTTTGAATTTATTCGAGATTTAAAGTTGTTTTTTTTTTATTTTATTTTTATTTGTACATTACACTGTGAGAAGGCTATCGCAAAAATGTGTCACCATTTATTCAGACATGTCTACAAATCATGTTGATAAATAATTTTTTGTTTTATGATTTTGAATATCGAAGTTGCCGGTCCAAGGAAAGGCCGAAGGGCTGCGTTAAACTAAAATGCCTTATCAGTATTTCTGTTGTGTTGTACGGGGTTAAATTGTTCATCCGCTTTTGAGATTTAAAATGAGTAGATTCAGATATAGGAGAGAGTGGAGCAAGTTTTAATGCAGCGTAGTTTTTTGTATTTAATATAAAATTAATGTTATATATGTATGTACATACCTATTTTCAATAGTTGAAATTCCATAATATTCAAATTTTGTGTTTTTATTTGTTCGAAAAATTCAATTTAACTACTTTAGGGTGTTAAAAAAAATTAATTCTCGAACAGCTGGTTTCCTATGTCTGACTAAAGTACCAAATTCACAGAACGTTTATCTACCATTCCGTTGTTTGCTTGCTTTCTTTCGAAGCAACAATCGTTTTAATAACTAAGATGATTGACACTATTGGTTACTTTTAGGACTGTTGAAATGCTAGCACCAAATTTCTGTTTTAATTTTGCCGTAGATTCACAAGAATTTGAAGCACATTTTAATATTTTCCTTCGAAATAATTTTTCTTTTAAAAATTGAAAATCGCATCAGAACATAGTCTATATTATATTTTCATTGTAGGTATGTAACCTATTTTCACTTCTTCCGTAATATCCTTCCTTTCTCTTTCCTACCTAACTTCCTTATCAAAGAATTAAAGTACGATATGCAAACTGGTTTACAATAATTTATGAATTTGTATCATATGTGATGCATGAATGCAAAAAACCAGGGAAATTGCACAGTGAAGCTGAGATCTTTAAAAAATAAAAAAATTAAGACGAAGATAGAGGTATAAAAAATCATTTTTGTATGGATACAGTTAAGTTGTTTCTTTTTTTTTTTTTTTAATATTATACGAATACGCGTACCTAGTTGATTTCGAAGTAATGTTAAGAATATTTTTTGTTTTTATAAAAATTAAAGTTTGCAGAGTAGCCTACTCTCCTCTACTATTTCTTTAAAGTTATTCGAATAATATTAAGTCGTTGAAACAACTCACATTGATAGTAGTAACACAGAGTTATATGATCTAAATGAGAAACAAGTACAGCTTTTAAAAGTGCACATTAAGATGCAATGATGTATATTTAAACAGGTTTTTTAAATATAGGTATTATGTGTTTATGTTCATAACATGTAACGATACTAATTTATTTTTGAGATTCAAAATGACCATGGAACTGGCAGTATAATTTTATACGTGAAATTATAGTATTTAGAATAACAAAAAATAATTGAAAAGAAATCCACCAAGTAGAAGACTTATCTATAGGGTGACAGACCCAGTAGTCGGCCATCAAACTTCTTTTTTACGTTTGACTGTTCTTTAAAACTATTAATGTTTGAATTCTGAATATCTAATGTATTTTATCAGATTATTTGGAATGTCTAAATTTTGAAAAAATTATTTTTTTCAGTAGATTCGCCATAGAAATTTAACAATTTGAAAAAATTTTTAAAAATGTGTGATTCTGATGAAATTGGGCCCCTAAATTCCAGTGTTCGGCCACATTATTCTTCGGTAGTCGGCACCCTTTTTGTGCTCTAAATTTATTATTCTTTTGACCCACATAATATAATTTAACCCAGTGCACGCCTTTAGGGAAATCTATAATGAAAATTTAAGGAGATACCGATGAACATTGGTTTTGAATATATGGTATGGATAACGCTCGTATCTGTACTGTTTTTCGCAGTATTGTACTGTTTTTTGCTCTCAAAAACTGCGTAAAACTGCGTACTGTTTTTTTTTTCAAAAAAACTGCTTTTATTTTGAGATATACAGAACTTCAAATCAGCAGTTTTTTGAGCTTGTAAGCAAACGTGAATGACAGTGGGATATTTCCATCTTTACATTGTTAATCTCCGAGTAGGAAATTTGCTCCTCAATGAAAAATTTCTTGGTGAAATTTATACCACTTTTATATTTATATGAGATGAAGTTCTCTGATTTCACTCATTAAAAGTAATGCAAACAGTCAGCGGTTCTTCATTGGCATCTAAAACTCAAAAGACTTCAAAAATGAACGCAATACATTTTTCTTGCACTTTGTCAGCGGTATTTGGAATTCTTTTTCTTTAGTCTTGAATAACAAAAAAACCCTTTCCTTACTTCGGCAAAACAGTGCTGATATCGCTTATGAAAAACAATTTACCTTTTCAAGCACTCCGTTTGCTTGGCAAAATTTATATTTGACCTAAATAATATCAAATACCTAAAAAAAAAGACGGAATTTCTTCGTCAAATTGCTTCAAAGAACAAGTTCGAAGCAAAAACCACAGGAGATATTAAAATGGAAAGTGAAGACGATTCTGATGATGGAAATAAATCGCCTGGTGATGGTTAATTTGCCTTTTTTCCTGTTTTAAGGAAATAAAATAAATAAAAATTAAAAAAAAAATTACTGCGAAAAATACTGTTTTTTTTTTTTATCGACGTACTGTTTTTACAGTTTTTGAGGAAAAAGTACTGTTTTTCGTCCAAAAAAAGATACGAGCGTTAGGTATGGAAGTTAGGATCTAGTGTTAAATAATGAGCTTTCATGGAAGTAGAGTATTATGTGCTAAATTGCTTCAAGGGAGGAATGCAGCTGGCTATTTCTTTGAAAACATTCCTTGTAAAAAAGGGCACCAATAAAATAAAGAAAGACAATGCGAAGAAGATGTTATAGCGGCGACATAAAATATGTGGTAATTCCACTGAGGGTGATCAGTGACGCATATACAGGGTGAGTCATGAGCAATGCGACAAAATGCTAGGGCGTGTAGGTTGCGTTGAGACCAGAAAAAAATCGTATGGGAAGGGGGGTCTATTCCCATCCGTTTAGCCGGGAGGGGCAATTTTCGAAAAAACTGACTTAAAATGGGAAAAAAATTATTTAAAATCAAGCTTCATTCACAATGCTGTGCGATACGTTTTTGAAAAGCCAATAACTTTTTCTTTCATTCTGTGTTTAAATAAATCTATTCTAAGAAATAGTTTTTGAAATATTAATTTTCAAAGTCAAAATTTTGAAAAAAAAAATTGAAAAAAAAATTTCAAATTTTTTTTTCAAAATTTTACGTGATTAAGTGCTAATTTTAATTTCAAAATTCAATGCTGTTATTAATTTTAAGTCTAAATAAGAAAATCGGATGCAAAAATTTTATGTCGTTCTCAAGAAATTAAAAAAAAACCAAAACCACCTTTTTCTAAGAAAAACATTTATTTTTATTTTTTATTATTTATTTATTATATTTATTTTTATTGTATGTATATCCGAGGATCAGTTTCTTCATATAGAAGTGCCACTAAAGGTCGCATTGGGGTTCTTCTTTTACTACAAAAGACAGCATTGAGTTTTAGAAGAATTAAATTCAACGCGGTTGAAAATCACTCATTATACAATACTATCAAGATCCGAGTCTAATGAACTTATCTTTGAAGAACAGGTGTGAACGACAACGAATAGTAAAAGTTGAGGAAAACTATCTTCAACGAAAAAAAAAATAAGCGGACTAGAAGACAAAAGATCTTTGATGATCAAAATAGGAAAGACAGCCGGAAAAGAGCAGAGCCCCTGATAGTCCGGGAGGCACCGACATTTTTCAATGAGTGATTTTTCCAAAGCTGAATCTTATATATTTCATAGCTGTGATCTTACTGACAACAAAACCGGTCGTCAGCTGCCGCATACATGGGGAATTTGACGTGGGTGACGTCTTAAACATCGAAAAAAAGGTAAAAAAAGTGATTTCTCCAAAGTTGAAACTTTTTTTAATTTCTCAAAAACTAAGATACATTTTGGCATCCGGTTTTCTGTTTTTGACTAAAAATTAATAAGAGCATTGAATTTTGAAAATAAAAATAATAGTTAATTACATAAAATTTTGAAAAAAATTAGTTTACAAATTTTTTTTTATTTTTTTTTTTTTAAATTTTGAGTTTGAAAACTAATTTTTTTAAACAACTCAATTTAAAAATTAAATAAAAGAGTAGTTTTCTGGCTTTCCAAAAAAATATAACAAGGCTTTGTATCATTCACCGTTATTTTTAAATAATTTTTTTTCTGATTTAAGTCAATGTTTTAGAAAATTGCCCCTCCCGCCTAAACGGGGGGAAAAAGAACCCCCCTCCCATACGATTTTTTCTTGTCTTAACTCCACCTACACGCTCAAGCTTTTTGGTGCACCTTATAGCAATCACCTTTTATATATGTTTATTTTACAGCTAAAACGCATGTCTTTGATTTTGTGTTTCATTAAAGTAATTAAAGTTTATGATTTTTAAGAAATAGGATTTCAAAATAATAATATTAAAAAAAAAATTATCTAACTTTTTTTTCTCAAAAAACATAGGTAATTGCATAAGAATTCAATCTGAATAATTGCAAGTAAAAAGCAACACATATTCATTTTATACTATTCCGCCGAGGCTTACAAAAAATAAAAATGTGCGAGCAATGCTAAAACTAATGTTATCAAGTCTACCTTTTTACTCGTTTTTTCTTATAACTTTTAAGATGTTACAACTACAAGTAAGCATTTTTTGTCATTTTGTAGATTATACAAATTGTAAAAAAAGTATTTAATTGTTTTTTTCATAAAAACGCACACAAACGTAGAAAAATGGAAAACACAAAAACTATATATAAAAGTAAAAATTAAACAAAATGTTTTTTTTGTTCAAATATTTTTTTTTTAAATTGCATTATTAAATGCAATCCAAATTTTAAATGGTTTTATATCAAAAAAAAAAAAAAAAGTTTTTTTAATAATACTTTTTGTTTAAATTAATTAATTAATTTTTTACTGCACTGCAAATCACCGAACGAAAATATTTAATTTTTTATCAATATTTAAAAAAGTGCAAGCACGAAAAACGAAATTTGGAGTTCTACAAGATGGCATGCTTACCTGCTAGTTATTATTAAAAAAATGTATTTATTGTATTTTTGTAATTTGTAAATATCTTCGAATGGACGAGCAACACTAACTCAAAAAGGAGTCTTATGATTGGCGGCGGCCGCCATGAAATAGCTATAACTCTTGCCATAAATAGTGTTGGTGTACACAGGTTGTTGTTGTCTAATTCGACCACTTCTCAAAAATTAGTTTTATCTGTTGGTTTTGAGTTTTTGGTTCAAAAACAGAATTTTTGTTCACATATTAGCGATCTTCTGAGGCTTACATATATCGCAGACACATTTGCTATACTTATATTTGTCTATACTGAATACTTACCAACATTAGAATAAAATACAAATGGCTACTAAGTATGACACCATAAATAGCAAACATGAATACTCCAGTTGTAAAAGTTTGTATCCTCCTTCGAGGGGGAATATTAGTCGGCGCCCATTCGATTTTCACCATTTTTGTATTTATTACGACAAACTCTTATAAATTGCCAATTTATTTAAAACTTTTACAAACACGTTTTCACTTTTTCACTTTATGATCGATACTAATAATTTAGCTAAAAAATCATAAATTCCGAAAAAATTGTTAATCATATAATTTATCGGTTATCACAGTTAGTATATAACAATTCATATATATATGTTTCTATGAAATTACTTCAATTTTTTAAAATTTGCTGATAAAACTTAGATATCTATAAATTTACATGAGATTAGGTTTAATGAAGTGATATTGAAACTTGTTTGGCCTTAAATCTTATTAAGGGGACACACACAAATTCGGCTTGTTAGTAGGTTGTTACCTTACCAACGTACTACGTATAACAGATAGGAAAAAGGTTTATGATCTACAATTTTACATAAAAGCTCTCTCATAAATCTGTTAACATTATCCTTTATGTTGATTTTCGAAATAGCGAACGTTATTTTTACAAGTTTTTGATATATTCAAAACTTATAAGTTTCGATGGTTGATGATGCACAAGTTATTATGTTTAAAAAATCTTATTTATTCGATTTGTTTCACACCGAGGATCTAATTGTAGGGATCGCTGGGTTGAAAACAGAGAAAACATTGGCAAGTCTATTGGTGCTACATCATGTCTGGAGCAAATTTGCTGCCTTAAGCCTATAGGGGTAAGCCTATACTACCTAATTAAAATGCTCATGAATCATAAGTAAAGTTCCCATTTATCCTGTATTTCGCAGGATTATCCTGTTTTTACTTGCGATTATAGGTACTAAGGGTGTTTTTTTCGAGGTATAGAACTTTAAGTTGGCATTACTTTTCAAGACAGCGACCGATTTAACAGCTGTCAAGTAATTTATTCTCAGTTTGGTTTGGCAATTCATCATGAATAGACTCACGCCTGAACAACGCTTGCAAATTGTGCAATTTTATTTCGAAAACAATGGTTCTGTGCGGAATACGTATCGCGCACTACGTCCACTAGCGATGTTTAGCGATGAAAAGCTCACTTCTGGTTGAATGGCTACGTCAACAAACAAAACTGCCGCATTTGGAATGAAGCTAATCCTCAAGTGTATGTCGAAACACCGTTACATCCAGAAAAACTTAATGTTTGGTGCGCTTTATGGGCTGGTGGAATCATTGGTCCGTACTTCTTCAAAAACGATGATGGCCACAAGTTACAGTCAATGGTGATCGGTATAGAGCCATGATTACTAACTTTTTCATTCCTGAATTGAACAATCATGATGTCCAGGAGCTGTTGTTCCAACAAGACGGCGCAACATGTCACACAGCACGTGCCACAATCGATTTATTGAAAGACAGGTTTGGTGACCGCCTAATTTCACGTTTTGGGCCTGTGAATTGGCCTCCAAGATCTTGTGATTTAACACCGCTAGACTATTTTCTGTGGGGTAATGTAAAGTTATTGGTCTATGCGGATAATCCACAAACGCTTGACCATTTGTAAGACAACATTCGCCATGTTATTACCGATATACGCCACAAATATTGGAAAAAGTCATCGAAAATTGGACCTCCAGATTGGACTACATCCGAGCCAGCCGTGGCAGTCATATGCCAGAAATCATATTTAAAATGTAATGCCACAAGATTATCTTTCGAATAAATAAAAAATCATGTCAATCGAATACTCCATCGTTGTTTTATTGCAATTTAAAGTTCTATACCTCTAAAAAAAACACCCTTTATAAGGCAAGTTTTGTATTCGTAAAAAAAAAGTTTTGAGATAACAATCAAACATGACATTACGATGATAGGTAGGTAGGTAGGTAGGTAAGAATGGCTGTTTATTCTAAAAACTACAATAAACCCAATTAGCGCTAGGTGCGCCGTTTTGATGCCAACAACTCATGAGACCTATCAAGTATATGGGTTTAGGTTGGGTAATCGTGTTTACTAGGGTGTGATATTGGGAGTATGTCCCTTGAATGATATCCGGCCCAAGACGGAACGAGAGACCATCGGGTTCTCAGCTAGGAACCCGATGACCGTTCGTATCCCAGCCAGTTGGTAAGTCCGGCAGTTAGCTCCGCTATGTCTGGCTTCGCTTAGTGCCTATCTGGACATGGTACTGGATGGCTGAGGGCATGTCGGCCTCCCATCTAGGGTGTCCGATTTTAGAGAACGATGTGGTTTACGAACTGACCATAGTCTGCCTGCACGGCTTTGATACTGGTTGCGACGGGAGTTCACATGGTTCTTTGATCTGTTTGTCAGTCTGAGAAGGATGTGAACGGTATGTTATTCACAATTCGGGTATATATCTTACTTGCGAGTTAGTCCCTTGTTTCCAAGTTCCATAAGAAAACAAGAGATCTTTGGATGCCTCACCAATGGCTGTGGCTCATTCCCCCCACCAGGCTTTATACCAAGGCTGTTAGCTTCGATTATGGCTGTCTTCGCTAAAAAAACCCTTACATTACGATGATAGAGAACACGAAAAAGTAGGTCCGACAATTCTGTCTGCCTGTCTGTCTATCTGTCCGTCTGTCAGTCTAGATATATTGACACCTACAGCCTAAACGGTTGGACCGATTTTCTTCAAATAATATAAATATTAATAAAAAGACTGATAACAATATATAAAACTTTATTATAAAAATAACATAGTTTTTAAATACTATCGATGGTTCATAGGTATACATATATGTATAACAATTTTACTTAAATTAATTCATAATTAAAACAGCTTCATCAGGATTTTCAATATACTTAGCTTTATGGGTCTCAAAAATGTTTTTCAAATTGTCCATAAATTGTTGATGTAATTTGTCAACTTCCTCTTCATTTGGTTCGTCACATTGTGGCACGTCTATTGGTGCTCCCACTTTAACAAAAAAACACATAAATATATACTATCTTCTCTTTTCAATTTTCTTATTAAATTTACTTACCAACTTGAACAATACGCTTGCGCTGTGGCAGCATACCCACATTATATTGGAAGAATCCTCTACCCAAAATAATCAAAGGAGCAACGCCAGTTACTTTTTTTACAAAATCTTGAATTTTTCTAACAAATGAATCTGGTGGATTATCGACTTGATCAAAAACATCAACTTCTCCAAATGAAAATACTGGAACAATGGCAGCACTGAAAATATTATTTTTATGAATTCTTATGCTTTCAGGGTGAGAGTTTTTAAAGTGGCTTACCCGGATTTCATGGCTAATTTGATAAATCCTTTTCGAGTTTTAATTGTGAGAATATATTTTCCAGGTTTAGCATCTAATGCTTCACGAGCGCCACCTACAACTACTGCAACAGCTGTTGCAGTGCAATCATCGGCGATGTTAAGGGGATCCTTTGGATTGTGCGAGGTAGTAAGATTATTGAAGAGTGAAGTTCTTGTTACAGAGACGAAACCCCATGATTCAAGAAGATGGCGGAAAAAAGGAGTGTTAAAATGTAGTGTAAGTGTTCCCACATTTGGTCTAACTTTTGGAAACAACTCTTTCCATTTTGATATATCAACACCCATATTGGTGAAAACTCCAATTCTAATGAAGATAATAATAATTATGAATAAAATATTAATATTATTTTATGTTATATATTACCCTAAAGCACCATGTGGATAACATGCTAGAAGGTAATTTCTATTCGGAGGTAATTCAGCAGTTTTAACCAATTCTATTGGGAAATAGTCACGGAAGTGCTTCCAAAAGATATTGTTTCTCATAAAGTGTAATCTGTTAAATATACATATATATATATTTTTGTTTTCTTTTAGTAAAACATTCGATTTTTATAAATATTAGTATTTTATTTTCATACCCGGCACCCCTTACAGCTTCTTGAGCTCTATGACGATCAACGTAAATCCAAATTCCATAGGCAAGTAAGATGCATTTTATATAAATATTTCCAAAAAGCTGTGAAAGAAACAAAACATTGATGAGGGTATTGTTTTTTTGCATGAAATTTTTATATATTGCAGTTTTTAAATGATATAAATTATAGTGAAAAACTTCCTTATGGAGCGTTTTTCATACCCGGCGGCCTTTTTCCAACACAATGTCACACTTCCTTAATCTAAAATCCTACAGCTCCTTATATTTAAACTCACTCACTTATATAGGAAAAACAAAGATTTCCAAGGTCGCGGCAAGAGGGGTTCCAGTCAACAATGGACGTTAAAACACATTGCTCGTTCGGGTGCATATCTCTTTCGGTTCGCATTATATAATATTGTTCTAAGCCCATGTTGTAAGAAGACATCAAAAACGAACCAAAAATGGTCTGCAAAACTTAATTTCTAATGACAAATTTTGTTTAAATCGCTTCAGATGTTATTGAGAACGTCAAAGAACTAACGTTTGAAGAAAATTTAATGTTAGTACCTCAATCCTCATACAAACTGAAATTAGAGCTACTTTGGTTTTAACATTGTATATGTACATTTCTATAGTTCTTCCAGTCTAAATAATTACCGCCTGGCCATCTAAAGAAATTTGTAAATAACACCTTTGGTGGTTCGTGCATTTACTAGTTTTCTATTCTAGTACCCTGACAACAGTCGTAAACATATCCTTTTTTTTTGTTTACGATTTTTGTGAAGGAAACGGATTTGAAAACCAATAAAATACGTATTAACATTGAGTTTATACACATAGAGAAATCATATGTGTAAGTTTCAAACTTTGCTTGTAAAATGTCCTTACTATCGACTTGTTTTTTTTTTTACTCTTGTAGCAATTATTCTTGTTTTAAGAGGCAAGAGAAATATAGAAAGAAACAAGTACAAATGTATGCCGAAGAATTTTGTTCGGTTCGGTTCAAATATTTTTCGTTACGGAGAACTAGGGAAATAAAAATTACTCTATATGCTTATTTAGCGACATCTACTTTGGTGAGTTTGAAACCATCTTAATTCCTCTATGTGTATAAACTATGTTAATTTGTTTTGTTTACGACTGTAACATACCTAGTTTATATGCATGGTTGAAGCGAACTTGAACTTAGGTTCACCCATTTGTAAACGGGGATGAGTTGGAACGAAATGGAATTCGACTCGATCGCACTCGAGCAGTGGTGTTGAGTCGAAAATTAAATGAAATATCTGGGTTGAAATGGCAAATACACAATTATTTCTGCATGTGATCAATTGCATATTAACGAATGAATATTTGTTGTTGAAAAGTATGCGCATAACTTGTAAAAGCAATACAAATATTTTTTTTCTCGAAAATTCAATCTTTTGGTTTTAATGCCTACAAAGCAACTCAGGTATTCTCCTGTCATTTCAACTTTTTCGCAATTAACTCAACTCCTCAAGCATTCAAATAGTTGGCTGAAATACCTGGGTTGGAATTTCGTTTCAAATCAAACTCGATCTTTCGACCCTGCATATAAACTAGGTATGTTAAATAAAAAGCTCATTATAGCTGATAGATTTCGAACATCCAGACAGACAGAAAGAATTGCCAGGCCTACTTTTTTTTATCTTCTCTATCATCGTAATGTCACATTTGAATGTTGTTTAAAAACTTTTATAAAAGAGTTTAGAAAAAAAAGGACTGATAATTTTAGTTGAACAGATTTAAGTAACTGTGTCTTATAGGTAAGCCAAAATTCTTCGTTATAATAAAAATTTTATAATATAAGATTTGGAAACATAAAATTATCTCGTCAAATGTATATTGATGTATATAAAACGATGTATTTAAGCATTTTTGTTTCACTGTCAAACCAATTTTTTTTATTTAAGCTTTCTTATCCGCGTAATACAAAATAAAGATTGTCTGGTCTATTTAATATTTAATCTATTGTTTAATGCAGTGCAGTTACCTATATCAATAATAAATCGATAAACTTTTAAAAGTATGATAAGAATCAATATTTTTGTTAAAAATTGTTTCTATCTAATAATAAATGACTATAAAATCCATATCTAAGAATTTATATTGATTCATTGATCATTTATAAGAAATTAGCTTCAGAGGTTATACTATACAAAACCTTTAAATTATAATAAAAATAAACGATACAACGGAATGCTTATGAAACTATCGACAAAACATTCATATAATGATTATTCTTATAAATGAAATGCTTTAACATTAAATAGGTTAACAATATTATTTAAAAAAAAAATCATTCTTACAAACAACAGAGCGAAGACAATATTTGAAAACATCCCCACTCCAAACATAAGGAATAGATACACTCCGACTGTAAATGTTTGGATCCGTCTATGAACCGGAATCTTAACCGGCGCCCAATCGATCTTAACCATCTTGACAATCAAACAAAAATCATAAAATTAAATAAAGAAATAACCAAAATACAAAACGTTTAATACAAACGGCGAACAACTAACGAATAACTTGTCGACTTTTTTTTTTAAATTTCACATGTCTTAAATTTGTGTTATCGCAATTTTGGGTTTTAGTTTGATAAAAATATTTAACAATTAAAATAAACTGATAAGTTGTACTGTATATGTACATACAAATAGTATCAACGAACTCTTATAATTTAAAATAAAATCAGGAAAAAATCTCAGTGAAACAAATTCATATTGCAAGCCTGATAAAACTGAATAGGTAAAGTAAATATAAATGATGAAATTTGAACCAATAAATTGATCAATAAGTAAAAATTACTTATAGTAATTTTTAATTAAAGACAAACCTTATCTAAACCTTGCTTCAGAGTTTGATAGTGATGTGCGATAACTTTCACTTTCAATGATAAGAAATTAAATAGAAAATCGTAAAAATGTTCTCTCTAATATTTCTTGATTCATTAAAATATAAGCAAACATGATGACCCATACTGGCGTTGCTTGGACACATTCTATTCATGCTAATCATTTAAAAAATATAATTTTAGGGGTTTCAACAGGAAATTTGGGAAGTGTACAGCATATTTGTTCGAAATCTTAATTTTTAGACTAAACCAACTTAACCAGACTTAAGCTATTGAGCAAGTAAAAGTCTGTGTCTGGTTTTCTTTGGAAACAAACAAAAAGCAATTTTTAAAATAGATATTTTGCTAAGAATTAAGATTTTTCATAATTTAAAAAAAGTGATTTGATTATTTTCCCTTTTACTCTAAGGACAAAAATATTTCTCTTTGTCAAACTTCTGATAACGACATGTCAATGTTTTTTCTGTTGTATTTGGTCCCGATGCTTCGAACAAAGCACTTTTCAGCTCCTCGAAATTTTGGTGAACTCGATTTTTTCTTTCTTTAATTATATGACAAGCATGTTCCAGACATGTTGAATTCAATTCAGATCAGAAGAGCAGGCTGTCCAAAGTGAAGGGTGTTCAGATATACTTCCCGAAGATACTCCGAAACTTAGTCCGCAATGTGGTAACGTACTTTTTCTTGCGTTAAGATAGAATTTTCGACCATACTTCATACTTGGGGCAAATGGTAAACACATTTGAACATTTCGCACTTTAAAAAGTCTTTTCCAAGGTTGACGTTTCGCAACTGTTTATGATGAAATTGGTTGCGTCAGTGATTCTTAATTCGTTATTTCAGAGAACAAGTTTCACGTTAGCATTAATTCCACCTCGCTACACGATTTTAACTTTAATTAATTATTTTTGGTAAAATAATATTCAAACAACCTTTTAATAAAATAAATCAAAAGAAAAGTCGTGAAAAACTCAAAATTGCACAAAAACGCTATAAACGATGAAATTAATAATCGCTGCAATTTAAATCCCTTGATCTCGTTCCTGTAAGATAAAAGTTTTCGAATCTGACAGCACTAGCAAGTAAACTTACAAACCATGAAACTAGCTTATTATTTAACCGGCGAAGTAGATATTGTTCTTCTAATATTTTGTCCTGCAGTTGATGTTCTAATCCCATTCCCATAGTTTGTTACAAGAGTAAAATAAAATTTCGTTTGACCCATTCACGCATTTTATTTGTTTAAAAAAAAGTTTAATTCAAAGATATTTAACACATTTCATCATTGGACATTTCATACTTACTTTTTTATATAGTTTTTTTCCACCATTCCATACAAGGTGCCCCACTGTGCAACGATTATTATTATTATTAAACAAACTAAATGTAAACATTTTGTTTTGTGTTCTTATATCAACATCCCTTTATTATGTATATGAGTTATCGCTTTTACAAATACCAATATTGTTAGAGTGACCTTTGTTATTCGTCACTATAGGTTACTAAAACATCAACAACTAAAGTATACACCAAACAACGCATTCAAATCATCTTAAATACGTTATCTGTCCGAGAATCTAATAACACGAACACCATATTAAAATTACTAAATTTAATAACTCAACCAGCTTAAATATTTAAAAGTCCAGTGCATGTCTTGCCCACACACGAATGATTCTCTGACAGTTTTAATAGCACATTAAAAATTTAACCTCAGTATTATCTCCATTTTTATTTTTTTCATGTATATCGCAATTATTATTACTTAACTGAACATTTAGTTTTAAAAAAAAATATTTTTTTTTGTACAATTACTACAAATCAATTTTAAACAAAAGAAACTTACCAATATTTTTATACACAATAATGACAATAAAATTGCTACAATTGGACCGGCAAAAACGTAAACTCCAACGGCAAGTGTTTGAATTTTCCTCTTTTGCCGCACATATCCCGGTTCATCAATGTTAGCCATATTATTTGTTTTTATTAAATTAGTATAACTAAAAATGCACTTCACTTAATTGATATTTTACTGATTCCCGATATTTTCTCATTCAAGGCATCTCAATTCAGTTTTTAATTTGTAAAAACAACTAGTTTTTTTTGATCGACACGATCAGACAACCTTCTACAATTTAAAAGCCGAAATTTCAGAACACAAATCTGGGTCAGTCTCAGTACTTAGCAAGTTTAATTATTGGGAGCGAATAAATCCATGTGATTTATATTGTGGCGGTTATACCGTTAAATCAGACAAGCATCTAATAAATAGAATTTCCGAATCAAAAACAACAAAGCGTTATTGTGAATGACGACTTAATGTTTTGTTCAGCTATCTAGAATTTGTTCAAGCTCAATGAATGAACTACACTCTACGAGTTACGTGAACTCTTTTAATACTATAAGCGTTTCGTTTGTCATGATTAGAAGAAAGGGTGCATGTTGAAAATTTCATCATCGTTATTTAATGACGAGTAATTTATTTGCGTGTGGAATGAATCATGTGAATGTGAATTTAAAGCTTAAATCCAATCGTATGATGACATTGTCTAGGAAATTGTATTGTAAGTACTTGCAGTATGAAAATCTCAAATATTTGTAGATAGCGAAAGACAAAGATAAATAATATTTCTATGAAAGTACAAAGAAATATATTAAAAATATACAAACGAAAACCCTGAGTAGGTATTTGCAAACCTACGCGACGTCGCCACACGGTATAAAAGGTCAACATTCGAAAAAATCTACAAGGTCGGAAAGGTATGGTGTAGGAGTCTTATACAGGGTATCCCCGAATAGGGGAACAATCTTTTAGCCTGAGGGCATGATGCCTGGGTTATATTCTAAGAAAACAGTCAATTGTTCTACGGTAAGGGTATATCACCAGTGTTGCCACTTAATTTTTTAACGATTTAAGAAAAATGTTTTTTTACATGTTACATATGTCTGCTAATGCGAATGGTATTCAATATTGAGGTAATACCAGAATCTATAATTTCATTTAAATCAAATTGATACCTTATTTAAATCTAGAGATAATCAATTTTTAAGCCACCCCAAACGTTTAGTACCTGCATACATTGTAGTCGGCAACGTTTTATTCTACATAAATATTTTTTTTAATGAATATATAACAATAATGAAAAATAAAAGTCAACAAATTTGCGGAAAAACCCATACGATCTTATTATATTTTGGAATAATCTGCGGATGGAAAATATTTTGCGATTAAAGGTATAGGAAAGGTAAAGGAAAACGCATCAGAAAAATGTTCGAATTGATCTTTTATGTTGTTTTAAATCAATTTTAATCACAAATACTACACTAATCGACTACAAATAACTCAAAGAATTTTTTTTGCTAATTTTTTTTTTTTTGAAAAATTCCTGTTCTCATTTGTTTCTGCTTTTCCTGATGGTTTTTCCTGATCGCTATAACCGGCCCCTGACGCAAGTTATGCATTCGTAAAAATCAGTTTTGTTAAAATTTTATACGAGTGGTTTTTTGCCAACGTTGATGGTAATAATTTTCTGAAAAAACTAATTAACGGTACATGCAATAGAATCGTTTTTTATTATATGGACTTTATCTTAAACGGCAACACCAATTTTTCCAAAATTTATTATTCAAAAAGCTCGGTTAAGCTTAATAGTAATGCAACCAACAATTTTGGAAACTTCTAATTTTTTTTTTTGAAAAAATACGATCAATGTTGGTAAAATTTTATATGAGTTGTTTGTTGCCAACGGCAATGTTTTCACTGGTTTTCTTTTATTCATATATGTAAATATTATTAAAGGTACTTGCCATAGGAGCACTTTTTTGAACACCAAATATCTTCTAAGCGACTGCGTCGATTTTTACGAAAATTAATATTTCAAGAGTTTTGTTAAGCCAGATCAATTACCTACAGCAAATAAAATTTTGAGAAAAAAATATTTTTTTTTGTTAACTTAAATAGTTAGGTACTATGAAAAAATCTGAAAAAAAACCATTTGGGCACAAGAGCAAGTTTTTGCGAAACAGTCGTGCCCTTTATTTCGTACGGAATTCTAGTAAAATCAACCAAGATGTTAACTCCAAAATTCAATCATATATATACACTGTAGCAATACTTTTTTCCTCAAAAAGTATGAACTTAATTTTATGTTGCCATCAGTCGGTATCTTTAAAAATTTACAAGAATAAATTATATCAATAAATAGCTTGTATTTCATACACGTGGATATATATTTTAATTGTCTAAAAATAATATTCATTTTTGCCACTAAATCTATAACAAAAACGTATTGACTTTTAAAGCGGCACCTCCCATTAACAAAACTCCCAAAATGTCTATAAAAACTATTTAAAAACTAAGACAGCATTATCGAAATCTTTTATATACTTTGACTTGTGTGTTTCGAATAGGCTGATCAATCTATCGATAAACAGCTTGTGAATTTTTTCAACATCTTCTTCATTTGGATCATCACATTGTGGAACATCAATTGGAGCACCAACTTAAAATAAACAATAAAAAAAGACATAACATATATAAAAAAAAAAATAAATTTCATAATTTTAAAAATAACTTACCAACTTGAACTAGCCGCCGTCGTTGAGGTAGCAATCCGAAAGTATATTGGAAAAATCCTCTTCCTAAAATTATCATAGGAAGAAATCCAGTCATTTGTTTCATGAACGTTTGAAACTTTCTCAAATGTGCATTATCAATTTGATCGAATATTTCATTTTCCCCGAATGAAAAAACTGGAACAATGGCAGCACTGAAAAATACATTTTAATCATTCTTATAATATTTTGTTGCAAACCTGATGTATTTGCGATACATACCCAGATTGCATTGCAACTTTGATGAATCCCTTTCGATTTCTAACATTCAAAATGTATCTGCCAGGTTTAGCATCTAACGCTTCTTCTAAACCACCAACTACAACACCAACTGCACTGGCACAGTACCCATCATTATTTGCTGCATTTTCTGGATCATTTGAAGTAGTCAAATTGTTAAGAAGAGATTTTTTTGTGACGGAAATTATTCCCCAGGCTTGAAGAAATTCACGCCAAATTGGTGTATTGAAGCTCAATGCTAAGGTTGCCAAATGAACTCGAACCTTTGGAAATAATTCATTCCATTTGCTTATATCGGAAGAAATATTGATAAAAAGTCCAAAACTGGAATTTGAAAAAAAAAAAATAAATTCGTTTGGAAGAGAGTTATAAAATCTTAATTGAAATAACCTTAAAATCCCATGTGGAAAGCATGCTAGAAGGTAATTTTTGTCAGGCGGTAACTCTGCTGTTTTGACTAATTCAACTGGAAAATACTCCCGAATAAGCTTAAAAAACAAATTTTCTCTCATCCACCTTACTCTGAAATTTGAAACGAATTAAAAAATATAGATTTTATATTTTACAAGTGTAGTGATGTAGTCATAATTGCACCATCAGTGTTCCTCGTCATGTATAACAACTGAGCCTATTAACTGACAGCTACATTTTTTCTAGTTTTTACATACATCAAATAACATAACAAAGAAATAAAAATTATAATGATACAAATTCTATCTGTATATATACCTACTAATATGAAAATAATTTGAAAAATATTCAACCAAGTAGAAGACTTAGCATCATTTTAGTTTTAGTTAAGTGAACTTACCTAAATTATTATTGCAAATTAGTCCAAGACGAGGTGCTTTTCGCCCGCGTGATATAGCTTGTTTTACTCGTCAAATGAAGTCCAGCAAAAAGCACCTTGTCATTACGCAATTTAAAGTAATAACTATTTTGTCAAAAGCTAATGTGAACTATACTTCTATATATATAATATATGTACATATATATGTATATATTCATCAAAGAACTATTATATACCATGAGGCTTGTTATGCCAAATTTAAATAAATTTTACACATGTGTTTGCGCTCAATAAAGCTATTTTTAAATTTTCAAAAGAAAAATTTATATGTGCTGAGTCGAGCCTAATGGTATAACTAACTCTTTTTTGACAGTTTAGCATTAAACGCCATCGCTGTGTTGATTTTAAAATCTGGTGGTGTGATTATGACAACTTTACCCTATTATTATTATTCGTATTACCCTGGACCTCTAATACAGTTTTGAGCTCTGTCTCTATCATAGTAAATCCATACTGAATATATTACAAGAAGTGCTTTCACATAAATGTTTCCATAAAACTGTAAAAAATACAATACAAAATTTTATCAATTATTTAAATTCTTGGTGAATAAGTTTAATTTTATATTAACATGAGAACAAATTTAAATTTTGTAGAAAATTTTATGGACTTTATAATTCAGTTTCGGAGAATATTTCCCTATACGACACACCATTTCCGTCGTATAAACGTTAGCCCAAAAAAAAAGGACTATATACTCCTCCCCTTCCGGATCACCTCCTAGACGTCAGGCGCGATCGAGAAAGTGTTTTTCGGGTATTGAATATCGAATGCAAAAGCGAATTAGAACTTTAAGGCCGTGTGCGTATTGCGTTAAAATGGTTGTTAAATTTGATCCCATGGCTTAATTTTGACACTGCTCAGGTGAATACAGATAGAGAGAGATAGTCGGCGTAATGTGAATGTTTTGATTGTTCCATTGCTTTCATTCGCATTTATTTTTGTTTGTTCGACTAATATCGAATTTTTCGTTTGTGTTTTATATAACTCTAATATATAACGAAAAAATAATAATTAACCGATGTTTTACATTTCTATTCTGTGAAACAGATTTCTTTTATTTTTATTTTGAAAGTTCAGCTGCCAAAAACCAGTGTGACGTGTTTTTGTTGGATTCATTTAATTTGCATTTATTTTCGTTTGTTTTTATGTTGACGTCGAATTTCCCGTTTGTGTTTTTGTGAATTCCGATTAATTTAACTGTGTTATGAAAGAACAATTACCTAAATTAACCGATAATACTTTTTTTACATTCCTATTTATTGTGAAACAAATGTGTTGTTGTTTTTTTTTTAAGTTCAGCTGCCAAACTAGTGTTCTGTACCGCTTTAAAACTTCCCATAATTTTTATTATTTTACAGAGTACTTCTTTTTTACATAATTTAGAATAGCTACAGTTACGAAATTGCAAATCATTAATAAATTGGTTTTTGAAATTTCAAATTTGCGTTTTCATTTTTTTTAGGAAATTTTATAGTACAGCAAATAAAGAGAATTTAACCTATTTTGATATGTTGTATAGGATATTTGGTGATAAAAAAAACAATTTCCACTCAATATTTTGAAAAGTATTTACTTTTTTATAAATCATAGATGGTAGAAATAAACTTTTACATACATTTCATTTCATAAAATAAAATGTACAGGAAAGAAACTATAGTCGAAATAAGCAAAAAAGTGACGATTTTTGCAGTTTTTTCCTAAAAGCGATAGGGTGGAGAGGTTGTGGTTGTGGAAATTGTATTTTTACATCAGCCAAACATCTTATACACCATATAAATAATTTAGAAATATCCGACCATTTTGTAGGGTAAACACTTTTTTCTCTTTATTTACTGTACCTACTATCAGCTAGTTTCAACGAAGAAGAATTAAATTGTGTAAAGATATGTTTGTGTTGCAGACTTTTTTTTATAAATTGACTTCAAAACAATCTTATCTATGCATTTCTCCCTAGCAAAGTCATAAGAAAGGGAAATTTTTGAATTCTTGTGGGAAAATTAAAAAAAAAACATGTTTTAAAAAACCCATATAAATCAGTTGACACACTTAGACAATTATTCACCTCCTCTCAAATGTCAAAAATTACACCTAAAAGCATTTTAGTTAAAGAGTAATAAAATGTATTGGCATTTTAACTTAAAATAGTGTGCATCAACATTAGGAAGTGAATTTTTAAAAATGAGGAAACTTGATGCCAACCCCGGATTTTTATTCACCACACATGGGTCTCTTTCATTAGAGCAAGCGAGAGGAGAGCATATCAATCGAAAAATTTCAACGTTCTCTTTTTCTTGCATTTTTAAGACGCCTTTAAAATTTATTTGGAACAAAATGGGACTTTAGTTTCTTGGCTCTTTTAAAACTGAAAGTGGTTGGTGAAATTAAAAAATGCCATTTTAAGATTAAACAAACCAATAAATATTTAAAAGTGTATGGAGAAACTGGCCATTTTTAATTGTTTAGTAGCAAAGAATAATAAGAAATTCTAGTCCAAGATATTTTTTCTTTATGTTTTGTGGAAGACCGATTTCTTTTCCTTGCAAAAATCACAACTTTTAATTTGTTTTCCAACAAAGGATTTCGTTTGACGTTTTTTAATGCCTTGGAGTGAGAGAGAAAATAAATATATATATTTCTAGATAGCCGTTCGCTTAAGAACTCTATCCAACGATCAAAACAAACACATCTGAATGTCTCTTTCACTCCTTCAAACTCAAACTGGATCGAGAGCTGGCTGAATTTTTGAAGTTTATATTCACCACACTAGTGACATAATTTAATAATAAGCCACTGAACTAAAATGTATTTCCTCTTTTAACGCTGTTGACACAATGACCTTGAAATATAAAATGCATTGGTTTTGATTTTTAAAATGTAAAATTTTTAGCTTCTACGATTAAACAAGTTTAATTTTCCAGTTCGAGAAACTCATTTGTAAACTTGAAATAAAAATATGTAAATACATATGTCAAAATGTGAATAGTTAATAGTGTTTTGTCTTTAAAACAAGTGTAGATAAATATTAACAAAACTTTCGATAAAAATAATTTTAACGAGAACTAATTTCATTTTAGACTACTTTAAAACAGAAATGTTAACTTACAAAGAAAAAAACACAAAAAATATGCGAATATAATCCCAAATTAAACAAAATACACATGAAAATACCGGTTGCAAGCGTTTGCAATCGCCTTCTTGGCGGAATTTTCAGCGGAGCCCATTCAATTGCAATCATGTCAGAAAAAACTTTTTTTTATTAAAACTTATTGAACAATTTTTTTTTTATCAACAAACTGCTATAAATTTAATTTGATTTACGTTTAAATTTCAAGAGCGCGTATGTCTCACACCGCCGGAGTTATATTTTCAAATAGAAACCCACAATGCTAACGTATTTATTGACTGACCCCATAGTGCTTAATGGATCAGTATTGATATTGAAAAAAAAAACATATTATGTTCTTATATGTAAAATCAGTTACTTCGACGTCAAATCAAGAAATTCAAGAAACCACAAGAAAGTGTAAGTCGGGAAAACTCATAAAATTTATATTATGTCAGTGTCGAAGGTTATTGCTCTGGCAGTTCGTCTGAAATTAAATTACCCATAAATGCATTTTTTTTATGACATTTTAAAAAGCTGATAAAAACTTTATATTTACATAGCTGTCCCTCTATAGAGGATACTCAACTTTAAAATTTTATTAAAATACCTGAAGTGGTGGTGGTGGACAAGAAGCACACTTACTTGTTGACGAAAATATAAAAATATCTCATTTTTCACCATTATAACGCAGGTACTATAAGCCAAGTTTTGAATTCGTGCAAAAAATAAATTGCACGACTGGGTCATACGAACTTGCTCTTAATTTATTAAATTATGCGAAAAGTCTAAAAGTTTCGAAAAATTGACTAAACATAAGAAAAAATTGTATAGTTAATCTATACCATTAAATGACTGTTAAGCTAAAAACCTTAAATGTTATTTTGTTTGAAATTTTCAATATAAATGCCAAACTAAGTTTGAATAGATTTGTTTCAGCCGTTATCAATTTATGGCGAGATTTTTAAGGAAACAGAAACCGTCAATACAGTTATACAGAAATATTACCACCACTGCAAGCACACAAAACAAAATTCACAAAATTTAATCGAAATCGTAAAAAGTGATTTCGAGAAAATTCGGAAAAACTTAAACCGTTATTTATTGGTATGTTTCCGTTATAACCAGGCTAAAACAAAAATTTAAATAAGTCTTTTAGGAAAAATTCGTCAAACCGTCCGACGATTTTAATTGTTACTTGCTCAAAACAACCGTTTAATGATAGCTGCCATACAACTTGATCTAACGTTTAGGCAATTTTATGATAGTTTTCGAACTTTCTTCAGAATTTAATAAATTAAAAGTTTTGTCCCATAGTTTGCTACAAGAGCGAGTTCGTTCAACCCAGTCGTGCATTTTTTTTTTAATTTCATATTTACCGAAGAATTTTTTTTTCATTCTTTGATTTTGGTTTCAATCTTTATTAGATATAGACTTAGCACTTGTTATAAAATTTTATGTATTTTAATCGTTTATTTTTATTTTTTTTTTCGTGTTAACACTCAAGTATAACTTGAACAGAAGATCATGATCATTAAGTTTCTTGCGACCCCAGTCATGCCCTTAATTTTCTTTGTTTTCATTATACACTTTTTAAATTTTATTACATTTATGTACATGACATTAACATATTACCTACTATGTTTTGGTAGAATTTATTTATCTTATTAGCATGTCTTAAGTCATCCGGTGGGCGAAATTTCACGGCTTTTTGGAGTTTAAATAAAATTGAAAATGACAACATCAATACCTAATAGGTATAGATTTTCTTTTGTTCGATGATTTTTGTTAATAGCAACTAAAGTGTAAAATTATAGGTATGTATGTACGTTTTATGTATAAATGCGCAATTACCTACTGTTAGCAATTTTTTTTCACGTGATTTCAACTGGGCTCTATTGAATCTTCAAAATCTAGTTCTTTCAGTATGTGACTACATATCTAAATTAAATTTTCTTGATAGAGACATTTGTCAATTCTTTTTGTATTATTATCATTCACACTTTATTTTTGATCTTTTTTGATTTGAAAATGAACGCTCAGTACACTTTGGTACACTAACCAACAAACTAAGACATATACTTTTATAGCAACTTCCACATCCAAGAAAAAGAGCTGATTCTTTACAAATTCATAATAAGTATCTGCATCAGTAAATCGCTTCTATTTAATTAACGTGTCTTTAGCTATTTCAGTTTTCTAAAAATATCTAATATTCATTTTAGCTTTAAACCAATAACAAAAAAGTATTGACTTCCAATACAGCACCTCCCACAAACAAAACTATCAAAATTATTCTAAAAACTATTTAAAAACTAAGACAGCATTATCGGAATCTTCTATGTACTTCGATTTGTGTGTTTCGAATAGGTTGATCAAGCTATCGGTAAATAGCTTATGAATTTTCTCAACATCTTCTTCTTTTGGATTATCACATTGGGGAACATCAATTGGAGCACCAACTTAAAATAAACAATAAAAAAAAAACTTAAAATAATCTTAAAATAATAATGAATTTCATAATTTTAAAAATAACTTACCAACTTGAACTATCCGCCGACGATGTGGTAGCAATCCGAAAGTATATTGAAAAAATCCTCTTCCCAAAAGCACCAAAGGTGGAATGCCGATCTTTTGTTTCACGAAGGATTGAAATTGTTTCAAATGTGGATTTTCAAGTTGATCAAATACTTCATTTTCCCCAAATGAAAAAACTGGAACAATGGCAGCACTGGAAAATACATTACAATTATTCTGAATATTTTTTCACACATTTATATCGGCGTGCATACCCAGATTGCATTGCAACTTTAATAAAACCCTTACGATTTTTAAGAACCAAAGTATATCTGCCTGGTTTAGCATATATAGCTTCTTCAGCGCCACCAATTATAACACCGACAGCACTGGCACAGCAACCATCATTATTTGTTGAATGTTTTGGATCATTTGAAGTTGTCAGATTGTTCAAAAGAGATTTTCTTGTGACAGAAATCATTCCCCAAGATTTGAGAAATTCACGCCAAAATGGTTTATTGAAGTGCGTTGATAGAACTGCCAAAATAACTCGAACTCTTGGAAATAATTCATTCCATTTGGTTATATCGGAACACATATTGGTAAAAACGCCAAAACTATAAGTGGTAGAAAATTATTTTGTAAATACGTTTGTAAAATAAGTTTTTGAAATTAACCTTATGACTCCATGTGGAAAACATGCTAGAAGGTAATTTCTGTTAGGCGGTAACTCTGCTGTTTTAACTAATTCAACTGGAAAATATTCCCGGAAAAGCTTCCAAAAAGAATTGTCTCTCATCCACCTTACACTGAAATTTGTAAAAGAATTAAATTTTATAATCTATATGTGGGATGATGTAACCATAATTGCACCAGTTATTCACCATATGTTCACTGCGAGGTATCAAACGAGATATCAAACGGATATCTAATTATTTTTTTTCGTAGAAATTCCCATCCCACACTGCTTTCTTATACTAATACCCGTTCAACGAGTTAGAAGAAAAGAAACCTTTAAAAAACGTTCATAGTTATATTATGCACAGCAGATCACTCTTCCAAAAAAAAAAAGTGCACGACTGGGTCGCATGAAATAATTTTTATAAAAAAAGTTTTATAACGAATGTGACGTACGACAATTTTAGATGCTAAATAGTTTGCAATTTTGCATAAAAAATTTTCAGTCAAAGTCGTTTTCCAAACAAAAAAAAAAAAATTAAAAAAATAATTAAAATTAAAACTAAGCACTTTTGCTAAATTTATGGTATTGATGTTTTATCAAATCATCTAGATTTTTCTTTCTGGTTGTATAAGCAACTACAGTTTTAACGGTTGCACCGATTTGCTTTAAATTTGGTATTTATGGCTTACCTTCATTAGAGGAGATATGGATTTTTTTAGCTTAAAAAATTACTGTAGATTCCTACCATATGATTGACGATGCTCAAACGACTTTCTTCGAAAAAATTGAGATTGTTTTTATCTTATTGTCTTTTGTTGAGTTGCAAAAAAAAAAACGCTAGGACCTCCTAAAGAATCATTATATTTTCTATCTCGTAAGCGAACTAGTCGATTTTAGCCAACAAAAAATTTAAGAAAGATCTTGAACAAGTTTCGAAACTAAAATTTTGCGAAAATGCTTATTTTTAATTTTTGCAATTTTTTTTATATTTTTTTTTTTTTTTTGTAAATTCAATATTTTGAAATTGCTTGTCTAAATTTTTTTAATTTTATACATAAAAATGAAAACTATTCAACACTTTAAATTGGTGTGTACCTACTTTAATTATTTAAAAAAAGTTTTTTTATTTTAATTATGTAAACATCGATGCTATCACGAGTTTGGAATTATTTTTTTGGTAAACTTATATTTATGCAACACAATTTTCTTCATACTTTGATTTTGGATTGAAACATTGTTAAAAGTCGTTTTGGCACTTTTAAAGAAAATTCAAATTTATGATTTTATTTAATTTTTATTAATAATCAATAAAAAAAATGTAATCAATTAATTGTTATTAAATTTAATTTTATTTTTGTGATAAATTAACTTGCCGCAAGAACAAATTCGTGCGACCCAGTTAAAATCAACCGATCGATCGATTTTAACCCAACAAAAAAATAAACTCTAAAAAGCCCTCCAGATGACTTAAACAAGTTTCAGAACCAACATTTAGCATTTTAATTAATTTATTTATTTGTAAATTCAATATTTGGAAAATAACTTGACGATTTTTTTTTCTTTTTTGTACATTAAATGCCAACACTATTGAGCACTTTAAATTTGCTTACTTCAAATTTGTAAGAATACTTTTTTATAAAATATGGTAACGTAAACATCGATTTATTTAAAAACCACTCTAATGATATTGAAATTAATCATTTTAAAAAGTAGTTTAGCACTTTTAAAACAAATGCATTTAATTTTCATCATATTTTCCATTTGTATTTAATAAAAAAAAATTAAGTTTTATTACTTTTTGTATAAAATGTTAAAAGAGCAAGTTCGTGAGACCCAGTCGTGCACTTTATTTCATATTGTGTAGAAGGCTACATTTTCTTTACTAATTAGTATTTAATTAGTATTTAAACCATCTTGATTCCTCTATGTGTATAAACTCAATGATATTATTTAAAAGCAAAAAAATGCATTGTAAACATACGTCATTTTTAAAATCAGGTAATGTAATTATGGCCACTTATAATGTTATAATTATTATTATGTATTTGTATTACCCTGGACCTCTAACACAGTTAAGAGCTCTATCTGTATCATAGTACATCCATATTAAATATAAAACAAGAAGTGATTTAACATAAATATTTCCATAGAACTGTAAAAAAAGAGTAACAAATTATAACAATTAAATTATAATTAAGATAAATTGATTAGTTAATAAAAAAAAAGTCACTTATATATTTCCATTAAAATGCAATGACTCTTTATGATTTTAATTTTGAACTTAGGTATGTTGTTGCATATTTTAATTTAATTAAATAAACGGAGCACATTTGGTTAACAAAAATTAATTTTTGCACAAATAGAAACATTTATGAAGAAAGGAAAAATCATGATTTAAACAAAATTTCTTTTCATTAAGAACAAATTTCTATTAATTCTAGAGCAATGTGTTCTCTCTTCATTTAAATTGACACTAAGAAACACTTATGTCCAGTTTCATTTTATACTTTTATATTACAGTTTATTGTTAATCTGGTCCTATATTAATGTAAAAAGCCTTGTTTTTTTTAATACTAGAATTTTTACTCACATAGATAAGACCACAAACAAGATGTGCAAATAATCCCAAACAATACAAAGCACACATGTAAATACCAGCGACAAGCGTTTGCAATCGTCTTCTTGCCGGAAGTTTAAGAGGAGCCCATTCAATTGCAATCATGTTACTAAATTATTTTTATTATTATTATTAATTATAATTGTACAAATTGCTATAAGTTTAATCTGATTTTTTTTTTAGTTTTTAAGCGCGTATCTAGGTCTTACACCGCCGGAGTTATTTTTTCAAATAAAAATGTACAATGCTGATCAGTTTGACTCTATTGATTTTTAATCGTTTGGCATTTCAGACCTAATTTAGTTTTTAACCTATCGATATTGATAATAAGACAATCAATTTCGTTTAAGAAAACATGTAATTTTTTTTAATTTGCATAAGTGGAAGTCTAAGCAGCAAACATTATTTCTTATACAAGAACAAATTACCTTTTTGTAAGATCGATTATTTTGCCATTATGTAAAAAAAAAAAACAGCATTGATAAAGAGAAATATTAATAAATAATATTTACAATATTTTATGGAAGTTATAAAACAAAGCACTGCTCTATGAGTTGCATTTGCATGTTTGCATGCTAAATTCGGCACAACGTTTTTGGAAGCTAATATGTGGATTTCGTTTTGCTCGGCCATTTGCAAAATGGCAAAATTCAGTTTTAAACTGACACTCGCTGGTTAAATCTTTGGTTTGGTCACCATAGAATTTTCTTAACCAGTTGTTTTGAAACTCGGTAAACCACAGTTGGTCTTTTCACCATTTTATCTACTTTGGTTACCAAGATATAGTTCCAGTTTTCCAGTAGTCCAGTTGTGAAAGAGATAGAAGATTTTGTCAATAATTGATAACAGCCTGTATCGTTTCGATGCACATGAATAAACTGAATTGATTCATTTACGAACAAAGAAAAACAAAAAAAATATGGGTTGGGTACGAAATCCCGACTGGACAAAATCACGACTGAGAATCCAGATTGCCAAAATCCCGACTGACTAACTATTTTATTTTGGTAAAGGCAATTTAAAACTAAATTATTCAATATAAATTAATTGCAAAAATGTTTCATAATTTCATGTAGGTATCGTTTTTACCGGTTATTTTTCATGTATTTAACTTGTTATCTATGGTATTCAATATGTCCACAGCACCTGGGTGGCACGCTTCGCGGGTTCTAGGAATTTTAACTCATTTTCTGTAGTCAGTCCCGCTCATGCAACTTCGTTGCTCCGCTTAGGGTATGTCCAGTCGTCTGGCGGGCGCCTGAGTCCAAAGTTTCCAAATTCAACAGTACCTGGGTGGCCTGTTTCGCTTCTTATTTTCTTAATTTTCAGTTTCTATTTCAAATAATTAGTGTAAAAGCCCCGGTAAAAGCAAAAAAAAAGGTACAAAAACGTGCTAAAGGTGCTGAAAATCAGGATTTTTTTTCCTAACATTGCGATATTGTCAGTCGGGATTTTTTCAGTCAGGATTTTGGCAGTCGGGATTTTGGCAGTCGGGATTTTGTCCCTATCACAAAAAATATACATAAAATATAGAGGTGGAATTTATTAAGGTGGTAGATCATCATTTTCTTTAATTTTATTCATTACGATTAGTAGCGACAATCAATTATTATCTAGTATATTATTTATCATTCAACACAAATGTGAGAAAAATAATCGCTAACCATATAATTTATGTGGTTAACCAAGCAAAATTGACTGGTTAACGAAATCTCTGTTAACCATAGATTCACTGGGTTAAAATTATGCTGAAAAGACCAAATATCTGTTAACCGACTGGAATAATGACACTAACCACGGAAAGTCAACTGGTTAACGTAATCTATGGTAACCACAGAATCTCTGGTTAAGATTGAAAAGACAGAATCTATGGTTACCAGCTGAAATAATCAATGATTAAACTTAACCAGAGCTGAAAAGACTGGCCTAGTAGGCAATTTTTTTTAGCAAAACGAAAAATGAGTTTCATTTAAGTGTTATTTTTTATATGTTTGAAAGTATTTCATGTTTCCAATGAGAACTAACCAGTAAATTTAAAAAAAAAAAAACTGAACGAAAGATCTCTTATTTTATATACTTTATCACCCTTATTAATAAACGCGATTTATCGATGAGATATCGTTAATTCCGGAACTAATGTCAAAACTTTATTAATAAAGACGGAATAGCTTTAATGGACTGTGAGTTAAGTTACACCACCCAAGTAGGTGGTTAAGCGATGGTGTAAGATTGAAAAGTGTCATTTCGTTTTGTTTTGATTTTGTTATCGAACATATATAAGTGAAGTGCAGTTTGTATATAAAAAGGTATATAAAACTAAACAAAAATATGTTTTTTAAATTAATGGCAAATGCATTTTATCGTTTTTTTTTCTTTTTTCTTCCTCTTTATTATTATTTTGGAAAAAAATAATTTGAAGTGTATTTTTCGCCCCATTTTTTTTGGCCAAACCAGGGACATCTGTCCAAAAATATAGTCTCCACGACCTTATTTGATATTTCCTCTATCTAACACCATGTGAACTATGTAAATCGGTTCAGTGATCGCTGAGACACAGACGGATTAAGATAAGTCCTTATAATCATTAAAAAAATCTTTATTCCGGTTAAAATTTAAATTTTAAATTTAACCTTTTCAAACATGAAAATTATTAATTTGTATTTTCATTTTTAAGAGTTTCCATTCATCTGTCTGTAAACGATACGATACGAAAGCAAAACTTATTTATCGGCATTTTAAAAATACAAAATACAAAGAGATAAACAACATACTCATAAATCCTTACGTGTAAACACATAACGTTCTTCAGGTGGAAACATGCTCACAGACCACAAACAAATGATTGTAATAGAACTGTAGTAGGTTTTCGTTGAATTTTCTTAACAAATGTGTGCTAACTATTCCATGATTTATTTTGTTTTATCAATAAAAAATTTTAACTCGTGACTTATCTCTTATTCCATGGTGTAGTTAAGTCATGAGTTAGAGACGAAATAAGCGTTTTTTATTAATAGGGCTGTATTTGTACAATTTTTATGGAGCATTCGAACAGTTTCGAAATACAGGGACAGGCATATTTTGGTTTCGCAATTGTAATGATGGAACGTTCTAATATAATGCGTTTTAATATGATGGACGTGGTTCTCAGCATCATTCTATAGTATACCTAAATGAGAGTATTCCCAGCTGAGATGGTCGTTAAGACTTCATCGGTTCTATACTTACTTTTAATTCAATCAAGCTTTTTTCGCTGCTGCAGTCATGTGAATCATTTTAATCTCAGTTCACATCAATTTAATCTCAACCAATTATAAGCGCTTGATGAACTGCAATGTAAATGACCAACTATAATGCGCACATCATGTGGCTTATTCTTTCAAAATTATAATAATAAACTTTATCAGTAAATTGCATCTACACTTAATTCACGTGTCTATATATTTCAATTGTCTAAAAATAATATTCATTTTTGGCACTTAACTTAACCTATAACAAAAACGTATTGACTTTCAAAGCGGCACCTCCCATTAACAAAACTCCCAAAATTTCTATAAAAACTATTTAAAAACTAAGACAGCATTATCGGAATCTTCTATGTACTTCGATTTGTGTGTGTCGAATAGGTTGATCAAGCTATCGGTAAATAGTTTATGGATTTTTTCAACATCTTCTTCTTTCGGATCATCACATTGTGGTATATCAATTGGAGCACCAACTTAAAATAAACAGACATTATCTTAAAATAATAATGAATTTCATAACATTATAAAAATAACTTACCAACTTGAACTATCCGCCGACGATGTGGTAGAAATCCGAAAGTATATTGAAAAAATCCTCTTCCTAAAAGCACCAAAGGAGGAATGCCGGTCTTTTGTTTCATGAACAATTGAAATTGTTTCAAATGTGGATTTTCAAGTTGATCGAATACTTCATTTTCTCCAAATGAAAAAACTGGAACAATGGCAGCACTGGAAATACATTACAATAATTCTGAATATTTTTTAATACATTTATATCGGCGTGCATACCCAGATTGCATTGCAACTTTAATAAAACCTTTACGGTTTTTAAGAACCAAAGTGTATCTGCCTGGTTTAGCATCCATAGCTTCTTCTGCGCCACCAATTATAATACTGACAGCAGTGGCACAATAACTATCATTATTCGTGGAATGTTTAGGATCATTTGAAGATGTCAAATTGTTAAGAAGAGATTTTTTTGTGACAGAAATCATTCCCCAAGATTTAAGAAATTCACGCCAAAATGGTGAATTGAAGTGCATTGCTAGTGTTCCCACATTTACTCGAACTTTTGGAAATAATTCTTCCCATTTGCTTATATCAGAACACATATTGGCAAAAAGGCCAAAACTAAGGACGGTAAAGAAAAACATTTGAATATGTTTGTGAAATCGTTTTTGAAATTAACCTTATGACTCCATGTGGAAAACATGCTAAAATGTAATTTCTATCAGGTGGCAACTCTGCCGTTTTAACTAATTCAACTGGAAAGTATTCGCGAAGAAGCTTCCAAAAGGAATTGTCTCTCATCCACCTTATACTGAAATTTGTAAAGGAATTAAATATTATATTCTATTGGTGGGATGATATAGTCATAATTGCAACATTGATTTACCAAGTATCATAGTTAAATCTATCAAACTGACAGCGGAGTCAGGGGTCATACAAAACTAACTGATTACAAGAAAATTATTTAGTGTACCTATCCATAACTGCGAAACTCTAATATTCAATCAGTTTTCGCTTACTTTTAGTTGCTTACTAAAAGATCGCTAATAATAAATAGCGATGTTTACGTACGTAAATTTGACAGACACGGCCAAATACCTAATATTTACCAACATGTGAAATTTTCTCGCGTTGGCATCCGATCACAAAGACAGAACAATGTGGAAATTTTGCTAACGAGCGTAAACTGCACTACCGTTCCCATAGTTTTACATTCCATATATGCTTTTTTTTTTTGTATTTTCAATTCTGACAGTAGCTTCTGTTATGTTCTTTATGATGGGCGACTCAAGAAGTTTACGGCACATATACGAACATTTATAGTTTTCCAGTCGGGGTATACACTTTTAAATGGAAAACAAATTAATTGTGCAGTTTTCTTTTGCATTTCGTTCGAAATGGTCATTAGGAGCCTATTTGTCGTTTTCGGGAAAATCCCGTATCTTTAACACGGCTGCCGCCGATTCACAAATCGTCACCCCAAAACTATAATGCCAATGCCGTAAACGCAATTTTTGCGTTTTGGGAATTTTTGGGGATTTGCTTTAAATGGTAGCCTGTTGCATGAAAACCAACCGCTGGGATATTTTGCATTTTTTGACACGATATTCTCTTTCAAAAATGTAAGAAGTTATTCTAAAACACTTTTAGCTTTTAAAATATTTAAAGTTTATAAGTCAAGTTTACTTGAAACTAAATTAAATAGAGTTTGACACTAGGCTGAAATTATGCATGTAATTTCAGCTTAGTGTCAAAAAAATTACGGCATTTCAATACAAAAGAACTAAACTCAAATGAAATGAATTCCTTGGGCAACATTTAGCGTTACAAATGTCATCAATGTAAATCGACAGAAACAAACTTTAGATAGATTTGAAAAGAAAAGTGAATTTTGTCCTTTACGCCTTTACTGCAACCCAATATTAAGGCGACGAAATATCTTTTTGATTATATAGTGTGAAGGAATAAGTTTTCTTAATTTATTGTATTTGAATATTACCTACATATGTATATAAAAATTTTAAATATAAATGAGGATTTTAAAATCAGGTATTGCAATTATGACCACTGTACCCTGTTATTAATTATTCTTCGTATTACCCTGGTCCTCCAACGCAGTTCTGAGCTCTCTCTCTATCATAGTAAATCCATACTGAATATATTACAAGAAGTGCTTTCACATAAATATTTCCATAAAACTATAAAAAAAAAGAAATCATATCAATTATCCGAATTAGGTAATTTAAATTGATTTATTAATAAAAACAAGAGTTGCTATTTACAATGAAATGTAAAGACGCATATTATGGTTTTAGAGCATTTAGCATTTAACAACAACTTTGCACCTTGACGTCTCCAGCACCAGCATTTACTTTGGAATTCTTTGACTACGCAATTCCAACGACATACATATAGATAATTGTTTTTGCAAAATGTTTATTTATGAAAATTACTGTTGCCGTAGAGTTACATTTTCGCACTCATTAAAATTATAAAATGTTTTTAGTTTAAGAGACAGTTTTTCAATCGAATTCCATACTTAAACAGTCAGTTAGTCCTTGTGATTTTTCAACCGTCACTTATAAGCACTTATTCTTAACAATAAAAATCTTAAACTAATGAATAAATATTCCTAGGAATTATTTGTTTGACTGCCAAAAATGTGCATTGTTTGAAATGGACTTCGTTGTTATTTTAAAATCTTGTAGGTATACTTAATTAAAGAAGAAAAGTTAGTAGGATTATCGCCCAGTCCCAGTTTTTAGAAAACAAAGAGGAAGAAGGCAGACATTTTTAATAATGGAATTACAACGACTATCGGAGAAGATTTCGACTAAAAGGTCAATAGTATTTATTAACTTTAATACCTAAACTTTGTAGTTGGTTGTATCCTAGAAAAGTGTAATTTTTTATGACCTTTTGCCAATAAACTAAAAAAAGTTCGAAATTTTCCTTGTTTTTTGCGGAAGCAAAAACAATCTTTACTTCCGTAGTTTTACTATATATGCTCTCCTCTCGCTTGCTCTAATGAAAGAGACTCATGTGTTGGTGCCAAGCCCGGTTTTTTATGCACCACACATGGGTCTCTTTCATTAGAGCAAGCGAGAGGAGAGCATATCAATCGATCCTCATTTTTAAAAATTCACCTCCTAATGTTGGTGCACACTTTTTTAAGTTAAAATGCCAATACATTTGATTTCTCCGTTAACAAAAAACGCTTTTAGGTGTATTTTGGTGAAACTAGTCATAAAAGGCTTTTCCAGTTAAACTCGTTCAAGATTACGATTGTTTACCTACAAGACGTTGGGGAGAAACAAATGGGCAAATACTTAGGAAGAGAAGTTTAAACATTCTTCTTTTGCTTCAAGGTTGAAAAAGATACAGTAGTTTGCATCGTGCTTTGAAGTTTAGTGATATTTCTTTACAACTACTTATACGCTTATACCTACACATAATTAAAATAATTTATTTCAAGTAAATTAGTATTAAGCTGCGGCTGCGAATATATACATAATTATGCTCTCTGATTCCCGAACTTTCACTGCAAACTCTTCATGAACAGAATTTTCGTTATTCCGAATAATGCGATATAGGTAGTAGGTCTTTGACTAATTTATTTTCCTGAGTGGGACCATTCAACAATTTTTAGCAGTAACACAGCCTTAAGGGTCAACCATAATAGTCGACCCAGTGCGTACGAGATCGTACGAAAATATACGAATAAAAGCAAATTATATAGTGCGCCCATAATGTCGGATTGCTCAGGCTCGTTCAATTTTCGTCCGCTTTCGCCTCCGTAAGTGAAGAGCGCTCCATATCGCAGTTTACGTACGTAAATTTTACAACCAGCCAAATACATGTGAAATTTGCTTGTGTTTGCATTCGACCATTATGGTCGACTCAAGGAATTGATGGCACTTGAGGAAACTTGACGTAGAATTATGACATTGGCTTCCTTTTGCTTTCGACTATTATGGTTGGGCCTTTTAGCCTAGTATGCAGCTGAAGTGAAACGAAATTTTCCTTCGTCTGCAAAAACACAGACGAAACGATAACGAAATGGTACTGGAAAAATTGTTATGCAGAGTTTCACCATTTGCAAAAAAAAAATATTTTTCAAAACACAAAAAAAAAAACATAAAAAAACATAAAAGCGAAAAAAGTGTTGAGAGTAGTGGAGACATCAACCGTTGCACAGTGGAGCTGCATACCACAAAACGAAAAGTAGGACGGAAAATTTCGTTTATGATTTCACTGTGTCATTTTTATATGGGATTTTTCGTTTCACTTCAGCTGCATACTAGGCTTTTACGCTGATCAGCAGGAGGTCAGCGGGCATTTAATGAGCTGTTATAATATTTTTTTCTTCATTTTTTATCACAAAACAAGTTGTCTAGTTATACCTTATTAGCGATTTTCTTGTATTCAGGTGCACCAGGTTTTCATTTAATTATTTTTTAATTTAAATTCGTAATTATTATGCATTCAAAGTACACGTTGTAATCGTTTATCATGTAATTAATTAAGAAATAAAAGTGTAACAGCTCAAAGTAAATAATGTTGATTTGAGCGCTGAACATTTTGTATTTAAACTTATAAATGTGTTTCCTTACTTAAGCCACTAACTATTATAATAAAATGAACGACTTGGGTCGCATGAACTTGCTCGTTTAGCAAACTATGAGACTAATAGGCTATTAAAACCGAATCAAAATCGAGATTTCGAGCAAAAAGATCAAAATCTCGTCGAAATCAAGTAGATTTCCCATACATTTTCAGATTTCGAAATCTAGTAGGTTACGAAGAAATCTCCTCAAAATCTACCTACTTGCAAAAGAAATTTGTGTAAGTCAAAAATACCTTTTAAATATTCATCATGTGTGCTCAATTGCTGAATTTGAACAAAATAAATCTTAAAAGTTTTTTTCTCATCGGTTCTTGTGCCGCTATTTTAATTAATAAAATAAAATAAAAAAACAATTCTAAAACCAAACATATTAGTCCAGTCAAACTAATAAAAATAAACCAAAAAATTCGTGTAGTTTAAATTTTTTCGGCAATGTATGGTCTCCCCACATGTAGGTACTCGCAATAAAAAATCCCCGGCGATCGGAGTACCGCGGGGGCTGGGGGCTTGGTTAAAAGAGATCTTCTTACGGTTGCAACAGCATATCTTGAAGACGGTGCGTCGAACAAAAAAAAAATCAGAATATAAAATGTTGCTGATAAAAATTCCTACGATTTGCTACCACACACAGAACCGTCTTTGAGATATCCTCTTTTGAAAAAGATGCAAAATTCCAAAAATATGGGTTTTCACCAAATTCACCGCGCGAGGCACATGATCCAGTGCTTGCGAGACAAAATTATTTATTATTTTTTTACTAACTTACTTTGCTTTGGGAACAAAACGAACACAGAATATCAATTTATAAACTGATATTAACGAGAACAGACTTTTTGTTTTGTTTTGAACAGTCTCTGTTCTGTTTTTTTTTTTTAACCACGAACATAGAAAAGCATTCAACACCGTCCCAATTGCTCGCGAGCCAAACGCTTGCCGTGTACAAAAATCCATTGAAATTGGCTCGCGGCTAATCATGTTCGTGCGCGGCAATGTACGAGCTGCCACGCGTGGCAACCAGGTATCCATTATGCTCGGCTGCCGCGCGATCCAATGTTAGGCTTCTCTATCATCGTAATGTCAGTTATAATTAAAACCAAAACTTGCAAGTAAAAATAAGTCACAAGTCACATATGACATACAGCAATATACATGAATTAAAATATCGATTAATACACAACAAACGCCAAAGTTTTCACACCTTGCAAGGAAAGTATTCGCAAAAATTTTTTAAGCGCTTGTTGCATTGCAAGGACTTTCTTCGCACGGTGTGAAAGTATCTTTTGGATTTGAGAAAACTTGTTTAAATTAGTTGTCATACGAGTGACTGGTACTACTACCTTTTCTACATTGTGAGAAATGCCATTAAGTTGCATTGCTGTCATATTTTAAAATTCAAATTCATAATTGTTGCACTTTTCATATCCCATTCCACCCGTAGAAATTGTAGACAGTTCTCAGCGAAACAAGTTATTATACCTATTTAGCAATTTTTTTTTAGGTATAGGTAGATTTACTCTTTAGTTCCGCAGATTAAATTAATTATTTTATTTATTTATCAATTTGGATTCGTAAATTGTAATATTCAAAGTACGCGTAGTAATCGTTCATTAAATCATCTAACAAATCGTGTTCTCTCTTCATTTAAATTCACACGAAAAAAATACTTGTCCATTTTCGGTTTAAACTTAAGAATTTACATCAGGCAATCACTACAGAGTAATCATTGTGAAACTGGACAGAACACTGTGAAACAAAGCCTTCATTTGACACCCAAAAAATTTACTTTAATACTAAAATGTTTACTCACAAATATAAAACCACAAATCAGATGCGAAAATAATCCCAAACAATACAAAATACACGTGTAAATACCGACGGTAAGCGTTTGCAATCGTCTTCGTGGTGGAAGATTAAGTGGAGCCCATTTAATTGCAATCATGTTACCCATCTTTTTTTTATTTTTATCAGTTAGAATTGTACAAAATTCTATGTGTGATTTGAAATCATTTATTTTCTAAACGCGTGTCTAATGTCTATAGGTCTTACACCGCCGGAGTTATATTTTCAAATAAAGAGCCACAATTCTGCAACATTTAACGTTCTTATTTCAAATCCACTGATCGTAAATCGTTTGGCCTTTCTGACCCCATAGTTCTTAATGTAGATATGTATATTGGTATTGATAATAAGACAAATGTTTTCGATTAAGAAAACATTTTATTTTTATTTTATTTGCTGTGGAATTATCAAACTTCTATGCTGTAAAAATTATTGCATACAAGAACATTTGGTAAGACCGATTATTTCGGCATCATGATGTGAAGAAATTCAGTAGATATCGGTGTATTGAAAACCAGAAAGTGTTAAGAAGGACTATCAATACAATATTTTATCTGAGTCATAAAACAAAGCAATGTTTTTTTTTGTTCGCTCTGCCTTGGAACCTGGGTTGCATTGTCATTGCTACGTAATTAATTGTTATTTAAAATTACTCACAATTTAATTGCTTTTTTTTCATATATATTTCAAATAGCTGTCACAAACTTGTCCTAAGCGGTTTTCCTGTATTGGCACATTCAGAGAATCAACTTTAAATTTTTTATTAAATGTTCAATTTTACAATCAACTATATACATACATTATGTAGTAATCTAATAATATATACGTTTGTAAATTGTATTTTTGTACTTATTTTTAAAATATTTATACAAAATACCTATCCTTGTTTAGGGACGGGTCAGGATATTCCTGCTGTGAATTTGCCGAAAGAGGCGATTTTTAACAAATAACACCCAAGTGAACTTATAGCGGCAAAATAATACCTTAGGGTTACGCGACTGGTGAGCATAGGCAACTGTGTTGAGATTATGCAATTTATTCTATTTCATTATTCAACGCTTTGCTAGGACGCAAGCTCTCAAGACTGCGTCTGCTTGCATTCTTGCACCACGGTAACTTTTTGAAAGTGTAACGCAAGCAAAAGGATTGGTTCTTGTTGAGAAGTATAAACCGTAAAACCGTATACGTCATTATAAGCCTTGGCTATCGTCATGAAGATGTCTTCTACAAAATTAGTTTATTTTGTTTTCAATTCAGAATCACCCTGTGCAGATATATGTATTTTTTCGTTTTAAGAATTATGTTAAAAATGAAATCCGTTATTATAAAGTACATATACTCGTACATACAGAGATACCTACTTAAAATTTAGAGTCTAATCAAATTATGTATTTAAAAAATATACATTAATCACTGTCAAACAAAGTGTTATCAAAAACTTGACCTATCCATTAGGAAACATTTATAATGTTCATCTTTTAAGTGAAATTATTCTTAATGAATAGATATTCAATATTTTAATGGTCCTATTTAATTATATATGTACATCGTACATGTATTCTGAGTACTTTAATTATTATTTTAAAAGGGTATGTTGAGTTTGTTTCGTATTTTTGTTAACAAAGAAATCAATAGGTTAGATACCTATGTATACCTAACCTAGGTGTACATTAAATTAAGCACGACATAAAAAACACTAACCGTTCATTTTGTGCTTTCAGTGTTTAGTATTTCGACAATAGTCTTAACCTAATTACATATTTCGAAACCCGTTAGTCTGACAAAAAATTAGCCGATTACAAATTTGTAGGCAATCAAATTTCTTATTTTTCTGACATAAACTTTTTGAACGTTTCTTTGATATTCAGCCTTATTGTGAATTTGGCCCTAATTACATTTCACCCGCAAAAATAGAAATTTCACTTTCCGCCTATTGTAAATAAATATTTATTGTTAGAAAAACTCCATTTTGGTAATATTTTTTTTTGTCGCAAAAACCAAATATCCTGACACATTGTATTAAAAAAATGTTTTTTTTCGAAATATTTTTATGCAATATTTATCAAGCATTGGGGGACTATACATATCTGAATACCAAATTTCATCCAAATCGGCCAATAAATTTACGAGTTAGTCGGTGTTCTATGGGAGCTTCCGTTTAAAAGCTTTTTTTCAATTTTTTTTTTTTAAAGACTTAATCGTTGCCAATAAATCACTCATGTGAAATTCTATCAAAATTGGTTGTATTTTTTCGAGAAAAATTGGATTTTCGTTTACGAGTTTATGGCAGGTACTGTTGTTTTTTAAGCTAGAAGACAAATTTCTACTCTAAGGAACGGTCTATGAACCCTACATATCAAATTTCAAGCTAGTCGGTTCAGGCGTTCATGTACCTACTTATACAACCAGACTGGCAGGATACAAATATGAAAACATACAAAAATATGTAGAATTTTATTAAAGTGTTTAGTACAAAGATTATGAATACCAAGATGGAAAACCTTCTTACCTTTTACCCCCAACAACTATTTGTTTACATTGTTTTTTTTTGTAATTTCGTCAATTTAACGTCAGTTCAGCTTGCGGGCAAACAAAGATGGTGGCATTGTTTCCCATCTTGGTATTCATAATCTTTGATTTAGTATTTTGTTTAATTTTAAGGAACGTAGACGGTAGAATAAAGGTTACATAAATCGTGACCCCAGAACAAAACAAAGTTCTAACCGACAATTTTGAAAAAAAGTGAATTCACATGCACATCACATCTGGCTAATTATATAGAAGCGCTCTTTCGATTCTCACTATACATTTTTCTTTATATCAATCCATTTCAAAGATAGCCAGAGATACAAAGTGCTATAAGACAATTTAAGATTGTCAACAAAGGCCCTGTTTTTCAGTGCGAGATTATTCCAGGGTTAGATTACCATCGAGTTAACGCTGATGGAAACACGTTTTAAGTTAGTTTGAGATCCCGAATTCACTCAGAATTATATCACCAATTAAGCTGGGTTAATTTTAAGTTAACTCGGGATCTCAAAATTAACTGAAAACCCTGTTTCCATCACATTAACTTGGGGTTAGTCTAACCGTGGAATAATCTCGCACTGAAATACTGGGTCTAAGCGATCAGAAGCAATTTTCTTAAAATATTTATGTTGTTGTAAATAGAAACATTTTGTCCTAACACGGCAAAAGGCCGTGTTAGAAGGAGTAAAAAGAGAGGATTCATGACATTTTTCCATCAAATATATGCATTTCTTCTGACCTGCTTTTACTTTTGAAAATTTACCTAGAAGAATGTCACTTGGTGAAGGGGAATGATTGACTAACTAATGTCGTTTTCGGCTGGTATTCCCGAAGTGCTTTCCGATTCGGGATCCCAACCCAAGCGAACAAGTAAACCCAGCTAATTAAATTCTGAAGTATGTGTGTGAATGTAGTTGTGAAACGTCAACGCAAATTCTAATCTACTTTTTGCATTTTTGTTACACAGTGTTTCTACGAGCAAGATTTCTTTGATAACAATCTGTCACTTTCCATAGAAAGAAAGATTGCTAGAATGCTATAAAATGTATGGTGGGCATTTGATAGCTTACTATTTCATACTATATCAGTTCAAATACAAAGAAAACAGAAAAGTCAATATGAAAATGACAGCTCATAGAATACTCTCTATAGCATGCTATGAGCTGAGCAATATATTGGAAGAAATTTTTCATACAATACTATTTGCGGTCTCCATAGGCAATTTTAATAGAATGCTATCTTGCATTCTATGAAATCTAGATCGTGGAGACACCATGTAAACATGGACGCGTGTCGCGTCGCAACTAATTTGCCAAACTCTTTCCGTAAAAATTCGACTGCAACTACATATATCGTCATATTCACTTGATGATAATGATGATGAAGGGGATGCAATTTAGTGGAAAATTGCAGTTAACAAATCCATTAAACTATTTATTATATTTTTCACTTCAATAAATATGTTTACTTTATTAAATTTGTAAAAAATATAAAATATGCAAACCGAACAATTGACAAATGAAATTGTTTTGACGGTTAAAGGTTTGATTCTGAATTGAAATTCAGAAGACAAAACTCTTCTTTTTAGGAGAGGAACTGTCATTCTGATTGCCAGCCGAATGGTTTCAAAAGCCTTCTGGACTCTCCCGGACGCTTCTGGGCGACCAACCGAAAATAACATAAGTGACATGATCTTCACTTTAAGACTTAAAAAATGTTTCCTTTTCCATAGATGACATTTACTTAACATTTCAAATTTATCTAAAAACTTGAAGAGCGTCACTCTAGTCCTAGTATCAAATTAATAAAGATATAACTCAAATGATTAACTTCCGCAACCGAATTACAAATTGTTTATTTTTATTAAATTGTATATATATATACAAAAACAATGATTTTTATTTATATTATAATTTATAATATCGACAACCTACTCTAGAGTAAAAGGGGGGAAAAACATAACAATTTCTTATAGAGTTTTGCTAGTTCTTTCAGGATATTATTAATAATAATATTATTCGTTTTATTTTTTGTTTGTATTTTTTTTAATTATTTAATTTAGTTAAACACATTTTTTTGTTTTTTTTTTCTTTTTGTATCTAGTTACGCATAATAAGAATGAAAAGTGTGCAAAATGGAATAATTTATTAAAGAAAAACACTGCAAAGTTTTCTAGAGGAAAAATAAAATTATAATTTCTATACAATCGAAAATGTAATTTAATTTTGTTTTCTTTACATTTTTTTGAAGTAACAAAACTTGAATAACAAAATATGTATTACTATCAACTACTTTTTTTTTAATTAGTGAGACGATTAAAAATGTTTCATTTAAAAACGTGTGTTTGTTTTGTTTTTTTTTATAAATGAGAGGAAGTATTTATACAATACATAAGAATTTATTTAGTTGAATGAGAGAACACTGATAGTATAATATTTTTATGTTCAATGCAAATATAGTAACTTTATTTTTTTTTTATTCACGAGTTTTTTTTTATTTATTATTGTTTTAATTTAATACTTGGTGGAACGATTCATTACTACCATTAAATAGTATGCAACAATAAATTCATTATCGATAAATTAAGGTTTGTTCTACAATTTTAATTATTTTTTGCGGTTTATTTATTTTTTTTTTTTTGTATTAACGTTGGGATTTTTGTATTTATTTTTCTTTTATTTTATGCTTTCATATTTCTATTTAAGGCCAATTTCGTAATAATCATATTTTTAATTTACATTTTTTTAAATAGATAAATTGGCTAAATCGAATGCTAAAATTTAAAAATGTTTTTTCTTGTGTTTCTAAATATTTTTAACCGAAGTTACTAAAAATATTAGGAATTCAAATAAAATTGTAATTATTTTTTTTACATTTGTATTTTTATTGACTTGGCACGCTAAATTAGTTTTACTTGGTTTACAAAATAACAACATACATATTTATATCCGTGCTAAAAATTATCGGGTCAAACCTTAAAGGTTGTTAAAAAAATATTTCTAAGGAAAATTAGTACGTCTGCCAACAATTCAATCGAATAATGATCGACTTAACGAAACAACTAAACGATGTATTTTGACACTTTAGTTCTAATAGTAGATAGTGAAATGGGAAAAGGGATGTGTTGCGGTTCTACTGTTAATTTTATTTTACAGATTTTTGTAACAAAATGTATGTAACGACGCGACGAATTGAGCGAATATGCTGACGATATGTGTGAATAAAATTATAGGTTGTTTTATTTTATGATCTACAGTAGCAAGGTTTTGTATAAAATATAATTGTATTTATTTTTATTTATTTATTTCAATTGCATTACAAATTGTTTTAAATTTCTGTTATTTAATATATACGCCGCCCCTTGTAAATATATAGGTCAACATTTGTTTGTATTGTATTCAGTTTTTTATTTTTAACAGCATTGTTGTATCATGTTAAAACCAATCGCCCTGAGTGTTACTGCGGTAATTGATCATTCAGAGATTGTTGTTATAGCAATTATTAAATTGTTTTTTTTTTTTATATTTACATGTAAGCAATTGAAAGGAAGAGCCAAAGTTCGTTCCAAATACAATAGTTGTGTTTCTAGTGGGGAAAGTTTTTATAATATCGAACATTATCGGCATTTATTTTTTGTTTTTGTTAACTTTTTTACGATATAACGTGTTTTTTTTTGTCTCAATTCGATTGTATGGATCCGTATTTAGCAATAACAATTTTTTTTTTCATTATTAATTAATATTTTTTTGTTTTTAATATAACGATTTCAGTTTTAATAGTATGTACTCTCTACCATCATAAGAATGATTTATCACCTACATAATCTATATTGGTATTCACTGTTTCTAGAAGCATATTTTTTTTCTATTATTTAAAATAATTTTGTTTTATATCCAAATTAGTAGATTATTTTATATATTTTTGTTTGTTTTCTTTTAAGCTAACTTAAATTAAAATTTAAAAAAATAACATTACTTGAAATAAAATTATACATAAAGTTAACAAAAATATATTATTGACTTTATATTCAAATAATAAATTTATATGTTGATTTTCAAGCAAGTAGTCTGGCCTATGTTGGCGTCTGAACTGGGGTAAAATAGCGAAGACCATTTGTCTAAAAATTAAATAAAAAAAATGTGTTAAATAAAAACCAATGTAATAATAATATTATGATTTATACTTACAGCCATATCATATTCTGTAATATATGCGGGAATTTCTAGTTGATCTTTGGAAATAGCAGAGTACAAGTGCTCAACACCAGGTAAAGAGTGAACTTTTGCTTTGATTGCAGGAGCCATAAAAGTTGTGAACCACCACGTCATCATCTTGAATTTAAAACAATTTGTTATATTTTTTAATTAAGTTTTAATTTAGTTAGATAAACTCTTTGTATACTAATATTGAGTAAGTGTTAAAACAGAAAAGCAGATGAATTTGAGTTTCTTTTGTGTAACAAGAAAACAAAATTATAAGCCTTTGAAACACTGCGATCAAATTAACGCATGATTCGATTTTTGATCCTGCATTATATGAAACCTAAAACTTGAATCTTAGCAGAGCGATTAATTGGGTTTGAATTTTCAGTTGAAACTCTTTTAGATGCCGAAAAAATTAAAATAGGCAAGATCTCTTCAACATAATTTGCAGGATCTCTCCAACATCAATCCTAAAAATGCAGCAAAGACTTTGATCGCCCAGGAGAGGAGGACAATAACTACGGTGAAGCAGACTTAAAAAAAATTTTCTTAGCGAAACTGAAAGCTACTGATTGATACATAGGTTTGGGCTGCAGTCAAATCAACAAAAAAGAAAGAGATATTAACAGACTTGCCTAACAAATCTACAAAGCAAAAGTATCGACCACCAACAACATCCACAAAAACAAGGCAATGAGACATGTACAATGATGACTGCTAAAGAGATGGATCGGCATAAGATGTATTTACATTCATCAATAGAGAAAGCTATCAGCTCGTGTCGCTTTGTGTAGAAAAACGTTAAATAGTATTGACGTCTTAACGTTCGAATGATCTAACATTGATAACAATGCTACTTTGTTGTCCAAATAACTAACCCAACAGGTGAAAAAGGAAAGTTTGAAATAAAAATAAAAAATCGAAAGAAGTCAGCAAAACAATCGGTGACAGCTGAAAATAAATATCAGATTTCAACTCGACAAATAGAAAAGCGAAAAAATATTCGAAATAAAATCTGTTGGTTTAAACGGTTTTGTCAAAATATGCCTACAGAGACGGATATTTTGCCTACAATGGTAAAAAAGAACACTGCGTTAGTAGATTCGTAGCCTAGCTCTTGCTGATGGGGATGTGTAAAAAAAATAATCAGCGAGATGTGGTTGTTGCATTTGCTAGTATGGAATCATCGAAGAAAAAGGGGAAAGAAATCTAAAAATCATCGACTCGAGCGACCGGCCATAGAACCAATGAGATGTTATTAATGATCCCAGTTCTGCTATATTGAAGAAAAACATGGACTTTGAAAGATTCGGATGAAAACTAGCTTGCGTCCTTTGATAGAAAGATTCTATGACTAGTTTGATTTAACAAAGAGCTTTACGACCTATAGAGCGACGTTGATCTGGCTAAAACGCTGAAAATACAACGGCTAAGAAGGGTAAGGTGTGGAGCGTATTAACACGAACGCACCAGCCCAACGAGTCTGCAGATCCCACCTTGATGGAGTACGGAACAGAGGAAGATCCATAACACATGGTTCAAACAAGTGGAAAACAATCTTCCTGGGCGTAACTGAATGTGGTAAGCTAGAAACAGAGATTGCTAGAAAATTGGTTAAGGGTCGTATAGCGCCATCTTAAGTAATGTCAGTAACGTAGGACAGGATTCGGCAGTTTTAAAAAGTTATATACAGGGAATGTTGCTTTCTCTAATTTGTACTAGGCGCCAAAATTATTATACTTAGCATTATTTTTGTAAAGCTTGCTGTCGTTTACTGACATATACATCTGCCAAAACAACAAAAGTTGAGTAAGACGGACAGATAATCAAGAAAATGATTAAGAAAGTGGACTGCCAGACCACTGGTCACCGCTGTATATGTTTATGGACTTATGTTCGATAATTGAAATTTGGGCTGACACATAGAAAAGTAAATTAACGAAGCTAAGATGAAGATTCTTCAGCACGAATGGCAAAGCTTGATCAAATCAAAACAGACTATGCGAGAAAGTACCACCACGAACAAAATAAAATATTATCAACTTGTTCTATTATCATGTTGTACAAAAGAGAAAAGCTAAAAACCCAGTTCGAAATGACGATGTTCCGTTTGAATTGAGAAGCAATGACCCCAGCACTCAGCCCCCAAGCCCGACGTTGGAAGATTCTCATTAGCATCGTTGGAAAAAAAGAAGAATAAGAAGAAGATTTTTTCTTGCAAACAAACATCAGTTTTTAGTATTCTATCGATAAGCAAAGATTAAAATTCAACAAATTCGTTTTTGATAAATAAAATAAAATTTCTAAATATCATATTTTGGCAGGTAAAATGTAAATATATAACTAGAAAGCTAATTCCAAATTCCATAGCGGCATTGTGAATCAAGTTTGGAACAAATCAAGCCAACTATTTATACTGCATGAGAGACCGCACAAATACAGAAAGAATTTTCATTTTTTTACTTAATAACTTGCAATACATATATTTGCAAGTAAAAATCTTAAACTAACAAACAGCATATAATATTGATCTTAAGATTAACGGTAAGTGCGCAATTTTATCCCAATTATATTTCAGGTACTCGTGTAGGTGTACGAAAGGAATAAGTGATTTAATAGCAATCAATTTATTTTTCTCGAATGAGTGTTTTGGAAAATAGAAATCTATTTTTAGTTTTTTGTAAATGATATAAATAGAACATTTTATGGCATGCCATATGTCATGTTCCACCGAACCTTATTTAGACATATTCTATTTAAAGAGTTGAATTATTTTATGACAATAAAAAGGCGGATAGGTACCCATCATGGATTATATTTATTGGAAAGCCAATTGCAGTTAGGAAATGGTTTTGACTCCATTAATCAATATGACGTAGGTAAAAAGTTGAGGTGTTTGAATATTCGATTTAATGGAAATAAGCTCAGAAGATGTAGATACACTTCAACTCCCGTAGATATCAGGACTTTGTATGACAGTTCATTTAATGGAGATTTTTTTATTTTCGTTTGCATGAAGAATAACATTAGAGAACACTATAAACTGCGTGAAGTTTTCTGAGATCAACTCGGCGAACCCAAAGGCAGATCCCTATGTGAAGCGGTGAAATGAGAGTTTTCGTCAATTCGGGGTGAATAACATCGTCGGAAAGGAAGAAGTCGAATTAAGAAATCTGACTAGTCTATTCTGTGTATTTGACAACTCGTAAGAGTATAAAAGCAAAGCGTTAGAGGATCTTATATGGCTCTGCTAAAACTTGGGATAGTTAAAACTATCTGAACTAAGAAAGCAATTGAGCAACAAAGCCCTAAAATGATCAAATTATCACAGGTGCGGAGAAGTGGTCTTTTCAAGATTGAAATAGAAAGAGACTTAGTTAGCTTTTCCCGCTGTTCTGATAAAGTGTGGAGAAGAAAATTGAAGGACGAGGTTTACGGGTTGTACGGTGATATGGATCTAACTAGAAGAATATGTACGTATTCAATGACTGCTATTGTTAGGTGTTAGGTCATCTAGATAGAGATACTTACGATAACGTAATCAAGTAGAAGAAGATCTCGGAAAATTGTTTGTGCAAAATTAAAGGTGGTTAACCTTTATTAGAACGGACTGAAAAGATATGTTGTTTGAAGCACTGGTTAACCAGACAAGAAAAGAGAAGAAGAAATGCATAATCAGACTGGTAAGACAATAAACAGCTTTATTAAAAAGAAGAAAACGGTAGATAGCGAACGATCGAAAGAAATCTAAGCTTATGTGTCCTGAAAAAACGGTCTGTCTTACATATTAACATATACAAAAGTAAATTAATAACTTAATTTCTTTATGCATTGCTTACCTTGGTCCAGAACGTTGGATGTACAATATAGAATGCTTTCAAATTTTTCTTGTATCTGAAAAAATAAAGAAACAATATGATTACCAATAAATCTTGATTAAAATAAATTATTCTTTTTACTTGTATGGCAGTACACTGTAAACCTCACGTAGCCAATGCAGTGAGGGATAATTATTTGTTGAAGTTAATGTATGGAAGTACGCTATTACATAATCGCTTTTAACAATTGGATCCAGAAGTTTTATCAGGTACAACAGTGCCTATAAAATTTAAAATGTTTAATTATAATAAACGTGTTTTGTTTTAAATGTTAATGTTTAACAACAATAAAAATAAATACATATACCTTTTCTAAGTCAATATCTTGAGCAGGGAACCATTTCCCGCAAAATACAATCACAGGTCGACCTAGACGATCTACACCACTTTGGTAAAGGCATCCGATTCCAGAAACTTCATTTAAGTCTTCTACTTGCGCACGGCGGAGTAATCTTTCATATCTAAAAATGGACAAAAAAAGAAACAATAATGAATATTATGATTTTGAAATTTGAAAGGTCCATTGAGATATGTAGGTACATATATATTTTAAATATTAGATATAGAATCCAGTTTTTGATTATTATATTACTGTGTAACTTTGTGATGGGTATCGTCATAATACATTTTAATAGAAGAACATAGAACTGGCTGGAGCAACATGTTAGTTGAGGAACAGGTTCAAATCAGACCGGAAGAAAAGAAATACATAGATATAGTGTTCCTGAGATGGATTCCTGTGGAAACCCACAAGTGTTGGGGGAGGGTCTGTCATTTTTTTTGTTCAAATCAAATACCATTTATAATTTATGTTGGCTCATCATTGGATTTGACTGTGTCCAAAAATTTGCTAAATATATTGCAGACATCTGAGAAAGTACTTACTACTCATCCTATTTGCAGGATTTGCCCGTTTATAAAAAATAAAAAATAAATAATGTTGAAACAAAGGAATTTAGTGCTGTAGTTTTACACAAGGATGGTTTAAAGTAGAAAGGTTCAATTGGTATATGTACATATAATGGATACCGACGCTTTAGCCTGTAAGGTCTTAAACGTCAGAACAAAGGGAACTAAAAATTACTAGGCATTTTTCAAATAGAAGAAGATCTCCAAAGACTAATGTATGTCGATTTTCATGATACTTTTTAAATTGCTTGCATTTTTGTAGTTGTCATGGAAATTGAAACGAGATTAACTTGTCTATGTCAGCGTATGGTTTTTTAAATTTGTCAGATTTGATAGCGGCGGTCAATCGACAATTGCGACAATCGTACGGGATGCAAAATTGAGTTGTTTGATCGCATTTTGCTTTGGCAAAATATCTGGATTTGTTAAAATTTCTCGAAACAAGAAATGCTTTTTTTGGCGCCATGAAAATTGAAACTTGCTCAAAAAATGAAAAAAGTGTTTTTCTGGCACCATGGAAATCCATGGAAAGTATAATTTACTTATATATGTACTAATGTCGAGACGGCAGGATATAGATCGAGTCGGCTGGATTATGTTATTATATTACTTGTCGCGTAATGACACTAAAGTAAGTAAAGTAAGACATAATTTTCGCATCATTCTATTTGATAACAATCTTTTGATATGTATGTATGTTTGGGCTTTTAGCTTGGATCCTTAAGCCAGTCACCTCTAAGTCAGTTATAGATCAGTATTCGAGAAAATTTGGTACTAATAAGAGTTAAATATTGGTAGTCAATTGTCCGCTTATGAACATTGAGATTAAGTTAAATATAGAGAATTTGCCTCAATGTTTATTCATTTCTCCATTGGTTATATAATTTGAAATATTTCCTTGTTTGCTTACTTCGACAACATAACTTTGTAAACAATGAGTTGCACCATCTGCTAATTTCACAAACCCTATTATTTTTATTCTCACATATCGAAGAAACCAAATAAAAAAGAATCAACGTCATTATAAAAAAAAAATTGGTTTCTTTCGTCACGAAACATAAAAATTTATATCCGAATTTATAAATAAATAAACACATCAAGGGTTATAAGCTTTTTTCTATTTATAGGAAATTGTTTTCTTTCGATAGATTCGTGTGAAAGTCCCTTGGAATTCGCTTGCATTATATGCGTGTTCTTAATTTAAACTCAAATAATGCCCATGTCACGTACGAAAGGCAACTGAAGGACTCTTTAGAGCCCGAAGGTCTTCAAGTAGTTTGTGGTGTCCTACTTTTGACAAGTTCGAGAATAAAAATACAAAAGACATGGGAAGCACGAACAATTTATTTATATTAATTTCTACATTCCACATAAACGTATTTTTAAGATTTTGTGTGCGATAGTGCAATGTCCAATGTAGTTTATCTCTTTTTCAATTCAAATAAAAAAAACTAAAGAAAAATGTAGATAATGTTAAGTATGCAAATGTTTTTAAGTAACAATTTCAAACAAGAATCATAGTTTAAAAAACTATTGCCCGTTTCTGACTAAAGTTTTCCTAACAGGAAGTGGTTACTTAGGTTGTAAAAGAATGTGTTCATTTAAAAAGTGATGAATATAGTGTTGAAATATTTGAATGGGAATTATTTTTTAGATTTCAAAAGATTTTGATAAAAAATGAGGAATGATTGAAAACAGAAATAATGCAGAAGGTATAGATAAATCAGCCCCTTTAAGGCATTCGTTCGTAATAAGATTTTTTTCTGTGTTTACGACTTCGAAAAATTGCCAATCGAGCTATCCATTCTGTAACACAAATTGAAGAAACTTTCGATAGATTTAAACGCTTCTGCTTCGAGAAATAAAGCTACACTAGCTTTTGTTAATAAGTTTCTTATTCTAAAATTATCAAGAAAGAGTTTTACAGTGTATAGTATAAGAGCAGCTGTCAAATGTAAAATGAGTTTCAATGCTTTATTTATATTGTTCGGAACGGATCGAGATTTGAATTCTGATCAGAAATCACTTCGGGACTTCTTCCGAAGCATACCTGGATAAGGCAGAATATCTCTAATCTATAAGAGCGTACTACTGTAAGGAGGAAAACTGGAATGTGATAGTAGAATCGCAGTCAGAGCTGAGTTGAGTGTATGAAAAACCATGTCTGCAGTTCTTTTTTTAACGCTGATAGTGAGCGAAATGCCCCCGTTAAACATAATGAATCAGTCGAAATGGACGATGACAGACACCAAACCCATATCTTTGATCTTTTACGAACTAAAGACGGCAGTAACACAGATCAAAACTTATAGAGCTGATTGTTTCCCAGCCGAGCTGTTCAAAGCCGCCGGAGATGATTTGTTAAGGAGAATTCAGCAATTCTTCATAAAAATATGGTCGGAGCATAGCATGTCTAATAAATGGAACTTCAGCATCTTGTAAAGACTAAAGAAGTCTCTTATTTCCGTCAATTATATAGGAATATCCCGAATATCGCATGTAAGATCTCATTTGCTTTGAAGCCACCCTTTTGGGAGCTTTTATCAGGAAGACCTTCGGTAGAGTAAAAAAAAAAATAATGTGCCAAACTGGAGGTGGCTTGGGCTGGAGATAAATAGTGGTTGAGGCACACTGGCAACAATGGACTTTAGGCCAAAGACAAAAACAGAAGAATCTTCATTGAGAAAATCGACAAAGCTACAATTTTGAGTATGTTTTAATTTGTTTTTAATATTGAGTGGCAATCAAGTATTTAGCATCTTTTTACACTACATTCTTAATAACAGGATGCATCCTTTAACAACATACACATCTCATTCCTGCATGAGTAATACAATGATTGTGTGGGGTGTTGACTGGGTTCCTGCAATGATTTCAACAATTTTGTGTGTAACTACACATTTAGAGCGAAACAGATTAAACCAAAACCAGCAGAAGCACAGCAAGTAAGCAAAGTTTGACGTTTCTTATTACTCTTTAATAAGTTATTTTCATTTTTCATTACACAGAAGAATTTCAAATAAAAGTTGGTGTACTCCATGGCATCTTCTTGAGTCATTTGCTCTTTATAACAGTACAGTCCTATTTTATCTACTTGAAAATAAAGTGACGGACCTGGAAGTGGATCAACTTTTCTAGACTGACAATGTAGCCATCATAAGTGAAGATTCTGGTTCAATCTTGTTAACGTTCCTACCTTCCAAATGTATTGTTCAAACTAAATTAATTAAAAGACACAAGAATCGTGTCATATCAGTTCAATCACGACACGACCACTTTGGATGGCAAAGTGCACAAAAATCGATATACAAACGAAGGGAATTCAGCCCGCCATCTAGAAATATAAGCAGAACTAAACATAAACACTAATTGGAAGGAATTTCACTAAACAGGGAATGGTTTGGCATTGGTTTGGCATTGCATATTTGGTCTTTGTTCCGACAGCCCATCACTATTGAATCTATATCAATGTTTACTCTTGTCTTAAATGCTAAAAAAGTTGGATGAATAAATATTTATTAAAAAAACCCACATATGAAAATAAACACATAATAGAAATATTAAATATTTGCAAGGCAAGATATTTAATTTCATTTTATAAAATTGTTTATACGAATTCCTATTTAAATGGAATTTTAAAAATATACATACTCCTACATTCAAGGGTGAAAGATATAATGATACAATAATTTACCAGTGCAACAACAGGAATCTTTTTTTTTTTAACAAGACTGCACTGGTACTTAACATTCAACAACCACATGATAAAAGATTATCTAAACGCCTACATATACGACAACCCTTTACTTATTTCCAGGGCCAACAACATGCAAGGTAAACTTGCTCACAACATTCTATTTTGTGGGTGATGGGTTGGTTGGTTAAAGATACTTAACTATTTTGTTTATTAAGCAACTTTGGGATAGTTAGACCGGAATAAATCTTAATCTATGTTAACCAACATTCTATCTTCTTTTTTAACAGGTAATCTAAGTTTCAAATATTTTGAAAACATGTACATTGTACATGAGGAAATAATAAATTGCAGGTTGACATTTTTGTAAATATTTATTTAATTAATTCTTTTACTTTTAGAAAAGAGTCGGCTTTTATCGCGTAAGAGGAGTTTGGACGAATATGATACAACTTTTTGTGAAAAAAAATTCACTGGAACGATGCGATGCCTTTACAATCTACATTTCGGTGACGTTTACAGTTTTTTAGAAGCAAATCTGTGATCACCACCGCACCCGCCAAGAACTAACATAAAAATTCAGTGTTTTTGTGTGTCTTATTGTTCTTGGAAAGTTTGTAAGTAGAGAATTTTGAAAGGGTGCCATATCCCCCGTGGTACCATATTACCCGACTTTACCCTACGCAAGCGACAAAAGGAATATACATATAGCATCTCATATAAACTTCTTATAACATATTGGTTTCAAAATTTCGTATCTAAAGTAATAAAAGAATTTCAAATTCATTTAGGTTAAAAAAAAGTATAGTAGATATTATCTTACTAATCCAAATTTAATTGGCTAAATATTATTGTAGTTTATAAATCGGTTTATTTGCGCCAAGGAATTAATACGACTAAAATACTATAGTTTCAAATTTAACAATTCAAGAACTAATGTCATCTATAATGATCATCAACAATTGCAGCGGCGCGCGCCGCCGGCCACTTCATCGATATCGTCTTCAAACAGAAATGGAAAAACTTACAGGCCCCAATAAACATACAAATGCATGACAACAACGTGTTAGTGTTTTCGGGGAACCCTGTATATTTAAACTTTCAAATGAATTCATCTTAACTAGCCAACTTGAGGTTTAAGCCTTTAATGCACAAGGAGCCATATGTGGCTTTCGACTTTTCCGCGTCGACTGATCGGAAAACACTTCTCGATACTTTGACAAGGATGGTTTTAAAACAAACCCTCTTCTACTACACAAGAAACTATATATGGCTGTCGATATTCAGGAATCGGCTGCTAAAACAGCGAAACTGCTAATGAAAGACAAACGTTAATACTGATTAAACAAAACATTTGTTCTGTCGCACCAACTCGTTGAGTCTTCCTGTGCAATCCTGAAGTTGTACACGCAGCATTGGAAGAACCCCCAACAGATGGCACACACAAGTGGAAAACGACCTTGATGAGTTCTTTTTCTAACTTTTTGTTGACATGATTTTGGAAAAATTCAAAGGAAAAGCATTTCAAAATTACAAATAAATATGGATAAGTCTGTCAACATAATGCGACATGAAGTTCAATATTTTGTCGACATTTGTTTATTAATTTCCTCATCAAATTGCTTTCTTAACTTGGCTTCTGGCAGCATTTATGAGACCATAAAATGTAAGCGGTGATGGGAGGAAATAAAGCGTTTATTATTACGATACTATATTTTCTTCGGTTTTTCTCAGGACACTAGAGCTGGGTCGGTGAGATCATTTAAGCATCAAGCGGCATCACAGTGCAGTCTGTGTAATTTAAATACAATTTTATTTTGACATTATTTTTAACAGCTTTTGCCGAAGCAAAACTTTAATACACCTAACACTGGAACCTTTCTTCATAACTGAGTCACTCAATAATAATTACTGAAATTATTAATTGTTAATAGAAATTCTGAATCATCGCACATTCGCACTCTTCTGGGTTAGACTAGATATGAATTTAATAAAAGTAATAAATGTGCATGGCATGTGCTCATCAAAAATACAAATAGCATGCTGTTTATTCACGTATAGTAACCTTCGTACATCTTTAATGTAATTTAAAAAAATCATCTAAATGCAAACAAAGTCGTCTTCATGTGTTTACAAACAGCTCAGCTACAATTTATACAGTAGATAGTTGGTAGATTTGAATTAAAATATCTTTTTTTTTTTTACAAACAATACAAATTATACTGCAAGATTCATTTTGTTTTGAAATACAAAAATATATTTTTATTTTTTAGATGAGTTAGTCTATGAAAACAAAGTTATCTCTTTTTGGAGCAGCAACTGTCAGAAATGATTAACCACTGCACCATATTATATTTTTAACACGTGACGTTTAATTTTTTATGAATACTTGAGCTTGTTATGACAAATTTCTACTAAAAGAAACTCTGTTAAGAAATTTCGTCAGATAAAAACAAATAAGATATACATACATTTCGTGCTTAATTTCGGGATGAGAAAAAAAATCTTAATTTAATTCACATCATTTCACCCAGAAAAGAAGATGAAACTTAGGCTTGGCAAAAGCCAATCGCGCACGATCGTTCTTTTTACTCACACATTTTACAAACCATTAGCAGGTTCAATGTATTTAGTATGGTCATGATAATTAATGTGATTTTAATAATAGGTAATTTTGCGTTTAGATATCTGATCTATTGGAAAATTTAATTTCTAATGCATTAAGGCTTCAGCAATATACAATAAGTTTAGAAAACAAATATTAATATGTTCTCCAGAATAGTAGTAGTAGTAGTTTATGTAAACCATTGCTTAAAGTTCTACGACAACTTTCGAAATTTGTAATTATCCTACAGGTAAATTATTGATTTTTCTAAAGACACAATGATTATGGAAAATCAATATATTTCATCATTCTTTGCGTCTTTCTGCCTATTGACTTCCGAGCTACATTTTGAAATGAGTTTGTTCAAACTTATTAGGGCATATTCAGACACTGACACACTAAAACATGAAGTAAGCTTAAAATGGTTCATAGGAGGTTTAAAGCCGTAGTAAAGTCGTTTTAGTATATAAATGTCATTTTGACATGGCGTTGTGAAACTAAACAATTTAATAAGTTCAAGTGTTTTTGTGATTTGTTACATAGTTTGCGAACGAAATGCCTTTGAAGACTTTTGAAGCAGGTTTCGGTTAGTTTGAATAGATAGATAAATAGATAGATATAATTCTTTATTTCAATAGATTTGTACAATAATATAAATATAAGATTAAGGACATGGCTTTGCTGCCGTCTGCCTGATTGACAATTCATATACTATGAAATATATAAAAAAGTAAATAATAATGAAAATTAAACATCGTTATCCATTACAATTTCTATTCAAAAATAAAAAAATCTTAATTTGAAGGTAAGTAAACTATAAATTCGTAAGTTTTTTTTTTTGTAATTGAAACTAGCTAAAAACAATCATAAATACACAATAATTTAAAAGGTTGATTTATACATATTATCTCAGTTTATATAAATTTTGAATTATTTAAAAATTGAAACGTATATCAAACAGTAAACTAATTAAAATAAGAATAAATTCGTAAGTTCGTAAGTTTTTTTTTTCTTTACAATTGAAACCAGTTAAAACAATATTAAGTATAAAATTAAAAGATAATTTATAAATTTTTAGTTTATATAAATAGGGGAATACTTTAACTGGGGAAATTCATCTATATTAGAAGCTGTTGCGATACATTAGAGCGTGCTTACAAAATTTAGATAGTTTTTACAAAATTTAGATAGTTTTGACCACCCTAAGGATCCATTTAGTACATTATAATAAGCTGACTGCTTTCTTGGAAGTAGAGACGTCGAATTTCTTGTAGGATTGGACAAACTGCTATGAAATTGTAACTATCTTCAATTTCTCTTTTATTACAGAGGTTACAATTTTGAGGGAGATCTGATCTATGAGGAACATAATTAAGGTTGAGTAAATCAACCCTTGCTCTAAAAATGGTACCTATAGCTTCTACTGAAAGTTCAGAGCAGAAGTAACTAATTTCGGTCGACAAGTTGTGGTTTAAGCTTTTATAAATATGTCTGCATTCTGACGAAGTTGCTCTGGTTAAATGTTTAGTATATATTTGCTTTAGCAATTCAATCAGAAAAAATATTTTGCCCGTCATATAAATTGTTGGTTTGAGTACTAATTTATAAATTTTATTAAAAAATAATAAATAAATAAAAAATAAGGACACAAAATTTAAACAACCAAATATGACTTTTTTTTTAAGTATAGTTCTATTCCAATTGATCCCATAACACATTAACCACTTATGGACTCTCTCTCTATCTAACACAGTGAATATCACATATGGTTACATTGACGTTCATCATAACCAGAGTTTTAGATGGGACGTTTTTAACTAATATGGATAAAAAATCTTTACAAAAAAAGATTTGTTTGACGTGGCGTAAAGACAGAGTAAGTGCTACGACTTGTTTTAACTACTCCGAGGTTAAACCAAGTAGGTATTCGTGAAATCTAATAAATAAGACTGACATTGTTTAAACATAGGGTAAGCAAAACTGTAGCATTGTATATAAATTTCTATAGTACAACCATGGAGCAGCGCCATCTACAGAAAGTTCTGAACCGCACATTTGGAGGTTCTTACATTTACTAAGTGTCTATTCTATTACCCTAACAATGGTCGTCAACAAAATAAATTAACAGTATTTAATGAATTTTATTGGCTCTAAAATCCATATTTCCTTGTCAAGAGTCGTAAACAAAACAAAAATTATACATGTTTACGACTGTTGTCAGGGTTACAGAATAGACAACTAGTAAATGCACGAACCTAAACATGTGTTTTTCACAAGTTTCTTAACATAGCCAGGCAGTGATTATTCAGCTTGAAAATACTAAAGAAATGTATACACAATGACTGTAGTTTAAAAACAACTAAAAATACGCCCATTGTGTAGGAATAAAAAAAAAAATAAGCAGATTATTTCACCAAAAATAAGATACAAAACAATTTTGCTTACCGGAAAGATTAAATGTTAAATTAAAATTTTCACCAAAATCAAGGTTTTTTTTCTAAGATTTAAGCCAAGCGCGCACTTGCGATTGCAATCGCACGATTATACAGTAGCAAAATAATAGAACTCAAATGACACGCAACTGCAAAATCGCAAATTTTGCCATGTAAATATTTGCGATTGTTTAACTGCACTTAAAAATTATCGCAAGTGCGCGCTTGGGCTTAGACGACTAGAATTTGTTTTTGCAATTACTGCACCGATTTACCTGATTTACACGTTGTTAAATAAAGAACATTTCAGTATTGGTCGTGGGGACTATTTTTCTGAACAGATTTTTATAGATTAGAATAATAACAACTACAAAGTTGCATTTCCGGAGCTCTATACAAAACGGGACAATAATAAAATACTATCCTTTCCACAAAAAACTTATATTTCGTACACATTATATGAAAGGACCACTACTTCTAAAACAACTGTGGCATTGTTTTAGAATTTAAATGAAAGATATCATTATTTAAAAATTTATCAAAATTGATCGGATTTTTTTCGAGAAAAATGGAATTCAAAAAAACTAACTTTTTACAAAATACTTTTTTTTGCAAAATTTTTGATTTTAGTATTATTCAAACTTAAGAACACTTTTAAAATACACGGAAAAAGAAACAATTCTACCGTTATGCTCAACTCATGTAGCCCATTAATTTACACTAGAACTTAACTTCTGACGAGTTGTTTTAAAGTACAGGCTATCGTTAACTGCACAACACGAATGTAAAATAAATTTTGTATTCTTAGTGCAGTCAAATTGTCAATTCAACTTGGAATTTGAGATATCCAGCTATAAATTCGTTTCGTATGAACTTGTATTAAGACATCCTAAAAGTTGTCTCAAAATCTACATATGGTAGGGTGTCCCTATTCTAAGGTCAAAGGACACAAAAATCGACAATTTTTGCAAATATCTCGTTTGCTGTGGGTTTTTTGTTATTTGTATTTATGACAATATTGTAGGTAGAGGAAGCTGGGTATCTCAAATTCCGAGATTCTTACCTAATTTTGACTGAATTATCTATCTTAGATATTTAAATAGAATCGGCATTTCCATTTTTATTTTTGATTTTTATTCGTTAAAAACTTTCTCGTCTGATCTTGGTAAAATGTTCACGTCTCTGGAACATATAAAAAATGTTCAGACCGGTTTGGGGTCTATACAGTGATAGTTGAGTTTTTCTAGTGAAGGTTCCTAAACTCTTTCGTTTTCATAGACTTAAGAGACAGATATAAGAGAAGAAAACTTTAGTTTAAGAACTGCAATTTTAAATGAATATTTAATCGACTGAGTCTTTTGAAACAAAACAAAAATTCATGCGTGAAACCTGCTAGAATTTTTGAAAAATGTCTAAGGTAATGAAAAATGGTTACTGGGAAAGATAAAATAAAGCAAAAAAATCTGATAGAAAATGCTCTAAGTTATTCGAAATATACCTAGGTTAAAAAATAGTTTTAACACTGAAAACTAAAGAGGTCCTTATGTTAATTTGAAACTTCTGGAACTCACAAGGACACTTAAAACATTTCAAGAAACAACATAGTTTATAAAAGTAATGGGTAGATTTTAGTTTTACTTCCTTCATAAAATACCATTTGTATGTATAGTATACATCAAAACATTCAATCTTTCATTCAACGATCAAAAAGTAGATAATGTGTAAGAGAAATAAAATCAGGTCAATTGCAAGTTGAATGAAATGACAAGAACAAATCTCAAAACAATTATATTTTTGTTGTAACTTGTAACCTACTCTTATATGCCATTCACTTGAAAAGAAAAAATAAGAGATCACAAAAGAATATCATGTAAATTCATTTCCTTTTACACCAAATCAATATTGTCTGCGAAAACTCAAGGAACAAAATTGATAAGAAACCAGAATGTTTAAACGAAATGCATTAATTTTGACAGTGATGAGCTGTCGCTTTGTTGCTACTGTTTGCCAGATGAGTCACAATAGATTGTAGAAAAACAGGTCACAATATTGTCACTGTCTCTAATTATTATTTAATTTTGTGCAAATACCTAAAATTATTTTTACTATCATTTAAATTTATCAATGAACAATAGAGACTATTCAGCAATTATAAAGAAAATGATTAAAAATTATGTGAATTCCCCGGAAGTTTTATCAGTACATAACAAATAAAAAAAAAACACATATAAAGACCAATAACAACAATTTGAACACGAATCAATGACAAAAGAAAAATTATCATACAAAATGCAATAGTCTCACTTCTGATTGTGAAAGGAAATGTTTCTTTTTGTTAATTTACAACACATAAAATAATTTACAACCCTTTTTTGTTACTAAACAAGGATGTTTGTTGACCTAGTACACTGACTACAATAATGTTTAACAATTCACAGTGCATAACGCACTTCTTATTGTGAACAATCAATAAATAAAACTTTTTGTTCTTGAGATTGATTTTTTTATACTCTTCGAGGCAACTTTAAATGAATGAATATAATTTACAACTTTTTTGTTTTCACTAAAAAAGGGATTGACAAAACTGGGCCAGGTCTCAAAGGTGAAGTCACAACAGTAACAACAAAAACTGCTAGTTATACAAACTTATTGGAATCAAACATTTCGTCCATTTTACCCAAGGACGACGGTAAAAAAAAAGAAATAAATTAATGGCACAATTTACAACCATTCAGGCAACAATGGACTTTAAAATTAATTCACAATAATTTATTTTCATTTTGTTTAAATTTAAATAAATAGGAAAAAATAAATTATATAAAAAGCGATGACACACCGAGCTAATTTCATTGTACTCTCCCAACTAAAATGTCCTTTCAACTTAATATATGACATCACTTTCGAGTTACACACCCGTTTTGACACTGACAAACAAGGATAGGTACACAACCTCAAGCAAGGCGACGACGGCAGCGGCGGCGTATCCTTACACACTGATAAAACTTCACTAAAGAATGACGCATCATTGGGCACATATAATTTTAATAGTATAAATTATTGTCATTCAGGACATTGTGACAGCAACAAAAATGCGAGTACACACGTAAATACATATGTATATTTATATATTAAATCGATGAGAGTCCTGTGTGCAAGCAAGCACACTCTTAATTTTCTAATTCCAATCGACTTCCATTATCAGGAGAACTCGCACTTCACTTTTGGTCATAAAATACCAACAACAACAGGAACAGAATAACAGTATATTTTATGACATTTGTAAATTGTAAATTAAGAAAAACAAACCTCTCTTCAGGTGTTTCAATGTGCTCTTCCTGTAGACCAGTCTCCGTGTTTCCACTGGAGGTTTCTTCTGTTGTTGGTGGGATAGGCCCTAAATCGATAGACGTCATCCCTTCCACCATGGCCATCCTCGTGTATTTTCTGTGTGAATTGAACGATGAACTTCCAAGCGCCAATCGAATGAAAATTTTTACTTCACAAAAAAAAAAAAAATACTACAACTTTTTAACCCAAAAAAAGATTTATTTGGATATTTCGTTAATCGATTATGCGATTTTTATCTTTAAATCTATTCGTTGTAATAGAAAATATTTCAACAAAAAAAAAAAAACTTTTCTAGCGTTTTAAACACTATTTACGGGTTTTGATAATTTTCGAATATATAATTCGAATTTCAACACTACTATTTGTATCTTTTCTGCGTCGTCGTCGATGTGTTGTTCTAAATTTAAATTTGATTTGCAAAATTCGAAGACTAAACAAACTATGTATTTATATTTTTTTTTTTTAAATACAATTTTTAACTATTGACCGCTTTTTATTTTCAATTTCGTACAAGTTTTTCTTGGAACACGTCGTTGTCGCGTTGAAGTGAACATTTAAACTGAATTGAATTGCCGTCTGGTTGTGGTAGCTAGCACCCACATTATTTTTTTTTTAGTAAGAACAGCCAGAGGTATGAATGTATGATGATGCTTCTTCTCTTTTATTTTCTTGCAGTTTTCAGCCATGCATTGTTGAAACGCTTGTAAGGGAAGTTAATTCACGCAGAGAGGGATGAAGTTTGTTTATTTATTTTGGATTTGTTTTTTCAAATGTGTATCTGCATTAAATGTTTATCTTAAAATAATTTCAATTCTTTTTTGTATCTTAAATCAAAGCTGATGTACCTACATCATATTGTATAAATTGTTTTCCCATTCTCTTTCATGGCAGAGTAACTTTTGAGAGAGCGATTTCTTGTACGCAAGCTCCGCATGTAAACATACGACTGTCATTTCATTTAGAACATTAAGAAACTGTATAAGTTGCATAGTTTTGCTTTTGTTTAATGAATTCTCAAAACCAATTTAAACTTATATCTTTCAAATACTGAAGGTCATTTCATGGATTCGTATAAAAATCAAACTGAAAATTTAAATTGTATAATGCCTAGTTGCTCCAATACTTTTAAATATCTTTTGGTAAATCTTAAAATTACATTTCTAACTTTCCATTTTTAAAAGACGAACAAATTTAAGTCGGTCTAAATTAAATTTAAAATCTTCTAAACTAAAGAACAGTTGGTATTCAAAGTTTTCAATTAATATATTTTTCTTTCACTTTCACCAATGTTAATTGAATTAGACATGAAGAGTTTCTGGTTTATTTTGGTGCAACTGGCATGTACGTACACTGACGGTCACTTGATTGAGACTACATTTTTTTTCAACGGTTTGCAACCTGTTGCAAATGTTTAAACTAGAAATATTTATTACCTGTGGGTACGTACATATTTTCCAAAAACAAAGTCATGAATTTTTTGCGTGACTCGGAAAATCTATCGAAATTTCACAATGTCAGTTAAGGAAATCTAGAAAAAGAATATAAAAAGTTGATGATTGAAGCCAATTGTGTGCATCTTTTGCTACACAGAATAAGAAGTTTCTCGCATTTCAGACTAGAAAAAGAAAAATAGTAAGAGACATATGCATGATATTATTACCAATTGACTTATTTTTATGTAAGCCATTGTGTTAATCATTAAAAAGTTTTCGTTCTTGACAACATTTCCCAAGCTGGATAGTTAACTAGCGTTATAATAATGAACTTGGTAAGAAAGAATGTAAGTGTGAGTTCAAACTGGCCGTCGATAAATTTTGAAAATTTTCAATCCCACTCGGAAAGATACCAGAAAAATAGAACATATAAAACTAAAAATAAGCAGTAGTTTTGCCATCGTATAAGGCACACGCCTTCAGGATTATATGTGGATTTACTATAGAAAGGGGGAAAAACTTTTTTATAGCATTCCTTGATGTCAAAATCCATCGTATGAACGACTATCTCTTGTTTGACCAAAGGAACACAGCGTCGGGACGTCTAGTAAACTATCAAGAAAAATATATCATCATAAATACGGCTTCCGATCTGGTAAGCAAAGTTTACGCATTGAGTGGATGAACAATTCCATTCCGTTAATGAGAAAAATGTCACAAAAATCTTGAGTGATAATGGGTGTCCATCGTCGGTCATTTGAAGTCTCCTAATGAAACAAAAAAACAAAGGTATCCAGAACCGCAATGGTGAAATGCTAAATTCATATTACAAAATTGTTTTCTATGTACCGGATTTAACAGAAAATTTTAGATTGCCAAAATAACACTAGACGTTGGCTTTTAAGTCCAGTATAACACTTGGTCAACTTTATACTAAATTAAAAGTCAAGCCGGACAAGGACAAAGCTACTGTCGTCATATATAAAATTAATTGCAATGGTAAACCTAACGACCCATGTAATTAGTATTATATTGGAACAACGAAGTTATTTCTACGTCAACGTTAACCAATCATAAATCGGATATTAAAGCGAAAAACACAGCAAAAACTGCACTTGCTAGCCACATAAATGTAAGCGGCCATTCTTCTAACTTTGAAGATGTAAAGATTTTACATTAGAAACTTTACACATAATGAACAATACTAATAACATGAACCGAAAATTGGACACACAAAACATATCTGCTGTCTATTGTTCGCTTGTGTCATCAAAAACGTCATCTCATCAAAAGTAAAGCAGACGGATAGCAGATTTTCAATCTGTTTCACTCATCAATTATTTCTTTTCATCAAGATCTTGAGTACCTTATACTCATGCAACTTTACGAATGCAAGAAAAGCTTCGTTCTGAAATAGCGTTTATGCTTTAAAATGCAGAAAAATAATGGATTGTCCGAAAAATCTGTTTTACATTTAAATTTATTAGAAATTTTGGTAATAGTCCGAGAGCTAGCTAGGAAAGATATCTCTCCCGGAATTACCGATAAGGCTGAATATATTACAAAAAAAGGCTTGCCATAGCAAGTCAAAAAATTGATCAAATTTCTTTTTTTTTTGTGTTTTTATATTGGCGCAAAACAATAGTTTTTTTTTTAAATTAGTATGATGCTAAATATGTTTTAGTATGATGCTAAATCGTTTGAAAATTTGATTTTGAGTTGCTCTGGCAACCTTTTCCCGGCATGATAATGTTATATGGCAGCTATACATTATTATATATAATGAAGCATGAAAGTGCAGTCAGAAAAAATGACTAACCATGTCTAGAAACTTTTGTGGTGTGATTTTTGTTTGTTTTTTTGAGGTGTAATTTTTTTTACTAATTAAATTTGTTCATTAGTTTTATCTCTGATATTTCTTTTTGTATTTAATAAGTTTATGTATCACTGATTTATTTTTCCTTAAAAGGGATTAAGCTTATCTACTGAAAATACCCTTAAAAAACGCACCTGTTATCTTACCTCTTGGTGGTGTGGAAAAAAAAATAGATTAAATTTATTAAGGTCAAAATGGTTTTTGACAATAAAAAGACACAGAAAATGTGTCTTATCATACTCGAAACATAGAAAACTTTATTTCAACCATGTGTCAAAAATCGGTAAGCCATCAAATAAAAAAAGTTATTCAGTTTTTTGAGTTTCTCAAAAGTTAAGGCAAATGAATTTATTCCATTCTCCACTGGTGATTCAATTTAAACGTTAAAAACGAAGTTTTTATTTACTAGACTCATATCTTTCTTTTTTTTTTAAACTTATGTCAGATATTGCCTTCTATATTTTTGACCTATATATACTCAGTACGATCTAATTTAAATCTTCTAGCAGGATCTGAATTCGAGTCTTGCTTTAAAGCTTTGTCGAGTTCGTAGAAAATTTCTTTGGTATCGCTATCTTACAAATTTCGTCGAAATAAATATAAATTCGTGATCAATTAAATCATTTTACGAGACAAATACGTACCCTTAGTAATTAAAATCTACAGCAGATAACCTCGGTAGTTGATGAAATGTCACTAACATAATGTTTCATAGTATCTAACTACTACATGCTGTTTGTGCATAGATATTCATGTATATTTCCCCATAGGGATTTTTTAAAGGACAAAGCAATAAAATGGAAATTCCTCATTTCGGTTTTATTCAATAAAACATAATGAGTAGTTTGTGAGAGGGTTTGTTGTGGTTAAGGTATCCCTTATTATTATTATTATTTTCTTCAAGGTTAAGGGTAAACAATAACACTGTTGAGGGACAAATAAAAATTAAGCATGTAAAGTATAATTGCGTTGGAGAGATAGAATTAATGAGTCATGTGATTGAATTGACATGATTAAAAAAAAAAATAGGTGGCTTATGTTTATGTAACTCGATGTAACTATTCAATATAATGAAACTCTGTGTATTACAAATGTGGGTGATGTTAATCCTTTGATGGAATGTTTTCATGAAGGGGTTTATATATAACACAAATGAGTGTAGAATATAGTGCTGACAAGAACTATTCAGTTGTAATACATTGTTGTGACAGTATGAGGAATTAGGAACTCGTTTCTAATTATACGTGACTTTGAATAATAGATTTCGTTTTAGAGTAAATCATTAACAGAGATTCATTTTGTTCATTTAATGACAAAAGTTGTAAATTTTTGACTCTTAATAATTATCTGACATTATCTAATAAAAAATATAATATTTTTATAGTCGAAGCAGTTATTAGGATGCGTCACCTAAAGACACTCCTTGGATGAGATTACATCAGCTATTTGTCGATATGAGCTCATATATATATATTAACATTTTATAGGATGATTCATTTGAATAGGGAAATATATTTACATGAGATGACAGGACTAAGCTGTGAAAACAGTTATGTGTCAGAAAGAACAGATGGCGCCATTAACCAGAAGAGCAATAAAAACACAGATAAAAAAAAATATTGAGTGTTTTGCTCCTGTGTATAGGGAAAATTCAGAGTCATTTGATGATTATATCCAAGATAAAGTTAAAGGGATGCATCACAATTTGTTGTTTTAAAGGACAATCTCAACAAATGAAATCATTAAAAACAATTTATCAAAACGAAAATAACTGACTAGGAATAATATAATAATACCTATGTACTTACTTTGGTATTTGGAAATAAAAATAAATTCTATTTTGCTAATAATATTGAAGGCATACCTGAAAGAGAAAAAAAGGGCAACATTAATATACATATCAATATTTATTTATTTTTTTTTTAATAGACAAATATCGGTTCTTTTGGTTCTTTACGAAAAAAAAAAAAAAAATCGAATACGCCATAGTGAACATTTTTTCTATGATGCATATTTTTTTAATATGTAATGCGGTTACTGTGGCGTATGCTCATTTTTCTCTTTTACAAATTTAGAAATAATGAATTCAGTGAAACTTTTACTCTTAGGTCATCAGAAACAACACCAATTTTGATGGATGTTAACAGAATGTTTTTTTTTGCATTGGTCATATATGTATAAACATTTATGGTGTTCAAATAATATTATAAATACATATGTTTTTGAAGGTTTATTGAAATCGATCGTTAAAAAAAAACATTCCTAATGGATAAAATAATTTAAAAAAACCTTTGCCAACACTTTATTGTATGTAGCTCAGAATATTTTTTGGGTGACATTTTTTGATGCATTTGAAATTTCTTGCTTGAAGAACTTAGAACATATCATAAATTTAATTTTTTCGAGTTTTTAGTCGAAAAGTAAATAATGAGTAAGATAATCACTACAATCTATTTATGTATAGCCGCCTTATATTTATGATTGCGGATATGATAACGCATAATATAATATTTTGTTATAATATGTATTAATACATACACTGCAAGTCATAAGAATAGAAACAGGCATATTTGAGAAATGAAACTGAGAAATTTGCCACTATAGTGAATTGAGAAAATATCGATGCAGCAGGATTTTCGAACCGCTCGCAAGATCAAATGCTGTAAACATGCGTTGTCAGAATTCTCATCATTATTTCAGGAATCCATAATTTTAAAGGTAAAAATACAAAATAAACATTTCTTTTTTCTTCTTTGCTTCGAAAAAAGAATAAAAAAAAAATAACAGAATTACATAAAATTCAGCGCTATTAGCAGTTAACATCAGGGGTAATAAACAAAACAACAAATTCTTACTAAAATCTATTTTAAAATTTATGATAATTTGTTGCCAACCTCATGGATTTTTCCCGAATTCCAAAAACATTTATTAAAACCTCAAAAGTGATTTTTGAAGTTCGCAGTCGGTTTTCTATAGTCAATAAAATTTGCAGTCAACATCCAGCACAGCATGTTTGGCATGCTACTCCGCTGTCCGAAGATTTTTTAAGTAATTTTGTACTACAAACTTAATTAAAAGTGCTAAATCTATTATTCAACTAATGTCAGTAATGTCATGTTTGATTATAATCTTTTTGTTTTGAATGAAGGACTGTTGATAAGTAACAGTGTAATCTCTTTTTTAACGAACACTCTGATTACTGAACAACTATTAGATTACTATTAGATTTGTCCAATTTTTGAACAATTTTTGATATCGGACAATCCTGTTTAGCAGACATGAACTGTTTAGCAGCAAGAAAACAAAATATAGACGTAATACACAAAACTTAAAAGTACAACAAAGTAATAAACTTAATAATTTTCAAAACCAACACAAAAATAAACAGAAGCATTGTCGAAAGGAAATATGTTCCCATAATTTTGTATGCTAACTTAACTATACCAGACTTATATTGACTTCCTTAGGGGAGAGGTCTTAACTCATTTTTTTGTATTTTTCTTATTTAGTTTGATCTTAAATTTAGAAACCCGATTACAAATTTTAATAAAAACAAAGTAGGTACATGTATTTTTTAAAAGTAGTATAAAGTACATATTTAAATAAATAAGTTTTATCTTAAAAAAAACCTTAAGGAAATTCGTCATATATTAACATGCTTCGCCAAAAATAGTTTTCTGAGATAAGACCTTCTTGCTTAGGAGGGCAATATAGTAACAAAATATCATTGGAGCAACGGAGCACTTAAGTAATGAAAACTAACGAAACGAAGCAAAGCCGTGTTATGGGTGTAAGAGATTTCTTAAACTAATTTAAGAGAAAGAAACCAATTAAAGTTAGTCTTTAAGTTTCAAGAAACTCATAACTTTTCAAGTAGTAAAATAACAATCAGCAGGAGAGAGACATACTTTAAAAAGAGTTATTGAAAACATAACCCTAGACTCAAGGCTATGCGAAAAATCGCCCTAAAACAAAACGGCTAAAACTGAGAGATGAAAAATTGCCTTGGGCGATTGTTCATTTTATATTATAATGATATTTTTTTTTTAATGACGAATCGCATTAGAAAAAATAATAAATATTGCTTAAGGCCACTCATTTTTGAATGACAATTATGGCTACCAGAAATGGCCGGAAACGCTTCAAAGTGTAGAAAAAATGAAAAAAAAACCAACTATGAGTAAGTAATTTTGGCACGATTTTTTTTTTCACTAAAATGTTGTTTGCAACGTTTAAAATAATAACGTATAACTATTATACCATTGTTAATACGGAAAAGGGTTGCCAGAGCAACAAAAAACAGTATAAAAACACTTAAAAAAGAAAGGAGGATGTCCAGAAAAAACCCAACATCGATTAAAACACATATCGAAAGGGCTTTAAGTGTAGATAACGGATATGATATTATTTTCTTTCAAAGTTATCCCCGGACTTGGCAATGACAGTTTTTTTAATTTTTAATAACAAGTGTTTTTTTCATACAAACAAATAAAAAAATGTTTTTAATTGATAGCCGCACGTGCATATTAGTATGTATGAAATATAAAATAGGTTTCTCACGAAATAACTGTCACAGACTACACAAAGCAGAAACAATTTTTTCGCATAAGTTGTAGGTAATTATATTCTTGTAATTTAAAAACGGTATAGTTATTGCGAAATAAAGTAAGACGGATTTGCATCAGGGCCATGCAGGGACCAAGTGCTTCTTATTATGTACACCGATTCAGTTTCTTCACGATTTTATGGTTTTTTGTTTGATTTGATGCGGGTGACAACCACCATTGTGCAGTTCAATGGAACAAAGACAGCATCAAGTTATAACTGACGATTTTGATGTGATTCGCCAAGTATTTGCAGAGATCCTAATAAATAACACTATTGGATTAACCGCTTGAGCTATGTGTCGCGTTTTTAATCAAGACAATGGGTTACATCAGATTGCGTTTTACGGTTCAAGAGCAATATGCCGGCCTTGTCTTGTTATTACAGAATTGACAACACAATATGGCTCGCTTCCCCGATACAAGTACAATCAGTACCGGCAAACAATGAATTGTACTTAAAGCACTGACACGTACTCAAAATTCAAATGTTATTTTGACCCCCCCCCCTCTTTTCTCGCATCTGTTAAGAAACACCACCTGGGATAATTTTGGTACTCATGTGCCACGTCCACAAACCATATTTCTGTACTGAACACGTACGAGAAATAGTTCAAATCTACACAAGCCCTAGTAGAAATAGTTATTTTTGATTTTGAGAACGTAAATGAAATGGATAAGGACACTCTTCATTTTTGGACTGATTTAAATAGAATTCAATTTAGTGGTATTTAAGAACAAACCCCATGTGTAATATCGATAACTAGATTTGTTTTCATTAAAAAAACCCTGTGTTATTTAAAATAAAAAAAAACTGTCATAGCCAGTCCCGGGAATAACTTTTTAAAAAAATAAAAACATATTAGTTATCTACAATTAATGCCCTTTCGATCGATACATGTCTTGTTTTAATCGACTCTGGGTTTTTTGCCCATCCATTATTAAATTTGTTGATTTTCTCTGGCAACTCTTTTTCGGCTTGATAATGTTATGGCAGTTATACATTATTATTTTAAACGTTTCAAACTACATTTTACAGAAAAAAACATTCCTGCTAAGATTACTTACCATAGGTAGTTTTTTGCACTTTGCAGGGCTGTATATTTGGTTTCCGGCCATTTCTGGTAGCCATAATTGTCATTCATTAATGACGAGTGGCCCTGAAGCAATAACTAGACAAAAAATATAGGCGCGCCAAAATAACATTCCAACACTGGTCGCTAGCTTCCTACTATAATTTCAAAAATTAAAATTAGAATAATATGAGCTCGCCCAAAATTATGTCTTAGTTTAGAATTGTTTGCTTTGGAAAAATGGGCCAAAAACAAATGAAGAATGGCCCAACTCGATTTTTGGGTGATTTTGCGTTTATAAAATAATATTAGTCGATGTTGCGTTTTGTTTTTTTTAGGTTTTAGGCGTTTTGTGGGCGTTTTTTCACATAGCTCACAATAGACATAGCCATTAACAAAACAGGATTTTGAATCAAAACAAATGGATTTTCTTTAAATTTTGTTAGAATCAATGCAGTTCATCACTTTATTCTCATGAGAATTTGCTGCTTACATTTTCTGCTTAAATTTAACTGACTTCTCAATTTTTGATTTTTTGTTTACTAAAATTAAAAAAAAAAATTATTCAAATAATATAAACCAAGCAAAACTTAAAATTGTTTTATTATTCGAAACTATAGTTCTCTGTTAAAGGTATTATTATTTATCGATTTGACTTATTAATAAATTCTTCTCCAAGCTGTCTGCTTAAAAGGTATTTCATTGTAGTGTACATCTATATTGACAAAGTAGTACATCAACCCATTTCTATAGTATTTTCATGCTGAATAATCACCGCCTAGCTATCTTAAGAAACTTGTGAAAAACACATTTTTAGGTTCGTGCATTTACTAGTTGTCTATTCTGTAACCCTGACAACAGTCGTAAACATGTATAATTTTTGTTTTGTTTACGACTCTTGACAAGGAAATATGGATTTTAGAGCCAATAAAATTCATTAAATACTGTTAATTTATTTTGTTGACGACCATTGTTAGGGTAATAGAATAGACACTTAGTAAATGTAAGAACCTCCAAAAGTGCAGTTCACAACTTTCTTTAGATGGCGCTGCTCCATGGTTGTACTGTAGAAATTTATATACAATGATCAAACATACAATTGCAAGAAATAAAGATTCCCATAAAATTGCCTCGAAAATTCAATATCAAAATATATTGTAAGCAAAGTCGATTCTTAATCATTTTAAATGAATTTTAGTAGGCATAAACCGAGGCATAAACAAATTTTAATTTATTTCCTGACACTATAAATAGATTTCTTTGTTTTAATAATATAACAATAAGATAATACTGGAAAATTACTTCAAGTTGTGTATCATCCATGAAATTGGAAAATAAACTATAAATGTACCAAACAAATTAATTATCGTGAAAACAATCTTTCTCCTGTTGGTATATTTCCTTCGCAAGCTGATGGCATTTTGCCAAATAATAAGAAAACTAAACAAAACACCCATTCATGTTTCACCATAGGGGTTAGTTCGTTTCTTCAAATGTGCTTTTATATTAGACTTCGCTAACAGCAGTGACAGCACATTTAGATCTAGTCACAGTCAAGAAATTTCAAAACAACAACAATTTTGTGAATGAACATCGTAATAATAGTATCAAACGAATGAACCTGTTGTATTTATTTGCTCATAGAACACTTTTTGTCTTAAATAATAAAAGGTATCAATAATATGAGATGAAAACGGTTTTGAAAATACTAACATTAGAAACATAAGTATAGCTTATAAAAATTTTAATTGAAGCTTAAAACTTTTTTTTTTAAATGTTGGTATACCTTCTTGTTTTTGAGAGATAATATTCTTACTTTCTCAATAGGGCAAGTATTGGCTTCGTGTAAAAAAAAATCAAACCTGACATTACGATGATAGAGAAGCCAAAAAAAAAGAAGGTTTCGACATGCCGTCTGTGCGGATGTTCGGTTGTATGTTCACCGAGCTACATCCTAAACGGTTGTACAGAGGAGAAATTCGAATTTTTGTTTTAGCCCGGCTATAACGGGTAGGTTACCTGTAATATTACAGTTTTAGTTTTTTAAAATTTTTTTTCGAAAATGGTTCTAAGCACTTTGATAAAACTTAGTGTATCTTATATATCTGCAGAATTTAATAAATTCAAATTTGCGCAGTCATCCCATAGTTTGCTATAAGAGAATGTTCGTGCATTTTATTTTAACGAAGTTAACGGTTATAAGGGTTACGTTTCATAACTGACAATGCACCTTAAACTATTAGCGCAAAATTATAGTCCATTTAACTCGAAGCTAAATCAAATTTAGTACAACTACACTTTATCTTTAAAGACTTGCATCAAAATTAAAATCATGAAAACCCTATTTTAATTTTGATAGTGTCACACTTGCTTTTCTCTGACTCCTGCCAATTTGTCATTTTCTATAAACCAAAAAAAATTTGACAAATGTTTTCGGAGGACGAAGATTTTGAATTGTTTGAGGACATGAAACTGAAATTGTATACCCTTTATTTCGTAAAGCGGCATTACAGCATTCTTTGCAAAGATCAACTTTTTAATGATATATATTTCTAAGTTCTTAAAAAATTAAATTAATTTTAATTTCAAAGAGGGACAAAATTGAAATTAAACAGAAAATAGGGAATTTTACCATCTTGTCAAAAGAAAAAATGACAGCTCATACTACGCGGATGACAGATTGAAATATGTATCCCGCTTTTTTCAAACTGTCAAACTCATAATCTTGTAAAAGTATTTTATAAATAATCTCTTTTTTTTCTGTGAAATTTGAAATTTCCGTGACTTAAAAGATAAATAATACTCGATTCACAATTTTCGAGCACAACATTAAAATGTCCGCTCTTGTTTTCAATCAAAATTTCACCAATGATACAAAAAATGTTCAGCTGTCACCCGCGTACTGCTGATTTTGACACTGCTCTGCGAACGAGAAAGAGATTACCTAAAAAGCCCTATTATCATTTTATTGATACATTCCGGGCTGATGAAATTTGACGACAGATAGAAAGGTGTGTTTGCTTTGTTTTCTCAGCGAACTGTCACTGTTTAAGGCGTGTTCCACACAAATAAGTTAGAGAAATGTTTTAAACCCCACACTAGTTGTCAGTATTTCAGAAAGAGTCTATAATTACTTTAAAGTTAGAGAACTGTTTCAAAGTTAAAATTAAGTTAAGAAGTGTTGCGTTAATTCCTTAAACTTAGGCTGACTATAATTTTGCGCCATTGACATTATAATTTTTTTTGTAAATAAATATTTTTCAAAATATTTAATTGTTATATTTCATTGCACCTTAAAATTTGCTTAGGGTCACACCAAATTAATCATGTTCGATTTATATTTTGAGTTCGATTTTTTTAAGAATATGTTACTCACCCCTATAAATCTACATCTCAAGTTAAAAGCATAACAATCATTAATATGTGAACAAAGTACTTTAATATTGATTTTTATGTGGAAACTTTAGAACTGGAAATGCGTCGTGTCATGGCAGTTTACTTTCGATTCATTCAAGTATTATTTGCCATTAATTACCTACGTCATTTGAGAGGAAGAACAGAAAATATGTCTTTATATTTAAGTATGAACTTACAACGGAAATGAAAATTGTGTTTGGTTTTTAAATGCAGGTTTGGCCTATTGCCATACTTTTACTGAAGTATGTATTTGAACTTTTATTGCAATATACTCGTTCATCATTGGAATCGTCTTTTATGGGCATTTTTAATTGAATGGTTATTGCTCTACATTGGCAAGAGGCATGCTTTAGTTTAAATTAAGGTTGTGTTTCCATTTAAGGTATTTATTGATATTTCTTTTGTGTTTCATTTTTAGGAAATAAGAGCCCAAAATTGGTAAAAGAAGTTGTAGAGATGAAATTGCTGTAGTTTTGATTGGTATTCAGAAAAGACTCAAATCTAATTATCGTTGTTTTGTCCAATCTTATATAACAGCATACATTTCTAATGTGTAAATTTCCTTCTTCGTTTGTTTATCAAAACCAACCTCCGAACTAAAATGCCAACTTGGTGAAAGACCATTCTTTTGACATTTATATCAAATTAATCGGATAAATAACAAAATTATAAACAACACCGTCCAAAGTCAACGTACAAGTTTCAAGGACAGAAAACTAAAAACACGAACAGAATATATGTTCGGTTTTTTTCTATCAACCATAAATAAAATAAAATCGATTAAAAGCTAGTTAAACAGTGCACCCTTAACTAGTTTCTTTATAAATAGTTAATCACACCTTATTAAGGTGTCACTCAAGTCAAAAATAGAAGTATGGGTGGGTTAATAAAATTGTTTTCAAAAAAATAAATAAAATATTGTCATTGTATGTTGTAAAGGGTGTTCTTTTTTTAGAGGTATAGAACTTTAAATTGCAATAAAACAACGATGGAATATTCGATTGACATGATTTTTTATTTATTTGAAAGATAATCTTGTTGCATTACATTTTAAATATGATTTCTGGCATATGACTGCCACGGCTGGCTCGGATGTAGTCCAATCTGGACGTCCAATTTTCGATGACTTTTTCCAACATTTGTGTTCGTATATCGGCAATCACACGGCGAATGTTGTCTTCCAAATGGTCAAGCGTTTGTGGCTTATCCGCATAGCCAATGACTTTACATAACCCCACAGAAAATAGTCTAGCGGTGTTAAATCACAAGATCTTGGAAGCCAATCGCTAATGGACGTAGTGCGCGATACGTATTCCGCACAGAACCATTATTTTCGAAATAAAATTGGACAATTTGCAAGCGTGAGTCTAATCATGATGAATTGCCAAACCAAACTGAGAATAAATCACTTGACAGCTGTTAAATCGGTCGCCGTCTTGAAAAGTAATGCCAACTATTCTATATTCTATACCTCGAAAAAAAACACCCGTTACAAGAAGTAATAATTAATTGCAAAAAATTATTCAATGGTCTCTCTGGTATTTTAGAATTAACAATATTAATTTGATATTACGATTATTCTTAATTATCTCCTTTGTGTCAAATAAACACAAAAATCTTTTTTGTCTGTAAGTTACAAAAATGAGGAAGAATTTTCACTGAAAAGAAGAAAACTTGAAACTTATATTCAACAACAGTAATCTCGTTCTAACGTGTTTATTGATACACGTTCTGAAGTTACGTAAATCTTACGCATAGCGTCGCTATTTATTTGGTTATTTACCGCAATTTCAGGAAAGATGGTACGAGTCAGCTAATAGGGGGTATATATTCTGTAGTCAAAGTTATCAGATTTATTTTTTTTGAAAAATCCTTGAAGCGATATTTCGTTTGGCAAATTTCGTCAACTATAATTGCTTATAATATTGTAAAATTAGTATATAAATCCTGTCAAAACACACGAGTCTAAAAGCGATATTTTAAATTTACTAAAAGTTTTCAATCACTCCGATTCCGTTAAAGTTGCCTATTCAATATCAAGCGAAATCAAAATTTCGTCGTAAAGTCCTTTCTGGGACGACTGCAATATACCAAATATAATTTAAACTTTATAAAAAAATTTTCAAGGGTAGGTACGTTATATCCTACATACATTGGTTTATTGACACAAATTAATCCAATTTTCTTTTATTTGTTTTGATGAATCCCAGCACTCAAATTAAAAAAAGAACATTCACATTGAAATTTCATCAAGTAGTAATACCATTCAATGCAAAACAACATCTATATTTGCATCAATTGCAGTTTTATTTTTGTTATTTAAGAGAGACGTAGTAAGTATTTAAATGTATTTCAAAATAGTAAACCATGAATGTACACAAACACTGTCGGTCACATGAATAGATTCATTTTTTTGTTAGCTTTTATTTTTTATAGGCATTAGTGAAGTTACAAACGTATAACTTTCATTATTAGTACTAAGTGGTTCATTAATAACATACACGTTTCTATCACTGATTTACTAAATCTGCAAAACGTTTAAAGAAAGAGAGGTTCCGAGTTCATTTACTGCACAAGTACCCTAACAAAAATAGAATTTCGGTTGCACAGTTCTTAATGTTTCTAAAATTTACATTTCTTAAATCGGTGTTATTTTGCTTCTTTAATACTTCTTTAATTCATCTTAAAAGGCTTTTATTTTTGAAAGTATTTCTTCAGATTTTTGTATTTTTAAATATTTTTTTTTAAGGCTTCTAAGAATGGTATTATTAATAGCGCCATCTGGTGTTCATCATACTTGTGGTCTTTGAGACATGTATTTTTATATAACTCCGTGTAGATACTGTACATTAAAATAAAGTTTTTAAAAGCAGAGCTTTTAAAAGTAATAATTTTCGTTAAAATTGGTGTTGCTATTTAAAAGATAATTGATATTAACAAATACGGTAATATAGCAAGCACCATTAACACGCTCACTGTCCCCATACAAAATTAAGTTTTTATACACCTATGTTCCCAATAAAAAGTGACTATAGCTTCAGTGTCCAAAGTATCATTTTAGTCCAGTCATTTGCGGCCAAATAACCCCATATTTGACCGCAAATGACTGGGTAAAAATGACGAGGTAAAAAGTTTTGGAGGAGTATTAAATAAAAGCTATGTTTATAGATTTTGACTTTGTCACCTCGTATCCGCCGCTAGAGCCGCCATATTGAAAAAATGGCGGCCAAAAACAGTTTTTTGGCAATATCTCCTCTCCTATTAATTTGAGGTAAAAAAAAGGTCCACATTAAAGCTTGTGAAATTTCCTACATTTTATGTCTTAATATTTTTTTTTTGTACGATCAAGTAAGTAAAAATTACAAAATACCGAATTACAAAATCTTCGCGGTGGAAGAATTTTAAGTGCGGAAGAGAGGTCAAAAATCACTGCATACAAAGATTGTGGTCTTTCTGATCGTGAAATTGCTAGAAAAATAGGGAGATCCAATACAGTTAATCATAACTTTTAAAGATTAGGTGAAAGTTATGGAAAAATTGCCAACCACGCGCAAAATAAAAAACCTTACAACACGTCAAGTTCGAATGATATCGCGTGAAGCCATTAGAAACAAGCATGTTTGCTTCACACCGACGCGTTAGACAAATTGCAAAAGCCAACTCCAACCTTGTTTACAAAAAAAAGATCCATGAAGCCACTTTTAGATGCAGCCCATAAGTCAGCAAGGCTGCATTTTGCTGAAAGTCACATAAACTGGACCGAAGAGTGGAGAAAAGTTGTGTTTAGTGATTTTCAGTCATATTGGCATGACAAACGTCTTCAAACAGAAGTGAGAATGAGTCGAAACTTCGGTGGGGGCAGCGTAATGGTTTGGGCAGCTTTTTCTGCAAATGAAAAGACGGAATTCGCATTTTTGCCTGGAAGGATGAACTCAGAAAGTTATGCTGAGTTGTTAGAAGATATGGTCGAGAGAGCTGAAGAGTTATGTGGAACTGACTTCATATTCCAGCAGGATAACAATTCTTATTTAATTTTGTTAAAAGTGAATACATTTTTATTTTTCTTAACAACTTTGAGTACATTTTCTTATTTCAAAAAAATGTATGGCTAAGTTGCATGCAGCAAACAAAATATGTGTAAAAACCATGTGTATTTATGGGAATTTCCTTCACTGTATGTCATATTTCTTCATGAGTTGAGCTTTAACAATTTTAAAAAGTGGGTCGTGCGATTGCTGAGCGTCTCGAGCATTTAAACGACTTAATAAAGGCTCCACACACGATCGGATATGTTGGGCAAGCATATTCAAACATGGAGTTGGCGACTGGCTCCGCCAGCATGTTGGAACATGTGTGGGTGCTGCCAACATAGTTGGCGGTTGACGTGCTTTGCCCATGCCTTAGCTCGGCGATACCCTCCAACACGAGCAAAGTAGGCGAGCATATTGCTCCATGTGTTGAAAAATATCAAGAATGAGAGCAATTAAACTTTTAAAATAATTTCTATTACGATTTGATTACCGCGGCGTTTGCTTTTTGACTGATGTTGGAAATCTGGTTGAAATTTGTATGGAGAATCGAGAGCAGATTCAGCTTACGGTTGGGAGCGTATATATTTTACACGTAGGGTTGTAAAATATATATTTTATTATAGGGAAAGTGAAGTGTTTTGTGTAAAAGTATCAAAAATGATACATTCATTAGACGCTGAGAACCGTAGGTACAAATTTCAATGTGTATCAAAAATGATACATTGAACGGTAAACGTCAATTGAAAACATCACCGTTGGCATCACATCACAAATCACTCATATATAAAATTTTATCAAAATTGCTAGGATTCTTTTTCAAGAAAAATTAAATTATTTGTAACATCTGGCAGTTATATAACTAAAAAAAATGCACCCTAGAAAAAATAATTGCATAAATAAACTTTTAAAGTAGAACAAACGTATGCAAAATTTTAAACGTAAACGCAGTTCTGTACGTTTAATAAAATTTGAAGCACTTTAAAAATTGACTATTTTTCCTAAAGATTTCTAAATTTTTATTTTAGCCGTCTTCCAAACAGAATATTGACTTAAATACTCAAGCTAAACCCATAATCGATTCAAAAATGTTGAGGTTTCTTGATCACCATACCCAGTTAGAAGAAGTCTTTCAAAGCTTCAAAGTTTGTTTTACACTATTGGTATCTACATATTTCGTATAAAAACTGTTTCCATTTAATAAAACAATTCAGCATATTTGCGAAAGACAGAATTAAAAAAAAAAAACATACCAAAATTGTGAACCTATTCATATGACCGACAGTGTATGTATTATTTATTTGATCTTCGAAACCATTGGACTTGTTTGCCATTCTTAAAACAAAAACATAGCTCTGAATGGACATCGGAGAAAAATATTTTTGTTATTTTTAATCTATAAAGTAACGTTTTACCTCGTGTGTTTGCGGATGGTAAACACACGGAGTGTGAATTGAATGAATTATAGCAAAGTTTACTTTAAACGTTTAAATGCAGATGTAAAAATTAATAAATTTCCTTCTTTTATACATAAATGTCAAAACACACCTACCATAAATTTAAATAATTATTATTTATAGGACTGTGTTATACAACACACGTATTAAATATATAGTAAATATAATAATTTGTAGCGTGTGCCCCACAAAAATGCAACCTTAATATTCGCACAAGCTCTTGCCCAGGTATCTGGCCTAAAGTGTGTCGTTGAAAGTTCAATGAGCTGACTAAGTGATGTATTTTAATGTACCACTGATGGCACTGGTTAAATAACCTCAATTTGTTTTTATTTTAAGCATTACAATAATTTATTGTGATGTTTGTTTTTATGTAGCAGAAGTTTGAATTGATTTATTATATTTGTGAAATTTAATTGAATCTTAAATGAGTTGAGAGGGTATTAAAAGGGTTAGTAAATAATTTGAAAATAAATTAAAATAAAATATATAACTGACTTTAACATGAATGGCAATAATCTGCGGTCATGGGTCGTTGCAGATATAACTAATTCAATTATAAAATGCTTAAAAATTATGCGCATATTTTTTTTTTCAAATCTATGAATGGCTGATGGTAATGAGAACTTGTAATGTAAATTAATAATCATAAGATATTCAAATTCGTATATAAACATTGATTTATCTGTTTGGAATTTTAAAAGAATTTTTAATTAATTTACGTGTTGAATATTTAAACATTTTTAAGTAATGAGATTATAATGGCGTTGCAATTGCTGTATATGCAACTTATTTTACTTGATGCCTTTAGGCTATGAAAATGTCATATTAGGACAAAAATATTATCAAAATTAAAATCAAGAGAAACACATGATTGAAGTTAGAACGTTTTTCGAAAAATGCGCGTCAGCAAGAAATATATTTTAATTCATAACTTTTAATAGCAATATGTTATGGTAAATTTAAAAGGGTTGCAAAAGCTGAAATGTGCGACGGATAGTCCAATTTGGTACTAAAATGTAAACAAAAAAAACAAGACCAAATAATATTTCTTTTTTTTTTTTAAATTAATTGTAGAAGCTTTTATTTTAATGAAAATAAATCAAAAACCGTCAAATTTTATATTTAAAAAAAAAATTGTTCAATGGTTCCGCTTTTATAATGCATTTTATTTCTCAGTGGCAATATGAGTTTCAGAGAGTATAAAAATTCCATTCGGTTTTATTAAGTTTTTTTCACTTTCGATTATGCGATTATATAAAAAAGAAGGTAAAAAAAGTGGGTCCAGAACTTCTGTCTGTGTGTCTGTTTGTATGTCAGGTTATATCGTGCCAACACGGCGAAACCGAATTTCTTCCAATTTGGTGTGTAAGGTTTTTAGACCATTTCTAAGAGGAGAAATTGGAATTTGTTTTAGCTCAAAAATTAACGTCGCCTGCCATAGGTATAAAAATAATGAAAAAGCTTATTTTTTATTTATCGTTTTTACGGTTCTAAAAAAAAAACTTATCAAGCTTATTAATGGTAAATAAATATAAATAAAATTTTACTTAATTATTCGAAGAAACGTGAAAGTTGGGGGAAGGCAGGTGGTCGAATGACTTAAGGGGAAAGTATGAAAACGCATTTTAAATTTTGTTTTATTTTATATTATTTATAACATAAAATAAAAACTACTTATTTCTTAAGGTTTCTCAAAAGGAAAGAATCTCCTATCACACATATACTTTTCGAAAAAAAGAAGTTTAAAAAAATATCCAACTTTTGACTGTCATTGTAATTCATAGCAGGCAATTACGGCTAAGACCACTGTCAAGGGATTTACTTGACAAAAAAAAACTTACAAAAAATCCCAATTTACTCCAAAACGGCTGGACCGACTTTGATGGAATTTTTAGAGTATCCCAGCGGCTGATCCAGCAAAGTTTGGATGGGATCGGATGAATAAAAGAATATGGCCTGGCAACGTCAGTAAACAATTCAAATTTTAATGACGGTCGCCTAAGCATATGATTTATAAAAACAAATTGTTAAACACTAATAATTGCAATATTTACATAGATTTTGGCTCGGCTGAAAATTATATTAGAGACACTGAATTACGTAATTTTTGTTTTTATTTCAAAATCTGACAGACTTTTGAACTTGACAAACGTCAAAGTGGTTAATTTCTTCTTCTCTATATATTCTCTTCAAAATAATAACAAATTTCGCTTTAGTTACGCCAAAACTACACTAAACGTCATTGCCAACTGACCGTTATTAGCATGCCTTCCCCAACAAATTTTTAAAACGCTAAACTCCGTTTGGGCCCACTATGCGCCGCGCCGAGGTGCTGTAGCTCAAATGTGGGGAATTTTACAATAGCTGTGTTTTATTGAGAATTTTACTGGGAAAACCTAAATAAAGTAAGAAATGCTCAATAAAACGATCCTAGATAACATCGGATATAAGCTTGTGTTACCAACAATCAACGTTCACAGATGAGACAGAAAACTATTGTGAATACTTTATCACCAATAAGAATTACTAGGGATATAAGGAGAAGTAGGTACTTGCTATAAAGTAATTGTTGTTTTTGGAGTGCATGGACACTTTATTCCACTTTATATAAAGTCAAATAAAAAATTTCAATAAAACGCGCTAATATTAGATTAGATAAGATTAATAAATGCTTCATTTTTCTTTAAGATTTACATTTCTTATATACAGAAAGTTCTGACCCAGCCAACTCATCGCCTGCCCCATAAGACTAAAAAACTTTGCCTCGCTATAAAACTGTCAAATTAAAGCGTAACTACAAAAACAAATTTACTGGAATTTACAGTGACTGTGAGTCATAAGAATAACCCAACACGAAATAACGATCTGCAATGCAAACAGTAATAATTTGTAGCCCCTGCGACCTGAAAACCAGCAAGTAGAGTCTTCACTCAATTTTAATGCCTTTGTTTTGGAGAAATGTCAATTTTTTGTTCAACTCAGCAATTTTTTAACGTCTGGCAACATCAGACAAAGCGGATAGAATAAAACAGGTAACAAGCCAAATTTTATTTTGTAACATGATTAAGCACCAGTTTTTCAGCGTGAGATTATCCAAGTGTTAGATTAACTTTGTGTTAGATTAACTCTAATGAAAACATGTGTTTCGGTAAGCTTAAGATTAACATAAATTAATGAGTTAACGTGGGATCTCAAACTGACCGAAAACAACATTTTTTCACCGCAGAGTTAATTCAAATTTAATTTAACCCTGATATACAAAAGTTAAATATTTTTGTGCTCAATGTTAAAACTTATACGGATATGAAAACATTAAACAATGCGCAATTTTTAAGATAACTTTTAAATGTGTAAATATGAATTAAAAGTGTGATTAGATTACTATACATTTGAATTTTACAGTGAATTACAATCTATACTTTCTTAATCTACAAAAACATGAAAACAAGGAACTAAAAATATTAATATTTATTTTAAACGTTGCAACTTAATTTTTCAATATTTATAACCAAACGTTGTGCAATAAATACGAAAAACTATATTTGAAGTAGATAAAGGACTTAAAAACGTAATGTTTATGTATGCATATTTAACGAAGCTGTTATTAATCACTGTTATCATAACTCAGATAAATCAGATAAGAAATTATGAGTGACACATATTGTTTCGCAATTAGTAGCTTCAACAGCACACATTTCAAAGATTTGTGAATATTTTTTTTGTTTAATAGACAGGGGTGCAACCTGACTTATCACGATTAAAATAATAATTTTCTTGAAATATAAACATGCAGATGAGATTGTTTCTAAAAAAAATTATTCACTCCAATTTAAACTGCATGAAGCTGCGTTTACACAAGTATTACACCACTTAAGAAAGTATAGTGACCATATTTATTAGTCGATATTAAAATATTTAAATTTGTAAATGGTTTAAGTTGAATTTCTTGTTTTACAAAGGTAGGTACTATTTGTGTTTTTTTTTTTTTTTTGCAAATTACACATAGTGAAGTGGGAACTGGCAGATGTCCTCTTATGTATAAATTTTCCAAAAACCTTTGATTTTCCTTAAATTTTTTGATAATTTGTTTCAAGATTTGGGTATGTTTGAGAGCTATTGAACATAAAACAAGATCACACTTTAAAAGCCACTACAACTTTACGAACATACCCCTATCGAGATTCATAAATTTATCATTCGTCCCAACAAAGCAATAACAAAAATTTTGATGGATACTCAAATGAAAGTCGAAAAATTATCGGCAGTGAAATTTGACTTCTCCTTTTATCGGTAGTGATCCGCAGTGAGATTTTACAAAAAGAGAGCAACCCGAAAGAGAACGTCAAGCGTTCTTCACTCATTCTTTATAAAAATTTTGATTTTTTCCAGTATAAACGTCTCTTCAAGTGACCCCTCTCACCATCACTAATACTGATTTTCTATACGTGGAAACATGGACTATGGAAAATCCAACTTCACTACGGATAGCTTTTCAAAAAAAAAAACACGGGTACTGTTTCCATTGCACTCTTTCGCGACAAAAACATATATTCTTTTCTAAAGCAAACTTTCTCGTGTTGTTAAAATGCCTAAATTGAAAGTTCATGCTACACAATTCATTCTCTTATTTTTCAATCAAATCAACAAGAAGAACAAGTACTTTATATAGTACTATTAAAGTAAAAGTTCTTTTAAGTATTGAAAATAATACTATTTAGTACAATGAAAAAGTTCTAGAAAAGTAGAACAACATGTTGGTCAATCGTGTATAGGTGAAAGCACAGTCTCAGGGCATTCGAACGTGTCTGAGTTTGTTTTATATTTGAACGCAACAGTTTCTATGAACCATAATTCACTTCTTCTTTTTCTATTCCGAAGATGTTATGATCTCGCATGGGATCCCAACTATCCTAATTTACCACTTCAATACAGATGCGCTTGTAGGGTTTATCTAATTGACCGCAGAAAATGTCGTTTTTTATTTTTAAAAAGAATTGCTCAACAGGATGTGAAATAATATGCTGACTCCAAAAGCTATGGCAACTTTTCAGAAGATCTTTCAAATACCCAACTTCAATGGCAAAGCCAGTCCGTTATTAAATATCTTAGTGACTTTTGTTGTTGTTTATTGCATACATCAAGTATGACAACATGCAACTACAATCAAATGAGCTCAAAACATAGTCTTAAACATTTTAACCAAGTAACACAATTCCAGAGTAATTCATTTGTATAATTTAATTAATAACAAAACGAATATTAACTATTATGTTAAATAGAGTTTTAAAATACTATGACTTTGTTTTTACAAGAGTGAACATAAAATAAATGTTGATTTGCATCATAATTTATTATGTGCAACAAGTATCGCACCAGATCTTTCGAGTGCAACAATACTTGCACTCATTTAAGTATCATATTTCCTTTTGCTTATGATCGTCACTGTTTGTCAATTTCATGATTTCATTGTATAAAATGTTCACGTACCTTTCTTGATGTTCTAGGCCTTCAAGTCCGTCTTCTATTACACTATCGTAGGCACCGCTTCCCTGACGATCACCAAGTAAGCGCTGTCGATCTAAATCACCTTGCTGTAAAAAAAAGTAAAATTCGAGTTTAGTTTGTTTATTTAATACAAATATGTACATAATATGTACAGAATATGAATTTCGATTTAAAATCTGGAGCAGCGAAGAAATATGAAGCTACAAGTGAAAAGTCAGAATATGACGTCATAAATTGAAAATGCAATTATACAGGGTGTCCTAAAGAATATTCAACTCGTATTGTTTTAGTATTATCTATTCAAATAAACAACAAAGGCATCTATACAAAACTATACATAATTTTTTTAAATGTTTTTTTTTTTTAACCTTTAATGTCCAATTTTCATTTTAGACGGAATGCCAGCGACCAAAATATGTACCTAGATTTATTATTTGACAGCGAAAATAATTAATCTTATTAGGTACTATCATCTCCCAACACGTGTTATAATTAATCCGGAAGTCTCTCTTTTTGTCTGATTACAAACAGACCTACTGACTGCGACAGTAACAGAAACGTTATCGACCGCGTTTTTAGAAAACGCTGCACGTTTGTCGCCGTGACGCGGCGTCACTAGTTGTGTTCGTTAAATTTTACCCAGGGTCGATCCAGGTTTTCTTGACAGCCCCAAGAGCTGGGTTTTTTGGTTCTTAAAAAACGCACAAGGGTAGGTTTTGCGTTGTTGACAAAAATAAAGAAACAAAATATATTTGTTTCCGAAAATTTAACTTGAAATTTGTTGCTTTTGGTACATTCCAAAACATAAAAAAAATACATTTTGTTTTATTTGTATGTTTTCCTATTTATTTTCATTAAAATAAATCTATAATTTCTTTTCTTTGCATTGCAAAAGCAAAATAAAATATTCAATTGTAAACATATGTTTGACAACACACATGTCAATTTGTTTACCTCAACTCGCCCCAGCAAAATACCTAGATCTACTTCAGGGCGAGTTGAGGGCGACCCAATGTCTCAAAAAACAGAGAATTTGTTACCCAAGGCGAGTTGAGGTTTTTCAAAAAACGCTTTGGGGCGACTTCAGGGCTCAACGAGCACAACTACTGTCGCGTTGGTGTGGGTACTCTCAAATATATCCCGCTGTGTAACTAAAATTTGATCCCAAAAAATTTCCTCTATCGCTGTCGCGGTGTCGCGTTGGTTTGGGGCACCCTTTAAGGGTGCGTGGTGGTCACACCTAGCACTGGAGGTTTGGCGGACTTCACACGTGCTGGGAAGTCTAATAATTTTCGTTATTAAATGACGTGAGTATTTTGTACGCTACCTCTTAGAGTATTTCATTTTGAACATGATATCGAGGTCTAACGATAAGTTCCCGTTATTATCTTTGAAAGCTTTCAGCGTGCACTTAAAGGGGTATGGAACCAGCCCTCGACATGATTTAACAAACTGTGACCGTTTATGGATTTCGTATAAGTCTCCTTTGTTAGACATTAAAAACTTTGATCTTCAGCTCTATCGAGGTATCCGTTCGGAACGGAAAAATCTCTGATTTCATACAAACTCTTTTAATAAATTTTCAAAAATATTGCTAAAAAATCCTTCATTTAAAGTCCGAAGTTAGATTAAAGGACAAAATGCTGAGCATTGTTGAGAGCGCGAGTACTTCTCACGATTGAATTGTTTAAGAGAAGGAATGCAACTGGCCATTTCTTCGAAACATTCCTTGCAAAAATACCGATAAAAAAGAAAAGTTGCACAGGTGTTCTACAAATAAAATACACTTGGTCACGATCAATTTGCAGCAACAGAAACTCGTTGAAAATTGTTTTGTATCGCTCAGCCAATGCAAGGTACCTGATTACGGTCAATTTATTGGATAACTGCGAAACATATTTCGACAATACAACGAATATATATATACGTCATCATCAGTTCCAACGCTCATCGTCGACAATAATCCAATTGTCAGCTCTTCAGAGAAGGCGAATATGCTCGCAGCTCATTTTGCTGCAAGTTCTACGTTGCCTGCAAGCAACAATGTCCCTCCTGTACTTGAGAACGTTAATTTTTCTATGGGACAGGTATTTTTCCGCTCTCGTACAGTAGCAAGAGTTCTTCAAGATCTTGATATACACAAATCCGCTGGCCCGGATGGTATACCCCCTATACTTCTGAAGAGGTGTTCTTCATCGCTGGCAAAACCATTGCGTAAGCTTTTCCATAGCTCCTATCGTTCAGGTATCTTTCCTAGTAAATAGAAAACAGCATTTGTCTAGCCCGTCCCTAAAAAAGGTGATTCCTCCTCCCCCTCCTCCTACCGACCAATTGCACTTACGTCCCTTCTTTCCAAGGTCATGGAAACGCTGATAAATCGTCAGCTCAAGAAATATCTCGAAGATCGGAAGCTTTTAAATGACCGGCAATACGGCTTTCGTAGCAATCGTTCCACTGGTGATCTGATGGCATATCTCACCGAACAGTGGAACAAATCTGTGCATCGCTTTGGCGAAAGCAAGATTATATTGCGCTTGATATTTCAAAGGCGTTTGATAGAGTTTGGCATGAAGCTCTTTTATCGAAAATGCGTGCATTTGGTATCGATGATACTCTTATTCGTTGGATTAGAAGCTATCTTCTGGACCGTTCAATACAAGTTGTATTAGACGGTTTCAAGTCTGATCTCCACAAAATAAATGCTGGTGTGCCCCAGGGCTCCGTTCTGTCTCCGACTCTCTTTCTCATTTTTATAAATGATCTCTTGTCTGTGACTTCTAATCCATTAAATTGTTTTGCTGACGACTCAACCCTCAGCTTTTCATATACGTTTGATAATTCACGGCCTTCGCCTTCGGACGTGTTATTACAACGTCACCGTATGATAAGCTCATTAAACTCCGATTTAAACAGCATTGTGAATTGGGGTATCAGAAATCGTGTGGAGTTTAATGCGTCGAAAACTCAATGCTGTCTTTTGTCGTTAAAGTTAAACATACCCCCTATGCCATTATCCATGAATGGTACTTGCATCGAGGAGGCCGAAAAGCTTTCAGTACTCGGTATGTGTATCAGTGACAACCTTCGTTGGAATGATCATATACTTGAGATTGCTAAGAATGCTGCAATGTGCTTAGGCTTTCTTAATAGATGCAAGAAGTTTTTCACCCCTTCTGATCTGGCTACAATTTACAAGGCGTTTATACGCCCTAAACTCGAGTATAATTCCCATCTCTGGGCAGGTGCTTCTCAAACTTTTCTTCACCTGCTCGACAGAGTTCAGAAAAAAGCGTTAAAATTGATAGGAGAGAGAAACATTGAGGAAACATTTCCATCACTCGAACATCGTCGAAATGTTTCTTGTCTTTCTTTATTTTACAGGTTCTTTTATAAAAAATGTTCACTTGAGGTAGCCAGCTGCGTTCCACCCCTTAAACATTTCTCCCGTAACACTCGTCTTGCTAGGAACGCTCATCAGTTTACACTTGAGCCCAATTTCGGTCGTACCGTGAAATATAGAGATTCTTTCTTTAGCCGTACAACACGAATGTGGAATGAATTGCCTGGCACAATTTTTCCTTGCCATTTTGATCTGCAGACATTCAAGATCAATGTTTATCGACACCTCCTTTCCCTTCCTCCCTAAATTCCTATCGCTCGCACTGTGACTTATCATTAAAAGGGCTATAACAAACCCCTTGAGCGCGTGTGCATTATAAAAAAAAAATAATAATATTGATCTGATATAGTTTTAGAACTAAGACAAGCGATTTGAAATACCGCCAGTGGGATCAAATTGGTGTTTTCTTTCCCATCGCGAATATACAACAGAAACATTTCAGAAACGAAAAAAAACTATTTAAGAAACTTTCCAGAAATGTTTTTTTTTATTTAAATTTTTTCTGAAGTTTCTGATATGATTCTTTGGACTACGAAAACTAAATTTGCGGAATTAAACGTTTAAAATGAAAAGATTCCTAGACAAATGTTATGTGTTCAAGTCACATTTCAAAATAAATTGTAGATGTAAAAATATCCATATTAGGTATATTGGGAAAAATCGAAACACCCTGTACCAGATATTTCTGTATCGTGTACATAATGGTTTGTTTAAATCAACACAGTTATCATAAGAAGGGAGTATATTTTAAATATGAGTGTAAGTTTATATTGTTTCAAAAGAAAATAAATACGAAAGATATAAATGAATACTACTTTGTTACCTGCATCTGAGCAAATGTACTCTGTCCATTGCTATGATAGGAATTGAGACTTAATCCATTTAAATCTGATAGTCCACATTCTACATCTGAATTATTTCCGTCCATGTCGTGCGGATTTGTATCTGATTCGTCGTCAGCTAAAAAAAAAATTAAACAAATATTATAAATATAAAACAAAACCAGAATATTGAAATCAATATTTACAAGAAAACTCAAAAGAATCGTTTATCATTGTTTTTGTTTTGAATGATTCGCTTTGGCAATCATCCAAGAAAGGTTAACATAAATATGATATCCCAGTGTAACTTGAAGTCAATGGAATGCAAATTGGTTTTAAATTCACATGTATATTGCAAGTAGCCTGCAAAACTTTTTCGAAACTAAATCTGGGAAAATCACAACCTGACAATCAAGAGTGACTGTCAGATGCCTGCAGGTGCACTTTGTTTAACCAGACTCAGAGCACCAGAACACACAAAACAGAGAAAGTATAATAAAAACGCGTATAACTTTTGCTGTTAAATGACCGTACGTACAGCTACATAATTAGAAGTTAATCTTATTCTACTAAGAAAAAAATACGGGCGACGATGACGGGTTTATCATTTAAAGACTACGACCAGAGAATCAGTCATGAAAGAAATACTTACGAGATGAAATTTGTATGTGGATTTTGTTTCATCTTTAAAGTTGACGAGCGTGCAGGGTTGAGATAAGAAGAGTTATCTATTCATTAGAGGAAATGTAGTTATACGTTCGTAGATATAGTGAATAACTTTATATGTATTTATTTAATTCTTTACAGCGCTATTATTATTGTTATTAGTTTACATCTTCTTGTGGATTTTCTTCAAGCGGAACAAACAAAATCTTAGCCAACTTTTTAAATTCCTAAATAGTTTGAATTACGTATTTAAGTAGCGGTAAAGAGGAATGTGAAAATCAAAGGCAGTATTTGTTAAATTCAAGAACATCTTTTTCTACCACTAATGATGATGAGTAGATTGTTTGCTATTAAAGCACAGCAGTGCGTTATTAAAGCGGCCCTTAGACACCGGAGTTATAAAACCGATGTGATAACACCGGTGTGGCATTCCACCACACACGTCACACCGATTCGTGTACATATCATTATGACCGCACTGCACAACGATTCACTGCAACAAAACTTTATAATGAATGTACCATATTAAGGATAATATGTGGCACCACTTATGACAAATCTCAAATAAACGAATTCTTACGTAGAATTCGGACATACATAGACAGAATCGTCGCAGTCATCAGGTACAACTGTCAGATACGAACGCACTCACATGTAGCCACATAGCGGAAATGAGAGGAAGAAAAAAACAGTGCCCCATTATCTCTTGAGGAACTTAACAAACTTTCAGAAGAGAAAATCAGGAATCCCTTTTCATTCCTGATTTTGACAAAACGGTTGTGGTCCTGCACATACATATCTTCAGCCAAACCATGCAGGCAAACTTTGATTCTCCAACTTTGACTGTGGACTTTACGTCAAAATGAGTGGTACATAAAGTGCCTAGCTTGAGGACTCTCTTTGTGGGGTTTCGAGTGTGACTGACGAAGCCGCGTAAGTTCCCTTATAGAACATTACGCAACCTATACTTGACTTTAAAATCAAATCACCCCGATATAAAATTATAGGTGACGTGATTGTTAATATCATATGCATATCATATGAGTAGCTAGTAAATAAATATGTATGTATAAAACTTAATGTAAATATGTTTGTATGTATGTAACATAATCCAAAGACTTTAAACAGACTGAGCTTAAATTATCAGGCCACCATCGGTATTGCCTCGAGTTTCTGTGAAGTTTGCTCGAAATCGCTCAAGCAATTTGCCAACAGCAACGCACACCGGCCACCGCTAGTTTTTAATAAAATGAAAGTATTAAATCATGAAAGATTTATGAGGGGACCGAAAAATACAACCAAAGTTAAAATGAAGGCCATACACTAGTCCCAACGAAACCATTCATCTGCCATTCATTTGTAGAGCCATTTTAACTTCCTTTAGAGGAAAAATTGTTTGCATCAGTGGTTTAAAACACTTTAATTGTGCGTTTATTTATAGTTATAGACTTCCTGTCTATAATAATAAATCAGAAATTAATTGCACTCAAGTAAGACAATTTGGGGGCAACGAACGGAATATGAAGTTCCTGGCAATTAGCTTATTTAAGAATTCAATTTGTTCATAACGGCACAGGCTATGTATGAAGTTATCTTAGAAATTGTGATCGCATTTTAAATATACGAACATCTCAAAAACCTGAACTTAGTTAATTTGACATAAATATTATACGAGTATGTATTGCAATACTAACAAAACTTAACGCTTCTTATTTATAGTGGCATCAAATGTTTAAATAAAATTTTAAATGTATTATGAAATAAACATATTGTATTACTAAAGGTTATTGGTATGCATTTATTATTTATCAAAATTCTTTTTCGATACAACAAAGAATGTTAGGATACAGATTTTTTGCATCACAAAAACATTGACTTATGCTAATAATACAGCAAACCAGCACAAGCATTTTATTAAATTCAGAAGAAATTAATTTCAGAAGAGTTTATTGAGCCATTTTTTGTTTTAATTTTTTTTATGAAGAACCCCATTTTTAGTATATGTATGGGTTTAATGTTGTTAAATGAATGGGTGTAGGTGGCGAAGTTTTCTGCGAACGAAAATCGCCAAGGTCAAGTAGGTCGAAACTTACAGCTCTATTCTGTTGAAAATTCAAGTGTATATTTGTATTCTGCTATCTGACGGAAAAACAGGGACCGAATCGCGTCGAGCTCATGAAAATTTCGTCACTCATTAATCGATTGAACGTATCGGGATCGCGACCGACGATAGCTGACGGAACGTTTACTATAAAATGTTTGTGTCATTGTAGCAGAGTATTTTTGAAAATTGTAACAGATGAATTTCCAAACGTCATTTGGATTGTGTTGTTTTGGATTTTGATTGGTTTTGATTAAATATATTTATTTGTTTTAAGTGATAATTGTTTGTTTTTTTATATACAAAAAAAAACTAGATCTGAATTAAGAAGCCGAGTTTGGGAGATAAAAATATCTGAACTGCGGTTTAAATGTTTGTACAACTGGCCCTTAGTAATTTTTTGAAGTGAAACTTTTTTGGTTGTAATAAGAATAAAATAAGAACGTACACAGTCAAACACACGTTAATGTAAGACGCGATACTGAATTACGTTTATGTGTACTCGGTAACGTAAGTGACGATCCCAAACTGGTGTATTCCGTTCACAAGTTGCTCGTTCACGTAGGACGCGATTCGGCCCCAGATTGTTGCAAAAAGCATTTAAATTTCGATCAAAAATACATTTTAACAATTAAATTTTCTTAAGAATCTTAAAAACAAATACTGGTAAAACTTTGAACTCAAAAGAAAGAAAATTTGAAAATAAATAGTGAACAATTGAGTAAATATTCATTAAGTCTGCGAGACCAAAACGGAACAAATGAGAAAAACGTGTTTCTTTAATGCCAGCGTCCATAGAAATGCTCTAGTGCAGAAACAACATTTTAACATTTTGTGGTTAATTCATAATCAAAAATGAGTTGTTTATTCACAATACTATGAAAAAAAGTGGGTTATGCCACTTTTTCACTCACAGCCGTACCTCACAATCTTATTCAGTAAAAGAAAGATAAATTTCATTCTCGCTAACACTAACTTAAAAATAACTGCTTGAAAAAGCATCTTTCATCTCATTATTATTGTATAATATATACAAGTTATGAACGAGTCAGAAATACACTTACCTGAACCTCAACTCTATTGCGGAAAAGTAAAAAATATGAATACATAAATCAAATCAGAAAATTTCCCGAAATTGAAATGAGCCAAAACCCAACTTGGAAAATATAACCAAAACTGTTGCAGATGGTATGTTCCTGATTTGAAATAAGTCAGGACGGGAAACCCGACGGGTCACTACACACTAAAAGGTGCCTAAATATTCAACATGCAGCGTCTGCGATAGCCAGTACGAACGCTGGACCATTCTCTATGCAAATGTTGTGCAATAACGCACAAAATACTAAAACATCTGCTAGGATACCAGGTGTAAAAAAGCGAACTACTCTGTCTCCAAATACTTTAAATACAAGAACAATCATTATTTCAAGAAAAATTAGATTGGAGGAAGAATGTGCCATTCATACCACTCTAGAAAAAGGCGCGCAATAGATTGCAGTGATCTCACATTAATTCATTAATTCAAGATATTACGCCAACAAATTAGATTTGACTGAAAACGAGGATATATACATAAGGACATAGTCCACTTTCACTGTCATTACGTTACTGTTATTCTCATAAGAAATCGAATTGTGGAAAATATTCTTTGGAATTATTAAAGATCTAGCCCAGTAACATAATCTTTACATAGTGATAGAAAGACATATGACGGAACTATTCGGAACATCCGGTCTACATAGACCTACGTGTATTGGGGTTGAGCTAGTTTTGTGTATCAATCTACAAACCTGAATAATTTGTCTTAATTCTTTTTATGTTTTTGCACTTTTCCATTAACTTAAATGTTGTTAACCATCGATGTGTAATATGTTACAGTCACGGACTAAGGACAATGTCGTTTCAAAACAATCTCTGTTAAGCCAAATCAGTATTCGTAATTCGTATGTATAGTAATATAAAAACAACTCCTGCTGCAATAATGATACTTGTTTTTTTGCATTTAAAGAATTTATCATTCACTCATTGAATGATATTTGTTGCCTTCAGGGTAGGTACAAATATGGTTAGTTCTTAAACCAAGGGGGGTTTAAAAATTTGTTTAAATTTTTAATTCTTTCTTAATAGTTGAGTCAAATGGTTTTTTGAGCCCAGTAGATAAAGCAGATACTTTTTTACTCAATGAAAAACACTTTTTCTCTTTTGTGAGATAAGAAATGCCAAACGATTTGTAATCTCCTGCATGACATCATTTGAATTATTTTTGTTAAAGATATAGTTACAGTTTTTTCAATTCTCACACTTAAACTTTGTATACTTTTCTAAATTCAAATATTAATTTACAACATTTACTAACATTTCATATAACTATCTAAATATACCTTTATGTGAAATAAGTAATCGAGAACTCCAAAAGCAACACCACCGAATTTAAGTGCATATAAATAATAACTGAGCTTTCCTGTGCAATAATATCGTCTGATTCAAAATATATTTCGATATCATAATGCCAATAATAAAACGTCAATGGATCTTATCTTATCGAAAATAAAGTTTGATAAGTAAAAAGGAGGACAACAAACAAAAAAATATATTAATGTACACAACTTACTATGTCTCATATTAACAGTGTGTTGTGGATTGCGTATTATACGAATTTGTCGATCCGGATGATGTGGTTCACCAAATTCACCACCAATGTCTTTGGGTAATTGCCAAAGTGCACTGCTCTCTTCTAATTGATCCCTTGGAAAGTATAATGGAGCTAATACTTCATAGATACCACGTTCGTGTGCATCAACACACAATATCACAATTTCCGAATGAAATCTTTCTAAAAATCTACGAATAGTGCCTGAAATTTAAAATAAATGTTTTATAAAGATTTTTTTTTGAAAATTATTGACAAATTTAATTGATACTACTAACGTAATGCTATGTGAGCTTCTAAATCCGATGGAAAGTTCCTTTGAATTGTACTAATATTACATAAAGCGATTGTTTTAAGATTCAGTTCTTTTGCTTTGTATAGAACGTTTCTGAAAAAAGAGGTAAAAGAAAATATATTATTGTTTTTAAGAAATGTTTGCTTTGTAGCACTTTGCACTTTGAATATTTATTTTGTTAAACAATCTCATATCTATCTGTTTGGTATGAAAAAATTATTGATTATATTGACATGTTAATGAATTTAAATAAATATCGAACGTAATCTATGACAAAAGATAAAAGAACTATGTAACATTATAATAAATGATAATTCAGATTGGCTACCATTGGTGGTCAGTTTTATGAAGGCGCATGTGATATATTGCAAAGTGATAGATCCTAGCAGAGGCGATCACTCAGCCAGTTATTTGTTTAGGGAGAATATGAAATAAAGGATGCAAACGGAGATTTTGAGAAATCAAATCGAACAGAAAAAAATAAATTCAACTGAAAGAAATTTAAGTAGGAATGCAGACGTTAAGTTGTACAGAACATCATGCACAGATAGATAAAGGGATATTAGGATCGCAGTCCTTGGGGATAGCGGAATTAGAGTTTTTAACTGCAGTGCTGGTGTACAGATCAGTTAGACTTGGAAATCGATGATATTAGTCACCGATGCAGACGACTTGTTGCCTTGAGGAATTGAAAAGAGCATTTGAAAATCTCAAAAACAAAACAGACATTTTGTAGCAGAGATGTTTAAAGAAGTGAGAGATGAGTTGGTAAGGGACATGCATCTCAGTGTTTGCACTAACTATGAAGGAATCAGATTCCTTAAAATTGAAAACAAGATCTTTTTTCCAGCATATTGTGAAATTGTTAAACCATTCATGGACAACCTGATTGTATTTTAGTAGTTTCATCTTAGACCAGAAAAATCTACCATCGGACATAATATCTGCATCACGAAAAGAAACTGGTAACATAATGAGGGAGAACTACTTTCATGTCTGGATTCTAAAGGTCTTGATTTGTCTTGTGATGTAATTTGCGAAAAATAACCAAAGTTTTAAAGTAAAAAAAAATATCACTCATGCTAGTCGCTGTCTCTTTAGGCTTTAAAAGCAGTAGAGCAATAAAGGCCTTTACTCAAAGAACCAGACTATCACTATATAAAATCATGATTCTGATTCCCAATCCTTCTTCGTGCGGTGACGTGAACATTCCCAATGTCGGATATGAAAGTACTTGGATGCATTAGGAAAAAGATTGATTTTCGATCCAATGTGTGAATAATAATTGCCGAAGAAAAGTCAACAAAGAAATCTAATTCAACGAAAAGCTCAACAATTGTACACCTTTGAAATAATGTGAATGCAGAGCTATTTTGAGATAACCTTATTGAATGTCACACATAAAAAATAAATAATGATACAAATTCTATATTATATTACTAATATGAAAATTAATTTATTGAATATTGCCAATTGTATTTATTTTACTTTCAAATGGTTACCAAAGATTGATTTTGGCTATCCGGTACCGATTGGTCAAATAAGTAAGATGAGTCAATAACAAATAAATGAAAATAGTTATCTACTTGTCGAATTTTGTGAAGCTTAATTTCTGTTGCAAGGAAGTGTATTCAAACTATGTACAAATAATAAGAGACTCCTGGAAATGCCAAGACTCAAATGATCCTAGGTTACTTATCAGCTATGTGGAACTAGATACTAAAGTTTATTCTCAGTTTTCGAAGAATATTGAAAATAGAAAAATACAAGTCACATTTCCTGTAAAAGATCTTCTTGTGAAACTATAATCTATCAGTATATTAATTTCACAAAATACTTGTACAAGAACACTATGCATGAGGTAATGTTTCGTTCACAGCAGGAAAGAAGTCCTTGTCTGAACTCTATGGTTAAAAAATTTCAAATAGTTTTATTTGCGATGATAGCAAAAATTTTAGGAACAAAATCCGGAATGGCAGATCCGAATCCATGCTTTGGACCAAAATGTCAGTATAAAAATGGTACAACAACGCATGTTGCTTCGTTCTGCACAATAGATATAACTTTCCGACTGTTCCAAAATGCAGAAGGTGAAGGTAGAGTTTCTTCTGGCAACAAAGAGATAATTTCAATTAAAACTAAAACTCCGTGAGTGGTCTAGGCTAAATCACTATAGGCGACTCACTGTAGACATTGATACATTCACTGTAGGGATAGTGGGAAACATTATCCCGGAATTGGGATTTAATAAAACTATAGCTGATTTTCTAAAAAATAGAATTTTCAACCTAAGTATGTCACAATTTACTGTATGTCACAGTAAATTGTGCGTCACACTGTCAATACTCTCCACCTCTTCACAGTAAATTGACACCACCTATGAGCTCTACAGAACCATCTTCAACAAACTTGATCAGCTAGTTAAGCTAGAAAACAATAGCCCAGTTTATATTGATGAGATCTCCGAGATCTCCGTATGCTCAGAAATATAAACACAATTTCTTAGTGAAATTTTATACTAATGCTGTCAAAAAACTGAGCCTGAAAATTTTTGGATTCGCTTGCTCAGGTGAGCGCTCAGAAAACTCACCTGATTTGTTAGGACAACACAATTTGGTGTCAAAAACTGGAGGCGGCTAGCGTTTATTGTTATCTGAGTAATATCTTAAGCCGTGATTGAGTATGATGCAAAATGTACAACCAAAGTTGGTTCACGATTGATGTGAGCCGTGGAAAATGGATGTTCGACTCTGGTTAATTTTCACAATATTTTGAGTAGTTGTTGCGCAAGGCAAAAGTTGATGGTTTTCCACGAATAGTCGATACGCGATGACTGGTTTTAAATAATATTTAAATAGGAATACTGGTGAAGCCCAAATATAAAGCTCTAAGATGTAGAGATAAATAAATGTAAATGACATAAATGGTTTGGTCAGACCCTGAGGAAACCAAATAAACATCGCGAAGCACATCCAACTTCGAATAAGTTTGATGATCAAAACTAAAACGGAAATCCAGTCTTGGAGCTGAATCTTAGCAAACAACATAGTGCGATCTGGAATGTATAGGAAGATAAGTAGCGCGAAACAACGATCTGAGTGAACTATCAAGTCACATACTATGCCGGGTAAAAACGATCAGTTACCTGTTTTTTGTGTTCGTTTTATTTCAATGAAAGTTTTTCAACTCAACTGATCACTGAATATTAAAAAAAGAACTTCATTTAGTTTTATAAAAGCTTAACAATTTTGGACAAAACCTTAACACTGGTTTTGTTTAAAAAAAAAACAGAAAATCAAGATGAAAGTTAATGACCCCATCCCACTGCAAAAAATGTAGTATGGACAAAAACACAAATGGACCCCTGCAAAACTGCGGAACGACATCCTTCTTCCAAGGGCGTCTTTCTGGCAACACCGAATAATTAAATATCTGCAGGATGCAAAACGGAGCACATAAAATGCTAATATACACTTTAGTAGAATAACTCAGCTTAAGTTATGTAAGTACCTAGTTTCATCTTAACCTTTAATCAGAGGATATTGACTTAGAGAATATAAAATGTAGCTGTACATTTTTACAAAAAAATGCTACCTGATTTAAAACTTTAAAGAGAGGATGTCCCTCATGAGAACAAAGTGATCAGATATAAAAAAAACCACCTCTAACTATTTTTAACCACTAATCTACATCTATGGACAGTACATACCATGCTTCCAAAATGCAGTGTTAGATTAAAATGTAGATTTTTAACTAAAATAAAATTACTGCATTTTTTTTGTGAGTGTGGTATTTTGCAACCATTTTGTTTAGATTTATTTTCTATAAAAAAAAATATTTATACAACGAATTCACATTTCTTTGTTTCTTTATTAACAATGCCAGGGAATTTGATTGACTCTTCCATCAGAATATGCAGCGGACAATATGTACACAATTTGATGCAAAGGTTAGGCTTTCAATAGTAAGTTGTAACACAACATGACTAAAACAGTGTAATTTCCTGCAGGCATAGTGAACATCATTCTAACTGAACCGTAAACTTTCCGTTATGCATCAAATTCACAACTTTGTGATGAACAGATTTGCAGGCTCTTCAACATAAAAGAAAACCTCTAGTATTTATGACCTATTGAGGTGAAATCTATGCAAAAATAAACTGTGTAGGTAGGACACGCTACCGCTTCAATACAATAGAGCGACATTCAAAGTCATAATATAAAAAAAAATATTTAGACCGAGCCAAATGAGTTTTACCAGACTGACACAGCTTCCCATCAAGTATGAATAGTTCGTTAAATTTATGTAGGGAACCTTCAGAATACAAGGAAAAAAATGCAATTCCAATTAGTGAAATATTTTCTACAGATATACAACCTACATTTTTGTAGTTTAAATCAAATTGTATTTTAAAACCAAACATTTGGGGGCGGAGAAAAAGGTTTTCGTTTCACTTGTATACCCACGATATAATTTTATTTTTTTTAATTTAAAATCTCACCTATAACAATAATGCAACGTGTTTTCTGCAGCAGTTTTAAATTTGTTTTTATAAATGGGCCCGACAGTATGAATGATATAAAGCGCTGGCAAATTGTAACCCTTTGTTACCTGAACTTCCCCAGTGCGGCACTCTGTGAAGCAAGCGTCAAAGCGCAAAATAAAGTTTACATTAGCTTAATGATTTTCTATATATGTAGCTATTGTGTTTTTTTTTTTTTTTTTTGAATTTAAATGAAGACAAACAAAAACCTTTAATATGATTTTGGATTTCGTCCTTGAGCTGGTTTCCTGCCGCAGCTAGTACTCTATCTGATATGATATTGCTTTCGGTCAGAGTTTCATTTGTTGTATTTGTGATAGCATCAACTTGAAGAAGTGTTATATCACCATCCCTGAAAATATTGAAAATAAATTTTGTAAGTATGTGAATGAACATTGGAATAATATTTTGTGAAATTGATTTAAAATACCAAATAATAAGACGACTATTAATTTTGTCCGATACTGGAAAAGGACTGGAGCTATGACGTGGAAGTACAACACTAGAGTAATTGGTTACGGGTACTCTTGTTGGGTTCTTTTCCAATCCGCCCCACTTTGATAGTGTTTCTATTTTTATTTTCTGCGAATCGAAGAAGAAAATTGATTTAATTGTTATTTAAACACAAATATTTCAATACTTACATTATATTTAGCACCTAGGGATTTAAAATCTTCATTTGAGTTAGAATCAAGTCGCATCTCTCTGTAAATGAAGTAAAAAAATATTAACAATATTGAAAATCATAAATGTTTATAAATATATTCAGATAGAATTTCTATCTACGGAGTAATTGTTAGATTAATTTCTTTTTAATAATCACTTTGAAAGAACAATATTATCACAGTTGGAGCATTGACCTCGTTTTGCTTTACCGTCTGGCGTTGTTTGTTGTAAAGCATTGAAAGTTAACATTCAAGCTGATGATTGTGATATATTCGATTTTTTTTAATGATTCTTTTCTTGAATAGGAACGATTTATTATTAATAAAAAATGATATTGTATATCAATTGCGACTAAAAGTTCAATCAATTTCATGATGTGATATTAATTGATTTTGACAAAATAAGTTATTAAAGTGACATGCGTGTGTACAAAAAAAACAATTAACACTTACATTTTATTTTATTGTACATTTATTGAAGTTTAATTAAACAATATTTTGTAGGAAACTGCTCATAATTGAGTAGACAAAAGAAAAATTGTTGGAAAAGAAAACTGCAGAAGCACATGATGGAAATATTTAAAAACAACTTTAAAAAAATTTATTAATTTAGGACTGGAAACAGGTATTGTGGATATTGGATGGCCGGTTTCGGAATATAGTAAAGCTATCTAATGAACAGTTTGTTTCGGATAAATTAATCGATTGCAAATCAGAATGGAAAAAACATCATGATTCTTCAAGTGATTTGCTCATTGTGTTGGTTGATTTCGAAAGAGCATAGAATTACGACATCTGATATGGTTGACTAATGAAGTTCCGAAAATTTAAGTGCGTATTATCCTGTACGAGCAAGTCAAAATAGGAGTAAGATGCTCCACCGGAATCATAGAAGGATTCTTAATCAAAGTTGGAAAGTTGGTGTGCACAAATAAAGTATAATTGAATTCTTTGCTCTTTATTAAAATATTTACAAACCTTGACTATGTACTTGAAGTTTAAGCGCGATGGACCAGCAAGTGAATTTATTATTTTAATTCATTATAAAGCCATCATTAATGAAGGTCCTAAATAGTTGCAACGAGTACTTGCTTTTTCGGTGGATGTTTATGTTGCAAGTGGGTATACCGCGAACTGCAACAAAGACAAAATTCGTATTATTTCGTCCGCTAATATACTGCTTGCAACAAGATAATTCACATGACTACAGAAGTATCACATTTTGATCGATTAGTCAAGTCAAGAAGATCCGAGGAAACATTCACGTAATATTCGCGAACAAAATATAGAACCTCAAAGTAAACTGTACAACTTTAGACTTAAAAAGAAGAAATTAAATATCCGACAATTAATCGTCAGGCCAGCCGTGAAGTGTTTAGAACAATTATGTATCCAAGAAAATTATCTTTGGTTGATGTGTGTTCATCAAGTTGTTGCGTTATAAATTATATATATCAGATTTTTAAATGCAGTGGTCAGTGCGTCAGACTATCATGTCAGAGCTATGGGTTCAAATCCAGGGGTACTGCATTTTTCCAAAATTGACAAAACTTTCAAGATAATCATTTGCATTGATAAAATGCATATCATCAAAGGCGTTTGGATTTGACGCTGAATTGTAAGTCTTAACTATTAAGAACTATATCAACGCACGCCTTGAGCTTGGCTCTTGTCATGAAGTTGACGTGTTATACAATTGATTTATTTACGAAAAGGAACTTTAAAACTTTCAAAGGCAAGTCAAGCCATGATTATTATGATGACTGGAGTGTATAGATCATGCTGGTAAGTTAGCTGTGTTGAGCTACCTGTCAGAAATGCCTTAGCGGAGACCTATTGAATGTTCGAAACGGGAAACCCGTCCAGTCACAATTAATCGATTTGTGGAAAAAAATGGTTTTGATCATGGTTCTATATCGCTTACAAGTCACAGGTTCTGTGTTACCCACAGCATCCTCGACAAAATGTTGCCCGCTGATTCCTGGCTTTAGAGTTTATAAGTACCATGCAGTGACTTTAAGTGGATGTAATGGGTGCGTAGATAATACGACACATTTTTAAGTCCAGGACAACAACTAACTGCGTGGCTAGTCGGTTGTTCGACGCTAACAACTCGTCCGCGACATCATTAGACACAGCGACGATACTCTCGTCGTTTCCTATCAAATGTGTTTCCAGTTTCCTTGACTGAAAGAGAGCAGCTCACGCTGGACGGTTGGTAAATCTGCACTTAAATTCACGTTTCGCAAAGTTAAGAAAGTCATGAGTCTGGCTCGTCGAAGTAAATGCATTGTAATTTTTTTTTGTTGGAATGACTGGTAGGTAAGACTTTTAAAGGATTTGAAAACTTGTTTGCTCCAAGCACTTATCATGCAGTGGGATTATGGCCTGAATGCAAGGTTCATTGATTAAATCGTATGAAGTTATTAAAAGTATGTCGTTAGAAAAATAACCTATGAACTTTTAAGTTTCGTAAGTTACCTTATCTAATAAGCTGCTGAAATTAAAAATTAATGCCTAGGAAAATATCCAATTTAAACCTTCCTCGCAATACTGTTTTCAATCGCTTCTTATGAGGAATTTCATCGTAATCTGCAAGAAGTTGGTTAGAACTTTGAATATAAGGAATCTTCTAAGCATTTTTCTTCATTTATTATGTCATACTTCCTAAAAAGTCTGGTTGGCATCAGAATCAGATTTTTTTCACCTCCTGATCTTTGCCAAAATATTGCATCAGCTTGGTTTCTTTCTTACAGCAACGCCTGTAGAAGCGTCCTTTTTGTTTACATGGGAACATTCTTTGAAAACCGTATAATTATCAAATGGGCTTAATAATTACGAAACAAATATCGTTCTATAGAAATAAAACAGAAATGTATTGGAAAGTCATTGGTGAAATATAATCCGACTATCTTTATATGGATTATATATATAAGAAAAAACAATTTAATCCTCTTCTATAGGTACCTACCTATTATATTATTGACTTTCTCCTAACTGCATTATGTGCACGGAAGGTCTTTTTGCTGAAACCATATATAAAAATTTAACCGAGACAACCATTACACTAAATCGAAATATTTTTTTTGTCAACATTTTGTACGTTACATATTTCAATTCATGTTTCATATTTTTTTTTTAAGCTTCGGTAAATTATTTTTCGTATGCCAAGTCACATACGATATTCTCAAATTGGCTCTCGTCCAATCGATGCATCCAACAATGCCTATCTCACCTAAATTGGATTTTTTTTTCTCATTGGAGGCATCTCGTTGCCTCCCACTTGGACTTGAGGCTAATGGTGCAATACAGTAGTAGTATGTAATATTGCGGCCTAATTGAAACCCCCATCATCCTCTTGTAAAAGTACGATTCGATGAACAAAATATTTTGTACGTGCTTCTGAGCCCAATATTATACAAATTGACACAACCTAGTTTATCGCAAGATATGGAATTGGAGACACAAGTGCATAATAGAATGCTTAGCTGCGGCTGCATTGTATATCGATTTTTAGCGAAATGTCCTTGACAGTATAATTTTGACCTTCTTTGAGTTTGACATGAAGTTTCTTGGGTTCGGTCTAACCTCATGCATATTGAAGGCGCTGCTGCTGCTGTGCATGGATTTAATTGAACTGCCTCCACAGAACTATAATAGAAAAGAACGATGTGGGTTTATTGAATGGCGACATAAATAGTTTGAGAGTTCAAAATAATCGTAAGCGAATGTTGTCGTCGTCGTCTTCGGTCGGTAGAGAAATATTTTTGAATCGATGATGTGTCGCGCAAAGTTTAGCGACTTATTTTAGTAAAAATAAAAAAAAAACAAAGAAAATTTCTGGTGCAATCAACTGATTTGTATGTACGACCTGCTGTAAGATTAATAGAAGCTACGACTCTCGAACTCATTCACGTGTAATATAAGCACGATGCAAATCGATTTGAAGAAATGAGTATGAAGACCAACGCAATATCAGCCAAGTTTACTGTTACAGAGATCAAGATCATGTTATTTAGCGATAATTTTATAAACATCAGCTGTTGAATGGAAAGCAGGATGAAAGATTCGACTGAACATTTTACTAATGACATTTCCAACGCTAAGTTCATGCAAGATTTTGTTTAATTTTTATACGGAATTCGATACAATCGAACTGCTTGTGAAGGAAAAACAATATCGCATATTTTTGATAAATCGATACGTCGCGTCAGGCAGAAGTCTATTTCTAACCTCAATGATAACGCCAATTTACAAAATATGGATTTCCGAGGTATTTATTAAAAACCCGAAAATAGAAAGTACTGAAGCTACATTCAATGCAAATCTTGAGTAATGTACCGACGCAGGACGGCAAGAATTACAGTAATGGTAACGATTACTTCGGATTACTTGAAAGAAAAATTATTCCGATGATTTTTGGCCCTATCTGCATACCTATAAATGAGGTATTCAAAATAATAATATTTGGAAAAAATGGAGATTTAACCTTTAAATACATTAATATCGAACGTGATATTCCCAAAGAAAAATTTTACTTTTTGCTTAGTGGAGTCTTATGAATGAAATTTAATTTTAATGGTTTTGTGGCTTTTATTCCAAAATATGCGTTTCGCCTTGGTGGGCTCATCAGTTAGATCTTAGATGATATAATGTATATGATCAGATAAAAAGTTAAAAACGGAATTTTCCGCACTACAAGTTCGAACAAATTTGTCACTGATTTTATAGAAAAAATTGTAAAAATTTAAGAAAGTACAAACTATAACGACCAATTTGTTTCAACGATTACAATACATGACCCATAAGGTATTTAATTATAACAAAACAAACTAAAAATTTCTCTTTGTCTCTAAATTGAATATTAGTTTTTCTCAACAAAAGGCAGCCATATCAGTTAGATAAGTTGTTGTTGTTGTTATTATTTTTACCAATGGGAAAGTATGCCAAGAGCCATTCATTCCAACAGACTCAGGGGAACAACAAAAAGTTTTGATTGTCTTTATGAAACGCCCATTAGAGAGTGAGCCAAGGGTTGCCAGTAGTTGCCAGCAATCAATATCACCTGAAAGTGTGATGAATGGATGTGAAGGTTCCCGTCGCGCACCCATCAACCAGCACAGCCCTCTTATGCAGTCAGGTGACTGCTGCTGCTGGTAAATTTGATTAAGTACCTTTTGTATGGGTCCGCTTTAAGTGTTGTAGTTGGTTTTAATTGTTGTATATATTATCTTGTATATGTTGGCTACATCAGGTGTTGCCCCCGATGACTAAAGGTTTGCATAATTGAAAAAGAGGCTTTTATTGTTGCGGTTATTGAGATTTTCATAAACGTTAAAGGTCTTCTCACCACAACCACCTTGTTACTGTATATAGTTTTACCGGTGTTAATCCCCATAAATATAACCTCAACAAAACAGAAGGGGTTTATTTATTTATTTTTTTTTTTTTTTTTTTGTAAAAAGATCTGAGTGGTTTTTGCAACTGTTAAGTTAAAATTGATTCTTTGAAAATGATGTAATGGGATTGTCTTACAATTAAAAAAAGAAGCAAGATACATTATGGTGGATGGTTTCATTTCACATCGTTAGTTAAATAAAACTAAGTTTGGATATCTGGTAGGTACCTTTGGAGCGATGGAAAGTATATGTGCAAACTGATAATGAAAGACATAGATGTGCAAAATGTTTGAAGGTATAGAAAGTATTACCTCAAAAGACTTTACCTATACATACATTTGATGCAATATACTGGATTAGCTTTTGAATAGTTTGAGGTGCTTTAGAATTTATTTACACTATTTGAAATAGCTTAACTTTAACTTGCATTATCTTTTGAGCATACTCGTAAATTACAGATGCCCGACCGACCGACGCCGACGATGGTACTCAGAGATGTAATTTTTCCTTTTCCAAATAAAGCAGAAAGTTTAATTGCTTTGAAAAATGGTTATTATATGTTTCAACTCTATAAACTTAACAGATTTCAATGGCTATGAATATAAAGAAGGTTTTTAGGCAAAGACAGAGACACTACTTATCGGCAGTAAGTGTTTAAAAAGTTTGTTGTTATTTCTGAACACATCATCTTTATCAAGATAAGAGGTAGGTGGAAATATCCATTATCCAAGGAAAAAGTTCCGAATTTATGGCCAGTTTGAGTTTAATGCATAATTCAGCAAGAATATGATCTTTTAAGATGGTCAACGGCATTGATTCAAAAGAGTCAAAAAATATATCGATTAGAAGATAAAAATAGAAGGATTGCAATGAAGCCAAATTTAAACAACACGATATACGACGGTTATTTTTGGCAAGGTTTAGACTCATAGCAATTTTAAATGAAGATGATTTATAATGTTCTCTTTCCAGCTAATGGACACAACAGGGTGGTAGATTTTTGAATCTGGTGCCTTAAAAACTGCTTCGAATTAATAATTTCTAAATACAATTGAATTACTTTTTCTCTTAAATGTCGCGCCACTTGAATTTCAATTCTCTACGTTTTAACTTATTAAACAGAGTATTGGTTTCGAGCAAAAACAAATTCTAGGTTTCAATTAAATATGACATTAAGATGATCTAAATAATGATGTCAAATATATTCTTAGGGCTTGTAATGCATTGGCGCGACATTTTAGAGAAAAAGTGATTCAATTGTATTTGGAAATTATAAATTCTTTTATTTCTTTAAATTATAAATTTTTAAGGCACCAGATTCAGAAATTATCGACATTAACGGCCATATTATTCACTCAGTCAATTCAGATGTAAAATTAAATCCAAAAACCAATTATTCAATTTACTCGTTTTTTAGACAAGTTTAATATTTTTTGTTCATAGAAAATAACACATATATAAGAAACAAAGATATCTAAAGGAAGAAACAATCGGAAAAGATGGTTTTTATATAAAATAAACGAAAAAAAAGAATAATTTAAATCCGTATTTATGTTTTACACTACTGAATAACATGGCCGTAAGTTGAATAAGAAGGTGGTTAAGAATGTTCTAGAGGAAATTCAAAATTATCAGTTAAAACTTTTATTTATAAATTAATTTAGTTTTAAAGAACAAAAGTTTAATATTCATTAACTAAAAACTGTCAATTGACAACCGTAATAAGGGGGAGACTTGTAATTTAACTAATCTTAAGCAATTACCGAAATCTTGAGTAACTAAACAAAACATTCTCAACATTGAATCATTAATAAAATAGTGAAAAGTGGGAACACTTTGCAGACACAGTCACTTAAAAATAACTTACTTTTGTAAACAAAATAGAACTGAGTGTCTATACTTATTCAGTCAAAAAGAATATAACTTCATTTCAACTTAATTAAGTTAACTTCATTAAATTATAACGAGACTGGTTTCCTTGCAAAGTAAAACTGCTTTGATAATTAAGGTATAAACACATTATTGTGCTCTGACTTCACCAACAGTGTATCTATTTAATCGGTTATCTTACTAATGAGTATAGTAAACAAAATAACTGGTAGTGAGTCATTGATTGCTTTTAACAAAATCGCAAACAAAATATTTGTTCGTCTGCTCATTCTCAGTGAAATCTCAGTTATATTGTATCTAACATTCCAACCAATTCAAATAGAATTTTTATTTGTAATCCATGTATGTCTTCTTATTGTAAATAACAAATTATGTCATCATACGCGCTAGACTTGAATCTGGTAGTTGAATTAAACTTTTTGTGAACTTCCAGATAACATACCTTAGCTATTTGTAATGAGAATTAAGTTTTTTTTTTAACTGAATTCCGCATTTTTAAATTAAAAAAGTACCTTTCAATAAATTGGTTTTTATATTAAATGTCATTGTTATATTTCCATTAAATATTTCCAATTAATTGAAGACAAATCAAAAATAACAGTAAATCTAGAACTAATTGATTCCTGATGAATTTTACAAAACGTTTAAATTTCTCAAAAGTCATAGTTAAATACGTCACCTAATGGCATTAATAAAGTTGAATTCTAAAAATGTATAACATTCTATTAAAAACCTTACATTCCATAAAATGCGCAAAAGGCTAAAAATTAAAACAAATAAACGTACCTATTTGTTTAGGTTTCGTGACGTGCATGTCAAATTTAAAACAAATTGAAATGAGGAACAAAATCAAGCCTTCTAAGTCGCACGTGCTCGAGCTTGTAAGTAATGGTCCGATGTTGTTTTGTTCAATCTTTAAAACGATATAATTTCTTTTTTGGTTTTTACTTGCGATTATATGTAGGTACTATAAGGTAAGTTATGAATTCGTGAAAAAAAAAGTTTTGAGATAACAATCAAACATGACATAGCGAAGTCGAAAAAAGTGGGTCTGGAAATTTTGTCTGTGTGTCGGTCTGTCAGTCTGTTTGTCAGTTTGTCTGTCAGTCTGTCATTCGCACCTCAAGCCTAAACGGTTGGACTGATATCCTTTAAACTTGGTATGTAGGATTTTTATGGTAACCGTCAGGGGGGGTTTTGGAATTTTGTTTCTAGGCTTTAAAATAACGGTACCTACCGTGTTATTGTAATGAAAAAGCTTGTTGTTCTCGAAAACGGCTCTAACGATTTTTATAAAATTTAACATTAGTGATGCAGCACAGAAGGCCTTTTAGACGGTTATTCTCAAAAAACAGTTACAGTACCTAATACGGTTTTTTTTTAATGTTTACTTTCTCGTTAACGACTCAACGGATCTTAACCAAATTTTATTTTGAGAAAGGCCTAATAGCTGAATGATATTGGCGTACTTAATTTTTTCAAAGCTTTTAAAAAAAATTATATTAATAAAACAAATTTTTTTTTTTGAAAATTTAGTATTTTGAAAACAAATAGATGAATTTTTTTTTAAATTTAGTTTTCGAATAGAATTTATTACGTCGAATTCCTTTGAAATAAAAAGTTGACTTTTTTCGCACTAAAGTCGTTTTTTTCGGACTAAAGTTGCTTTTTTTCCGAAAATCATGATCTTTAGACAAGAAAAAGTTGTTTTTTTTTTCCCTCAGATCAACTTTTCTTGAATCTCGATTTGATAGCAAGATTCACACGTATTTGCACACATACTTAACAGATTTGATTTCTTCTGTCAGACGAGCCGTTTAATTGTGTAGTTTCGTTTATTTTAATATAGATTTCTCAAATAAAATAATTTATAATCTATTGGACATGAGCCTTGTTGTTAATAGTACAATATGTCAATAAAGTGAACTTAAGTGAATTGTTTAGTTGTGTTGTTTAAAATATACAACACACAATTACAGAAAAAAAGCAACTTTGTTGTTTCAACATCCACAGGAAGGAAAAAAAGTCAACTTTTCCGATCAAATCTGAAAAAATCTAAGGAATTTGACATTAATTTTAAAATTGACATACTCAAAATTTTTCATAAAAATATTTATAAAAAGTTATTTGAAAAAATCGATTTTTTCAAAAACTGGTCGTTTGGTTTTCGTAAAAAAAACTCTAAAATATATTCTATTATTTAATAATTACTGGCATACCACGATTTTCTGGGAAAATTGAACATTTTCAAACCCTGTACGATCAAGATAAAATTGAACGTTATAACGGGATATCTGTATCTATGTATGTATTTATAATTTTCGATTAAAAAGATAGAACTATAAGCGGACAGTTCAAATAAGCGAACACATTTTTCTGGAACCAACGTTTTTTATCCAATTTCCTATACTAAATGAGTTCTTATAAACGGACGCGAACACTTTTCTTAATCATTTGGATTTAAAAAAAAACATCTCCTATAAACGGACAAAATAATATAATAAAAGGTTATTTTTAATTATCTCATTTATGTGCTTGATTTAAATTTTGCCGATACATATCTTGAAACTGTCACAAACATCTTTTCAAGATTGAGAAAATCAGACATTTCCTCAAAAATAATTACTTCACGAATGTGAACATCGTCAGGTAACGTTGATGCCTACTACAAACCGTCAATGTTCTATCAGGTATCATTGATGAAAACCAAAATAATTTTGTTTTTCATCAATGTATCAATATTGTTTGAAACAAACATTGATGGGCATACACACTATCAATGTTACCTGAATTATGTTTGATTCAGGCAATACTGACAAGTAACATTAATGGTGTGTAGGGCCCTTAAGAACGCTTTTACGGCTATCGAGATATTTGAAATTAAAAAACCGTTATATGGCAGTTACCGTTTAACGAATATTTCGAAAGTTTCGTTTCGTTTCGTTTGTATGTATACTGCTTTATTACACATGTCAAATTTGGTTCAAATCGTTAGTGCCGTTCTCGAGAAAAATAAGCATTTCGATAAGAAATATAAGGCAGATCGTTATTTTTATACAGTGGTTTTCAAAAATACGTTCAGACATATTACCCTAAAAATATTACCTTCCAATAACCTACCCTATCAGCCGGTACCCGCTTGACGTTGAGTTGAGGGACACCCTGTTTATTGATAGTTGATAAATATTGAAATTTGACATTTTGAAATTCAGTTAGTTAAAAAATTGATTAAGAACCAATTTTTTATTCGGCAGCTAAACAGTCAGTTAGCTATGAGAAGAATAAAATTATCTGACTCTTTAACAGTCTGATAAAATTGGTGATAACAAGCAATAAAAAAGAGTCAGTTATCTATTCCACAGAATAACAAAATAAACTACAACTAACTTCATAGTGTTAGAGTGAGAAAATTTCTTAGCTGTCTATAGGGCTATGTGATGAAGTGGAATAGACATACATTTATTTGTTTACTTTCAGGTTTCAGAAACAATTTTTTTTGTTCAGTGTGTTCTTATTTATTTATTTAAAAAAATAAACTCTTAAGGCTGCCACAAGGCCACGACATTATAAATTTTGTTGACGAAACAAATAATATATTATATATTGATAAAATCAGTGCTATAATTGACTGTCTGTGATTTCGTGCAACACACTCCAGTCATGTATCTAAATTGTTGTCTTTTGTTTCTGTGAGATAAACTCAACAAGTTTCTTTTTCATTGCAATTTTCAAACATTGAAATTCTGAAATTAAAACCAAAACTATAATTATAATACACAAATAATGAATATTTGCTCACTTCTACAATGCTTTTCCAAATCCTGACTCCCAGTCCAAATCAAAACAAATAATTCAATGACAACCATGTTTGATATTCTATGGGAGAGGCCAAACTCAAAGCGCCACAGGTGTCAGTTATTTAAAGCTGTTGCGGTACTTTTTTTGACAGTGAAACAATTTATTCCTAGGAATAAATTCTTAACTGGCTCTGAAACGAACAAATAACTTTATTTTTTTTATTTTCAATAAGTACTAACTGACTGTTTAACTGACCATTGAAAAACTGGCCCTAAATATTTTAATGGAAAAAATATTACTTTTCTTTTAATTTACAAGAATCGGTATTATTTTAAATAACCAAAAATTGTATCCATTAATTTATAGGTAAGATATCAAATTTATATATTTACCAATTGTCGGAACATTCATGCTGTCACATTCAAATGTATGGACAAATGGGTACTTAAAAATGTTAGGGTTGGGGCAAGAGGGGTTCCAGTGGGAGATACACTGTCAAATATTTGGGTTCATCACCGAACACAGTCTATAACATTGCGACAACGCCATTAACGCCATCTCTACTACATCATTTTTTAAACACTTATACATGAACTTTATGTTGCACTTTTAATTGCTGACTTATTTATCCAGAGTGTGAGTTTTCGTTGTAACATGTAAAATTTTACTCAGTTATCCTTATAACATATATTGACGCCACTGGTGTTCTATACTTATTGCGTTTGGGTATTTTCGGATATTGTTTCAGGTATCAGTTTTTTTCTTAAAATGATAATTCTAATCATATGATTTTTCTGAATATATTGAATCATACCAAATTTGTATAGGTATAGGAAGGTAGATAAAATTGCGGTTCAGCGATACACCGGTTCCAAAAAGAACCCAATTAGCGCTAAAATGATACGACGGCCGTTTTGATACCATAACTCGTTTGACATAGGAGTATTATTTATTGTTTGCTCTGAAATGTTTATGGGACCAGGTTTTGGTCTGTGCCCGCAGTCTCAACTCACCAAATTTGTGTAGTCTTAATCCCCCAAATCCCAAAATTTATCTAACTGTAACTATAGTAATTCAGCAAGACACACGTTCTTGTATGAAATCATCAGACATAGTATTTATCCTGATGTTTTTAAACAAAACACTATTTCATCAAATTTCCATGAAACCAATACTTGACCATTAGAACAAATAAAATAAAATAAGGCCCTATTCAAACAATTGGCTGCGCACGTTTAGTGCAATAGCTGATTTGTTTACCTACGTGATTATATTAATAACGAATCCGTATGTTTGCAACATCATTTCATACATCAATTTATAGACCGCATTAACATTTTTAATGCACTCAGGCATGTAAATAGCAATAAAAAGGTAACCGTAAAAATAGAATTCAAGTAACGTTTATAGAAAAAAAAAATCATTGCATAGAGTTGGTTGGTTTTACACCATATTATAAAATTGTTATAGAATAATGATTGCAGAATATTACATAATAAGAATCAGTTAGCAAAATCGGTTCATCATGAACTGGAAAGTTTCAGGTTAATATATGCTATAGAATCTCTTAAAATAATTTGTGCCTTAATCGGTGCAGTGAAATTAGGCCTAAGAATTCTTAATTCTCAAAATAAAAGCACCACAACCGCGGGTTTTTATTTCTATTTAAAACTATACACATAAATAAAAATGGAGGGTCTGTTTGTAATATCAAAATAACAGTATTTTACTACACGCAAATTTTTAAATTTTTTGTTTGTCTGTCTGTCTGTCTGTCTGTCTGTCTATTTATTCTGGCTAATCTCGACAACAGCTGGACTGATTTTTTCGGGACCTTTACTGACAGAAAGATAATGTTGTAGCGCGGATTTCGGCTATTTCATTCACTCACTAGATGGCGCTCAGGTCGCTTTTTTATCTGGAAAAATCGTTTTTATGCCCGGTCATAAACTATGCTTGCCATATTTTGACGGGACTTGCCACTTACAGATAGCTGATGTTGTAGGGAGTGACTTAGATTATTTTAATTAATCTCTAGGCACTGAGGCTCTCTAGGTAAGGCTCACGTCGCTTTTTTCGCATATTCTTAAATATGAACCGATCAGAAATTACTGGACCGATTTTAGCGGGATTTTCACTGACAAATAACTGTTGTTTTAGGAAATAACTTATGAAGTAAATTATCCAAAAGATGGCGCTCGGGCCTTATTTTATTGCACTGGCTTACTCGATGTATTGGAAAATTTTATTTCCGAAGAATAATCGTCTATAATTGTATGTTTATCTTTTCAGAAATCTTCAATAACGTGATCAAATTTTAGTCATAAAAGAATAACTATATAATGCGATAATATCGGATAAATGTATTTTCGTAAAGAAAACCGACCTTTCTTAGGGTACCCGATATGTGTCGAGAGCTTTTTTCCTGTCTCTCTTTTTTCACAATTTTATAATAATGCTTTCAACGTATCTTTTTTTTACTTGACGACATCCTATTACATTACAGTTATGATGAACCCTAACCTTGACAAATATCATTTTCAGAAACTTAAAAAAATTAAAATGATTCATAACTTTAACATTTGTTTTATTTTACATTAAAATTATAAGAGAAAATAACTTTTAAGTAGGAGCTGCCATTTAGATACGTCATGTTGAAAGCTTTAAAATGAATAATTGCTCTTTTAAAACTAACCCCCAACAAACAAAATGTCAAACTTCCAGTCTCATAATTTCAAAACAACTGAACCCCTTTCTATCAACCGATAAATGTTATACCCTTTGAGAGACATTCGACAAAGAGGATTCATAAATTTTCTTTGAACGTACTTATATACGTTATTCAAAAGATGACATTTGCTAACAACAACAACAAAAATTAATGCGAAAAAATAAGAACTGAAATAATTAATATAATTAGAAATTCTGTTCTGTTTTAAAAGACCGTGAATTTTTCAAACGAAATATTGTTTGCTTTGGTGTCTGTCTAGTTTGTGTTTTTGTTTAATATAAGGCACGTAGTCAGGTGGGGGCTAAGGGGTCTTGTAGTCACAAGATGAAAATGCTGCTTCAAAATTGAGCAGCTATACTGTGAATCGAAAATCCCCCCTGGATAAGTCCTACTATCGTCAGCTAAGAAACTACTTGCAAACATCACCAACCACCCTAACCAACTGATTAGAAGAACGAGCACCCAACAACGACATCTGGACAAGAAAACAAGAAAACCCAAGAGCAATAGAAAGCCTGGACGAAAATATTATTCAAACACCCATCGAAGAAGCAGTGCTTTTTTATGCTAACCCCGGGTCTGCACTAGGATTAAACGACCCAAAGACTAAAAAGTCAAATAATTTTTACTTGCTCTATAGGTAGATACTATAAGGCAAGTTATGCATTTGTAAAAAAAAAAGTTTTGAGCTACTTTTTTCGTCTTCGAAAAGAGTAGCTCCGAAAATTCTGTCTGTCTGTCTGTCTGGATGTATCGACACCTGCAGCCTAAACTTGGCGTAAACTATTCTTAGTGAAATATCCCCGGAAGTTTTTTTTATTTTTGACCTATGCATTCAAATAACGGTACCTACCATATAAGCGTAACCGGTAATTCTATTTTTCTCGAAAAAAAATACAATCAATTTCGATAAAATTTAATGTGAGTGATTTGTTACCAATGGTTATGTCTTTCGTTTGAAATATTTTTTCATAACCAGCTTGTTAACGGTACCTGCCATAGAACCGTTTTTTTATTACTCCGACTATCTTCTGAACGGCTAAACCGATTTTAACGAAATTTAATATTCGAAAACTACTGCTCAACTGAAATAATATTGCAAAAAAAAAAATTTGAAAAAAAGAACCTAATTTTTAAAAAAGTTTTTTTTTGGCAAAAACAGATAATTCCAATTTTCTGGAAAAAAATACGACCAATTTCGATAAAATTTTATGTGAGTAATTTGTAACCAATGGTGATGCCTTTTGTCTGAATTTTTTTTTCAGAATCAGCTTATTAACGGTACCTGCCATAGAACCGTTTTTTGTTACTCCGACTATCTTTATCAAACAACTGCTAAGCCAAAATAATAAAATAATACTGCAAAAAAAAATCGAAAAAAGTAATTTTTGAAAGTTTTTCTTTCTTTTTTTTTTTTTGAAAAAACCGATAATTCTAATTTAAAAAAAAATTATTAAATTTATTTTTATTAAATTTTCGTCGTGTACTTTATTTTTTATAATTTTAAGTAGGTATCTTTAAAAAATTTATATATATCGTAATTGTAATGAACTTTGTCAAAGCTGTGAGTGTTCCCGTAAGCATCTATTAGGCCCCCTCCCATTAACATATACAATCCTGTGGATACAGCCCTGTCTCGTCTTTTTTTTATGTTTCTTGACAGAAAGAAAAAGCTCAAAAGGATTCGAAAACTGAATGTTTTCTTTTCATTGAATTTCGAGGAAAAGAAATATCATTGTTGTAATTCTATTTTGAAAACACCTGGAAATATTTTAAATGTTTGTTTGCTTATTTAATTAAGTTGACTGACATTTTTTTTAAGCAAAAACGTGCTGCCGGGGTGACGGCACGACCCCGACGACGAGTACCTGTTGACGCAGATTGATTCACAAAAAAAAAATACTAAATAAATACAAAAAGTAAGAAATTTGTATTTTAATCACGTTGGTAGTAAAAGTATAATCATTTTAAGCACGACAACTAATAAAAATAGTATGCATTTTGGAATATAAATTAACCAAAACATTTAAAGAGAATTTTTATAGCAAGAAAAGTTATAAATTCTTATATATACATCATAGTGTAAATAGCTATAGTTGACCATCATCGTGTCTAGATACGGAAAAGGAATTTTAGTGTGTATTTGGATACTCAACCGCATTTCCTTTCATTTCTTGTTGAAGAGGTAAGCAAGCCTTATTTTTGTTTGCTGAAAGAAAAATCTTTTCATACTTCAATGAATAGACTTGGAACCTTGAAACTCTTTGTAAAGCCATAATCTTAATGAATTTGAGTCCATGAACTTTCGTTATTTTTTTTTTTTTTTTTTATTATTTTAATTTTTAGTTAAGTCTTGTTCACAAAAGTTAAATTTTTTTTGGGTAATTTAAGTATAAAATGTAACAACTACCTACAGAGTTTAAGAACTATGTTTAGTTCAACAATTCGTTTCACGAATCATTTTATTTGGTTTTAGTTTGGCATCGAAATTCATATATGAAAATTATATGTTTATAAAGTTATTTTTATTTTCATATTACTTCTGATTTTTCTTTGCGAATATATAGGCAAGTTATACACTCATAAAAATTTATTTCGATAAAATTTTATATGAGTTATTTGTTGGTTAGGTACTTAATGTCTTCGGAAATTTTTTTAAGAATCAGTTTATTAACGGTACCTGCAATAGAAAGGTTTTTTTTTACTACACCGACTGTCTTTTGAACGAGTGCACCAAGTTTGACTAAAACAACTGCTTAACCTAAATAATACTGCAACAAAAAAAATTTACATTTTTTTTTTGTATTTTTTTTTCCAAAAACCAATAATTCTATTTTTCTCGAAAAAAACAGGAGCAAATAAACTTTTCATGTAGGTAATTTAATTGTTACCGACCGTGATGTCTTTTATTTAAATCTTTCTTTTATTCTATACCTGCATACATATATATTTTTTAAAAAGAATAAAAAAAAAACTGATCAAATGAATTTTCCAGTCGATTGTGCGACCCATTTGTGACCTTTATTTTTACTTGCTTAATAAGACAAGTTTTGGTTTAGTGGAAAAAAAAGGTCGAGATTTTAATCCAACCTGACATTACGATGATATTCTTTATAGCCTAAAAAAATAAATTTTTTCATGCCGTCAGTCGGTCTGTCTGTGCGGTTGTACGGTTATCTGTTCACAGAGTTCAATCCTTAACGGTTGGACGGATTTTCTTGAAATTTCGTGTTTATTTTTTATTGAAATATATACACGTGTATACCTAGTTCACTTTGGTAAGTACCATCTGTATCTGTTCTGTATGTATCTCTTTTGCTGTGTTTGCTTTTTAGTTTAACATCATTATAGAACTATTGAACTAATGAACTATTGAACTACTAAAATAATTAAATTTTGAACTACTAAACTTTTAAATTGTTCATTTATTGAAGTACTGAATTAATAAACTATTGAATTATTGAGCTTCTATACTGTTAAACTGTTTAACTATTGAAATACTGAACTATTACACCTACTATTAAACTGTAAAACTATTGAATTATGGGACTATTGAACTAATAAACTATAATGAGCTATTATACTATTGAATTATTAAGCTGTTGAACTACTGAAATATTGGTCTGTTGAACTAATGAACTGTTGAACTATTGAACTATTGAACTATAGAACTAATGGACATTGACTATTCAGCTGTTGAATTATTGAACTAATGAAATATTGAAATGTTTGACTACTGAACTATTGAACTAAATAACTAATCAGTTGGTGAACTAGTTCAAATCGTTTGTCAGAGTTGCATTTTTATTTAGTTCTTTCGTGAACTATACACATACATCTATACTGCTTCTTACAAAGTCAATCAGATTTTGTCCGTTATCGTTGGTGTTGCCGTGAAGGCTATATTTTGTAACAGTCCTTAGGACGATATTTACGGAAACTTGTTGACTTACTGTAGTCTTTTTCGAATGACAGAACCCCATTCAAATATTTACTGCACTTTGCTAAATTTATCCCCTCTAATTATAATTAAAGAAAACGATTCACAAGGCAGCGAATATTCAAAATCGCCTTAGGTCATTGAAATGCTGATAACTTAAGAAATATCTTCAATAATCATGAAGAACAAAAAACATCTTAAGAAATAGGTCCACTAGTAACCGAAAAGTGAAAACCATATATAGAAATAGAATTAAAATTGAATACAGGGATTCGGTTTTGATGAATTTTTTCTTCGTTGGATTCGAAATAAACTAAATTAATATAAATAATGCAGGTGTGGCCCAGGACTCTATTTTGTCTTCGACCCATATTTTTTTTTTGTGATTTTACAGTTTCCAAATTTTCTCGAAAACGGCTCTAACGATTTTGATAAAACTTTGTGAACGTTACCTATATTTGGAGTGTTCTTAAAATACTTGCATTTCAAGTTTTTGGCTAAAAAATACACATAACGGAGATTTGGTTTTATTGGTTTTTACAAATTTGGCCATAAATTGATAACGGTTTGAACGACTTCATTTAAATTTGGCCCGGAATTTTAGTTAAACATTTAAATTAATATGGCATTTAAAATAATTAGGCTAAACAACTTTTCTGTAATTATAGGCGATGATACACTTCTAGTGTATTTATTGGTATAAGAGGTAAGAAACAAGTCTAGATTGTTAAGTTGTGACTTGTAAGTGTAACATGCAACGCCAAGAATTAGAGTTCGCTCTTTGAGTTAGGTTGTTTAACTCCTTTAAAAATTTCATCTTACACACCTTCGAATGTTGTCTGGCCAGTATAACGAAAACGAAGTCAAATATTGCGTACAATGAAATCACCCCCAATGACGATTCAGTGCGAGGATAATTGGCAACAATTCTTTGAATAAAAAATCAAATTTAATTTTTTATCAACCCAACTTTAAATACCTATTGATGTGCTAAATAAATTGCATTTTAAGCAACAAACCAACTTTAAAGCGGAAAGGCTTATGGTCCGTGAAGTACAATCAATACCTACATAATGTTGCATTCAGAACCCTTTTAATTTGATTTTTAATTGATACTTGTTTACATGGAGTAAAGGTAGTTTCCTTATTTGTTTGTTTTTATTAATTAAAAAATTCCATCAAATTATAAAAACCAGTTTCTATTATTTAATCTAAAAAAATGTGTTTGTATACATATATGCAAATGCAACCTATAATTACTCTGTACAGTGATGTTAAAAAAAATTAAAAAATACTTTTCAAACATTTTCTCATTTTATTTGTGCTGATATATAGTTTTCAAAAACGTTTATTTATATTATAGTCTAGTAAAATTCGAAATTTAATTCCAAAATTTGTTTTTTTTTTTTTGCAGATAAATTACAAATTCTAGCATATAACTTTTTGCACCAAGTTAATACTTTCCGCCAAATTTGAAAAAAAAGTGAGTTCCGAAAACTTATACATATGTGGACAATGGTAAATAGGTATAAAAACTATACAAATTATTTGATTTATAATAACAGTTCGGAAAGATGTCAAAATAAACAAAACATTTCTTAAAAAATAAGTTCCTATTGCAAATAATTCAGCAAGTTGAAGAAACAAAAATTACCAATGTATTTTTTGCACAGCACTCTTTACAGATTAGATCCAGAAATCACTTTTTTATTTATTAAGTTGAAAAACATGTTCTATGAAAAATGTACACACTTGTTGTTGATTAACACTTTACAAGTGGTTATGTTCCTACTGCAATGTACAGTATGGTTAGGTAGGTATGCTTTCTTACAATTTTTAATGGTACCCCTCTGCCTCTACACGAAAGTGTTTAAAGGGTCGTAGGTATACTTGTTGAACAACTTATAGTCATTTACTTTTTTGAATTTAATGCACACACACAAAAAGCTTTCTTGCATCCCAACTTAATCACTCTCAGGTCTTAGCACAATGCCCCTGAGTTGACGTTGATGGTGCAAAGTAGTAATTAAGTTAAGTACTGCGATGTTATAGAAACAAATTATGATAATTAGATAAGATAAAAAAAATCTGATCTATAAAGTATAAAATACTTGGAATGATTTTATTTACAAATGTGTGTAATAACAGTATGTAATAAACTCTATATATATAGTAAAGCTTTTTAAAGCGATTGACTAAAACAAATAATTGTTATTAGCACTCTAGTCAATTGATGTTTAATTCCTAGAAAAATGCCATAGACCATGGTAATTATTTAGAGATTTTAGAAAATAATGCTCTGAACTTTGCAAGTTTACAAGTATCACGATTTCTTAGAGAAGGATTTAAGAGTTCTAAGGCGTTACATTTATTCTTATTTAAGAAGATAAAAGTCGCACGCAGGTGGTCCGATAGAAGGAATTAAGAAGCTAAATTTATTCTTAAAATCTTCTTAAATTAATAGAAAAAACATTCGTCTTTAATACTTCTTTACTCTTTCTTAGCTCTTTCTTAATTCCTTCTTAACTCCATCTTCACTACATCTTAGCTCCTAATTTACTTCTTCTTTTTAGAAAACGTATGACATTTTTTGAACAAAATAAAAATGTTTTCTTATTTTGTTTATTTCTATCTATTTATTTATTTGTTTTGTCTTTTTTGTTTTTTATTCTTCATCATTTATATTTAAAACACATATTTCTTATACTGTTCTATAACTCGAAGTTTCTGTAACTCGAGCATTTCTTCTCTCATTTTAAGGGTTTGACTTATGGAGGTTTCACTGTATTTAGAATGACATTCCTGGGCGCTATCTACTGAGTCAATTGGATATATAAAAATAATGATACCATTTTTAGAAGGCTTAAAGAATTACCTATTAAGGAATAAAAAAAATACCAATATTATGCCTAAAAAAACAGTTGTAAGATGGATTAAAGAAGTATGAAAAAAAAAACTAAATGACACTGATTTCAGAAATACTAGTTTAAGAAGGTTTTAAGAAGCATTTAATAATGCTTTCAGAAGAAGTAAATATATGAATTAAAAAGTTCTTTAAATATTAAGTATGAATTTGGCAAAATGAAAAAACAACCTGTTATAGGAGGTTCTTTAAAAGAAATTTTCAAGAACTATAAGCATCAAAAAAAGATAGCGAAATAATAGAAACAAAGCGATTCCTAATAATATGCTCTTTTGGAAAATTGAATTGAAGTGAATTAGGATAGACAAGTCGATAAAAGCAGAAGTCAAATCTCACTGCCCATAAATGACTCTACCGATGGACTGCGACCTTGTCGTGGTGGTAGGGCTTAAACTGTTCATCATTCTACGGCATCTAAGATGTCTTGATCAGTGAACTAACCGCAGTCCGGGAGAACGCCTCGCCCTAGGACGTTCACCCTCAAGTTTGATGAAGAACCAGGGTATACCTGAATGTTTATTTATAAACATCTTCAGAGTAATGTCCGTGTTCAATAGGTAACCTATCCCAGGATTAACTGGGTAACGGCCCTACATCAGGCAAAAGTAGTTAGGGCAGGGGAATCACGAAAGTGTCCTTGACGATTACTCATTTAAACGTTTAAAAGGGAACTTTCATAACATGAGTGTTTTGTTGGTTTTTCACTGGGCTAGTGCCATTGTGATAGTAGCAAATAAGCAGGGTGGTCTTTGTAACTCAAGGAGGCCACCCGAAAAGGCGGTAGATAACTACTCTATCCCAGAAAATAAACTGGGTAACGAGCGTTACTACCGTCAAAAATTGAGTAAGTCAAGTAGAATTGACAGAAGTTGAGATGTGGAACTTGAGTTTGGTTCCAGTTCAAGACATACTTGGCACATCTTCAGGGTAGGCAATCCCTGTGGCTTTGTAGGTAAAGTCAGAATGTCAAAGTTTTACAGTTGAGAGTATTTCCTCAACTAAACGACGTTTTAGGTTTGACGTACAATAAACTTAGCACGGGTGTTAGGGGCCCTAGAGTTTGTTCGAGAGGAATGTCCTTTATGGAATTTAATCACGATCATTCTCTACCCTAACAGTTGGGCTGGCCCTTTCGGGGAGCTTCGTGCTGGCTGTGGTTATCCATAGCGGAAACATTTGGCACTTCGGTGCAAGAGATGTAGATCGGTCTCGCTCCTTAACAAGGAGTGTGCACATACCTACATGTTCTCAAATTTGTTACTGCGGTGTAATCTACTTCGGTAATTATACTTCAGGACGCTAGTTTACGTTCAATTGAACTCGCAGTGGGTATGCCCACCGTGGGGTTTAGAAGCTTAAACGCTCAGGTACCCACGTTAAGTATTTCCAATCACTGCCCATAAATGACCCTACCGAATGGATTACGACCTAGTCGTGGTGGTAGGGCTTAAGCTGTTTATTATTCCCCGGCATCAATGATGTCTTGATCAGTGAACGTTCACCCTTAAGTTCCAGAGGAATATCCTTCATGGAATTTAATCAGGATCATTCTCTACCCAACATTGGGCTGGCCCCTTGTGGGAGCTTCGTGCTGGTTATCCAAGCGGAAACTCATGGCATTTTGATGCAAGAGGTGTAGGTCGGTCTCGCTCCTTAACAAGGTGTGTGGACACACTCACATGTTCACAGAATTGCTACTGGGGTATAACTACTTCAGGGCGGTTGTTGAAGTCCTACTAAACCCGTTGTGGGTTTGCCCACCATGAGATTAAGGCTTAATTGTCAGTTTCCCACTTAAAGCTTACCTTCAATCCTGCCGACAAATGACTGTCGACTTTCATTCGAGTATGGAACAAAATTTGTTTTGTGGTACGAATGATAAAAATGATTCGTAAAGTTGTGGTGAATTTCAGAATGTAATCTTGTTTTACGTTCGATTGCCCACAAACACAATGAAATCTAGAAACAAATTCATATTTCCTTGAATAAAAAAAAGAATAGTTTGAATCACAACACGAAAGATGATAGTTTTATGATTTAGAAGAGTTGATCTAAGCACTCAATACATGCAAACAGTCTCTTGTCAAACCTGAAATGTATGTTATACTTTGTTTTGATTCGGTGATGACTTTATCACTTTATAGTTTGACAGATTTGCACAGTATACAGTGCGAACTGTCATCAGCCATTTTAAGATTTGAAAGTCACCTTTTTTTTCAAAGCTAAATGCCATCAGACAGTTTGTAGCTTATTCGGTACGAACTGGCAATACATTTGAAAATTTTAATTTTAAAAGGAGTGTACGAATCTAATTTTGACATTTGGGCGAGTATTTAGTGTGAACTGTCGTCGCAAAGCAATAAATTAATCGTTGATAGGATATGCTTACGGTTCCAGAGAATTTATAGAGCAGAAATAAGATGTTTTTAAAAACGGGAGCGGGTCAAAATGCTGTATTTTAAAATACCATATGGTCAAAATTCTGTATGATACTGTATGGTTAATATTCTCATAATAATGTATTAATACTGTATCTCAAAATTCATCAGCTCAAAATGCTGTATGAGCAAAACACTGTATCTTTATTATTTTTTTAATTTGCCTTCACAATCGATATATTAATTTAAAAAATAATTGTATTCAAAACTTAAATTTGCACAATCTTTTAAATATCAACGAAATGCTTGAACACGAGGAAGTTTTGACAGATCAATTAATTTGGTGCAATTGTTTCTACAATTCTGAATTATGAAAAAAAAAATTCTTGAAAAATGTGAGAGAGATAAAAATAATTAAGAAGAAAATAAGAGAGAAAAAATAAGAACAGGGTATGATTAATTTTGCTTTCTTTTTAATTAATTCAAAGATATGATTTATCATAGGTAAACATGTTATTGTTCAAGGGAAGTATTTCAGTATCAAAATATTATGCTAATGAAAAATTATTATTCTCTTAACGAAATTCTGTATTTCCAAATGCTGTAAATAAGTTTTGATAATGTAAAAAATTGCGCACTTTTTTCCATTATCAAAACTATTTTATTTTTCAGCCTATTTACAGCATTTTGAAATACAGAATTTTGAGATACAGAATTTTGAAATACATAATTTTGACCAACCAGAATTTTAAAACACAGAATTTCGACTTACAGTATTTTGATCATACAGTATTTTTAACATACAGTATTTTGAAATACAGTGTTTTGAGATAAAGTGTTTTAAATACAGTATTATGACCCATACAGTATCTTGACCCCAACCCTTTAGAAACTCCAATGAAATTCAAAACGATGTGCATTCGAGTAATTTTTTACAGCATATGCAAAACATGTCTAATCTCCTAACGAACCCCATTTATTTTTGTGTTAATTTTCATCATTTTTCACTCATGCAAACGGAGTGTTCATGTCAACTAAGTGTTCACGTGAGCAGTGTTTACGTCAGCGGAGTGAATATGCCAATACACACCAGATGTATTCACGCCAGCATAGTATTCACGTTTTCGTCATGAGATAACATTTTTCACGCAATCAAGGCTTCTTCACACTATTGAGACACTATCGTATAACTCTTAAAACTTGCCCCCACTACCTTAAATAAAATAATTTCTACTAAATTAAGCATTGAAATTCATATTGGGTGTTAATTCGTTGTGGAGTTATTATTTCATGATCTATTTCAATTATTTGCGCACAATGAGTGCTCCTAACATTGATGACTTGTCGCCACAGTAAATAAACCCAAATAAATAAGATAAATTTAATGAAGCGATGAATTCACGTTAATTATTACTCAAATATTTAACATGAACACAATGTGCGAACTAATAATGAATGCTTTATAAAATGTAAACAAAAATTAAGTGTTAGTCATTGTCACAGAATAACTATAATAACCACGGGGTGGTAATCACTGATTTTTAGTTACCCAACAATGCATCAAAATGTCACAAAACACAAATGACGTCACATCCGCACAATACAATTATAATTTCAACATTGAAAGAAAAAAACAATAAACTTTTTTTTTTTATAAAGAACCACAGTAGGCAATCGATTCTAATTAAAAGTTTGACAATGCAATTCTACGCAATATTGCTTCCACCTCCCACCGGCCGGCCTATGAATAATTAATTTATCGAAATTCACTGAATATACACACACACACACACACCCGAACACCCACCCATATGTAGTAAGAGCCAACTAAAAAAAAAATTTAATGAATAACAAAAAATGTTTATTGATCAAAAATTAGTTGCAAATCACAGTATAACGTTAGCTTTAACAATTTTATGTATTTACATACATGCCATGGTGTAGGAGAATGTTTTATTGTCTTCAAAATGTCATAAACTTTAGGAGGGTTCTTTATGAAATGAGTAAAACTTTCAGAAGGTAACATAAAGAACGAAGAGCGGATGCGTTGAACTATAACTATGACATGGTCACGACTAGATTCAGTCATGATAGGATAAAACTAGTTTCAGCTCAATTTAATATGCAAAATCGTAGGTAAAGCTATTATCAATGAGTTTGCGGTAAATTGAACACACATATGAAAGGCACACAAAGTTGTAAAATGTCAGGCTTTTAGAGTGCCAGCGATGTCATTTTGCTGGCACAAAAAGATACATTTTGTATGCTTTGAATAGTGCACAAAGGCAGTGATGGACTTAATCGAGGAAAGGCCTTTTTACATTTGATTGTCAAATTAATTTCATGAAATGAACCCATAATAGATATAACCTAGTTGTAACGTGTTGTGTTCATTTGGATGAAATTCGTTTCTCAAATCTTTACCGGCAATTATTTAAATAAATTTTAATTGCATCGCAATAGTTATCTGGCAATTTTTAGTTTGGGATTTGAATCGCTAACAAACCGAAAACTTTCCTACAATTTTGTATCCATTATTAAAAGTATAGGTGTTAACTTTTTGATTTGCAAAATCTTGTTTTGTTGGCTTTCAATTCCTATATCTTTTAGTATAAAAAATTGTTTGCAAAAAATGTGTCTACCTATTTTATTTAAATGCTTAAAAAACTTAAACTCTACCTAACAATTCGTACAGGTATGTTTAATTTTTTTCAAAAAATAGTACCTAAATATAAATACGCACAGTATAATTATGTGAGATATTTAAAAAAAAATGAGCGCAGAACTTAACTAATGAAAGCAAACCATAAACTCCTAAATAAATTAACACAACAGAACGAAATCTTTGCTAAATACACCATGGTACTTGCCGAAGCAGTTAGTATTCCGCTGGGGGCTGTGAACTGCAGTTTCATGTCTCTTTATCTATCTGTATCCAATCGTAGATGGAATGGTCTGACTAGCTGTGCCACCTCAAGAAAGATGTGGCCCAGAACTCGGCCAGACATAGCCAGAATCATTGCAGTTAGCACAAGTCACTGGCCAGTAGGAAAGCATGCAGCAATAATGAGCATTCCGCACAATACTCATTGTAGTAGCTGTGGAGATGAAAGGGAAAACGAAACAGTGAATCACTATTTCTGATGCTGCCCTACTTTGGCTAATCCAAGATGCCAATTATTCGGTCAGTACTTTATTGACAATCTTAGCGAACTTTCAGTTGTGAGCATAGACAATCTCCTTGACTTTACTATAAAACGTAACAAAACGTATCAATATCTCACCTCTTCTATGGGTAGACAAAACAGATCAAGAGAACTACATATCTGCAGGAAACTTTTCTTCAGCCGTGTAGACGGGCTAAGTCTACTGCGGGTATCATGTTTTTCCCTTAATCGAATTGATCTCACGGGAATCTGGTCCTTCCCTAAGCAAGACACCATATCGGAGCTAACAACCTGGTATAAAGCCTGGTGGGGGAATTGGGCCACTTCCCTTGGGTGAGGTATTCGAGGATCTCTTGTTTTCGATATGGAAGTTGGTAACTAAGGGATTTACTTCCAAGCAAAACAATTTCAAACCTTATAACATAACTCACCGTACCAATATCTCACCTTTTCCATGGGCCGACAAAACGGATCAAGAGAGCTACATGATTACCGGAGGAACCATGTCTTTAGCCGTGTAGGCGGGTTGTGTCTCAATCAATCTCACGGGGAAACTGGTTCTACCCTAAGCCATCCAGCACTCTGGCTAAATCGATTCCCTTTTAAAGTTAAATGTAATCGAACATGTGTATGCTAAAATAGAAGAAAAACGGAATTCATATTTGCTTCTCAGAGGAGATGACACCATTTTTGTGGTATAAACACCTTGCAAATTCCTCAAGAAATGTTTCAAGATTTGCAAGACCACTTCATAAATGTTAAAAATGTCAAGGAGGATTCACTTTTTCTTATCTTAACACTAATTTATGGTTAAGCCCTAAAAATTCAGTTTTTCAAATTAAAATTAAATGTGCTAAAATAATTATTTATGTCACAACTATAACTATAATCAAATTATTCTAAAATAACTGTACCATAGAACATTCCCATATGTTCTAGAAAGTGTTTTGTTTTTTTTTCAAAGTATAAATACATTTATTCGTGTTTGTCAAAATGATTATGCCGACCACTTTATTTTCGATGCAACATAAAATCACTTATCCTGGGATGCCATAGAATACCTAGATCTTACCTTATCTAACAGACCGCTACATATGCATCCCCTTTTATTATTCTTATGTATTGAAATAATTACAACTTGTAAATTATTAAAAAAAAACAAAATTAAATCAAATTATTTGAACAATTAGCCTCTTTAGACAAGCGTGGGCCCACAGACATTGATTGCTTTGTATATTGAAAAAATCCAGCACTGGTAAAATAGTAAAATTGGCTTTGTTGGAGAAAATGCACTATTGCAACAAATATTCGTCTATAAAATATTAAAAGGCACCTATATTGCACTTGTATTATATTAAAGTAAAATTTATATTTAAATAAATATATGCACTTAATAACAAACTTGTTTTGAATAAATTCCGTTACCGGTTTCATTAAACAATTAATATACAAAGCCGATATTTACATTTAATTAAGAATTATATCTGTGTAGTAGTAAATTAGACAGTTGTTCATACACTTTTTTTCTAAATACCTACGTATTATGATATCGGTATAGTTGTTGTTAAAATAAAAATGATGAATATATTAATAAAGAACCAACAAATGATAACTACGCAATCTTCTGAATCCACTCTATTGTAGACAACGCAAAGAAATCTATGGCGCAGATAGAGGTTCTGGACTCTATAGATCGAGTTTCATAAACATTCCCTTGATAGTGGGGTAATACATTTTGAAATTTTGGCTTGTTGCTTGTTATCAAAAACTCTTCCAAAACTGTCCAAAACGAAAGCTTCTTCTTTCCCTATCATGTAAACACTGATTAACTAAAGTTTCTTAATGACTGGCAGAATGTATTTTGTGGCAATAGGGGTACTGGTGGTTTGTTGTCTTATCTTATTGCGCCTAGTATTTCAAAATTATTTGAGAGTACTAAATTAGAAATTAACTTGCGCACCATTGAGTACACAAAAATAGTATTGGATGTTTTTATATTTGATGTATATAAAAATAACTGTTGGTCTTGGTGTGCCTCAAGCATGAATGAAGAAATACAAAAGTACGCCTTCCCGCATTTTTGATGACGTATCCTATGACGTACAAAAACCATTTAATTACATTATTCGCTAAACTATTTTAAATAACTATAAAATGTCGTCAATAACTAAAGTAAAACAAATTGCAAAACTACACAATGCAAATTTGTTCCTTAAACTTCGGAATGCACTACTAAAATTATCAAATTTTGGGTCACCGAATACGTTAAACCCAGAATGATTTTGTGTTTTTGAATTCCTTCATTCATGTACCTCAAGGCTCAAGGTTTGTCTACGACTTTTTTCACAATTTAGAAAAAAGTGGATTTTTATAACAAGCAATGTCGATTTCTTTGAATCGAGCACATGGTCGGAATCGAGCACATGGTCGGAATTTGTCTGATTTGGGATATGTTCTTCAGAGATGAATTCTGATTAAATACCAATTTAAAAAGCTTCTGTTGAAATTGTGTACATGCTCACGGTATATTTAATTTGGTTTGCCCGGACTATTTCCGGTGAACAACATTTTTCAAATTTTACAAACACTCGTATAAATATATGTACATATTACAATTATTGATGTGTGCCAAAATTAAATACAATTTTTGTTAAAAATTGTATTTAATTGCAATTTTTTTTCACCATCTGCATGCAGTTTTTTTTTTCAAACAATTAAGCAACACAAACTGTGATTCAGAAAGCGAAATTACTTCCTACATTCAACGAAATCCCCGGTTCGTCTTTGTTAAAACATACATATATATTTTTTGTATATTTATTTATTAAATAAACAAAGACAACAAAGAGCTCTTAGCTTAAATCAACGCCCATCATCACGGTAAGCCTGATTTTTTTTTTTGTTCACAAGCTGGTTATGTCATTTGACATTGATTCGTTAGAGTCATCAACAGAAAACTTACCTCTAGTTATCTGATTTCATGTTGGAATATGAATTTGTTTAAATTTACGTGTTTACATTTGCCAACATAATATTTAAACTAAAAAAAAGAATGTCATCAAAGTGGTTAGCAAAAAATGTTTGCCATTTTATTGAAAATAACACTGAAATAAGCTTATAATCGCTTATGTGACATCTTTTTGGAATGAAAAGCAAATGTCTTCCTCATTTGTTTACACACTTCGATGGAAGTCAATATTGCAAGTTTTTTCTTTGATTAGTAGATGCTCAAGTAGGCAAATGTGAATACATGTGGTATGTGTATAGAGTGCTTCAGCAGGTACGATAGTTTGAAGTTTTTATTTGCCTTTAAATACATTAAATATGTACGTGAACAAACAACGTAGATAAGCATTTGCTGACATATTAAACTATAGAAACTATGTGTGGTATTAGCACCACTCAATTGTGAATATTTTAACCATGTTCGGATAGGAAAAAAACAATATAGAACATTTTTCTCACTCGTTCTTTACGTTGCTTATTTAATTTTAAACTTTTTCCTACAAATTAACAATTAAAATTGCTACTTATCTTTGTTATCTATAAACCACTATGGAAAGGTTCATTCACCGTATTTAGTACTAAATCTTTAAGATAGACCAGAGGACGTTAGCTTAATAAAAGTCAACAATAAGGCAATCACAATACAAAGAGGTATTTTACCATGAAATTACACCCAAGAACTATTGTCACACATTCCATGCAACTGTTTTATTAAGCTGAACATTTAGCATTCTTCAAAATATTTATTCTCTTCCAAACAAACGACACATAGTCACGCTACTTATAACTTTTTTTGGTTTTAACAAAAACACCAGAAAATTACAAGCTTTAATAACTTCAAACGTTTGTGTAAGCAAAACGAGTGTAATATTCTCATGAAAGTAGTCATTTATTTTAACAATATTTCACAAATCTTCTCTTTATATATGTAAATTTATTAACTGACTCATATCAATGCGAATCCTAAGCAAAACTTTTCAAATTATAAAAATATCTTTCAACATTCTCATGTTATGTGAGAATGAAGATTCAAATTGCATTTTGTTTTCTACGAGTTGAAGTTTTCCTGAAATGCAAAACATGAAAATTAACAAATAAAACTTTGGAATTAACCTCATTATTCTGTATTCTATCTACATAATTAGATTTAGGTCATTTGAATTAGAATTAAGTTCTTATATGCTTGTCAGTACTGTAAGCAATAATTTTGAGAATATTGCAATAATCAGATGCGGTAAATAATTTAAATCGAAATCAACGATATTAAGATCCTTAGAAGTATCCCATATCGACAGAGATGACATCCTTCTTGGTGCTAAACTAAATAACAACTGCCGTAAGGGGAAAATTCTACGTTGGAAGACTTCAATTAGAATTAATCGCCGCAGCCAACGCTTAAAATATATCGATGATGATTGCGAAATCTTTAATTTATGAAATAAACCCAAGAGTCAATTACAACATTGCTTACAAACAAGCCTTCAAGAAACTTTTGGTTTCAGTTCTTGCGTCAGATAAAAATGATGTATTCTCGTCAGATAAAAGAAGAGATCTCGTGCTTAGAACAAAGAAAACGAGCAGCGAGAAGTCCAGAAGATAGATGATTTCGAAATAGGTACGAACATTGATAGAGTAATGAAGAAGATCTAAAAAGACTGGATATTCAATTTAAGCAGCTAGTAAACGGTGTTGAAAGGTAAGATCATTTAACAATTCTCTACATCCAAATGAAAATCTAGGTAAATTTTCTTTCTTTCTTTAAACGGAGCTCATTAAACAAGCTGGAGATGATCGATAAATTAACTGATTTTTACGATGTCGTCAGAGTCGAAAAATGAATTTTCGGTCTCATATGCTCGATACCCACAGTAAAAGATGACTAACTCTGTACCAACTAAACGCTTTGTTTGGAATTTGTCTGCATGAATTAAAAAGGAATCTTTCTCTTGAATGTCACATCACTTAAACTAATCGTTCTTCATCAGTGTTATTTTAAATTTGGAAAGTCTTTAATTAATTAAATTTCTGCATATCGACAAGCACTGAAAAAGACTCAAGAGCACTAATTCGATACACACCTATATTTTAATCTAGTTTTTAGATATATATGATTTCTTAAGAACCATGCCTAACTTTGGCATCCTCAACAAATTCGTCCAGCTATGAAAGATGACACTGTATAACCACGGTTGCGTCAATAAAGAATTCAAACATAGAGATGTTTTGTCATGCGATCTCTTCAACATCATTTTGAAAGGCATCTTTAAAACTGATTTGTTAATATATGAGGCATTATCTTCCAAATATCAATATAAGTGCTACGATGACAATATAACCCTTAGCAGTCAAGTGGTTATCTAGCTCTAGATGGTTTAGTGTTATCGGAAGCGGGTAGTCACTGAGTGGCATTAACTTAACAATGTCCAGTGGTGTAACGAATACTATACACCAAAGCGGATGAACCCTTGACGTCCCAATGGCAGCAACCTTCGTAGTAGGCTCAAATTTATTCAACTAAAGGAACATATCCGAGCAGTTAAGTACTACTGCGCGAACTAGATTAAGCCAACACCAGCACCGTCAATATCAATCTGTAGGCTGGTCAGCAAATTAGCATACTTAATTCTATGGGAAATTTGGTGTCACTGAATATCGTAGTGAGAAAGTTATCAACAGCGCACCAGGAACAGCAAATTAAGGAATTAGCTGATGCTGGTCTAATTATGTGTTGAACAACAGAAGTTTATTGGTTCTAAAATTTTGGCGACCGCTGTCGCTGATTTAGGTAAAAAATAAAAAAATGAGCCTATATATAGAATAACTACTTTAAGCTTGCCCAAAAGCATGCATGCGATTCCTAGGGTTACGGGACTAGTGATCACCGCCAAAGTGACGATCAAACTAAACGTGGCAGTTTTAAAAAAATTTCGAGCATTATGGAAGTATGTACTTGCTTAAACAAACAATGACAACGCTATGTAAGGTACCGATCGTTTAAAGAAAGAAGCAAAGAAGAAGTGTGTCCAACTTAAAGTCGAGTACGGAGGACATATATCGGAAGTTGAAAAGAATATCTGCACCGACTCCTGGTGCACACTATCAGGCTCTTAAGAAACTGCGACATGTTAACATTTACTAAGTTGAAATTATGTTTAAAATCGCAGCAAAAAATTTAAATACCTTGAATCTATGATCAATATTAAAGAAGTAATTTTGTGATGTCGACATCAACCATCAGAGTAGAGTGGATGAAGGGTGAGAACTTTGTCGTCTTCTTTGTCTGAAAAATGACTCTTGAGCTGAAAAGAAAGCTCTACACATACACTGGTTGTCCAGCACTTACATACGGTGCACAATGTATCTAAATGCTACAAGAAATATAAAATTTAATTGAAGGTTACTGAGATGAAGACGCTTTGCAGAAGAGCAGGAGTCACAAAACTTGATTAAATTAAAAGCAAAAAGAAAGGAAAAATCTTTGAGGTCAAAAATACCATCGTGACCAAAATGCAGCACAACCAACTACAGCAGTTACTGTCATCTAAAAAAAAGATACGCTGAAAACCCCGTCTAAGAACCAAGAACTTTGCTCCTGAAGAAACAAATGCCACAATAAAACAGCATTCAATTGGACTTACACATGGAAGAATCCATACTGGCAGTTAAAGATTCTTTCATGTCAACTTGCCGACTTTTTATGAAGTCAACTCGGCGAAACATACTTTCGAAATTAAACCAGCAATTCATTTGTTTTGCTACCCTTGATCACAGCTTTTCTAGAGAATCAAAATTGAACGACATATGTAAAACGTGTTGAGGCCTAACGAACACCACTATGTTAACTACATTTTCCGGTAGTTACCTACTTTGTTTAGGAAACTGTTGCTTCAAAGAAAGTAAGCCTTCTCTTCTGCAAAAAAAAAAGGAAAAAGGTACCAATTTTACCATTAGAATAATTTAAAAATGACCAAACGACACTTAGTCACGCCACTTACAAACAAAAATTCGGAACGAAGAAAACCACAACCGGTGTTCATTTACATTTTTCTGACAAAAAAAAACAAAAAAATACACCAGCCAGAGAGTAATCTTCCTATAGATTTCATGTAAACCAGAAAAAACCAGAATAAAATAAATTTATATTCTTTCTGAAGAAGTGCAGTGCAATTGACTCATATTTCAGCGAATTCAGCTAAAAACTTTCCAAAGCATCAAACCTGGCAGAGTAATCTTTATTATTCGCTGCAGCGAGATTAACATTTGTCCTGATTTTTGTTTTATCCACAATAAGCTCCAGATTAGGGTCATACAGTTGTTGTTAAATTGTTAGGTATATATCTCTTGCAAGTATTTACGTCACACTTTTAAAGGAGACCCAAGAAGGCATGCACTGGTAGGAGAAGATAATACAATTAGCAGCGATTCTTCAAGTTGTTTCCATTTTGTGAATACGATGACGATCTTCACTTTGCTATCTCTGACCGCACACCTGTGACAATGACAACCACACTCTGAATATGAACTACGGATTTGCTGTCGTTTGATGGAGGAATGGGGACTCAGAGGCGATTGTTTAGTGGGGTTTACCTTGAAGCGGCTTTATTTGTACGAAACCTGACGATGTCGTGACGTTTATTTACTTTTTTTTTTAATAACATTTTAGTTGGGTAGTTGGAGACAACAATTATTATTGTTAGGCACAGGCACACGATGACACTGAAAATTGCCTGATACCGACCTAGAACCGAATCCATTTAAACGATACTCACTCACATGTCTCTCATCCCAACAACATAATTGTGAATGTTTTTTTCAAAAGGGGTAGAAGGTGGAGGAGTGCGATTCTCTAACTCCAACCACTTACCTGCTACCAGTTCTACTGACATTTAAAGAGCAAAATTAATTTTATACTTACATTCTATAGAAGAAAAATTAGTGCTTCGTCCAAGTGTTTATTTAAATAGGTACACAGCAATTTGTATCTAAATGATGAGAGATAATTTTTTTTATGTTTCACAGCAGCACACAAACAAAATCAGAAGAAAACTTGATGGAAATTTAAGAAAAAGATACAAATTTTCCAATTGGAAAATAACACAATTCGAATATTTGATTATTTTGTTTGAACTTGGATATTTCTATAAATTGCATTGAGCTTGAGTTAGATAAGGACCGCGCGTAGCACCACTGAATTTTATCTTTTCTTCGTTTTTAAACACCGAAATATTGTCGTATTCAACTTTAAATGCAAATTAAATTAAAGAACCGTGAAAAATTATTTTTCCAACTTATAAAAAGATAAGAAAATTAACAACAATAATCATCGACACACAAATAGGAAATAAACACTGCAGAGGCAGACCAAGTGGACGACGAACAGTGAGTTGGAAAAACTTTTTCTTTTTTTCTACCTTTGCTTTTGCTGCTTTGTGGACATTTGACTTTTTTTTTGTGAATGAAGAAAAAAGTTACAGATGGAACGAAATAGAAATGGAGTGGAATTATGGAAGTGTATCTGGCAGCTAATGGCTAGGAGATTAGCGATACAGTAGCTTTCAAACTGTGGGAGATGTGCTTTTGGATGAAAGCTGTCAAAAGCTTTGAATTAATCGTTTACCAAGGGCGACGCCACACTTCAGAATATGAATGAACAGATGAAAAAATAAGCATAAAACAGAAATATGGAAATGTCTATTTTTCTATCTGTCAGAACTGTAAAGAATGCATTGGAATTTAAATTACCATGTTGTCAAAAGTAAATAAGACAGCTCACACTTCGCAGATGACAGATTAAAATATGTAGAGCGCTTTTTTCGAACTGTCAAACTTAACATCTTGCAAATAGTATTTGGTAAATAATTTTAAAAGGCACTCTTTTTTCCCTGCGGAATTTGAGATTTTCGTGATTTAAGTCTTTAATAATACACTAATCACTATTTTCGCCATTTTCGCTCAATAATCATTACAATTTCCGCTCTTGCTAGTTGTGTTTGGTTACTTTCGTAGCATAAATAAGAAAATTCTCTCATAGTGTGACAAAATTGCTACAAAGTAAACAAACGCGATTTTTCAATTTGTTTCACTTTGTTTCAAAACATAATATTTTTTTTTTAATTTTATCAATTTTTTATGAATTTTTAAAGTAGGTAGGTATTTATTGTTTGTTGCAAAGTAATCTTACACATTCAAATCGAATGAAATAACAAAGGATAAAACTGAAAAGAACGAGTTTTATTTCATTTTTTCGTATTTGTATTTCGTTGAATAATCAACCCTCATAACCATCAAATAAAACCAACAACAATTGCGTTTTGACAGAAGTTAAACTACTTGCAACCAGAAATTTGAGTAGCAGAAAGTTGCAAATTTTTCAATGGTGGGGAAATGTTTCTTTTAAAAGTATTTTACACCATTTGCAGCCATTTTATGTCCAGTTTCACCAAAATACACCTAAAAGCATTTTAGTAAACAGAGTAATAAAATCTATTTGCATTTTAACTTAAAATGGTTTGAAACAACATTAGGAGGTGAATTTTAAAAAATGAGGAAACTTGATGCCAACCCCGGGTTTTTATTCACCACACAATCTCTTTCATTAGTGCAAGCGAGAGGAGAGCTTTCAACGTTCTCTTTGTCTCTTTGAAATTGGCCATAATAAATATTTAAAAGTATTTGGAGAAACTGCCCAATTTAATGCATTGTTTCGAATTCTTGGATTTTTTTTTTACAGTTTGATTCTTGATAGTATGTTCCCACCTAGATTGTCATTGCGCAATTTGAGACCTCAATAGATTTAACAGGTGGCTATATTCTCATATTTCCGCAAGGTTTCTATGGGCTCTTTCACACCACAAGAGTTCTTATAGGCAAAATTCTGTTTTCCTACAGATTTGAGTTACTTGCATATGACTATGTCATTGTTTTCATTTAAATTTTAAAGGCGAAATTAGTTCGTGTATTTAACACTAAAAGATGATTGCGCATTTAGACCGCTATTAGCTGAAACAACTTTTTTGGATAATGTTTACCAAGGAAGTCAATAGCGAAAAACTTATTTCGAGTTTATCGAGTTTTGACAATTCTAATCCAATTTACTTAATAGTTCCAGCCACTTATGGATTGCTTTTTGAAATCTAAATAAAATTGCCTTGAGGCCCAATATTTTCTGCAGTCTTATTTTACATTCTAATTAAAATCTTGTTTTTAATTAATCTTGTTTAAATTAACTTCTAAATTAATATGCAACAATAATTTTCAAAGTAATCTTAAAAACTTGGTTAACATACTAAAACAAACATATCATACTGAATAAGATATGAAATGCAGATATGTTGTGTGTATATGCTTAATTATTCTTCTTTCTTATGTTTATTTTTATCGTTTAAACAAAAAAAAAATATTCATATCAATTTCTGAAAATATTCATGAAATAATAAGGCATGTTTTTAATTTATGCTTTTAGTTTTATTCGAAATAATGTTATTATTAGACTGTCCAATGTTAATTGAAACACCATCTATGTATGACGAACCCAATTTTAATTACATACAAATAAAGAAAAATTTAAAAACAATTTTGGCAACCAAAAACAAGACGCAAACCGGATTGGATTTGCATCTTTGTGTTGTTCAAGCCATAAACAAACATTTGAATATTTAAAAAAGGCCATTAAACGATCACGTTTTTTAATATTATATTTAAAAAAAATTAAAACAATAAAAGCTGTTTCAGCACGTTTTTATTCAACTTTCAATATATTCCTATTCTAATTATTATCAAGACTTAAGATTTTGTTTACCTTTAGGTACCTTTAGGTATTTACCTGTTTAAGTAATTACTTTAACAAGACAGTCAATAAAAAGAACTGCTGAAGGTGCAGAAATGCATAATTTAACTAGGGTGAAATAAAATATTATAATAATTATTGGTTTAACGGTTTCGTTCAATTGGTACAAATATCGGACATCTTTCTTCAATCGTTTAGTAAAAAAAAGTTTTCAGGATAGTGACTAAACACAAGGTTAACATGACTCGAGTTACTATCTTTTGTCTATGATGTCGTTAAAATGGGTCCCAATTGGAGCAAACAAATTATTAACTATGATCTAAGAGCGTAAAACCTCCGTTATGCGACCTCAAACTTAATATAATGTGTGAAATCCTGGCAAAAGCCAACTCAAGATGGGCAACAAACCTAAACACTTGTGAGGTAGCTAGAAAACTGTGGCCGCAGTACCTACGATAAAAATAGAACGAATGCAATCATTGAAAAATACAGGAAGTCAGTATCGACGTTGGACGTTAGATATCACGCCAAAAAACTACGTCTAACTGAAAACGATCTGTGTAAAGGTTGCAGTGACGAGGAAGAACATGAGGACATAACCTCACTACCTCTGTCACTGCCCCAGTCTATGCCATCTAAGAAATAAAACTCTGGGGAAATAATTCTTCAAAGAACTATCAGAGTGCTCAATAACAAATCTATATAGATTCGCAAGAGGAAACGGATGGTTGGACACCCCGGGATGATACTAAGAAACTAAATATGGACTACGAGTATGGTAAGATGAGAAATTGGTAAACCCTCAAATGGGCATCACAATGGATCTACATTGACCTAAGTGTGCTGGGGCTGAGCTCCTACAGCAACCCGCAAACCTAACCTAACCTATGATTTAACATGGTTAAGCTTACTTATTGGTATACCAGTAATACGAAGTACTCTGACACATTCTTTATTAATAGCTCAGGTTTGTTATATAGATTTGTTACTATCTTTTGTCTATAGAATAATGATGTCGTTAAAATGGGTCCTAATTTCCCAATTGGAACAACCAAATTATTACCAGTAATACGAAGTTCTTTTGTTTTTCTTTACAATACTTCACATACATTAAATTGATGGTTACTTCTTTCCCACAAAAATAATTATTTCAACTTTTCTCAAATATTTTAAAAAATAATACAACAAATTTGCAATTGCAATTCAACTATTTCGTTCAATTGAAGATGATTGAAGCCAAAAATGATATAAAACAAGTTTCACAAGCAAAGACATTTCTTAATAGATTATCGTTAAGGACTTTTAAAAACTATCAACAGTACCGCACGGATTTTGACGTTTTGTTCGCTTGGTATTAAGAGCGATTTCTTGAACCATCTTGTCTCTTATATCATATGCATTCGGCTAGCTCTATAAAGCATACCTTAAGGACCTTACATACAGTCAGTCAAAAGACGTCAGTACAAAACCAAAAGTGTTTTGAATTTTCGTATGTAAAATGGATGCAAACTCTTCCTTGTTTAAAAACGGTCATATTCGACTAACCATTATATGATCAAAGATTACGGCAATAAATACTGCAAATTCCCTAAGGCAGTAAACATTTTTAGTCATTCGTAAAAAACATTCGAAATACAACTTCGTCTTCGGTTCCGACGCTCGTCTTCACAAGGAAAAGCTCACAAGGAAAAGCTGATTTGTTTGCAGCACAGTTCGCTGCTAACTCAACGCTGCCACTTAGTGTTAGGTCTCCTCCTGTACTTGAGAGCGTAAACGGGTTTACGGGAAAAATCTTCTTTCGCACACGTGCAATTACAAGAGTACTCAAGGATCTCGACACACACAAATCCGCTGGCCCGGATAGTATTTCCCCGTTGTTCTGAAGACGTGTTCTTCTACGCTAGCAAAACCACTGCGTAAGCTTTTTCATCTGTCCTATTCTACTGGTCTCTTTCCGTGTGGATGGAAAACAGCATTTGTCCAGCCCGTCCCTAAAAAAGGCGAATCTTCTTCCCCCTGTAACTATCGACCGATTGCACTTACGTCCCTTCTTTCTGGAGTCATGGAAACGCTGATAAATCATCAGCTTAAAAAGTATCTCGTAGAACGAAAGCTTTTTTATGACTGGCAGTACGGCTTTCGTAGCAATAGGTCCACTGCTAATCTGACGGCATATCTCACCGAAAAGTGGACCAAATCTTTACATCGTTTTGGTGAAAGTAAGATCATTGTGCTTGATATTTCAAAAGCATTTTATAGAGTTTGGCATCAAGCTCTTTTATCGAAAATACATGCATTTGGTATTGAATCTCTTCTTCGTTGGATTAGAAATTGCCTTTCTGACCGTTCAATACAAGTAGTATTGGATGGTTTCAAGTCTAAAATTTTCTAAATAAATGCTGGTGTTCCCCAGGGGTCGGTTTTGTCTCCGACTCTCTTCCTAATTTTTATTAACGATCTTCTGTCTGAAACTTCTAATCCAATAAATTGTTTCGCTTAGAGTGTTTGTAAAAACAAGTCTGTATGCATGCATTTGTTTGACGAAAAATCAGAATACATGTGCACGATGACTGAACTTGCCGTCATTTGGCTGACAATTAATGTAAAAAGTTCGCTCAAAGCTTTTGAAGTAACTTATCTAATAACAAATAAACAAGTATTTCAAATTACTCTTACTGTTATAAACACGTCACAATATTTCAAAAACATATAGATACCTTTATTTCTCACCTACAGTTACTCCATTTTAACTGCACAAATAGTAAATTAGTTCGACCTTGATCAAGCGTATTACGTCCGTTTGTTAGGATGTTTGTGTCTGGCTATATTTCAATTACATACTATCTACGTATGACTTAAAATTTGACTGTACCTCCTCAAAAGAAGTTTTCGTTTTACCAAAAGTCTAATAGCTATAGGTATGTACATTCATACAAATAGGTACCTACTCGTACGTGCATTTAAAATGTACCTACTTAAAATCTATAAGATACGCTTGTCAATAACCAATTGATCTGTTTGGATTGTTTTGGTATATAAAATTTTTTAAAAAAAGAATCAAAGCAATTACAAATTTTATAAACGAAAAATACCACTTAAACAAATTAGATATACATACAAACCCATAACTTAAGTAATGTGATTGCTCCGGTTAGTTTGATGCGGCTTTGCGGTGGATGGCGGCTTGGTCAAGTAAACCAGTTATTTCTTGTCAAGGTGTTCTGCAATCAAATCTTTTAAATTGTCATAGATTTTGGGATAAACAAAAAGTATAAAAAAATATCGGAAGCCCACAAAAAGTCTTAACATGTCAACGCAGGCTATTGGCCGTCATAAACATTATTTATATAAAACAAGCGGTGAGTTAAGAATAAGATTATAACGCTCAAGGTTTTTATAGGAACTCTCTGAACCTAGGTTATCCACTATCGTTTTAAAGCACCAACATTATACTTTTTTGAATAGCAGGTTAATTTCAGGCTTTCAGGTGATCTTCTTTATGAAAAAAAATTATTTTGGAGCTTGTTTTAAGTCGTAACTTTTGTTAAAGAAGTTATACAGGGTGGCTTGTATCGGAAGATGATTAAATTTTTGCAAATGGTGTGCTTTTGAAATGCACACGAATTATTGTTTATGACATGACACGCATCTGTCAGTGGAATAAGTGAAAAACGAATTTGAATAATTGGAAAGATTTGTTTCATTTTTTAAATGAAATTTTAACCAGCAAAATAAATTAAAGAATTTTTAAATTAAATATTTGTTAATTTGAATTTTTTTCAACTCAAAAAATTCGTTGTTATTGGTAGGTGTAAAATTTGTGTTTTTAATCAAATTAAATCATATAGTTAATTATCGATTTGAAAATTTGTGCTGATTCATTTTCCTTATCGTTATTACCTGCCCTTAACATATCTGCCGATAAAAACGATAACACATACGCATTTTGTTCATCAAATTTTATCTGGTCTAACTGAATCTTCTGCTCTTCTCGAAGCAATGAAATTTAACATCAACTTAAAACGTTTCGTTCTGTTCTGATATTAGCTTCCGTTATATTTAGTTGTATTATAGTTGCTGTTTACTTAAAGGTTTTGATATTTATTTGAAATTCGAAGAAACGACTGTGTTGAACTTCGTCGTTATTCATTTTGAATTTTATTCCATTTTGACATGCCTGTAAATTGTCAGTTAATACAAAATGCTGCCAAGTTATTTTTATTACTTAGTCGCAGCGTTATTTATTTTAACTGCCACAAAGTTGGTCGGTTTTGGATTTCTTTTTTTTTTTTAATGAACAGTTAATTAATTAATTGAAACCACTTCTTTTTTATAATATTATCATTTCTTCCTAATTTTTGTTCACAAAAACTTTTTCTTTTATTCATGCTACCTATGTATAAAATGGCCGAAGAAAAGCCGGCCTTTGTAATAATAGAATTATACTCACGACAAAGTAATTTTATCTAGATTCTCCCAAAAGTGGTTTGATTTCATAAATTGGAAGTGCAACTTCTTGTGGATAAATGTATTTTCGCTCTAAGAGATGAAATATATGGCAAAGGGCATTTTTTGAACCGATGTGCTGGAAGTTTACTTAAACAATTTATGAGTTCATGTGTTAGCCTGCATAATTTTATTATGCAACCTGCTATTTGGTATATCACTGGAAGGCGATCATCATTCAAAGTGTAAATATCTTACTATACTTTTATTTATTTAAAAAAAAAATTAACTGCACTATGTCTACCCTGAAGCGTTTCCCCCCTTGATCAAGAGGGTAGTCACTTTATATCAAATTGTAATTGTGTTCTTTTATTTCATCATTATAAACTGCACCCATGTAATTGTTTTGATTATTCAGTAATGATACGGTTTCCACGGCACAGCACAGCATATCGAAGAATTCCCTTCCTCCTTCGTGTCAAATTGTCTATAGCATCATCCTAGCTAGAGTGCCACTGAAGTCTTTCACTTTTCTTAGAGCTCACAAAAAATTGATTATGGATACTGGTTCGTCTCTAGCTTGGAGGCAGCAGCAGGTTACCAAATGTCCAATCATGGGTCTGGTGGTCTCAGCTATGCTGGCTATCCGGTGGACAATCAAGTGAGTTTAATTTTTCCTCCTGTGGCTTCCTCCTTTCGAATGGTACAAGATTTGAACAGCCGTTATGACACAATCATCTGCTTTATTACTTGGTTTATTGTTGCTAGCTGGATGCGCTACCCGATTGGTATGTCTTCTCTGGCAGAGGATGATTATTGCCCTCCACCTATTAGTTCGAGCACACCAAACAAATCAACCTCATAGTGGATGAATTCACTATTTGTAATGGCGATGGTTTTGCCTGACTGGTTTTATTTTTTTTGGTCGTTGCTGATGGTTTATCTTTGTGATGATGGTCAGTGGGATGCACGTTCATCAAATTACTGGATATAAATGCACAACACGTTTAAGTAAGCGCAGAACGACAGCGATGAAGTATTAAAAGTACTTTCAACTTCATATAGTCGATGGTGCGGTGTAGATTAAATGCGATCAAAGATATTTTTCTTATAGCTTCTTTTCTTCATCTTGTTGGAGAGATTTATTTACAAGACAAAAGTTTTTAATAGCCTTAATTTTGTATATGGTTTCTTACGCAAAATGCCTATTTAAGATGTCATCAGCTTAATTCTACAAAAAAAAAGGATTTCATTTCATTTTCATACAAAAAAATATTGAACAAACAACTCGCAATACTATATATGTTTCCAAGATTAAACTTTATGCTGATGCCACCTGCAAAAAAAATTGTCGTCATCAGTAAAACAAAGCAGAAACTATCCTTGATCATTGTATCATTTAATTCATTATGATGGACAAATCTATAGGCGGGAAAGCGGGATATTGTGTCTATGAAACCGTTACGGTCTTCTGGAATCTTTATTATGAACTGAAAAACTATCTCTGGAATTTAATTTTTGAAGATAATTCAGTTCAAATTTGGCCGCGACTTAGCCATCGGCCGAGCCGTCTGCTTCATGCCGAAGGTTCGTTCGCCCTTTCCAGCATTGCGAATGTTACAGAAGCATTTGAATTTTACAAAACAAAAACAAAAAAAAATATAGAGTTTCGAAAAATTTTGAACTTGTCAACTGATCGCCTAGCTAGATTGTGCGGTACACCAACTTTAAATTTTGTCTGTTTCAATTCAATTTTTATTTCATGCGGACTTCTTTTGATTGAATACCTAAAAGCATACCTAGGAATAAATAAATAAAAAAAAGCCTGACAAAGGACGAAGCATGGCCTCTACTTTCAAAGTAGTAAAAAGCCTGACACGTAAGGCCAAATCCTGACGTTTGGTAGCCCTAATCTGGTCATACTTCAAAAGTTCCATAACTCCAATCTCAGATTTCGACTAGGTAAAAGTTGCATTAATTCACTAGCCCCCGGCATCTGTCTAGCTCTGAGCCGGTCATTTCTGCTGGCGCTGGGCCTATAGTATATGTACTTTCGCATGTTATTGTGATTGATCCCTTATTGTGATTGATCCTTATCCTCCTTAGTCCTTATTGATCCTCTTACGCCAAGTTGGACTTACCTCCTGCAAGAATATATTTTGGCCCGTTCTGGTGCACTGCTGTGAGTTATCAGCAACCTGATAAGTACTGAAAATCCTCACTAAAACCACCAACTCAAATTATTCCATACAGTACCTCATGTAAAGTCTCTGTCTTCCAAACTATTGGCAACTTATTTGGTTTTCCAATTCGAATTAATCCACCACAATCCACATACAATCTTTGACATTTTAGTTAATTTGTGGTGAAAAAGCAAACAAAAAAGCGCATTCGAGAAAGTGTTAAAGGGAAATGGCAATACTTTAATGTTGTTGTAATTCCATATTAAAAAAATTCTAGCAAGCGAAACATTTTCTGTCAAAATCCAAACTCAAGGTATTGAAAAATTAAGCAATACTCGGCTACTGAATTTAGTTTGGCTTCATAAAGCCTTAGTTTCATTAATTTTTAAGTTAAAGTTTCAATTCGCTTTTGCATTCGAAAAAGTATTGTTCAATACTTTGGTATCCAATACCCGAATAACACCTCGATTGCGCCCAATGTTAGCATAGGTATTTGTATTTGGATATTGACAATTAGCTGTCAAATTGGCTGTCGCCAGAAATAGTGTTACCAGTTTTAAAAACCAAAACTCTCAATATACCCATACTAACTCACAAATAAAAGACTTCTTCTTTTTCTCTTAAACTCTTAACAACAAGAGATGCTAGACTTGATATTCCAAAACAAGAAGCCAACCGGTTTATTTAAAATATTTGACGAAAAACAACGGAAGCGACTGCCATCCTAGGACATATAGAATAATAAATAAATAGAGCATCATCGCAGGAGGCTCCATGCACTTTTGCCTACAAGCTTTTAAAACTGCAAAGTTTGGAGAGTAAAATTTGGAGAGTACGAGTTGATGACCTATGACCTAGGACCATTTACTATGATTTTCTATAACTAATATGCCTCGCAAATGAGCTGGGAACTGCGAATGCGAATAAATAATGTTGGGGTCAAAATCCCCAAACACAAAAGACCGAAAAGCCAAAAGACCGAAAACAAAAAATCCCGAAAAAGTTTTCCCGAAATCCCGAAAAATTATTTAAAATGATGAATTTGGGAAAATTTAAGTGATTTCAATTCTCTTTATGTGGTCAATCCCGCTTACACAACTTTGTATCTCCGCTTGGGTATGTCCAGTCGTATAGCGGGCGCCTGAGTCCTTTCAAATTCAACAGTAACTGGGTAGCCAACTTATGCCCCCAAGAGTTAAGATTGGGTAATCCTACCGGGAATTAAAGTAGGGCTATTGTTTTGGTATAACAACATTTTTTTCTGAATTGAGGTGAAAGAGAATTTTGTTAATGATTTTAAAAAAATTATTTTGTTTTTGTTTAATGAAATACCTATTTGAAAAAAATTTACATTTTGAAAAAAAAGTTCAATATTAATTTCGGTCATTTGGCCTTGTATTTTGGGTTTTCGGGATTTTGGGTTTTCGGTCTTTTTGGTTTTCAGTCTTTTGGATTTTGGAAAAAAGTTCAATATTAATTTCGGCCTTGGTCATTTGGCCTTGTATTTTGGGTTTTCGGGATTTTGGGTTTTCGGTCTTTTTGGTTTTCAGTCTTTTGGATTTTGGTATTATGTCCGTCTCCCGAATAAATGTTTTAAAGCAATTTCAGGAGCCAAAGTAGGTACCTATCGATTTATTTTTAATTTCACTAATTGGAAAAGTCAAGTTAATATAAGTAAATGATCCAATATATACAAATTTCAATAGAAAATACCACAAAAATAAGTTTAAATTAGATAAATAATCATTTTTATATTTTATACGCGATCAATAACGGATTGTCAAACCTGAATTTGCAATTCACAACATCAGGACGCGTTCCACACATCTGCGAATGAAAAATTCGAACGAGTCTAACCTCAAATTTATCTGTTTGTATATTAACGATTCGCAGCACTGCCGGAGAACTCTCATGTAAATAAAATGTCTAAATGCGTGACCATTCGTAATTCGCAATTCGATGGTAACGTCTCATGTGCAAGGCACTTAACCAGGGAAACTTAGAACTTAAGGGTTTTTAAATATTTATCTTACACGGTTCACATTGTCATCAGCATCCTGAACTTCACTTAGTTCCTATTTCATCTAGTACGTAATACGTGTAGCTAATAAGTTAGGAATCTGTTGAAAATTTATAATTAGCAAAATATTTCAAAGAAAACTTTAACTTCTGTTTCAAACAATCTAATCACTGTAAAGAGTTAAATACAGCAATTATATTCTATTGCCTGTTGGCAAAAAATGTCATAACTCATGTATTCCCAAGTAGGTAACGTCCAGCTATTCCAATGCAAACGTAATTGAACCGAGTTTTCTGAAAAAAAAAAAAAAAAAAAAACAGAAACAAAAAATATTTGACAAACGTTGTTACATCACTTCGCGATTAAACTTCTGCCAAATTATCTGCATTTAAATCTCAAGCAGTCATTTGTAAAAGTTTAATCCACCAACCATAATGGGGATGCACTAGCATAGTAGTAAGACACAATGCTGCTCGTCTCTGCAAAAGCAAGGATGCTATTTTGGCGTGCTGTTTGTACGAGCTCTCGAAAAAAAAAAACGAAACATTCAAACCCAACATCATAATTAACTCATCACTTTCGTTTAATTTAATAGGGTTCCTTGTGCCACACAAGATAGTAATGACATGGACAACCGTTTAGTGTTGCAGTCAATGGAATTAGATAGCCATTATACCTATGGTATCTCTGGGTTTATCTCGTCTGTGAGCATTGCTAACTCTTCGACCATAAATTACACATTTCTGCGAATATAATAATGTAATACAGGTTATTTATTGTTGTGCATATACATAGTTTGTAATCACAGCAAACACAAAATTGGGAAAGGAGTTTTCCTCGGGACATTGCGACATCATTGCGGAATGGTGTTTTCGATTGTCGACTTCTTCGTTTCATAGCGCTTTAACAACGAGGTGCGGAAATGAAAACTATGTTGTCGTTTAAATGTCTACCATCCGATAACGCGCGCAAGTTTGAATGCTTAAAAAGCCGACACGGAGTGTAGGTCGCTACCATCCCAGACAGAAGAGCATAAAAGCCGAACAGTATAGTTTGGTTTGGTGCAGTTTCAAGGAATATGCAGGCTGCAGAGAATCTTATGTCATCTTGATTTATTGTTTTCTGAAAAGAAATAATCATTTAAACACTTTCGAAGGCAGTTAACCAGAGATAAGCAAGTTGTTAGATTGTATTTAAATGTCTTAACTTATGTTATGAATAAAAAAAAAGTTTGGAGCAGTTCGAACTTTACTGGTTTACCATGACAACATTGTCGTAAGAAAATATGGTATTAAAGATTTGTGTGGTAGTCCAAAATATGATATATGTTGCATTTCCGAATGCGGGTTCAATATATTCTTTGTTGTTAAGTTTAGACCTAATCTCAGAGAAGAATATGTATCTACAAAGCACTATTGTATTTAATGTTTTTGAACAATACTCTGAGAAGGATTGTAAATGTATGTCACGCCATCCAGCATTTTCAATTCCAATATTTAGTATGGTCTTGTGTATGTTTTCGAACACATGACTTATTTCTGCTATGATAAATATTCATTCGATTGCTAATTCTCAAAATTATTTACTTTAATGAAAGATACCACGAGTGGTGAATATAAATACAGGGTTGGTATACCTATTATGGTATGTGGGTATGTTGATAAATTGTATTACTTTGATAACAAAAATGGTTTAATTTTTTTTTTTTGGGCAACTGAACATGAATTAATTTGGTGGATTCGTCAAGAAATTGTCATTGATTTTGTTTTCTTTTTTGTCAAAACGAATCGTTTGTGAAAAAAGTAAAGAGTGCTTTTAGTTAATCAAGGTGGAAATAGGCCAAATTTGAGACTACCGGGAAGAAGCAAAATCCTGCCGTTTCATAGCCAGAAAGATGTTGTACACAACTATTCTAAGGACCCGTAAAAGTATGCGGAAAACCCAAAAGGTAGAGTCAGCAAAGCAACAACGTATCAGAAAAGTCGAGCGATACTATGAGAGCTGCTTTAAATCCAATAGCGCATTACGTAGGTAAGTAAAATTATCTCAGAAACTGGAGTTGAAGCTAGTAGATGGACTATTTTGGCCAACAATATTTATTCATTCATTGTGCAATTGGTTTTTTGCAAATTCGCGAAGGGTTTGAGAAATATCGTAAAATTAAAACAAAAACTGCCCGGAGTGTATACCTATATTCTTTTGTTTTAAGGAAGTGCTTAGTTAAGTGTTTTTGAAAAAAGTATTCAATATAAAAATTTTAGTTTCGTTGTAGGCTACGCTCAAAAACAAAAAAACAACTTTCCCACTTTACTTAAGGATCTGTTTGTGGAGTTTGCCCTTAGCAAAATATGCAATATTCGGTTTGTATCAAAACCACTAAATACAAACGCAATGGTATATATTCCGCATATACCGGCTTAATACCTAGTTAGCTCATGACTTTCCAAATCGGTATTTTGTTCAGTGGACACTTCTTAATTTCAATTCAACATCAGAAGTTTAAATTACAGCACAAAAGAGAATTACAAGGGCAAAGTTCTAAAAGTGTGGTGAGTTTTGTTTTATTATGAGCAGGTTATAGGAATACATATCGATTTCTAGTTACATTACAGCCAGATTATGCTGAACCTCACTGATACCGTATAATCAAAAGTCACAAGTCCCTGACAAGAAAAGATGAAACTGATTGCGTGACCTTTTTGTCGCAGTCACAGAAACAATCAAAACTGTGATCTCCTGCAATAAGATCTCCAAATATTATTCAATATATGACTTTCTTTCTAAAAAATAAATTTTCCACAACAATTTTCCTTACCAATTTTGCACGAACGACCATTTTTTATAATCTTCTTTCATAAACAGTTGTTTCAACTGAATTCACCATGACGTGGCGACCTTTCTTGTTACTTTTTAAAATATCACAATATTACTCACAAATAATCAATGATATGATCTAGTGACTTTATTCAGATTCAGACCCTCACAACGGCAGAATTAAGGTGTAGTCATCATCTCTATCCTGTCCGACTGTTTGATCAATAGATCCAGAAAGAGAGTGAATGAAGACCTTGTGTAGTTGGCCCTGTAGTTTAGCTATTGGGCGCGTTCAACGATGCCTTTTGGTAGATAGAACTGTAAAAAATCTGCCTTCTGATTGGCCAGTTGTCATAAAAATTCAGTTGACGTTGATTGGCATTTAGTTACGTTTGTTACGTTATTCCCCTTATTTTCATATGAAAATTTTTATCTGAAAATTCAGATGACAGCAAATTTAACTAAAGAAAAAGAAAAAAATGCACGTTGAAACTCCAATCCAACCCAGTTATTTTTATCCATCGAGTCTACCAGCGTTTAGTCTTTTCAGTATTAAAAATTCTAAATTAAAATAAATCGAAGAAATGAAAATGTTTACGGTTTTGTAAAATAATACATTATAGGTACGACATAAAGAGGATTATGAAAAAGTTGTAAATGGTTCGAGTTTTTGATTGGTTTTAAGTTTACGAAGGATTTAATTTTTGTTATTAATTTTTTATGTAGATCCATAATACGGCCACCAGTATTTAGAAAATTTAGAGAAGATTTTGGCAATTAGTTATTTATTCACATTAAAAAATTGTGAAATAAAAATGTATGGATTTTCAGTGGTCCAACAATAGGTAATATGAGGGCTTTTTTTCGTAGAAATTTAGAAATCGTTCTGCAATGTTTTTGAGACAAAGCATGGAAGAATCATCAAATATATTTACTATTGCCTCTAAATAAATTATTGTACGTAAAAAGTACAGCTCCGACTGTTTTTGAAAGTAATAATCCAAATAAAAAAAAATAGTTTTCTAGTCAACTTACAGATAACAATAATAATAATAATTTTGAAATTTCACAACAAAAAAGTTCTTTTAAAATGTGATACAAGTAAAATCAGAAAATAAACACACGAATTTGAAAGAAAGCGTTCAACGTTACGTTTTCAGAACTGAATTTTCAGATCTATCAAAAATTTTGCTGATGAACGTGTCCATTCTTTTTTTACACGATTACGATTTTACCAATGAAGAAGAAATAAAGGAACGGGTATTGTGCAGACGTACGTATAGTGTACATGCGTGAGGCACCAAAATGTTTGCATACATTTAAACATCGCATCTTAAATGTCATTTTGTCAGGGCGAGAGCAGCTATAGGAGGCGAGTTACCACGCATCGCTGCTGTCAAATGCTATATAAAAAAAACAACTCACATTTAAATAAAAGTGCCACATTCTTTTCCCTGAACAGCTCTTCCTGTATTTCTTCTTCATTGGATTTTATACGTATTTAATACGTTGTATAACAGGGTTTAATTTTTTACGTCCGCTATACATTACGTAGCTGGGGAAGATAGACACTTTCCCAAACGCTTTTTCTCTTCCACTTATTCCACCTACTCCCTTAAGCATTTTGGTGCACCTTATACTAATCATCCTGTATAAATAATATGCAATGGTTCTAGATTTGACACTGAAAATATTTGAAATGTCCGACGTCAATTCAATATAAAAACCTTGGCATGTTTTACAGAAATGTGAAATAGCTGAACTGGGCGCATTTTCGTCTCTTTTTAAATGTTCCATACTTTCCGTAGCTTTCACTCCGATATAAATTTTCTCTAACCGAGAACCCGCAATTCAAAGCCTTTAACATACCAACGAGATTCGCTACAATCGCCAAGAAGCGGAAGAAAAATGCTACAGTTGTCTTCAGACAATTTCTGCGTCGTCAACCCGAGCGGCGAACCTCAGAAGCAGATCCTTGGAGTGAAGCATTATGGTTCCTATAATAATCGGTAGTTTTTATAAAGAAGGAAAACGGTTGGAGAAAGTGGCCTACACTCTCAACAAGTCTCTATTATTTGTGCATTCGTTAGTCGACCAGGTATGTTGGGGCCTTTAATTTTGTTTCAATTCCAAAAGGTCGCAGATCAGAACTATAAATGTAATAATCTTACAAGATTTGTCATTTTCTCACAAGTGTCTTTCAATTCGTCTGATTACAAAAAAACTATGTTCTAGAGCTGAATTTAAGCCTAGCGGAGCGGTAGTTTAATACAACCGATTAACGTAATTTGTTGCAGTATGCAGACATGCAGTCGATGGTCGATGTCCGATCGAATGATTATTTTTCAATTTATTTTAAATAATTTGATTTTCCAGAAATTATATATACAGTGATGTAATTTTGTATGTATACATATGTACTTACTTTATAGAAAAATTATTGTTCTCATCACACATCACACTCATAATCTTTTTAAGACTTAAATTGACTAAAATAAAATTCATTTTTATTGTTTTTTAATTTTTTTTTGTGGTATGACTTCAATTCACAAAAAATTATATTTTATTATAATTCTCAAGAAAGGTTTTTTTTTATTTTTTTTTTTGTGTTGTTTATATAATTATAAGTCTAAATTATAATAATAATAATAACTAGTTTTTTTTTGTTTTAGTTAATTAACTATTATATATATAACAATATCAAAAAGAAAAAAAAAACAGGAAATTATTTAATTAAATTTTTATTTTTTTATTTACACATACACGTAATTATAATTTTTATATTTTATTTTTAAATATATGAGCTTTAAATGTATGCTTCAATTTTGTATTTTATTTTTATTATCATTTAATTATACTGTATAATAATAATAATAATAAAAAAAAAACAGAAAATATAAAATCAACTAAAGACGATCATAAATCTTAAATAAAGAGTATACACGAAATATTTGTTTTGTATTCTTTATTTTATTAATATGATTTATTTAAACCATTACATTTAAGAAAAAAAGTACATTTTCATATTTTATAAAACTAAATACAATAAATTGTGTCATATAATAGAACACTTAAAAAAACTTATGTTTTTCTAATTGAAAATAGTATTTGAATTTGGAACTGAAAATATTAGATTTCACCATTATTTCTTTTGCAGAATACTTAAAAAATATATATTTTGTCCATCTTCTTTTTTTATTTAAAAAAAAATTAATTAACTTACTACAAACAATATTGTCGTATTAATTTTTATATTTATAGGTATTTAAAAAAAAATGAAGTTATGGATACATTATATTTTTATCACCACAATAATGTTTTTAATTTTTTTTATTTATTTAAAAGATTTATTCTTGTTTTAATAAAATATTTAGTAAATTCTTGTTATAAAGAATTCTCTGATTATTATCTTTGAACTTATTTATTAATACAAAATTAAGAGAAAAAAATCGAAAAAAGCTGAAAATAACTTATTGTTTTTTTTTATTTATTTATTTTGATTAAGTCATTCACCTTAAGATTTAATTAAGATTACTTTTATATTTAATCTGCATAGAGATTTAATTTAAGAAAAAATAATTAAAAGAATCGCAAGACAAATGACAGTCTGTATACTTTTGATTTATCTATTATTTTAAATACAAATAGGAAGATTTTCAATTTTTTTGTTAAATTCCAATTTAATATCCAATTTTTATTTTATATTTCTTGTATGTGAGTAATTTAATTTAATTTATAATTTTAATTTTGTTTTCATAATTTTTTAAAAGTTAGTTTAACATTTTATTTTTTAAATTATAAATTTAATAGGATCTCACATTAAAATAGTTTTAGGTTATAAAAGATTTTTTTTTTGTTTGTTTAACATAATGGTTGACATGCTAAATATTTTTATGTAATATATGTGGTTGTATATTGTTTTTTTTTTTTTTTTTAATTTTTATTCTGCCGTTGTTGGTGTAATAACTGTTGTTGACGGTGATCACCTGCATATAGCTGGAAGGGAATCTTGAGTCTCAGGAGTTTCGCAGATGCTGCTGCCAGCTTTCGTCGTCGTCGTCGTTGTAGAAAAAGATGATGAGGGATAGTAAGTTGTTCCTCGATGGTACTGTGCAGGGTAGTCATACGACATTGTGGTGTTTGGCCAAATGTAATAAGGAAGAAGTAGCTCCTCGTTGCAGTCACAGGTCATACAGGGAAGCGTTGAATAAGAACAAGCATTCACTGAAATATTTTCTGAAATTGACGAGAAAGATGATGTGGGACATGAAATTAATGATGATGAATCAGTTGATGATGTAGATGGCGTTGTTAATGAAGGCGATGATGAAATAGTTGATGTCGATAACGATGTTGATGTTGCTGCTGTTGTTGTTTGAGGTAGCAGTGATAATCACGTGCTTAGCCACGTTGAGTTACATGTGCAGATTGTTGCTGGGATCACAGGTGCATAATAAACTCCATTGGCATAAATGAGACCGGGTGGACCGGCTTGAATTTGTATCGTCTGAGGTATGGTCGCTTGAGTCTGTTGTTGTGTAATAGTCAGCACTTGTTGCTGTTGGCCATCTTGAGCCTGGATAGGGCAGCAAGATGTGGATGCCTGATTTGACTGTGGCGACTGTTGAACCAAAATGTGTTGGCTTGTTGATGCATTTTGTTGGGCTTGCAAGTCGACGACAATCGCCTGTGTCATCTGTTGCTGGTGTAGTTGTTGCGCTTGTTGTTGTTGGTGATGGTGGTGCTGTTGATATTGCTCTTGTACTTGTGCATGTTGTTGTTTTTGTGTTTCCCGGCAGAGCACTTGCATTGCTAACGACTGTATTAGCAGTAAAGTCTGCCGTCTCTCATGACCCATTAGACATACGGTTGATGTCTCGACTACTTCACGTAAATGCATCAGGTACTGATATTGAAGGGGTTCCTCAACGATACCCCAGAAGTGATTCCTTAGATATGCCTCTAATTTTACTGTCTGTGTATTTATATCGGGGAAATCAATGAAAAATCTCGAACACATATATCGTTCGAGTGTCTTAATTCGTTGTGTGTCGACTGGTTGGTAATTGCGAACCAACAAGTTGCAATATTTGAGAAGACCGCCTCCGCGGATCTCTTCAGGTTGTCGTGTTGAGATCAATTTCTTTTGCAAGTGGTATAAAGCCTCTTGGAAGTCGCCATAGACTGATTCACCAACTACAGTTGGATAGAAGTTCTCAGATATAGGCAAAGCAGCACAATCATAGAACAACAAAAGTGAGTCCAAGACAATTTGGAAGGAATCAACACTGAATTCGAACTGTCGACGCATTGTATCGACGAATTTGAGTTCGACATTTTTGTGTCCTGGTGAATTACCCAATGAAATTAAGCTCCAACGATCGCCATCGTTGTTATTATTCACTTTGACCATTTTGCCAACGTAAGCCTCCTTCAAGGCACATGGCATGATGCGACGTTTTGATACACCCTCTGGTAAGAGATCGAGGAGAGTATTGAGTACTGCTGTCTTGACTCGGTCGAAATGACGATTTGAACTGAATTCAATGGCATATATAAGATCCAAGTCGTTATATGGCTGATCTTCGGATGCCAAGACATGACTAGCTGCTCCGCCATTCAAGCGTATGTCCTTCACAATGACTCCAGCTCCACCTGCAGTGACATCTGTCTCTAGCTTTCGGCGTACCGAATTGACTAAGTCTTTAAGTTTAACCTCAAGTGTGGGGAAATTACCACGTCCATGAATGGCAACTGTTTCGTCCATGACGTCATGTAGTTTACGAACCTGTTCGAATGACAACACAGCCAAGCGTTGAGCTCCTCCAGTATCGACACTTTCAAGTGAACCATGATCTGATGTCGATGCGATAGAGCTGCCCGAACTGGGACTGGGTGGTGGAGTTTCAGTTCCACCATCCGAATGGAATCCATCGTCAATTTGGAAAGCGTCCATTCTGGTTGATCTCTGATGATGATACGAATCGGGTGCTCCTAATGTCCCGCACTGAAAAGAGAAAACAAAATATGTATTAATATATCTGCTAGAAAGTATCTGCATCTTATAATAGGTAATTAATAAATAATAAAAAAAAAATATATACTCGTACAGCCAATGCTGGTTCTAGACTGATTGATTACTTCAAGAATGAATTATCAAGTCGGTAAGTTGCCAACACAAACTATTACTGATATGAGGGTTGTTTTCTATTTTTGTTTTCAATTAGGTGGTAGAACTAAATTCTAATTTGTTCTGGAGCAAAAAAAAAAACAAAAACAATAGTGCTATCGAAACTTTATTAAGTGCTGCAGCAATTTGCAAACGTTTTTGGTATGAACATGAACAAATATGAATGATAAATAATAGGTAATTGTTTCTCGCAGTTCATTTTAGACGTCATTCTAGTTGGTATACCGAAAGTGGTGAAATCAACTGACAATGTATAAAAAAACGATTACCGGGAAAAATGATTATTTAAAAAATTTCTGTCTGCATCAAAAGACTTGTATTCAACAATCAATTATTTTGATAACGTTATTTGCACGATTCGATGAGTAAGCGGATGCAAATGGAAAACTTGTGGAAAATGAAATTAAATATTATTATTATTATTTGCATTTCGCGCAAACCTTTTTTTATGTCTTCAGCAAATCCTACAAAGTGCCCTAAATTTGAACCAGTTCAGTCGTTTTTAGGGGGTTAAAGGGTTCGAAATCGAGTTTCATCCAAATTTTTTGTAAACTATGAACTTTTTGAAAAAAAATGCTTATCATGTAATTATTCAATACATAATGTTTCAAAATCAGTTTTTCACACCACTCTACTTTTTCACTAATGTTTGACGCTTTTTTTTTGCGCACGAACTCTTTCTTGTACCAAACTTAGGGACTTAATTTTTTTTATCAAATTAATCCCAAGGTGGCGTTAGGGTCGTTTTTTTTATTAAATATTCATATAAACGAACCTATCAAAATCTTCGGGACCAATTTTGAAGAGATTTTCACTGACAGCAGATAGTTGATGATGTCAGGAGTAACTTATGATAGTTTAATTACCCCCTAGAAGGCGCTGGAGTTGTTTTTTTTTTCAAAAATTCTTATTCATGGACCAACGGAAACTGCTGGACTGATTTTAATGGAACTTTCATTGGTATAAGTAGCTGATGTTAATGGGAAGTACCGCTCTATGTATTATGTGGTGTTGTTTTTTGATTGTATTTGAATTTGTTTTTCAAAAATTTCTTTCAGTTTTGTTTCCAAAAATTAGGGTTTTACCGTCTAAAAGAAAAAGCATAATAAAATTGACAGGACTAAAAAATTCCGAATTATTTCATCACAGATAAACATGGCCATAAAATGTGTTAGTGCTTTATTTTTGTTTGTTTACATTTGACATTTTGACCGCTGTCAAAATGAAACTAGCGATGAAAATTTCAATTAATGAGTAAACCTTTGCAACTGGCGTCCATTTTCATTTCTTTTGTTAACAGTAACCAGTATTAATCAGTCTTAGCAAGACTGTTGCAATGAATTTTTTTGTCAAAATCGATTTAGACACTTGGGCTAAACTCTGTAGCCAAAGTTTTTGCAGTCTTGAAGGAAAAGAAAAATATGTAACACGAAACGGTTAACACCCAATAAATTCATATCTGTTCACTCTTCATTAAATTTAAATTGGCCACTTTAAATAAGTGAAAAATCTATTTCATTTGCGACTAAAAATTAAAGTTGAAATCACAATACCTACATAGCTACATAGATAAAATAATTATTTTCTATCAATAAAATCTCACTTATTTGTCATCACACAACTTATAAAAGTAGGTATATCGTTCAATTTTTAATCTCCAAGAAATGATCAATTTTTAAATACATACAAACGACCAAACAATCTATTTTAATCGTACGTTTTAATTGCTTTTTTTTTAACAAGGTTCAACACAAAAATGCGTTAAATTATGATTATATAGATAATTAAAGTTAATTTTATTCTTTAATCGCACGTTTAACTCACAAAACCGAAATCTACTTTCTGTTTTGTTTTTTATTACGCAATTAATAAAAACTAGTTTCCATAAGAATAATGTAGATAATAATATATAAAAATACTTTATATGTAGACTTGCACATACAGAAAGTTTGTACACCAAAATATGCAAAAAAAAAAAAACAAAATAACCAAAACAGAGAAGAACTTTTAATCGAAAGTCCAACAAGACAGTTCCACTTACCACAAACAAAAATTTAAAACTGAAAACTCCACCGCATGAAAAAACAACAACAACAAAAATTATAGCTGCTACATTCATGGAGGAATGTGCAATAATATTATAGTAACACAATTAAAAACCTTGAGTTTGATGTCGGTTGTTTCTGTTGAATTAGACTGCTTACTGCCTTTCCCTTTTTAAATTGTTGGCCATAACTATACTCCATACATACATATCTAGTATACTTAAGTAGCTATAGCAGAACAACAACTATCTATACTCATACTATAGATACCAGCACAATGTTATTACACTCCATACACGTCTCTTTGTAAGAATAATACTACAATTTTTTTTTTTTAGATCACCTGCCTCCATGTGTCTTAGGTGCATGTGCAACAAGCTTAAAGGCGATTGAGCTCTGTAGGAGTCTGTAAGAGATCAGGAGTGGATTTGAGATATTTAATGCCAAAAAGGCCTTGACTTCTATACTTGGGATTGATGGAGATTTTTGCTGTAATATTATTACATTTTATATTTTAAAATACAAACATTCAAAATGTATAATTGAAAGCATGATTTTTCTATGTTTTCTTATGACAGTGTTAAGCACTTTGATTGAGACCACAATAGCGTAAAATAAAAACGATTATTCAACGTTGTCCTTTCTATCGTTCTATAAAGATGTGTAAGGGACATCATTTGCAAAGTGACAATTGTTAGATTGTTTTTTCTTTTATGAGTTTTTGCCCCAAGTTGACCTTAGAACACATTTGATTGTTTCTATAGAATGAATTTCAGTGTTGTTATACATTTTTCTTTGTACCAAACTGCCTTTGATTTCACCTCGATATCTATTAAGGTGACTATCTCACCAATACGTAAATTTGACTTTTGAAATTCTCAGTCTCTGTGACTTGGACGGTTCTATAACCTCAAACATTACAGAGGGAAATACTATCAATTTTACATTTTCGTCGAAATCATTTTTATTAGAATTTTTTTAAGAGAAAGACTAGTGAATCTTGTTTTTAAGAAAGTACAAGGTTGGATCTTTGAATAGAATCTTCATGTTATAAAGTGAGTTTGCTGGCGACGTTTTTATGAAAAGTTAAGCTCTACATCAACGTTGGCACAGCTTGATGATACAAAAACAATGCATTAATAGATAAAAAGGACCCTATGTGTTAGGAGATCTTTAAATACCAATGTGTCAGTTTTTATATATGTATAAATTCAAAAACTTACATCCATCAGCTCAATTGATGTAAGATTAAGGTGGGCCGTCAGGAAAATGGTCCATGTGTGATACGTGATACCACATAAAAAAGCGAGAAACTAATTAATTAAGCAAGTTGGAGGTTCTGATAAACCTATGCAGGCAGTAAATTCTTACGCTCATTAGATCACTGGTACCCTGACCGCAAAGAGGTGCAATTTAAAAAAAAAACACTTTCGTGCTGAGATATTCCACAAGGATGTAGATTCATATCGAAAAGAAGTTTACGGACAAGATTCAGACTCCAACGCTTGAGGTCTGAGTTCTAATCCAGCTAATTTTTTTCATACGTACTCCCTTTGCAAACAAGTGACAAATTCTGCAAGAGTATCATATCACTTCATAAAGCCCTTCTCAGTGTGAAATTGAAAGTCACAACCAGTCCTATAGAACTAGCAATGCACCAAAATGGATTGGTTGAGATTATGTTATATTAATTAAATCACTAATTGGTTTTGGCTTTCGGTATAAAACTGCCATATCATACAATTTATTGTTTCATTTATTTATCTTCATTAAAGATGGATTCCAAAATACCTTTTACATTCATCATTCGATATCTCAAGGCCCCAAAAATTTAAAATTCATCCCTGTAAACGACTTTCCGAAATACCGCATCAAGTGCTCCACGATACCATCGATCGACCAAAATTCATTGGATACATTCGCATGTATATGTTGTTATGTTCTCAAAATACATGCATCGAAAACTAGTTTCAAGTGAATCTTATAATCTATTTTTGTTGCATTGATATTTTACGAACGATATAAGTAAGCATTTAAAGATGAAAAAAAAAAACGCAAAGAAACATCATCACATATCTATATATATACACAATCATGTACCCAGAATCTCTTTTGCTATAATATATTCTGTTGAAAAGTCAACTTCACCACCCTGACGTCCTCGTCGCCGCATGCCGTAACAAGATACGTAACGAAAGTGAAATACAATTCATTTTTTTAAGATGCATCTAGGAGCAACCTTTGGTGTTTACTTCTTTGCTTGTATACACCTTTTACCCCCACAGCCATTACTTTACCCCCATCAAAGTACACATATTTTTTTTTTTATCTCTGAAATACTTGTTACCTTATCTACAATAGCACAACAAAAAAGAAACAATTTTTATGCATAAATTCGTTTGGATATACATTACAACCACTTTTGTGGTAACAATGGAAACAATATGTGACACAAAGTTCTAGAGAAGAAAATATATATAATATAATAAGATTTATGTAAAATATTCATATCCCTGGTGACTGACTGAGTAAGATGTTAGTTTACGACAACCATGACGACTACGACTTTTACGGCCTTGACCCAATAATTGCCATTAATTGAATGCACCCATGGAGAGCATGTTCCATTCAGAAAAAAAAAGAAAAGAAAAGATAAAAGAACATTTCGTCCAAGTATCTGCGTGAATCTTTTGTTTATGGTCTTGAGGTTATATTGTTAAATTATAAGAAAACCTATTCACCCAGGCTTTGAGGAATGACTTGTAAACAGGATAATTAAGTGGCCAACACGACTAGAGTGATAGTCTCGGGGTACGTGTTGAATAAGTGTGAGAAATCTCAAGAAGCAAAAAGTATTTATACGCGTCAAGGGCAGAAGATAGCAAAGATAAAGGAATATAGGAATATTCAAAAAGGTCATAGGTTAAGATCGTGTTTTTTGTTTGTTTGCATCCTCACATATAAAGGAATGTCAGTGTTTAGATTTTTTTATGAAAAATGATTGTTTGAAACTTGCTTCAAGGTACAATGATTGTATATGCTTTTGAAATTTAGGTTGATAGATAACTTTCTTTGAAGAATTGGTGAGATAATAATGGGGTTTCAAATTTCAGCAAAAGTTAAGATGAAAGCTCAATTTTTTGGATAGAAAATCGATGTACAAGAAATTAACCTAAAAATGAAAAAGAATTCTTGGAAGTTATTAATTGAGAAAGCAAATTCAGCTTAAACAAATCGTGTTGTGCTACCTAATATGTATATGTTTCCAATTGAAACGACCGCTGTGATACTTTGTATGAGACTTTTCAAGCAATTTGGCTCTTACACGGTTATCTTTGATTTCAAGAACGAATCGATCTCGAAGAGCATCGTCCAAGAAAGTGGCAAATTCGTACGTGTCTGCTAGTTCTCTTAGAATAATGACGTAGTCGCTTATTGTTTCACCTTGGTGCTGATTGCGACTTCCAAATTTGAAGCGTTCTGCTGTGATATTTCTTTGCGGATTAAAATGACTCTTGAGCTTTATTTTTAAATCCGCATATTCAACGTTCTCAATATTGTCTGGTCGCGACACATTTCTAATCATTTTGTATATTGGCCCTTACCTCCAAGATTTGAAAGATAAGATTTCTTGTATTTATCGTCTGTGATTTTGTTTAAAGCCATTAAATTTTCAAAACGCTCTAAAAACATATCAAACTCATCCTCGGATGGATTGAAAAATTCAATCGCCCCGATAAAGTTGACCACGTTTTGAGTCATGTTATCAAGGCCGTAGCCAGACAATTATTTCGGGGGGGGGGGGGGGGGGTTTATACATATTCCATACACCAATCAATCTGTACCTTTCTGTAGATGTAATAAATCAAATAAGTACAGCCCATTAACCCAAAATCCACCAAACACGACTTTAAATTGCGATAATGATACTATTCTATGTATAAGGCAAGTTATGGATTCGTCAAAAAAAAAAAAAAAATTGAGATAACAAATAAACATGATATTGCGATGATAGGGAAGTAGACAGACGTGTTGGAAAATTCTGTTCGTCCGACTGCCTGTTTGCAGATCTGCAGCCTTAATGGATAGGCTGATTTGCAAACTTGGTTCAGAGTGTTTATTTAGTAGTCTCGCACTAGGCGTTGTTGAAATTGGAATTTTAGATCTAAAACAATGGTAAATGTCATATAACAGTTTGTTAAAACTTAATTTTTCTAAAAATGGCCTTAACGATTTTTATAAAACAGTCAAGATTTATCTTAAAACAGTACCTCCCATAGAACTGGTTTTTTAAAATCAGAATTTCTCACTAACAACAAAACCGATTTCAATTAAATTTAAAATTTAGGAAGGTTTTTATGATCAAACATATTCAAAAAATCTAAAAAGTTATGTATATGAAACTTTTTAGATTTTTTGAATATGTTGGAAACGCGAATATCGAATTTTTTCAGATTTTTTTCCAGATGAACTACAGATTTCGATGTATTGAAATACTCAAAAAATGCAAAATATTTTTCAAAAATTAAAAAAGAAAACGGTTTAAAAAAAAAACTGATTTAACGATTTTCAATATTTTTTCCTAGGGTAGAGTACTGCTAATAAACATACTTAGTTTTTCAAGAAAACTCTCAAACAAATTTGAAAAACTAAAAGATTTTTCCAATATTTTTTTAAAATAATTTTAAGATATTATTTATTAGGAAGGTACATTTATCATCACTCTTTAAGATTTTATTATAAAAAAAGTATTAAATAACATGTAAGTATATCATTTTTATAAAATTAAATTTAATCTTCTGGCCTTCTGTGCTGCAAATATGTCTAAAACTTCTTCAGTGTCAATCTCAATTTGTCGATGAATTGACATTAATGCCAATCCTGTTAGTCTTTCTTCGCCGGTAGAATTTCTAAGGTAAGTTTTTAGACGTTTCAGTGTCGAAAATGTTCTTTCCGGTGTACACGTTGAAACCGGTAGTGTCGCCAAAATTTTGAGAAGCTTGTGGATGTTAGGAAACAGATCCTTATTGCATTCCCCAAGAGCTGTTATTGCACTCTTTGAACGCTCTGTATCTTTTTGTCTATGGCATTTTGTCTTCCATAACGTAAACTCATTTTCTAAAGTGTCCCAATCCAAAAAAGATCTATAAAATTTGAAGTTTTCTTCGTTGTAATTTTGTTCATATTTGCCAAGGATCGATGGAATTAAAATGCACAAAGAGAAAAGTATGGATTTATGATTTTCAAATCTTATTTTAAGCTGACTTAAAGAGTCATCTAAAAGAGGAATCATTATACTTGTCCTAAAATAGGTTTCAGGATCCGTTGTGCTCACGTTTTATCTGTGCTGTTGCCTTGACACAATTGCTCATTCCTTTTTGCCTATTGCTGGCAAGAGAATAGAAACGCATGGAATGAACCGACTAAAATGTTGCAAGTTACAATTGCAACTATATAAGTGGAATAACGAAGTTGAAAACTAATGCACACAAGGGCACCATTAGTTTATTTGGTAGGGAAATAAGAATATAAGTTTTTACTATACATATTGTTTCATGTAGATGCATACACATACCTATCTAGGTATACTAAATTTCCTTGAGGCGTTTAGTTATTGATCATGTGCAATCGAAGCAAAAGTAACCCGGCATCCTGAGGCTGTGTTGTTTGAGGTTCTATTTAAAAACTGTTAGAGCTACCTTACTAAATTCATCGAAAATTGTTGGTACCTAACTACGTAGGCTTAAAACTAAAATCAGAAAGTTTTGAACATAATCACTAATTATTTGAGCACAAATTTCATACTTATGCGGAAAAGGTTGATTTACATATGCATTTCTAAAAAAAATCGGGGGGGGGGGGGGTTTGAACCCCTGTGAACCCCCCCTTGGTTACGGCCTTGCATGTTATCTTCGTTTTTTATTTTTACCGAAATCACCGTATCACCGCTTTCTGAGTCGGATGACATATATATACATTATACATATATATTTGTATATAAAGGTACTTTTATCCTCCTCGCCAATTAATATGTATGTCGCCAATTGAAACGACCGCTGTGATACTTTGTATGAGACTGACTTTATTTCAATCATTAATCTCAAAACTAATTTTGAACATATATATAAAGAGCATAAGCACATTTATAATTACAATAATATAAAATATGTGCTTTCATACAATACATAATACTACCTAATTCCATCATTCCATCAAAGTGTCATTCACTGTCATTAAAAAGTACTGTCAATAGAAGTCTTAACAATTTGTAGCCAATTCGTATTTCTAATGACGAACTTCTTGCAAGAACGGTTCAGGAGGAATTAATAGAGTGTATTGACGCTATTATACGTTATGTCTATTATCGCGCGACCTATTTGAACGTTTGCACCGTCCTGGGTGAAACCACATATCCCCTAATTCAAATTCATCCATTTGCGTGAAATTCAAAACTCGTTGATCATTCTTTATTATTAGAAGGTCACAGTAAAATCATTCGCGATATTTTTAGTCACAGCGGTAATATTATCACTATCCCAATGGGCCCTTCTTGGTCATTTCTCACACGACATCGTGTTGTTCCAGAGTCCTTGCAACCATCAGCAAAACCATGCAAGTAAACCGCGGTGGATTCAACTATGCCGTTAGAGTCAACCGGATTTTCAGTGAAACTTTTATAGGTTCCAATTGGTTAGCCTATATTTTAGAGGCTATTAGTGGGGCAGGCAATATGCGTTTAAGAGTCCCTATACAGAACATCTCTCAAATTTAACCCGACCTAACAGGAGAACCATTTTTCCATAAAAAAATAGACACATTTATGTAAAGCGATCTTCAAGATTCTGGCGTTTAATGGTTTGTCGAACTTTAATCTAAATCTAAACAATTATTTATTTAAAATTTAAAATTTAAAATATCTCATTTTATTACTATCGACTCGACATTTTTACAGAAAAAAGTTATCAATAAAACACTAAATTTTCTCAAGAAAATTTATATTAAAATTCAGTTTTGATTTATTTTCTTGGGGTTGAAAAAATTCGCAAAAGGAATATCAATATTTTTACTTACGATTACTTTTTCCTAAATAAATTTTTTACATTCAAAAATAAATTGATTTCTTAAAAACTCATTAAAAATGTTAAACAACACCGCATAATATATAAAATATAAGATGCCTCTCTTTAAACTGTTTCAATTAAAATATTTAAAAAGAAAAATTTTCTTTCTTAGAAAATTTTGTAACATTTTCTTTTCTGCAAGAAATAAAATACCATCAACAAAACTGTTGGGGATCTTTTGACTCTTTTAAGAGTATTTAACATAAATCCAATTAACTTCTGCAAAAACTGTAAAATATTTGACCGAGACAAAATTCAATATAATATGCACTTTTTCTGGTAAAATTATCCCTTGAATGTAGCTTGCAATCAGTTTTGAAGATTTCATTAGGGAGAACTACGATAAGTGAATAAAAAAGTAATTTACTCCTAACATCTTACAGATATTAAGTGGGAAGTTATTCCTACAGTCATTGGAATTAAACAGAAAGAAGGGTGGTTTTTATATCGAAGGAGATTTAGGTCCACTGAAGAAACAAAGTATCCTTTCTCAAGGGAAGGAATAGCAATTAATAGCTTAAGTATGGTAGTTGAATATTGCAGAGTGAATGTTATAGTTGTCTGGTTCAATGATCTCTTTCTCCACTGTGAAGAAATTCTTTGACAAATTTAACCATAAAATACATGAAACTGTTAGAATTGCAATACAAAATTTAATAAAAAACTAACCAAATCAAATTTATTCAAAATTAAAATGCATTTAACGACTTAAAATATTAATTCGACGATTTAATCAAGAATCTGAAAAAAACTGACATTTATTAACAATAATTCCGGAACACGTAAAACACCAAATCACTATTATTTCGATTTTTAATTAAACAATCAATTTGATTCCATTAATAATTCTCTCAAACGCGTCAACAATCGATTTATTAAAAAATAAATTACCTTACTCAACGTAGAATAGAATAATGCAAAACAGTTATTTAAATCACATTAAAGATACATTTGCTTGCATCCATCCATTATATCATTTAAATTTTTAAGTTTATTTTTCTATTGTGAATATTTTTCTGAATCAAATTTATGTAGATAGTTGTTGATTTTACTATCGCTTTTGTTATAGTTTGTTGTTAATGATCTATAGAATGTAAATTAAATTATCTAATATGAAAAGATTGCAGAAAAAAAAAACACTTAAGCTTAATTCATGGGTTGACCTTGAATTTTATGAATGAATTTAATTATTTCGTATTTTTGTTTTGAATCATTTTATAGTGTTAACATGGAACAAAGAATGGATTTGGTTGATGGAATTTGATATAAATGGTAAAATTGGTAACAAAAGAAGTAGGAATTTGATTTAATCATATGATATTGTGTTTTCAATGTCGAGGGATTATAAAATTTGCAACTAAGCGAAAAATGTATTTAAGGAGAAAAACTTTGAATTTGAAGAAAAATAGTAGGTAATCTGACAAAAGTATTAAAAAAAAAGAACACGTATATATTTACCAACATATTTTGACGCGTCAAAAAACGGTTGATACATTCAAAATAATTTTTTTGAGGTACCGTTATCAGAATTCAACTATTCAAAATTGGTGCGAACGAATGCAAAAGTGTATTGGTTTTCATGGTACAACGATGCATTGCAATTTACTACAAAACTTAATGGTATAAGATTCAATAACGAGGGAATCAATGACGCCTTTAAACCTAAATATGATTAAACCACTGGGTTTTTACAGCTGTCCCTGTGGAACTAAGGGAACAACAACACTTAGTATTACTTTCGAATATACTAAATATTATCAATTTTATGATCTGGGAGTAATCATATTGAGTTGCTAGTAGAGTATGCAAGATCCTTCGCAAATAAACACTCAATTTTTCAGGGCAAACACTTAATTCTAAGTTGGAGATTTTATACCCTACCATAACAATGAAGCCTGATGCTGCCTCTTAGAATATCTCCAAGTGAAGCCTGTGGTCTAAAAATGTCTACATTGAAGCCAGTTCTTTGAGGATTTCTGAGAAACCTACTGTGTCATCAGGATTTGTGCTAAGCTAGTCATGGTATAATTTCTTCTTAATCTAAATTCAAAGAAACTATTAAGTGAATTGAAAATAATTTGGGCGAATACCAATGAATGTTTTTCATTTTTAGTCCTGAATTGCCCAAAACACTTTTAGATATTTATTGGGTCGATATATTGTTGTTAAGGTATTTATAAATAAGTATTGATCGTTAATTTAAAGTGCGAATAATAATGGCCCTAAAAGAGAAGCCTGTGATGGTAAGTCAGAGTTTACAAAAGCGGGGTGCAAAAAATTTTAAGTTAAAAAAAAGTTGTTTTATACCATCGAAATTTAATTCCTCATACAAAATGTTATGCAAATCTTTTAAGTCGTTTTCTTACTGTTCTATACTGAAAAATGATATTGATACCATGTAAAAGTTTTTAATTTTTTTTTTTTTTGATTTTCGCCAACTAGCTAGTTATGTTTTTTTCATAAGGTTTTCCAGGTCTCTTGAGTCATAGGAGAATGTACTGTTAAATTCACTAGTTTTACTTAATAATATAATATTATAAATATGAATGTTTGGATGTATGTTTGTTACTCAATCACGCCAGAACGACTGAACGGATCTGGATGAAATTTGGCACATAGATTGCCTATAGTCTGGAATAGCACATAGATAACTTTTTATCCCGAAAACAATTACGGTTCCCGTGGCATAGATATTTTTCCTTTTTCACAAAGCAAAGGCTCGGCATGATTTTATGCATAATGAAAGTGTATGGGTCTAAAAATGAAATAGGCGAAATTTTATAACTACAAAATGCTCGGTTCCTATGGGGTAGCATAATAATTGCGTCCTATTCAGGAACAGTGTTTGTTACTCAATCATGCCAGAACGCCTGAACGGATTTGGATGAAATTTGGCACAGAGATGGATTATAGACTAGAATAACACAAATGCTACTTTTTATCCAGAAAAAAATTTACAGTTCTCGTGGGGAACCTTTTTTTATGTTTTCACAAAGCAAAAGATCACTGTAAAACGGTTGAACACATCTTAATGAAATTCGGCACAGAGATAGATTATAGTCTGGAATATATTCTATGGATTCTATGGGATATAATAAGTTTGTTTCTACACTTCAAACATAAAAGTAAACAATAAATAAAATATTTGATTATTCAGTCTAATCGTATCGAATCGACTGGAGCGTCAAGTGAAAAAAAATATAAATAAAATAAAATATAAATAAATTGTTAAAATATTTTTACATATACATACATAAATACGTACGTACCTAAATATTTGATGTCTAATTTTTTGAAAGAATAGTTGTGAGGTATGTTATATTTTTGTGTACTCATACGTTTAATTTACATTGTGTATTTTGTTATTGTTTGGTATAGTTTTTTTTTTTCCAAAAAGGTCGGAAAACAAAAATTGGATGTGCAATTTTGTAACAAAATTAAAAATAGAAGTGAACAAGAGCGACAAGCTCCTTCTAGATCAGCTCAAACTCAAGAGATGGATGGGACATTGGATTAAAAGAGATGTTACTTTTTATTACTATTAGAGTGGGACAAAAATCCGAAACATAAAATCCCCTGAACTCGCGAAACGGGCCATACCGGAACTTTTTAATAAGAAAACTGTTAAAAAAGGCGACCGGAAAAGCTGGGTTGCGAGTTTACTAATTAAAAAAACACTAAGCCTTAAGCTAACTATTGATTATGATTTGGAAAAAAATTAATTCATGACCTAGTTGGTGAATTGTGAATTGAAAAAAATTTAATTCATAAGCTAGTTGGTGATTTACGAATTACTATTTGGTGAATTGTGAATTAAACAAAATTTAATTCATAAAGACCGACACAAAAAACTCGAAAACAACTCCCAAAATGCGAAATCCAGACACCGAAATCCCGAATTAACTTTTTTCTATTACTATATTTGGTGATTTTGTATTTTGGGAAATTGTTTTCACTAGCTTATATGAATTAAATTTTTTTCAATTCACAATTCACCAAATAGCTTATGAATTGATTTTTTTTTTCATAACTCACCAATTAGCTTGTGAATCAAAAGCCAAGCTTAAGCTAAAAATGAATTAAGCTTTTGCAACCCTGCGGAAAAGTAAAAGTTCCTGTGGAAGAATTTTTTTTGTGAAAAAAACACTTATTTGAGTTTATTCCTACCCTCCTTAGCAACGCACGGGTACCTGCTATAAGTCTAATATACATAAGTATAGGTATGTCTCAGAAAATTTTAATTTATCTTCAATAACTTAACCATGTCAATAAGATACCTCAATTGGCCCAATGATTCAAAACAGGTATTAGATAGATACTTCCATGCGTCCATCCATTATAAGATAAGGATAATTTAGAGCAAGGTAATAAATTGAGAACACCCAAATATGTAGATAGGTATATTATGTAGGTACATGTCTGAACGTATAGCAATTAAAAAAGGACATGCAGTTACCATCGACCAGTGTTACATATATGGATTTGGTTCCAAGTCCAACGAATTTATATTCCAAGCACGAACACTACCGAGAATACTACAATTCTACAAGAATCTAATCAAGAGCATACAGTTGCTGTAGACTTTCATTTCATCCCCTGCTATAGTTTTTCTATGACGTTGTTGTTGTTGTTATTGTCCGTCGTCGAACTCATCGTCGCCAATATGGGTGACAAAAAAAAAAGAAAGAAGAAGAAAAGTGCCGTTTTAAGTGGTTATTGAGCGCTGCTCAACCCTTCATTTGGTATTCAAAACACGAATTGAATAATAAAACTGGGTGAACACTAAAAATACATATTATTTCTATACGTAAGTAGATATATGTATGTTGGGTTTCAAGGGAATCAAAACAAATTATGCAAACGAATCGAAAAAAAAGAACAAAGATGAATCACCTGTATTATTTGTTAAATGAATGAATAAACGGCCATTAATTTTCCACCCTCTTAATAATATGATAAAAAAAAAGAAAAATAATTGAATAATTTAAGAAGACGATGCAGTTTTTTTATTTTAAAAAGTTATCAGTTATGTTCTGATTATTGACTCAATAAAATTCCTGCAATTTTGAATACTTTTGTATTGCATTTTTAAATTTTTAATTTGTACTGACTAGGTATCGGTATATCTTATATATATTTAAGTATACATATACGGGGTGTTCTAAAGGTATCACCCAACAAAAAAGGTGACAGTTTAAGGGTCTAGGGAAAAAGAAACGGCACAAGTCCATTCAAAATTATTTCGAGAAAAATGATTTAAAAAGTTTATTTACATATTGCCAGCTATACTATTAAAGGAAAATACAAAAAAAATTAAAGGTTTTGTTGCACATGATGTTCTAAGACTCAAAACAAAAATTAATTTTTATTTCATGACTTAAGTCATTTACAGAATTTTATTTTAGTGAATAAAGTAGGTAGGTATGTGAATTGTGTCATTATTCCATGGTAATAAAGCTTTCATCAGTGGAAATTCACCGTCTCTATTTTTGCATTTATCGATGATCGTAAATATATGAATTTTCCCGTACCTAACCTACATGGTATGTTTTAATTTTATTTTTTTGCTAGAATCACATCCTTTTTTTCAAAAATTAAATATAAAAGCATAAAGTACACACAATGGGCAATAAGATGTCATCATTAGTTTGATTTCAGAAAAAAGTGGACTTGTGTCGTTTTTCCCCTGGGCCCTTTATTTCTTTCCTCCTGATTTTTCAAAATCTACATCATTGCCAACTTGATTAAGTATATTTTAATAATAATATTGTGCCGCTTATTTCCATCATTTCTTCCGAGGAATTCTTACCATGTGCTTACGCTTTACTTCTTGCAGACAGAGCTGTCGTTTCATTTCTCAAGTTAGCAGTAACTCGCGAGAAAAAAAGCAGTACATAGCAGTACGCCAGTAAAATAAATTGTTTGTTACAGTTGAAGTTTTAAATGTGAGCGATTTGGAAGGGTTCGTTTTTCCCGAAACTGATTGAAAGTATGATAAAACATTTCAAGACAATTTATTTAGAAAGATATACAGGGTGATTGGTATAAGGTGCACCAAAAAGCTTGAGCGTGTAGGTGAAGTTAAGACAAGAAAAACATTGTATGGGAGGGGGGTCTATTTCCCCCAGTTTAGGCGGGAGGGGAAATTTTCTAAAAACTTGACTTCCCAAGTAGCATTTTGTACCTATTAAGTTACAAATTTATTGTATGTCGTTTACAATTCATATACAGTTGCTGAAAAAATGTTTTGTATGTTTACATTAACTAATTGGATGATTGGTAAACAAATTGTAACACACAAAATGTTGTTAAAACAACACATCTTCAAACGTAAACGTACTGTAAACCAATTTTCTTAAATGTAAAACCAATATCACAAAACATTTACAATTGTAGCACTTTTGTAAAGCTATTATCAAAACTTAACTGTTACAAAACGTTTACAGTAAATAGTCACAGTACATCTTCAAACGAAAACGTACTGTAAATCAAATATCGTTAATGTAAAATCAATAACACGAAACGTTTACATTTGTAGCAGTTTTGTAGAGCCATTATCATAACTTTACTCTTACAAAACGTTTACAGTGAATAGTCACATCACATCTTCAAACGTAAACGTACTGTAAATCAAATATCGTTAATGTAAAAATAATATCACGATACGTTTACATTTGTAGCAGTTTTGTAAAGCCATTATCAAAACTTTACTCTTACAAAACGTTTACAGTGAATAATCACAACAAATCTTCAAACGTAAACGTACTGTAAACCAAATTTCGTGAATGTAAAACCAATATCACAAAACATTTACATTTGTAGCACTTTTGTAAAGCTATTATCGAAACTTAACTGTTACAAAACGTTTACAGTAAATAGTCACAGTACATCTTCAAACGTAAACGTACTGTAAATCAAATATCGTTAATGTTAAATCAATATCACGATACGTTAACATTTGTAGCAGTTTTGTAAAGCCATTATCAAAACTTTACTCTTACAAAACGTTTACAGTGAATAGTCACATCACATCTTCAAACGTAAGCATACTGTAAAACATTTCATTTACAGATAATGTAACACGTATATAGCATTGATCGGCCATTATAATGTTTCCATTTTTTATCAAATTAGAAAACCCAAAACATTGAAAATCTATTTTTGTTGATATTTAGTAAAAACAAAGCATGTTTGGGTTTTGATTGAAATAAGACTTTGTATTTTATCTTACAAATTGTTGAAAAATATGGTTTTTGTGGGAAAAAAAATTGTCTCAAATATTTTTATTAGAAATCATTTCTAAAATAAGAAAGTTTTTACAGGCCCCTTATTTTTATCGACCTGTTTTAGAAAACTGGTAGAAAATATTTCTCGCGTTCGATATTTTGCCTTTACTTGCACGAAAAATATAATTATTGAATATTTGTATACCTCCCATATTATAATAATAATGTCAAGAACAAGATGGAAATTGTTTAAGTTTTGGTTTGTATACATATAGTAATATGATCTCAAATGGCATTACGTATTTACCTATACAGTTAATATTTTTCTGTAAACGATTTGTACCTAAGTTTGTTTTTATGTTATTTATTTCGAAGTGTTTTTGAACGTTTACATTTGTAAACGTTTATATACCTAGTCCAGGAATAGTATCTGTAAACGATTTGTTACTAAAAAGTAGTTTGTCTTGTATGTGTTTAGAAGAGTTTTTGAACGTTTACATTTGTAAATGTACAAATCAGGTACATCAAATAGAATTTGTTCATATACTGTCAACACGACATTTCATTCCCCAAAACCGTTTACATTTTGGGTACAGTGAGTAAACATTTCATATACGCCTGAAACATTACAGCTACGATGTTAACGTTCAGTAAATGTTATGTAGCTCTGAATTGCTCCTTGGGTTAAATCAGAAAAAAAAATTATTTCAAAACAACGGTAAATGATAGAAAGCGTTGATATATTTTTTTGGAAAGCCAGAAAACTACTCTTTTATTTAATTTTTAAATTAAGTTGTTTAAGTGAACAATTTTAAAAAAATTTATTTTCAAACTCAAAATTTTGAAAAAAAAAAAAAAAAATTTAAACTAATTTTTTTTCAAAATTTTATGTAATTAACTATTATTTTTATTTTCAAAATTCAATGCTATTATTATTTTTTAGAAAAAAACAGGAAACCGGATGCCAAAATGTATCTTAGTTTTTGAGAAATTAAGAAAAACTATAGAAGTATTTTTTCCAAGAAAAACACTTTTTTTTCGGTTTTCCCAAATTTGACCATCCGATTTTAATCAAATAATAAAAAAAAAAAGAATTAACTTTTTACTTTACTTACTAGTTTTACTTTTAATTTTTTTTTTATTTCTCAAAAACTAAGATACATTTTCGCATCCGGGTTTCTGTTTTTAACTAAAAATTAATAAGAGCATTAAATTTTGAAAATAAAAATAATAGTTAATAACATAAAATTTTGAAAAAAATTAGTGTACAAATTTTTTTTTTAATTTTTTTTTCAAAATTTTGAGTTTGAAAATTAATTTTTTTAAAACTGTTCACTTAAACAACTTAACTTAAAAATAAAATAAAAGAGTAGTTTTCTGGCTTTCCAAAAAGATTTAACAAGGCTTTGTATCATTCACCGTTGTTTTTAAATAATTTTTTTTCTGATTTAAGTCATTTTTTTAGAAAATTGCCCTTCCTGCCTAAACGAGGGGAAATAGACCCCCACTCCTACACGATTTTTTTCTTGTATTAACTTCACCTACACTCTCAAGTTTTTTGGTGCACCTTAAACAATCACCCTGTATACAAACATCAGCTATATCCTTTCTCACATGTACGTATGCTTTTTGGGTTATCAAAGTACCTTCAACTGATCTCACGAACTTAAATATGCCAACAGCCGTGGAGCACCATAGAAATATTGTCTTGACTCAAAAAAAAAAAAAAAAAAAAAAATAGGGAAGAGCGATTATGAACATTTCAAATCTTCATCACTAGCAATTAGCAATGCCTTAACATACAGCAATACCTGCTCAATAGTTTGTCATCTCTTATAGGTATAAAGACCCTTAACTTAAGTTTGAAAGAATTTTCTTTAAAAATTTGACATTGTCCCAGAAAAAAAAAATTTGTGAAAACCTGAAGCAATATAATATTGAACCGCTATTGGCTTAAGTTTGAAAATCGGTTCAATCGACACTGCAGGAGCAGGACATTTGCAACATCGTCAGATAATTCTTGCAACTAATTGAAAAATAACAAATCATTTCAATTGTATTTGTCCCTTTTTCTCTTTTTTAATTTACTTGATTTGAACAATGACAAATAACCTTGAAGTGTAAGAACGTGGTATAATTTGCTCTTAAAAATGCTTTTGTTTTAATATGTTACCTGATGTTAAATGTTACAGAAAGAGTTTGGTTGGAAGTGTTTTTATTTAACTTTGAGTGAATATCATCAATAATTTGTAATTTCAATAATTTGGGCGCTGAAGATTTTTGCATTTATTAAAAAACATAACTTACATACTCATTAACCAAATACTTCGAATTTGAAATATCATTTACCTGAAAGAAAAAGAAAACAAATAGTTAAATAGTGTTACATATAAATATTTGAAATATATTAAATTATATTATATTTTATATAATTTGACCTTGAAATAAATAGTGAGGTATGTTTAGTGAATTTATATGTATGTATTTAACAAAGCTGGGCTTATTTGTTTTAAAATGTATATAGCTCTATTATACAAAGTGACAAAAAAGTCATCATTATTTTGGATGATGCTATAATTATTCGAAATGGCGCCAAATTTTAATTCGAGTAAATAAAACATTGTGAAGGAAAACAACAGAATTGGAACACGCTATAATTTTTGCAAATTGTGGAAAATGTAAATTTTATATTGACATTTGTGATGTAGGTAAAAAAAGGAAAATATTACAATTGGATTAAGCAGATGGCTGCAAATTGCAATTCTACTATGATTTTGTGAAATAAACAAATTGTTTATTCAGTAAAAAATCTCTCTATCGAAAGATGCTATAATTTTTGCAAATGCGCGGAAAATGTGAATTTACTTTGACGTTTGGAAAAATTATGGCATCTTTCGATTCTGTAATGGAATGACTTTCGCGCCATTACCTTGCACTTTATTCAACACAATATGGTGAGCATTTTAAAATTAAGAAAATGAACGTTAAATTCAACATCAATGAAGTCAAATATGATACATTAACTTCACATATACATATAACAATAATTGAATTATTCTAACAAAATAGTAAAATATTTTATTTAAAAGAAAAATAAATAAAAAAATAATAATAAAATAACAGTCCATACCGATTTATGTCAATTGTTAACTTCAAATTAATCATCAACACTATTTTCCCATCATAAAAATAATGCAATTGAATAGTGTGCGGTGTAGAAGCACTTCCTGTGTTGTTGAAGCACTTCCTGTGCCATCTTACAAATATTTATGATACCCACTCTCAAAGTTCTCAAAGACTTTGTATTAAATAAACTGTACAATTCAAATAAACTCAAAAAAACAAGAAAAAAAATCAAACATTATGAAAGAAGAACTGCGGACATAAAAAAATAAATAAATGAATTGCCAAAACTAGGGTTACCAATAGAAATTTATAAAGAACATTTATTATTTTTAAAGAAATATATCTGTTGGTCATGTTGTTATTTATAATGGCATTCTTTGGATTTAAATTTAAATCAAAAATAGATTCACTAAAAATGTTATAAATCTAGGTTGAGACGTAAATATATTCAACGAATCGAAACCATAAGAAGATAATTATTTTGTATTAATATAATTAAAATGAAAACCATTTAGTATTTTGTGCAAATACTACGGCTTATGAATTTCTAACCTGTGAACGCACAATTTTCTTCAAGGAATCAGTAACTTAATTCAAAAATCCCCTCCGAGAATGATTAAAATAAGAAACGTCTCATAGGTAACTCTACCGCCAACAACACGTTAACACACAAATGATTGCAAAAAAAAAGTGAAAGATAAATATCAGCGATATCAAAATATAATGCAGTTTGTAAACAAAATTTTATATCCACTTCCGTTGCTAACGGAAAATTTCATCTAATTACGAAATATTCTATAAGCGATAAGAAATTTTATTACCGAACTCTTTGTATTTTCACATGTGACACAAGTGATTGATATCTGACGTAGGTCGTGGAATATTAAAGTCAGATGGAGTGAATGTGCCTGTGGAAAAATATTAATTAAGAACCATAACGTATAATATCATGATGGACAAAAAAGTTAATGGTGTCTAACGATATAATTCAATTTGTAGAATTTTAACAAAATCTTTTTCTTGTCGGATTTTTTTTTGTTTTAACTTTTGAAACCATAAAAATGTTTTAACCTCCGACCATTGTTTAGGATGTGTGACTGATAATTTTTAAATTCCAATGACTAAATTAAAACAATAGTGGTTGAAGTTTTTTTTTTGCGTCTAATGTGTCACGTTTTCATCTATTTTTATGTTAGCTATAATATTGCAAGTATATTGGTTTCGTGTAAAAAGATTGTTTATGATTTAATCGAAAATTGCCGCGTTTTTTAACAACTGCTGGGTAATGCAAACTTGATGACAGTAAAAAAAGCGGAAGTAATTTTTTATAAAGACGTATATTGTACGCTTTCGAGTGTATAGGTATGGTACTAAAGGCGCATTTATAAATAAAAATCATGACTGCATTCAAACATTTAATGCAAAGCCAGCGATTTTGATTGTCTGTTTGTGTTTTCAATTAAAACTTAAACAGCTGAAATGAAAATACTTGGAAGTATTTTTAAATAAAATTTTAGGTTTGAAAATAAGGGTAGGTATATACAACCGTTTCAGAAATTCTTAAAAATTCTTAAAAAAATTGACACCATGCCAAGAAAGTGCTTGCAACAAGAAGCGTTTAAAAAATAAGCGTTTGCATGCAAACAAATCACTTGAAATGATCGCTTGCTTGCGAAGATTTTTTAAGTCGTCACACTACGAATGTTTTGCTTGCTTGGAGTACTTTCCTCGCATAGTGTCATAGCTCTTTTACTTTTCCCGAAAACGGCTCAAACGATTTTGATTAAATTTGACTTAAATGATACTGCATGAAGAGTTTTCATTGTCTACTAAGTCAATATAAATTTAGCAAAAGTTGATTATTTTTTTTAATTTAACTTTTATGTAAAAATTATTAGTTACCATGTTCGAAAACTTCTCAAAAATAAATATTTAAAATAAGTTGTTTAAAGAAAAACTGAACAGAATATTTTAAAAGTACAAGTCGAAAAATTAAAGCATCAAATATTTTTTTCATATTTTTTTCATGAACAAATTTCACTTACACTTATTCTTTGTCTAAAACTTGACGTAACTCTTCAGTAAACTCTTAACAGAGCTGTCATTCAGCAACATTAGACATTTTTAAAAAAAACAGAATGTTTAAGTAAGAAAATTTCAAGAATTAAAATATGTTGTCGTTTTATTTGGTGAAATTCTTCAAAGTGACTTAGAATTGTTAAAATGAAATTTGAGTTATTTACGGAAAATCATAAAGTTGTTAGAGGTGTAGAAGTCTTTAAAATAAGTAGAATATAACAATAAAGGAGTGTTAAAGTGCATGTAAATTATTTGCTGATCGGACGTGCGTATAGAAAACATAATCTTGTCTTTATTATAGCAATGAAATTTTGTTAGTCTGCGACACATTTATAACAATTTTTAACACAAAACCTTTCAATGTAAGGCGTTTAGAATGTGAATATTTTCCATTTAAACCTATTAAATTAGCTTTCCTCACAGCCAAATCCACTAATCATTGGTATATGAAACGATATAGGCTAACATTCAAATGGTCACCCAAAGATGATTTATAAGGTTATAACAATTTCATATTCCTGTTTCCTTTGAAACGTCATATCGCCAGTAAATAATTAATGTTTTCCATCTACATTTTTGACATGCCATCGTTTTTAAAATTACAATTGCAATTCTTGCAAATGAATATAATCTTCAATACAAATAATTTTTTTTAATGATTAAGATTAAAATTCTTTGCTTCTTCAATTTTTTCTTAAACCACCAACTCATTTTTCTTCACATTTTATTTAAGTCTCACAATATATTATTTGCATATTATACATACATATTCTGTACACCAAGAACTTATACACTAGTAAGATGATATTCATCTTTCCATACTGTTGATAAATCAGAGTGATCTATTTTAATACAGGGTGCTTCATTTTGTTATCAGAGGATATTCTTTTTCTGTTGGTTATTTTTGTCTGTCTGTACGTAGACTTCAGGCATAACAATTGAACCGATTTTGTTGTAATTAGTATGTATTATCTGAAATTTAATTAAGGTTCCGTGAATAAACCCCACACCAACTAACGCCATAATGGTGTAAGTTCACTTTTAAATGCGAATTAAAGCCGCAATCCAAATATGGCTTACATTCATTTTCAAATTCGAACTAAAACCATCACTGAATTGTGAACTAATGCCTTATGGTGGTAAATCAAATTCGGTTGTGAACACTTTAACAATCTCGAATGCAAAACTACTATTGAACTATAAAACAAGTATATTCAGTTTATGGCGTATACACAGTGGGGTTGGTATGGAGCCATAATTCTATTATGGCTTAAATTCAATCTTGAAATTGAATTTAAGCCATAATATAATTATGGCTCTAATTCGCATTTAAAAGTGAACTAACACCATTATGGCGTTAGTTCGTATGGGGTTCGTTCACGGCACCTATAATTCCTATGGAGCAGGAATTCTAAAACACATAACTACCATATAACCTGTAACCACTGTAACGTTTGTTATTAATTTCTCAGTTGTACGGAAATAAAGGTGTTTGGTATCTCAGTGAAAATACAATATATCCTCTTAAATACTTTTTAAATAAATATTTATCATAAAGAAAACAAAAATTGTATTTGAAATAATGACCATAATACTAAACACCCTATCACAAAGAGCACCACGCACAGATGTGATGATCTGATCATGATGTTGGGTCAAGTGCCTTGCATTTATTCTCTTTCCCCGTGTAAAAAAAAAATATCTGTTTCACTGCGTATATAGGTACTCTGTGTATCTGTTGGCTAAAAATATGCATTCTCAACATAACCACATAGATTAATCTAGACCTTAATAAAAAAAAAAACAAATTGCAAAAACCAGTCTACAACATTGAATATTAAAAAAAAAAAAAACAACAAAACCATTAAAACCGCATTAACAAGCTCTTGTTGTTTTTAGAATGTGATAATTTATTGTGTGCGACATAAATTGAATTAAAATCAATTTGTCGGATGGCACGAGAATTTTTTATTTGTATCTACAAAAACAAATATATAAATATGATAACGGTAGGAAAAATGATATCTTAACTGCTGAAAGATGAACTTTTGTGATAAATGATTCATCATCATTTAGGACAAGTCAATTATTTTTTAAAGATACTAAAGGACTATATAGGAGGAATCACGATAACTTACACATACACACAGTGAGTCATGTGATATGAATATAGAATATCTGACACTTCATAATATGAATAATTCAATGTATTTCATGGATGCTTACACACAATTTTCTTTCTCCATTTTATAAATGCCAAAATTCTTTGTAATTTAAATTCAATTATTTTTTTTCCACCTACATACATACATACGTATATATTAGATTTTTAAATTGAATACAAAAATAAATATTGTTCAGGTATTCGGAATGTATCTGTGTTCAAATTTGTATCTACATTATTTTATGTTCCAACTTCTTCATGCATCGTAAATTGTGTCGAATGCGAAGGTTAATGTTGAAAAGCTTATATACGTAGTGAACATAAAGATACATGTACAAACATTGTTAACTTGAAGATACAAAAAAAATGAAAGGGAATTTAACTGTGAAGTTGAAAAAAATAATAATAATAAGTAGTAAACTCCCTCTAAAGATTGACGTTAATGGTATATATAAATGATTTATTGATATTTCAAATACTTTTTGTTGAGAAGTAATAAAATTATGCTGACAGTTAAAAATAATTCATGCAAAGTTTATTGAATAACAGAAAAATATTTTAATGTTAAGTGAATGAAGGTTTGATGAATGGTGTGATTAAATATGAATAGAGAGATATAGCTGTAAATTATATTATGGGTATGCAGGATATAGTTTAGTGCAAAAGCAGACAATCAATGTAAAAGTAATTTCATAAAGGTTAATTCTTATCAATATCAAATTTAGAAAATGATTACATACATATGTTCATTTATGTAAGCAACGACACTTCTTTATCGCACAACTGTACCTGGAATGCCGACTATCTATGAGCTTTATTCCTGCTGGCAGTTTAGCCACATTACAAAAAAATCCCCCTTTACTGCCTATTGTTTGCCTCTTACGGTGGCAACCCTCATCTTTCTGGACTCTTATCACGCCCACCACTATAATATTATCATAAACACCGGTAGAGCAGACGGCAAACATTAGCTGCATTTTATTATCCCCTCTGAAAAATATTTGTTGACGCAATTTTTTGATTTTTTTATAAGTAATTTTTTTTTTTGTTTTAAGTCTTAACTAGAAAATGTTTTCTTTTTCATTGATTTCTATCTTCCTTATCTTTTATTTAAAGGCGTCTGCACAGTATTGATCTGATTACAGGGTGACAATTATTACTGTCAACAAATTTGAAAAAATAACATTTTCTTATTGTTTCAACTTATAACGAGTTTTGATAAATATTTTCCTAAAATTAAGGAAATTGACACACGAGCTCCCTTTTTGGCACATTTTATTGCACCTATGTCATGAGAAATATGAACGTGTGTGAACAAAACGTTGTTTCTTAAGTCCGCTCGAGCTACTTGTCTAATTATTTTCTTGACGCTTATACTGTCAAACTGAGTGGTACATATTTTTACAGGATGCGCTTACAAATAGCCGCACATCTATTTAAACCATAAAAAAATAAATAAATAAAACATCATCTCAGGAGGCTCCACCCACTTTTGCCAACAAACTCGAGAACAAACTGCAGAGTTTTAACTGTATGCGTGCCCGTGCATTTCCAATGGGGCTGTCAAATTTGGCTAGACCATACATTCTTACAATTTTGAATTTAGCTATTCACACGTATTCACGTAATGCGTGTAAATTTTTTTTTTCTACGGGAGGATACGGAGGAGTACAAGTTGATAACCTGTGATTAAAACTTATGATGTGACACAAGCCTTAAATTCACAATGTCAACGAACTGACACAAAAGTGATGCCAATTACAGAAAAAAATGTTCGTTCTTTGTAAGGGTCTAAACACATTATCATTGAAACCAATGATATAGATTGTGGCGCTTCCACCAGCAACGATTTTCTTTGTACTTAGAATTTACAACATTCTGTGCGAAAATGTGGAAGTGCCCTTAGTCGTCAGCAAAACAATGTCAAAAAATTTAGTAGTCTGACAGCAAGCCTCGTCGAACTAAGATGTAAAACAAATTTAAAAAAATAAAAACAATACTATATATAAATTCATATCTTACTGTAAACAAATTTAAAAAAATAAAAACAATACTATATACAAATTCATATCTTACTGTAAACTGAAATAGCTTTTTTTTACTACTCATAGTGACAGCAAAAAAGAACATTTGTCGATGTGACCATTTTGATAGTTTATTCGAAAAAAAATCCTAGAATCTTAACAATATCAATTTTCAATGTATCATATGTGATTCACAGAACTCAATTTGTATCAAGAATCATTTTTGACTAAACATATACAAGACACCTTACTGTATTAATACAAAATTGATTTTTAACAGCTTTTCATCCAAAATTTTCTTTTAAAAAAAAAACAATTTTTGTTTAACAATGTTATGTTTTCGTGTGGGATATTTTCAATATAATACAGGTACACCATAATTTTAAATTATAAAAATTATAATTAATAAGGTTTAATCATTTTATCTAATAATTAATTGAACTGTCAAATGTGCCCCCACTCTCTGCATAACTTTTTGTCCGAAACCCTTAAATAAATCAAAATATTTTTTTTCCAAATCTCAAACTTTACAATTATGTTCGAAAAATACAAATTTTGAAATCACATTTCATTTTCCTCATTATTTAACAGTTTTTGATTAACTTAATTTGATATTCGCACATGTCTCAGAACGATTTTTTAACTTTAACTCAGTGGTTTAACTCAGTGGTTTATTTTATCTACATGCGTGCACAAAATTCTAATTTTTCTATCGCAATGTTCTCATACCTTATCATCGCATTGTAAAAATAAAATTAATCACATTCCTATTTGTTTCATTATCACAAAAAAAAAAAAAAAAAGAAACAGAATATTGGAAAATCCAAAATAATCAGCGCATGCCAAACGACCTGCAAAACCAGCAGCAGGTGTGAAGAATAAAATTAAAGATTTAATTAAAAATGTATCGCATGCGTGCAGATTATTTATATATTCGTTTTTCATTGCAACTTGTTTGAATTTTATTTTATCGCCACCACCAACATGCTTCTTATAAATATGTTTACTGAAAAATAAGTTTAAATTTTGAAATAAAATTCAATTTGAGGTTACGTTCTACTTTCGGCGACGCGACCGACAAGTAGTTCTTGTATTTTTCATGCGCGCAGCTATAGTACAGATAATTTTTTTTTTTTTTGCAATTTTATTTATGCACATAGTAACACAAAATTTTATTATTGCTTTTGAATTTTGTACGAAAGCAAAAGATACGAAACCGATGCGCATGCCTTGATGATGACAATAAACAAAAAAATTACTTGGCTAATTCAAATGTTTTATATTTTTGTTTGCATTATTTTATGACCATTTGCATTGAAAATTAAAACAAATTAAATAAAAATGGTATTTCGAAATATTTATTGATATTGAAAAGCATATTATTTTTGTAGCGTTTGAGGTCATTGGATTCGACTAAATTTAAGGTGATTGTAGCAAAATTTATAATTATTCACCATTAAATTAAGGAAGCAATTAGACTATGAGTGCAAAAGCACACGTAAATAGTTCACAAGGTGTACTTTGCAAATTTAGCCAATTTTATAATGGATATAGGTATGTATTGAGACAAATTGTTCTTTTTTAAAGTGTTTGACTAACATGTTCTCGGTTTGAAACATCAAATTTAACACACACAATTTTTTGAACTCTCATATACATCAGGTTAAAATAAATTTACCTTCAGACATCTTAAGTGGATCTTAAGTTCTTTACACAATAAATGGTTTGCTTTGAGAAACGATGACGATAATAATTATCGGAAAAATATAGAACATTGACGTTGGTGTTTTTTTTTTTTTCATTCTTTTCTTCTGAGTTCTGAAAGAAAAAGTACATATCACGGTGATTTTTGAAATCGGTTTTGTGTACATTGTCGGGTTCTTTTCTGCAAATAGATAATAAAATAAAACAACAAGTTTTCATCAACACCTTGAGATTATGATATTTTTAAACTCAATCATGCGCGATAAAATAATGGATTATTTGTTTTTGAACTTGATTGGTATTTTATTGTTGTTTATTTTGAGGCTAGACAGATTCTATGTTGTAGTTTGGATGGTCAGGGTTAAACAATTAAATATTTAAACATTTGTTTTACAAATTAATTTAATTGAAATATTTAAAGGCATGTTACTGAAATAAAAAAAAAATTATAATAAATACATTTTTAAAGATCTACATGGGTTAATGCATTTTTTAGTTAATGATATGTGAAGAGGAAATAAGAATAAAAAAAATTGTGATTTAATGACTAAAAGGACAAATGGCACATTCGCAAGCTCGTAGTGGGTTTTAGAGCGTGACTTTGTTTTAGAAACGAATAACGACGAAAATTTTGAAATTTTAATTGAAACTCATATGATTTAAACCTCTAATGCAGAAGAGGCAAACAGAAGACAAGTTTTTGATAGTGAGAAATTCAAATCAAATCTCAATACTACAAAGGGTGTGTTCTTGTGGATTTAAGAGATTTGTTCTTATGAAATAAATATGAAAAAAATAAAGCTTGTAAAACGTAAAAACTTAGTAAGATTTTTTTGTTGAAATTTGCTCTTTGACAGATATTTTCGAATTTTATTTTGACATTGGAGAAGTATTCAGTACATGTAATCAATTTAACATTTTGTTGTTTGACAGATTTGAACAAATCTTATTTTGATGTTAAAGGAAGTATTAAGTGATCTTTTTTATCAGCGAGACATACATAATTATGACACCCAGACCATTTTAAGATTTGTGCGAATTCAATTTAGACGTTTGTAAAGTATTCAGTGAGAACTGTCATTATAGAAAATTAAAGCCTATATTTGACAGATTTGACTTTTGCGGAGTATCTACAGCGAGCTGTCATCGCAAAGCAAACAAATTATGTTTGCCACTTTCCGGTTTGACGGATATTAATCAATGGAACCCGAAATGAGAGTGTTCTTTATCGTGAATTCGTAACATCCATCGTACAGTAGGCAAAGTATATTTAATCATTCTTCCTTTAATATTTTTTGTACTATAATGCAAGTCTTGTGCTCGTGCAAAAAAAAATTTTAGATGACAATCAAATATGACATTAGGATTATAGCAAAGTCGAAAAAAGTGGGTCTGGAATTTTGTATTTGTGTCTGCCTGTCATTCGCACCTGCTGCAGCCTAAACGGTTGGGCCGATATCCTTTAGACTTGGTATATAGGGTGTTTAGGGTTAACGTGAGGGTTGTTTTTCGAATTTTCGTCCTAGGTCTAAAACTAACGGTACCTGCCATATAACGGTTTTAGAAAAACTTTTTTTTTTATCGAAAACGGCTCTTACGCTTTTGATAAAATTTAACATAAATGATACGGCATTAATCACCTTTTATATGCTTTGAACCATATTTCTATAGAAACATTTTTAAATGTACCTGCCATATAACGGATTTTTTTTATTTCGACTTTCTCGTTAACGACTGAGCGGATCTTTACCAAATTTTATTTTGAAGAAAATCTATATTTAGCAAAACAATAATGGCGTACTTTATTTTTTGACATTTTTTTTTTATTAATTTTTTTTTTAATTTAATATTTTGAAAACCAATGCATGATTTTTTTTTTTTTTTTGAAATTTAGTTTTTGCATGAAATATTGAAATTATTAAAATCGATTTTTTCGAAAACAGGACATACGATTTTAGTAAAAAAAAAAATGTTAAATATATTGTAATATTTAAAAGTTACTGGCATTCCAAAGTAATTTTTTTATTAATTGATTTTGATTTACTATGCATTTAAAATTTTTTAAAAGAATTTAAAATAATTATTTTGTATACACAATTGAAAGAATACAACATCTAAGAGAAGAACGCTCGACCCATTTGTGTTGTTAAGCCCCAGCTTACTTGCAATATGAACAAGTTCGTGCGACAGTCGTGCCCTTTATTTTTTCTGTTTAATGTTCTCTTTTAAATTATCCCATTTACACGACTATTACTGCCAAATGAAAAAATATGAAATATTCCATGATTATTTTTTTTTTCTTTTAAAATTGCGTATACGCCCGAATGCCGGTTTGATTTTTATTAATCTTTTTCCGAAAAAAAAAATACATATAAAAAACTTCTGACTCCGGCAATTTTTCAATGAAAATATTACAAATTTGTTGTTGAATCTGTGTTATTAAAAAAATGAGTATTAAAGATTTGCTTAACTAGTTCTGGAAAAAAATTTAAATTTAAGCATTACTTTCGACATTTTCTTATAAGGCATTCAACAGCAATTAAATAGTTACACAAAAGTATGCAACGCTAATAGAAGTAAATTCCCATTGATAACTTAGTGATAAGTGGGTTCGAATCTAGCAACATATGATCTGGATTTAAATCCTACCTTAACTTAAACAAATATTTAATTTATCAGGATCACTGCCTCTTGCGAAGAAGTCATCGTCGAATCAACACCACAGTTTAAGTTGAACTAAACAAATAACAACTTTATTCCCGCTTATAAAGGATTAAACTTTAGTTCCAATCCGCTTCAAAAACGAATATAGAGTACCTATAAATAACAGAAATTTATTTTTATTTCCAAACACAGTCTCCATTTTATACTTCCATATATTTTTAATTAATTGATTAAATTACTTCCAATGACTCTGACATTCGATTAACTTGCAATTCAAACCGATAACCATAAATTATTTCTATTTGCAACGTGCAAAGTTAAGATCCTTCAACAAACATTTTTCAGTTGTAATTCCCGGTCATGTTGTACACTTAAGAAATATTCTTATTAATTGTTTTACAATTTTTTGTAATTATAAAAAAAAAAAACTCCACCCTATGTTTTTTGCCGGATCCAAGAACAAGTTTTTTTTCCTCTCGAAAGACCACAAGATGAAATCTCTTTTAAAATTAATTATTCTCATATTCTTAAGTAAGAAAACAGGTTCAAGGCATAAACTTGTTGCACAGAAAAGATAGAAAAAATAAGTTGGTACATAAATAACAAATCCTGTTTAATATAAAATTCTTTGATTGAAAAAAAAAAAAAATAAAACCAATTTTGGTTTCAAGAAAAAAAAAGAGAAACTTATTTTACAAAAATTATACGCGTGTTGTATATAAAAATTATTCCCTACCGGATGCCACCCGCCAATCACCAGAAATAGTATTCCACCATGTTACAAAATCACTTCTGCTGCCATGAGGAAGAAGTTCAAAACGCGTCCGCGTCCGTGTACTTCATTTTGACAAAACTCTGAATCGAATCCGCATACCAAATGCAACGGTAATACTAAGTAGCTAATGTTTATGTTAACCTTAACTAACCGAAAGTGTGAAAGGGAAATTGCCAAAAAAAAAAAAAAATATATCTGCCATGTTTGGCAGCAGCTGGTGGCGTTTCAGATTCACAACGCTCAACGATGAAATAACGTGCCACATTTGAATTGCATGTTTTCATTTTAGAGAACAGACAGTGTCTGGCATAATTTTGCCGGTCAAGTAACTGTCATGGGTGCCCTAAAGTGTAAGAAAAAAAAAAAAAAACGAAAAGCTTTGGGACCGTTGGGTCTTACGACTGTTTTCCATTACCGCGTCGACATGTGAATTACTCGCATTTTGAGAGGGAAATCGGAAATAATTGAATGACGGTCGCATCTTAATTATCAGTTTTATGTCGGTATGTTGTCAAGGGGAACATCGTCCGTTGGTCTACGGAACAGTTTTGGAGATTTACCCACACTTTCTGGTAAAATGTATGTTTGCGATGTTACTGTACTTGTCATCGCAAACAATTCGAAGTAGTTTATATACACTTTTAATATTATGGAAATGCTGCAGGAAAACAATCCGTGAGGTGTTTTGTAAACTTTCACTTTTGCACGTCGCGTCGTCGTCAGCGCTTCGTCGTTCAAAGTTCGCGTTAACGACTTGATTGTTCATCAGCACGTTTGAGCGGCCGTATAGTCTGGTCGGTGTTTCTCACCATACATATCAACAACAAACAATAAATTAAAGTTTTTATTTAAATTTTTTTATTGTTGCTGGTTATACATATTTTTTTTTTTTTTTGGTTTTTGTTTATACATGGGATGTTAATGCGATTAATGTCTGTGGGCAGTCTGTGGTTTTTTTTTTCTGATAGCTTTCTGTGAAGCAATTTGATTACTATCGTGATTAGGAGAATTGGTAATGCATAAGAGATAGAAATAGCAAAAAATGTAGTTGTTGTTGTTGCTGTTTGTGGTGCACGGGGAAATTTTTGTTAGACGGACGCGTGGTGCGGCAGCTTGTGAATATAAAAATGCATAATTGGTGTTGTAATACCACCTAGAGCGTATGGACAGTTTCAAAGATTTAAGGTATTTTTTTTTATTTAATTGAATTTTTTACTTAACGCCAATTTAAGATTTTTCAAATTCCAAGATGAAAAAAAGTTACATTGAAAACCTAACTTTTTATTTTGGTTAAGATTGAGGTTCTAACTTCAATCCTAACCTAACGAATGATTAATTTTGATGGTAAAAGGAATTTTTTTCAAAAGTAAATATATAATGTTACAAGTGCTTATAGTTATTTTACAGGGAAAAAAAAATATTAACAAAAAATAAATGAATACGGTGGTCGAATTTAAAAGCACTTTAAAACTCTATTAAAAAAATGTAGAAAAACAATGCAGTTTTTTTTATGATGTCTTGATTTTTATAATGTGAGTTTTTATCGATACTTTAAAGAAGCAAGATCGATCTTACAAGGTCTCTTCTGTCACTGTCAGGATTACTTGGCTTCGAAGATGAACTCAAGTCTATGCAAAAATTTAAAAAACCGACCTTGTATATACCTATACTTAATATAATGAATAAAATCTAAACAATTCAATTTTAGTATAAATCTCTTAATAATAATAATTTATCTCCCAAGGCTCAAAAGTTCAAAAGGCAGCTCTGGAAATTGAACTGAGTAAACTTGTTCTCCATTTTATAGGTCAATTAGTTCAATTGGTTCAGTAGTTCAATAGTTCCTGTAATGAACTAAGAACTGAAGGCAAGCAAACTAGACCAAGACATACAAACAGAACTGATATAGATAATAGATGATATGAACAAATTAATATTTTCCGATCATCCCAAACTATCCCGCATATGCATCTGCATTGTATGCAACATTAAACCTAATTGTGTTTTTTTTTATAATTGTATGTGTCTTGTGTAATGTACGTGCCTTTTCTTTTTGTTCCATTTAAACCTGAATTCGAACAAGGTTCGAATGGAAGAAAGAGTAAAAGAACAAAGGATCTTACAACAAATTATAAAAAGAACTTTAGTACAAATAAAATAAATGAACGGGGGTAGATCACGTAAAAATAAAACGATTGAACGATCGTCGTTTCACTGTTGCTCTCTCTATCTTTTTATAAAGATATGATAAGGACAGCTTCTGCAAAACGACAATCGTTCGATCGTTTTTATTTTACGTGATCTACCCCCAGATAAACTATTTAGTGCAAATGTGATATTTAGAACTGCATAACGATAAATAACATACAACACCCCGATTAAATTAGTAAATTAAATGAGTGAACTATATAAGTAAATATTTATAAAAAAAAAATGTACCGCTCTTTGAAGTGACATAATCTGCCAATAGGTTTAAACTTGTGTTAAAAACTGCTTCTATTGATATGGTTGAATTTATGCCACACTTCGATTAGCTACGAATTATTCTGAAGGCTTTTAATTTTTAATAATTAATTAAACCAAGAATCTAGGGTGCGGGTACTAAATACAGAAATTATATGCCACCCACCCCACATAAAAAGAATTCACTCAACAACAAACAACACTTCTTGTTTTTTTTTTAATTGAATTCACAAAGTGAATTAACCTCGAACGTGGGTGATTGTTGCTAAGCAAAACATATTAAAATGTTAAACATGTTGTTCAGCATTATTCGATTTTTATAAAAAAAAAATAGATGCTATAAATCCCTTCATGGGCAGTTAAAGTTTTTATATTTATTTATTAAAACCATTTTTTGATAATTAATAAATAAATTAAATTAATAAGGGTTTAAATAATAAGTTTTGGGTAGATTTTTTTTTTTGAAAGTTCAATATTGTTAACTATATTTGTTAACATTTAACTTGCTGTCCATATATTTTTTTTGGAAACGTAACTCAAACACATTGCAAAACTCACAAGCTTTTTTCAGACTCACAAGTTCTTCAGTACATTTCAGGTTTTTTTTAAGGAAGTTGTTGATGAATTATCTCAAAAATACATTGCAAAGCAAATATCATTATAGTGAAACTGATACAACTCTTTTTAATGAAACTGAGTTTAACTGTTTAGCACAGAATGGTGCAAGTTTTTCGTACTCAATGATAACATTTCAGCTAATAAAATGCAAACTATGTTGATTATGATTACTTTTAATGCATTCCAAACATTGGAAATTAATTTGCCACATTCTTGTTTTTGAGTCAGAACATGCCAAAAAAATTTTAATTTGATATTCAAAAGGAATTCATTAATTTTTCTGCTATGACTATCTTCTATTTAATAAAATTTCAGAATTGGAATTTCATTTCTGAATCGAAAAAATTGTACAAAAAATAGTGGGACAGTTTCACACTGCTTTGTTTTATCAGGCATCAGAAGTGGGATTGTACTCCCAAAACAAACAAAAAATAAAATAAGAAAATGTTCTTTCAAAAATTTTATTGAATTTTTAAAATTTACTATAACAATATAAAAGCGTTACAACTGTTCCGAAAATCATTTTAAGTCTCAAAGTATAACTTAGTTTTGTCAAAAACTGTGTTTTAAAGCTAAAGCTAATGCTAGTACTTTTGATTCTTACTATATGGTTTTGAAACATTATATTATTTGCGGCCTAAACTATAAGTTATGCGTTTCATTCATAAATACTGCACTTAATAAAATTTAATTTGGCTATTTTTAATCTTTTTATTGTTTTTATTTTCATTTTCAATATATTATTTGTTATATTATTACCTACTAAAAAATTCAATTTTTTAAATTTTTATTTTTTTTTTAGATAAATATGTTTTTTTTTTTTTAAACAAATTATTCAATGCATTATTTTAGAAATAAGTTAAGTTTAAAAACAAACTTTGCCCATGACATAATTTGAGTTCACAGGCAGAATTCCAGTACAGCAACTTTGAGTTATCATTTGCTATAAACCTACTATCACACTTAAAGCCTACTTTCCTTTTTTTTTTAATTTTCTCAAAATTGTATTTATGCAACATTTAAATAGTAGTAGTAACTAACAACTTGTCTATTTGTCAGTATTTTATATCTCAGTCGCCCATAATTCATTTATTTATAAACTATGTACAATTTCAGAGCATCTGAGTCTACAGCGCATACCATGATAATGACGACAACGAGTAGAGTGATGGTAAAACAATTGTAAATCTTGTGAAACTTAGAAAAAGTGAAAGACGGATTTTATATGTCTTGTTTTTTTTTAAACACTCTTGTGGTGCTGCAACTGGTCTGAAATTGAAATTCCATTTGTAGATTTGTTTTTCTCATTTTTGTTTGCACATTTATTTCGCAAAGAAATTAGAAAAAAAATATTATCAACCAACCAACAAGTTTTAATGTAAATAATGTCAATATCTCAATTAGATATAAGATACAGTAGGAGATTATGAGAAGATAATTATTTATTATAAAACTCGTTATGAGAAGCTTTTAAAAGAGGTACATATAGGCATAGATTAAATAAAAAAAATACTTGTTTGCCATAGTAATAAATTATAAGGTTTTATAAATTAACTATAAAAATTAGTAAGCATAGTTTTGGAATTTTAAACAAAATATTAAATTCGTTGTTATTTTTAGTACATTGAATTCATAAGAAATTTATAGTCGTAAAATATTTTTTTAAAGCTATCCGTCAATAACTGATGTCAATAAAAACAGGATGAATATTCAAATGACATTCGAGTATCGAATGTCTAATGGTTTAATTTTTCGACATTGTTGATACCAATTACAGTTTAATATGATTTTGTTTTAAAATTACTCAAATTTCAAATTAAAATTTAAATTTTCAAGGAAAATCCATAAAGAGATTTGTATTTGTACATAAATAGAAACATAGTTTTTGAATACTCGTTTTTAATTGAGCTAAATATTTGCTCTTCTTCTCTCAAGATTTTAATTTTTTTCTCATTTTGCTATTGAAAAAAGAAAAAGAAACAACCAATATAATAGTATTTAGTTTTAAAAGTTTCTTGTCAAACGTGAACACTAACTTATAGGGCTTTTTAGGTAACAAGGATATATCTCTTTCTCGTTCGCAGAGCAGTGTCAAAATCAGCAGTACGCGAATGACAGCTGAACATTTTTGTTATCATTATTGAAAAATTGATTGGAAACAAGAGCGGACATTTTAATGTTGTGCGCGAAAATTTATTCGCGGAAATCTAAAATTTAACAGAAAAAAAAGAGATTATTTACAAAATACTTTTACAAGTTTTTGAGTTTGACAGTTTGAAAAAAGTGCGATACATAATTTCAATCTGTCATCGGTGTAGTGTAAGCGGTCATTTACTTTCTGACAATTTGATAAAATTCCCTATACATTTGACAGATATGCCTGACGTTTTATTTTGACATTAATTTGCAGAATATTCAGCATCAACTGTCATCGACTTACAAGAAAAACGTAAAAAAATATTATCAAAAAAACGCGATTATTTGAAGAATCATTAAATAACAGCTGCACAATAATTTAGAAAAATAAATAGTTCTTACTGTACCTACAGAAAATATTTTTTTAATACCCCACGTCCAGAATTTTCTTCTGTCTAAGGTATCACATGATACACAACATTAAATTTGAACCTGGTTTTCAGTGTTCGTGAGTCACATTTGATCCAAATTTAAATTATTTAAGCAAATTTTTAACTAAAATTGCCTTGTGTGTTTGAAACCATATTAAACATAACATGATTTTTATTGAAGTATGTCTTGTATGCTTTGACCATATATGATACATGAACGATGAAAACCAATTACAAATTAAGTGATGTGAATTATATGAAATGTCATACATTGGACAGTGATGCTAGTCTATTTTTCTCAAAAAAATAAATTCTGGGTGTATAGGCTGGGCAAACAAAAATAATTTTCTATGGGGACATTGATAATATATTTGGCGATGGGGATGTTTTCAGTCGTTATATTCCCTTTAAGAAAAAAAGCCACAATAAACTCCAGAAGCATGTTTCCAATGAAATTTTAGTAAATAAAGTGTAGGTGTGGGTAATGGTAATGTTACTACTTTTAACAAGAAGAAGTACTTTTTACCACATTATGGTGTAGACAGTCATAAATCATAGCAATATAGAATTTTTTTAAATTAAGTGATACCTGCGTAGCGTACTCATTTTGTATTTAAGCTCATGACTTATATTTGGCACTCTTAAGATTTTAATGTTTCACAGATTCATGTTAAACCCCTATTATTTTTTCCCGTTAAATTTACAACAAGCTGCGCACAATTATAAATAGTTAAAAAATCCATTTGTGAAATTATCTCATGAAAATGTTTAATGCCTAGTTGCTCCAAGCACTTTTAAATATTTACTGAGTTGTTAAATCATAAAATGGCATTTTTTTTATTGCATACATCACTTTCAGTTTTTAAAAGCCAATAAACATAAATTAAGTAGAAAATGAAAGGACGGATTTTATACGAATTTTAAAATAAAAGTAAACAAGGATTGGGCACTAAGATGTGTTGAAAATGATGTTTGGAGTGTATAATTTTTAATGTGCATTACGTTATTCAATTAATATTGTTTCACAATTTGTGATATAGTAATAATGTTCAACTTGAACTTGTTATTTCTGTTGCAATTTATTTTGCAATAAATGTTTATTTATTGATATAATGACCCTTAGTGTTTTTTTTTATATGTAAATTGTTTTGCAATATGGACTTTTCGATGTTGACAGTCTGTGGTAGCCAGATTTTGTAGTGTGGTTTATGTCATTCTTTGTTTATTATGTATAATCACTTAGTCACACTGACAAGTTATCATCATTTTCTATAGCATTTTCTGGCGTTTTTCCCAACTTAGGTAATGCGAAAAATAGAGGAAATCTATACAAATTTGCAAAAAAAAAAACGTCAGAAATTTGTATAAAGATTTTTTGGTCTTTTCCCGAAAAAAAAACAGCAACCTTTCTGTTGCAGTATTTATTAAGTTTAGCAGGACTATTTTATTAAAATTCGCTCAAATTAATTAATTAATTAACAAAATTTTATCAAAATTATAAAAAATATATTTTCTTTGTCGTTTATATGGCAAATACCGTTATTATCAGTACCGTAGCATATAATTCTTCAAAAATAATAAATACACTTTTTCGCCCAACCGTTTGGGCGAAAAGTATCGATTTATCCCAACTTTTGGACAGAATTGACAAATATTTATCCTTCGAATCATCGTGATCTGAATTTTTTTATAAATCGAAGTAAAAATCGACTCTTATTTAATAGAACTTCAGAAGTGGGATTTTTTGTCGTGACATAATTTTGCCATGCCTTGTCCTACTTATCATCAGAAGTGGGATTGCACTACTTAAAATATACACCTAGACATTTTTAAGAAATATCAATTTGAGAATTAAAAAGTTAGTAAAAATAAGATATGTAGGTAGGAATGGCGGCTATTCTACTAGAATAAAAACCCAATTAGCGCTTGGTGCGCCGTTTTGATACCATACATTCATGAGCCTTATCATTATGTGGAGGTTGGGATAGCATTTTGGTGACTATGGTGTATTAAGGTGTGGAATTGTGTTGGGAGATAATCCCTTTATTACCATTTACCATAGGAAAACAAGAGATCCTCGGGTACCTCAGCCAAGGGAATTGGTCCATACCCCCCAGCAGGCTTTATGCCAGGCTGTTAAAAAAAATTAAACAATTTTTCTTAGAATAGCCCACCATTTGAAATTTAGATTTATTTGCAATAAACGAAAAATCCTTTTTCGTTATTTTAAGTTTATAATAGAAATCTGTTAAAAATTATGACGTCAACTTATTTTTTGTAAGTTATTGATATATATGGGAATGGACGACAGAAAACAGGATTTATTGATTATTCGTATTCATTCTCAACTATCCACTCTTTGGAATTTCCAAAAATATCAACACACATGTAACCTTCCTACGTCTTATATTAATGAAAATCAAAACCTTCTTAAGTTATAAATATAAACTGTTATCTATCACACAATGTCAGAATCTATTTTTAGAAAATTTAATATTATTTTTCATTGAAATTCTCCTCTGAATAAGTATCTTATTCAAATAAAGTTAGTTATTCGGGAAGATGACTGACATAAAAAATAAAAAAAAAAACTTTTATCATTTGTCTCGACTAGGAGAATTTTTGTGTGGAAGAATATTGCTTTTCCAAAAGTTCATACCAATTTATTGTCAAGAAGACAATTTCTTAAGTTTATCACATCAAAAGCATTCTATTTAAAGATAAAACTGTTAAGGCTTGTTTTAAATATACATACATATATACATCACAAAGAAAACTTAATTTGCCATTCCAAAATACTTCAATATTGTTTTAAGAACAATTTTAGATAAATTTAATTAAATTTTCAAAGTTTGACTATCTTAATAGATATACACAAAGTATACCTACATTTATTTTGACTGTTTCAAATATTTGATAGATGATACATACATACATATATTGAAAAATAAAAGAAAAATTTCATTTTAGTTTAAGAAAAATAATTTGTTTTACAGACAACTTTCACTGAATTTACTGAAATATAAAGTTTATTGATTTTAAACTACCTCTATGTTCTTTTGGAGTCTAGCCAATTCTTATGTAGGTCACATAAAAGCCTTAAAAACTGCGCATAAAAGGTCTTTGAACTAGGAAAATGCTGAATGCAGTTTAGCTGCATTAAATGAATTAAATCAGGTAGATACTTAATACTGGACAGTGAAATATAATGTAAATAGATGAAAACATTCATTAAGAGATATTATGTTGGTAATATTGCTTTTATGTTTTGGGTTTGTTTATTATCTGCATAAAATAGATACAAATGTTCTATGGATTTGTTAACAAAGGAGGAGGAATTTAATTTATCCTAAAAGGAATATTTCTTCTTAAAGAATGTTCCACCGAAATATTTACACTTGAGAAGAATCATAAATTGATCTTTTCAATTCCCAATTGAATGTAGTTTATGAATTGAATTTTATGTATATGTATTATTATATTACAAAATACACACAGGGAACTACATTATGTTGGTATGAATTTTAAGTTCCAATTCAATTCAATAATGTAGGAAAGGTTGGAATTCATTTTCAACCAAATAATACAAACATCAATATATTGAGAAGTTTATTCTCAAATGTCTGCTATTTCTTTTTTATTTAAATTTTGAGTAAGTTTATTCTTTTTCCACATTCAACGAAATTCTTTACAATGCTGATAAGATTTTTTAAGATTTCAATTGCAAATTTTATGTTTTCAATTTTTTTTTTTTCAATATTTTTCAGTTATTTACGCACTTCAATCATTGCATTAATACAATTACATTATATTGAAAATCAAATTTCTAGAATAGTTTTTTTGTGAAGGCAAAAATGAAAACATTTTTTTTTTAATAGCCCAGGAAAATTCAAAAAAAAATCGACAAATCTGGATTTTGGCGGAAACCTTTGTTTTGATGTCTTGAACAATGGAGACATTTTAATATTTTCTCCGAAACTATGACATTTTTGGGAAAAATGTTAAGAAACAAATTGAAGAGCGTTTTTCAAAGCGAATTTTTTCAAAAAACAATTTTTTGATATTTAAAAAACTTTATAAACGTTATATGTATACTAGTGTTATTAATATAACTGCATTTAAGGGTTTTAGTTAAATTTGGTATAGCATTTAAATTGAACATTCAACACAGGATGGCTTTTTTAAATTTTAAGCTTAAAACATAAAAACTGTATAGACAGTTGTTTTCGGCTTAAGCCTCAATTTAATCATAATTTAAATTAATAGCTTGATATTCTTAGAATGTATCTAAGTACTAAGTCATCATCAGGACAGTATGCTCTCAGAGTTATATTGTTGACATCAAAAATGGAAGTAAAGCCTAATAGCCTTTTCACATCGCATCAAAAACCCGGTTTTGATGAAAACTCAAAAATCTGTATCAAAAACACAAGTTTTCCCATACGATTTTGGCAAGTAGCAAGTTTTCGTAAACAACTGGTTTTTGCAAAAACCTATCAAAAACCATTTGAAATTGCAAGATGATCAAAACAAACACATGAGCTAGTGAAAAATTCAGTGCTCAATCGACTGTCAGAATAGGTAAGTGTTGTATTCTTTCATTTATGGGCGTCATTCTTAGCTGATGAAAACTGTCAACAGAAATTATTTAAACTACAAATCCAAATATTGTAGACCAAATTACAGCTGCGGTAAGTAGTAATATTATTGTATTTATAAATATGTAAATGAATTTATTGAATTAATAACCATTTTTATTTATAGAAAATGAACAAGAAAAAAAACAAACGAAAGAAATTGTGGGGCATTGTAGATGAGGGCATTGAGTTTCGATTTTTAATTGATCAAATATGATGAAATTTGACAACTGATGTCAAAATAAGTGAAGTGTCAAACAAAAACAGGTAAATTTTCAGTGTGAACGTATTTACGAGTTTTCATCGAAAACAGGGTTTTTGATGAGGTCTGAAAAGGCTATAACACAGAAAAAAAAACGAAAAAACAACAAAAAAGTTTTGGTCGATAAATGTTAACCGTTTTTTTATTTAAAGCATTTATTGGAACCCCCAAAATTATGAAAATATCAACCAAACCTTACAAAAAACCATGCAACCTATCATCTTTTATTGATTCGTTCCATATAAAATTTCGGATGTTAAGTTAGCATTAAGATTATGGGCGATGATATGCACCCACTGTTAAAATTATAGTTCAAGCGATTTGTTACTGATTAAAATTCCTCTGAAACTAATGAACCGATCTTAAGTAAATTTCAAAATGTTTTAATTTTGGCATTTTTAAATGCTGGAATATTGATAAGAACATTATATATTCTCCAAAAAAACTGGAGCAATTAAAAAAAAAAAATTAAATATGAATGGGCGTTTCTACATGCTGTCATTGATTAATTATATTATCCCCACTTTGGAATAAATTTACTATTTTTGGGTTTCCTATCTCCACCAAATCTTTATAAAACTAAAAATATTTTGCTTACAGGACAATCTTATTTTACAATTTTCTTTGATTTTTCATTATTTCGAATAGTATTCTTAAAACAATCATCAAAATAATGTTACTTCTCTTCGATTTGCAATGCCCTTAAATTGCTCTTTAAATTAACATTTGTCTGTACTTTATAAGAACGTGTCATTCTATCTACTCAACGGTAACATTAAGGTTTTCTAAATTAAATTACTTCAATCACTGACATTTTTCATAAACTTAAAAAAAAAAAAAATATATCATATTATGATGAAAAATACAGAAAATATTTCAAAGTCATACCGCTAATTTATAACTCGAATCAAAAGACTAAGAGAGAGAGAGAGAAAAAATACACAACCATCTAAATCTAAAGCTATGCAGGCCACGGAGTATAAAAAAAATGTCTTAAACTCAATCAAATCGACTTTTACTTTTTTTTCTTTACTATACCAAGCCATTATAATCAGATCTGTTTGTGTAGTTCAAAATATGTATGTATGTGCACATCGAAGTTTATATTATCTAACATTAAAAAAAAATGTGGGCAGGTATTTATGTGAATGTAGATCTAAAACCACTGTGCTGCCACCGAGACCCACTCTGTACATTTTGTATCTAATAGGTTATGGTTTTCTCATTAATTTCTATACTGGTTGCATGCAGTCAGTGTGTTTGCAGTTGCAATGCGATTGTGTATCTATGACTGACTGCAAAAAGCCAGATATGGAATACTTGACAATACAAATCGAAACCGAACATACCTTTAAGGTCATCGAGTTGATGTTACGTGAGTTGTGTTTTAAATATAATTTTGGTGCAAGATAAAAAAAAAAAAAAAATTATGCAGATTCTTTTAAAAGCTTAACAAAAAAAATTTAAAACTTTAAAAACTTCTCGTTAATGTTTACATTTCAAAAAAAAAAAAAATAAATAAATAAACAGGAAAATGTAAAATATGACTCGAAATTTATAGTATCAATTTCGAGGGGCTTGTCACTAGCCAGTTTAGTGGTTCAATGATTGCAATATTTCAAATGACTTCATATGATTTCAGGTGATTTCAAGCAGTATTTAAATTTTGTGGTCGCATTGATTTCAAATAAGTTTACTAATTTCAAATGATTGCAAATTAATTCAAGTGATTTCATAGTGATTTCAATTCGTGATTTCATTATGGCATTTTTGATTTTGGATTGCAAAAAAAACTTAAAGTGATTTCAAATATTTTTAATGATTGCAAAAAATCATTTGAAATCTATAACCAAATTTTTTTTTAATTTCATCACTTGAATTGCATCTGATTTAAACGTGATTTCAAATGATTACAAGTATAAGTGGTCAGGTGATTTAATTCGTGACAAACCCCTCGATGAATTTATCAAGAAATGTATTTTTAATTAATTTTCAAATCATATAATTACTTACTTATTTTTTATCATATAAATTAAATATAATGTTCAATTTTCATACCTGAAAGAAAAAAAGAAAACAAATAATAAAAATATTTTCAATAAAAATTTATAAATATTTTTATGTTTACAAAAATCAAGAAACCACAACTTTTTTTTTTTTTTTTTGTTTTTGTTTTACCAATTACAACAACCAAAAATGGCTAAAACGCAAACCAAGAACAAGACGTGTGTGTTATAGGTAAACATCTTTTTATTTGTATCACAAAATTAAATTGACGTGCGATTCTATTTAAAGGCTTTGACTTTCTTCATAGAAACACAAACATGAGGAACTTGTTTGAAAAGAACAAAATGGGAACGTGGTCTCGTCATCTTCGCCATAAAGGTCTTCTCTTAAGAAAAAGATACAAAAAATGACGAAGAAAAAAAAAAACGAGGAAAGTATAAAGAAAAAGTCGTAGATAAATTATTATTTATTTTTCTCTCGGGAAGCAGGCTTAACTCAGTTAATTAAAAAGTATACCGCATCATTGCTTGAGTATCTGTGAGATTTTGTTTCTGTAAATACAAGTACACTGCACCTACTCTACTTTCAATTAAAAATCGCAACAGAGGGGTGGGAATATAATTTTCATTAAATGGTTTCGAAAAGTTATGTTTTCATTTGTATGTTTTTTTTGTTCATTTATCATTTAATCCAATATGTTATTTAATTTTATTTATAAAAATTAAATTCACCCACTTCTTTTTTCGAGATTTTATTTGCAATTATGCCATCAGACATACTCTTATAATAAAAATTAAAGTTTTTAAAATGGAATGTGAGAAGTACAATGCAGCAACAGAAAAGTGGGTGTGCTATGTGAAAATAAGTTTTATAATGTTTCTAAATTTATCTATTTTGAATTATTTTTTTTTTAATTTTAGAATGAAGGTGTGTTTCAATATTATTTGCATCATTTGTAATAGTGTATATGTAGGTGGGCTTGAGACATTTGTGTTTGTTGTTTTTATACGATTTTAAAATTTGTCGTGTAAGACAAATTGAATGTTGGGTAAGAAGGGGTGTTTCGGAACTATTAAGTTTTAATATATTTTGTTTCCATTTATTACAAATGAATTTTATTGTAATAAAAATTAATATATTTGTTGGTAGCAAGATCGATTGATCATCATTATAGTCGACGCATCTTATATCCGGCATCAAGAGCCTGCAGAACGTGAGAAGATGTACCAAAAGGGGGTTTCTAAGAAGAAAAGCTGAAAGTTAAACATTAAAAAAAAAAATCAAACCATTTCTATAGTAAAAGGGGATTCTTTTTGAATTTTTAGTATATCACATATTTGTTCCTCTAATATCAATTGGTTTTTCACCCGCTCGCCACTACACCTTATTTTTTATCTCGATTATCTTATTTGTATATCAAAGAGAAGGCCAAAATGGATTTAAATGAAAAAAATAATTATGAAGTAGAACAATTTGTTGCTGATGAAGTGATGATCAACAGAATGCAGAAGAATTTCAAAGAGTAGAGATACTGAAATAAAATACCCTGTGGAAAAAACTAGGTTGATATATCGAAAAAAAGAAGAGCTGAAATAAAATGTCAAACTATACGAGATAACCGGGTCATGAGACACTATTAAAACGACTTAACAGTATCAGTACATTAAAAGAAGAATCTAGGAACCAAAAATGACACACTCTGTGTAATTTTTAAAAGTTTGACGACTGAAGTTTCTCTTTTTGAATAGACCTCACATACGAAATCCACCCATAAAAGTACAAGACAAAAATGAAATTATTTATAGCCAACTGGAAAACGATACGAACAATAATATCTGTAACTTGTGAAAATCGAATTTTATTACAAGGAATTTTCGTAGGACCAACCTTGTATTGATTATTATATACTATGGTAATCGAGTAACTAGTTATTAATTTATTTGTTTTATAACAATGAACCAACCCACTTGGTGAAAAAGTAACTTAATTACTTTTTAACAAGTAACCAAACTTATTTGGTCAAAATAGCCAATCTACTCGGTAGGAGCATTCTCGTACTCGTTGTCATATCATTCTCATAGCATTCTCGTACTCGTTATCATATCAATTCTACTAATCTGTATCTTCTTTTACAAAATTTTTGTGAATGTTCATCATACACATAGCATCAAGCCTTTCATCAATTCTTCCACATTTTTCAACACATCACATATATTGGTATATTGAGTTTGGTCAGAATTCATCTTATTGTATAGTTAAATCACTTAACGGACTCGGCAGAAAAATTATTTATCATTTATCTTTTGGACGATCGAACTGAAATTGGATTGAGTCCATGCTTTGCATATTTTTGAAAGAAGATCAAATTAAGTTATTTTCTTGAACAGACAAATTATACTCTTCATTACTTTCATTTTTGAAAAATTTGTCTTAAAATTGAATTTACTGATACGTTATACTGATAGATTTGCCTCTAATAGAAACAATTTTGACAATTGCACTTGTTTTTCCTTACACTAGGGTGAACATACACACAAAAATTCAGCGCTATACAATGACTAATGTCTGGCGGTCGCTGGCACTACATCAATTATGTGAACAAACTTTGCAAGTCAACAAAAAATTCAAAATTAAATACGTTTTTATGATCAATAAACAATGTTCATTGTCTACAAGGAGGGGCAAAACAATAGAACGTAGAGATTTATTCGAACAAGGTCCAAGGTCAGGGCGGGACATCCTATGGAAACTGGCCAAAAAAAAGTGCAAAAATGACCAATTAGTAAAAATTCCCTATTAAGAACTCATAAAATGTTGGTAGACAAAAGTCATGCTCAAAGCCCGGGGGGCAAGTGCCCCCCTTGCCCTTGCGCCTATGCTTGTGTAAGATTTTACTATCCTTTGGTTTAGGATACTAAGCAAGAAACTATAATAAAGAATTGGAAGTAAAAATAGTTTCTATAACGTTTATATGGCAGGTAGCGTTAATAAAGTGATTTGGAAAAAAAAATTCTGACGAAAAACTTCATTATTGGAAAAAACACCAGTCACACAAAATCTTATCAAAATCGAACGTATTTTTTTCGAGAAAAGTCGGATTTCCTTTTCTTATTTTTTTTTCGAGAAAAATATTTGATTGGTATCTCGGAACTTTTTTTTTTACGAATACAAAACTTGCCTTATATGTATAATGCCTATGATCGCAAGTAAACAGATAATCGCATTAATATTGCCCAATATTGCCACCTTATATGTTTTAGTTTCCTTTTAGAAGTTATTGAGTTCTAAGTCACTGGATTAAATCAAAATTGCAGTTATTAGAAATGCAGTTTAAAAGTGGTCTTGGTGAGTTCTATTATGCCAATACCAATAGGCAGAAATGAAATTAATTGTTGAAATCAAATTTTTAATGAAACTACCAGTAGAGTTAGCGGTAATATGTGGAATTAGTAGACCTTCAAATTGCTTCAGATTAACCTGTTTTGTTTTGTTGTTAAACTATTCAACCAACAAACCAAACATAACCTTACTAATCATGTAAGAAGCTTGTTGTGTTAAATTAAAAACATACCAACATTCAAATATGATTGCACCATCAATTCCAATCAAAATATGAAACATTTTTGACATCCATTAATAAAAATATGAAGACTCAATCACGCAAATAATTTTTTATTTAAACTTAAAAAAATTTGAAGTTAAGATTTTGTTCATTATAAATTGACATTGAAAATAATTTCTAAATAACTTCTGCCAAATTTACTGACAGCTGAAATATTGTATAATTGTCTACATAATAAGTACGGTCAAGGTTATTTCGAGGTTAAAATGCCTTAGGCTGCAGGTCATGACAAACAGAAACAATAATGAAACTGATGAGCCAAAGCTATGATAGTAATCAACCCCATTAGATTTATCTTATGGAACAAGGTTACTGGACTGGAATATAATTTGTGTTGAACAACAATACATGGAGGACCAAAAATGTATCTAAGCAAAGTGTTTTTTTAAGGTCTTAATCTTTTGTGATTCATTGTTCAATAGGTGCTCATTTTATTTTTAATTAATAGATAGAAGTTCTTATAAGTTTGAATTCAAATATATACCAATAGATACCATTTATGTTCATGCTCCGATTCAAGATAAAAATACGATTATTTACTCAAAATTCACGCTTAGGTTAATCACTTTTTTTTCTTCATTCAAAATACAACAAACATCAGCTTCTGTTCTAAGAAGATTCATAACATTGATCAATCCATACGACAGAGATCCTCATATATAAAAAGTGTTTTCCATTTTTGCTCAACTAAAATATTCAACTTCGTTTTGTTACGGGGAAAATACAGAAATTGTGAAAACATTGCAAAGGATTTATGGTTACAATTTTGAAAAGTGGTTGTGTCAGCAAAAATGATATAACACATTGGGTTCAAATGGTTTATGATTTTTGTCTTTAAGCATGAGACACGTGATTGAATGCCTAATCATTTATGACTTTTGTTGATTCATGAAGTTTACATTATTCAAGCTTATGTCAGGTATCCTGAATATTTTTTTTTTTCGGTTTATTTTGTGAGTAATTTAACATGTGCATGGGGTGCTTAGAATAAGTGAGCATGATGTACTGGAATTTTTAAAGCGAAATGGTTTTGAATCTTTCAACAACATTATTACGGGAAAAATCAACTCGGTTTAAGCATTTCACATTCATTTAGTGTGGCTCAAAAAAGAATCTCTGTACTTAACAAAACGTCCGTTAGTGTCGTACCTACCTTTCGCCTATCGTTTCAAAAGTTGTATTGATCTACTTCGAATCTGGTTCTTACCCAACTCAAAAAATGATGCTAACTTCACATTAATTGATGAATACTTCGCAGATACATCCGTTCCCTACGCAGACACTTATTTTATGTTTCCTAGAACGTATTATAGCCAATAACAATACAGGCCAGACATAAATAAAAAGTTAAGCAAACAAAAAATTATGAACAATTTTTTTCGACTTGAACCCCTTTTGCTGAGATACTCGGAATTTTTCTTAACCTTTAGGGTTAAAATCAATTTCCAATTGTGTTTTTATAATTAAAGGAAATATTTTCAAAATAAAACACTTCAAATAAAGATATAATATTTGGTGAAAAATTAATAATGTTAAGTTAAAATGAAGTGCAAGTATAGAAGCGGCAAGAACTACTCCCATTTCCGCCAAACATTGCCTGTTAATAGTGCAACCAAGCTCGCAAGAATATTTAATATTTTTTGTACAAATAAAATTAATTAAATTAAAGTAAGAAAGTGCTATCTTGAATAACAAGACCGATTCGTCTAAAATAAATTTAGTGGCACCGACAGCTCTGAATATTCACTGCCTAGTGACTTTACACTCTCAACCAATCCTTTTGATTTTGTTCTTAGGTCTACTCTACAGTATAGCAGAGGATATAAATTTTCTTGTCGACTCCGAACGACTAATGTGTGATGTACTTTTTATGACAATGATACTCCTCGCAAAAGGCAGTACCCCAAAAAAACATTAAGTGTACTCAGGACTCGAACCCAGACCTCTGGCGTGATAGTCCGACTACGCCATGAACCACTACTCGTATGGTGGGCTATATTTTCTTTGGAAAATCATGTCATAGTTGGATGGAACTAATAATATGGTTGGAACTAGTAAACAATTCCATTTCATAACCGTGTAAATATCTGTTCTGAGCTTTTGGAGAAATATTTCAGAAACTTTTTCGAAACATTTCTGAATTAAATTGTTTTCCAATAATTGATTTTTTATTTTTTCCGAAATATTTCAGCAGCAATTAACTAACGCCACTATTTATAGAGAAAAAAATGATAATTTTTTTCTTGAATGATGTGACAACCAAGTAAAATAAGGGCCGCGGAATGAAGGCCCGTGGGTCGTAATCTCCACTATAAAAGGAAATAACACCAACGGGCATTAATGCCTTTTCAAAGTAGCAGTAAGACCCGCGGTACTTGCACCCACCCAAACTCGCACCCACCTTTAATCATATAGTGGTCCTGGAAAGATGTCTTTATTTAAGTTTTATCACGAAAACATTTCTACATAGATGATTTTGAAAATATATATAAAAAACTTTTTTTGTAATGTATAGAAACTTATTTTAACATTGCTTTAATTGCTTATTTAACAATAAACAATTATACATACATAGGAATTTAAAGTCACATGGTATTTGAGTTTAATTCAAGGGCAAAAAAAAGGATGCTGCATAATAAAATGTTTCGATTACCAAAAGCATTTTAAATTTTAATATTTGTGTATTTGTCCATTATAATATGGATATGGATATGAATCATTTTTATTGATATGAATATAAATATATTTCGATAACGAATATGTGGTGGATAATTTACTCATTTATCATATACCATAAATAAAAAAAAAATTCAAAGAAAAAACTACACACAAATATAATTTAAATGCTAACTGCATTATTGCATTAATAATACACCTCATTAAAATTTAATTGCAACACTATAACACTTGCAATTTATTGGTTTTATATTCCATTCAAATGATTTCATTATTAAAATCTGGGTGGTGGTTGATGTTAATGGTGGTAAAGGTAAAATGATGGTGGTACTTTGCTAAAAGAAACAAATCCACATCAATTAATGAGCGCAACTAAAGGAGAGTCACATCGTTTAACCGCACTGAAAGATTAATCTATTCGATTCTTTATTTAACTGGGTCGACCTCAGGTGTTTTTCATATATATACCAATAATTCAATGCAATAAAATCGAATATGTATTACAAAAGAGAACAATTATTTATTTATATAAAAATAATGTATCTGTGTCTTTGCTTTGGTGCGCTTTGTGGCAAAGGTGTCTGTTACCACCCAAAGATTGCTTGCTTTGCAGTATAAGTATAAATTAAATTTCAAAATAAATTTTCCGTTGCCATCATAGATTTGCTTTAAAAGATACTCGAACAAACTATTAGGTATATATTATTCGATGCATCCGCCATCAGCAATTTTGTTGTTTTATAGAAGAAAAACCGACAAAACAAGGATAACAGGAGCGGATTATGTTCTGTATGTAAATCTTGATTCTATATGGGGCCCTAAAATTAGTTTAAGCTAAAAAACTGAATCATATTAAAAAGTTTCATGCTAAATAGCACCAAAATAACCTTTAAAATTTGTATTTATATAGAAACGATAAAGTTTCTATAGGAAAGCTCAACTATTATCTGTTGCACCAACGTCTATCGCTGAATTCTTTATAAAGCGAAACCTTTATATCTATTCCGTTGTTTACCACTTGATAAGATTAAAGTATGTATTCGTACATACATATAAATAAAATTATATTAAAATTTTCAACGTTCACTTTGAATATCAACTGTCTTTCCGTTTCGAACGACTTTTAAATATTTAAAAGTACTTGGTGCAACTCCAACTGGATATTATATAAAAATATCTAAATTCTTAAATCAATATTATTTATTGCATATAAATATGTGTTCACAAGTCGGCCCTTAATATAAATATAAATTTTAAATCCGTTCCTGTCAATGAGGACCAGCAGAAGACGACTATTACCGACTGTAAGGTAAGGGGCATGATTTCATCGTTAATTCGCTATTCGTGCTCTGTTTTAGCGTGAATCGATGCATAACAGGTAGATGAACGTTTAGTTGCAATTGCAACAAAACAAAAACAAAAAAAATAAAAATACTTCAAATGAAAATATATTCAACAAAAACAAAGAAAAAAAAAACAATTTTCCGAAAGGTTAATAACTTTGCAACCAAAAGAGTGAAACAGTCTAAGTAGGCAAATAAATTGTATATAGCACATGCCCGCAGGTAAAAATAAAATTATTATCCGAGGTATTTATCATTCTGCATTTTTTTTTTTTCGTTTCGTGGATAGTTGGTATTTTTATTTGCTCTGTATTTTTCAAGTAGGTTAAGCGGGCTCCAATCAAAAGGTTGATGACTTTTCTATGAAATGAAAAGTTGTATTACTTTTAGGTTAATTATTATTATTATTTTTATTTTGTATGAATTGTTATGTGCACATACAATTATGATTTATATTTAGGTATATCGATTGTGATGTTTATAGAAAAAATTGTTGCATGAATGCAAAGTTTGCACAAACAGTTATTTATGTTAACAATTGTAGAGCAAAAGTAAAAGTATTTTGTTACTTTAAGCATATTATGATGAAAGAAGGCAATCGAAAACGTCAGAATTACGAGTATATGCAAGTTATTCGACAAGCTGGAAAATAATAAATATTTAAGCTGTTCTATACGAGTAAAACTTGATAAATGTAATATAATTTATCATTTTTTATAGCTTTATGTTAGATTATTAAGATATGTTGATTGATGAGGTAATACAATTTTTTTTGTATTAAATAAAAAAACAAATGCCAGGTTGAATACTGCAAGAATGTTTTTTAACAAAAATTTTTTTTTTTGATTTTTGTACTTTACAAAGTTTAAAGAAGAACGGTACCTACCATAATGGTTATAAAAAAACAATTTTTCTCAAAAACGGCCCAAATATTTTTCCTAAAAAAAAAAAATTGAAGATTGCCTATATTTGTACTTAGTTGAAAAAAAAAACTGTCGACCCTATTAATATGGTACCTTCCATAGAACCGGTATTTTTAATTTGACCTTTCTATAGTGAACAGCTTAATAAGTTTTAACTCAACATCATTCTTTAGAACCTAAATTCCAAAAAATTTTAAAATATTTAGATTATTTAAATTTTAATTAATCTTTTTTTTTTTTTTTTGTAAATTCAATATTTGGAAAAAGAGTTGACATAAAATTTTTATTTTTTATACACTAAAATCAAACTACTTAGCATTTTGAATTTGCATACTATACAATAGATATTTATGTATTTTTTTTTAATTATTAAATTAAAATCTTTTATTTAAAAACTGCTGTAAAAATTAATTTTTCGTTAAATCTATATTTATTCCTCAATTTTTTGCATTCTTTGATTTTGGGTTAAATCTTTATGAAAATAATTTTACCGCTTTTAATAATAAATAGAATAAAAAAATTATTGTAATTAAATTTATTTGGCAATTTATTTTTACTTGATCTGTCTATAGGTACAAGTCTTGGATTAGTGGAGAAAAAAAAGCATTGGGATAACAATCATAAAATGACATTACGATAATAAAGAAAGTGAAAAAAGTGGGACCGAAAATTTTGTTTGTCTGTCAGTCTGTTTCTCTGTATAGGCACTTACAGCCTAAACGGCTAGGCCGATTTCCACCAAATTCGGTGAGTAGTATTTTTAGGGAAATATGCACAGAGCTATAAGTAGGTCTAAAAATAATGGTTACCTGTCATATAACGGTTATCGAAAACTTTATTTTTCTCGAAAACTACTCCAACGATTTCAACAAAATTTCACATGTGTAATAAAATGTCAAGGGTATAAGAAAGTGGAAACCAGAAAACAACGAAAATATAACGAGTGCTCATAAAGCGTTCGAGAAATAGAGATGTTCTGCAATATAGGTGCCAATACCCTATGGTGTCTTTAAATCTCGACTATCTCGGTAACGATTGAACGGATTTGAACGAAATTCAATACTAAAATAGCAAATTTCAAATAATATGGTATAACATTTTTTTCAAAAATGTTTTTGTTAAGTTTTAAATAATTTTGAAAAAAACTGTTTTTGTGAATTCAATGTTTTAAAAACAACCTGTAAACGGATTTTTATTAAATTTAATTTGGTGTATAATTAATTTAATTTGAAAAAACTTGCATACACATTTTTTTTGATTTGGAAAAATATTTTCAAAAAATGATTTTTTTTTTCAAAAACCGCATACTTTTCAAATTCAAAATTTTGCATTTATAGTTGTTTTTTTTTGCAGAATTGACTTAAAAATTTGGGGTAGCAATATAAAATGTTAGTCAACAATTTCCGACATGTAAAACTCTGAAAAATTATATATAATACCTATACAAAAATCATGTAGATATATTTTAATGTGTTAAATAAATATATGTTTGATTTTGCAACAATTGTAATTAGTATTTGAATTAAAAATAAAGTGCACGACTGGGTCGCACGAACTTCCTCTTGTGGTGCACAATTAGTTTGCACGTATTTGTTCTTGTGGCAAGTTCCCACGAAAATAAAATTAAATTTTATTATTTTTTTTTTAACATAAAAGTAAAAAGAAAAATCATATGAATTTTTCACAAAAGTGCTTAAACTTCTTTTTACAAAAACATAAGCAGAAATCAAAGTATGCAGAAAATTTTTCTGCCTAAATATTAGGTTACCAAAAAAATTATTCCTAAATCGTTAGAGCGGTTTTTAAATAAATCGATGTTTACTTAATACTTTTATAAAAAAAGTTTTTTTTCCAAATTTGAAGAACGCCAATTTTAAGTGCTTAGTAGTTTGCATTTTATGCACGCTGTTTTCCAAATATTGAATTTACAAAAAAATAAATTAAAACTAAATTAAGCTTTTTTGCAAAATGTTGGTATTGAAAATTGTTCAAGTCACCTACGTAAAAAAAAATTTTGTTTTGAAATCGATTAACCCGTTCATGAGATATCTCGAGAAAAAAATTACGGTTCTATGGGAGGTACCGTTAATAGGCTTGGCAATTTTTTTTTTTTACAATTTAACAACAAAAAATCAGACAGAAACTATCAGTAATTTTTTTCTAGAAAATCGTTGGAGCCTCTAAGGAATGGTCTACAAACCCTACATACCGAATTTGAAGTAAATCGGCTAAGCCGTTTAGGTGCTGATTCCAACCCCACTTTCTTCGTCTTCGCTATTTTTTTTGCCACCCATGGCTGGCTTTATCATGGCCTTATGCCGTAAGCCACCGGTTAAAATTTATGAGCGCTTTTAATTCCTCCAATGGAATCAGAAAACGAAGAAGAGATTCAAAATCGGGAGGAATTAAAAGATTTAGAAGATTCGATACCGAATACTCAAGCAGTAGAGGAAGTCGTTTCGAAGGAGAAGAAGCAGAGGAAAAGGAAGACGGACGAAATAAAGGATCTATCGAAGAAAATAAATATAGATGTGGACACAGAAATGAGGACAGCAACGACATGCAATCAGGAAACTTTAACTCACATGTCTCTATTATCTCCAAATAATTTGGACAAAGGATTTTTTGATACATTCCAATACGACATTAGAGATTTTGACATCTCTCTCTTGGAAGGAGAAGATGTTCGAATCCAAAAAGATTCTACATTTGATTACGGAGTCCCTCCTTTATGTACGGAAAATACTGAAATTCTAAAGAATTTAGTGAGCATCCTCTTAAATAGTGAGTGGTCCACGAAGTATTTGGATATAATATATATATATAATATAACGCCCGAGACATCAACTTGGATAACAGAAAAAATTGTGGAAAATTTGTGCGATGATGAGTCATCCACGTCATCCACGATTCTCATATTCAAATAATTCCTGCAGATGCTCCTTCTTTCTTTGCCTTATAATTCCTATAATCGCAAGTAAAAATACTCCTCTTACCTAATTACTTAACAGCTGTGCTCTGTTTAGAAGTTTTTATAAATTTTATTCTTTTTTTTATAATTTATTTTAAAAAAATTGTTACAGCTGTAGAAGTAAAATGTCTCATATTTTTGTGTTCAGTTAAAAAAAAACTTTATCTTAGCTATCTTCTTTCGAACGATACCACAGTGGTCCATATTCACAGTCATATTGTAAAATTGAGTTCTTCTAAACTGGTGTCTAACGTTAACACTCATATTAGACTGAGTTGTTATGCATAGATGTTTTGTCAGCTCTGTTTAGTAAAACACGATTCTTATTAAGTAAGAAAAAGAAAGGTTCAAAACAATACATGCCAGATGTTTACGATATTTTTTTATTTTTTTTAGTTTGTTTGTTCGTACAGTGGTAATCACCAACATTTTGTTTTCAAAAAAAAAAAAAAAAATATCACTCGCGAACCTCGAAACATTATTTCATGTGTACCTATTTTTGACGTTTATCAGAGTTAAATACAAGTTAAACATGGGTTCTGTCCTCGAGTTTTTCGTTTAGACTTGGGTTTAAATTTTCTATGAATAGTAAGAACTTGAGTTTAGGTTAAAAACAACTTAGTAAGAACTTGTCAAACATCTATGAATATGCCCCAGTATCTTTAATACAGCTAACAATCTTAAGTACTCACTCATACGTATGTGTGCTTGAAATTGGCAAATATTCATATTGTGGATTGTGTATTATGTTTTTGCAAGAATCTTAAGTTGATAGTTGATTATGGAATAAAAAACTGCCCGCCACTTTAGTCTTGTTGTTTTTTTTTTTTTTTTCTTAATTTGCATTTAATGAACATATTGGCTGGCACTATAGTGATGTTGCGCACAACGACAAAAATCAATCCCGCTTCTATTGTTCAGTTTGAATAAATAGATAGCCCACTGACCTCAGTCATCTTGTGTGTCACTTATTTATCACAATGTACATAATAGTCAAATTTACTGTGGATTATCATGATCACTCAAATGCATAAAGTCAGACATTTAAATTTGAATTGAATGTAATGAAATGAGACATATACATAGCTATAGGTAAGCAATTGTGTTTTATGAGTGTTCTTGGTCAAAATATTCAAAATTATGGAGAATGTAATATAACAAGCGATTATAAAATATTTGTTGCATTCAAGCAGTTGAATTTGGTTATGATGATGATTATATACGTACTTTCGTTGAACACAATGAAATAAATAAATTTAGTTGACAATGAATTTTCAAAATGTATTCAAGGAAAATACTTCAACAGAAGAAAATCTTGTTTTGCACACGGATAATTTTGAGATCTGCTTATTTTTTTAAATGAGTCAGCAGAAGTTTGTTTTTTTTTTTTAATTTTTATGAAATATAAGTTTTAAATCTTTCTAAACCAAATTTCAGCGTTATCTTAAAATTAAGATATAATTTGTCAGCAAAAACATTCTTGCTTCAAATTTTAGCAGAAATTAATTAATCACTTTTTTAGATGAAATATTAGTGTTTAGTTGTTTGATGTGTTAAAAATAAGTGTTAAAAATAAGTGATGAAAATGTGTCGTTTGGTTTTGTTGTATCTATGCCTATGAGTTATATCAGAACCTTCTAGTCAGCCTTAAGGCTATACCGATTTTCAATTTAAAAATTAAAGTTCTTTAATTTTTTTAAAAACGGATTTATTTTTTTTTTCAATGAAAAAATTGAACTTGGAAAAAATTGAACTAAATATATATTTATTAAATACATCTAAATATTTTTTGTTTAATTATTAAATATAATAAATTAAACAAATGTTATTTGTTGTTTATTTAATTTATTATTATATATTTTTAAAAAAACATTAAAATTAATTGAAAAATTATGTTTTTTTTTAAGAAAATCTTCATAACCCAGGAAAATTAGACAAAAACAAAAGGCAAAATTACGATATAATTCGGACAAAGCGGAATTTTTCTGGAGACCTTCGTTTTTATGTCTTAAACAAATCCTCAAAAGTACCCATGATTTGGCCCGGAGCTAAATTTTTTTGGAGGGGGGGGGGTAATTGAATTATTTGCTAATTTCTCGGAAACTTAAAAATTATATGATTTTCTACAAAAATGTCTTGAGACTTTTCATCGTTCCATCAACCAATCTCAAGAAAAAAATATTAAACTGTTACAAAATCTGTTTTTAGACTAAATAGCACTTTTTTCACTAGTATTTGGCGCTTTTTTACTTTTGTGTGGTTTTCTCATTGAGCTTCGTCCACAGAAAAAACAAAATAAAATGAATGACGAGTCGCACGAACTTGCTTTTGTGATTACACAGATTTTGAATCATGAAATTATGTACTGTCATATTTTTGGTTTTATGTTGTTTAGTTAAGAACTTGAAATGGCATTTTTAATTTATGTGCCGTAACAAATTTTAATGAAATCAGTTAAGCCGTTTCAGAGCTCTGACCAAATTTGTAAGAAGCAATTAATACCAAATCTTCATTATGTACATCTTTACCCAAAATCCTGAAATTCAGGATTTGCTCAAGACATATAAACAAAGGTCTCCAGCTAAATCCGAATTTTTCCAAAGTAAAATTCTAATTTTCCTGGGCTATCATATTTTGACAAATAAAATTTTAAAACAAAACTAAAAGTTTTTGTAACAACTTCAATATTTCCCAAATAAAATTGTTGATTTTTGGACCCATACGTTCAGGTTTTCTTTTTAAATACAGTTTCAGCTGCTCAATACAATGAATAATATTTGATTCATACAAATAAACATATGCAATACCAACAATGAAGAGCAAACAATTGATGTTGTTTCAATTGCAATGCGAATGACTAAACCCTTGTCGTGATCCGGAGTTAATCTAAACGCCTCTTAACTAACTTTTTGATTTATTTAAAATAAAAATAAAAATTAAAGTACATTATGAAAACAGGAAGCTGAAACAGGGATGCCAATATGTATGGTGACGATTTAACCACTAAATAAATAAATATCAATTTTCTGGAATCTGACTCAAACTCATTTTATGGCCTTACCGAAAGTGGAGATGGTTCAATAATTGAAAGTTAAGTTATGCTAGGAAATTGTGAAGAAGCACAAGCATATTCAAATATTCTAAACTTCATTTTCAAAAGTTCTTCAAAACATGTTTTCAAACACATATGATTTTAAATTAAATATGAATGGCAAAATAAGGTACAAATATAGTTATGTGTATCAAATGTGATACATTAGACGCGGAATGTTATGATTATTTTCTAATAAAGAAAAATAAACACCGGACGTGGAAATGTTATTAATTAATTAAAGTATAGGGAGATTTTTTGAACTTACAGAATGGGACACCAAAAGGTACAATGTTAGGAACTACTTTTATTGCTTAAAACATTTTTTTTATGTTTCGCAATTTTTAGAAATTGTAAAAATAGAATCATGTCTTCGATTTCATGTATTAGTATTTCGACTGGAAACATTTCATTGTAAATAATATTGTAAAACTTAATTGGTCTCAATTACGTCAGTTTTGACTTTTTCTATCATGTTAGAAGCTTTTCAATACACTCGAAAAATAGTATCGTCGAAATGACCAATACAAGCGTAATTTTTTGTGAGGAATTATCATAAGATATTCAAGGCAAGTACACATTTTGAATATCAAATCAATATTACAATGTCGTAAAATCGTATATTATTTTTTACAAAAAAAATTTCGCTATTTGTATTTATGTATATTGACTTTTGCCATGTTTACTATTTTTCACAATTTTTATTTTAATTTAGTTGAGCTTTGAGACTTCTTTAAATCATATTTTTTGTTCTTATAACTTATATAACTATAAATGCTATTAATTTTTTTCAATGTAGGTAAAATTTGTATTATAACAAAAACATTTTATATATATAAATACTATTCTTTATTTTATATTTTTTGTATTTATATAGTGTAAATTGATACAACAAAATGTGTATTAACTTAATTGTGTTTGAATAGCTGTTTCAATTAATCAGTATATATTTTTTAGCATCAGGAATGCAATTTATCTAGATACCACCTGAAACCATTGTTAGAAATGTTTTTATTTCCACCGAGTATAATACCAACCTAAATCAAATATGGTAAATTTGTGTTTGTAAATTTTCCCCTAAAGAAAACGAAAAGAAAAAACCACCAAACTAAAAACATCCAATTGACGCATTTACATGTTCAATATAGTATTGTATCTTTTTTTTTTATTTTGCTTCATTTAAACTTTCTTTTTGCCGGCAATTTGTATATTGAATGAATTAGTAGCGCTTCCAAGTTGGGAACTAATTAAATTTGTAATCAAAAACAAACTAACACACAAAAATTCAATGCCATAAATATAGTATATACCTATAGGGAAATAAAACTATTCTAAAAAAAACTTCAATCATGCAATTAGCCAATAAGAACAATCCTTAAATTATCTATTTAAATTTATTGCTCAAATTGCAAGTTTCTATGGGTTAATACCTGCAGGCAATCGCACATATACAGATACATTTGTATACCTATAGTTAGACCCATTACCCTTGTTAACTACCCTAAAAGCATAAATTGTTTACCATGACAAATACTAAATCAATATATCGATTTGATATTGGTCTCATTCAACTCATGTACTTTGAAGTATATAGGAATAGTAGTGTTCCAATGTAAGACCTTTTAAGAGGCATGTGTACATACATAATAGAAGAAAAGTGATTCCATAACCTCTAAGCACAATCCTCGTAATAGGACAACTTTTTTTCGATATTTTATTTTCTTATTTTTTTGTTATTGTGCCGTTAAGACTTTGTATAATATGTTGCATTTTTCTATTCATTTACACTAATTGCCAACTAAATAGGTACAACTTTTTTTTTTTTTGTTAGCAGTTCGTTTTTACTTCCATGAAATGATATAGGTTTTTTATTTAATCTGAATTCGCCCAAAATTAAAAACTGTTTTATTTTGTGGAGGAAAACTTATTGATTCTTATTCAGCATGACACTAACTCTCTACTAAACAGAAAATACGTCAGTGAATAATTTTCGGTTTACCGACTACTTTTGATGACATTTTTGAATAGATTCTTTGTTTTCATATTGATGAATCTCTTCTTTAGATTAGAAATTAATATATCCGAAACGATCAATACAAGTATAGATATAAATATTGGATGGTGGTAAATCTGAAATATTCAAAATTAATGCTTATATACCCACAAGGCTCTGTTTTGTTTCCGACTCTTTTCTCTTTCACGTGCCACAGTACTCTCAGCTTATCATATAATATTACTTTTTTCAGTTTTCTCGATAGAATTCACAAAAGGCTGCATTTTTCAACAGCCTAACTTTGGAATTACAGTGAAGTGCAGAGATTCTTTCCTTAGCCACATCACACGAATGTGAATTGCTTTAACAGACCAATTTTTTCTCCCCATTGTGATGTTCAGACACTACAAATGTTATCTCCTGTTATCTAGGTGCTAAATCCTCATAAGGTAAAAACGAACAGGTCCATAAGTTCAAAACTCGGTCGATGTTTTTGGACTACTCAGTAATAAGTGCTGCCACTTCTAAAAAAATTTTAAATCTGGCAAAGATGGCTGATAAATTTGTTATAAAAAAATGAACAAAACAACACTTTTTACCTAGATACTAGACAGATAAAACTCCCTTCAGTTAAATCTTAATTTCTCTACCAAAAGAAAACAATACATTAAATATAAAAAAAAAACTTAAGTCTGTCCACAATTTGTGAAAGCTTTTGAAGTTTTCAGAATTATTATCAAAAATATCAATTACTGTATTTTAAAATAAAACAAAAATGTAATTGCTGCTCGTTTCTGCACTTAGTGCTTAGATCTTAAACTTTATCATTTAACTCGGGGAAGTTATGTATATTGTGCTTTACTAATAATCAAATATGTAACAGCTTTAATAAAATCTCCACATTTTAGACAAAATTTGCAACAAAATGTTCGTAGTGTGGAAATTTGTATTAAAGCTGGTACTAAAATTAATTATTAGTAGGGCACATTGTGTAAGAGTACGAATTGGGAACTCGATTTGAAATACAATTCTAAGTGATCTGTACCACCAAATATTTTAATTTTTCAAGCTTTTACAGCTCATGTTAGATGGAAGAATTAAATTTCGTTGCTTTCGTGTATTACAGTGGTAAATTACAAAAAATGTGTACCTATAAATTTAATCCCAAGTGTTATATCTTCAAAATAATAAGGGTTGTCTTTTGAAGCATTATATTACATTTCAATTAGGCTTAACATATTTTTGTGTGAGAATAATCATGAGATTTGATATGATGAAGGTGTCTCATTTGTAAAACAAAACTTCTTCTGATGATAAGGACGTCCTTTAACCTTAAAATTTGTGCTATCAAAAAACGAGCAAAAAGGTTTTTGAATATCAAAGGGCAGGTTTTTATTTCTATTTTCCCGAGAATTTTGTTTAAAGATAGAATCCAAATTGAATTGGTATCTTAACTGAATAAAATTTCGTTGGTTTCGTTTGAGTTATTTGGAAAATTCTTTTGATTTTATAAAATAAAATGGAAACAAATTGCCAGAAAATAAATTGAGTTTATGTTTCTTAAAATGTTATGTTCTTACAAATAAGATGGCAATTGGTTAGTAGTTAGAGATATTGAATAAAATATTTGAATGAATTACAGATGTTTTAGAAAAAGTGATTGGAAAAAAAACAAGTATTTTTCGCCTTTTGTTCAAATATTGCTTAATCTTTTGACAAGATATGGCATTTGAGACTTGATTATTAACTTGCACAATCAAATTAAAGATACGTAAGATATAGACGACCAACGCATTACGGTACGAACAAATAGAAAGAATATACGGATTTTATGAAAATTGAATCAGGTGCTTCATAAGAAAATGTATTAGGACCAAATCTGTAGCTGTAATATACTATATGGATATTCCAGTGGACCACAATGCTATTAAGGTCTCATTTTGGAAATAGTAAACGCCTTTTGGTATGTAAGAACCAGCGATTAATATCGTGATCTTCAAATAAAAATGCTTCCACAAGTGATTATAATGCACGGGCCATAACACAATCAGCAACTTCAACTAACTTCGGACTGGAAACCATTTAAAATTTTCGGAGACTGAAAAGAACCAAGCCTTATGAGCTGATGGTTTAAAAATAATGGGAAAACATTGATACTTTCCACTTCCGGCAATGTTAAATTAAGAAAGAACCATTACTAGTCGGTCTTTCATAGATTGGTCTTGATTTCCGGTGGTGGATTTCCGGTGGTTGAAATAGGTTTGATAAAACAAACCTATGTCAAATGAATTTATTGTTGTAACCCATAAATGTTTTCCAGTTTTGTAAAAACTATAACAACCCAAAATTCTCTTACTAGTTTTCTTATACCAAACACCCAGAAATACATCGTGTTTTTTTGCCAAAATTACAAATAATATGTGTACCGAATAAAAAGTTTTATTAAAACCGATTTCGAAAAAATTTGTAAAAAAAAAATTCTAAAACCGTTTAATAGATAGAAGCAGTATCTGTTATAGTCGTGTTTTGAGATTTTTCTTCTAGGAAATGTAGAAAAAATACAACATGCAACCTGTTTACGACTGTTCTATGATAAGAAAACCGTACCCATCCGTTAAAACGCACAACACCAACACATGCGATTGGAGGGCATGCCAAACCAAACCCCCTCTATCTTCTTAGTCATTGGAAGATCAGATTATATTAATACCTCGAAATTTGAACAGAAAATCTATATATGTAATGTTAACTATTGTGCAACTAAAAAGTTGAAAAAATATGGTTGTTTAGTTATTTGTTTCACAACTTGTTAAAAAAATATTATTTATTTAATTCATCACAATAATATGAGTGGAATATCTGTTTGCAATAAGCCTAAAAGCCATTAATAATTGCATATTTGCCATTTCTAAATCTATATTACAAATGCAATAATATGTGTGTTGTGTTTGCGTAGTGTAAAAATATTTTTTTCAATTCCGTAATGAAACACGCAAAGCTAAAAATTCATTTAAAACAATAACCAAATGACAGCTATGAATCAATTGCATTTAATAATTACACATATAGGTAATCCACTGGAGTGCTATAATTAATTACAATTATAATGAAAGATTTAAAAGCAGATTCATTCGTGATTCTTCAATAAATTATTAACTCCATGAATTACAATTTAATTGGAAAATTATTTTATCGTTCATTTGTCATAACATTCGTGAGTAGATTAGAATATATTATTTTTAATAAATAACATTTTAAGCTGAGAGTTTTAGATGAAACGGTGTGAAATTGGAAATTATTTGCAATAATTTAATGAAATTATATAATTTCATTTATAATTACATTGATTCTTTTGCATTTTTTTTTAAACGTTACTGTAATAAAATTAATGCAATATTAATATTTTTTTTAGTCTTTTAATAATAACCGAGATAAGTACTTTGCATCCTTATCGATACAATCAAAATTGTATATATGATTAAAGTTTATTAATTTGATGAATTTATATTTAGTATCAATAATAAAAAAGACTAATGTGTGTTTTACACAGAGTTTTAAAAGCATGTAATCATTGAAAAACGCATAATTTAATTGACTTAATTTTCCGATAGTATTCCTTGCCTTTGATTTGAAAATACAAGATACTGTAACAAGGATTAATTTCTTATTCAAAAGAATGGATTTATTTTAAATCATTAAATTGAAACAAGGATTAAATTCTTATTCAAATGAATGTAATTATGTCGAATGATTCAATTGAATCATTAATTGAATGCAATCATTAAATTGAATGTAATCGAATCAAAGTAATTACTTCATAAATTAAAAAGTGATTCCATTCAGTTTAATGGTAAACAACTGAATGCAATCATTTGAATGCAATTTTAATGATCGCAGACTTCCTTTGAAATCTTAAAATGTATAGTTTAAAATTAATAAATGCAATCAAAAGTTGAAATTATTCAAAATACTACATACTTTAATCTGAATTTTCTCACAACAATGATTTCAGTTTATTTTCGTAAGCTACACGTCATATCTGCAAAAAAAAACTTTCGCAATGTTATTTACATTATGATGTGGCTACTCTAGATTTAATTATTATCGGAGGCATATTCATTTGTATCTTTACATTCAACATCTGGCTGAAGTATGTTCTGTCGACTGAAAATTCAATGTTCATATTTTAGTATGATGAGCAAAATGATGAGTTTACTCACACATGATAGAGGGGTATTTTCAGATTCTGAATTCTTTTCGAATTGTATCTGTGTTATACTTTTTTTTCTTTTTCATTTTTTAGTTTTTTTTTTTTAGGTGGGTATGAGTTAGGAAGTTGTTCGAGTAGTAAAAGTACATTTTTGTATATATGAATAAGTTTAGTATATTCATAATGAAAATTACATTTAATTGATGATTTTTTTGTTATATGACGTTCTTTAGTGTGTCATGCAAATGATCACGTTTTAAGTTTGTGTAATTATTAATTAAGGGACTTGCGTGCAAAATTGTGTGGTTTTAAATGAAGTTGTGTTTAGGATGATGTTTAATTTTTTTTTGTAGAGACGATTAGCTACATATGTTATTTGGAATTTGTATTTTAATTTTAAAACTATATTTTTGTACACCTACATATATTATGTTATGGTTGAAGTAAAAATTCATAAATTAATTTTTTTATCTGCTGCAAGATTTCCAAAATAACATACATTTTTTGGGTTTTTTGCAAACTTGTCGTTAACTTTTATTGTTACAGTTACAGTCATTAGAAAAAAATAGTAAAACGTTATGTTAATGCAAATTTGTTTGAGAAACAAAAATCAAAAATTAACATGTTAGCATTAATTAAATATCTCAAGATTTAAACAAGACATTATTTTATTAAAACTTAACTATATAGGCTGTGATTTCAACTTAGAAAAAGTACATTTTTCTAACAAGAAATGTAGAAGTTTCTTCCAATCATATTAACAAAGCATTTTTTGTTAACAACTGTCAAGGCATAAGAAAAAAGCTTTTCTTTAAATTGATAACAAACGATGGAAACCTTGGAAATAGACCCTTACTGTAAAATAATTTATTTCTTATAATACACTTAGAAATCATACTCTAAGGGATTTTCCCCCAATTCGGGTACAACCTGTGGCTGTATGATATATTCGTTTGTAATAAAGCGCATACGCCACAGTGTACTAATAAATTTAAAACTATGGTTCCTTAATTCATATCATGGTGTTGCTTTTTTTTTTCGTTAAGTTATAATGTAACTTCTCAAACAATATTTATTAATATTTTGGAAGGATACAAAGAAGTGAAATAATTCCGTTGTAACTCTTTTAGAGGTAAAGATTTTGACAGGGGAGACTATACAATATACATCCTGACCAACACCCTTAAATGGTCCCTAATATTTTTGCTTAGAGTATTAGATTGGGTGGTTTGCAATCTATTTCAATGCTGTCACAGTAATGAAAATACCTATAAGACTCACATGTATGTATTTTAAACACTAGAAAAGTGAATGTTGCAAAGTAACAAAATTATTTACAAGAAAAATACTGAAAAATACCGCAAATTAATTTCAAATAATGCAACAGACTGCAAATTAATGCAAACAAAAATTTGAAAGCAATTAATTAGACTGACAAATATTTCAAAATAAATAAAAAGACCGAAAAATACTTCAAAGTATTCAAAAGTCTGCAAAAGTAGAAAAACAAATAGAATACAATGCGGTTATTCGAAAAAGAATGTATTACGATTTAATGAAAACTTAAGTAAAATAATGTAATTGAATGAAATCAACTGGAAAAATTCAAACAAAACTTTAATGTAAAATATATACATTATAAGAGACTATGTAAATATGTTTGGGATTCGGTTTCTCATCTTAATGATACAAATAATTGTTTTTTTATATTATACTCTTACCATTATATCTTCCATTCAAATCACAGAAACCAATCAGTTTTACATAGGTTTCTCTTATCCTAATTTCTTATTACCATATTTCATTACCATATGGAAAAAGAATGAAGTTTGTATAACATAACAACAACGCCACTTCATTTGCTGATGTAATTATCTAATTGAGTTTAAAATGTATACTCTGAGAATAAAGCATAGGTACACCTTTTGCTTAAGCGAATCTCAGAAAAAAAAAACCAAATATGGTGGTAGTACCTAAAGCTGAAAAATTAATATGAAAAAAAATATCTCATTCCCAGAAGAAAAAAAAAACTAAAACAACCATATGTTTCATGTAAAAACACCCCCACAACCCTCAAAACACAACCCAATCATTAACTTTGCATCTCTTATAAATAAATCAGTAAAAAAAATAAACAATAAAATCATTTTAAAAAATTATAATTAACATTATTCACCTTTTCATTGTAGGATGTGATCCAATTTTCCGATTTCATATGAACGCTGTTTTATTTATCACGTTTCACAAAAGGGAGAAAAATAATATAAAAAACAGAAGAAAAATTGTTTTCTTTTTTTTTTATTTGTTTTGTTGTTTTACTTTTATTTTATATTTCTTTTTTTTCTCGTTGTAATTTTCCTCGTGCTTTGCTTAATTAATTTATTTACTGCGCGTTGTCGTGATGTCCAATTTAAAAAAAAACTCTCAATTATGATGTAGGTATCTAAAGAAATGCCCACAAAGATGAACAATTTTTTTTTTTGCAAACGACGACAATTTAAACTATTCTATTGCTTAGAGGGATTTATTTAAATCGTAAGAACTTCTATGATGACCAATAATATACGTTTTGATACAAAAACGACGATTCAAATAATCCTTAAATCACACTTTAACTTATTAAATTAGTACACTTGAATATTTTTTTTTTTTAAACAATATGCACTTTTTTTTTTTGAAAATCACAGTTATGTTTAGTTTTACGCGAAAATATTTGTATATTCTGTTTTTAAGATACTTGTGCTCATTTATACCTAAGGTCTACAATATTGTGTACTTAGTAAATGTCTCTCTATGTCAGGTTTTCCTTGCAATATTGGTATTTTTGTTCGAACTTGAATTGAACAAGAATTGATTTTTCTTATAGTGTCACTTGTATGAGTTCCCTTATATATTTTGTTTTATTTATTTTTATGGGATGGTCAAATCAGGGAGGAAAGTTCTATTTGTTTTCTAAACAGCACATATAATTTTCTAATTACAGCAGCTGTCAGGTAATGGTGCGCACATTTGTCATAGGTGAATGTATATAACGTAATTATACGACAAAATAGTCAAAATGGGTTTCTCTTTACTCGGCTTTCTTAAAATAGCTCTACACTGAGTTGTAGATACATTCGTCTTTTTTTTTATAATGAAAGATAGAAAAAAAAAAACAACAAACGTGAATTTTTTTCAATAAGATTTCTTTTTATATTATAATTTTTTTTTAACTTTATAAATAGCTTAAAAGTTTGACCCCGTGTCACGTCACTTGATATATACCAAAAAAAAAAAACAAACAAGTACAGTATAGTGGTGGCGGTGGGTGTTTCAAGTCAATTTCACTCAGCAATTGTTTTTCAGTATGGACACACACAAAATACTTTTTCCGAATGTTTCGAGAAAAATCTATTCTACGACGCTTATGTGTGTATTTTTCTTTTTGAATGAAAATGTGCCTTTAGGTTAATTTTCACTACAATTTTTTATTTCTTTAAGGACAAACTTTGTCTATTAAAAAACAAAAATTTATTCTTTTTTGTCGGTTTTTCTTGACAAAAAATAAAAAAAATAAAGGAAAAAATTGTAACACGAACGATTAACTTGTGAGTTTTATTATTTGCAGCTAGCTCCTCATCAACTTCACTTTCGTACGCGGTCACACTCACTGAACGACTGGTTGCTTGCCAGTTTCATTATTCCACTAATTGAGTGAAGAGTGAAAACGAATATTTTGTTCCCCGACTGTTTCTCTGTTTGTATATACAACTTTTTAGATCAGCCAGCAAAAGGGGGGTCGAACACACCCATACATTGTCATCGAATAGCGACGCCAGAGTTGAAAACTTGTTACGGTTAAGTTTGCGGGGGGTTGTGTGCCGGTTTGCCGAAACAACGTTTATCATTGATAGAGGGGTACTAAAAGATACAAAAGTATCTCTTGTTGTAATGTAGATTGAGGCGCTACTAGTGGATATTTCCCCAACTTTGGTCTACTGAACGACTTCTGTTCTATTCGATTTGGCGTTGGTTTGGCATTTAGTGACCACCACAACAAGGCTAAGTATAGAAGTCGGTTGTTGGAGCTTTTTTATTTTTATAGTCGAAGGGGAAAGAGTGCATATATACTCTTGTAAGAATGGCACCATCATCAAATCTCCCACTCTCTCTCCTAATAAAAATTCTCATTCCCGCACTATTGAAAACACTCTCTCTCGGTGTTTATTAGAGCGGTTTTATTCTTAACATATTGGTGTTGTATTTTTTTCAGCATCACTGTCGAATATATGACAAGACAAGACAAGTGAATGTGATTCTTTTGCTGGATCTGAGACTTTGGTTAAATTTACTAAAATGTATCAACTGTTGACTTGATGCATTGATGAAGGTCTCTTCTAACCCCACTTTTTACCACCCACCTCCTTTTTAGATAGCTTTAACGATTACGTCACAGTTTCTTCCCCAATATACAGTTTATTTTTTTTCTTCAGATAGGTACTGTTTGTTTAACTTTCAAAAGCTATTTAATTTTCATACGGTATTAAGAAGATTCTTGTATGCGTCGTCGTAGTGGTTTTTCTACCTCCTCCCCCCCCCCCCCCCCATTCCCATGACTCTAGACTACCAAACATAATATATTATTAATGAAGCTTTTAGAGAAACTTATTTTTTTTTTTTTTCGATTTGAGTAACTCGTACAAGTCGAAGTACTAGTGTTAGTACATAGATTATAGTAAGTATACGTTTTGAGAAGCAAAAACAGAAGCTTTGAATGGCATTCAGTTGTGGTGCTGTGGTGTGCTTTTTTGCTCATACTACAGACACACACCCGGTGAACCAACAAAGTGGTATACATCGACCTGCTTATATGGCATATGGAGTGAATGGCAAAGTGGTTTGGTTCATTGAGTTTTACTTTCAAACAATTAGGTTGGTTAACTTTTTTGGTTTTTTTATTTTTATTTTTTTGTTTCTTAGTATTTTGTTAATTTATTCTTTTCTTTGATTTATTGTTACGACTTGTTGTTCAAGAAATATTTTTTATAATATTTTTTTAAATTTCATCAAACTGATTTCAATCATTAAATAAATAAATAAATTGTATGACATGACATGACATATTTTGAATGCGAAACTAGGCCTAGTCGCCTAGTGCTTATATACTCAATCAATTCTTGTGTGTTGTTTCTGTTTTATATATAGGACCGCAAGGGGCCTACAACTGTTTTTTTTTTTATATGTACCTATATATTTTTCGCGCACTCAAGGGATTATGAATACCCTTTATATGATTAAAATCAGTACGAGCGTATAGGAAATTTGTATAGGGGTTGAAAGGAAATACCGATGCACATTGGTTTTGAATGCTTGAAGATTAAAATGGAGGGGAAAAACAGAGCCGGGTAAAGCATTCAACATTCGTGTAGTGCGGCTAAAAAAAGAATCTCTGTACTTAACTGTTCGTCCCAAGTTGGGCTCAAGGGTGAACTCATGGGTATTCCTTGCAGTACGAGTATTGCGGTGGAATTGTTTCAGGGGAGGAACGCAACTGGCTATTTCGGCGGAGCACTCTTTATAAAAAAAAAGCGATAAAATAAGGAGAGGCCAGAAACATTTCGGCAGTGTCCAAGTGACACAAATGTTTCCGTTATAATCGTGTCCCTTATCATTTTTAAAGCTCTTTTCTGAATTCGATCTACGAGATTCAAAAAAGTTACAGGAGCTTTTGCCCAGACATGAGAATTGTACTCTAGTTTTGGACGAATATACGCCTTAGACAACAGCCAGATCATTAGGAGAAAAAAAATTCTTGCATCTTCGTAAGAAACCTAAGCATTTCGCAGCGTTTTTGGCGACTCAAATATGTGATCATTCCACAGAAGGAGGTTGGTAACACACATACCGAGAATGGAAAGCTTTTCAGTTTCCTCTATACAAGTGCCACTCATAGATATTGTCATAAGGGGTATGTTATGCTTTAACGACAAAAGACAACATTGAGTTTTAGAAGCATTAAATTCCACGCGGTTGTCAATTCCCCATTAAACAATGCTGTCAAGATCGGAATTTAATGAGCTTATCATAATCTGCCGCTCCAGTTCCACAACCGAAGAGCTGGGTTGTGAATCTGAAGTGGTTAGAAATATGCTCGTCATGCATCTCCGTATCTAACCTTTCTAGAGGTTGCAGGAGTGCAATTTATCACCACAGTTGTTTTGTGCGATGTCAAAACAGATGTTTAGCTAACGTCAGGACTCAGGCTGAATTACTAAAGAGTACTTTTCAATAGTTTGGCCCAATCCATTTATCTGAGTTCGAACTATACTCGTGGGACTAAAATAGCAGGCCACCGAAAAAAAATGTCGATATTGTGATAGACCGTAATAAAATGAACATTTTTAATCAATACACCAAAGTCCTAAGTCTATTGGTTGAGGAGATATTCGGCCTCATAAATCCACCTAAAAATACAGGGTGTACAGCAACTCAACGTCAAGCGGGCACCGAGTGATAGGGTAGATTATATACCTGTATTGGAAAAAGAAAGAAAAAAAACCTATCTCGCTTGATTAAGTAACAATTGTAATTTTAAGAAAAATAGTGAAAATCGGTACCCTAGATCACATTTTTATTTCACAAATTTTAACATTTTGTAGTAATTTATTTTTTACGTTATCCTTAATAACCACGCTATTGATCCCAATCACAAATTTGAAAACAATTAAAGTTGGACTGAGTCCATTGTTCAAACTAATTTTGTAAGCTAACTTTAACAGTTCATATTAAAAAAAAATGTACTATATTACCCACGGCAAGTTGTTTAAAAAATTGGCGCGTTTAATCAAGATTTCAAAATGGTGCAACACTTGCTACTTCATACTGCCATTAACATGTTACCAACATTTAAACCGTTTTCGAGCATTAATTTTGTTTTTAATAAGAAATTATTTTAAACTATTGATATACATATGTAGGTTTTATTGATGAAAGATTTCGAAATGGTGCAACACTTGCTACTTGTTATTTCTTAAAAATTATGATTACTTTTTTATTTGCAAAAGAACCTCAGTTCACTATCATTTTCACGTGAATAATGAGCTCTTGTTATAATATTTGTTTAGTTTTGTTTTACCCTATAGTGTTGTTAAAATTGTGTTATAATTAGTAATTATTATTATTTAGTAAAAGGTACTAAAAACTTTTTCGCAAAATGCCATATTGTTACACAGCTCAAGAATATGCGAACATGCATATTATCTACGGTGAATGATATCGTAATGCCTCTGCCCCCGCCAGATTGTATCGTGAAAGATACCCAAATGTGGCACGTCAACCAGATCACCATGTCTTCATCTATGCCCACCTATCATACTCGCAAGGACGATTGCCTAGTACTCGTACGGACGGCACCGGTGGGAGACCTCGAGAAACCAACGACGACGTAGTTTTGAATGAAATTGTTAGTGATCCCAGCGCATCAGTACGTGCGATTGAAAGATCCACTGGAATACCAAAAAGCATTACTCATAGAATTTTAAAAGAAAATAAATACCACCCGTACCATGTGCAACGTGTACAAAGTTAGCTACCTCGTGAATACGCTCCAAGAGTCGAGTTTTGCAGAACCATGTTGGCGTAACATAATGAAGATCCGGAATTTCTCAACCATATTTTATGGACTGACGAATCGACTTTTAAATAAGACGGTTATTTGAATTTACGTCATTCACATGAGTGGCAAAGAGAAAATCCGCATTTAATGCGCGAAGACCGCTCTCAATATCAATTTAAGATAAACACGTGGACCGGAATTTTAAATAGACAAATAATTGGACAATTCGAACTACCAGAAAATTTAAATGGCGACGACTACCTGTATTTTTCACAAAATGATTTGCTGAATTTGTTAGAAGTTGTACCACCCAACATCTATCGAGACATGTGGTTGCAACAAGATGGTTGCCCAGCGCATTATGCTCGTCAAGTACGGGATTATCTGAATGCTGAGTATTCCGAAAGGTGGATTGGGCGCCTTGGATCAATTTTGTGGCCTCCTCATTCTCCGGACCTAAACTGATGGGACTGCATAAAAGAAAAAGTTTGTTTTAAAATAATTGAAAATAAAGATGAACTACGCCAACAAATTATTGCAGCAGGTGAAGAAATAAATGCAAGGAGAATTGAACGTCTGGTGAACAGATCTTTTTTACGGCGGTGCAGAGCCTGTATCCGTGCCTAGGGCAAAAAATTTGAGCATTTGATTTAGTTTAATAAATGAAATACAAATAATGCTCGAAAACGGTTTAAATGTTGGTAACATGTTAATGGCAGTATGAAATACCAAGCGTTGCATTATTTTAAAATCTTGATTAAACGCGCCAATTTTTAAAATAACTTGGCGTGGGTAGTATAGTACATTTTTGTTTAAATATGAACTGTTAAAGTTAGCTTACAAAATTAGTTTGAACTCAGTCCAACTTTATTTTTCTTACGCAACTAACAATATTTATTTTCAAATTTGTGATTGGGGTCAATAGCATGGTTATTAAGGATTACGTTAAAAAAAAATACGGCAAAATTTGAAAATTTGTTACCACAATAAATAAAAATGTCTTCTCTATTTTTCCTAAATTGCAATTATTACGTAACCCAGCGAGATGGATTTTTTTTTATTTCTTTTCCCAATACAGGTATAACCTACCCTATCACCCGGTGCCCGCTTGACGTTGAGTTGCGGGACACCCTGTGTAGAAAGTGATTCACATAAAATACAATTAAAAATATCTAAAACGGGTAGGTTGGTTTAAGACAACGTTTATCCGGGAGGGGCAATTTTCCAAAAATTGTCTTAAAACAGAAAAAAAAAAATAATTAAAAATAACGGTAACTTACAATGTCTTGTTATACCTTTTTGAAATGCCGGATATCTCTTCTTGTAGCAATTATTCTTAAGTTAAAAGGCAAGAGAAATAAAGAAAAACAAATACAAATGTATTCAGAAGAGTTTTTTCTGTTTCGTTTGATTGATTTTCGTTACAGGTTATTGGGGCAATAATTACTCGATATGCCCATTTAGCGATATCTACTTCGGTGAGTTTGAAAACATATTGATTCTTCAATGTGTATAAACTCAATGTTACCATACAACTTCATCTCACATTAAGTTCACTTTTCGGCACATCCTCACAGACAGATCGACGGGCGGCATAATTAAACCTTTTCTTTTTAGGCTTGTCTATATTATCGTTATGTCATTTTTGATTGAAATCGATTTTTTTTACACGAAACCAATACTTTTGCTCTATTGAGTAAGTAAAAGTTCACAATCTTCAAAAAATATTATCAGTACAGCGTTTTTAGTTAAAAAAATGTTCTGGATAAATATTGAGAAAAACGTCATTTTTTGGGCCCAACTATAAAAATTAACTTTTTCTTAATCGATTATACCTTCCACGAGAAAGTTGGTATAAAAAATAAACATAGTAAAATAAAAATAGGTGTTTCCTCATCTCACTATAGGCCTAGAATCTAGATGAATCATCTGATTATTTTAAGTACCAAAACAACAGAACACAGAGTGTTCTGTGTGACTGATGGGGTTGCAACCAATGGACCAAAGCCTATACTATAGACGTAATATAAAGATCCGAAATATTGGCTTAAAGAACATCCGAAATATTGGCTTAAAGACATCAACACTTAAACGACGCTATCATAACTATAAAAAATACACCATTTTTTCATGGCCGTATAAAAAGCTAATTATTTGAATCAATATTTCAACAATTCCACGAAAATATTGTTAAAGTCTTCTACTTACATAGTTGGAAAAACGTTTTTATTTATTTTATTTTTTTTTTTATTATAAAATTTAACTCTTCTTTATATAAAATCCAAAAAAAAATCATTTTTAACTTCCATCAATTTTTAATTTACAGATTATTCTAGTCATTTACTTTAACACAAGCTTAACGGCTCAATCAAACTACGTTAAAAGAATAGAACCATAAAAAACGTATATTCAACAAGTAATTACCACAACTTTATCCTTAAACCTATCAAAAGTCACAAGTGGATACGAGAACAATTATCCGTTAGTGCATTTGCATTTCCTTAATCTTTCTTTCTACATCTATGTCATTTGCTACTAGCAAAAACATGAAACACATTTCATGTAAATCCCAGATACCCATAGAGATTTCAAAAAAATAAAATCCTTCCATGAGGTTGGATGAACTTTCAAAGTTTAAATGGCTCCATTGAACACTCACTTCTAATCTTACGACATTTTACACATGAAGCCCATCGACGCCAACATCACTGCACGACATCATTACACAGTCGCGCACATGAATATAGTTGCACACCCCTCGTGTGCGTCTTACCTACCTAATTCGCCCTTGCCACATGCCATACTATATTCCAAACCAATACTTTGCCTGCCGCAAAAGACAAATAAATTAGACACTTCTATCGTAGCATCGAGACTTCCAACCATTCCGAGGAAATCGATGAACAAACGAATCCGGTGGATCGTCTTCTTCACATTTTCATTTATAGTCCCTCTGATGGTAAAATTTCACACCTCTCAATTCCTTATACCATCACCGCACTGAGAGAACAATCCAGCACACTTTCAATGGTTCCGGCAATCATATATTGTATAGTAAATCTAAGTATACTACGGATAGTACCATTTTCGACACCTCAATCATTCCACCCACTTGGTTTTGTGGTAAACATGGAGAGACGCCTCAAAGCCTCAGACTCTGTCTTTCGTCATCCATCGCGTTCTTATAAAACAGGCACACAAACAAGGAATAATCATAGAAGCGCTGATCTAAAAATAGCCTTCATCCGCCCACGAAAATCATGCCTGCAGACGTCAAGCAATGGTGATGCTGTGGAAATTATAATCATGGAACAGTATCTGCATCAATTGTTTCTTTTGTGACTCGGGATGTGGGGGTGTTGAGATGTTGTGTGAGGACATCTTTTTTTTCTAAAACGAAGAATGTTCCTGCTGAGAGTTATAAACACGAGTATTATTTAAGCTTAAAGCTTCTATTAAAGTGAAAAATTATAACGCAGCACTTTTTTTCATGCACGAGTCCCTTATCTAATTTTTGTATTTCAATTTAGCTGGAAAAATTATTTAACAAACAATTACGAAATATAAGAGTGTAGTGTAGGTTCAGGGAGCTATAAGCGCATTTTTTTAACTTGATTAAGCAATAATTTTCTATAATCAATGGTTAATCTGCGTGACAAGCTATTGACAGCATATTAATTGATATTTAGTTGGACACTAAGTTTGGGGGTGAGAAGAAGAATATACAGGAAGTTTGCTTTAAAAAGTTGATATTCAATGGCGTCATATCTTAAACTAAATCCGTATGCTCATAAGTCAGGCTCGTACCTAGAGGTAGGGGGGGGCTTGAAGGGCTCTATTACCTTTACGTACGCAATTATTCATTTGTGAAAACTGATAACAATCACGCGTTTAAATCCAGAAATCATATAATGGTCACCGAAAATTTCCGGGTTGGTGTACACCAGGGAAACGTCTTGAGTCCCTTGATTTTTATTACAGTTCTTGATATAATATAATGTGAGGGACTTGAAATTAAATGTTGACGAGGCATCCATCTTAAGATCATCCTTACAACGAACACTTGATATAAGCGGATGTTTTGAAGTGGCGTAAGAGCTCTCCTATCTTCTGGTACCGAAAAATTACACCCTTTTTTTTTAAACTGCGGATGGTTATCCCAATATATGACTTAATGATGGAGATTCATATATTCACATCATATTGAAGGCTGTTTGTGTTTATCCATCACGTTAAGTTAATTGATTTACTTTTCTTAGATCACAATTACTTAGAGTGATTGCAAAGCCAACTAATGTCGAATTCCTTGGAAATAAAAAGTTGATTTTTTTCGGACTAAAGTCGCTTTTTCTCGGACTTAAGTTGCTTTTTTTCCAAAAATCATGATCCATGGACAAGAAAAAGTTGCTTTTTTTCCCCTCCGATCAATTTTTCTTGAATCTCGATTTGATAGCAAGATTCACACGCATACCTAACAGATTTGATTTCTTCTGTCAGACGGAACTTTTAATTGTGTAGTTTGGTTTATTTTAATAAAGATTTCCCAAATAAAATAATTTTAAAATAATCTACTGGACGTGAATTTTGTTGTAAATAGTGTAATATGTTAATAAAGTGAACTACAGTGAATTGTTTAGATCGCGTCTATAAAACACACACAATACAATCGCAGAAAAAAAAAACAACTTTTTTGTTTCAACATCCATGGGAACGAAAAAAAGTTAACTTTTCCGATCAAATCTGAAAAAATCCAAGGAATTCGACATAAGTCAAATAATTTTAAACGACATTTTAACCTTATCTTGTAATGCAAATAAAAATAAATTCTTATTTGAAAAAAAAAAAAAAAAAAATAAAAATAAAAAGGATGAACATTTCATATAACTCCTCATCATAGCCCAGAAGCATGCAAATAATTCTTTATTGCGAAGAAAGTCTTATTTTCTCAGAAAAGTGGGCGAAAAATAAATTATTCATCCTATGGGAATTTAACTAACTATGTACTTTCTACGTAGGAAAAGGGAAAAATTAATTCCGCATTAGAATATTTATAACATTCTGTGCTCAGTGGCAGGGCAGTGTATTAAAACCGACACGGGAAAATAATATTATACAAGATTTCATGTTTTCTCGGCACGACTCTAATAGTAGAATATTTTTTTTTTCCTGGAACTTTTGATACCTAGTTAAATTTTTATTAAATCAGTGTTGTATCTCTTTTTATGCACTTTGCGAGCAACGAGCTCAATTATGATAAAACTTTGCAGGTAGCGAACACCTTAGTAAAAAAAATTATTTGTGTGTTCAAAAGTCCTTGTTGCATGGTCTTTAAATTATTTTAAAGATTAAAATACATCCCATACTATAAATATTTTGTCATTTCTATATAAAGAATAATAAATGGTAGCATATATTGTTGATGTTGTCTTTTTTCTTAGCTGAATTAATTTAGATAATAACGCGAATTTTCAATTCGTACAGGCTTTTCACACCGAATTAAAAATCTATATTTCGAACAAAAACTTCAAAATATCATCAAAATCAAGTATATTTCAAATACAAGACAACAAAATCTCTTCAAAATCTACATGCAAAAGAAATTTTTGTCAACAAACAATTAATTGTTGAAAACTCAGCATTTGTAATATGCAGATTTTACCTATTACTTTCGAAGTGAACTTTAGGTATAACACTTTTTTCGACTGTAAATTAAATGAGAGGTGGGGGGTGGGGGCAACACCAAGAGGATTTACCAATTTCTTGGAACCTTCGTAAGATAAGTGGTTACCATTTTATCGGACAATGCTACATTCTCAAGGAAATGAGAAAGCTTTTCGAGACAGAAACCAAAAAAAATATATATATATATATATGAGTGATTAAAGGTCTTTAACACTGTATAAGCCGTTAACCCTATAGAAAACGATTTTAACGGTAACTGTCATAAATAATTTTTACTTGCAAAAATAGGTACTATAAGGCAAGTTATGCTTTCGTGCAAAAAAAAAATTGAGATACCAATCAAACATGAAATTGCGATGATGGAGAAGACGAAAAAAGTGGGTCCGGAAATTCTCTCTGTCTGTCAGTCTGGTTGTATCAATAACTACAGCCTAAACGGCTAATAGGATTTGATTCAAATTTGGTATATAGGGTTTGGAGACAATTCCTTAGAGGAGAAATTGAATTTTTTTTAGCTCAAAAGATAACGGTACCTGCCATATAACTGTTTTGGAAAAGCTTAATTTTCTTGAAAACTGCTCCAACGATTTTCTTCAAAAAAATTAAGGATGGTTTTTATCTGATTGTCTTTTGTTCACTTGCAAAAGAAAAAATGTTGCAATTAACGATACCTCCTATAAAACCGTTATTTATTTCTTGAGCTATTTCGTGAACGGGTTAATCGATTTTAATTTAAACATTTTTTAAGAAAGAACTAGATGACTTGATAAAACTTCGATACCAAAATTTTGCAAGAATGCTTAGTTTTAGTTTTAATTAATTTTTTAAAAAGATAAAAGTCAATCACTCCCATTAAAGTTGTTATAGTAACAAACAAATTATTATCCTTTTTAAGAGAACTAATCACTTATGTATCTATTTTCTAAAATCTCTTGAGATTATAATTCAAAGTAAAATCAGAACTGCATAGATGAAGTTACTACTCATACCAAACATAAAACGTTAAACCATTTTAACTGTCGGGATAAGAATATATAAGCTTGAATACATTATTTCACTGAAACTATGTATTTACAAAAAAAATTTTGTACAGACATTGGTTTATGTGGCCGGTCCCAACAGCAGAGAATTCCCAAGCTATTTCAAATATGCAACAAGTTCGCATTTCTTTCAGAATAAAAACCGTCTGCATCGTCCATGTCTCTACTTCCGACACATAAAAAAGATATCATCTCCGTTATGAATAAAGAAAAGAAAAATTTCTACAAAAGAGCACAAAAAAAGTCCTTAATGGAAAGCTGACGCAGTCCTTCCTTATTGCTCGAATATCAATCAACTCGCTTATTCACAGGATGCCATATACATCCCGAGAGAACATCCTTACACAAACACGAGCATAAGTATTTAAACACCCACGCTCCTTATAATCTGTTATAGATAGGTATACAGGTATAGATACTGCTATTAACAATATAACCATATTGCTGCGCAGCAGTTTAACAATGACGTTCTTCTTCAGCGTTTTCTGGAGCTTATAACCTGTTATTCATTTATAATACCTACTTCTGCAAGCAAAAGGAAAGCTTTCTAAAGTCCCACATTGACGTCAGCATGAAAATCAAATCCAGTGAACAAGTTGTCCTACGTCACTCATTCATTAAAAAGGGTTTTCATTCATTCATAGTGCCCGTCTAAAGCGTAGGATATGTTTTTATGAGAAATACATAAATGGACATTACATTACCAACACAATCGAAACAGTGTCTACTCCCACACAAACATTATTGCGTATTTTATTTCATTTTGAGTGAGAAGCTGCACTCTGTAGCTTTTTCCCCAACAAATTTTCGTTAACCTTGGTCCCCTTATTTTTGGGTTGAAAAAGTTGGAGAACTATGAATATTCTAGAACATATTTTTTTAACGCCATATTTTCAGCATTACCTGACTAAATTGTTGCTTTTTTTTTTTAGTTAACCCTTTATTAAGTGATGAAATATTTAGGATACCATAGTTTGTCTTTAAAAAGGACTTCCAGAAGGAAAAATCGCCTTCCATATGTTAGAGAAAGTCACATGACAGTACTAAAAGGACACTCAATCGCTCCTTGAGAGTCTTTTTTGTATGCCAGGAGAAAAGGATGAGGCTAAGTGAGTGAATAAAATGGATTAAGTAGCGTTATTTTATATCCTCATTGTTGTTGTACATAACAGTATGTCCCTTTTTATCCCATCTTCTATTCAGATTGATTGTAATTATTATTCAGTAATTACAGTTTAAGGATGATGGTGTGAATGAATCTGAGACGAGATGTTACTTTTTTTTTGATTCAAAGTACATGGCGCCAGATGAAATCATGGCTCCCTTTTTCCTGTCGGCGCGGCGCGTATTTGTTTGACGCGTGTTCGTTCAATTGGGGAGTTGGGGTAGTCCTCGATTTATTCGCCTACGAGTTCTTTTTTCGCCCACGTTTTTATTTTTATAGAAATAAGGTTCTTTTTTTAGAATGGTGGTTTGAAGCTTTTTATTTCCTATTATGAGTATTTTTTTTCCTGTGGTTTATGAATAAATGTAGACTTTTTTTGTTGTATATATGTGACATTTTATGATAAGGTTTTTTTCTAGATACCTATTACACCACATTGACAAAATATTATTTTTTTTTTAAATTATCAGGAAGTGGTAATAAAATGGGATGTGCATAGCAACTGATATCAAGATAAAAAACATTTTTAATGAATCTTTTCAGGATAGTGGGCGAGAAACAGATAGCATATGGAAGCAATTTTCAAGGTATTTACATAAAAGAATACGATTTAATCACTGTTTTACTTGGAGTTATAAGGATACTTCATATAAGGGAAGTTATTTAGATAAAAATATCTACCTATGTCTTAGCTATAAAAATCAAACTAGAATAAACTGGGAGTTAGGAATAATAGTTATGAAATTATTGTAGGCATTTAAGAAAAATTAAACCGTAACCCTCGATATTTTTTTTTTATTTTCCAATTTGTTGCCAACAGTGATATTTTTCATCGAATTAAAAAAAAATACATACGTGTTTATACATATACATATTACATATCTTATCTAAACGGCTGCATCGATTTAACAAAATTTAGTTCTGCTAAGCCTGGTTAATACATGCAAACAAACATTTTGAAAAGTGTTTAAAAAAAAAAAAACAAAGATTTTGTGTGTATTTTATATGAAAGTATGTTTTTGAAGAATTTTTCGAAAAAAGAACTTAAAAATAATGTTTAGTGAAAAAAGTATTCTTTTAAAAATAAATTGGTTTTTCGAAATAAGTATTATTTTTTTTTTTAAAGGTGTTTTTTTTGGAAAACTGTTTTTTTTTTTTTAACTAAAACACCGATCGAAATCTGGCTAAATGATTTGGCTACTTTAGACCCGTTTTTATACCGAATATATCTTAATCTCATTCACCGATTTTTGCACGGAATTCATTATTCAGATAGTAAGTACATTGTAGTTGCAAAACAAAACTAAAAAAGTATTTTAAAACAAATTAATATAAAATGTAAGAAACTATTTTCAAACAAAAAAAAAAAAAAAACATTCTGAAAAAAAAGCACGATACTTGGTCGGACGAACTTGCTCTTGAAGTCAACTATTGGATTACGAAAAATTTAATTTATTAAAATATGTGAAAAGCGAAAAATATAGAAAAATGAAACAAATCTTTTTCATGACATTTTATCAAAATCGATCATATTTTTTTGAGAATAGAATTAAAAAAAATATTTCACAGCATACTTTTATTCTGAATTTTTGTTTGCAGTAATAATCAAGACTAACACTTGTAGAAAATTAATTTTAGTCAAATTCAGTACAGTCGTTTAAAAAATAGTCGACACTTGAAGGGTACCGTTTTTTTAAGACCGAGTATAAAAATAAGAAAAACATCGGGGCATATTACTCTAAGAATATTTGGAGTCAAGTTTGGAAAAAATTGGCTAGTATAGACAGAACGACATACCGACAAAACAACAGACAGACAGACCGAATTGCCGGACCTCCTTTTTTGTTTCCTATATCTATATGGTATTTTCATTTCAAACATACTTCTAATAAAACGGTTTATTTTATACCGACTTTCTTGTACTCTTTTTCACCGATATTGACGTAATTCGATACTCATGGAGGAATGCTATGTGTTATAAATATTGCATAAAAAAAATAAAAAAAAAAAGGATTTTTTTGTAATTTGTAAAAATAGGGCAAGTATTGGTTTCGTGTAAAAAAAATTCCAGGTTTTAATCAAACCTGACATTAAGATGATAGAGAAGACGAAAAAAGTAGGTTTCTTCATGCCTTCCGTCAGTCTGTCTGTGCGTATGTGCGGATGTCTGTGCCCCGATCTACAGCCTGAACGGTTGGTCGGATTTTCTTCAAACTTCGTATGTAACATACTTTTAAGTTATTCCTCAAATGTTTGTTTTAGCCCGGCTATAACTGGTACCCCCCATATAACGGTTTTAGTTTTTCTAAATTTTCTCGAAAACGGCTTCAACGATTTTGATGAAACTTAATGTACCTACGTGATATTTTTAGTAGTCCTAATATAACTGCATTTCAGGTTTTTGGCTAAAAATGCACATAACGGAGACTTAGTATTAACGGTTTTTCACAAATTTGGCCATAAAGGGTTTAAGAAACAAATAGCGACAAATATATCCGTAATTTTTTTTTTTAATTTTCGATTGGTTTTGATCGTTTTTCTGGAGTAGTTGTGGTAATTTGACTATCAAGTTAAAACTACCAAAGGTTAGATTTAAAAAAAAAAAATTCGTGACATATATTTACGAAAAATTCTTGACCATTAATTTTAAAATTTAACTTTTGAAATTTCAATGTGGTAATGCTAACTTGACAGACATCTAACAATCGAACCTTTATCAAACCTAAAAATAATAAAATTAGAATATCCGAAAATTGCTTGTATAAGTTTATACTGCAAAGTGCAAGTTATTCTGAAGATGGTGCATTTGAGTTCCATCACCGACAAAATAAGTGTTTTTTTTTTTTTAATAAAGATATAGGATAAAATTAGACAAGAACTAATAAATGAGGATGGGCCATATGCACATCAGATATGAAATATATATAATTCGAAAATTCAACATTGAAAATGGTTTAAAAAAAAAAAACTTAAAATACAGTTTGCTTGACCAAACTTTATAAAAACCGTTGTCTTGAAATCGTATTTTTTGAAGTCCATAACATAAACCCAGGTATAGATTTCAAATTTTGCATGTATGTATATATATATTAAATCTACCATTGTTTATAATTAAAATGCATTTGGGTAAACAAAATGCCATTTAAATAACAATTTTTTTAATCAAAGTCACTTGTTCTTAGTGACATATTTTCCATAAATAAAAATCCAGTTTGACTCTGGCTGGATCCAATAGATATAATGTAAATGCAACATTGTAAATATTTTAAAAAGACTCGTTTACCTACATCAATTTATATAGTAATATTATTGTAATCTCCTTTCTAATGGTAAAAAATTAAATGTTATTCTTTTACATTTACACCATACCAATATGACCGTCCGTCCGGTTCTGTTGAATTAAACTGGAATCTCTTTACCATTTCAGACTTGGGGGACAAGTTTTTTTTTTAAGAATATTTTAATCATATTCATTCCGTTATGAGTTACTTAATCTGCAACTGCATCTGAAATGTATATCGTTTTTCCATAATTGCCTAATTTACATTAAGTTATACCTTTTTTTTTTTTCTTTTATAACTTCTTTGTAAACTGTCGATTTCAAAATTCAAAGAACTCAGTTATAAGCTGTCGAAATAAGTAAGTAGGTATAGGTACACGCGCTTTGATCACATATGCAGATACTCAGATCAGGTTGCAAGTTTCAAAACTGGCACTTTACGCAAATGCAATAGGTGTATCGCATATAAGATTTTTTTTCTTAACAGATTTGCGTTTATTGAAATAATACAAGCTAACCACCGCAATGTAACGCGCGAGGGTTGTATCTTGTGTGTAAGCACCTCGTCACCATCTTTCTGCAACAGTGCTGTCAATATGACTGCGCTTAGCACCCATCACAAATAGAAGGTGCGCGCACGTCAAAATCAAACTTAAAAGTCCGACTTGTCATGTGACCTGTAGCTGTCATTCTGAGGCGTCGTCGTCGACGGTCATAAACAAATGACAATCAATAACAAACGAAGTTGTTGCTTACTGACTTGGGCTGGAGTTTCTGGTTGGATCGGATGCAGACCGATTCAGTCAGTTAACTATCACTCTTGATGCAATAAAAAAAAAAAATAAAAATCGAGTTCGTGTTGCTGGCCTCAGTGGTATGTTATATTGAAATGGTTTTGGTGCAGTGGGAGCTGCTGGGCTCCAACTTTAACATAGCTTCAGTCTAAGGCATTGGCGCATTCAATTTTGAAAGCACGGCATGCCTCTCTATGTCTTATGCATGCGCTTAACTGGTAAGATTGGTTTTTTGTTTCAAGGACTTTTGGTGGACATTCACTTTTTGGTTAGCTATTAAAAATATAACCTGAGCTACCAAATTGAAAAGAAAAACAATGTAAATAGAGAATAAAAAGCTAAATAGATTGCATAAAGTTGGTTTGGAACTATCGCTTTCCGATTTTTACAGAAGCAACAGCAAGCAATTTTAGTTTTTTTTTTAAAGACAGCTGATTCTTTTGATGCCTTTGGGTTAAAGATACTTCGAAGCATATTTTTGCACTTGTTTCTTGTATAACTTTGATGATATCGTCGTTGTCTGCAGTGAATGTATCTTTTTTCTTGCATACCTAACTTCTTATTTGCACCACTTGTTGCAAGTATCATTATTTTTTTTTTTTCCAGTCAACAATAATTATATTTCGTTTACATTGGAAATCATTAGAGGTGAATCAATAGATATATCTTTTGGGTGGGGTGTTTTTTTTTTTTTTTGTATTGGAAATACAAGGCTCTTCTTTGTCAGCACATGAAACTTGTCTTAGAATATAGATTTATTATGACATGACAACATATTAAATTTTATATTTATCATGCGCGAGATTGAATTGCTGTTAATTGGTCAAATGAAATAATTTGATCGCTATTGGCCTTAAAGTTCTTGTTTGGACACCGGTATGGCAATTCGAATTAATATATAATCATGATCGGTTAAGTGGATTGGAAAATTACAGATTATATAAAATACACGTATATTACACGTTTTTTTTTATTAAATTATATTATGCATGGTAATTTTTCAAAAACATAAAAATTAACTTCAAATTTTTTTAAGCTTGTAATTAATTTTCTTGCAGACGTTAGAAATAGAAAAAGAAATGTTTGAATGTTTATATATAGAACAAAAACAAATTATTTCTAACTATAGAATTAAGTAATTTAAATAGAAGGTGTCGCAAAAGCATCATTCATCAATCACCCTATCAGAAGATGATAACATTTTTGCAAATGGCTGCAAATGTCAACATACTATACTTTGACATTTGTGATGTAAACAGATAAAATATAAAAAATCATCAAAAATACATGAATCACTTTATTCCAAAGTAACGGTAGATTTGTTTGTAAAATTATTTGCCGTTCATCCAACATATGTAAACTGGGTAAACACTATACGACGTTCGATCGTCAAAAAGAGTATGGGATAACGCAATTATGCTGCCAGGTCTCTCCGGATACAGACCAACTATTTTGCTGAGAATATTGCAGTTAACTGCTTGAACAGAATAGTGTAGCATGTAGCTGTGGTTTGTAGCGCTGTCAAAGTAGAAACAACTCCAATCCTTTAATAATGCCAATAATGTGTAACTGAAGCTGTAGCTGTAACTGTAGCTGTAGTACAAGTTCAATCAACTTCAACTTTGGCGTGCGCTACGCGCTACTTTTTGACATTTGAGAAAAAAAAATAAAAACAAAGAAAAATGTCGGAAATAGTAGTCGAGGAATTTATGGAGGTAGTTTAAAAAAATCCAATTTTGTGGGATTTACCGAATCCAAATTATAAAAACATAAAAAAGAAAGCCCAAGCTTGGAAAAATATTCATTCTGTACTACACCATTGTGGGCGAGCTTGCTACTTTTATGAGCTACATGTTGACAGTTGCTTTGACAGCGCTACAAGCTACAGCTACAGGCTACACCATTTTGTTCAGGCAGTAAAGTTAAAGATGTTTTAGATGATCCTGTAATATCGATGGGACGACGTTCCACGCATTTGAGCTTCTATAGCGAGCCTATGATATCATCCGTAGCCGCTGGTTTTTAAAACTTAAATGATGTTTGAGGTTTGGTTGTAGCATATATATCTTGAATTACATTGGAATAAAACATAGTTTAACCAGATAGTGTCACAGAGCTATTTCAGCGTTTCCAATGACAGTTCGCGCACTCAATACTCTTTAAAAGTCAAAAATAAGTTGGTTCATTATAGTATTTTTAATATCGGTGGATTTTGTTCGAAATTATCAGATTTTATTTTCGAATTTCCGTGATGGCAATCGAACATAAAACTGGATCATATAATGTTCTCTTTGAATAAAACTTTCAACATACACCAATATTTTTCGTAGCAAGTAGTAAAAATGATATCACAAACCATATACTACATAAAAGCTACATACTGACATAAAAGCTATAACATTAAAGCGTGCACGACTTGTGGAGGGAATGCAGTGACGAAAACGAACATCAGAACATACTCAACTTCCTTTGCTATTCCCCTTGAAGTGCCCCACGGCGTAGGGAGGTCTGAATTCGAGCCCAGCTTCGAGAACACCTTGTTTTTTTTTCAGGGGCACTACCTCTTGCGAGGAAGTGACAAATCCTCCAAGAGTATCATGAAAAGTGCATCTCACCTTAGTCGTTCGGATTCGACGTAAAAATTGTAGGTCCTTTCCAATCCTGTAGAGCTAATAACGTACACAAAAGGATTGGTTGAGAGTTGTAAGTCAGTAGGCCGTGGTTCTTCAGAGCTGTCAGTGCCACTAACTTTTTTTTTTTGCTATTCCTCTGGTCTCATAACTAAGAAATAAAATCCTGAGGAAATACTTCTCTGAAGAACTTTCCCATCGCCGCGTTACAAACCTTTTCCGATTCACGAGAAAAAGCCGATTTTTTTGTTTACAGTTTTTTATTTTACCACGATTTATTCGTCAATTTTTAATTTGCTGAAAATTATTTGGCAAGTTTTGTTTAGCCATTTTTTTTTTAAACTAAAATATCACTTTGCCAAATATTATTTCGTACTTTTGGTCTCGGCAATTTTACTCCGCTTTTGGTTTTTATTATTTCGCTTAGTGTTAATAAGCTTAAATTTTGTTTGTCTGTTCATAAATTTCGAGCGAAAGTAAAAGAAAAAAAAAAATGTTAAAGCTACATAACCAGGAAGCGAAATAAGAAATTAAATTAAATTCCTTGCATATTTTCATTCCTTTTCTAAAAAAAAAAATTTAAATTAAAACATCAAATTCAAAGAAAAAATAAATTATACCATGGTTCCACAAAGCACTTAATTTTGATTTGACCAGATTTATCTATAATCTCGTTTTAAATCACTAGGTTTACCATACAAATTTATATCCTAAATCTTCATGATTAAAAATTAATCTTTTATAAATCTCTTGCAAATTACTTAAAACACACCCTTTTAAGCGACCTTTACACGGTCAGTCAGAGGACATCAGTCATCTACACATATAATCAGTCATCAGGCAAGATCAAAAGAGGTTTTAACTTTTCGTCAAACAAATGCACGCATACTATATTCCAGATTGATGTCAAATGACTGACGTGTAAAGTTCGCATTAGGACTGAACGTTTTTATTTCAAATGTCATTTTAGATGGCAACAATGAATTCGTTAATAAATTTTGTAAATATTTTTCATTTTTGTAAATTTTTCTCAAAATAGATAGCTAGATGTATTTTTCTAGTTTTCTAACAACAGAAGGGCTCGTGGGTTTACCATTGAGCGAAAATATAACTTGATGAAATAATAACTTTGGGAGTTAAATTAAAAGCTTAATAAAAATAAGCGAATTAAAATTGGCTAGATGAACAAAATTAATTGTGAACATGGCTAAGTAAGGATTTGGGAAATAATTTTTGTCGAAATGATATGCATCCGTTGAAAACGCTATGAGTAAACGTGAGGATATGATGGCAACAAGCTATCGAAATGTTCTTCTTTTTCTATCTTCTGATGTTTTAATATTCGAAGGTACATTTATTGTGTTTTTGGTTAGGCTTTCTTCTCTAACTTTTTCTAAAAGCATGGAAAAGTGTCAGTCCTCCCGAGCGTATGGAACAAATTTATTACTATTATGACTTTATTAACACTTTACAATTCTTCAAGAAATTTCGTTAGACTATAAAATAAAGGCGAATATTGTTGCGAATGTTTAATAAACATCTCGCATTTCACATATTTAAGGAATGTGAATTTGTCGATATAATGTTATTGTACATATATGACATATAAGTTTTGTGAAAATTAAAATTCTATTACGCTTTACAAAAAAAAAAAATACAATAATTATCCAAGGAGATGAAATAGTATAGGTATGTATTTGTTACTTACTTCTTACAAAAGACTTAATAAATGAAAGGTTGCCGCAAATAATATTAAATAAAATAAAACACAAAAAGCCGGTCTTGAAAGGCAATAGTCCATATAAGTTAATCCAGATTAAATACAATTCTAGCCATTAAGCCATGGCAAGTGGCCATTGGTCTGCGATTTCAAATGCACTCAATGTCTTGTTGCAATGCCGCACCCAAAGTATCTTATAAAATTTTATTCCGTCCGTTCTTTTACCAAAAGAGTTGACTTATTTTTTTTTTTTTTGTTTTTCCTTTCAATATCACGCACCATAGTTAAGATACATTATATCTATATATGCAGTATAACCACTTTTGATCTTGCTAAGATTGAATCTTGTAAGACATACATTAACATTTTTATAAATAAATTGACAACGCCCTGGTCATAAACTTACGGAGCAAAAATAAAAATAAAATAAATTTGATACTCTGGTGGCTACCACATTTTAATAAATTAACTGCGAATAACAAATCTGTCCTAATGGCCTTTAATTTGCAGTTAATTTTAAGCCAAAGAACAATGTCACATTTTGGAGAGGTTTTGAGATTTAAAGAAAAAGGTTTAAATTAGTTCATCGAATAAGTGTCGAAAGCATAATGCTGCACATGCGCAATAGATTTAAGATTCGGTGAATATAGCAGTTAGCGTAAACTGATCGCTTAACAATTTCTTAACAAGGTAATTAATACAATAACCGCCTCTGGGTAACTAGGCAAGTAAAGCTTTAATGGTGCACGCGTCCGTCCACATCCGCAACAGTGCATACCGCTGACTTAGTGACTGAGACCACGCGCGCGCTCGAAAATGTTATTATTTTTTTCTATTTAAGGTTTTTAAATCCATACTTAGATCTCGATAGAAAAAAAGTGTTATATAATAATAGGGTACGTGCTTGAAGTGCAACGTATACACGGTTACCACACCTTTTATGAGGGGCTATTCCACATTGTTTTTTTTTATTATGGGACTGACCGTCAAGAACCAGAGCCAGCAGCTGCAGCTCGCTGAAAGGGATTTTGGATTTAAAAAAATATTGAAAGTATTGTACGGGTTGGACGGCCTTGCCAAAGGCAGTCTTTAAGTCCGATTTCATGGAACGACGGGCACACCAAGTAGAACCATCAAGTCAATGTGAGAGTGTATTTATGTGACTGTGTTGCACTTGTTTTATTGCACCTTAAAGAACCTGTATGATCATGTGGTTTCTGCTGTTGGGTTGGAGCAAAGTGTTTTAATAAGTATTTCTAAGCGGAGCTAATTCATATATGGACATGGACACCAATGATACCTTGCTAAATCAATCATTATTAACTGAAAATTGTATGTTCCTTTGCCTTTTTTGTGAAAAGGTTTGTTTAATACTGTTGAGTTTAATAAATGTACTTACAATTTTAATAGTTTAATGAAAAATTAATAAAAAAAATGAGGGTTCAGAATACTGAAGATTAACTTCAGGATGTTAGATATTAATGCGAACAAGTTAAGGCAAGTCATGTCAAGACACGATGAGGACATTATTAATTATTAATTATTAATACGAAAATATTGATTTTCAGCACCTATATTACGGATTGCAAATAAATGATATGAACAACGAAAGTGTTTCTTTTTAATATATTTACTTATTTATCTTGCTAATGGGAAATTTACTTGCAGCATTTTTGTAGAACAAAATTGAATATAACATGTGTATGTGTAAAGTAACGGGTGATTTTTTAAGAGGTTTAGAACTTTTTTTTTAAAAAAAACACAAAAAAATCAAAAAAATGAATGAAATATTTATTTGAATCAATAGTTTGAACCTTGCAATTTAATGTTTAAAGATAATTTCATGCAAATGTTGACCGCGGCTGCGTCTCAGGTAGCCCATCCGCTGAGTCCAATTTTGGCATACTCTTTCACACATATCGGCCGGTATCTCACGAATGAATGCATGGATATTGGCTTCCAGTGCGTCAATCGAAGCGGGCTTGTCCCTATAGACATTAGCTTTGACATACCCCCACAAAAAATAGTCTAATGGTGTCAAATCGCACGATCTAGGCGGCCAATTGACCGGCCCGAAACGTGAAATTAACTGTTCACCAAACTCGCCTCGCAATTGCGCCATTGTTTCGCGTGCTGTGTGGCATGTGGCACCGTCTTGTTGAAACCACATATCATGCAAGTCAATAACTTCCATTTCGGGCAAAAAAAAGTTTGTTATCATCGCTCGGTAGCGTTCACCATTGACAGTAACGCTGCGATTCGCATCATCTTTGAAGAAATATGGCACAATAATGCCGCCGGCCCATAAACCGCACCAAACAGTGGCTTTTTCGGGATGCATTGGTAGCTGTTGCAATGTTTCTGGCTGATCTTCACTCCAAATGCGGCAATTTTGCTTATTTACGTACCCATTCAACCAAAAATGAGCCTCATCGCTGAACACAATTTTTCGATAAAAAAGCTGATCGGCCAGCTTTCCAAGAGCCCATTCACCAAAAATTCGGCGTTGTGGTAGGTCGGCTGGCTTTAGTTCTTGCACCAGCTGTATCTTAAAAGGCTTTACGCCCAAATCCTTCCGCAAAATTTTCCACATAGTGCTGTAACAAAGGCCTAACTGCTGGGAACGGTGCCGAATCGACATTTCGCGGTCTTCTGTCACACTAGCTGATACGGCCGCCACATTTTCTTCACTACGCACAGTACGTAAACGTGTTGGTGGTTTAATGTCCAACAAAGTAAATTTGGTGCGAAATTTGGTCACAATCTTCCGAATAGACTGCTCAGAAGGTCGAGAATGCCGATCATAAAATGGAAGCAGCGCGCGATGAACATTTCGAACCGAGCACGAATTTTGATAGTAAAATTCAATAATTTGCAAGCGTTGTTCATTTGTAAGACGATCCATGGTTAAGGCAAACCAAACTGAAGCTGTTTGACAGTGACACAAGGTACTAAACACATGTCAGCTGTCAAAACCAGTGTTGCCAAAACCAAACCAGCTAAAAAATCACCCGTTAGAAATAGTGAACGAGACCTGTGACCACGTCCAAAGTAATTTCATCGAAATGTCGGGTGTATAAACATTTAATTAATTTGAATTAACAAATCTGTGGCAGTAAGTCCGATAAGTAAAAAAAAGTAAAATCTTTTTTCTATTTTAAAGTTGATAAAGGTTTGGTTGTTTTTAATAAATAAGTGTATTATATATTTATATATATTTATATTGGATCATAAGTTACTTTCTATAACACCAGCTATACGTCAGTGAAAGTCCCATCAAAATCGGTCCAGCCGTTCTCGATATTAAAAAGGAATGACAGACAAACTACAGACAGATAACAAAATGCATGTTGTACCTAAGTGGCATCTTGTGAAAAGCACAGAACAGACACTTAAGTTTTATTTATATGTAGACATACAATCGACACCTTAATGCACATCTGTGTTAAGTCCATTTTGTGATGTTTTGAGATATTAGTAAAATGACGACGAGAAACGGATGAACCGATTTTGACGGGACTTTCACTGGTGTATAGCTTATGTTGTAAAAAATTACTAAGGTGACTTTTACACGGTCAGTCAGAGGACGTCAGTCATCTACACATATAATCAGTCATCAGGCAAAATCAAAAGGATTTTGATTTATCGTCAAACAAATGCACTTATACAGACTTAAATTTACAAAAACTATATTACAGATTGATGTCAAATGACTGACCGTGTAAAGGTCGCTTTAGGCTATTTCAATTACCGAAAAAGTGGCGCTGGTGTTCTTTTTCAAAAAATCTTATATATGAGTTTTAAAGCCTATGGCAAATTGTTTTCTCACTTATTTTTTCTGCGGCAGCAACGCAGCGGGAAACAGTCACAAATAAATTTAAAAGCGGTTGAAGAACTATTTATTTTTTTATTTTTTTACTTTTATAAAGGTATCAGACCATAATATATACAATATACAATACACTTTAATATTGAAACCAATGATGATTTTTGCGACATCTTGTATTGAGGAAACATCGTTAGAAAAGATTTGATCGTCATTGGTAAAGAAATTTAAAGTTCAAAAAAGTGGTGAATTGTGATATTAAAAAAAAGAATGGTTGTATAAAACAAGAGTTTTATGATGAATGATATTTTGTAGACTCAATCAATAAGTGGAAAGAAACAAAATTCATGTACGATTTGTAGTTTCTTATACTTGCGATTCTAGAAAATTCAAAGATAACTGTGCAGTCGTTTAATCAAAAATGGATAACAATTAGTGGAATCGCCTAAGGTGATTTGTGGTGATCATCACAGTGATAGCTAGAAACCAATCACAAAAATATTGTGATAGTCATGAAATTGACGTTTCATTTTTATTTTTGTTGCAATGTGACTAGAGTTGCCACACGCATACAAAACATTATAAAATTTTCAACTTTTTTTCAATTTTAGAAAAAACAATATTTCTTTTACCATATGAGTATACAACAATCGAAAATAAATGGTTAAAATTAGATTTATTGCATTTATTCACTAAAAAATTAACAATTTCAATGAATTTACTTGAAAATATGACTAAGCAACAATGTTTTTCACAAATGTTACTGACAAATTGAACGAAGTTGAATTGTGTTAAATTGGTGGATGTGGTCACCTTACGCAGAAGGAAAAATCAATTTGATTACAATTGGTGATCAAAAATGTGACAATCAACAATCATCTTACGCGATTTCACCCCTGCTCTACAATTATTATGTAGATTGATCAAAATAGTCTTTCTGTCTGTCTGGACCGTGACACTTAAATTCTGTATGACTAGCTGATTTGCTTCAAGGAAACCGAAACTATTTTTGAAATTAATACTTTATATTTAAGTGTGTTATTAGTTGGAACAAAATCGGCAAATGGCAAAATGTAATTTTAATTTCTAAAAACTATTTTTTGAGAATTAAAATAATATAAAGTATAGTTTTTGATATCTTTGTATAACAGTTTTAATATTTATGAATAACATTAAAAACTGGATGAACGATTTTTATGAATTGTTTTTAAATTTTAAATTGATTGTTAAGTTTGAGTTTTAAATTGAAAAAAATTCTTTTAACCCCTTCAAGAAAGGCTTATTTTGTGTTTCGAAATTTTTCAAAAAGTTGTAAAATTTCTTGAGAATAACAAAAAATATAAAAACTAAGAAACTTACTATGCTTGATGTATTAGAATCGAAATTAATGAAAACATACCTGAAAAGAAAAAAAGAATAATATAATTAAATACTTTTTACTAACATTTGGGTTTACTTAGTTTTTAATTTATGTTTTAAGTTTAACAATTTCACAGTTCAATGTATCAAATTTGATGCACTTCATCCAATTTGTATATGGTTTTCAGCGCCCAAGGTATCATTTTTGATACTTCCATATAAGACGCTTAACTGACCAGTAGAAAATCTTCTTATTATACCCCTATACGCAGAAAAAAACTATTTTCGCTTTGCTATCCAATGTATTAAATTTGAAACGCATCATTGAATTTGTACCTGCCTATAGCCCTCGAGAGTGCAAAAAAAAAACTACCCAACTTTGGTAAGTTATTTTGAACTTTTTACTGTAGTTTGAAACGTTTAAAATACTATTGTTTAATTTTCAAAGGATTACCAAGCCGGAAGAGGGTTGCCAGACCACTTCAAAAGTTAAAAAAAAACTTGCTCTTTTTTTTTACTTACTTCATAATAATAATATTGTTTAATTTTCATAGGATTACAAAGCCGGAAGAGGGTTGCCAGACCACTTCAAAAAATAGAAAAAAAAACTGTATGGAAATTTATTGAATTTTTTCACTTGCTCTGGCAACTCTTTTCCGACTTAATAATGCTATGGAAGTTAAACAATATTATTTTAATCGTTTCAAATTAAAGTGAAACAAAAGTTCGTGCCAAAATAACATACCAAAGTTGTGTTGTTTTTTTGTTTTTTTGATGGTGGTTTTCCAGCTATTTTCGGTAGTCATAATTGTGATTCATTGATAAATGACATTAAAGAAATAACTGATGTATATTTAGAAAAGATTAGTTGGCTTTTGGTCAAAACACCATCAGTAGTTCTTATATTACGTGCCCAGGCAACGTAACAAATAACAATATAAAGGATACGAAAATAAACATTTATTTAGCATCAAATGATAAACAAACATTCAGACGCACCAAATTAATAGCGGAAAATCGGTTGTTAGTTTTTAGACTAGCTATTAATCTGATTTGACTTGAAGGAATAACCCATATATTTAGGAATTTTTCAATATAAAAATCGATAAATCTCTTCATGATTTTGAGACCGAATGCGATGTCAGACTTATTGCTCTACACTTCTACAGGTTTAAAGTAGTTCGAAATAAAGTTCTCATACTTTTTGCTCGTATTTTTTTTTGTAGAAAAATGTGTTTGTATTCAAAAAACACAAATATTTTCACGTTTTGAATTTTTTATTCAAACAAAATATATAACTTCATTGTCTTATTTTTTTGTGTGTGTTTTTATTTACTGACAGAATTACCATTCAACTATTTAAAAACTATAGTCTACATAAACTTGTTACGGATATTTTGCATTTCAGTATAATATTAATTATAAATATCATAACAAAAAAAAAATTACGTATGGATTTTCAACTAAACTATATACATACATATCAGTATTCCTTGCTTAGCAACATATGACAACGGAAATAAGATTCATTGATCTCAAACAATATCATCTGATCAGTTGATTACAAAAATTCAAAAAACAAGAGTGTGTCTAAATAAATCTGAAGTCACGAGCTTTTTAACGATAAGAAAGGCGAATGTACTCTTACGTATAGGTGTACGTTTACAATTAAATAAATTGCATTTTTATTTTTTTAACAATATAATCCAGATATTTTCAATAAATTGCATTGCAATAAATTTCAAGTTTATTCATCAAGTTTTTTTTTGCATCGTTGAAACTTATAACAGGTTGATATACTTTGAACTTGTCAAAAACGAGTTTGTGTTATTAAATTTCTTTATTGAAACATTTGTTATTAGCTGTACCTATATAGGGTGTTTTGAGTTTTATTTAAACAATTCACATTAAAAAGGCATATTTCCCGAATCATTAATTTGCCAAATTCAAAATTACTTTTGTTCATCTCGCCATTTTTATTTCGCGAATTTCCATTAGACGATTTATTTAATATGAAAAGTTACATATCACTTCGCCAAAATATTTTCGCGGTATTTTATTTCTCCAATTTTAGACACACTCCTGTTTGTCGTTTTTAGATAAAATTATTTGCGCAGAACGGTATTTCGCGTTATTTTTATTCGCCAATCATTCAACTAGCAAAATGACACATATTGTCTATTTTTACTTGCGATTATAGGTTGTACCAGACAAGTTATGCATTCGTAAAGAAAAAGTTTCGAGATAACAATCAAACAAGACAATGATCGAGAAGACGAAAAAAGTAGGTCCGACAATACTGTCGGAACGACAAGTCTGTCTGTCTGGATGTATCGACACCTGCAGCCTTAGCGTTTGGGCCGATTTTCTTCAAACTTGGCTTAAACTTATATGTAAACACTCAAACACTTTAAAGATGAAGTTGTCTAGAAAAGGGATGCAAATATGAAATGACTTAATTCAATTTAATTTTTTGTTTCGCCTAATGTTATTTGGTTTTAAATTGTGTTTGTCTTTTTCGATTTCATATACTTTAGTAAATTTTACGCTAAATTTATTAACGTAATAAATTGAAAAAGACAAAACAAAATTTTAAGCTTAATAACATTAGGTACCTAAGCGAAAAAATAAAAAGCGAAAAGCGGAACATTATTAGTGAAATATACCCAGACGTTTTCTTTATTTTTGACCTAGGTATTAAAATAACGGTACCTACCATATAAGCGTAACCGATGATTCTATTTTTCTCGAAAAATGTACGATCAATTTTGATAAAATTTTATATGAGTGATTTCTTGCCAATGGTGATGTAAACCATTTAAATTTTGTTTTCGGAATCAGCTTATTAACGGTACCTGCCATAGAACCGTTTTTTATTACTCCAACTATTTTTTGAACGGCATCACCTATTTTAACGAAATTTAATATTCAAAAATGACTGCTAAAGTGAAATGAAACTGCAAAAAAAAAATTTGAAAAAGTTTTTTTTTGTCAAAACCGACAGTTCCAATTTTCTCGAAAAAAATACGATAAACTTTGATAAAATTTTAAGTAATTATATTTTTACCGAAAACTATATCTTTCATGTAAACCTTATTTTAATCCACACATTTGTTTATAAACGATTTTTTTAAAAGGCAAATATTTCAAAATATAAAATACTGAAAATACAAACGAGACTGTAACGTTTGTAATTCGCTGAGAATGCGAGCTGCATGTCAGCTTGAAATGCCTACGGTTAAATAAAAACAAAATAAGAGAGTAAATTCTTTGGTGTTTTTATTTTTATTTTATTTTAATATTTACAATTTTGTTGTTGTCAATAAAGAAATTTTCTTCTTAAAAAATTTCACGGAATTTCGACTACAATAACGGTTTGATACTTTTAATGATTTATAGAAGTTATTTGTTGCCGACAATGATGTCTTTTATATATAAATCGTTTTTTGTTGCGTACATTTTTTTTAAAATAATTAAAAAAATTGCAAAAAAAATACGGAAATTTTTGTTTTAAATAAATAGTCACCCAAATTTCCTAGTCGTTAACACAAAGCTAACTTTTGCCACAAGAGCAATTTTCTGCGACCAAACCGTGCGCTTTATTTTTTGTAGTTTCGATTCGCATATAATTGTCTGGCCACATACGCAAGTATGACTTCATTTTAAGACTTAAACTTTAAAAATCGCAATCTGCATTCATTTAACATCAATAAAAAAAAAGGTAGGCGTCAATAATTCGTCAAACTTTTTTTGATAGATTTTCATTTCGCAAAGGTGAATTTAAAAATTTTTATATTGGCGATTTTGTTTTTTGTTACGTTTGGCAAGTTTTTGTTTAGCCAGTTTTAATTTCATTAAAATATCATTTATAGACAAAAACATTATTTTGTAGTTTTCGTCTAGCTAATTTTAATTTCGCATATAGTTTTTTCGCTTTTCACTTTTTATTATTTCGCTTAGGTACCTAATGTTATTAAGCTTAAAATGTCGTTTTGTCTTTTTCAATTTATTATGTTGATAAATTTAGAGTACAATTTACTAAATTATATGAAATCGAAAAAGACAAACACAATTTGAAACCAAATAACATTAAGCGAAATAAAAAATTAAATTGAATTAAGTCATTTCATTTTTACATCCCTTTTCTAAACAACTTAATCTTTAAAATTTTTGAGCTTACGAAAAACCGTTTTCTCTTATTTAATCATTATTTCAAATAAATTTAAATGTAGTACACACATTTTTCGAACTTTACTTTATTTCTCTGTATAGCGAAATCAACGAACCTTTGGATTAAAATCACTCATATACAATTTTATCGAAATTCATCGTATTTTTATTTGTTTTTTTTTTTCGAAATAATGGAATTATCGGCCACGCTCACGTTACCGATGCCTTTAATTTATTACCTTGGTCAAAAATAAGAAAAAAACCGTCCGGGAAGTTTCTCTAAGAATACTTTGTACAAAGTTTGAAGAAAATCAGCCTAACTGTTAAGGCTGTAGGTGGCGATACATCCACACAGAATTTCCGTAACTACATTTTCCGTCGTCTCTATCATCGTAATGTCATGTTTGATTGTTTTCTCAAAACTTTTACGAAAGCATAACTATAACTTGCCTTAAAGTAGGAACCTATAAATCGCAAGAAAAAAGAAGTTATCATACACATTTTAGAAAAAGGATGTTGCTATTAGAAGTCTAAGTAAGAATCTGCTAAGCATTAACGCACCTTTGCAACTCTTGGTCTATTGGTAAATTTATTCGTCTATTATGTCTTTTAAAATTAACAAATATTTAAACAAAAATTACTTTTTGTCTATAAATACCAGAGAACATAAAATTCTGTCAAATAAATAATTTGTGCAATCTTTTACGATAATCAAATCAAAAAGTTGAACAATAAAAATAGGTTTAACTTTTTTTCTTTTGAAATGCATATACCTACCTAGGTTCTTAAATTAAATAAAAACCTTCTACAAATTAAAGAACGAACACTGAAGACATATAAAAAAAACAAGTCAAGTTAAACAAACTCGATAAACTTGCTTACATCGAGTGCTATAGAAATGAATATACATACATATATGTATTTTTCTAAAAAAACATTAAACACATTTGCATGCGCGAATGTTCTTAAAAAAAATGCAAGACAAACAACGATAAACCAACGTGTGCCTCAGCTTCACGATCTCTTTGCAAGTTACAATAATAAAAATGGTAACTGGCCTTGACCTTTTTTAATGGCTGCAACAAGTAAACACCATCAACTAGTTTGCGAAAGTAATTTATTTAACTGATTTTGTATTTTATTATTCAGCTTCTTAAGGTTTACCCTGTCCATTGATCCGGACTTTTTGTTAATTAAGTATAGGCCCTCATGGGGTGTGATATAGCTTTGAACAAATAATTATTATTAACTTCGTAGGCGTAATCTCTATGCTTTTGGTGCATAAAAATAATAATAAAATATTGTTAACACAATCACACTGGTTGTGATTTATAACCAACGAAAGCGTAATAAAAAAATATAAAACTTTTGCCTCCTGCAGAAAACAAATTTAATAGCTTGTATGTTTACTTGTGCGGCGAGACAATAATAGATTTCATCTTATCATCCAGAAGGCGTTCCGCCGATTCTGAGGGACAGAAATCAAACAATTGGTTTCGCTATGCATACGAAACCGTGCTGCGTGATTGCCAGCTTGACCATGGCATTTGTGTGCATTCATTCGCTAATAAGGTGTGGAATATGAAAATTATAATTTTCAAGTCCTTGATAAGGCCTTGAGAGGAATATGCAGTTGTTTTTAATAAGAACAAATAAAATTTGCTGGAACTTTGACTTCAGCATCATACACTCGCACTGTGATTTAATAGCGCAAGTAAAATATTGAATTTGATAAGAATTGATTTGTTTTCGTCTTACGTTAGCTATAATAATACATGAGAATCTTTTACCGCACGTGCATTTGCTGGTGCTTTAGAAAAAGCAAGAGAACCTTATACGAATGTACATTCGTCCGTGAACAAAAAAAAGGTTGTTGATTTGGTGCAAACAATTTGCCGTTGGTGTAACTTTCAAGACGCCTGAATTTATAACCTATTCAGTGTGGAAACATGAGGTTCCAAATGAATGCCCGTTTTGTAGAATTGAGATCCAAAAGATGGGATCGAACTTCTTAAGCATGTTTGTGTAATATGAAAAATACAAATTTTTACTGTATTTACAACTTTCTCATAATGCCGGTAAGAGTGAAAAACTTCTTCTTAATAATAAAGGGGACTATATTATATTTTTATAAAAATTAATTTCTCCTTCGTTGCATAAGATATTGTCTTTCAGATCACAAGAATTATTAGTTGACATTAATGACAAAATCTGTCAAATAAATAGTGGAGCCGAATAGCGTCCTATACGTGAAAGAGCAGCTCATATCATGCATATGTACTAGTTTGGCGTCGTCACCTACGTGAACTGAACGAGTAAGTATACTCACTAACATGTTATCCGGTATCGTGGTTTACGCTAACGAGTCAAGTCAGGAGCAAAGAGTAGTAAGTATAATAAATATACAAATTCAAATAAATTAATATTAATTATTAAGCATTTTATACTTACAAATTTGCAAAGGTAAGTCACGCTCTGAAACTTACTTTGACAAAAACGTAATGGATCGCTTACTTGTTTAAACGATATCTTTTAAAAATCTGTAAGTTAAAATAAAATAAGGAAAGGATCGCAAGATTTGTAAATTTTATTTAACGACTTTCTTTGATAAAAAAAAAAACAATTAATTGCTTTAATCCTTTAGGTGTCTTAAAATAATTTATTCACAACATTAGGAACTCTTCACTTTCATTTGAGACTGAAAAAATGACAACTCCGATCTTCTGGATCCATTTGATTTTGATTTTTACTTGCGATATCACCAAGTCTTCGATTTCTATTGATATTCTTTAATTTTGGCATCTAGCGTATTTAGGGTGACCATCATATATGGGTTATTTGAGTTTTTGTCCCACCCAAGTAACATTTTGTACCTTTTATGTTACAAATTTATTGTATGTCGTTTACAATTCATATACAGTTGCTGGAAAAATGTTTTGTATTTTTACATTAACTAATTGGATGATTGGTAAACAAATTGTAACACACAAAATGTTGTTGAAACAACACATCTTCAAACGTCAACGTACTGTAAAGCAAATTTCGTGAATGTAAAACCAATATCACAAAACATTTACATTTGTAGCACTTTTGTAAAGCTATTATCAAAACTTAACTGTTACAAAACGTTTACAGTAAATAGTCACAGTACATCTTCAAAAGTAAACGTACTGTAAATCAAATATCGTTAATGTAAAATTAATATCACGAAACGTTTACATATGTAGCAGTTTTGTAAAGCCACTATCAAAACTTTACTCTTACAAAACCTTTACAGTAAATAGTCACAGCATATCTTCAAACGTAAGCATACTGTAAAACAAAAATCGTCAATATCACGAAACACTAAACGAGATAAATCGGCCATTATTGTTTCCATTTTTTATCAAACTAGAAAACCAAAAATATTGAAAATCTATTTTTATTGATACTTAGTAAAAACAAAGCATGTTACGGATTTGATTGAAATAGGACTTTGAAATTTATCTTACAAAATATTGAAAAATATGATTTTTGTGAGAAAAAAATTGTCTCAAATATTTTTATAAGAAATCATTTCTAAAATAAGATAGTTTTTACAGGCCCCTTATTTTTATCGACCTGTTTTACAAAACTGGTAGAAAATATTTCTCGCGTTCCATATTTTGCCTTTACTTGCACAAAAAATATAATATTATTGATTATTTTTATACCTCCCATATTATAATAATAATGTCAAGAACATCAGGATCTCAAATGGCATTACGTATTTACCTATACAGTTTAATATTTTTCTGTAAACGATTTGTACCTAAGTTAGTTTTTATGTTATTTATTTCGAAGTGTTTTTGAACGTTTACGTTTGTAAACGTACAAATCAGGTACATCAAATAGAATTTGTTCATATACTGTCAACACGACATTTTATTCCCCAAAACCGTTTACATTTTGGGTACAGTGAGTAAACATTTCATAACGACTCAGCGGATCTTATGGCCTAAACTTTTCACAACTTTTGTTTTATAAATTAATTAATTTAAATAAAATTCAGTACCTATTTTGAAAACCAGTTTTTTTTTTTATTTTATTCTTATATGAAAACTCAAATTTTTTTGTAAAAATATTTTTAAAAAATTATTTTAAAAAACTGAATGGTTAAAAAAAAAATATGTATAACATTAATGACGTACCACATTGAAAACATCTATTAAACTTTTTTTTTTTTAACTATTATTAAATAAATTGAAAGAATTTAAAAAAATATTTCATGTTCCATATTTTCTTAGAGCATCTTTTAAGGTCTAGTTAGTTTGTGCGAACCATCAGTCGTGCATTTTATATTGTATTCTTGTTACAATTAAAAAAAATTCACTTCAAAAAAATAACTAATTGAAAACAAAACAATACAAATGACATAATGTGGGTGCGTTTAGAAGTTTTTCTGTTACAATTTTCAATATTAATCTGCTTAAATTACATAACATTTTATAGATTACTTTCTATAACTTAACGTCACGTCGTGTCGACAGCGATAGCGATTTAAATACGATCTCGAAAGCAAATCCCTTTTGAAGAAATTGTATGTTCTAAGTGCCTGGCCACACTTTCATTTGAAAGAAAAACATTCCAAGGGAAGCCGTGGCTACAAACAAAACAAACTTTCATTTGATTTTGAGATTTTCTACGGAAATAACAAAATGAAAATTGAAATTAATTGACGTATCCCACGTATAATGAGAAACTGAAAATAATTCTTTGGAAAGGAAGGGAAGTTCTGACAACAATAATGGGATAGACAAGAATGAAATATTAAAAAATTGACAATGTTTGAGAGACAGCCGATAATATTTGCGTATCCTTAGTAACTGTATTTACTCTTTCGTCAACAAGAAAGAAATTAAAGCGGAGAACCATTGACGTATTAGATATGGACCGCCAGTCGGTTGAAATTTTCAGCCAAGAAAATTTGTTCCAGCTAAAAACAGCCTAAAAACGCCATCATCTTTTAGTGTTAAATACGTGTACTAATTTCGTCATTGGAATTAAAATGAAAACGATAATATATTCATCTGTAAGTACCTCATGGCATAAGGAGTGGATGTGTTTTGTAAAATAAAAGTAGTTTCATAATAATTTCCACCAAAATATTTCAATAATAAATAATTAATTAAAAAAATCATATCACTGCTACGCAGATTCCCTGCTAGTAGTTAATGGCGCCCCTATTTATGTTGGAACACGCGTGAAGTTGGGTACTGGCGGTCCATACCTAATACGTCAATGGGGAGAACATTCATTCTAACGCCGAGTTTCATTATTGAAAATGAGATTCGGTGGAATTTCAATGTATTCAGCTTTTCTATCTCAGTCTCATTAAAAATTAACCTGTCTCTCTCGTACAATCTTTCATTCCTTCGCTAATGTGGCCCAGCACTAAGAGTTCTATCAAACTTGATCACTACAATTAAATATAAACAAAACAAATATTTTCTAAATAGTTAGTTTTTTGAATTTTTTTTTAAACAGTTAATTTTTGATAAAAAATTATATGAGTAATTCGTTGTAGAAAAAATATCTTTTCAAGAAAACTTATCGTATAAACCAGATTAACACATACTACGGAGTCGAAAATTGAAAATTTTGAAAATCACAAAACCCAGTTATATATGCGGAACGAAATTACGATACATATCTACATGTGTAAAGGAGGTTTAAAAAAAACATTTCCTTAAAAATCCTGTACCTACCTATGAATTTGAAAAAAATCTTGACAAAAAGCTATTTTTCGCCTTTAATCCATGTATTTCACCAAAAATATTATGTGAAGTTAAGTATGCATTTGTCATTTATAGGACGTTCATTTGTCAAAGGCTTGAGTATAATTCTAATGTCGAATACAGATGCTATTGTCACTTATAATTATAGTCTTAATCCACAAAAAAGCTGTATGAAAAAGAGGATAATAAATAAAAAGTAAAAAAAAGAAAATAAAAAATCAATGAATAAAAAGAGTTCCAATCTCAGTAAAGATTCCAATGTTTTGTCGAAAATTATATAAAAGAGAAGAAGAACTCTCAATCAGAAATTGAAGCACATCAAGGTATGTATATAATTTGCATAGACATTAATAAAAAAATTATTAATAAAAACATCTTCATCAAAACATTTGCACTTAGATAAAAAGATAACTATCTAAATTGCATGATAAATCAATTTTACTATCAAACACTTTTCATAAAATTAAACCTTTAACTTTAAGTCTTCTAACGGAATTTGCCATAGGTCAACAAGTTAAAAAAAAAAATCAACAAACCACTTTACGTTTATTGAATTCATCAAAGAAGCTCGTAATAATTTTGTGTGCTTATCCATTTTCACTTATCAAGTATTGTGTTTGCATACTCTTTTTTCAAGCAATCGTCGCGACACCCTACCCCATCATACATTTTCTTGTTTTCCTTTCACTTTTTTTACACCACAATCACCTCCCGATACTTCCTCGACAAATCATTTTGCATTCAATCATTATTATTATTTTTAGCGGCAAAAATAAATTTTAAATATTTATTAAAAGGTGAAACTTTTATTTCTGCATTTTTTTTTTAATTTGTAACAACTATGTTGAATATTTTACATTTAAGGTTAATCAAAGCTGAGGTGTGTTCAGGTGTTCGAGGTGAGGCAAGACATTTTGAAGACCAATATCTTGTTCTTTAAAAGAAAATGTGTTGCGCAACAAATTGATTTTGCAGATATTCTTTTGGATTGAATTAATTGGATATAAAATAGACTTTAAGGCTAGAGAAAGGATTTGCATAAAATATTATTTAAGTTAAGTGCAATGAAGAATGTTGGCGGGGATCTATAAATATTGAAATTGTGTTGTACATTGTTGTAGTTGGAAAGTCAAACTTTCGAGAGTGGAGGTTCTTGATTCAAAACCTGACTTTCTCAAAACAAGTTTTTTTAGGGTTTCTGTCTCTTGGGAAGACAAACCTCCAATATATCATTGTATTCATATTAACCTTTCGGGTTTGCCAGACAAAGTGTATAGGTACTCTCAATACCAACTGAAAAACTAGTAAACCATATGAAATTCTTCACTTATGTTCTTATACACGCTTCTTATACAATGAGTAGCTAATTCACTTCAGTTATTTACCATAATTTGCAGCAGACAGTATAGGTTAAAAGTGTAAAAAAAAGTAAAGGACTTAAGACGCTTCCTTGAAGTGCACCGAATTCAATGGGGAGTCATTCGGTGATGCCTATACGAAATCTTACCATTGTTTTGTGTTGATCGTACATAGATATTTAACTTATAAATGATTGCAAAAAAAAAATTAAAATTAAAGTTTCATTGCTGATGGGGTTGAGAAAAAATGCTGTATGCAGATGTTTGCGTCTTATCAAGTACTATAAGGCTAATCAGAAAGTAGTTACAATAAATACAATTGCAAATAGGGTTCAAATGGCTGAACCTGAGAGAAATATTGACCCAGACAATGCATTAACATTCGTGTAGTTCGGCTAATGAAAGCATCGATGTACTTCACTATGTACTTTCGAGTTTAGAGTTAATTGATAAGAATTATTTGCTTCTACTTTCGACAAAAAAATTAGGTTGTAGATTCTAAAATCACAGATAAAGGAAAGGGTAGCCATTTGAATAAATTGAATAAACCGACTTTGCGAATAACAACATGGTAAATATAACATATACAGCTTACAAATTTACAATACAATCCTAAGCCATATTCCATACACCTTTATGAAAATGTTGCAAGAATAAAGTGTAATTATTTTGACACCTGATCTTAGGTGACGAATTTTGTTTTTTCGAATATAAAGCTTTGTTTTTGGAAACCTATTCAACATTTATCATCTGCCGCTAGGCAGAAAACAACCCTCATTTATGTGATATATTTCCGCAACCTAATTCATGACTTTTTCATGACAACTCTTTGATTTTCAAGTTTGTTCTTGCTTCTCATTTAAAAGATACTCGAAATACAAATGAATGTTTCTACATACTTATAGCATATCAGTTCTTTAATTAAAACACAATAACAAACTTAATCAGTTAATTTCAGTGCTTTTTCAAATCAAAGTTTTCTATTCACATGTGTTGCCTTTCGAGGTCAAAAACTTCCACTACATTATTGTGTTTTCAAAGCAAACAAATAACTATCAATTTAATAGCTTAAATACTTAAAAAAAAGTCCGCTTGCCGTTCAAAGCTTATCGTTCATTAACCCTTACATGATTACAATACTTTTAAATGGTTGATAAAAACACGACTTTCATCATCATCGTGCAATGTTAAGGCACCTTCTTTCGAATGATTATTGATTAATAAGTTATGAGACTCACGAGCCAGTGTGAATACCTAAATAAATAAAATGCACATTTAAGTCGCATGATCTTACGCTTTCAAAGATGAGATGCATGAATATTAAATGTTGTTTAATATTATATAAAAAATTGGTTTAAATGAATTTCTGTATGGAAGGTGCCATTCAAACTCTTTTTAACCAAAAACGTTATGTGTCATATTGTGTAAAATTTTATATTTAAACGCCAGCCATACCAAGTTTATCAATCTATGGGTAAATTTTTAAAAAGTTAATTGTTTGCTGTTAGGTTAAGTGGTCTTAAATCAGAAATTACAGTTTGCCAAAAAATGAAATCAAAGCAATTGAATGACTTTTTGAGTATTGACCCTTTAATTTCTATAGGAAGGATTTTTATAGGAGCAAAAAGAATAAAGAACTTCTTCTAAAAATTTGCCTCAAATTTTGACAGACATGTTGAAATTTAATTTGTTTAGCTTTTCAATCATCGCACTGTTAGGGTTATTTAAAAAAAAACTAATTATTTTATGAAACCAATACTCCCCCTTTTAAGCGAATAAAAATAATTACATATTGCAATAATTCTTTTATTTTGATTGACAGCAGTTATAAAGGCAAACAAAGCAAGCAAGATTGTCAGAGCTTTTCAAAAATTAATCAGAATACCTATCTGAAAAATTAAAGTCCACTATAATGATTATCTTACAGTATTATGTTCAATATTATCGGTTATTTATTTTACTGTTCCTTAAATTTAAATAATTATTTCCAAACTTATCAATCAGCTGACAAATTTGTAAGTTGTTGGTATGGAATTCGTGTTCACTTTTATACCGTTTAACTAACTGTATGTCAAGCAGAGCTGTATAAAGGAGTTAAATCATTTGGTGATTGCATTCATTTGAATGAAGACTGCAAAGAGATTTTTTGTTTTTTTTTTTGTATAAAACTGAATCTTTTCCAAGGCTTTTGTAATGTTTGTTTTATTCTAAAGAGAATGGCATCTTAACATCTTTAACTCTGAAGGCTATTTAAATTGATTGATTTTATTTAATGGGATTTAAACGTTCTTAATTCTGAATTCATTTTTAATTAAGTGATTTAAGTCAGTGAATGAAAAATAATTCAGTGAATTAAGTCACTTAATTCAAAATTAATGTGATGTGAACATGCTTAATTCTGAAATTATTTTGAATTCATTGACTTAAATCACTGATAGATAGATAAATAGATAAGTTCTCTATTTTTTCAAAATAGTTTTAATAAAATGATTTTCTAAGAATAATGACATGGCAACACTGGCGTCTGCCTGGTATGACATTTCATATGAATAAATAAAGAATTACAAGCTATATAAAAAAATGTAAAAAATATATAACATAATATAAGCAAAATAATAAATATTAATTAATTTCATAACAACAAATGGAGTAAAAAGTTTAAGATGTTAATTAAAAAAATTTTAATGAAAGTACCAAAAGAGTAAAAAGGGATATCAATTTTAGGTGATTTGAAACGCAAAAGAAAATTACAGCAATTTTTAATGATTTGCAAAATCAAACCAAAATCAAAGTATGCAAAAATTTTTATTTTATAAATGAGAGTTTATAAAGTTTTTTTTTCAAAATCGCTGGCCCGGTTTTCTGAAAAAATCTATTTTTTCGAAAACTTTTTCTAAAAAAAATGGAAATTGCAGGTCTTTTAAACTTAATTTATTACACTTTCTTTTAAACTTAATTTATTACACCTTAAATTTCATAAAAATCCGTCAACGGGTTTTTGAAATATTGAATTCACAAAAACAGTTTTTCAAAAATTATTTAAAACTTAACAAATTAAAATTAAAAAAAATATTGATGTCATGCTATTGAGAATAGCTACGACAAGTTCAGTATTTAATTTAATTCAAATCGCTTTAGCAGTTGTCGACAAAACCGAAATTTAAAAATGCCGTTATATGGCAGGTGCCGTTAAACGAATTTTCTTGAAGATTTGGTTTCCACTTTTTGATAGACCTTCTAAATTTTATTGCACATGTGAAATTTGGTTGAAATCGTTAGAGCCGTTTTCGAAAAAAATGAGGTTTTCAATTATAGTCCCTATAATCGCAAGTAAAAAGTTTAAAATGCAATAACTAAACAAACTATCGATTTTATTACTAAAAGCTGTTACGGTAATAAAGTGCATGACGGCAATATTTATAAGGGCGTAGCCAGCCTACTGCTACATTTAAAATTAAAAAAAAAAAAACAATTCAAAAGCATTTAAAAAACATATCGAAAAATTGATAATTCCCACTGATTAAAAAAAAAAGCTTTCTTATAAGACGTGTATACATAGACAATATTTCTTTGAAAAACTTAAGTCAAAATAAGCTTTTTGTCTTATTTTGGCCCTTTCCTTTTGCACTTGCAATGGTTGAGTATAGTTATCTCTTTTTTAAGCTTAAATAGCGTCGCCGTTTCGTGATAAAATTCAGCAAACTCTTTGTTAACTTATTTAGAAAATAAAACTTGTTTGCTTATTTGTAACCATGAAATATACGAACAAAAATATTCAAATAAAAACGGTATATGAGTTTTATAAAAATTCATAAAACTGTTTTTGAGAAATTTAAGGAAATATTTAAACATCGTACAGATTTTCGTTGACTTTTAATAATTTCGTTTGCATTTTAAGTCAATTTTTGAGAAAATTTGGGGGAGATAGACCCCCATCCCATGTGATTTTTTCTTCAGCTTTTTACTATAGTTCTTATATATCACCACAAATAACTATTACAAGTCAAAATGAACATAAAAAGATGCATTTGAACAATTCCATTCGTCGCAGTATGGCCAAAAATCCACCAGTATTTAGAAAAAGTAATATAAATTTGTTTTGTTGTAAAAAGATTGGCGTAAAATTATAGTCGATTTAATTCGAAACTAAAAGTAATTTAATGTGAAACTTGGTTAAAAAATGTGTCTTCTTATTATAAACGGCGTAAAGCATACATTTTCTTAATAAAGAAGTTGGCTAACTTTAAAAACAGCAAACCTTAGCATTTTATTATTAATGCAACACATTAAAATCTCTGATAGCATGACAGCTCACTCTTTTGAAATCTTTTTTGTGGAATGTAACTACACACATAACACTGCATAAGTTCGTCAACTGGAATAAATAACTGAAAGTAAAAAAAGTGTTTATTCTTGAGTAAAAAGTTGTGACACGTTATAATTCCTTAAATAATGGTTGTCTTGACTATAATTCTGTGTTCAGATGGCTAAATGTTATAAGTCACTTTTTTTCAAAATTTACATGGCTGAATTTTTTAAAGTATAGAATGTTACACAAAATCAGAAAATTGTTTTCTCAAATTAAAGCCTTAAAATTTAAAAAAAACAAAGATAAATATATTGTATAAAATGCTGTATTTTAAAAAATACTCCCATGTAAAATTTGAAAAAGTGACTTATAACATTTAGCCATTTGACCACAGATTTTTTTGCCATTATCTTTAAAAAAGTGTTGAACATGTTTTTCGAAATTCTAAAAGCGACCAACTCGAAAATTAAGGTGTACAAGTATATTTTTTTTCTCGTTTTTTCCTTATAACTTCTCTATATAACTATATAACTATACAAATATATATTTTTTTGTAGATAATACATAAATGGCAACAAAAAAGTAATTAATTTTTAATTTATTTCATTTAATTTTATTTTATTATTTTTCATAAAAATGCACACATGTATAGAAAAACTAAAAAATATAATTAATATTAAATTTGAAGATAGCAACTGCTGCACAAGACCGAATTACCCAAAATAAAAAAATTGCTTGCAATTATAGCGATGTTTTTTTCAAGGCCGAATGTTGGGAATAATAAGAGATGAACATCCGAAGATGTTTATTATCTTGACTGGTATCATAAAGTCTCCAACTTAACTGATTCACCCTATAAACCTTGCCATCGGAAATCGCAGAAACTTTTTAAAAACATGATTTTTTTCAAAAAATTTTCTCTAAGCAATTTAATATACGTTTTTAATAAACATTATGTACTTACATGCAATTGTTATCAATGTGTAGAATAAAACCTATACGCACAAACTGTCTATACACACATCCGTGATTCTCTCTCGGGAATAACACTTTGAAATAATATCTTTCCACTATGCAACGTCATCGTGGTCGTAGAAAGGTTGAGGTTTTCCCACAACTGGAAAAGGTTAGTACAGATACACACACAGACAATTAGCTCATTTGCTTATAATTAACAATGTAATCGAATAAAATATTTTGAAATTTGAAACAAATTCAATAATTCATTTACGTTAGAATGTGCCGGGTTTGTCTAAATCTAAAGTATGAATAAACCATCAATCAGATGACTGGCGCACAATGCACTATACCTACTCTTCTCGAAGCTTATAGAAAATAAATTTCGCAGTAGTAAATTCCCAGCACTGCAGTCAACAAGTCTAAAGAAATATTTTTTTCTTTTTTTATAGATAATGAATCTTGAATTTGATAAACAATTAAATCAGCTGTTAGAAGTCAGCAAGGAACAAACTCTGCTAATGACAGACAACCGCTATAAGGAACTGTTGAAGGAGACCAAGGAAGCCATTGAACGAAGAAGCTGTGGTATGCAATTCTCTGGACTTCAAGAGTTTGACATCATTACAGTTGATGGAAGCGATAAATTGACCCAACGAAATGCAAATGAGCAAAACTCAGATAGGGTGCTACTTTTGTGTATGGCCAGTGAGATGTTTGACGTTATACACAGCACCCATTTGAAAATTGGTCACAAAAACGAAATCGAAATGGAAAATGAACTAAAGAAGACATATTGCAATATTACTCGGGATGTGATAACTATCTATTTGAAGTTGTGTAAAACTTGTGCCTTAATTTACAATTATGACGAAAATGCATCGAACTCAAGTGCAACGAAGACTAATGATTCACCGGAAGTCAGTTTCGAGGTAAAGTTTTTGTTTTTATTAATTTGATTATAACTAATTTGTTCATATTCGAATACAGGTTCCCTGTTTAAATTGTCATAATGCAGTACCCATGACAGAAGTCTCTTGTTTTAAATGCAATGGACCATTACATTTGTTTTGTGCTTTGACAACCAATACCTCAGGAAATATATTTTGCATCTTGTGTTCAGATAAAACTGTTGAAGATTTTGCAAATAAGCAAGGACAAAAACGGAAGTTGAATGCTGCGAAGGATTTCGAACAATTACAAAAAATGTGTTCATCTTTGGACGAATGTTATGATTCGCTTCTTAATTTGGAATTAAGTGAGGATGATGATGATGTTAATCAAAGTGTACAACAGGATAGGTTGATTGATCAGCTTGAAAATTTATCAATATATTTTACATCAAAACCGGATACTGCGACAAAATATTCAAAACCTAACAACTAAAATCTTAGTCATTCAACCTCGCTCGAATACTCACGTAAAGGGCAAATTAAAATTAAAGCTTATTTCATTACTTAAATTTTGTCCAGCAAAAAATGTCAAAACAGGGAAGATAGGAAGTATATACGGCTTTTCAGTTTAGTTGAAAAGTCTTTGGATATACCTGTCTCTCTTTAAAGCTTTCATAGGGTTGCTGTTGTTTTCACGATGAATCGTAGTATGGTTACCTTTTGCAAAATGTGTTTCAATGTGTAGATACTATTTAGTATTTAACTAATACTTTTAACTTAAATTACTAATCATTTAAAAGATTCAAATAATTGTACTTAATCTTAAACTAATTGTTCTGCTTAAGCTTTATAATGAATCAAATGTCTTTCAACCTCAGGAAAATAAATCACCTATCGGAAATGACTGCATTTAAATTGTTTTATTTCAAAAATAAAAAAAATGTATAAGTACAGACAAAGATCAGACAATGGTAGAGATACCTGCAACATTTCGTTTACTAAAATTCATACACATATGAAGGTAACTATATTTGATCGTAAAAGCTTCAAAAAGGAAAATAACCAAGAAAAGCTGTTTCACAAAATTAAGAGCAAGTGGTATATAAAGCAAAGACGTTAAATAATGTTGAACGAAATAGCGCTAAATTCTTAATAGCACAAATGGCCGCCAAACTGATCGGATTTTGTTTTAGGGTATCCTGTACTCAGTTTTCCGATTTTAATTTTGTAAAGCTTTTTGTGCAAATAGTAGGAGAACTAACGACCGATTTTAGGACATTATTTTCACGCGCCTAAATTTTTGTCCAGTTATTGGTAAGGCGTCACTCATTAATGAATGACAATTATGGCTACCAGAAATGACGGAAACCAAAGATACGGCCCTTCAAAATGCAAAAAAAAAAATAACCAAACTGCGTGAATAATATTGGCACGAAAATTGTTTTCACTTAAATGTAGTTTGAAACGTTAAAAATAATAATGTATAAATACCATAACATTATCATGCCGGAAAAGGGTTGCCAGAGCAACTGGAAAAATTCAATAAATTTTTTTGAAGCGTTTTTATATTGTTTTTAGAGTTGCTCTGGCAACACTTTTTCGGCATGATAATGTTATGGTTATATTATTATATTTAACGTTTCAAACTACATTTAAATGAAAACAATTTTCGTGCCAATATTATTTACCACAGTTTCGTAATTTGTCCTGCACTTTGGAGGGATGTATCTTTGGTTTCCTGCTATTCCGGTAGCCATAATTGTCATTCATTAATGAGTGACGCTAAAGCAATAACTGCGGACAAAAATTCAGGCGCGCGAAAATAATGTCCTAAAATCGGTCCCGACTATAACTTAGTAGGGTAATATAGCGGGTGCATTTGACAGGATTTAGGAAAATTGACCTTACGCATAGCTTTTTAGTGGTTTACATTTTCTTGATGTCTTATATGAATCTGGACTCCCACAGGGTGTTCTACTGCTAACTTTTTTTACTGTTAGAAATATAATATAATGCACAGATATTTGTATTCAACAGTTATTTAATTAGACAAAAACTACAAATTAACGAATGCTATTTATCTTATATTTTTTGATTCCCGAAGACAAAAAACAAACACTCGCGTCCAACTCGTTTGGTGTGTAGGTGAGAACTGTCAAAACTTGACACAAAGTTTTTAATCAGTGATGTGCAACAGAAATCGATTTTTCGATATTTTAAATTTTGTTGGCAGATGTACCCCGATGGCAAATGGTCCCTCTTCTACCATACATGCAAACAAAAATTTGACTAAGCCACATTTTTTGCTAAAAAAAGTCGTTTCTGAGAAATTCAAGAGACAATCAAACAACTATACAAATGGATTCAATAATTAATATTTTAAGTTTATTTATTCAAATAGTAAGGAAATAGCCCATATCACGTGTGCCATTATAGTCTAAGAGCTAGCGACCAAAATACTTATGTATACGTCATTTAATAACGAAAATAATTAGTTTTATTATCATCTCCCATGAACGCCGAATTCTCAGCAAGAAAAAGAGAAAGCAAGGGAAGCAAACGGTCACGTCTATTTTAATAACACCTAGGTGGCGCTGAAATCGCTTGTTTTGAAAAAGTTTTTTCGACCTATTTACCTTGTTTATATGCATGGTTGAAGCGAGCTTGAACTTAGGTTCATCCATTTGTAAACGGGTATGAGTTGGAACGAAATGGAATTCGACTCGATCGCACTCGAGCAGTTGTGTTGAGTCGAAAATTAAATGAAATACCTGGTGAATAATGGTGAATACACAATTATTTCTGCATGTCATCAATTGCATATTAACGAATGAATATTTGTTGTTGAAAAGTATGCGCACAACTTGTAAAAGCAATACAAATATTTTTTTCTCGAAAATTCAATCATTTGGTCTTAATGTCTACAAAGCAACGCAAGTATTCTTATGTCATTTCAACTTTTTCGCACTTAACTCAACTCCTCAAGCATTCAACTAGTTGGATGAAATACCAGGGTTGGAATTTCGTTTCAAATCAAACTCGATTTTTCGACCCTGCATATAAACTAGGTAATTCACACATTATAACATTAAAAAATAAAAAAAAAATTGGCATAATTTGGGCCCGATAGATTTTATAATCAGCCCTATAACACAGTGTCCCTCATAACAAAGTTCCAAACGAAACGCCACTCTACGAATACGAAGAAAATTACATCACAAGCCCCGAACGGAACTTGGTCCTACTTCTTCTTTCGGAATCATGATACAATCAAAATGTCAAACAAAATATTAATTATTTATCGTGTATTTGTATCATTCTTTAGTTTGTTTTGCAAAATACTGTATTCAAAAGCAATAAATTGGAATCTCCGAAACAAATATTCAATTATTTTATATATTTTGTGCGTTTTCATCATTCGCGGGTTTTTTTTTATATTGATTCCTATCAAAAAATCTGTTCGTAGAAAAATCGGCCAAACTTTCTATTCGTTCGGGACTAGTGATACCAAATTTCTTGAACTCCGTATTTCGTAGCAATATTTTCAGTACGTCGGGAGTTGTTGATAGTTTTTTTCGGGATTCGTACTACGAATATATTACGACGTGGCCTGTGTTAGGGCTAAATAACCATAATAACTCTTTCAAATGCGATATTCCTTCACTTATTTTTTCTGCGACAGCAACACACCGGGTAACAGCTAAAGTTAATAATAATAAGTAAGTAGGTACGATTGTTTTTTTTTTATTTAAGTTTAAAATTATAGAACCAATGCAGGAGCGAAATTCAAAATACCCAAATTGATGTGAGTAAAGTAAATGTTCAATTTGATTATCCATCAACAACTAAATTCGCATAGAGATTGGACATTTTATTTTTTTGGACACAAATGAATTTAGACCGAAATTCTAGAACTCGTTATCATTAAAGTAAAAATCACAAAATAAATTTAATAAATAAAGTCACAAAAGGCACAATTTCTGCATGACATCACAAATATTTTTGGAACTTAATTTAATAACCTTGTAACATTATACATATAGAAATCAAAAATAGCTCAATATTATGCAAATAGCTGATAATAATTCTTATCACCCACTAATAATTATTATTGTTATTAAATGCATTCTACTCGTATGAATAAAAAATGAAGTGAAATTAATATTATTTAAATGTTCTTTTATCTCTTGACAAGGTCCTACACAACAACGAGAAAAAAAAATATGAAAAAATTAAGAAATGCAGCAAAAGTGACAGCTGTGTTTACTCACTGATCTCATTAAAATATATTTTGTGTAAATAATTATCAATATAGCTTTATTTATTTTTTTTTTAATTTAATATTTCACTATCAGAAGAACTTACAGAAAAAAACAATTTTATGCAAATATTATATGATTTAAGAGCACTTAGTTAAACAATATATTATTATGTTTATTTATCCAAATTAAGAACAACTAGAAAACAATTTATAGTTAATTACAAGTTAACATATTGCAAATTAAAATATTAATTATTGCTTTTGTATAATTAAAAAAAAAAAGTTTAACACGTTGTCGTAACAATTTACATTCAAGTCTTTTAAGAGTGATTGAAAACATGTTTAATAAATGGGCGTTTGAAGGTCGCTGGTAAAGTGTAGCAGCCACAGTTAGCCATGGACAGCATGGTTGTTGCTGGACGATGTTGTGGCCTGATATTAAGGTTCGTAGCAAAGATTTTATCTGTGGAGGGTGCATTAGAGGACAGGTTCTTGAATTGAAACCTCTTAGCTGATTTACGAATTTTCTTCAAACTTCATATTTGAGATTTTATTTTTTTCGTAATTGAATTCTTTAATGAATTGATTTTCGTACGGATTTTAAAACGGTATTATAAATTTCTGACAGCCATTTAATATTTACTAAGGACCTGTTTTTAAGTGCGAGATTATTCCAGGGTTAGATCAACGCTGATGGAAACACGGTTTTAAGTCATTTTGAGATCCCGAATGCACTCAGAATTAACTCACCAAATTGATATGGATTTATTTTGAGTTAACTCCGGATCTCAAAAATAACTGAAAACCTAGTTTCCATTACAGTTAACTCGGTGTTAATCTAACCCTGGAATAATCTTGCACTGAAAAACTGGGCCTTAGCGAATTTAAGTTCCCAAAACAAAACAACCATATATGTAAATCAATTCACAAGAATTGAAAAGGACATGAAATTCGAGACCCTTTAAAAAACCGAAAATATTGTTTTCGTAAACATAAATCAGAAGGGGTGAATGTTTATTTGTTTGAAAGATTATCTTTCAATTGGCAACTAAATTTTCGTTTATCATTTAATTGACAAAACATTCAACACAATCACAAAAAAATGTGAATGAATGACATAGTGACTTACGTTTGACAAATTTATGCATATCTATAATCACTTTTTAAACAAAAAACAAATTAACTGTCATTCAATGACCAGTGCTCTCGGTCAGTTCATTTAAAGATTTTTTTTTTTCAAAATACATATCTTTTATTAATTTTTTTAATGGTGTACATTAATGCCATTTGGGTAATAGTGAGTAAAAATCTAGCACTTTACTCGTAGTCAGCTTTTAATCTACAAATCAATGTTAAGGATGAATTTCTATTTGGAAAACTTTTTACCCTCCTCACACTATGATCTGGTAACGCACCTGCTACTTCTGCAGCAACAGCAGCCATAATATCAAAAATGATATTGAAACCTTGATGCGGTAAATGTTGAAAGCCATAACCAAGTGTTTGATTAGATATAGTTTATCAAGGCGGCCAATTAAAACCGGGTATGTAGAATAGAATTTTGTGTTCTTGTGTACCAAAGCTGGCCAAAAAGAGAAAGGACTTTTAATACTCCAGAATATGTACGTGCAAGATCAAATCATGAAAATTTATAAATTCAAACAAATAAATATATTATTTTTTGAATGTCTTTTTATGCGTTAATAGATTATGTGGATAAAAAAAAGAGGGAACAGGTTTTGATTAAAAATTTGCTTTCAATTTAAAAGAAACTTACATATTACATCTTTTCATCTTTAATAAATCTTTTTCAAAATAGAATTAAATTGAAAATTTATATGAGGGAATTGTTATGCTACTCTGATAACATTGAAGACAAAATGTGTGCATAATTAAATTTCTTATCATAATAAATTGTATTTGGTTCAGTTAATATATGAAGTATACATTATGTAAATTATAGAGTTAAGCTGTTTTTTACAGTCTTTTTATTTGGGTTAAAAGCAATTGTTGTGTGACACCAGCAAATTGCTTAAACTTCCCACATGTCCACAGTTCACCTAATTTTGTTCTATAATAGTCCAGTCACTCCGATTTTTTAGCAAGCATAAGAATCATTAAAGACATGGTTTTTTTTTCAAAAATGATAATGATTTGTTAGGTAGGTAGGTAGGAATGGCGGCTATTCTGCTAGAATAAAACCCAATTAGCGCTTGGTACGCCGTTTTGATACCATAAAATCATGTGACCCATCGTTTTGTGGAGGTTGGGATAACGTTTTGATGACTGTGTTATGTTATGTTTTAAGTTATGGAATTGTGTTGCTTGGGAGATGATCCCTTTATTACCAACTTCCATAGGAAAACAAGAGATCCTCGGGCACCTCAGCAAGGGAATTGGCCCATACCGCTAAACAGGCAGGGTGCTGGATGTCTTAGGGTAGAACCAGTTTCGCCGTGAGATCGATTCGATTTAGGGAAAGATATGATTTCCGCAGTAGACATAACCCGCCTTCACGGCTAAAGAAATGGTTCCTGCGGAAATCATGTAGTTCTCTTGATTCGTTTTGTCGGCCATAGGAAAAGGTAAGATAAGTTATAAGGTTTGAAATTGTTTTGCTTGGGAGTAAATCCCTTAGTTACCAACTACCATATGGAAAACAAAAGATCTTCGGATATCTCAACAAAGGAAAGTCGCCCATTCCCCCACCAGGCTTTATGCCAGGCTGTTAGCTCTGATATCTTCGCTAACAACCTAAACAGGCAGGGTGCTGGATGGCTTAGGGTAGGACAAGATTCCCGTGAGATAAATTCGATTTAGGGGAAAACATGATACCCGGAGTAGACTTAGCCAGCCTACACGGCTAAAGAATAATTTCCTGCAGAAATCATGTAGTTCTCTTGACTGTTTTGTCTACCCATAGAAGAGGTGAGATATTGATACGGTTTGTTCATTTTATAGCCATTTAGTTGCATTCAAAAAGCCAAAGAGATTACCTATGCTCACATCTGTAAGTTCGCTAAGGTTGTCAATAAAGTACTGACCTAAGAATTGGCATCTTGGATTAGCCAAGGCAGGGCAGCAGCAGAGATAGTGGGTCATTGTGGATTTGTAATGGAAACAAATACATTTTTTTTACTGAAAAAAATATGTAAGTAAACGTCATTTTGTGGAAACGGTGAATGTGGAACAAAAGAAAACTATGCATGACTTGATACGCCGATACACCATTTAGTAGTTTTCATGGTTGCCACTTTTTTAAATTGTTTAGGAATTTAACACTTTTTTCGCCTAAATTTTTTTTAATAAATTTCATGTACTAATTCTTACAACTTAAAGAATATTTTTTTCGCAATCAGATTCTTCAAACTAAAATTGTATAAACATTGAATTTTAATTGTTTATATAATGAAATATGAAATATGAAACTATATTTTTTTTTTTTGCACTAGCAATTGAAATATAAACAAAAATTATTAATTTCATATTTTTGTATACGACGGCTAGTTTTTGTTTCCATAACACCCCAAACCCAAAAATTATTGCACAGAGAGTCCGTTAAGTTAATTTAATGCTTTGGCATCACTTTATTGAAAACATACCTTGTTGAATATTATTTTCTATTGACAAAAACTTAATAATCTCATTTTTTTGTTCAACCTGCCAATGAAAACCATATACCTACCTAGTCGTTACGACAATCGAATATGATATGCTTAGCTATAGTAGTGCAACTTTTACTTTAAAACTTATGTCAAAAAAAGACGAGCCCCCTCATCAACGGATGACTTATCAAAATGTTTTCATTTAGAAAAAAACAAATTTTAATATTGTTAACATTTTCAATTAACCTTTGTTTGGTATCAATTATTGTATTTGTATTCACGCGGTGCTGGCGCAAAATTTGTTTTTTTCAATTTTTAAAAAAAAATAATAATAATGATCACACATTGTACATGTATGTATTTATATTATTATCACTGCGAATGACCCTGACTGCAACTTCATTCAAATAAATTTGCAAATTCATTTTGGTTTAAGCTTTTTTTTATTAATTTGTCAGTCAAACAAAAGCTCATGATTATGCTGTATTCATTTCATCATTTAACTACAAAAATAAAAAATAATCAGTTATTTTTTGAAAAATATAGAGAAAAATAAACTAAATCGGACAATACCGTTTTGGTTTAAAATGTTAAACACAACGGACTGAATGATTTCAATCGCTTAAGCAGTTCGCCTAGTGTCATGAAAGAATAATATAAATTAATGGAATCGAAAGCTTTCATAGGTATGCTGAACATACATTATTGTTGCATACTTTTATGAGTTTATAACGATTTCAGAATTCAAATTATAATTACCCGTTCGTTTGGTGAATTTTTGAATTCACCACAGTATACCGACTTAATAATGATTTATTTAAATAAGTTTTTTTTGTAGTACGCAGCTCTACAAAAAATGTAAGTAATGTTCTTCTCAATTGACCTAAGCTCCTAGTCGAACTCCTTAAATTGCTTTAAGAAACTATAAACTCAAATATATTTTATTCAAATGTCTCGCACCAAATAGAATATAATGTAATAGTGAATTTTGTACTTTATAATTTAACAAATTAAACTATTTCTAAAACAATTTCTCATAGTTACCGTTATCGATGAAGGAAGGCAACATAAGTTTATTATAGTTTTGTCCTTTTATAGGAAATTGGATTTTTTTTTAAATTGGTGAATTTAACTTACAAATTATTAATTTATTTGAACATCAAACATACCTGAAAGAAAGAAAAAAAAAGTGTTAGGTATTACAAATTTTGTTTTATGTTCCAAATTATATAATTATCAAATAATGTTTAAATTTGTTCACCTATTTGTTTACAAAAAACTAAAAACAAAAAATATCTATCTAAATTTATAGCTCAGTTGAATTAGAATTTTACTTCGAAAAAATTCGGAAAAAGCTGGATTTTGCTGGAGGCCATTGTTTGTATGTATTGAGCAAACCCTCATGATTTAGCCCAGAGCTTAATTTTTATTTTGGGGGGAAAAGGGTCGAACTTCAGTTTTTTGCAAATTTCTCGGAAACTATGAACTTTTTGCAAAAAAATGTTTTGGTATTAATTGTAGCTTATATGATTTTCTACAAAAAAAGGTCTTAACACTTTTCATCGTACCATGAACCAATTTCGAGAAAATAGTATTAAATTGTTACAAATACTTATTCTTTTTCACTAGTATTTGGCGCATTTTACTTTATTTTTTTGTGGTTTTAAAATTAAGTTTAATACACAGAAAAAAAATTACTGGGTCGCACGAACCTGCTCTTGTTGCAAACTATGGGACTACAAAAATTATGATCCATGAAATTATGTATTATTATATTTTTTTTTTTATGTTGTTTAGCTAAAAACTTTAAATGCCATATTGTGCTGCATATTTAAATTATGTTCCGTACGTAATATAAATAAAATGTTTTTACGTTCCGGTCAAATTTGTAAGAAGGCGTTAACCACCAAATATTATAGTTATGTGCATTTTTAGCCAACAAAAAATGTACTTATATTCAAAACAATGCAAGTATCATCAAAATCGTATGAGCCGTTATCGATGCCTGCCATATAAGATTTTTTTTAATTGATACTTTTTTAATAACAAATATTTGCAAGAGCCTAGACACCTTTTACACCAATACCTGTTGTGTCAATGATAAGTTATCTTTTGTCAAATGTCTTATTGAATCGAAATCATCAAATGTGTCAAAACGTTTTAATAATTTTAGCATTTTTTCAGTTGAAATTCTGTTTAAACTTTAATATAAAAAATTCTCTATAAATTTCACTATTTAAAACTTAATTAGATTCAAACAATAGAATTTAATTAGTTCACCTATTATTGATATTTTCATTTTTGTAAATAAACAAAAATTAAAATATACCTGGCTAAGTGGTTATAATATTTTGCTAAATATTCACCTTGATTTACTGCGTAAAACAACAACATAAATTTAAATAATTATAAAGGCATTGTTTGTTTGGACTCTTCATCGTCCGTCAAACAATAATTATTAATTTCCATTTTTGTTTGTATTTAACAAAAACTTAAAATTTTTCATTCAGTAGACAGTTTTTTGTTGTAGAGTCTTGTAGAAGTTTTGAGAAAGCAAACATACTTTTTATTTTGTTAAATTATGGATTTACGGGCTAATGAGAGAACCAGATAAACTATACATCATCACACGCAGATCTATAATTAATTTATATGCATTGTGATGTTTTTTGAGGGTTTACCAATTCTCCATCTTAGCATATAATCGTACATGGGTACATGTGGCTTCCAACCATTCGTCTTCTGTCGCGGATCTGAATAGAATCGCCACTGGGACTGGACACTATAATTATATGACACTGTTTCGATGGAATCTTGGGGATGGGGTCATATCTTCTGCACAGTTCGTTTTAAGTTGGACGAAGTTTTTTGACGTGGTATCTTATATCTATACATGGTAAAATAAGGTCTTCTATAACGATTTTAGATCGTAGGACCTAAGCTCATGAATTGTGACTCTACAAACAAAGATAGATACCTGTGCAAGTTTGAAGAAAATCGGTAATACATCTGAAGAGAGAATTTCCGGAACGATTCTGTCTTTCTCTATCATCATTATATTTATTTACTTCTAATGTTATCTCAATTTTTAATCATTGTTTTTTTTTTTATAAAACAGAAAAAGATTTTCAAGTGCCCTTGAATATAATATGTATTTGAGTTAAACAAAATTATTTGTTTTTTAATTTAAAAGTGATACTGATAGCCAAAGAGGCGTCAAAGTCACCTGACTGTAAAGTAAACACAATAAGGTATTTAAAGTAAATTGTTGCAACTTTGTCTGATTTAAATTTTTAAAAACTAAATTAATGAATAACTTCCCATTAAAGATAAAAAAATAAAAGTACCTACCTAATCAATAATGCCTGCTTTTGTCTTCACTATCTCCATACACCGAGCTTATACATTGATATCTGATTTGTGATAGAAAAACGTGTTTACATTTCTTTCTTTTTTTTTTGTACAGGCGGTGGTAGCGATAATTTTTTTGTATTATGAAAAAACACCATCATGTTATGAAATTTAAACGACGCATAATACGTGCGATTATTGCTTAGTGGCAGATTGCCAAAAAAAAAATAATAGCTATACAAATAGGAAAACAAATAATCGACAACGCAAAAAAAAGTTGCTAAAAAGCAACACGAAAAAAAAACTTACATACATAATTTATCTGATTGTGATTGTGAGAAAAAAAAAGATAGAAATGAGAAAAAATTGCTAGCAAAATTTCTTTGGTTGTCGAATAATCAACGCAATGAGAAATTTTAAAGCAAGGACTTTTGTTGTTGCTCTGATGCGATCTATGCTCTATTTTTTCAAGCATACAAAAATCATTTCCGGTATACATTTTGTTATTAAAAGATTTCAAGACTATCAAAGATCTTTCCTACCTGTTTCCATTAAATAAATGTCAAGACGCAAAGCTTAGGTACCAACAAATGTCTTAACAATTAATCAAATGCTTATCACGCGCTTATGTTAAACTCAGGTTAAATTTTAAAGACGCGTTCATTTGTGTGTTTGCTAATTAACCAAGATGAAGAGTCCCAATTAGTAATCAGCTGTCTATTAGTTAATCTATTATATTTCTTTGTCAAAAACACAGCTGTTGCAATTATATTTGTGTCACTTTAAAAAACAAATAATAGTCCAGTCAATGAAGCCATTCAACTCCACGAAAAATGACGGAAATTTGAAATTTAGCTTTATCATTGTGTTCTTAAATCACGTAATATTTGAAATACGAGCTGAACCCAATCGCGTTGCTGCCTTAAAAAAAATAATTTCAGAAATATCATTTAAGGGTAATCTTGTTATACAGATAGGAAGCGCATTTCAGCAGGAATGACAAAGCTAATCGATCTGTACAACCTTTCTCATCAAAAATATTAAAGTAAACGAAAAACAGCACGATGAACTCAGCTGGTACCAGAGTTATCGATGTCGCTCGAACGTGCTTTTTTGGTACGCAATTTTTTTCGTGGCACGGTGGCAGGACACGAAAAATTTTATTATGACTTCTTTTGATTTTCCATTTCCATTGTTGACAATTTATTGTAAATACATTTTTCGAATAAAGACTTGTCAAAAATATTTGTGAGACAAAGTTATTGCAATCGAATGTACGAAACTGAATGTACGTATTTTCGATAAAAAAAAAGAATAAAAAAATATAGAATAAAGTTAACTGAACTTTATAAGCCTTAAGACCCAAGTCTTTATGCAAAATACGGTGTAATGACGTTTGTGGAATGCCTAATTTCAAAGAACGACGAGGAATGGACCAACCTGGGTTTTCTTCAACACTTTGGGCTACAACATCAATATTCTCAGTTGTTATTGAGCGACGTGCATGGGTTTTATTCTTCACATCACTAACTTGTCCCAACAGCTCGAATTTGTCCACCAATTTCTGTATTGCGGTCCGACAAGGTGCTTCACGACGACTCAAAAATGTTTTAGTTTTACAAACCGTCTCTGCCAAATTTTCACCATTTTTATAGTGAACTTCAATGCGTTGTTGAAGCGTGTATCGTTCCATTTTTATTAATGGCGTAGTTTCTACTTGTCAAATGTCAAAAAATTACAGCTTCAAAAGTGACAGCTACCGATATAGCGGGCTATTCAAAATAACACCTCTTATTGGATAACCCTTTACATTATATATATACGATAAAACCAAAACATATTCCTTAAAAAGCCGTCATTCAGAAAATTCATATACAGAAGGAGTCATAACTCATAGCACTTTGTATCAACGTTAAGTCGAGCTTTACTATCGAATCATTTAAAAAAAATCGTTGGGAATCATTAGTCAGATAAAAATCTTTAACTGACATTTATAATACAGAAGTACCTACAAAGAATGTGATAAAACCTTGTCAACTATAGATACTAATACAATTCTCCCACAAACACACTTATTTAAAATATTATAAAAAAAAGAGTAGATAATACACATATTCATGATATTATAATGAAGTTGTTACGTTTATTATGATATTATAATCTTTCAAATATATTTGTAATGATTCTTTAGTTATATATATATGTAAATCCGAGTGAAATAAAACCTGAAAACATACACATTTCAAATTCAAAAAAGAATTAAACTCGAATTGGGGGAAATTAATATATATTCAAATTAGTCTAAGTCAAAGCCCAAGTCTAGCCGCTAGCCCATATCACGTGTGCCGTTATGTGTATGTCCCCTAAGTCTTTTGCCAATTTAAAATATCCGCCATATTGATCGATTTTTTGTTTAGGTACATATTTCCGTACTCAGTGACCCGATTATAATTTTGTAAAGAATCGTGTACTAACTTCTTAGAGGCAGATACAATTTATTAGGACACAATTACGTAATTTCTGAAATATTCAATACTTGAGTAAAAAAAAGCTAACATTTTTCTAGTTGAAACATTTTTTACTTGCGGTGATAGGTATTAAAGTTATGCATTCGTACACAAAAAAAATTGAGGTAGCAATCAAACATGGCATTACAATGATAGAGAAGACGAAAAAAGTAGGTCCGACAATTCTGTCTGTCTGTCTGTCGACACCTACAGCCTAAACGGTTGGACCGATTTTCTTCAAACTTGGTAAAAAGTATTCGATAAGTAATATGCCCGGATGTTTTTTTTTTAATTTTTCCTATGTCTTAAAATAACGGTACCAACCATGCTTTACCGATAATTCCATTTTCTTCGAAAATAAATCCGATCAATTTAAATAAAATTATATGTGAGTGATTTTTAGCCAACGGTGATGTCTTTCATCTAATTTTTTTTTCTTTTTTTTCAGAAAAAGCTTGTTAACGGTGCCTGCCATAGAACGGTACTTTTTTGGTACCGATTATCTTTTAAACGGCTGCACTCATTTCAACAAAATTTAATGTCCTAAAATTTCTGCTAAACTTCATTAATACTGCAATAAAATATTTTGGAAAAAAGTATTTTTTCAAGAGTTAGTTTTTTGAATTGCATTTTTCTCGAAAAAAATCCGATCAATTTTTACAAAATTTTATATGAGTGATTTATTGTGAATTGTTATCTCTTTCATCTAAAAAACATTTTCCGGAGTAACTTATTAACGGTAACTGCATTAGAACGGTACTTTTTTGATACCGATTATCTCTTAAACAGCTTAACCGATTTTGACAAAATTTGATATTCTTATATGTCGCCCAATAATGATTAATACTGCATTCAAATATTTTAGAAAAAATTATTTTTCAAAAAGTCAGTTTTTTTAATTCTATTAAAAAAAATGATCAATTTTATTAAAATTTAATGTGAGTGATTTGTTATTGACGGTAAAAGTTGACGAACTTCCCAGTCATTTACACGAAGAGCAAGTTTGTGAGACCCTGTCGTTGCCCTTTATTTTTATTCGTATCTTCTAATGAATTTCTTAATTTAACAAAAGAATTGTCTAAAAATAATAAATTTGGCTTAAGAAAATAAGTAAATGGGTTCTTAAAAATCAAAATAAGATGGCTGGCTGCGCACGCCTTTAAACCAAAAGTCTGTCAATGATTTGACCAACTATTTTTTTATATCCCTCTGGGTGATTAACAAAACCCCAAAAAAAAAAAACTGAGGACACATAATAAACGACACACTTTACATGGGCTAGCTTCCGCACTAAATTACAATCATTACTTTTTATTTTTCAATTTGAAAATGAGATGTTCTTCTATTTTAAGATGGTGCTAAATAAACTAAAGACACTCATTTCCTCATTATTCTATCAAGCTATGGTTATATATTATCAAATAATCAACATTTGATATTTAAAAACTTGAATGTAATGAATTCCAATAAAAACAATAAGTTGATATTGAAACAGGAAATTCCAATTTTGAATGTTTCCATTCAAGTTAATTGAATGATTTTATAGTACTGGAATATGCCAAAAACCATGTTAGATTTAATACAAACTTTATTTAAAAACAAGTTCTACTATTTAGGGACCTACCTACTATTCCTAGATTCACATACAATTTACTTAAAATGTGTTGAAGACTTTTTTATTGGAATTTGTATTCGATTGATAAAAATAAGAAATTTCATGACAATCAATCATAAACTGTCTCGGAAGAGAATATATGAAATCTGATTTCTAATTATTGATATACCTACCTACCGAACTTCAAATGAAATACGTACCAATTCACCAAATAAATAAAGGGCATCACAAAAAAAAATATTATATACAAAAAATTTAACATAAATATTAAATAAAATTAAATTTTAATAAAAACATTAAATTGATATCCCACAAACTATCAGTCCGAAATTAAAGTATTCACAAAAACTTCTTAGGTAAATATGAAATTTATTTCTTGTAATATATTTTTTGAAAAACAAGTAAGTATGTATGATTTGAGACCTAAATTTCTCACATCTTAAAATTCAATTTTTATCATCTGTTAACAGGTTTTCAAAATATTGAATTAACAAAAAAAGTCTTAGAAAAATTATTCAAATCTTAACATAAATATTTAGAAAAAAAATCGTTTGCTGCCTTGTTAGAATTTCCTAGGGCAGCTAAAGAAAAAAAAAACAGTTACGAAATACCGTTAAATGACAGGTATAGGTACCGTTGCACGAATTCAAGACTTGCCCTAATATTTAGTACCATAGAGCAAGTAAAAGACTCGTTTATCACAAATAAATCATAGCGGGATTCATACCCTCATTTTCATCTCTCACCCTGGCTACGGCCTTGAGAATATTTACAGATCTAATAATCTGTAATGTTGGACTATTTATTTAACATCGATGATCAGACACCTTCCCTCCCGTAATAGTGATGACGATGAGTAACACAAAAATCTCACAGACACTTATCGCTCTTTTGAAAACGAAAACGAAACCAAAAATGGTAAGTTTCCTTACATATTACTTTCATTCAACAATCAACATTTTTTAAGTTGAATCGCAATCGAGAGACAAACCAAAAGGCAAAAGCTTTCGGTTGGTTTGGGTGATTCATAAACACACGGAATTTACTACGCCTCTTCTTTTGTCATTTCCATAGTCGGGTAGAGAGGTTATTTTATTTTCATATGAAATTAATTTGACACAAGATCTCGATCTCGCTTTTGCCAACCAACACACATGGTTGTTTTTTTTCTGTTTGGGAAGAAATAAGCTTTAATTTAACGAATCAGAATCACACAACAAAACAAAACCATTAATTTCGTCTGACTACAAGCCTAAAAGAATCGTGTTTATATAGGTTTTTGGAGGTTAGACAGAAGAGTATAGAAAACTTTTTGCGAGAATTTGTCATAAATATTATTGACATTGTAAAAAGAACTGTGGGTATGATAGACTTTTCGGTGGAGAGTGATAGAACAGCTGTTGCTAAAGAATGGATAGAATAATAAATAACTAATCAGTAAAATATATTACGCACTAATAAATGTAAATAAGACTTTTACTGCGTATAATATATTTATAAGATCGTTTTTCTTATTCAAGTTTAGCTCTAAACACCATAACTACAAACATATAGGTACATATATATGTAGGTACGTCTAACACTAACTAGTTGCCGGAAAGGTTGGAAGATTTTTAATCGTCAGTAATTTGATAACGAAAATTAGTCATGCTAAATAGTCTAAAAGCCAGCGACAAAAAAAGTAACGTCATTTCATTAAGAAACATTTTAGTGTCATTGTATAGATTTAATATAAATAAACATTAAATTAATTGTCTGCCACTTATCCGTTGGTGGAGAAGCTGCCAATGGGGGGGGGATAAAGGCTTCAAAAAAATGAGACCAAAAACGTGATTTCATCAAAGCTGATTTTTTGTTTAATGACGCTTAATAATATTTTATGCAACATATCAACACGGCAGACAAATCAGGTGATACGAAGGTAGTGGCAGACTGCGGGGAAGGTCGAGAAAATAAGGGATAAGTTACGTCATTTCATCTAGGTTGGAAAAAGTGCTAAACTTTTCAAAATGTCATTATAATCATGTAATCAAAAAGGCAGACAAATATTTTGAGCTGAAAACCCTGAAAGACTCAATAATGATGCCGTGGGGTTATTGCAAAAAGTCGCTAAGGCCCACTTGCACGAAACTTTTTTGACAGTATTAACCACTGATTTATCCATGAATAGGCACTAGCCATCGATAAAAATATAAACTCGTTGCAAAATCTTAAATAATTATCCACTCATTTTTCTCTGGATAACTTTTTACATCCGTCAAATAGAATTTGACAAGAAGTTGCTATCGGTGAGGTTCGCATTAGTGTGTGAAGCAAATGTTGTTTTTGTTTGAGGAGGTTTCCTGTTTCGTTCCTGTTTTTATCTTTTTTATCTTTGGTTAGCTGTGTTTTTGTGCATTTGTGCAACGTAAAATCAAAAAATTAAACAATTATCTATTTAATCCTTAATAGCTAACTGATATTTTATAAATGTATCCTTTGTTTTCGTGCAAGCACTTAATGACTTTTTGCATTAACCCCACGATATTATTAATTTTTATTAATAAACGAATTAAAACAAATTAAAAAATCTACTTTTCAAATAAATTATGTTGTTACTTTCACCATTGTATATGAATTTCTATAGTACAACCATGGAGCAGCGCCATCTAAAGAAAGTTGTGAACCGCACATTTGGAGGTTCTTACATTTACTAAGTGTCTATTCTGCTACCCTAACAATAGTCGTCAACAAAACATATTAACAATATTTAATGTATTTTATTGGCTCTAAAATCCATATTTCCTTGACAAGAGTCGTAAACAAAACAAAAATCATATATGTTTACGACTGTTGCCAGGGTAACAGAATAGACAACTAGTAAATGCACGAACCTAAAAATGTGTTATTCACAAGTTTCTTAAGATGGCCAGGCCGTGATTATTCAATCGTCACCGAAAGTATGTAACTGTTTGAGGAAAAATATACAGAAGTTTTTTCTCACTTGTTTTTTATGTAAAACTGGTCGCGGAATCCAATTTTCAACTTTGCTACTTCACCCGGGTATGGCTTTACAACGAAAATTCCAAAAAAACACCGAAAATTTCGACCTTTTTTTTGTTTTTTGCCAAAATATAATGAAGTTTTGCACTTTTAGAGGCTACTGACTTCTAAAATGTTAAAGAACATTAAATTTCCAACAAAAAACTTATATCAAGTTTTTATTGCGGTTAAACCATGTGGCCGCCCCGAAATCGACTAAAATTACATATAAGGAATTACATTTTTAGGAAAAATGTCAATTTTTGAAGTGCTGCATTGTAAAATTTATTATACCTATAGAACTGCGGTTACGCCTATAAGTTCTAGAAATTTGGTCTTCTTCAATAACTGAAACAAGTCCAAAAAATAAAAGTTTTTTGAGCACCATCAAGTAAGCACAAGTCTTTTGAAGCTACAAACTTGGTTTTATATTGTTGGTATTAATCCTAACAACATACCACAATACCACAAACGCAGAGCAGTGCAATTTTTTTGTTTCTTAACACAATTTGTTTGCCTTGAATGACTGGCCTATAAACTTACAAATCGCAATTTTGTTTTTAAATTACTTTATTTTTAAGTCGTTTGAAAATGAGTCAAATTTTGACAAAAAAACATTACCTCACAAAATGATACGAATAGATCTATAGAGGTATCCTTTCGGAAGAAAATTGTTTCTGAACCAAGTCAGGGAACTTTCAATAGAGGTATACACATGTTCTGACACATATCGGAGAAACTTCCGAGAGAATAAAACGTTTATATGCCTTATTTATGCTATTCTGAGGCTGATGAGACTGCAACTTAAACTCCGATCGGAAATCACTACCGAATGGAACTTTCTCAAAACAAATACCTACCTTGATAACTCTGATGAAATGTAAGCTAAAAAGTGAATCAGTAAATTTGTTGAAAAAACAATTTGTTTCGGAGTGAGGAATCGATTGAATTTGTGTTGTGAGAATAGTTTATAAAAAAAACATGTGAAATTTCACATTAAATGACTCGTTCCATTTCTAATATATAACAACATATCTAACAGTTCTTACAATTACTGTCAGATATGTTATGAAATGGAAATGTAACTATTCATTTAATGTGAAATTTTACATATTTTTCCTATAAACGAGGCGCAGGGTCAGAAGTCCACGGGCCAAAAGTCCATAATGGACTTCTGACCCACTAGGGTGGGTCAGAAGTCCACAAATACATTATGAACTTATGACTCACCCAGGTGTGTCAGAAGTGCACAAGAAAGTGGGCCACAAGTTCATAACTTTTAAGGAGAAGTGGGTCACAAGTCCACAATAAAACTAAAACAATTATGAAATCATAGATACCTATTTATTTTTAAAGAAAATAACAAAATTAATTAACATAAATTATATCAATACAAAAAACGAAAAAAAAACAAAATTAAGCAAATTCAGTTACAAAGACAAGAAATAGTTACAAAAAAACTTTTTTGCTATTACTAACAATTTGCCTGCAAAATGGGCATAGCACTTCATTTTTGTTGCGTTTGGCCGTATACTTCACACTCAAAAAACATTCCTCGCAAATTTTGAAATGAATCTGAGAGGAACTATTTTATTGATGGCACCTTCAGCGTTCTTCCATCAGGCGAATGGAAGCAATTAGTGATTATTTGTGTAGCACATTCAGAGCACGTAAGTACCTACTTAGTATTTGTTGTTTAGAATTACTTTTCCAAATTGCAATGATGTATTTTGAATTTGATTTTTTAATTGATTAGTGTAGTAATCAATTAATATAATCAATTCAAAAATCGCGCGAAATCTGAGGCTGCACATTAGTGAAGGTAAAACAAAGTACATGGTGGCGTCGAATGCGAGAGGAACAGTTGGTCAAACAATCAAGGTAGCGGAGCACGAATTTGAAGTGGTGCAATCCTTTAAATACCTTGGGTCAATAGTAGCAGCCGATAACAATATAGAAGAAGAAATACGCGGGCGGCTTCTCAAATCCAACAGAGCCTACTACAGTCTGTCAAAGCTCTTCAAATCCAGAAATATCACCATAACTTCAAAACTACTGCTGTACAGGACCATGGTCCTGCCAGTACTCACATATGGATCCGAGACTTGGGTGCTTAGCAAAAGGCACTCTGACCTCTTAGCCGCGTTCGAGAGAAAAGTCTTAAGGAGAATTGTTGGCCCCATATGTGAGGAAGGACGATTCCGGAGACGGTACAATCATGAATTGTACGCAATCTACCTTGAAGCAGATATAGTGACAAAAATTAGGCTCGGTAGACTTCGGTGGGCAGGGCACCTAGCTCGCATGAGCGAAGAGGAACCTGCTCGGAAAGTTCTTTGTGGTACATTCTATGGCAGACGACAGCGTGGTAGACCATGCTTGCGCTGGAGAGATGGCGTAGACCAGGACGCCCGGAGCCTTGGGGTGCGCAACTGGATGGCGTCGGCTCGAGACCGGGATAGGTGGAGAGACTTGTTGAAGGAGGCCAGGACCGGACCCCGGTTGTCGAGCCGATGATGATGATGAACTTAAGAGGAAACATTTTATGTCGTGTTTTCTAAATAATCATGTTCTACAAGCTAAAGAATTCCATAACTTCCATAATTTACATACCTTAAAATCCGACATTACTTTTATGATTGAAAGAATTTTGTTAAACGCAAACAAATATTAGTATAGTCTTTTTAATGTTGCTCCTTTTATTCAATTCACATAACTCATCCTTCTTTTTGACTTAAACTTTGATTTCTTTATTTGAAAATTCTTATCCAACTGTTGACTGTGTTTCTTTGCCCAAACGCGATATGGAAATTTGTGCTTTGGTGACATTCGACGCCAAATTTCAGCAGCTTTTTTTACTGATATTTTTGCATTTAAATTGTCTTTACGTAATTTTTGTATAAAAATGAAAAATGGATTTATCAATTTTTTTTTATTTATGGAATTTTCCATTTAAAAATAAACAAAAAAATTTGACACATATAAAAAAAAATTTAACTTTGAAAGCAAGTATTTTTATTTTATTTAAAAAATAAAAAAAAACTTGATTTTTTTTTAAATAAGACAATTTATAGTCCGGCAGGGACCTCACTTTGCAGAACTAAGGTACTTTCGGTCAGATGTCAGAAAATGGCCACTTCTGGTCTCGCTTTCGTTGTTTGATGCTTTATTTCAAAGCCATTCAAATAACGTGTAACCATTTTTATTTTAAAAAGACCGTTTTTTTAAATAAACTATAACTATACTTCAAATTGAAGTTATTTAACACAAAAAAGTGAAATTGTTTTTTACTTTATGTGAGAAATTACTTTACTTAAAAAAAGTGAAATTATTTCCCAACCCATGTGAAGTTATTTCATGTAAAGTTATAGCCCCGCACCGCCTATATGAAATAAAATTCTTGGTCAAAAAAGAAGGTCGTCTTCATATTCTGCTCCAAACAGAGAAATATTTTTGGTTCGATTTTGGGTATTCAACTTTGAACTTAAATATTATCAAAAGCATAGCATACTTTTACGAGTTGATTTTTTTTTTGGGATAAGATTTATTTATTTATTTACGTCCAACAAGACTTTTATAAACTTAATTAACAGGGATACAATATAATACTCAAAAGTTAAAGTAATTATACAATAAAAGTTTAATATTAAATAATTAGACTTTTATAATTTAGTCTGTTCATATTAAAATTGAGTGAATTATCATACAAATTATATAAAATACATACTGATGAAATTGGTTCATAAAGACCATAGTTGGTATAATGCCTGGGAACATAAAAGAAATTTTGGTCTCAAGGACGTAAAAAACGCGATGGAGAATAAACAAAAAACAAGGACAGCAGGTAAGGACAGTCAATGTGACCAGTTAAAATATCCTGCGCAAATAAAACCGCGTAATAGTAGGCAAGTCGCTTCATAAGTAGGCAAGTTACCGTTCCACGCCATCTTACGAAGAGCAAACTTGGTAAGCCGTCTTTGGACATTTTCAATACGAAGAGCGTTTCTTTGGCAGTGAGGACTTCATACAATACAACAGTATTCTAATCTAGATCGTATCAAGGAATTATATATGTATGCGGGTATTGCGGCAAATAAAACCAAATAAGGAATTTGCTTGTGAGATTATGTAATCGTTGTGCATACTAAAATTTAGTTTACAGTCGAAAACTACCCCAAGATTATCAACTCTCTTAACAATCACATTTAGCACATTATATTCATACTGAATAGGTGAGAAAATTTTTCAAAATTTAAGAACTGAACACTTGTCAATATTTAAATGCAGGCCGTTGAGTGTTCACCAATTTGTTAAATTATTGATATCTTCTTGAAGATCATGAGCATCGGATAAGGAACTTAAGGATTTAAATAACTTTAAATCATCTGCAAACAAGAGGAACTTTGAATGCCGAATAAAATGAGGTAAATCATTGATGAAGAGTAAGAAAAGTAGAGGGCCGAGATGACTGCCCTGCGGAAGACCGGAAAAATTATGAATGACCTTAGACAAAGAAGAACCAATCTTAACGTACTGTTTACGATTTATCAAATAACTACGAATCCAACTCAAGAGACTTGTAAAAATTTGTAAAAATAGTTAAATTTGTAGCAGTGGGCCTTCCAGTAACAAATACGTTTTGATGTTCAGAAATTTAATTTCAATCAATTGCATACATTTTGATTTTAACAAGTGCCTCAAATATTTTAGGTATAAGCTGAAGCTTAGCGATGGGTCTATAGTTATCTATCTGGTTCTTACAACCTGCCTTATGAATTATCGTTATAAACGAAGTTTTCCAGCATTCTAAGAACAGCCCACTGGCCAAAGATTTGTTAAAAATTGTACATAGTGGTTCAAAAAGACTATTTTTACACGATTTAAGAAGTTATGGTGGCAAATTATCGGGAGCGATTTTAGAACTTGACTCTAATGACGATAGCAATTCAAAAATTAAATAAAAATAATCAATTAGGGTCAAAATTTTTAAACGCTAATAACTTTCTTAATAACCCGCTGTTGTTATTATTTAATTATTTATTATCTTATTATTATTTTCTTGAACTAAATTCTAAAGCCTTAAGACATAAATACTTCAAAAATCAAAGCTGTTTGTGAGAAGAAGAATCAGGGGGTCAATTCCCGATCTGTAAAACTGTGAAGTGATAAAAAAATTATCATTTTACTTTTCACAGCGATTTTTCATTTTATCACTTCATGAACTCGCATAATGCGATTCTCGAACTTATTATGATAAACAGCTGTCAATGTGTGTACTAAAAAGTACTAAATGATACACCCAGAGCAAAAAACAACGTTCAATCAGAGAAAACCACTTTGATTTAAGCCTATTTAAAAAAAAATTGCTTCAAATACGAATGTTTTAAAATCAAAGTTTGGGAAAAAAAATTGAGAACGAAGCATAATTAAATCAAATTTACTCGAGCTAAGGTACCATTATAAAACGGAAATCAAATTTAATGTATTAAATTTTAATTTGCCTTTTTGTCTCTCAGTGTAAGATCTGTCAGCGCGTTTTCACTGCTCTTCACAGAACGATTTTACTGTGATAAGATATTTATCATTGTGAAAGGTTTTGAAGTTTGTTTTCACAAATCGGGAATCGAATTTAACGCTAAGGCGTGAAAAAGTTTATCATTTCACATTTTCACAGATCGGGAATCGACCCCCAGTTGTTTTTTGCTGTGACTGGAAGACGATCAAACAAAAGTAGTCTTTGGCCAATTCCTTTGAAGTTTTGTTTGATATATCCTGGACTCATGTTCTGTAACGTGGTCGAAAAGTTTTTCATTTGATTCAATGTAAAACACAATATTCCACCGTTTCTCTATCTTGGAAAATAAACTGTGTCTGTGTGATGCGAAAACATGACTGCATGAAAATTATAGTTTCCAGTTTCCAATGGAAAGAGGAATGTTTCCTTTACACTCACACTGACAGTTTTATTTATTTTCTCAATAGGGTTTTTTATAGGTAACAACGATATGTCTCTTTTTCGTTTGTAGGGCAGTGCCAAAATCAGCAGTGCAGTACGCGGATGACAGCTGTATTTTTATTGTATCATTGTTGATAAATTGATTGAAAACAAAAGCGTAAATGTTAATGTTGTGCGCGCAATTTTTTAACAGTGTATTATTAAACTTTTAAGTCTCAAATTTTACAGGAAAAAGAGCGCGTTTTAAAATTATTTACAAAATGCTTTTACAAGAATAAACAATTTTATTGAAAAAAACATTCAATGATATTTATATATTAGTAGAAACTTTAAAAAACAAAAACGGAGTTCATATTTTAACTTGAAAGTTAAACACAAAAAACTTCGCCTCAATAAAAAAAAAAAACTCCAAATGTGTTGACATATGTACTTATGTATGTATAAGTCAACTAATTTCTCTTTCCTTCTTTAGAGATCCTTTGATTTTTCTATGTATAAATACAATAATTAACTTATAATAATAACGGGTGATTTTTTAGCTGGTTTGGTTTTGGCAACACTGGTTTTGACAGCTGACGTGTGTTTAGTACCTTGTGTCACTGTCAAACAGCTTCAGTTTGGTTTGCAATTTAACCATGGATCGTCTTACAAATGAACAACGCTTGCAAATTATTGAATTTTACTATCAAAATTCGTGCTCGGTTCGAAATGTTCGAAATGCTTTTTTATCGAAAAATTGTGTTCAGCGATGAGGCTCATTTTTGGTTGAATGGGTACGTAAATAAGCAAAATTGCCGCATTTGGAGTGAAGATCAGCCAGAAGCATTGCAACAGCTACCAATGCATCCCGAAAAAGCCACTGTTTGGTGCGGTTTATGGGCCGGCGGCATTATTGGGCCATATTTCTTCAAAGATGATGCGAATCGCAGCGTAACTGTCAATGGTGAACGCTACCGAGCGATGATAACAAACTTTTTTTTGCCCGAAATGGAAGTTCTTGACTTGCATGATATGTGGTTTCAACAAGACGGTGCCACATGCCACACAGCACGCGAAACAATGGCGCAATTGCGAGGCGAGTTTGGTGAACAGTTAATTTCACGTTTCGGGCCGGTCAATTGGCCGCATAGATCGTGCGATTTGACACCATTAGACTATTTTTTGTGGGGGTATGTCAAGGCTAATGTCTATAGGGACAAGCCCGCTTCGATTGACGCACTGGAAGCCAACATCCATGCATTCATTCGTGAGATACCGGCCGATATGTGTGAAAGAGTATGCCAAAATTGGACTCAGCGGATGGGCTACCTGAGACGCAGCCGCGGTCAACATTTGCATGAAATTATCTTTAAACATTAAATTGCAAGGTTCAAACTATTGATTCAAATAAATATTTCATTCATTTTTTTGAATTTTTTGTGTTTTTTTTTTTTTTAAAGTTCTAAACCTCTTAAAAAATCACCCGTTACAACAAAAATCAAATTCGAAAAAAATTACCTTTTGTTTATTTTCTGCCATTCTTTCTAAAAAAAATAAATTCAACTTTAATATTTTCTCACTTGGTTGAGAGTAGTCAATTTTTTTTTTGACAGATAAATCGAAAAAATGTTTCGACTTCAGAGTTACAGACACAGTTTTGTTCTCATTTTTCCAGTATTTCCAATAATTTAATTTCATGTTGTTCTTGGTGGAGTGAAAACTAGTTACAGAAACAGTTGAATGCGAAAAAGAGATTTTTGGCCCATTCCATCATTGTTTTTTTCTAATCCGCACTGTTTATGCAAAAACTTATTCGATGTGAGGGTTACAGAACATGGGTCCTGGTAAAGTATAGTCGTTCCTTTAATATATGTGGGGAATGAATATTAAATGAAAATACGTAGATGATTTTAATATAAAAATGTTTCTTTATTACAAATCCGAACTTTAATCCTTTTCTTTTGGAATAACGACTGACTGGTTAAAAAAAAAATGCAAGCTGCTGTAAAAAGGAATATAAATAAAAAACAAAAGGAACATGGCTGAGTGCCGGGTGGGTGCTACTTTTGAAGTTCGTATTGTTGTCTGTATTTGTCAAGTTTAGGTATGTCTTTCTGTGTCATGTTTAGTAGGTAGGTATGTCTTTGGTATGTCTGTCTACTTTCCCACATATATATTCTATGGAATACAGGCAGACGGCAACGCCATTAATATAAATATATATATTTTATTATATTTTATTTTTGTAATAATAATACAAAATAGATCTAATCTAATCTCGATTCTATGGAATATACCTAGAAATATATTTAAACGGGTAACCCAACACAAGATAAAACTGTTTTTAAGAAGTAAAATTTTAATTTTAATTAAAAGAGAAACCAAACCAAACGTTTCCTAATTTTTTTTTTTTGGAAAAAAGAACAAACAACAATGTTATTTTCGTGTTATGCAGTTCAATCCTTTTCTAAACTAATATTTTTCGATATTTGCTTGCGAGCATCGTGTAAGGAACTTCAATCTTAACTGAGACCGGAAATGGTCATTTTTTACCAGACGTACTTGATTATTTTTTAGTAAGCTTTTTTTTTAAACCAATACTTGCAATTAAATTTCGTTCCTTCCAATTCCACTTATGTTAGAAATGCAAGCTAAATTCAATTTCTTAAGTGCTGAATATTTGAACGCAAAAATACATTATCTTCATTGTATTTAACTTTGAACTATCTTCGAGTGAGATATAAATTTCTTATTTTTTCTGTGATACCTATAAGTTTTGCATTTAAATGATATGATGGAATCCCGTTCGTTTGTTGTATCCTCACATTTTATAATCATACGATTTTGATTTTTAACATTGTATGACTGGTTTTATTTTTTCCCCCTTAAATGTTAACAATAATATAGGTACTGTTAGTTGAACGGGTTTGATCTCTTTGGTAAAATATATTTATGTATACGATTTTGTATGTATAAAAATAAATATCAAAATTCTGACTAAATAATAAACAATTTTGACTTATTAACATAAATAGTTCTTAAATAAAATTTCACAAGGATAACTAGTTTTTTATTGAACATTTTAATTTATGATATTTAATTTAAATTGACTTCTTTTGTATTTATTTACTGTCATAAATATAATTTTAAAATAATTGTTAATGAAGCGGTAACTGTCACTTACTTGTAGTTGAGGTTAGTGACATGTTAACAATATTATATATAATGTAGCACGTTCAAATCACTTAAAATATATGGGAAGTAATATTATAATTAATTTAATTAGTCATACAAAGTAGCACGTTTTAAATATAATTAAATATTTAATGGTTTTTCTTATCACACTTATTTTTAAGCATATGCTATTTTAGTTATAGCTTTACGATCAAGTCTACTTATAATCAAATTGATAATTTTTTGGGGTTTACACGAGTATTGTTTAAAAAAAATCGTTTTATTTTTGTTGTGAATGATTTGCCACAAGGAGGAAAGGGTTTCTTGAAAACTATCATTTTTTTTACAAAAAATGTTTTAACAAAAACTTTAGCTTATATAATTCACTACGAAAAAAGTCTTGACAATTTCCATCGTACCATCAACTAAATTCGAGAAAAAAGTGTTAAATTCCTACAAAAAATGTGTGTTGACAGAACCAATTTTCTCCGGCTCCAAAGATTTTGATTAAACATTGTAAACGTTATCCAAAGTTCGACAGAACATTGAGTTAATTAAAAAATAGATGTCCAAAACCTAAGAAACCTTTTCAAGACAGTGGAATCGTACAATTTGACGGATTTCTTGTTCGATTGAATGTACAGGTATTTTAAGGGCGGAATTCATAATCATCTATCAGTATCACTCAAGTTGAGGAAATGCTTAAGGTTCTCGGAGTAAAGTATTTGTTACTTAAATACTTTGTCAGTGTAAACAATTTTTTTGACTATAAAGACTTTTCAAAGTTGCATCAAATACCTAACCATAGTGTTAACTATATTGTCATTTAAATGCGCACATTCAATGATTTTTGACGCGCATAAGATTTAAATGTCAAATAAACATATTTAAAAATAAGACGATTTAAACAGACTCCATAAATATTATAAAATAAAATTAAAAGTTAAAAAAGAAAATACGCACACCCCTCTTACCTTGGCAAAAAAAAATAGTCAAACAAGTTTGTTTATTTATTATCTAACCAAACAGTAATCTTTTTTTTTTATAAATTTGTATATTCACACGTCGAGATATGCGATAATAAGAAAATAGATAAATTGTCATATAATAGCGCCTCGTGGGCCGTGGCGTGTGTTAAAAATTGGGGGTTTGCAAAAACGTCATTGGCATTGAAGTGCCATTTTTAGGTTAAAATGAGTGTCGTGACGGTTTTAAATTGTAAATTTCCGGAAGTATTCTTTGCTTTTGAGATATTTAATCAAGTGATTAAATATAGGCGCAATAAAAAAATACTAAATTCATTTAATTACTAAAAATATGTAGTTTTGTTAATTGGGTGATTGAAATTTATTAATTAATAATTAATAATTATTTTCAAATATTTCGATATATATGTAGTTAGATCTTCTGAAGTTTTTTTTTTGTTTGATAACTTTTCTGTGAAATTTAGGTCGAGAAACTTATTCTTCATCAGTTAGTATATTGAAAAGATTTAATATAACAGCAATAACTTGTGTACAGGCATATAATAGTTAGTACAGGCTGACTCTCCTGGAAAAGAAATCTTCAAGTTGAGACAATCCAAACTTATGCTCGGGACCAATATAACCAAACACGAATTGAGTAAGGAGAAGCAAACAAAGAATCAATTAACAAGACATCTGATAATCATAGGTCTTTACTTTACAAAGTAATGCGACACAACCTGAATACACCTTTTTAAAATGAGTATTCTTATCTAGCTCTGGAGATGGAGGATTTGGGGCACAATTATAAACTATAATATTTAAAAAAAATTCTATCCTTACTTTCTTAAGAAATTATACTATATTACCTATTCCATGACGTAATCGATTTATATGGGAAATTACACTTAAATCCGTACAGTCGTTCGGGAGTAATCGAACTGTTAATATCAAAATTATATTAATAATATTTAGAAAAGCTTATTCGTATAAAATACACGGCTATTCCTAGAGTGAATTGGGCTGCGCAAGCTATCCAAACGGCACGGCAGGGAATTTTTGATTATCTATAGTTAAAAGAAGTTTAAATTGTGTCACTGGGTTTTAAAATCAGCTTCATAATTCAATTTACATGGAAAATTATTTGAATGAGACAACAACGAAATATGTAGACGAAGACTACTTCTTTGGCAGGAATTTTAGATGTTTCACGACTGCCAAAAGGCATAGGTATTCATCGGACTCGTTTATAGTGAAGTTGCAGTGGTCTAAATAAGTTTGATGTTGGATTTTTACTTAGTAGTTATTTAAGAAATTTATGAAATTTCTTAACAATCGGTGAACTCGTTCAAAAGGTATTCGGTGTAATATAAAAAACCATTGTAAACAAATGACTCATAAAAATTTTTATCAAAATAGGTCGTATTTAAAAAAAAAAAACAGGAATTATCGGTTACGTTTATAAGTTAGGTACCATTATTTCAAGACCTAGCATAAAAATAAAAAAAATCTCTAGACATTTTATCATAAGAACACCAAGTTTGAAGAAAATCGGCATAACCGTTAAGGCAGGGGTGGAATCGGCTAAGGTGATTTGTGAAAAGTGACAGTCAAAATCTACACTTTCTGTCTGCGTTAGGTGATTATCACGGTGTTAGCTAAAAACCAATCACCAAAATATTGTGATAGTCATCTTCTCATGAAATTGACGTTTCATTTTCATTTTTGTGGCAATGTGATTAGAGTTACCACACGCATACAAAACGTTGTTAAATTTTCAACTTTTTTTCAATTTTAGTTACCAAATCAACAAAAACAATATTTCTTTTACCATATGAGTATACAACAATTGAAAATAAATGGTTAAATTTAGAATTATTGCATTTATTCACTAAAAAATTAACAATTTTAATGAATTTATTTGAAAATATGACTACGGCAATAATGTTTTTGACAAATGTCACTGACAAATTGAACAAAGTTGAATTGAGTTGAATTGGTGGATGTGATCACCTTACGCAGAAGGCAAAATCAATTTGATCACAAGTGATGATCAAAAATGTGACAATCAACTATCATCTTACGCGATTCCACCCCACGTGTCGATATTAACCGACAGATAGACAGACAGAATTTCCGGACCTATTTTTTTCGTCTTATTCTTTATAATCGTAATGCCATATAATATGTTTGATTGTTATCTTAAAAGTAGTTATGGGCGGCTTGCTGTTCTCCAGAAACCCCACTGCTTTGGCTCGCTATATTAGACATTGGGATGGGTGGAAGTTTAGGTTTAGTTAAGCCATACATTTATTTGGCATTTTTTTAACCAGGTTTAAATTTTTTAAATTTTTTCGGAAAATATTGTGTAAAAAAAATTTGTCTTTTTTTCCTCGAAAAAAGTTTGGCTTTTTATCCTCGAAAAAAATCCAAAAATGTCTTTGAAGAATACTTAATTTTTTTCCAAAAAAAAAAACCGCCGATGATAACAGTTTTGTTACAATAATAATGCCGACCACGATATTAAAGGCGTTGCAATAAAGTAAAGGGCGTTTATACCAAATTGACAAACCACATCAGTGAATAGTCAAGGTCAACCACAGTAATGTACAACGAAATATTGTGATCACATAATAAGCGCTGTTCATTTACTGTCCAAACGTAAAATTGACATTAAATTATACAGAAAGAAGAAGTTTTGGACAATACATAAATAAACACATCTAATCTATCCACATAATAAATTCGTACACATTAAACTAATCACAACGAATAAGTCGCTTCAACAATAAAGTTATTTATTACAATTATTTCAATCACGAAATTTTATGAAATAAAAAAAAATCACCACAAGGTCGATTGCGAATTATTTGCTCATTTAATTGTTTTAACCCAAAAATTTAGACAAAATATGTTCTGTCCCCGATATTATAATATTTACTCATTCAAAATAGCAATTGTATGTTTTATTAATATAAACTAATACAAAAATAAATATCTCCAACGTAAATCGAAACCCTTCAATGAAACCTTAATTTCTATTTTCTTCAAACTCATGTAGCGTGTCAATTGCAAATAAATTAAAACAACTAAAAATAACTTAAAAGCTTAAAGCAAATAATATAATTAACAAATGACTGTTTACTTTGTAACTTCTGTTGGCCCTTAATTTAAAAAAAAAAAAAAAACAATAATTCAATACTATTGTCATTCCTAAATACAAACACATCTGATCAATTAATTAATACATATTTTTTTGCGTTACAATGAAAAAGCTTTTGTTTCTATTTTTCGATCTGTTTTCTATATTCAATGTTTACAGTTACCTCACCCACATGTTGTGGTCAGACCCAGTGTTAGGACTGCCAGAACACAAAATTTGTTGTCAACTCAATACAAATATCCGCCTTAACATACACCCCTCCCCACAGAAAAAATCAAACCATCAAACCATAAAATACCACAAGATATCCGATCAAAAAAATTATCGATAAAGCTTTTTTTTTTTTGTTTTCTTCGAACTTTCAATGTTATTCAATAAGCCGTGAACTTTAACAATACAAAAAAAATTGATATTAAAATTATACTTGTTTTGTTATTTATTATAATTAAAACGATACGCTACTCTTGTTATTTTATTTGTCTTCCCCTTTTCCCTTTGATTGTCACACTTTAACAAACACACCCGCAATGACTTGCAAATTTATTTATCAAAAAAAAAAAACTACTTTCAACTTCTAAATGCTAATATTTCCTGTCAATAAATATTTCCTTCTTAAAAATTCTAAAAAAAAAAAAAACTGTAAAAAACTCACCTGCATTATGGGATACGAAGTTCGTAATTTACCCATTTTTTCGAAAATCGTAAATCGATCGGTATCTGCAATCACTGCGGCGATATTGGATGAAGATAAAATTGGTACCTTTGGCTGGACAATTGGCACAAAAGTGCTGTTCATTAGAACGTTGCGAGGTTCGATGCGTTGGTTCTTGTTGTAATTATAGGATCCTTTGCCGTTATTATATTTCGAGTTCTTTTTCTGGAATTGTTTACCGGTGAAGATCATGGGACCGATCAGACTATAATTTGTGAAGCCAGCTGGAGTTGAACATTTAGCACAGGGTTTAGAGGAGGGCGCAGATGAGACAGGAGCATTACTCGAAGCTCCAGGCGTCGAAGAACAAGCCTGATCACTGTTAAGAAATTCTGTTAGTCTCATTTTCCCGAATTGGTTCTTCTTGTGTCCCATAGGATCGTTTTTGTGATCTGAATCACGGGGTTTTATGCGCGAAGTGGTGCCCGACGACGAAGGATAATGATTGCGTTTAGTCGAGGGGTGTTGCGTACCCGTACTGTTTCCTTTGGATGATTTCTTGCTTACAAAATTGAGACGTTTCAAAGATGTGTTAAGTTTCGACAGATCGGTTTTTTGATCGGAAAGGTTTTTATCTGTCACTATGACAGTTGAAGCAATCTTTTTGTCTGATGCAAGTCCTAGTTGGGCTTGTTGTTGTCGCTGAACTTTGGCAACCTTTTTAGGTTGCGGTTGCTGTTGTTGTTGCTTTAACTTTAGTTTATTATTATTCATCATTTCTGCCATTGTGTAAACAACAATTTAGTACGATTTTCGCCGAAAAGCTTTTATAAAATTGTATTTGTTTTCTTCACTCGCAGAAATAATACAACACTTTGCTAATTGCCAGCGGGAATATATATTCAGTGCACGATAATGATGTAATTTTTAAGGGGTTGTATTCAATGCTATTTGGTTTTTTGTTTTTTTTTTTTTTTTTTTTCAACGGAACTGTTTGATTTAATTTTAACTTTTTTCCACCTTACGAGATAATTTTAGATACAACAGTCAAATTGTTTATATGAATTTACGCAGAATAAAACAACGCGAAGAGTTTTCCGAGGGTGGATATTATATTGATGAGATCGGGGAAGGGTATAGGTTGTCACAGGGTGAACGAAGACGACGACACCGAAATAAAAAAAAAAAAAAAACAACCACGCGACAAAAATAGGTTTTTATTTAATTATTTTATATAAAATTGTTCCTTAATGCGCAACAATGGGCAAGGCAGTCAAGGTGAGTAAAGTTAGGTTGGGAATTGTTGTTCAGATTGTATAGTTAAATTTTTTTCACCATGTGGTAAGATGGCAAAAAATGTCCTTAATACTTTGTACAATTCAAATATTGTAAATAATTACGAAAACAAAAACCAAAACGAAACAAAGGGAAAAAAACAAACGTTTTTAAACGAAGCTAACACACTTTTTTTGAAATACGAAAAAAAAAAATTCAGAAGAATTAAGAACGAAGAAAAGAACTCGAATAGCACTTTGAGAGACGGCTAAACTTAATACGGCACTGCTTATAATCACGCGGAAGGCTTTTAAGCAGCAGCAGAAAAAGTAACGTTATTGTTAGGTATAGCGGAAAGGAAATATACCAACAAAAACGGCGACGGTGGCACTAGCTGTAGTTTAGTTGCTCTTGCAATGAGACGATGAAATTGTGAGAGCAGAGTGTAAGTTATAGGAATGAACAATTAAAATGAGAACCTTTTTTTTTGTTTTCTTAAATTTCAAAGCCGTTTCAATAAATATATATAAAAAAAAAAAAACAGCAAAGACATGCACACCAACCACACAATTCTTAACGGGCGGTAAACGTGACAAAACGGAAGGTATTTTAATACCGATAAAGATGTTTTAAAAGCCTTTAAGACTTTGTCACCTCTATTATGCGTTTTTCGATATAATCCTCGCTTTGATCCGTATTTTTTTTTTCGATTAGGTAGATAATATATTCAAAGACTTAATTGATTTCGAATAAAAAAAAAACAGTTTTGTATATTATTCGAAATAAAATATTTAAACGTATTGTGTGTCTAAATAGCCGAGCATGTGATGACCAACTGACGACGTCTTTGAAAAGCTTATAAAAGTGTTTTTTTTTTTTTTATTTTTTTACTATTTTGTATTTTTCTTTTCTTTGCTTTTTGTAAATTATTCTGATGGCTTTTTGAGCTCTTTGAAGAATAACAAAATAAAAATAAATTTATAAAAGTGAGTAGACTGTGAATAACATGAGCTTATAAAAGCGAAAAAGAAACGTGGGTAGACGATTGAGTTGAATTATATGAAATATAGAAGTGAACACACAAACTATTGGACAGAGTATACCTATTCAGTGGAAAAATATTGTTATTGTTTGTTATAAGGAAGCTTTATTGGTTTCATTTAGTTGATTAAAGCATTTAATTGTATATATTTGAATTTACTGTTTCATCTAGATATTTAACTATGTACTATAATAAAATAATAAATAAAAGTATTATTTTATATACTTTTAAAAGTACTTATTAGTACTTTTGTTAAAATATGTGAAACACTAGCTGACCCACCAGGTTTTCCTATAGCAGGTCAAATAGATGCTATAATTTTTGCAAATGTCAGAGGTGAATTAACATTTGTGCGCAATTCATAAGAAATTATAGGGTGATGTTTTCGAGGATGTTTTACTTCAAAAATGATTTCTTAACTTCACGAATGTCAAAGTAGTACAGATGGCATCATTATCCTATTGGAAGAAGTTATATTTTTGCATTTTCATAAAAACGAAGTGCACGACTGGGTCGCACGAACTTCCTCTTGTGGTGCACGACGGGTCGCATGTTCTTGTTCTTGTGGCCAGTTGCCACGAAAATAAAATTAATTTTGATAATTTTTTTTTAATACAAATTTATATATAAAGGAAGCACAAAATTTTCTCCATACTTTGATTTTGGGTTGAATCTTTGTAAAAAGAAGTTTACAAATCTTTTCCAAAGATTCAACCCAAAATCAAAGTATGGAGAAAATGTTGTTGCCTAAATATGAGTTGACTAAAAAATTATTTCAAAGTCGTTAGAGCGGTTTTAAATAAGTCGATATTTAGTTAATATATTTTATAAAAAAGTTTTTTTACAAATTTGACGAACGCCATTCTTAAGCGCATAATTGTTTGCATTTTATACACAAAATATAAAATTTTTTTGTCAAGCCGTTTTCCAAATATTGAACTTACAAAAAAATAAATTAAAAAATTAATTAAGCTTTTTTTCAAAAAAATGGTATTGATTTTTTTTTTTTTTTTTTTGCTTTACATAGTAAGTACCTATGGATGTATAATCGAAAGTAAAAAACAAATTGGTTCATAATGGGAAGATGTAGCACCTTTTTATCAAGTTATTGGTTAACATGCATAGACTTCGAATTAAACATTATAAAATAATGTTCAAGTTTTTTAGGTATGCACTTAATTATTTAATAGTTTTTCATATTAACTGTTTGTAAATAAATTAAAATAATAACTATTGCTAGTTGTTTATTTTTATTTTTAGTAATAGGTACCCTTTAAATCCATATACCATAACGATAGCTTAGCATATATATTTTTTTCACGACTGCTGTACGTATCCCTCATGCAAAAATGCAAAAAAAAAAAACTTTTAGCTTTTTTAGCTTATAATAAAAATGTAAGCTTTAATTATTGGTCTCTTTTACGGTATTTGCACTCGAAACTTTTGGTATTTTTGTATTTCATTTTTGTAAGCTTTTTTCCTTTGATAGCTTTTCTTTTAATAAAATGGTAAAGCTTTGATCGGCAGAGTGTGAAACTGACTGATCTTATTTTTGCTATTTGCCGGCCGGCTGATTTCGAATTGAAAACGTCAAATGAAGAAAAAGTACAAAAATTTTAAGAGAAATTATTCTTCTGAAGATAACAATGCTGTTAAACAATAAAATCAGGTTTATAATATTTTATTATATAACAGTACAATATTTAATTTGTTGAATTAATTAATTATTAGTTGAAGATTACAAAAAATAACAAAAAAACAAAGAGAGTAAACTAGGTATAAGTTCGATAAAAACGTTTGTATTTGTTGTCACTCATTGAATGATTTTGAGGAGGATTTTGTGATAGTAAACTTTGTGATAGTAAACTTTGTGATAGTGCACTTTACTTAAGGTTCACTTATTGTTAAGTAGGAAGATCGAACATATTCATATTAGTATGGATAACTGCAAGGAAGGACAGTAGAATCACAGTAGAAGCTAAAGATATTGAATGACCATTTCTACAGGCTTTTAAATAATGATGGTGAACAAAATGCAGTCGTTTGAGTGCTACAAATAATGCGCACCCGACTTGGAGAGTCTAAAGATAGCAATTAAAAATTAAAAATCTCAAAACAACAGATCAGCTGGAGCTCATTGCTGACCAACAGATCTGTTTAGCATCGTGTTCCAGATCCTCAAAACAAAGCAAGTCCTCTTGTTCCACTATTTTAAAGAAATCAGCTTCCGAAATTCGGTCTTATGTCACTTTCCCTTATGACCTTATGTCACGACACCTGCGCTTGTTTTTCATAGTTAACTTTATCGCGAGTGTACTGTAAAAATTTTCTATCCTCGATTCGTTACTAACCTATATTAAATCCAAAATAAATATCCATCAATAAAATACAATATAATATTTGTACCTTGGCCAATATATCTTTACTCTCTAATCTAATGATATTTATAGTTACACATGTTTGTTCACCACGGACAATGACACTCAACTCATAATAACGGGTGATTTTTTAGCTGGTTTGGTTTTCGCAACACTGGTTTTGACAGCTGACGTGTGTTTAGTACCTTGTGTCACTGTCAAACAGCTTCAGTTTGGTTTGCAATTTAACCATGGATCGTCTTACAAATGAACAACGCTTGAAAATTATTGAATTTTACTATCAAAATTCGTGCTCGGTTCGAAATGTTCATCGCGCGCTGCTTCCATTTTATGATCGGCATTCTCGACCTTCTGAGCAGTCTATTCGGAAGATTGTGACCAAATTTCGCACCAAATTTACTTTGTTGGACATTAAACCACCAACACGTTTACGTACTGTGCGTAGTGAAGAAAATATTGCGGCCGTATCAGCTAGTGTGACAGAAGACCGCGAAATGTCGATTCGGCGCCGTTCCCAGCAGTTAGGCCTTTGTTACAGCACTACGTGGAAAATTTTGCGGAAGGATTTGGGCGTAAAGCCTTTTAAGATACAGCTGGTGCAAGAACTAAAGCCAGCCGACCTACCACAACGCCGAATTTTTGGTGAATGGGCTCTTAGAAAGCTGGCCGAGGATCCGCTTTTTTATCGAAAAATTTTGTTCAGCGATGAGGCTCATTTTTGGTTGAATGGGTACGTAAATAAGCAAAATTGCCGCATTTGGAGTGAAGATCAGCCAGAAGCATTGCAACAGCTACCAATGCATCCCGAAAAAGCCACTGTTTGGTGCGGTTTTATGGGCCGGCGGCATTATTGGGCCATATTTCTTCAAAGATGATGCGAATCGCAGCGTTACTGTCAATGGTGAACGCTACCGAGCGATGATAACAAACTTTTTTTTGCCCGAAATGGAAGTTCTTGACTTGCATGATATGTGGTTTCAACAAGACGGTGCCACATGCCACACAGCACGCGAAACAATGGCGCAATTGCGAGGCGAGTTTGGTGAACAGTTAATTTAACGTTTCGGGCCGGTCAATTGGCCGCCTAGATCGTGCGATTTGACACCATTAGACTATTTTTTGTGGGGGTATGTCAAGGCTAATGTCTATAGGGACAAGCCCGCTTCGATTGACGCACTGGAAGCCAACATCCATGCATTCATTCGTGAGATACCGGCCGATATGTGTGAAAGAGTATGCCAAAATTGGACTCAGCGGATGGGCTACCTGAGACGCAGCCGCGGTCAACATTTGTATGAAATTATCTTTAAACATTATCGATTCAAATAAATATTTCATTCATTTTTTCGATTTTTTTGTGTTTTTTTAAAAAAAAAAGTTCTAAACCTCTTAAAAAATCACCCGTTATAAAGAACAAAGTTTTTCTTTTATTTATTTTTATTTGCGTAAAATGTCTTTTTGTACGGAATAGTTTTTTTTTGTCAGTTGTCTGCAACTCTCTTGTAATAGATTTAAAAATATTTGTTTAATTTTTTTTCAAATTAGCTATTAAATAATTTAAATAAAATATATTCGCTTAAAAGTTTTGCTTAAACATCATTCTAGTCAGCACGTCGTCGTCGGTTTTGTTTTCAAAAGTCTGCAGTAAAGCTGTATGAGATCTACATTCATATGTATTTTTGTAGTTTGTTTTCTATTTTCATTGAAAATAATGTTTTCTTTGTATATTTATGTAGCTACTTTTATAATATAATTTCAATGAAAAAAAAAGCATTCACTGAAAATGACATTTAAATCAGAGATGAACGACAGACTTCGTCATTTATAAATAGAAGCGAGGCAAATCGACACTCATTCTTTGGGTAGGTACCCAAAATTTAGTTAAATTTTTGTCTGACTTACAGAAAATAATTGAAATTAAACAAATGATTAACTTACTGAAATTTGTTTGGTACTGTTGGTTGATTAACGAAAAAGAAAAATATTTGGATTTTATTTAGAATTAAAAAAATACTTATTTCTACCTTATTTTTTTTAATTCATTGAAATTGGAGGGCGATAATGATGGGAATGGGACAAAAACATAATGTTCAGCAAGTATACCACAACTCGGCTAGTAACGGAAGGATAAAGAAAAAGTGATCAAAAAGTTATTAAGGAAAACTTTTGAGTTTAAATTTTTAGGTTGTTATAACTTCGTCAAAGAAAATTATATAATATACACCTAAGTGAAATATAGAGAGAGAAATATTGATATCCAGTGAAAGATTTATTTTTTTGATAAATAATTTCGTTGGGTTAACAAAAGAGTTCATTTAAGCAATAAAACTGTTAATTATGATATTAATATTATTAATACTAATTATGTATAAGGTGCTGCAATGAACAAATAAAACAACATTTTAATCAACTAAAAGATTTGTTGATTTAATAAAATGTTTCATTTCGTTAACAAACGAATTAATTAAAGCTGCTACCTCTTTTCATTAAAACAATAAAAATGTTAATTGATTTGATGGATGAATTGCTTAAATTAATTATTAAGTCTTAATACATTAATAAATAAAGAGCACGTCAGGTCGCACAAACTTGCCCTTCAATAAAATTAAATTTAATATTTTTTTTAATACGAACAAAATCGATTTCATGAAATAGCTCCTTAAGCATTAAGCCCTAACAAAATAAGCGAAATAAATTTAAACATTTCCCATACAAAGTTAGGAGTTAATACGCAAGAAGAAACTCCTAAATGTTAGGTTTATTTTCATTAATGTAAGTATTTAATACGTAATTTTGGGTGAGGATTTATTGCATAATTTTGAGTGAGGATTTTAATGGATTTTGTCCGCGTCGCCCGGATAAAATCCATATAGCGGTTCTTAAATAAATCGATGTTTACTAAATAATTTTAATAAAAGTTTTATTTTACAAATTTGAAGTACGCCAACTTTATTAAAATTATAACTAAAAAAATTTCAAAATTCTGGTATTGAAATTTAATCAAGTTATTAAGATCTTTCTAAAAAAAATGTTGGGTCAAAACTGAACCCGTTTACGAGATAGCTCAAGAAAAAAATAACGGTTTAATGGGAGGTATCGTTCATAGGTTTGCCCAACATTTTAACTAAAGACAACTGGACAAAATCCATCTCTAATTTTTTTGAAGAAAATTGTTGGATCTGTTTTCGAGAAATGTAAGCTTCTTTGTAACTGTTGTTCGACAAGTACCGTTATTTTTTGAGCAAAAAAAATCAATTTCTCCTCTTTCGATTGGGATATCAAATAAATCCTATATAGCAAATTTGAAACAATTCGGTTCAGCTACTTAGTTGCTGATACAAACAGACTGCATACAGACAATATTTCCAGGCCCACTTTTTACGACTTTGCTATCATCGTAACGCCATCTTTGATTGTTATCTCAAACTTCTGTTTTCTTACGAATGCATAACTTGCTTTATAGTATTTTTACAATTGCAAGAAAAAGGTTAATTAAATCAACAAAATAGTACATTAAAATCATTTAATAGATTTATTAATTTGATAAATAGTTTCGTTGGGATTAAAAACAAATTATTTTATGCAATTAACGCAGTTCATGGAATTATCAACACTATTAATTGTTTCAATGGCGAGTATCAATGAACTTATTTCATTACATCAATAAAAAAATCATTTATACAACAAAATGGCAAATCAAAATTAACGAAAAGGATTGATTAATTTAAGAAAGACTTTCATTAAATAATAATTAACTCGTTTTATTTTTTCAACAAAAAAGTAAATTCAAACAACAGAATATTAAACTAAAATTAATTAAAAGTCTAATTACTTCGGTGTATAATTTTCTTGGGCTTTATAACGCGGTCATTAAAGCAATCAAGTTATTTTAAATAAATAGTTAATTGATACAATTATTGATTTTATTAAATCAATTACTTCGTTTCATTATATAAAAAAATTCATTAATGTAAACTAATATATTAATAAATAATTCTGTTATGATAACAAACGAGTTTATTAAAGTAATAAAATTCAAATAAGTTGTTTTTACACAATTCAATTATAATTCATTATTTTTTGTCAACAGATTTACCTAGATAATGATCAATCCGTGCGTCAATTTGATAAATCAGTTCTTTGTTTTGATAAACGCTTATTAAATTAACTAACCGAAATTCAATATCCTAATTAACCTTGCGAAATTCATTGAACAAAATACAGGTGTTATTTGATGTCAAATCAATAAAAATCGCATGAGTTTCGAAAGCATTTAAAAGGCCACTGCCATTTCGAAGTAAGTTAAGAAGAATCATATAAAAAAACAGAAAATTAACTTTATTTAAAACATAGCATATCAACTCGAACTTTACAAAAACAACACGTTTTTCATGATAACAATATTGCACCCTTAGAAATTAGAGTTGGACCAAAAACGACAGAAGCCCATGTTAATCCAATAAGAGCAGTTAAACTACCAACAGTAACACATGTTTTGTGAAGTGTCTATAAAAGATAGAAGTTGTTTAGAAATTATTTTTTAAATTTGTATTTTCCAGTCTAACCTTATCCTGCCATTTCCGATTGTCTATACACTTTCGGTATGGCATATTTGTGAATGAAACACTATTATAAAGTGGCACCCAGAAGCTTGGAAACAAAGTGTATAGTAAATCATCGAACACTTTTCGACAACGGAAAGAAAATCGTTTCGTCAAATCTCGCATCTATAACAAAAATATATTTTAATTCAGAATTTTTTTTTTAAATTATATTACTTACCACAACATAATTGTACATCGCTAAATCACAAATTGCATGAGCATCCTGCCATCTTGTTTCGGTAAACTGTTTTAAAACTTCTTCTATTGTGAGATTTGGTTGTTCTAAAATTGAAAAAAGAACACTACAATCTTCAAAGCCAGCATTCATTCCTTGTCCATAATATGGCACCATTGCATGGGCCGCATCTCCAATAAGAAGGGCCTTAGTATCGTGGTATGGATAGCACTTAATAAAAATATAAAAATATTTTTTTTAATTTTATTAACTTTCAAAATCAAACCTTTATTGACACCAAATGTTGTGGCTTTGATTTGAAGAAATCCTTGATAAGTTTTTCCTTTCCAATCATAGGAAGAGCATCGCAGTAATTTGTTTCAAAGAAATCAATCAAAGAATCAGCATCGGTAATTGTCTTGAAAACTGTGAAAGGCATAGACAGCGTTACTGTAAAGGATTTGTCCTGGTTTGGAAGTGCAATCATCATGTAAGAACCCCTTGGCCAGATATGTAGATAGTTTTCAGGCATTTGGAACTAAAGGTATTTTTCAACTTTAGTGTTTTATTTTATATTGAAACAGTTTTTTAGCAAATATACTTCTCCATCCTTGGCTGGGATACATAGTTCTAAGTAACCATGTTCTATGTATTCTTGTGTGTAATTAAATCCTGGCGTTCTTATCATTTGACTTCTAACAGCACTAAAAGCGCCATCACATCCAATTATCAAATCAGCTTCAGTGTCAATAGTTTCAGTATTTATATAGTTTCTGTGGAGTAGTAAAATTCAATTCAAATTTTATAGTCCATCTGTCATTTGTGGAAGAAAAATAAATGTTTACCTGTAAAGTTCTTGAGCAGCTTTGAGAAATAACCATTTTTGTAGATTTTGAGGTGAATTTTCACTTTTCAATTGTTCAATTCAAAAAGAGCACTTCAAAATCTATTAAAATGGCGATTTTTCAAAACTGCTCCAAAACTTTACCACAGACTGGACTGGATGGTTGAAGAAGGTAATTGTCAACATGCGTTAAAATTTATGAATGAAAAGTGTTCCTTAACTAACAATTTTATGCGTCGTAATCTTTTTTTATCAGGAAACTGCTTCGACTCACGATATAAATTGTAAGTAAGTAATGAAAACCATGATCGGAATAAATAGATTTTTGAACTTGGAATGAAGTGCTTTTGATTAATATTGAATAGCATCTAAAAAATAAACCCAAAAACAATAATTCCAAAATTGTGATATCACACAATCAATAAGGGTTGACCGGTCCAAAACACCGCGTTTAAGACCAGTCAATTGGCTGTCCAGCTTCCGATTTATTTATTTGCGGATTTATAAATTCAAAAGTCTAGAATATGATTCAGGACTTGGAAGCTGTTACCTGAGCAATTCGGGAGATACGGTCGCAATGATTAAAAGAATGAAAGATATTGGACTTTCTAAATGGATAAAACGCCGAATTCGCAAACTAAATTTAAATAAAATTATTTCCATTAATTGTAAGTGTAACTACATATATGTACTTTCCGCTCATAAAAAAGATCCCAGCATCCAATGTCATTATATGTACAAAAATTCATATCAAATATCTTAAACCCAAAACCCCTTAGCTGGAGGTAGCAAAAAACTATTCAAAAATATGTAATTTATCAAGCTGTGATCTTAAAACATGCTGCAATTAAATTCGTCTTTTCAGTAGAAATTTCGGTGATTTTACATGTCACAAAAGCAGCATTCATATAACAATATAAAGAAGTTTTCGAGTTCGTCTTTCCACTCACATGTTTTCCTGTATTTTGTTTTTAAAACTGAAACCTAAAAATTTCAGAAAACATCTCCAGCGCCGATTGTTCTTTTTGGGTATTTTAACTCTAATCAAAATTTCGAAACATTTTTATTATTTAAATATGTATGTTTGTATTACCTTAATGACTTTATATAGAATATAAACAAATGTTGTTCTTGGCATATACGATAATATAGTGTTGTACTTTTAATATCAAACAGTGAATATAGATCATGCGACAATATCTTGCACTTGATTATTCATAACAATTCGAAAACATAAAAACATGATCGACTCATTAAAAAACATCTTTAAAATGTTATTAAAATGTCAAAAAAAAAATTAACATACTTTTTGAATTGCATAGTGCCCTCTGATAAATTTGCCGAAAGAAGTTTATGTTGAAAATGAAAATGAATATTTTCATATTTTTCGCTTGCATTTAAAAGAACTTCATTTAAATATTTTCTTCCAACCGAATAAAGGCACTGAAAGATAGAATTCTTAATATGTGTTTTTTTTTATAAAAACTATTAATAAACAAACCTGATGATTACATGAATCATAAATTACAACTGTTGTATTTCCTTTTAAGTCATGCAACATTCGACCTTTCATTGGAATAGCTGTTTCAAGAACTTCTTTCTCTAAACCAACTGCTGCTAATGCCTTACGACCTCTTTGGGATAAGGCCAAGTTAATACTTCGTCCTTGAGAAATTTCTGATCCTCGCATATCTGATAATTGAATAATTTGTATGTATTGTGTTAATAGATATGATAAAAAGTGTTTACCTTCTCGATATTCGTATAAATGGACTTCATGACCCTTTTTTGCCAGGTTTAATGCTGCAAGAGATCCAACCTTTAAAATGAAAAATTAAAGAAATTAAGATGGCAAGAATTCGAAAATGTACTTATTAATGTTACACCCCTATGGATGTTTAATAAAGAATCAAGACAAATCTTAAGGGATAATAACGGCAAACGTGACACGGACTAGCCCCTGATGAACTAAATTTAGTTAACTGTACTTGAAAATTGAAAATATACAAGAAAATTCAAGTTCAGCATAATATTGGAATTGAAGAGGTACGTTTCTCCAGTTTTTTCAAATATTTAAAAAAAAAAAAACCTGAGAAACTAAATTTACAAGAAAAAGAGCACCAGGTAAATTTTGTAATATGTTTCTCATGAATTTCTATACCTCTATGATTATGATTTTTGAAATTTAAATTTATAGAAATGAATTAATTTACATATTTGTCACAGTCAAAAAAAAAAGCTGATGTGTTTATAAAATGCAGAGAAAGGGTCGGTACTCCAGTTATTTTGTAAGACTTAAGTAACATAATGTGTAGCGAATTTTATAACATATCGCTGCAAAACTAGTTAATTTAAAGAAATTACTGGCGCTGTAAGCGTTAAGCTGACTTTATTGTTTGAATTTTTGTTCAACCGTGTCGATCAGAACTTTTTTTTTTATAGTGGAGTCTTGATTGTAACAATAACGGTATAGTAAATATAAAATATTAGCTGACCCGACGAGCTTCATTCTGAGTTTTCATGATTTTCAAAATTTTAAAAATTTATAATTTTTGGTTCCGTAGTGTTTTTACCTGTTTACCTTTTTGAGACTTACGGTTATATCTAGAGCTGCCAGACGTCCCGATTTTGGCGGGACAATCCCGATATTTCAACCCTGTCCCGATATTGTCCCGATTCAAAAAAAAAAGTCCCGATTTTGTCCCGACTTTTGAGTTCATTCAACTTTGTGTGGAATTCCAAAGGTATAAATTAAAATTACAATAACATGTGCTACGCGTGCTACGCACAGATGCTTTCCATGTTTTTGGAATATATTTGTATATAATCTGGTTTCAATGTTATGCGGTCAATCGTAAATACCAAATAGGGTTTTCCTTAGCATGCATATAAATGTATTGGAAATTGCAGTTGTTCTTATGAATGCATTAATTTTCGGTACGAAATATTGTTGGTAGTTTAAACATCAATGCTCTTAACCCTTAAATGATATCTCTCGTCTTCATCAATTGTCCTTCTTTTCTTACGTCTTTTGTCAAAACATTCATTCCTCCCATTTCTGTGTTTTGTCATCCGAAGGTTAATAAGTCCAATCGAGCTAACTTAAGCTAGGTGTACACGATTGGTAGATCTTACAATATTTTCAGATCTGTCAGTAAAAAAGTTGCTTACAACGTCTAACAACCGTGTAATCTTACAATTAATTGTCAGAAAATGTGTCTGACATTTAATTGTAAGATCATTGTCTGACAATTAATTGTAAGGTTTCTGACAATCGTGTGTACGCTACCTGACAATCGTGTACTCTTACAATTAATTGTCAGAAAATTTATCTGACAATTAATTGTAAGGCGATAAATTTTAAGATGTTTGACAACCGTGTACACACACAATTTATTGTCAGACCTACCAATATTTTTCTTATATGACGTTTCTGACAGTTAAAAAAATGGTCAGATGCACTTTTTTCAACATCTGCCAATTTTTTCATTGTAAGACAATTTGCAGTTAATTTGAAAGTTGGTTTGTGGTTTACGAGGTGAGTATTCTTTAAAATTTATTTTTTCTAGCAGTTAATTGTATAAAATTACTATTTAATAGAAAACAACATGCAAAACCCGGAATTGGAAGTAGCAACAGATGCAAAAGTTCACCCTTTTTTGCCAAAAAATGTGCAGCGCCCATTCATCCACCTACATTAAAGTAAGGAAGCAAAAATGCTACCGAAAGAAGGTTGAAAGAGAGTGGTCAAGTCAACCTTAAAACTAATAAATGATATTGTTTTTAGAATTATTTTGTTTTACTTTTTCATAGCTGAAAATATTTTGACAGAGCTGACAATTATTCATTGTGTGTACACGATTGGTAGTAGATCTACCAATCTCCTACAATTTATTGGTAGATATCCAGCCAATTGTACTACAATAAATTGTCAGCCAACTTCTGACAGTAAATTGTAAGAGATTGGTAGATTTTCTACCAACCGTGTGCACCGTGTACAATTAATTGTTAGCTCATTGGTATAGATAATTGTCAGACATTGTCAGGTCTTACAATATTGTAAGATCTACCAATCGTGTACACTAAGCTTTATACTATACATAATGATATAAAACACTACTTTTTTTACAAACATTTTCATATGTATGGAAATGTTGAAAAAAAAATTTGTTTCTCATAATGATTTTTATAAATCAAATTTATTTATAAATGTCCTCTGTAAGAAAAAATGTTTGTCTTTTAGCTACCTACAGATCTCAATTATACGCAATTCTGTGCGTATGATTTCGTTTTCAAGGGCAATTTCTTAAGTTATTTGCGGTGCAAGCTCCGATAGACGTCACTGTTTTTGAAAAAACTCTCCCATAGGGCCAATGGTGCAAATAAGAAGTGAATGAACTATAGTACCATAGCTTTTCTTCTTCACCGCTCTAAACTAAGGTCAACAAGAAGTCGGCACAAATAAACACAAGTCGGGTTTCATCGCAAACAAAATTGCCGGATATTTCAGTGTCACTGTTTCATTGCCGGATAGTTCATCACCGGTATTTTTACACCAGCCGTTTCATGATTCTACCTAAAAAAGTGGTACTGAAATAACCGGAAATGAAACGGTCGCCGCGTGGTGGTGAAAAGTGTCTGGCACTGAAACGGCTGTGGGTAACAGTCATGTACTGTACAGGTTCAGCCATAACTCAAAAGCAATGGTTCAACTGCTATTATATTGTCATATAAACTAACGGTTATGTTAATATTGATCAAAATAATGGTTTACGGAATGTTGTTAACAAGCGGGCTCTTGTTAACATGATTCCCTTAACCATTAAATGGTCCAAATTTCGATTTCTAAAAGATCGACAATTAAACTATCGACGAGATTTTAAATATTCGACATTTTGAACGGTCAGTTTTTTGATCAAACGACGCGATGTTTTTTTTTTCGACGTTTTGAAAATCGATTTTTGTTTAAATCGACATTTATAAAATCGATTTTTTCCTACCCAATTGGTGTTTCATAATTGAAATTTAGTAGCAAGACGTTTTCCAATACTTAACAAAAATTAAGATCAATCTGTTTCGCTTTGATGGTGAAGTAATCAGTGGGAATTTAAAAATGAAGTGGTTTACATTGAAGTAGGCGACGAAGTACCAAAAAAGTTAACAAAAAAGTGCCGTTCCCTTGATTTTTTAAATGCATTCAATTATTTAATTATTTAGTTGAAGTTAAACAAATAATATGAATGCATAACGAGTATATATTTTTTAGTAAATTTCAATTTCAATATTATCTTATTAAATAAAAAAAAAACAAATGTTGGCGTTGTTCAATTTTAGATTTTGAATCTTTCCTTTCCAAATTTTATTTTTACACGAAATAAAGAGATCCCCTACTGGGCAAGTAAAATGTTGTTTAAAGGTTAAGTGTGCTCTCAAACAGAAAGACGTATATATCATCTTATCATTGTATTTAAAATGTATGAATGTTCATCTTATGTAAAAAGTATACAATATATATAACTTTTGACACCATCGAGATATAATTTACAATAAATATTGCACTCAATTTGGGTTCTTAACCTAAGAATACTTATTTATTTATTTATTTATTTATTTAGCACACTTTAACATACAAATAAATTGATGCATGCAAGTAAAATAATCTTAATTAACTCACCAATCCAGCACCGATTACTGCAACTTTCATAGGATGAGCATTTGTTCCATTTAAATTAGTTTTTTGAATTTTCTCCATTTCTGCAGGTGTATGGAACGAACTGTTGACAACTTCACTCATAACACAATTTTTAGAAACTTATTTATTCAGGTGTTTTTCTTTTAAACTTAAACAGCAAATCAATCAAAACTTTTATTTTAATAGGCCGACGCGGTCGTGTACCTCCGTGTGTACTGCATATAACAGTTGGAAAACGAATAAAAGCAAACAGTAAACTTAAAAGTATTTAAGCAAAAAAGAAGCCCTAAAATAAAATTATCATTCATTCAACCGCAATTAAATGAAAATGATACCCAACGAAACAAAGTGCGAGATTTATGAGTTGGTTTTCATAAAGAAGAGGATTTTATTTCCTACATAAGATAACGGCTTAGTTAGTGCCAACAAAGTCACATATTATATTATTTTTTTTTTTATATTAACTTTTTTAAAAACCAATTGAAACAAGAATCTCACATTTAGAAGAGGTGTGTATTTTACTTCCAATAAATTAACAATGAACCACAACCAACCTCAAGAGTGATGAAACTAGACTAATCTTAATGAAAAAATAAGATAGTTGAACTGAAAATAAAAATGTTACATTACATTCAAATAAAAAAAAAACAGTAGATCGTCACTACAATTTAAAGTAATACAGTGGGTGTCAAGAGTAAGTAAGGAGTTTTTAAATTTAAATAATAAAAAAATAGTGAGCGTGCAACTCCGTGGACCCTTCACAGAAATTATTGTTATGTTGACGATATAAGCCAAAAATATTTTGACAATCTTAGTCGCAAATTTTAGGAAATAGATGCGGAAAAAAAGAAGAATATTTCGAGCAGTTTTTGCCAAGTTAAAAATTTTTAAAGAGTCGGTATTACTCATTACCATTTTGACACCAAAAGTAACGTTTATTGCGTATCTCTATTTAAATAACTCTATAATATGAAAACTAAAAAAAATTAAAAACAATAATTGTTTTAAGTGGTTTACATCAATTTTCGCCAACCGCCTGATTTTTAAAAATATAAAATTAGGTTGAAGCGATTTCCAAAAAAAAAAATATTTTATAAACAATCATTTTCTAACCCGATCCTCATCTAAATTAAAGCAAATCTTGTTTCCATCATTTAATAAAAATCTATGATAAATGATAATAATAATATAATATAATAATATAATAAGAAATGAAAAAAAAAAAATAAAACAATAACAAAATTATTGTTTTTAGTTTAGTGATGTATGAGTGAAAGATTTTCACGAAAACAAAGCTTAGTGTAATTTACATCATTGAATGCGTTTCGATAGAGTAGGTATATTAAACGGTGGGCTTATCAATAAGATCCCGTGTACCTGGGTGAATATTTCAAAATACCTATTAATATTTTGCACCCAAAAATGGACATTTCCTAAAATAAACTGATTTTGTTCTATAATGGTAGGTTTTGGTTCATATTGAACTAGGAAAAGTTTTTCAGCAATGGGTCGCCATTTTATTATTTTATAACAGCTTTAATTTTAATGGAACATGACAATTCTTCCACAGAACTGACAAAAAAATTCCGCCCATTGATAAACACAAAATATATCATCATTAAAAAAACTTAAACATGAATTTTGAACGAAAACAAAAATGTTCAAGAGTTTAAGATTAGGTTCAAATTAATTTGTTGTTCTTTTAACCCATATCCGGGACTTATTTGAAAACAAATTCGTCATCGGAGCTTGAAGAAATATGAAGACAAGTAAATGCAACTATTTTCAAGCCACGATGCTCAAAATATTTCTTGATTTTGCCATGCAAGCAAAGTTGACCATGGTAATGACCGCTTACAAAAGGATGCATAGCAATGATATTGAAAGGTGTTTTACGAGAATAAAATTGAATTTAAATAAAGAATGCCGATCAAAAGTAGTTCATAATATAGATGCGATAAAAATACATGCATTGGCAAACAAAATGTATTTTACTCTCTTATATTTCATAGAAAATCACTCATCATGGTAATGCTGATATCAATGAACAAAGACTGTAATCGTCTATTCGACTTGAAATATATTATATTTCTGATTGTTTTTTTGTAGTTACAGAACCGATATTTAAATATAAACAATAAATACCGTTATTTATAAGGAAAAAGGTGAATCAGAAAGGAGATTTTCTTAGTCAGTACACACAAAAATGTTTTGTCCTATTATTTACTAGATAGCGTATAGTCCGAGAGCTTGCGACCGACTTTGGGACATTATTTTGGCGCGCCTGAGTTTTTGGCCAATTATTGCTTCAGGGCCATCATTATTAAATGACAATTACAGCTACCGGAAATGGCCGAAAACCAAAGATAAAGATCCAGCCTTATAGTACATATAATCGCAAGTAAAAATCTCACATCAAATCGAGATTTTGATCTAGACGTAATCTAGATCTGATATTTTTCACCAATGGAAAGAAAATGAAAAATTCTAAAAAAAAAATTGTAAAAAAATATGTCTAGATCAATAAAAAACCACTTTTTGCGACCAATGAAAAACCACTACATAAGTATTTGAACAACGTGTAGAAAGTTGTTGTATAATTAGTGTGTACTTTTTTTTGACTGCCACTGTATATGTAAAGCATCAAAGTAGAATTGATAAGGCTTATCTCAAAGCCCTGTGGCACATTATATTCAACTTGATCTTGTGTCCATATAAATGTGATAATTATGTTCTTGATAGCGTTTTACAATATAATGAATTAATTGTAATTTGAATATTTTTTTATCCGGGAGTGAAGTCTTGAAGGAAAAAACAAATTCATCACTAAATAGGCTAGGCTGTTACATGTATACTGATTAAGCAATAAAGGTATACAAATAAAACGTTGATTCTAAACAGTTTTTAAATGTTGGTACTTTGAGCCTAAATAATTCAATTAACTATGATTTGCTTTCATTTATTAAGTTCATGAAAAAAATTTTTTTTAATCCACCAGTTGATTAAAAAAAATTCCATTTTAGATTCTATAAGAATTCACTTTGAATTTTAAAATATTAAATTTGAGATTTTAATTGATTTACATATCTAAATATAAGAACTAACTAAAAATTGTTGTTTTATTTTACTTGCAAAAATCCACACTATTTGTCTGGGCAAAATATTTGAATGGGAGCTTGTAGATAATAATTTCCTTTAGTAAAAAATAAAAGACAATTACGTTGTGAAAAAATTACTAGACTATTTCACAAAATCTTGAAACATTAACATATATATTTTTTTTTTTTTTTTGTAATCAGACAAAGAAATCCAAGTTTTAAACTAAGCATTGGTTTCGGTTTTGCGTTCGGAAAATAAAAAGGGAAAAATCTACGTTTAAAAAAAACGTTCTCTTTCTAACTCACAGTTGTCTCTCAAAGTACCATCCCAAAATAACTAAATTATTATCATGAATTAGACAAATACATTCGCATTCAAATTCAACAGCTATAGGCGGTTCACAATACGGATGATGAATTGTTATCTTTATCTATAAATTCCATCGTAGAGTTTTTCCATCTATCAACGTTTTTCTTATTTAAAGAAGAGAATTCAGATATTGCAGTGTGTTTTTTTAAGAAATTTTATTGTATGTTTGATAAAAACTTCATAATAACATCTCAAAAGACAATATCAAATATAAACAAATCATACTTTGGTGTTTTAGTTAAGTTAGAGAATTTTTAAGTCAAAGAAATTAAATTTAAATCAAAGAAAAATGAAAAACTTTTTATTCTCGTACAAATTTATTTTATTTGAATACTTACGTTTTTGAGAATATTTTATATATTCTCATCATCATACAAGCAAAAATAAATCTGAAAATAATTAATAATTTTTGCTATTGAAAAAAATTAAATTAAGATTGATTGCTGTTTAGAAGGTGCAGGGAACTAACTTCACGGGAACTAACTTCACGGGAACTAACTTCACATGGGAATTGACTTCACCACTAGTGGGAACTTATTTCACTTTTTTTTGTGAAGTAAATTCTCACTAAAGTTGAGAACTAATTTCATCTGAAATTTGTGTGAAGTTAGTTCCCAAATACGATTTTATATTACAGGAGATATAAAGCTCGCTTAAGCGAAACCAAAAAAATTTCTTGTAAGCATTTTTACTGTTTACAAATACAATAATTTTGAACTAAACATATACCTAAAAAACAAAAGAAGTCCAAATTCCTAAAATCGAAAATTTAATTAAAAGATAAGTAATGTTGTGGGTTTATTTATGCTTACGGTGAGAAAAATGAGTTTATTACACGTAATTGTTTTTTGTATTTAAAAAAAAAATTAAAAAAAATTTGTAATCATAATTAAATTATATTGTTATAAAACTATTCTTAGCTCAAAAATTTGAAAGAAACACAAAAAAATGCCACCGACTTCAAAAAACATTTTTGTAAGTCCGCCTCTGAATTTTGTTTTTTGCTGTCATGCTTAAATAAATTATACAACATCATAATTTTTTTATAAAAACAACTTTTCGGACCTACCGCGTATATTTAATAATCTTATTGATTCATTTCACCCGACGTTTCGACAGAATTGCATCTAGTCGTGGTCACGCGGCTAACTGATGGTTGTGGGTGTATTTGTTATTGTCTTTTTCTAAAATTGTACCGGTGTGATTGCACTTGCAGCTCAGGTGTTGATTCCTGTTGTTGCGAAAGCGATGACTGTTGTTGTTGTTGTTCATCAAAATAAGCTTGGGTACATGCAAAGCTGACACTATCAGCTGAAGCATTGTTTTGATTATTGTTTCGATTTTGCTTTAACCTGTGAATTAATCTATCCCATGCAATGGATAAATTAAAACGCAAGTCTCGGTTGAACATCATAATTATATCACTAACTGTACTAAAGTTAGTTTATCTCCCACCCTTCGTGAGGAATAACTTCACACGAAAGTGAAATAAATTCTCACATAAAAGTAAAATCATACCTCACACTTAGTGGGAATTTATTTCACCAACAAAAAGTGAAATTAGTGCTCACTAGTGGTGAAGTAAGTTCCCATGTGAAGTTCGTTCCCGTGAAGTTATTTCCCTGCACCTGTTTAGAATTTTGCTCAATATACTCCTGTATAAAATTAATGTAGATGATAATATCAGAAAAAATGAAATTTTTAGTAAAACTATTTAAATAAAGTCTGCAAATTATTACTTTCTATAAGAGATGCCAACTTCAGCTTTGTCTTACTATATGTATTTCGTCCTTACCTTATCCAATTATTCCAATTCATTAAGTAAAAGTAGTTTTAAACTTGATACAAATCACCTAAGATTTACTTTTTCATTTTCTTCAGGAAACAAAAACTCTTTGGGATTTTTCATTGTTATTCTTACATTACAAATGTCTTAGGCCCATTTGCTGAAACGATACTTAAGGATTTATGTTCGACATAGATCCTTAAACCTTAAGTGACAGTTTATGCAAAGGAAAAAATAATATTTAAGGATTTATGTAGAACATAAATCTACATATATTACTATAGTTCGTCCAGAAAAGATTGTCAGTACAGGAAAGATAGGACCTATCACTTATAATTTCACACTTTTGTTATTACTTCTTGCACTTCATTCTTTTTAAGCACACCCCTATGAATTAATTTTTTTTTTTCAAACCAACTGTTCTACCAACAATCCATAAAATACCAACCAGTTTGAAACCACGACATCACTCACTAACTCTTGTTTGGTATTGGAAAAGCATTTATTCTGTAAGCTCTTGCACACAACCTATAGAAAAAGGGGAAGTTAATGTTGGGTAGCCCAAAAAAGGTAACTCTTACGTTATCAACCAACATTCAACAAAACAACAAATGCAGTGTTGCCGCAACCGGAAATAAAAAGTCGCTAGACTAAACCCAAAATGTCACTAGATTTGCTAATTTGAAGACAAAAAGTCGCTAGACATATAAAAAAGTTTAAAATGCTTTATAACGAGAATAACTAAAGCAAACAAATTAATACATAAGAAATAGAAAGAAAAAATTATGTTTCAATTAGACCAAAATCGCTAGAAAAGGCCCCCAAAATTATCTAGCAACATGAAATTTTATTTTGTCGCTAGCTACTTGAAAACTCAGCTAAATATACTGACAAAGTCGCTAAAACGGCAACATTGCAAATGATCCTGATTGGATGATCATTGATCATTCCGCACTCGGCAGTGTGGCAAGTAGGTTATGGGCAAAAATTATCTAATAAAGATAAAAATCTGTAGTTACGTCCGTCCCTCCGGTTACCCAATGTTTAGATTTTTTGCATTTCGCGTCTATGAATACGTGTGAAGTTGGTGACGTGGACCAATAACAAATCGAGGTAGATTTTGTTGTTTTGACAGTTCAATTTTTTTCTTTTGTTTTAGTAAATTTTATTTGTCTTTTTGTAATATTTAGCAACAAAATAATAATAATACATGCTATCAATATTTGAAATAATAAATTTAAAAACAAGTCTGAATTGTTTTTATTAATTAATTTCCCTTAAAACAACAAAATGATTTTCCTCAGAAATCAAAAGGAATCACTACGCCTGATGCCACTCGAAAAGAAGAATTTTAAACATTAAATGCCAGTGGCAAGAATCTTGTTTAAAATATAGAATGCATATTAATTTATCCATATTTGCTGTATTATTTTTATTTTTATAAATGTTTCTGGAGGTTTTTTTAAATGTCTTCCAAATATTACAGATTGTTTTTTAATACGCAATACGCAACATTATAGTTCATGATTATTTTACGTTTCCCCTTAAAATCATCAGCTGTGGTGGATTTCGATCATGAATGGAGGTAGGATTCTTCCTAATAAGGGTGTGTTCATTAATGTACGCTAAGCTAAGATCACACTTGTATTTTCAGCTGGTACTATTTTAGCCCGCATATCTCGTAATAGAAGCAAAACAGCAACTTGTATTTTTATTTCGTGTTTTTTCAATTTTTATTTTTATTTTTCAATATCGGATATCCTTGTACTTTATTTACGTATCTAAGCTTTTTAAGACACGACACAAGTGCCAGATCAGATACAGCTTTGCGCATTCCCGGATTATAGCTAGGTTATAGCATTGAGTTTATAAACATAGAGAAATCAAGATGGTTTCAAACTCACCGAAGTAGATGTCGCTTAATGATCATATCGAGTAATTATTATTGCAATAATTCCATGTAACGAACATCCCTCAACCCCAACCGAACAAATTTTTTCTGTATACATTTGTATTTGTTTTTCTTTATTTCTCTTGCCTTTTAACTCAAGAATAATTGCTACTCGAGTAAAAAAACACAAGTCGATAGTAAAATAGTAAAACACGATCGATAAGTAATCTCTAAATTATGAAAATAATTAAAAATAATTTTTTTTTTACATTTGCGCGTTTATAGCATCAGTAGTAAAAAGAGACTGTATACCTTTTAAACTTATTTTCTGGATTCAAATTGCTTAAGTAAAATGTTTACTGATGTGTTTGAAACAATTAAAAAACGGAAAAAATATTCTATGTTATTATTGTCATCGATTCACTTCCATATTTTGCATCAAATAATATGAAAGCGACTAATGTCGATTTCAATGGTGCCAAAAAAGAACTGTTTTTCGTTTTCTTTTGCAAGTAGGTTTTGAACTGACAGTTCAATTGAAGGGAATTCGTTACCTTCTTTTCTTTTTATATCGAAACAAACAAACAAACGAAAATGCATATACAAATATAGTATTTCTCTTTATAAGCCCAACTTTAACTTGCGAGTCACCAGTGTAGAAACAGCCTAACCAACAAATAAACAAGTTTATGAACAGACCCAAAAAGTTTGAATCTTGTTTAAAAACTCTAGAAGTATAAATAGAAAAAGCATATTGATTTAACCAGTATTTGCGGCATCAGATTTATTTTAATAAATGTTTCTGAATGTTTTTAAACGTGTTGTAAATATTACAGATTGTTTTATTAAACGAAATTCCAATATGTAACACGGCAATCAGTTCATAATTTTTTTTTTTAAGTTTCACGTTTCCCCTTAAACTCATGAGCTGTGGTGGATTTCGTTCGTGAAATGAGGTAAAATTCTCCCGAATAAGGATATGTTCATAAATGCACGCTAAGCTATGATCACACTTGTATTTTCAGCTGGTACTCTATTTTAGCACGCCATTCTCGTAATAGGAGCAATATCGTAACTTATATATACATATATTTATTGGAAATATATTTTTATTTCGTGTTTTTTCAAAGAATATTTTTGTTTTTTCATATATTTTTGGGTTCGGGAAACGGATCCTTTAAAATGCTTTAAAAATTTGTTTGTATGTATTATGTTATATTTCTGGTTTTACAAAAAAATATCCATGACCTAGTAAGTATTACTGATTATTTTTAGTAGTTTTTTTCTTTCATATGTATTTTACTTATAGAATAATGCCCCTCTCGGAAAAATGAGGAGTACTGTTTTTGCTTTGACTCCACTTACGTATGTGGTAAGATTGGCTCAAGCAGTTGTTGCTAGACTCATCAGAACCCTGGCTCTGGTGTTGAGCCCAGAGAAGCTTAAGCCCGAGTTTTACAGTCGAGGTCACCTTTTAGAACTCGAAACTCTACAGAATCTTGAAGAACATATATTTCCTGCCAGAATTTATGTATTTTTAAGAACTTTGCATTTTTATATTTATTTCACGAATTTTGAGTAATTTTGCATTTAAGTTTTAAAAAAAAAGAGTTTCTGGTTATATACTTAATTTTCCCAAAAAGCACAAGACGTTTGAACATCCGGTTTTCTGTTTTTGACTTGTAATTAATAAGATCACTACATCTCGCAAAATTAAATAGTACTAAACGTAAAAAAAAATTTATTAAATTTAAAATTTTATTTATTTTTATTAAAAATTATTTTTTTTTTCAAAAACTATTCACTAAAGTTTTTTTAATTTTTTTTTTTATAGTTTAAATTTCTCAACAAACAATCATTTGTAATTATTTATTTTTGTTATCAATATATAAATTGATTACCAGCCATTTGAATTTGGTAGTGAACCCAAGTAGCATTTTGTACCTATTATGTTACAAATTTATTGTATGTCGTTTACAATTCATATACAGTTGCTGAAAAAATGTTTTGTATGTTTACATTAACTAATTGGATGATTGGTAAACAAATTGTAACACACAGAATGTAGTTGAAACAACACATCTTCAAACGTAAACGTACTGTAAAGCAAATATCATGAATGTAAAACCAATATCACAAAACATTTACATTTGTAGCACTTTTGTAAAGCTATTATCAAAACTTAACTGTTACAAAACATTTACAGTAAATAGTTACAGTACATCTTCAAACGTATACATTCTGTAAATCAAATAAAGTTAATGTAAAATTGATATCACGAAATGTTTACATTTGTAGCTGTTTTGTTAGGCCATTAACAAACCTTAGCACTTACAAAACGTTTACAGTGAATAGTCACAGCACATCTTCAAACGTAAACGTCCTGTAACACAAATATCGTTAATGTAAAATCAATGTCACGAAACGTTTACATTTGTAGCAGTTTTGTTAAGCCATTTTCAAAACTTAACACTTACAAAACGTTTAAAGTGAATAGTCACAGCACATCTTCAAACGTAAACATACTGTAAAACAAAAAACGTCAATATCACGAAACATTAAATTTGTAGCAGTTTTGTAAAACTATTATTAAAACTAAACACTCACAAAACATTTACAGTGCAAATGTATCATCATGTATCACCAAACGAGATAAATTTATTTTTATTAAATTTGTCTTCATTATGTACATGATTTTTATACCAAACCGGGTGGTCGTGGGTTGTGTTATGTTTTACTAGCTGAATCGATGTTTTTTTTTATTAAAAACCGCAAGACCTGTAAAGTACAAAATGGAAATAACGAGTTCTTTTTTCCCTAGGTATCACTCTGCTGTCCACTCACCACCATTGTAACAATAAATCAGACAATTTTTTTTTTTTAATATTATATAAAATTAGTTTTGATTTTTTTGGTAGCTGCAACAACAAGCAACATGCAGCACACTGAGGAACTTTTCGAGTCCATATCGTGCATATCATTACAACATCTTTTTATTACTGTATAACTTATTATTTCTGTACTTTTATGTAATAAACAAGATATCACTAATAAACACTCAGCGCATTCAATAAGCGGTTCATTCTTTTTGTTTGTAGGTACATAGTTCAGCCACATCTCCGACAAACTGTCCGCAACTTTGTGTTAGTTCTTCCCATTGTCCGCTCTATTCTAGAATTATAGACCAGACCATGTTTCCTATAATCGCAACTGTTTAAAACATTGTTGTTTAATTGAATTCACAACTTCGTCCGTACCTACAGTTTGCGTTTAGTAGGATCATTGATAGTATTCCATTTCCATGCGGGCGGCTTTGATCCAGTGGTAGAAGCGTCATCATCTTTCAGAGAGGCATTTTATTACTGCTTTGGAGAATTTTACAAATATTTGAACGTTTGGACTTGGACCTTAAATGTATTTCGTTTTTAATTCTAGCAAATGCAAAAAGTATTTATCACACGAAGAATAATAACACAAAATTAACTAATATAAACAACAACACATCACAGAACCTAGGACGAGTTGTATTTTTATTTACACAAATTCGGTATGTTTGTTTTAAAAATCAACATGAACAGATTGGGTCAAGTTTACACCATGAATCATGATGTTTTGATTTTGCTGTCAAATGTGATACGTCATAAAATGTAAACGTAAAGAATTTTAGCGCCTTTTCATACAATTGTTTTTTTGATTTGAATATTTACATAACAATTGAGTATAGGAACTCGAAAGAAAGAAAAAAAAATCATGACCTGAATAATGTTGTTTTATTGCATTTATTATATTAATAATTCAGAAAATCGGAGTAATCTAAGAAATAAGCGCAGTGGTCCACATCTTGCATTGAACAAAAAGAATTGACACAATTAACACCAACACAGGCTATTTTATTTTGTTTAAATTTTGTGAAAATACTTTTTATTTCATTTAAAAAACTCAAAAAATCTCAATTTTTGTCCTTTTTTTCACACATTTTAAAGGCCGGAGAAAACGAAGTAGATTTTGTGCAAAATTTGATAAATTGGATTTTACTATTGTGAAAACGTCGCGTTCGAAATACAACAAAACAAAAGTAATTTTTTTCTTAAAAAAAAAGTCGTTTTTATCCTTATCTAAAGGTCATCAACTTGTGCCCTTCCGTCTTATCCTGTAGAAAAACTAAATTACACGCTCTTTTCTATATACGTAAATTATTGTAAGTATGTATTGTCTAGCCAAATTTGCCAGTCCCATTTGAAATACACGGGCACGCATACAGAGTTAAAACTCTGCAGTTTTGAAAGTTTGTAGGCGAAAGTGCGTGGAGCCCGCTGAGATGATGTTCTATTTATTTATTTTCAAAGAGTCACAGTGTAACTATGCAGTTATTAAATTTCGTCATAAACAAATAAGTCGTGTGTTTTGCAAGTCCATATAGACTTATTATGTGAAAAAAATGACACCAGTCGTAATACAATAACACGTAGGAGTACAACAACAACATAAGTCCATGAAGACTTAGCTAACTCACGGTAATTATAGGGACTTAGCTAAAGTCCTTATAGAATTACTGCAAAACCGACACATATTTGGTTATATGGAAACGTCGTTAATGTTGTGGGCTAATCCCAATGTCGCTTTTTTCACACAAATCGAACGGACATGCAAAAAAACACGGCTATTGTTCTGAAATTTGTCACTCTTAAATCTATTTGGCAACTTTTTTTTGTATAAAACATTTACAAATCGTTTACAAAACGTTTACATTATAAGCAAAATCATGTGCAAAACATTCGTCATACAAATTTAAATTTGCACCTTTTTGCTTTATGATTATTACGTAGTTCAGACATAAAAGTACGATTTTTTTGGAAAATAATTGCTTAAGGCTCGGCCAAACAGAGCGCGGGGCGACGACCGGCGGCGGCGTTCAGATTATGTTTGTAAATTTTTACAAAGAACGCCGGATCGCGTTCTGTTTGACAGAGCCTTTAGTGTGCTATGAGGCCTTGCTGCTTGAGGCTCGCCTTTTTTTTAACTCAATTAGTGCGAAAGAGAAAAACAATGAGACAGAAAATCATCTAACAATTGAGCCTTTTCCATTCTTCGTTATTTTAGTATGTATCTCAAAGAGTTCCCATACATGCTTTGCATACAAAATGCTCTTGTGCACTATGGGTAGAAAAAAGGGAAAAAACACAAAGCGAAGAACGAAATCATGCAGAGTAAGTCATTTACGTGGAAACACTATAGGTTTTTGTGGTGGAAACAAGCTCCACGCAGTATTTTTATAAATAATGGTGGATTTACACATGCTGGATTGGATTGACCTTGCCATTCCTCCAGTAAAGATTTACACATAAATTGAAATTTGCCTTGCCAATACCATTTTGATGTCAAAACTTCTAATTTGAAAAGTCGACGTATATGTATGTTAACATTTCAAATAATAAACAAAAAAAAAACACTACCACATTTTTATGTGCAAAAATAATTTTGAACTTCTAATTTCACTAAAAATTGAAAATTGTTATTTTTTCCCCTATTTTTTAAGTTTCGGAAGTGCAACTTTGGTCTCGTTTTTTAGCCAAACCGAGGACATCTGTCCAGAAATATAGTGCCCACGAACTAGTTTCACATTTCCTTTATCTAACAGCATATGAACTGTGTTAATCGGTTCAGTGATTGCTAAAAAAAAAACGGATTAAAATTGGTCGTTATAATCACTAAAAAATGCCTTCCGTGTATTTTTGTCTTCTTTTAATTTTAACCATTTTGGGTCTGATTTCCGGTAAATTTAACATTTAGCAACTTATTTTAGCGCTTGTCTCTGATAAGCATACTTTTCTAAAACATAAATCTTGTTTTTTTTCATAATTCGGAACTTCTTATTTCACCATAGAATAATAAAGAATTTCACTGAAGAGCAAAAAATGCAGAAACAACAACACACCATACTTACAAGGTATTTCCCCGTTTTTTGTCCGTCAAAAATATATTACTGCCGCTAGTAAAGATGGTATGCTCCCAACTTTTTGTTTCCCAAGTTCTGATCGAAAAAAAAACACAACTTGAGCGCTCGGAGCTAAAAAAGAAACACAGATCTATTTTTGACAGCTCAGTGCACTGCTACGAGCTTAAAAGGAAAACGCCTAAGCGCGGGATGAGCTCAGTTTTGAAAGTATGAACGCTTTCGCTGGTCAAGCGGCACGAAAAGATCATGCGATGACCAGATCAAATTTAAAGACACCGGGTAATGAAATAAATGTTATAGTTTGGACGTAAATTACTAAGAACTTCTGTGAAAAGTCATGAGTTTACAAAAATGTAAGCAAAAGTCGATCCCAAAGCGTTTATTCAGGAACGTATTCACATATGAAAACAAATTTGTTGGAGGTGCGGCAGGAGGTGTACGAGTCAACGTATACTATTTCTCACAATACCATTTTCCTGAACACGGATATTTAGTTGCCTGAACTCTAATATTAAACTGTCAAAATAACAAGAGAAACAGAATGCCAGCAGATTATATAAACAAATAATTTAAGTGAAAACAAGTTTAAAAAGTAAATAAATTTTAATTTGTTTGTATCATACTACTTTAATTTTTATTTCAAGTTGGTGTTTGTGTACCTTGATGTGTTGTGGTTATTTTATTCTACACATTTGGCTTGGTGAAGAAATGAAGTGCTTGTGTCGATTGGTGTTAGAATATTTTTTTTGAAATCAAAAGACGTCCATTTACCTAAATTCATTAACGTTGACAAAATTAATAAAAATAAATAATACTGCAACTTGTTTTAGAATATCTTATTGGGTGTTTGTAAATAGGTCGAAGTGATTCAACATTTGCTCTAGTCTGCAATCCTCTATTTCTGTTCCTCTTGCTGGTTTATCAATGCTCAAGTATTAAGCAGGTCCCTATTGTTGAACTTGAATGACTTTCATTAGATGTGTGGATGTGTCTTCTATGGAATATTCATAGTTCTGTGGCCTCGATTTAAGGCGAACAAAGTGCCGTGTAATATGCGGTCGCGGTTTTTTGCTAAATCCAAAAGGAAATGTAGGTATAGCAATAGACTATAATATTATTTCGTGAAAAGGATACTAATTGCTGAACGTAAATAAAAGGAAATATTTCTGTCTGCGCAGCTAAACAGATTACTTGGAACCGCGGTAGCCCTTTTTACGAATCTGTCAAACCAAGCAAATCTCACTTTAAGGAATACCAAAATGGCAAAATGCATACAAAAAAAAGTATTTACCCCTATGAAGTCTTCAAGTTAGAAAGAGTCGATTATACAAAACTAAAAGAATATAGCTGTCTGTTAAGAAGCCGGCTTTGATAAAAAAAAAAGGAAACAGAACTTATGTGATTGTCAGGAACTACTGCCAAACTGCCAAAATAGTTGAATTTACAAATCAGTTACAAAAATGTTATCTGAACGTTTACGTTGTTCAAGAATTGTAAATGTACTTCTACGCGATTTAAAGCAATTTGGGATGTCTACATTTCATTTACAGATATTATAACACGTACGGCATTCATCGGCCATTAATGTTTCCATTTTTTATCAAATTAGAAAACCAAAAATATTGAAAATCTGTTTTTGTAGATATTTAGTAAAAACAAAGCATGTTCAGGTTATTAATAAAATAAGACTTTGAATTTTATCTTACAAAATATCAAAAATATGGTTTTCGTCCAAAAAAAAAAATTTCTCAAATATTTTTATAAAAAATCATTTCTAAAATAAGAAAGTTTTTACGGGCCCCTTATTTTTATCGACCTGTTTTAGAAAACTGGTAGAAAATATTTCTCGCGTTCGATATTTTGCCTTTACTTACACGAACAAAATAATTATGGATTATTTTTATACCTCCCATATTATAATAATAATGTCAAGAACAAGATGGAAATTGTTTAAGTTTTGTTTTGTATACATAATATATATATATGACTTCAAATGGCATTACGTATTTACCTATACAGTTTAATATTTTTCTGTAAACGATTTGTACCTAAGTAAGTTTTTATGTTACTTGTTTCGAAGAGTTTTTGATCGTTTACATTTGTAAACGTTCATATTATATACCATGTCCAGTAATAGTTTTTGTAAACGATTTGTTACTAAAAAGTAGTTTGTCTGTTATGCGTTTTGAAGAGGTTTTGAACGTTCACATTTGTAAATGTACAAATCAGTTACATCAAATAGAGTTTGTTCATATACTGTCAACACGACATTTCATTCCCCAAAACCGTTTACACTTTGGGTACAGTGAGTAAAAATTTCATATACGCCTGAAACATTACAGCTACGATGTTCATATTTAGTAAATATTCTGTAGCTCTGAAATGCTCCTTGGGAAAATTGCAATGAAATTCAAAAATTATGGACTATTGTTGATGGAAAATATTATCTATGGGTAACTAATTTATTTTTTGTATATTTAATAAAACGTTATTTTATTTTATTTGAAGATTAGAAATATATTGGAAAAAATAAATAATTAAAAAAATTGCAATTTTGTCGAACTTTAACTTAACTAAAAAAAGAAAAGATTTTTAGCTTCACAAAAAGGTATCACTTGACTCAACTTGCTTATAATGTCAGAATACAAGTTTTTAGGAACTTCCCAATTTTGTTTGTTTATATCACGAATTTTGAGCTAATTACTACTAATGTTTATATGAAAAAAACAATAAAAGAATTATTATTACTATTTTTTTTTTTTTTTCAAAATATTTTGTCGATATCACTTTTTGTAGGAAAATTACTCTGTTTCATTCGTGTGTGGTTTCAACATAGGTTCAAAGGCTTTTTAACTGGTTAATAAAGTATTTTAATAGTTTTGTAAACAAATCAATTGTATAAACAAAAATACAAGTTTTCGAATTCAAATTGTATGTTCATAATATGCAGCAAGTCATTTCACATAAAACATTTGTTTGTTAGAAAAGCGCACATTTATCCATTATTACTTGTCTGTATCCATTCATTTTAATTATTAAACGATACGCACCTGCCATTAACGTTAAATAAATAGCATTTCAGCATTTCCAATAAAAAAAAACTATCTAACAAAAAATTTAAAATAATAAACATTCAACAGAAAAGTGCCATAATACTTATTTATTGTTCTGTTCCGACTCCACTCTTGCATACACCTTTGAATTATTTTTAAATAATTTGCAGACAATAAAATCAAACTAAAATCAAACCTAACGAAGAATTTCTAATCAAAATGTAGCATCAACAAGTTGGTGTTGCTCGTATGTCTCTTCTCGCATTATATACTTTTTCGATCGAGCATGAATATTTTTTTGTTGTTGATACGAATAAGGAAACTACAATATTAATAAAAAAAAACATTTTATTTTATTATTGTTATTTTTAAAGAAAAACTCAACGATACTCAAACTCAACAGACCGCTGACTTTTCTTCGCTTCAAGCAGATACGCATCGTAAAAAAGAATCAAACTTTTTCGCCGCTGTTTAAATACCCACAACGAAAGCGCAGAAGGAACAGAGTTTATTTTAAAACTAAAAACGAATAAACTTAACAAAAAAAAATTCCGTTCCCCAAGAAAAATTCGAAAACGGTCAGTTGCGAGCGGACCTCTGAAAATAGCGGAACTTTTGCCAACCATTCCGCGGAAAACGTTCATTTTTCAACATTTTTTTAACTTTAATTTAAGTTTATATATTTTTTTTTTTAGTTTTTTTTTTTTGCATTTGAGTTTTTAATTTCGTTTTTGATCGTTTCTCACGTTCGCTCAGTTAATACATATACATAACAAGTTAGAAAATATTTTTTTAAAACTTAAAGTTCTATACAAATTTTTCAAAACGATATGACATTTTCGCGAATAAAAGTGATAACTGTATTAGTGTGCTCGTTGTTGGCACTTAGTTTTCCCGGATATGTAAACTGTGCAAACAAAAAAGGATCACAGGGTGGTGGCTCTGCCCCATCACCGCCACCACTACCTCTTGAACCAGAAGCCGTAATCGAGGAGGTCAATGCAAAGCAATTGGATAAGCTCCTAGTCGAAAAGGATTACGTTGCTGTATTCTGGTGTAAGTTTGTGCAAAAAAAAAAGAATTAAAAGGAAAGTGAAATATAAATTAAAAAAAAAAAAACGAATATGAATAATTTCACCAAATAGTGAGAATGTATATGGAATACAATAATTATGTATCTGTGAATCTTATGAGCATTAAAAATAAGACACCGTAGATTCTATTGTATCTGTGCGGTTATTCTGGTGTATTTGCCTACGCTTTTATGAGTTTTTCAGTCACAGTGCTTCGGAATTCAATTTTACTGCCCACGCCACGCCCCGCTAGTGAGAGTGACCCAGGACTTTTTTGTGAAAACACTTTTGTCTAACACACTTCACTACAATGGACAATTGTATGACATTATTAATTAGCATTTCCGTTACACCAATAATGGCTGCTGAACGACGTAATCTATTTCCTCTCGTTTAATTATATAACGTGAAATCTTTCGGTGGTATTGTCGATTTTTGGCAAATACCCTAAAATAAAAAATTATTCTACAAAATGTGCTGAACCGACATTTTCCTGACAATTTTATTACTTTTTTCTGGTTTTACGTGATGGTTTATGGTAGAAAAATATCTTCTTTTTTTTGCCCCCCAACGCACAACGCCCGCCTCTTCTACTCACCCAACTGCTCTGAATTTTACACAAATTCACTGTAGAAAAACTTTAATCTAGAAATAGAATTTCCTTTGCTCTCTAGGCAGCAGCAGCAGAAGCAAAAGCAGAATTATGTTGATTCTATCCCGCGCTAACCGCGGCGCGCAGCCATTAAGAATTTTAAAAAACCATCAAAATCATCGTTCCGCTTTCAAATTTTCAAAATATTTTCCTATTCTTAAGCAGAATTATTTTTTTTTTCAATTTTCTTATGTGTTGCGAGTTTTGTATATAAGATAAATTATGTTCACCACACCACAAGTAATGTGTATATAGTATGTTTTTCCATGACTTCAATAATAATAATAATAAAAAAAAACACTGTTCAATAATATATTTCATGGTTGTAGATATTAGATACTTTTCTTCATTTGTGATTGAAAAATTAGTATTCTCGAAAGAAACTTTCCAAAAATAAATATCAATGGTGACAGAAAAAAAAATAATAAAAAACTTATTTTTGGAAGGTGAATACAATAAAAGACAAAGAATTTAAAAAAAATATATATAATGCTAACGATTTGATTTTACGTGCGTTTAAATAAGTTGTTTATCACTGTCAGATATTTGAGTCTATTTAAAATATTAAACTTGAATTGGCAGTTAAACAAAACTTCAAAAAGCTAGACAAGATGGCGTTATGTCTTATTAAATTGTGAAACATTCAGATAAACATTTTCCCAAAAATGTTGGGCACAGTAATGCAAATTTTGATTTGATTTGTTTAAATGTCATAAAAATAGTTCCAAAAGTTCTAATGAAGGATTTTTGATTGTGTTTTCATGATAGTAGGATACTTGAATTACTGTAAGGCTAATGTAAATTATTGGCTTGATTAGAGTTTTTTTTTCTGGATAATTGCAATTTTAATTTTCAAATCAATTTTTATGGAAATTGCAATATTTTGACTGTGATAAGGTACACAAAAGAAAAATTACTTTAACCAAATAAGTCAAAGAAATGAAAAGAAAAGTTTCGGAAGATGTGTATTCCCTCAGACGTTTGCATGAAGAATTGACGACCCCCTAAATAAACTCTTCAAAAATAATTATTGGAGTGTTTATCTGATCTGTGGGAAAATGCTCCCATCTAAATTTTAACTGCTCGTTTCTACCGGTTTATCTGTGTTTTCCATTTATGAATTAATACTTAATTAATATTGGTATAGGTCCTCTTGATCGGTTAATTCCCTATAAAGCCTAGTATGTAGCTGAAGTGAAACGAAATGTTCTGTCGTCTTCTAAAACACAAACGAATACGAAATGCTAACAAAACGGTACCGGATAAATTTTTGTGTAGAGTTTCACCATTTGTAAAAAAATATTTTTCAAAAAACACATCAAAAAAATATTTTTCAAGAAACGTCAAAAACGTCCCGGTCAATTAAATTGCGTGCGAAAAGAGTGTAGAAAGTAGTGGAGTCTTGATCCGGTTATCTATCGTGCCACCATCATTCTGTTGTCGAGCTGCGTAATACAAAACGGAGCGAAGGACTGAAAATTTCGTTTATGATTTCACTGTGTCATTTTTGTATGGGATTTTTCGTTTCACTTCAGCCGCATACTAAAAGCTTTAGCCTAGTGCTCAGCTGAAGTAAAACGAAAATTCACATACAAAATTTACACAGCGAAATCATAAACGAAATTTTCCGTCCTTTTTGCCGTTTCGTGGTACACTGATCCACAACGGTTTAATGGGGAAACGGTTGATTACCGATTTCAGTCTCCACATGTTCTCCACTCACTTTTCGCACACAACTAATTGACTAAAATTTTGACATTTCAGCTTTGTTCGTGTTTTTTTTTTTCGTCCGGTACAGTTTTGTTCACATTTCGTCTGTGTTTTTGGAGACGAAGAAAAATTTCGTTTCACTTCCGCTGCGGCTTTTCCATTTGCCACAAAATAAATCAATTTATTTATTGAATTCTGAATTTACTAATGGAAAGTCCCATGAGTTTGGATTTTGACAGATGATGTTTTCCTTGCAATTTATTTTTAACATGGAATTACAACAATACAAAGGCGATGTTCACATTGGACGTACTCACCCGAAGCATTTTAACGTCTATAAGTTATGTCCTTTTCCCACTTCGTTGTAAGAAAAAGACTGGGATTTTACGTCCGGATTTTTTAAAATTTTTAAAATTCTTATGGATGCATTTTGACATTTGTAATTTATTATTTTTTGCTTTTTAAAAGTTTTCACAAAATTTGGTCACTTTTGACTGGAAATTTCAATTAAGTATAAGCCTATTAAGAATATTGTAAACATCTAGGCTCATTTCTCTTATTTTTTTTTTTTTTTGTTTCGGTCTCGTGAATCCTTTGTGTTCACACTACTTTGTGTCTGAAAACGGCGGACTGGACGTACGTCAAAATGCATCGGACGAGTACGTCCAATGTGAATATCGTGTATTGGTAGGTATTACATATCTATTACTTTTTGGTTGCACGCATTTTTGAAGCCAAAAGAAAGTTTTCATACACCTGAACTTACCGAGTTGTTGAAAATGTTAACAAAAAGAGTAGCCAAATGTAGGAGATCAGTCTTTTTGAGCCTGTTTTCACCACAAGAACGTGTTTCCACGTAAGGAACTCACTCTGTATATTTCGTTCTTTTCTTTCAGCTAGGTTCCAGAAATCGAGTGAAATTAACCCGAAATCGAAATTGCAAATCGAGTAAATTTGATTTCTGTGTTCCGCATTTCGACCGTTGGAATTAGATTGCCAACGGTTTTCTAATTTCAAGTTTAAGAGCCGTCTGCCCGAGTTTAACAAAATTTATAAAGTATAAAGCTTAATTAATTATACCTCTTCTATATTTTGTTGCTTGTTGACAATAGTTGTGCAAATTATTCCAGTCAGCGCCGTTTAAAATAATCTTCATTTCTGTTTCTTCCAACATTTTCTCAGTTAGTGATAAATGTTTTCATGCAGATTACATATAGTACAGATGATTGGCAAATATCCCCTGTGAAAAATAAAATTTAGATTCATAATTTCGCCTCTGGCCTTAAAAACAGTGGATATTGTTTCGTTTGAATATTTTTCACTAAGAAAGGCAGTTAAAATTTGTTTTTATTTATTATCTATTTGCTTTAAAATATATGTATGAAGGTGCATATTATATTACTGTCTTAAAATTTGTTAGCTTTTTTAACAGCAAATTGTCGAGCAAGTAGGGTAGTGGCACCAGTTCCTGAACATCTCCAGTTCCCAAACTCTTTAAGAGAATTCGTTATATTTAGTTGTTTTTTGAGTTTCATTTTTTTCATGAGTATGAGAACCTATGTCGGAATAGTTTTTAAGCGGGAAACCCAAGAAACAACGAAAGTATAACGAGTTAGAAAACTGAAGATTTTCGGCAATAGGTGCCACTACCCTACCTACTTGCAATATGAAGGCAATATCCAAAGATGAATCAAAAACATGCTGATATGGATGACCTTTCCATGGAATTTTGTACTCATATTTTTAATCGCGCCTCTTCGTTTCCACTATTTCACATTGAATATGCACGATCGATTTGAAATCATTTAAAAATCGACAAAATCGATTTGTGGAACACAACAATTTCACTTTTCATCAATTTCGGAAAACATATGCAATCAAAATCGATAGCAGTGAATTTTATTTTAGGTCGATTTCGATTTCTTTTCTAGTGAAAGTGAAAATGTCAATGACGATGACATTAATTAAAGCTGATTTTGATGCTCTTTAAAAGTACTTCTATTTGATTGACCAGATGTGGTATCGGCTAAGGTGATAAGTGCCATACTATCCAATGGAGACCAACAATACAACTTTCAGTCCATGATCACGTCATAATATAATCATATAATAAAAATTTTTGAAGATGGACTTACTATGCTGGACATAATTTGCAAAGTAAAAACACTGGATTGTGGATAAGATTGTGGATGACAAGTTGGATTTGATATTACTCTTGTGGAGACACGAAGTTAGTTACATACTCAATACTTTTGCTTCGATACCCAGTACTTTTGGCATCGATACTTTTCATGCAATACTTAAGTAGATATCGAATGAAAGTAGTTGGATTGATCGTAATTTTCCGATCGTGGATTACTCTATTTCATATTGTGAATGTCGATTGACATTTGGCCATTAAGTTGAAATATATATATATGTATATTGTATGAGAAGTGTAAATGACAGCTGTATGATGTGTTTTTTTATGTTTAACAAACGAAAAGAAGAAATCAAATACTAAATTAATTATTTCACTTATGCACCCGATTCGATCGCATCAAATATTACCCTTTAAAAGCGTGTTGCAGTAGGAAAAATTTAGTTTCACAAATTTTCAAAAATTAAGAAAGTGGGAATATATAAACTTGTATAAAAAAAAAGATAAACAAAAATACCAAGTAGCTCACTCAATATATTATCATAATCACCATTTTGTCCAGTTTTAAGATGATAGTGACGTCATAATACGATATATTCCAATTTACGTCAGCAGGTGTGAGGGAAGATGCTTTTTAACATAAAATGTGAATTTACGTCGTTAGATGAATACCCCTTTTATTTTTTTATATACCTAGTTTATATGCATGGTTGAAGCGAGCTTGAACTTAGGTTCACCCATTTGTAAACGGGGATGAGTTGGAACGAAATGGAATTCGACTCGATCGCACTCGAGCAGTGGTGTTGAGTCGAAAATTAAATGATATACCTGGGTTGAAATGTTGAATACACAATTATTTCTGCATGTGATCAAATGCATATTAACGAATGAATATTTGTTGTTGAAAAGTATGCGCATAACTTGTAAGAGCAATAAAAATATTTTTTTCTCGAAAACTCAATCTTTTTGCCTTAATACCTACAAAGCAACGTAAGTATTCTCCTGTCATTTCAACTTTTTCGCACTTAACTCAACTCCTCAAGCTTTCAATTATTTTGCTGAAATACCTGTGTTGGAATTTCGTTTCAACTAAAACTCGATATTTCGACTCTGCATATAAACTAGGTAATATATTGAGGAATTGCCGCATTTTGTTAGCTCTGTTCGTTTAATTCATCAGTTTTACTGGAATGACCTGAAATGAATTTCGTTGAAATTGCGTTGAAATGGAAGTGTTAAGCGACCTTTACACGGTCAGTCATTTGACATCAATCTCTAATATAGTGTTTGTAAAAATAAGTCAGTATGCGTGCATTTGTTTGACGAAAAATCAAAACCCTTTTGATTTTGCCTAATGACTGATTATATGTGTAGATGACTGACGTCCTCTGACTGACCGTGTTAAGTTCGCTTAAGAGATGATTTCGAAATTGTGTATTTGTATGGGAAATTGTATAATTTCGAGTGATTTCTGAAGATTTGCTGAAATTACGCAATATATATGGTTAATTATTTAGAGTTCACTCAAACATTTAAATCACCTATGAATTTAATTATTGGAAAGGCACTTAACGCTTCCGAATATTAAATCTTGACATCTTGCTAGTTTTGAATCTGGCAACAAAATTCATTATTGGTATAGGTATGGAATTTTTGTGTTTTAACTTAATTTGGTTATTCGTAAGGCCAAAGTCATTTTTGACTTTCTTAAGGTGGTAGTTTGAACTTTTCATTCTTCCATCATCGTGCCAAATCAAGGGTCTCACACTACGTATAATCTTCAATGTCAATTTGTAACCACTGCTTTCAGAATTTCTGTTCGGTTGCGAATAACCTCCATGTTCCATGACAGCCTCGTAGCAAGCGTATTTCCGTAATGATCGAAACTATTCCATTTGAACATTTGTCCGGAAGCTTTTAGATCGAAATAATCGTGTGAATCTCAATTGATAAACCTATTCAAAACTAATCTCATTTTTTTTTTCAAAAATATTTTAAAATTATAAATACAGAATAATTTTCAGGAAGTAAAATAATGAATTAATTGCATTAATTTATTATAAAATGTGTTAGATGTATCTAAAGAGAGCTGTCCAATTTTCTTGCTGCACATTAATACTTTGTATTTTATTAGATTGTCCGCAGTTGAACCATACTAAATTTGACTAAAAAAACAAAACAAAACATTTCTATTTTAGTTTTACAGTCACAAAAAGGAAAACCAAAGAAAACTAAGTACGTGCACTCGTACTATATAGCTTTTGGCAGACTGTGACATAAAACCGTGTTGGTCTACTGAAAAGTAAAACATTTATTGTGCAGCATTCGAAAATCCAATCAACCGCAAAAAATTAAAAAAAAAAAAAACGAAAGCAGCTGAATTTGCGTGTGTAGCATTCTCAGATGCTTTTCAATCTATTTCTATTTACATAGATATTTATTTATTTTTTCGTCTTGAGGTTAAATGTTGATAAATTCGATGTTTCTACCTGCTCGCCATGTTCTATCACTTTTGAACGCTGACGGCAGGATGTTGTGGGAAGTTCGAATTCTAAATTGGTTCAACAATATTATGCAGAATGCAATGCGATTTTTCAATGAGCCAAAACTGCAGCATTATTCATAAGGCTTATTTATTTTTTCTAGTTTACTTGGCTTTTAAATTTTATGGGAGGACTGGCCGTTGTTGAACTTGGCCGACAACGAGGCACGGGGATATGCTTTGCACGAAATCATAATAATTCATTTTATAATACCGATGGTGACACGGGCGGTTGATGTCGTGGATGGAATATCAGAGTCTTTTTATTAATATAGAAAATCATTCAAATTGTATAAGTGAATTATTCAGAGAACATGTTTTGTTTTTAGCAAAAGTTTTAATTGTTTAAATAATGCTGCACATATTTCATTTGCTCCTTCGCTTAATTGTTACAAAATGTGTGATTGGCCGCAATCTTGTTTATTGATTGTTTTCGATGTCTTTTTTGCCTGCAACGTTTATAGATGCTGTAATTCCTTTTACCTTTTTTTAATATCGATGAAATTAATATCAGCCCTGATCTTAATGATTTACACTAGGCACAAAAATCTCCCGGATCTCGAATTATTGTTATCACTCATTGCTTCAATTGCTCATTCTTTAATTTATTTTTTTAATTTTTGCCAACTTCCGTTTCTACACTTTATTCACTCTAAGATTTCTTAAATCATTTCCTCTTGTCACTTTCAAGAGAACGATGGGCTGCCTTACGTCCGAGCCTTAAGTTTTTTATTGTATTGGTATTTCCATAAATTTCGCATTCAAAATACCAATATGTATTAAAATGTTCAACACTTAAATAAAATTAAAAAAAGATTTGTTCACTAGTGCTAAAAATGTTTATTTATTTTAACAACAAAATTGTTTGTTTATAAAATGAAAATCAAAGAGTTCCATTCATCAAAACCATTAAACAAAATGGATATTACATTAATGAATTTCGACAGGTTGATGCTGATGCTCAATGAAAAACTGTTTAAACATCCTTTGCAGGAAATAGACTTTCAAATTTAATCGTTGCATCAGTTATAATATCCATTTTTTCAACTTTTTAATTAAACTAGGAAGCTTTCTTCATGAAATGATTCATATAATGTACGACGTTATTGAATGTATTCATAATTCTAACTGAAATTAATTTAAAATATCGTATTTAAACAGGGTTTATATTTCCGTCCTAGAAGTGCTAGTATTTAATTGTATACATTTCGACGATATTATGACCATGGAGCTTAAACAAATAAAAAGTTTTTTTTTTTTCGTTTCCTCTGTATTAATTTATTAAGTAATGCATTTTCCAGAAAAAAATACTTAACTACAGTAGATGAATGATGTGAAGATAGAGAGAGTGAGAACGTATCATATTCATATTTACCATGGCCCACCATGAATTACGACACTTTAGCACCTTGAACTCTTTTTCCCTTTGGTTGGGGTAAATTCATAACAAGATTCCACCATTTAATTGTTTTTCTGTTTGTGCTTACGTCACAAGTGAAAAAACACAACAACAAAAAGCTAAAAAAAACCAAGTGTCGTATAATCTTGTATTCTTTCATTCATGATGGCCGACTAACATGCCGGAAGTTGTTGACAATGCACATTTTTCTTAAATGACAGCCATATAAAATGTTAGAAATTATTTTGAAAAGATCAACGTAACCACATTTATTCTTCTATGACGTAACCACAAGAAATTTAGGGCCAGTCTTTTCAGCTCTGGTTATTTGTAACCACTAGTTATTTCAGTTGTTAACCATAGATTTTGTATGTGTTTCTATGGTTACCAGCAAATTGTTAAATTTAGCCAGAGCTGAAAAGCTGGCCCTTAGTAGGCAGTAGTGACCAGTGTTGGCTGAATAAACTACACTATATTTTCTACATCATTAACTACGCCTAGGAAATAGAATAAACTAGACCCCTAATTTACTACAGTTTGTTACGTCTTCAAAATCATGTAGTTAATGCAGAATTTAAAATCATGTAGTTAATGCAAAAAAACAATAATTTATCATATAAATAGCTACTTATTATTTATTTAAAATTTATTTTTATTGCATCGATATTACCAAACGTGTTCCGTTTTACGTACGATTTCTTCTTTAATTTCGATGCAATAGAATACTTAAATAAATTAATAAACATTAAAATTCAAACATCCAACGTCAAAGTCACAACCTGACAGATAATTTGACAGTTAAACAGTTACGTCTACTACAATTTGTTTCATATACTACATTAACTACTTTAACTATGTAGCAAATGCAACAAATGTAGTTTTTCTGAAAAGTGACAGTTCGGCCATCACTGGTAGTGACATTTGAATATAATTTTTATTATTTGCAATTATTTTTTCTTAACGATTATTTTATTCTATGTTTTGAAAATACAATAAATTCTTAAGTTAATTGTAAATGTAATGTTATATGTTACACAGTAGTCCGTGGTACTGTTCGCAATAGAAACATTACTCTAAGAACTTTTATCAAAATTACAATCAAATTACTCATAAACTATTGTTTTCACACAAGTTGCATAAACAAATTCTGTTGTCATTAAATCTAAAATTAAATGCGATATTATTTTAAATAAGTTTCGTTACTTAAAAAAACGCAACCCAAAGAAATTAAAATCGATTCTTATGGCAACTTAATTTTTATATAGTTGGAGTCGTTCCAATTGGCAGTAATAATAAATAATATTTTTCAATGTGTAAACTTTTTAAGGTTATAAAAAAAATTAATGTGGAATCGAAACAGAAGGGGTCTAGGCTAGTTCACTGTGTATAATTCACTGAGCACAATTCACAATAATTTACTATGCACAATTCACTGTGTTCATCTAAGTGAACTGGCATCCATGCTTTTCTTAAAATAACTTTATTTTATTATCCCTTCCGATCCGGAATGGATTAGAATTTTGATAGATCCAGAAACAAAGCTGGATCTAATGTTGTTGTTGTTGTATATGCATGTATTTCACGACGCAAATCTAACCCGGATTAGATCAGAAGGGATAATAAAAGAGTATGTCTAAAAGCACGTAACTTCGCTCCTGGCCATAGCTTGTGTTTGTCCTGTACTGTCGTCTGGCAGTCGCCTTTTGCAACAGTTCTCTTATTAAACAATGGATTTTAACTCCCTTTCTGCGCAGTCCAGTCCCCCTCACGCAACTTTGTTGCTCCGCTTATTGTATGTCCAGCTGTCTGGCAGGCCTTTGTCAACAGTTATCTCATTAAACACCGATTGAATTGATATAATTCAGACATACATATGTTCAAGTTAGAGAAAGAAATTAATTTTGGTTAATTTTGCCACGGTGAATTGTGAACAGTGTATGGTCCATATAGGGAATTGTGCAAAGTAAATTAGCCGGCTTCGAAACAGAACCGTTTTGGATTTGGGGCATTGAATTTTGTTTCGAAAAATCAGCTGTTCATGCAGGTGAAAAACACAAAAATATAACCCTATAAAACTTCAGATGACACTATCGCCAGTTTATCGACTATTTAATACTTTCTTTCCATTCTTAGTGTACTTCATTAACATTATTAACTTCTATTAATGCTCCATTATTAAAAAAAAAATTTGTGGCAAAATATCTGCGATTTTCGCCATAGCTTCACTCACGTGCCGTTCGGTTAAAGTTCCGTTACACTTACAACGTCCAGTTTCAGAGCTGTGCAAGCACAAGTGCACATTTTGATCCCGGCGGAATTATGGGAATTATTATGCAGCATGTGTGTTTGTACATACACAGGCCAAAATCTCATTAGGCACACATCTCTGCTTGTAAGTTTTATATGTATATATACCTAATAGCAAGGTGACACTGGCCCAATTAAAAACATGAAGCAACAACACGAACCAAATAGGACGAGTTCCTCAGAACTATGTTCTATTCACTTATTATGGTTGATGTTTTTTTACCAAAAGTACAAAATAACTATTTAAATTACCGATATTGTGGATGAATTTCTTGAAAATTGGAACTGCTATAACTGTCTATGCGGCTGCTGCGCCATACAATTTTTTTTAATATGGCCGTCTAACAAGATAGAAATTTTTGATCATTGACGTGATATGGACCGCCAGTCGGTTGAAATTTTCATACAAACGGAGAAAAAAAGATATTCCAGCAAAAAGCGGACTAAAAATGCCATCATCTATTAGTGTTAAATAGGAGTAGGTACTAATTTCTAATTTAATTTAATTAAACGTATTTTGATAACAATTTAAACCAAAATATATCACAATTAAATAATTAATTAAAACAAACTTAGCTATGCTACGCAGATTGTTCGCTTGTAGTTGACGGCGCCCCTAGTAATGTTGGAACACGCGTGAATTTGGCTACTAGCGGTCCATATCTAATACGTCAATGTGTGTGATATTTTAACATGCATACATTTTCTTATATGGCAACCTTAATAGGGAATTTTACCATATTGTCAAAAAATAAATGACAGCTCACACTACGCGGATGACAGATTGAAATTATGTATCGCGCTTTTTTCAAACTGTCAAACTCCACGGATGACAGATTGAAATTTTGTATCGCGCTTTTTTCAAACTGTCAAACTCAAAATCTTGTAAAAGAATTTTGTACATAAATATTCAGAAAAGATTTTTTGACAGCTCAATCGTTTAAATGGAAATTCATAACAGAATAACAGAATAAAATAATAAAAGATCTCGCCGAATAGGCCTAAATATATTTTTTTCCTGTGAAATTTGAATTTTCCGTGACTAAAAAGTTTAATAAAACACTATTCACAATTTTCGCGCACAACATTAAAATTTCCGCTCTTGTTTTCAATCAATTTTCAACAACTATAAAAAAAATATTCAGCTGTCATCCGCGAAATGCTGATTTTGACACTGCTCTGCGAACGAGAAAGAGATATATCGTTGTTACCTAAAAAGCCCTATTAAATGTTAGTAACAGTTATGAAGTACACTAAGAATGAAAATACCCAGTACCAAATATCCACTGGGCGATAAACAGGTGACGGGGTCACTACTTTGAATAACTTTATAGGGGCGAATTTTTAAACATCATATTTTAGCATGATACTAGATAATACCTATTTAAAAACATCATACTATTTTTTGCTACTTCTGAAATTTTTATTGACTCTCAGTACAAAAATTTATCTTTGTAGCATCTACAATTAATTATTTTTCATCAAACGATGTTGTTGTTGGATTAATGCAGTGTTTGTGTTTAGTAAAGTTTCACAAAATTTGGTTTTGTGAGAGCAAATGGTTATTTACCTTGAGAGATTTTGGCATCATCCTAAAAAACTTAAGCAATTTGCTAAAAAAAAAAAATTATGACACGATAAATGTATGGTGGAAAACTAAGATCTATGAAATCATTCTCTCGCAGGCCATGCCATTAGCTTGCGTATCTAGTTCTACTGGACTAGAGGCAACCTATAATATTATCAAGCCACATACATGATATTATTTATTGGAAACGAAATGGGTCACTTCTTTACAAGAAACAGGCCCCCCGAAATAATTTAAGCGTTAGACTTTCTTTGAACCCAGACTTCTTGAATAACAGTCCGGCTCACTGACCTTTATTTATTTAAGCTTTCATTCAGCAGGACGTTTGTTGGTAACAAAGGCCCTTACGAATAACAAATCACTAATTACTTGTTTATATATACACGCGGATTAAATTTTAAAGGCGAGTTAATTTGTTTGCTTACCAATAACCAAGTTGAACACGTGTTTTCCTAACGCAGCTCTATTACTAAATCTATTACATTCGCTGTCGAAATAGGTGGCTATGTTCTCATAATTTCTCATAGTCGCTTTCACACCTCAAGACTTTATAGGACCCTTCAATATATATATACATATTTGTTTGTTTTGAGATTCGTAAAAAAGGCCATGACATCAAACACAAATAAATAAATTTTAGAAAATTATATTATTATTTCATTTAAGGTACTTATTTTTCTTACCCTAAAAAATTAAAAACAATTTATGGTGTATTTACATGTCTCTGAACCTGCAGGGGTACAGAAAACTAAAGGGAGAAAGAAGAAATGCAATGAAAAACTTAGCTTGTTTGTTAGAGAGGGAAGACGAAAGTTCAGAGATCTTCATACACAAATTATGGGTAAAGATTAGAAATTATAGGTAAAGATGAACTTGTTAATCTTTATTATAGCAACTTCGTAAAGATGAACTTAATCTTTATTATAGCAACTTCGTCTGCACCCAATTTTTAAATAATTTTTAGGATATTAAGTTTGAAATTTGAATATTTTCGTGAAATAAATACGTAAAAGGAAATAAACCTATTTATGAACTACAATAAAATATTTTCAATCAAATTTTAATTGATGATGTATAATATAACCACTTTCTGAAAACAAAATGCTAAAGAATTTTTTTTAAATCATTGTAGTGCGTACGAGCATAAATGATTTTGACAGCAACTTGTTAAAGGAAGTCAAATGAGATGGTATCTGTGTACTCTTTTCGTCTTTACGGTTTAAGATGTACATCTTTCTCTTTTTAGTTTTCTGTAGTTCTGCAGGTGCAAAGACATGTAAATCCACCATTATCAACACACAGACTGAAAAAAAATTGTTTTTGTTTATCTCTTTTGATTTGATTAGTCACATTTGTCATTACAAACACGGGTATATTCTTAACCGTAAAGTTAAACATGAGTGTCTCAACTATAAAATTAAAGGCGACGATAACGTTAAGCTGACAATTAAATTGATTATTGGTATGCGTAATTATTTACAGTCCACTTAAATATTTTAGTCACGTCTAAATTTGATTATTGGTAAGGCCCAAAGCCAATGCAAAATCGTAATGCCATATTTTTGACACATGATTTTTATTATAAATAACCGATTTTTGGAAGCAGAATCTTATCGCTTTCAAAAATTGTCTCAATTTCAAAACGGTGCTGTTTCAATTCCACCTCATTTTTTTGTACAAACACACTTTAAAAAGTAAATACTTTTTTTATAATATTTTGTTGCCAATTGGAACGATTCCAACTTTAAAAAAGTTTATTTGCCATGGCAATCAATTTTAATTTATTTAAGTTGCGGTTTTTTACTAACTAACAATTTATGTTAAATAATATCTAATTTAAATTTAGATTTGAAGAAAACAAATTATTTGATTAATTTCAAAATAAACAAGAGCTGCTGCGTTTTTTTAACATCTTTGTATGTTGAAAAATATTACAAGATCGTAAACAACAAATGAATCTTTAAATATCAGAAATTTCTTAACTTCATTAAACTTAACTCTTCAACTTATCACTTTTAGTTTGAGATTCGATTAAATATTGATAAGAATAGTTCTAATCTTTCGAATGATTTCTTGTCCTAGTTAAAAATTGTAATGAATGATATTCATTAAAGTTTGTCGTTTAAATTTCAATTTATTTAACTTAAAATGGATAATTTTCACAGATGGTGTTTGTTAATCTGTTTTTAATAAAATGTCGGGTTTTCCTATTTAAATTACATTATTTGAACTTAGGCTAAGAAAAGCCGTAGTTTAGAAACAACTTTGAATATGCCCCAATGTTTTTTAAAGTTCAGTTACATTAAGAAAGTTTCCATAAAAGTTATAGGAAAATGTTTAAAGTGCGAATAGTAACAAATAGAGCCATATCCGTTTAGCTTATAATAGAAAGAGTTCATATATTTCGTTATTAAAATATGGAAGAGTTTTTCACTATTGCATCCACGCTGAAAGTTTTCTTTGTCTTACACCGTGTTTAGACTGGGAAATTTGAATCCCGAATGACGAGAGTTCGTAGGCGAGAGGGATGAGGGGTGAGTACTTTTGTAAGGCAGCTTCAAATTAGAAACATCGGAGGCGTGAGTACTGTTCCAATTCCAAATTCAAGTTTTTTTTCCCATTTTGTTCACTATCTGCTTGACTGCCGATGTGTTATCATCATATTATTTTCATAATTAAGCTAAATGCAGAGTGATAGAATATGAATTCTTGGAAAAGGAAACAAACAGAAGCATTAATAATAAAATTATGGATGTTATTTTCTTTTATAAAATGAAAAAAATTCGCGTCGTACAACTGTCTCACTTCACAAAAATTCCACCCGCTTCAAGTGAGGCTTCCGCTCAATTGAGGACCTAATCACGAGAGTGCCAAACTCAAATTTCCTAGTCTAAATTTCCTAGTTCTTATGTATTGAAATATGAATACTTACGGCCATATTATTCACTAGTTAAATCCAGATGTAAAATTAAATCCAAAAATTAATTATTCACTTTACTCATTTCTTAGCCAAGTTAAATATTGTTTGTTAACAGAAAATAACACATATATAAGAAACAAAGATATCTTGAGGAAGAAACAATCAGAAAAGTTGTTTTTTATATGAAAATAAACGAAAAAAAAAAATAAATTTAAATCCGGATCTAAGCATTTAACTACAGAATAATATGGCCGTAACTTCCTTTACAATTAAAACAAATATTAGTTCTGAGCTTTTTGATCTTTTAAGAATTAAAACTTTTAAGAATTAAAAGCAGCAATAGACAAATTCAATTTTAATATTTAATAACCCATAAACATTTGAAATCGCTTAAAGCAACTGGACAAATATCAAATGAAGTCTGAAAGAATAAATTATTTTGTGATTCGGTCATTGGTTCATATTTATTAAATCTATATCCCCAAATAATATGTCAATTATTTAAATTTTTTATTAAACTTTTGCATTTATTTTATTTATTTAAAGATGCCAGAAGTTGTGTTACCTGTGATAAAGTATTGTCTGAACTCGAAAAAATTGACGATGACACTGATTCGTTTGGTGTGGATTTTGTGAAAATTAACGATAAACGACTAGCCAAACAATATGGAATTAAGAATTTCCCAGCACTCACGTACTTCCGGTAAGTTAAAAAAACAATAATATCTCACAATTTACATCCATATTGTAAAACAAAAACAATAAGACAAACAAAAACCTATAAATCACCATCATCAGTGAAAAGGAACCTATTATCTACGATGGCGACCTTATGGATGAAGAAGGTGTCCTCGATTTCCTAACATCACTCGAAGCAATGGATCTACCCGATCGCATTGAAGAAGTTAACGCTAAGATTTTGCTGAAAATCATCGAGGATACAGATTTCGTAGCCGTCCTATTCTGTAAGTTAAAACTTTTCATTTTTTGTGTGGCTTAAGGGTTTTTTTATTTTTAAATTGTTTTTTTGTTTAATGTTAATGTAAATAGAAAGATAAATAATAATTAATGCAGTTGCAGTTGAAGAACAGTTCAACAACTTAACTTCATTTTTGGGAATACTCATGTAAAAAACAAAAATCAATCGACTTTCATTGTTAGTAACATAAAATATAACAATAGTTTTACTTTTTTTTAAAGTTTTGTAGGTAATCAGAGGTAAACTAATGAAAGTAGTTTTAGTCGTTTTTTGTATTTGAAATATTAAAAATTAATAATGACTAAAAAATTCTTAAAAAAAAACGTATGAAAGTCTACGCTGCTCAGACTGGATCACTCGGTTTTCTTCGAGCAGTCATACAAAATGAGTAGGAAGCTGTTTACAATAATTTTAGTTCAGTAGATAACAAAGTAATTAAAACAAAATAGATTCAATAGAGCTATTTGTGACTAACACCATTGTGGAGGAAAACGCAAATTATGTCTTAAAAAGGAGGCTTCTACATTATTTTAATTTGTTAAATTGACTGCAGGTCCTGATCATGCGACATGTCCTCCAAGGGTAATGGGTAAGTTTGCTTTTTCAATGTTCAATGCCTATGAAAATGTTTGAAGTACCCAACCTTCCTCCACTCCATGTGTTTTGATTTGATTTTTTGTATGTGTTTTTGTATTTCTACCCTTAATCTATCTGTTGTTTTATTTTATTTTTAAAGTTATATGTATTTTAAACCTTTTTTTAAATAATATAAATGTTTTTGATTAATTGAGATAAATTTACTTATTAAATTGGGCGTAACAAAAATCTATCATACAACCCTCATCTATTTTAGCTTTTATTCTTAAAACAAATTTTGTCTAGGAATGTCTGAAGATCTTTGTCGATAAAAGGACAAAAATAGGATTTAAAATGCCATCAGTTGAATGTACTTTAAATAGAATTTGAATCTAGGACTACCCATAAATAATCAGGGGTCCTAATAACATATCAGCTCAAATCACTTTTACTATTTTTAGCCAATCGGCAATATAAAATTATTTCGCCATAGAAATCAAGTATCAATAGGCTTGTGATGTTCCGTAACGAAGAACCTTTTAGCAAGTGGTTCAAAATTAGAATTTATTGGCTACTTGGTAGCGGGGTGCCAAAAAATTCGATTTTACCCTTTGAGGTTCATCGGTTAAAGACCCTCAACATGTAATTTTAAACATACCATTGAGTCTGTTTAGACTTGGAAATTTGAGTCCTGACTCACGACAGTTCGTACGCGAGTGGGGTGAGGGGTACTGTTGTGAGGCAACTTCAAATTATAAACATCAAAATCATGAGTACTGTTAAAATTCCAAATTCGCGTTTTTTTCCCATTTTGTTAATTATCTGCTTGACTCGTGATGTGTTAACATCGCAGTATTTTCATAACTAAGCAAAATGGAGAGCGATAGAATATAGAAAATGAATTCTTGGAACAGGAAACAACCAGAAGCATTAATAATAATTTATGGTGGTTATATTCTTTTATAAAATGCAAAACATTAGCGTAGTTCAACTGTTTTATTTCACAAAAAATCCACCCACCTCAAGTGAGGCATCCTCAAATAATTTGTGTGTAATCACGAGAGTACTCACCAAGCAAGACTCAAATTTCACAGTCTAAACAGGCTCACTGTCCGGTATACCAAAACAAGGAAACTATAGCCGAGTTTTTTTGCAAGTCTATATGGACTTGTGTGAAAAAAGACATCAGTTACCCGTAAAAATACAACAACATAAGTCCATATCGGAACTTAGCTAAGTCCATATCGGGACAGAATCTTTAGCAGCGCGGCGCGGCGCCCATACATATTACTATTATGCGCGCACAAATCAAGCATTTCAGTGCACCGACCCGTGCGGTACAAGAACGGTGTTTAAGCATCTTCACAATATAACAAAAACTCCAAACTTGTTCGGTTAGCTTTGAAAATTGACGAAGTGTTTTTTTTTTAAACAGCTCGCAATGGCGAGAAAAATTTATGTTTAACGATGCGTTTTTTACGGAACTCAGTTCTGTGAGGATGAGTTTTACTGTGTACACAAAGCTGTGTCAGCCTTATTTATAAACTCGTTTTAATGAGGGAAAGTTACTCCTACCTCACAACGCCTCTTATCCTGAAAAGCTTATTTATGAAAAATAAACACGCGGATTAGAGGCGAAGTAAGCTAAAACTGGTTCATAGGAGGTTTAAAGATGTAGTAAAGTTGTTTTAGTATCTAAATGTCATTTTGACATGACATTGTGTAATTTGTTAAATAGTTTACGAACGAAATGCCTTTGACGACTTTTGAAGCAGGTTTTGGATAAGAAAATATAAGTTCGAGTATTTATAAACTTTATTAGAAAAATAAATAAATACAAAATAAAAAATAAGAAATAAAAAAAAAAAACTAACAACTAAATTGACTTTTTTTTAAAGTATAGTTCTTTTCCACTCGATCCCATAACTCTTTAGCAGCTTAGGGACTCTCTATCTCTAACACAGTATGAAAATCACATGGTTACTTGTCATAACCAGAATTTTAGATTCGACGTTTTAACTAATATCGGTAACATTTTTTTTATAAAAAAGGATTTGTTTGACGTGGTGTAAAGACTGATTAAGTGCTACGACTAGGTTTAACTACTCCGAGTTTAAACCGAGTATTAGTGAAATCTAATAAATAAGTCTGTGTATGTTTTTTGGAAAAACTGTTTGAAGTTAACAGGATTTTCCATTGAAAATGTCCTTAAAACCAAAAGTCAAATCTCTGACAGAATTTCGACTTTCATTCTGATTCGAGTATCGAACAACATTTTTGTTCTTACATTTTTAGATGTTGGTACGAATGATACATTCATCTGTCTCGAAAGGGTAATTATGTTCGTAAAGTTGTAATAAAATTCAGAGTATAATCGTGTTTAATGTTGAATAGCCCAAAAATATTTTGCAATCTCAAACAAAATACCTACACTACATACTCATTTTATAAGCTTTTATGTTTTAGAATATTTATTGCATTGATCATTTCCGTCCGAAGATTTGCTCTGTTTGCATATTTCATTTTTCTCTGCATGACAAAATTTAGATCAAATCACAAGAAACGTGATGATTTGATGCTTTGGTAGATTTGATATCTTAACACATGGAGACATAAAATCAAATCTCTTTTGAAACGTGCAATCTCAAACTGTCATCAGAAGGCAAAGAATTTGACAGATTCGTATAAATACAATTTTGCTATTTGATTGTGATGAATTTTGATGGGTTAACTTTCATAAAATATAGGTGGGTATAGAGGTCACAAGAAAGCAATATAGAGGTAGTTTACCCTATTTTGTTTTCTTTTTTTTACAACGTCTAAATTAATAATTCGCATTCCCTTGATTCATATTTCACGTTTCTAGAATCAGTAAACAAGTTCTTCTATCAACTTTAACATTAAATTTTTCATAATTTAATGACCGAAACAACTATTTAACTTCAAATTATTTTATCAAAAATTCAATCTAGTTATCTTATTGATAGAATTTTAAAATTAAAAATAAAAAAAGTTGCGTGATCAAAATTAAATCTATTTCAAAAAATGGAACACACAGTATTTCAACCTTGTGTATTATTCACCTTGGAATTTGATTTATTATCTTTAGATAGATGCTGTTAAAAAATATTGGAGAAAAATTGATACATGATTGGTTGAAGGTAGAATAAATTTATAAATATTCAAAATAAAAATAATAAAAATATTAACGATGAGTAACATGAAAAATATTTCTTATGAATCCTCAAATTTTTACACGTGTACAGTAGTTCTATTATAATTTTTAAAACAAAAGATTTGCTTTTAAAGAAATTATCAACCATTATACACAAATTGTACATGCACTACATTAATAAAATATAGAAAATGTCTGGGCCCAGAGATCCAGATTCGTCCTAGTATTTCAACTTATTCATTTAATATTATGAATTTAAAGATAGCAGCCATTTCTTCTTTCCCGCTTTCCCTTTTGTTTTATATTTTCGCATTCAAATAGAACCATTTGAATATATTATTTCTATATATTTCATTTAAATAATACCTTCCACCTACAATTGCTATTTAAAAATAGCTTTCAAAAACAAGTCGTTGGTCGTCGGTCGTGCGGACAGACAAATATGTTATATTGTGTTATTTTGCTTTCAATTTGATACAAAACATTTTCAACTAAAATCGAAAGAGAATCCGAGTGATGAAAACTTCTTTCACAAATCCATATGCACACAATTTGGTTTTCAAAATTCTTTACAAATACAACAAATAAACTTTTTGAAAATATATAATATTGGATTTTGTTTACAATATTACAAAAATGCCGTGTTGGTGTTTTATATATGTATATGTATGATTTTTTCTGAATAATATTTTACAAAATCACATCAATTAGTTTTCATTTTGAAAAAACCAAACAAAATAATTAATTTTTTTTTCTTTAAACAATAAAAATTTGTGCTGAAACAATAAGTGTCTTTTTTTTTTTTTTTTGTTGGGCGCCATCTAAATGTGATGTCCGAGGAAGAGTGAATAAACCCAGAAAAATTAATTGCAGCATTGAACATAGGCAATTGAAAATCATTTTTATTTTGCATTTTTCTTTTTTCTAAATTTATATAGTATACTCGTGTTTAATACAAATGGATGGTGTATTAAAGATACACACTCAATGCCACCACATTCATATGAAATACATAATATAATAGATACTTGTCTGTTAGGATGATATAGAATTAAGAATAAAATTGGAACGTTTCCAATATTGAATTGAAGCAAAATAGTGTTTGGCAAAAGTTGACACATTATCGCCACCATGTGGCAACAGAGAGCAACAGATATTTGATTAAAGTCAAAAGAGTGTAGGTACTCTTTAAACATTAACAACATTATTTTTTTTTCTATGCAATATAATATAAAAAAAAAAATACTTAGTAATTGATGGCAAGTGGCAAGGAATAGTAAATAATGCATGGAAATCTTTGGCAATAATTGGAATAAGCTTTAGGCATATTTGAATATTTAAGAACTGTCTTTACGAGAATACCGTTGCGCTCCATTTAGTTGTTGGCCAAAGAATAGTCTAAAGAATCAATTCAAATAATTACTCCTTAATTGTTCACGTTTTGTTGGAATCGTTTAGATAAAATTTGTTTCCCTTTATTAATTACACACGTACATTCTTGTCTATTTTTATTCAATTTAACTTATTTCTCTAAATAAATTAAAATACCTTTTAACTCACTAAACTTTCTTCACATAACTCAAATTCATCTTTATCGCTTCTCAAATTGTCAACTGCATACATGGTTTCAAATTTAAAAGCGATAAATTTCTGGCGTATAATCGTATTTATAATATTTGGTGCCAGCACAAGCATCGTCAACAGCAACGAGATGTTCCACGATGGTTAGCATCAGCATCAGTTCCAGTTGACCAGCGTCAGCTCCAATACCGATCTGTACAATTTGACATTCAATTCTATATGAAATTTTATTTTTTGTAGTTTGGTACCACTGAATATCGTAGTGGAAAAATTGTCTGCAGTGAACGTCATTCAGAGGACGTCAGTCATCTACACATATAATCATTGCCATCAGGCAAAATCAAAAGGGTTTGGATTTTTCGTCAAACAAATGCGGGCATACAGACTTATTTTTTTTTTTACCGTGTAATGGTCGCTTAACGACGCTATTGACGTTTGCTGATGAAGGTCTAATCTGTTTTAAAAGTTGAACAAATGAAATACATTAGATCTATAATAACGGTTGCTGGTGCTGGCTTAAGGGCCAACCATAATAGTCGTAAGCAAACGAAAGCTAATATCATAATTCTCCGTCAAGTTTCCTTAAGTGCCGCCATTACCTTCAGTCGACCATAATGGTCGAATGCACACGCAAGCCAATTTCACATGTATTTGGCTGGCTGTCCCTGTCAGATTAACGTACGTAAACTGCGCTCTGGAGCTCTCTTTACGTACGGAGGCAAAAGTGAACGAAAACTTGCCGAAACTGAGCAATACGACATTATGTGCGCACTATACAAATTCCTTGTTCTCGCTAATTTCGTACGGCACCGTACGTACCAATTCTTCTATTATGGTTCTGGCTTTAAGCACAAAACAGATTAACTGCTTGAACAGAACCAGCTGTAGCTGTACAGCTGTAGCAGTAGCACTGTCAAAGTAGAGACAATGCCAATCCTATTATTAGCCCAGAATGTGTAGCTGCAGCTGTAGCTGTAGCTGTACAAGTTCACTCAACTTCAACTTTGGCGTGCGCTGCTTGCTACTTTTTGACATTTGACGAAAAAACAAAACAAAGCGAAATGCCTGAATGAAAGTTGATGTTCTGTTGATGCTACATTTTGACAATAGATTTGACAACGCTACAAACTACATCTACAGGCTACATCATTCTGTTCAGCCAGTAAGTCGGCACCAACAACAGCACCAGCGGCAACAGTTATGTTAGAACCTATGTATTTCAATATTACAAAACATATAAGATCAGCACCAGAAATATCGAACCAATTCGATTTTGAATTTCCCATCAAAGATACATTTTTGTTTATTCTCATTGCGAAGTATTGAGTCTAGCGGGGAATGATTGGACAGCCATTCTGCGATAATGAGCAGAGATGTATCTTTAATTCAAAGACAAAGTCTGCAGAGTAATTTTTTTCTTATTCTCATTTCGTGAAGATGTTTTTTAAGGATAAATGACTCCATAAGCTATTGTGGTTATTGTTTTGAGGGGTTTCTATATTAAAGCTAAGAAGAATTATTTGTTAGTCTTAATCAAATATACTGACCGATTAGGTTGAGGTGATTTAGTCAGATGTCTTCTTCTCGCTTTCTATGAAATTAATAAATACAATATATGTACATACCAATATAAATAGAAACTTTATATTTAAGTCATTCAAATTGTTTATGTATAAACAATTTGAAATCTTTCGTTTAGCAAAGTATTAGCATGCTTCCCATTAAATTGAAAATAAAAGTTGGTTTGTAATTTGTTTGAATACCTTTTTTAAATGTTCCTATCTTTGAACCTTTTCTGTAAATCTATTTAATAAGAATTTATATATAATTATTTCTATCCAAAAAACACTTCCACTTCTATAATACCTCTACAAATGACACACTATTTCCATACCTATACTCTACACATAATCCTCAAAAACGCATGCTATTAAGCAACACATATATCCAAAAACACTCCCTTGAAACAATCTCACATAATGCACGCGAACACTTTTGAATGCCAAACCCCCAACCAAAGATCCTTCAAATTTTACCACACCAAGCAGCTGTATTTTTACAACCATAAACCTGACGAATTCTTCTCTATGTAACTATAGATAAGCCGGATTGCAGAAAATGCGCCAAAGCATTGCAGGAACTGGAGAACATTGATGACGAAGCCGATCAATTGGGAATTGGATTTGTGAAGATTCACGATGAAGCACTGGCCGATGAATATAATCTGGGAGGACTACCTGCGCTTGTCTACTATCGTCATCAAACACCCATCATTTACGAAGGTAATTTTTCATAGCGAGAAATTGTCAAAGAATCCGATGACTAAAATGTGCAACCATCCATTCAGGTGAATTATCCCGCGAAGAAGACGTCCTCGAATGGTTGGTTCAAAACAAGTCAACTGGTGACGAAGATGATGTCATTGAAGACGTTACTGCCAAAACACTGGGAACCCTGATCAGTAACATTGACAACTTGGTTGTACTTTTCTGTACGTATTTTTTCCCAATGGTTCTTCATTCTTCATTCTTTGTTTTGTTGAATAATCTCACACTCGTGTTTCACAGATGATCACGGTGACGATGACTCCATGACCGTATTGGAAGAGCTAGAAAAAATTGACGACGACTGTGACAAGCATGGAATTCAGTTTGTAAAAATTGATGACTCTAAAGTCGCAGCTGAATTTGGAATTGATTCGGTAGGAGGATTTATAAAAAAAAATCCTATAATCTAAACAAAATAATTTGGTACTTTTGCAGATCCCTGCAATTGTATACTTTGAAAAACAAATTCCAAATATTTACGATGGAGATCTGATGGATGAGGATCAGATTCTGCACTGGTTGCTGGGACAATTGGAAAGTGATGAAATCGAAGATGTTACTGACGAAATGCTCGATAGACTAGTGAAAGAGGGCAAAGTAATGGCAGTTCTGTTCTGTAAATATATACATTAATAATTGCCTATATTATTGTGATGTTGACATACATTTTGATATTGAAAAATATTTAACAGATGACAACAATGATAAAAAATCACAAAGAGTTCTTGAAGAACTCGAAAATATTGACGATGAATGCGATTCGCTGGGTATTACCTTCGTCAAGATCGACAATCCTGATGAAGCTCTCGAGTATGGCATTAATAAAGTTCCTAAACTTATCTACTTTGAAAAAGGCATTCCGACCATATATGAAGGCAATTTAGAGGATGAAGAAAAGCTACTCAAATGGCTTGAAGATCAAACAAGCTCTGATCAAATTGAAGATGTTACCGATGAGATGTTAGATTTGATTGTGGAAAAAATGTCATATGTAGCGGTGTTGTTTTGTAAGTGGAATATGATTGAAGGTTTTTAATTACAATTTTAATTAGATTTTTGTATAAGATTCTTTATTGACTTATCAATATGAAATCGGAAAAAAGAAAGATACTTCTTTCATGGAAGCAAAATGATTGTCGATTGTGAAAGAATTCATTATTGATTGATACTCTCATAAACTCTTCATTATCTCATTTTGATAAAGTTCAACTAAAAGATTTTGATGCTAATGTTAAAAATATTTCATTAATTTTGGTTATAAGTATTAAGGAATAAACTATTTTAATATAATATGATATATTAGAAATATGAAAAAGTTCAGTGATATCCTTATGGACGTTATTAAGAATACTTAAATGATTTCTATCGTTATTTGTGTTCTGTATTTTAATAGTATATTATTTTTAAATTACAGACGACAAAGATCAAAAGAAATCTCAAAAGATCCTTGCCGAGCTGGAAAACATTGATGATGAGTGCGATCAAAACGACATTGCTTTTGTCAAAATCGACGACGACAGCGAAGCCAAGGAATGGGGTATCGATGAGATTCCATCAATTGTATTCTACGAACGCGGTATTCCACACATCTATGAAGGTGATTTGATGAAGGAAGATGAACTTCTCGGCTGGTTGATTCATCAGAAGCGTTACTCCGAAATTCCAGAAGTAACCGACGAAATGAAGGATAAACTGATAGAAAGCACCGAGCATTTAGCAGTTATATTTTGTAAGTAAATCTTTTTCTTATATGCTCCAATACTATTGAATACATTATTTTTCATTTTACACAGACGACAAAGAAGATAAACAAGACATTCGTGTATTGAATGAACTCGAAAATATTGACGACGAATTGGAAAAAGAAGGCATTGTCATTGTACGTATTGATAATGCTGCAGAAGCTAAAGAATACGGCTTAGATCATTTGCCGGCGCTGATTTATTTCGAAGACAAAATTCCAGCTCTATACGAAGGTGATCTTATGAATGAAGAAGAAGTTTTGGACTGGCTTATTTTGCAAAAAAGAACTGCCACAATCGAAGAAGTCACCGATGAAATTTTGGTTAATCTAATTAACGATCATGAATATGTTGTGGTATTCTTTACCGGAAATTGTGAACCTGGTGATAAATGCGAAAATACTCTTAATGCACTTGAAAGCATTGACGATGAATTAGATGAAGCTGGTATAATTTTCGTCACCACTGAAGATACTATTGTGGCTAAGAAATACGGCATCAAGACCTATCCACAATTGGTGTTCTTTAGAAATCGTGATCCAATGGTATTCCCTGGTGATCTTGATGATGAAGATGAAGTTCTGTCTTGGGTTACTGATGAAGAAACTCTAGAGATTCCTGGAAAAATTGAAGAAGTCAATATGAAGATGTTGGAGAAGATACTATCGGAGAACGAACATATTGTTGTTTTCTTCTGTAAGTATAGAAATCTATTTTAAATGGTTTTAAAAAACTTGTTTTATCAATTTTTACTTTGAAAATTCTTTTATTTGATTATTGTTTCCGACGTAAATTACCCGAAATTATTAATTTTTCTTGTACTTTTGATAAAATCTTCTACAGATCGTGAAGGTGACAAAAAAGCCCAAAAGATCCTAAACGAACTCGAAAACATTGATGATGAATGTGAAGAAAAGGATATCAATTTTGTTAAAACTTCTGATGAAGGCGTTGATAAGGAATACGATGTACAAGCACTGCCTGCTCTTGCATTCTACAGAAATAAATTTAGGACATTCTATCAAGGTTTGTATTTACAAATGCTTTTCTAAAGTATTTTTTACAAAATTTTGTTGCATTTATTTCAAGGTGACTTGATGAAGGAAGAAGAAATTTTAGAATGGGTTATAGACCTTTATGAATCAAATGCTGATGTTATTGAGTCGGTTGATCGTAAAACACTTCAAGTGTTGATCAACGATGTTGAACATTTAGCCGTCTTTTTCTGTAAGTTTTATTCTCTTTTTTTAATTGATCTACATATATCAAGAAAATGATGTAAATGCTAAAAACGATATTAAATTTATATTAAGATGATGATAAATGTACAACATGTGCTGAAATTCTCGAAGAACTTGAGAATATTGATGATGATACGGATAAGCATGGTATTCAGTTTGTTAAATCAAATGATGTCAAATTGGCCCACGAAATTGGAATATTTGCTTTCCCAGCTTTAGTTTACTATGAAACTGGAGTTCCGATTATGTATGATGGTATGTAATGAAAATCAATTTTTAAATTACAAAAATAAAATTATCATTTTAAAATTTTTTTCTTATAGGTAATCTCAAAAACGAAAACCGTGTTTTGCAGTGGTTGGTCAATCAAAAAAGTGAGCATTCCGTTTATCATTTAATTTTTTTTTTTAATTAACAATACAGTACTTTGTACTTTTTTAGGGAAAAATATTTAACTTAAATGGTGTTTTATGCTTTTAAAACAAAACTTTTTCTTAGAGACAATCGAAATTGCTTCTACTAGCTTAAATTTCAAAATTGGTAGAAGTAGAAATATTCTTTTATTTTACTATAAATTTAATTTTAGTATTGAAATAATTTATACGAATGTCACAGGAAATGGTGGGGATAAAAACAAGGTTGATGGTAAAAGGAAGATATTTAACAAACCCAAAGATGACGATGATGATGATGATAATGATGATGATGATAATAACAACACTAATGACAATGACAATAGTGACGAAGATGACGATAATGACAAAAATGATAACGATGATGACGATGATGACGATGATGATCATGATGATGATGACGACGATGACGACGATGATGACGATGACGAAGATGATGACAATGACGACGATGACAATGATGATGATTACAAAAACGATAAAACTATCAAAAAATCATCTGCCAAAAGTAAATCCAATGGATCAAATAATTTCAACGCAGCAAAGTTTTTCAGAAAATTTTTAGGTAAAACAAAAGATCATTAAAAAGTTTTTCCCGCAAGCAATCACAAATCCTGACTTCTTGACTTCATAAGTTTGACAATGCTACCCCCGTTAAGGTTGAATTTATTACACATATAATGTCTTGTATCATGAGATTTGAAGCATGAGGTTTAGAATTCAGAATATATGTCGATTAAAGCTTTGGAAGAATGTTTTAATTTTCATTAATTCACAAACATAACCCTTGTGTAATAAATTCAACTTAATATTGCTTTAAACACACATCTCTTCAATTGGATATTCCTTCTTTAAACACATCATAATAAATTCAACTGGAAATTTTATTTACAAAATCATTTTAAAATGTGTAAAGTAATTTATGTTGGTAGATATGAAATTTAAAAGATTTTTTTTATTTATTTCAACAGATCCGAAAAAATCAAAATCTAAGCCTTCGTTAGAAGGTAAACATTGTTTCTTTTTTTATTCAGAAGAAAATAATTAATGATTTTGTAGTTAGTCGTTCAATGTTACTTATAATATTTAACTGATATTCAAACATATAACATTTCTCACTCACTTACACAAAAGTTTCCTTTCATTATTGATTAGTACAGACCAAGTATGTAATCAAATCTTGATCCTGACTGATTACACTTTTTTGTTTTTAAAACGATGTCAGTAGTCAGTATTGCATGAAAGTATCCCTTTTACTGTTCGTTACTTAATTTTTACTTGCTCTATAGATACTATAAGGCAAGCCTTGGATTCATAAAAAAAAAAGTTATGGGATAAGATAACAATCAAACATGACATTACGATGATAGAGAAAACGAAAAAAGTGGGTCCGGCAATTCTGTCTGTCTGTCTCGGCACCTACAGCCTAAACGGGTAGGCCGATTTACTTCAACTTAGGTAAAGAAGGTTTAAAGGTTGATACACCCGTAGATTTGTTTGTATGTCACTCTAAGTATAAAATAAACATAAAATAAAATAGTATTAGTGTATAAACATTTCTGGACATCCCTGTTTGATGCTTGAAAAATATATTTTGGTTTGAAAAACACCTCAAATCATCATTAATTATATCTAATAATTCGATATCCGCGTTTATTTTATTGACTTAAGTTTTTATAGAAAGCTTAAGAAAGTCTCATTGCAACTTTTATTTCGCTATCATCACGTCTCATACTCATACTGTACAATGTATTGTAATGCATTATACAGGGTGAGTCATGAGCAATGCGACAAAATGCTAGGGCGTGTAGGTTGCGTTGAGACAAGAAAAAAATCGTATGGGAGGGGGGGTCTATTCCCCTCCGTTTAGCCGGGAGGGGCAATTTTCGAAAAAACTAACTTAAAATGGGAAAAAAATTATTTAAAATCAACGGCTTCATTCACAATGCTGTGCGATACGTTTTTGAAAAGCCAATAACTTTTTCTTTCATTCTGTGTTTAAATAAATCTATTCTAAGAAATAGTTTTTGAAATATTAATTTTCAAAGTCAAAATTTTGAAAAAAAAAATTGAAAAAAAAATTTCAAATTCATTTTTTTCAAAATTTTACGTAATTAAGTGCTAATTTTAATTTCAAAATTCAATGCTGTTATTAATTTTTAGTCAAAAACAGAAAACCGGATGTCAAAATGTATCTTAGTTTTTGAGAAATAAAAAAAAAATAAAAGTAAAACTAGTAAAATAAGTAAAAAGTTAATTCGTTTTTTTTTATTATTTGATTAAAATCGGATGGTATGTAATGAAAAATAAGAAAGGAATAATTCCCTTATTAATAATTGACCTGAGCAGGTCAAATTTGGAAAACCAAAAAAAAAAAAGTGTTTTTCTTGGAAAAAAATACTTCTAGTTTTTCTTATTTTCTCAAAAACTAAGATACATTTTGGCATCCGGTTTTCTGTTTTTGACTAAAAATTAATAACAGCATTGAATTTTGAAATTAAAATTAGCACTTAATTACGTAAAATTTTGAAAAAAATGAATTTGAAATTTTTTTTTCAATTTTTTTTTTCAAAATTTTGACTTTGAAAATTAATATTTCAAAAACTATTTCTTAGAATAGATTTATTTAAACACAGAATGAAAGAAAAAGTTATTGGCTTTTCAAAAACGTATCGCACAGCATTGTGAATGAAGCCGTTGATTTTAAATAATTTTTTTCCCATTTTAAGTCAGTTTTTTCGAAAATTGCCCCTCCCGGCTAAACGGAGGGGAATAGACCCCCCCTCCCATACGATTTTTTTCTTGTCTCAACGCAACCTACACGCCCTTGCATTTTGTCGCATTGCTCATGACTCACCCTGTATAATACTTCTTTGACTTTAGCCAATATACTTACTGAAAATTCCTTCGGTGGGAATATATTGAGTTTTTAATAATCAGCTACCTTCCGCAATAATTTCTTTTCATTTCTATTATTTAAGTTAGAAACAATTTATTAAGTACCAATTGACTTTTAAGATTTATAAATTTAAGTTAAATTAAAAATTGAAACTTCGACCAAAAATTTGTATATAATTTAAGGATATATCGGATCTGCCCGAACAGGACAAACAACAAACTTTTGGTAAAAAATATATTTTTTTATTCATTACCTCGAATCGAATTTAAAAGCGTTTTTGAAAATACATAGATATGTTTTTCCTACAAAAACATGCTCGAACTATAATATTTTCACTAGGAGTGTTTTGTTTTCATTTGTTATTCATTTCATCAGATACATTTTTTACAACGAATGTGGTTTGAAAACCCCTTTTAGGATCTCAACATTTACACTACATAAAATTCAACATCTTATATTAAATAAAGATATCAAACACAGCCTCATATTACAAATATGCATAATAATTTAATTTAAAAAGTGTGTTGTTTGAAGACCCTCTAGTGTAAAAATTGTTTAAAATTAATCGTCAAATCGATTTAATACCAAAACTATTAACAAAAAGTTTAATCAACCAAAATATCATAGCTGACACAATGTTTTATATAATTTATTTTTATACTTTATTCAAAAATAAAAAAAATAAAGTATGTTCATTCCAAAAATACAAATGCAATTCCATTATTATAAAATAAGACGAAATTTATCATTTTATTATTATTTAAATGTGTTTTTAAAATAAACAAGAAAAAATATGTTTAAAAAAAAAGTACAAAAAATTATAGTTTTCATATTTATATAAAAATTGTTAATTTAAACCTATACACAAAATAAAAAAAAAAATATATCAGCATCAAAAACATTTTGTCAGTTATAGGAATGAAAATCAATTTCTATATTTTTTTAAATGTAATATTGTGTTATGTAGAACAATTTGCAACTACAAGAGCACGCTTAAAAGTTTTGTTCTTATTTGTTGTAATGATAAAGAAAAGAAGAAAAAAATACATACTAACCATTTGTGGTACAAATGACTTCATTTCTATGTTTTATTTACAACCACTTGCTAAAAAAAAAAATATTTAATATTAATAACAGACCAAAATTTAATTGTTTATTACTTTGTGTTTTTACCAACAATTACAAAAAAAAAAATATTATATTAAAAAAAAAATACCGATCTGACAAAATGTTTTTGTTTGTTACATACAGATGACGAATGTTTCTATGTTGGATTGGGTCATGGCGGCCAATCAGCAAAGCAGGGCAATATTTACGTTCCCAATGAATATAAACCATTCCAATGCTGTCCAACGAAGCTCGAGAAGTCAACAAAAGTTCCTCAAATGACCGCCCAGCGTATTGGTCACGAAACCCTAGACAAGGGCGGAAATTTCAAATTCAGCTCACCTACAGCTAAGACGACGAAGACATCATCATCATCTTCTAAGAAGTCCACATCAGCATCGACATCTGAATTTGATCCACCAATGGTTAAGGTCTCGTATGCTTCCCCAAAAACCGGTGCTTCATCCAAAAAACCCTTTACCCCATTGCCCACATTGAAAAAAGACACAAAATCCAACACTAAATCAAGTCCCCCCGAAGAGAAACCAATTGGCAAAGGCAGTAAAAAATCCCTATCAAATGATATTGGCAAAGATGGCGACAAAATCAACGTCAAATCCGGTATGTTAGGCATTGGCAAATACATTTTCTGGTAGACAGTAGATCGATGAAATTTATTAACTGTACACCTTTTTGTTTCCTCACATTCTTTTCTCTCTTTCTGTCTTTCAGGAATAAATTATTTGCATAATCGAATTAAAAATTTATATGACCTTATGTTTCAGGATATCTCTCTGTGGGAATAAAGAAGCAATATAGTAATTGAATATGATTTAGTTTATGAATGTAAAAATTATAAATTGATATCCAAATACAAACAGAAACACACACAAATCCATATACAAAATGAAACAATAAGCCTTAAGCCACCTGATCCCGAATAAATTTCAAAATTCAATACCAAATCCTTGAAAAACAGGAAATACACAAAATAAAAAAAAAACAATCACGTTTCCTCCCCCAAGAGAGAAAGAGAGAAACGAATTTTACAGCAGGAGCTTGTTCGATTCAATTTGACATTGTTTGCTCCGAAGTGACAGATCTGTCACTTTCGTCATTACCACCATAACCAACACCACCAAAAACTATCACGTCATATTCCGGAAGCATGGTCCAAAAAGAAACATCGTCATTAAGTCATCCCGAAAGGTTTACACACATCCAGAAAATCACAATTAACAGAACTGTCTTACTAATAAATTTTTTCCTGTCAAATAAATGTCTTAGCTGTCAAACCTTTCAATTTGTATCTTAAACTTTTTTATTTCTGTTAACAAAGTGCATTTCGTCGTTACACTGGATCCTATTTTGTATAGAACAAGCGTGCAGACTTGCATTTTTATGGTTGTTTACACTTGCAGAAATAACATTATTTTAATTTTTTTTTTTTTTTTGTTAGAAAAATTGACTTTTGTTCATAATTCTATAATTAAACATTGTTTTTGGATTAACTACTCCAAGCTGCACGCTTTTTCAACAAAAAAATATATATTTTTGTATATTTTATTGTAAAATATAAAAAAAAAAAACAAATAACTTTTGATACTATAGTTTACAAATTTGTACATTTCTTATGCTCTTTAATCAGTTACATTGAAGCAAGTTAACTTACAATCTCGACAAATCTCGCCAAAGCTGAATAATACATATTAAAACATTTTTTTGTTGCACAAATAATAAATTTTTTTTATTAATAATTAGTTTTCTTTTAGAAATATAGTTGTTATATTGTTAATTTAACTCGATTTTCTATTTTGTTGTTGATTTATAGTTGTTATTGTTACAAAATGTTAATGTTATCTTATTATATTTAAGCTATATAAGCTTTAATTTATTAGAAAAAAAAATGTTTTAAAGAGAATATTGTAGAGAAGACTTGTCAATTCTAAAAAAAAAAATACAAAAAAAACAAACAACGAAACGAAGTGTTCAGAAAATAAAAACTATACTTTAAGAAAAAAAAATAATTATGTAGTTTTTAAAATTTAACTTTGTTTATACATGATTATTTTTTTAGTTTCTTATAAATAAACAAATTGTTAAAACTCTAAATTTTTTGGAGTTTTTTTTTATTTAATTATTATTATATGGGTTTTAATATGTTTTCTCAAAACTGTACAAATAAAAATGGAAAACTTTTGGCTGAATTTTTTTAAACATATGTTTTTTTGGAATTGCAATTGTTGATATGGAAGAGGACATATTTTTTGTGTTAAAGTCTTTTGGTTTCTTTTTTTAATAAAGGAGTAACGTTTCAATATAGAGTGTTGTTTCATTACAAAAAGGTATAGAGATAAGTTCAGTTTTTTTTTTAACTAGTATGTACTTAAAACATGATTTTTATAAAAAAAACATTGGCTCCCAGAATTTTTTTGGATCAAACGTCAGAAAATTCTTCATTTTCGTCTGACGTATCCTAGGAAAAAAGCCAAACGTTTCTGACAATCTTTCTGAAATTTCAGGTGTGTTTTATCAGAATTGGAAAAAAAAACTCGAAAAAATCTTGTTTGGAAAAAATGCCAAAAAAATTAGGTGTTTATTTCTTTCTTGTTTTGGAAAAAGAATCGGGTATTTTTAATCAATCGTTTTAATAAATCAAATTTTATGTTAGACATTCAGCTTAGACCTATCATATCAATGTGGGGAGAGGTTGCGGGAGCCTTTGGGTTCCAACCGCCCGAAGCCAAAAACCTTCAAAAAAAGATACTGCGACTGACGTAACGACATAAAAAAACTTATTTTAAGCTTTTTGTTATCTTAAAATCCAGTTCTTATCTTGAGATGCTTGAGATCAACAATATTGCTGTATAAAAAAGGAAATAAGAAATCGAACATCATGTTGATCTTGTTTATATTTTGTTCTCCTTTCATTAAAGTTAAAAGAATAACTACTCAGTCGCCGAAACAACTTCGTATGCTGAAGATGTAGATAGATTTTTGGTAATTTTCCAAAAAAACATGAACACATTTATCTTATTTGTTTATCTCTTTAAAAAAAAGTTATTCTTTAATTTAAACACTCTAAGTGCCCAGTTGTTCCAAATATTGTTATTATTTACTGGGTCTTATAAATATCTATTAAGTTAAATGACTGTTGTAATTCGATTTTTAAAACACAAGGCAAAGAGAACGTTGCAAGTGTTCACCTGTCATTAGTTGTGTTCGTTGAATTTTACCCAGGTTCGACGAAAATTTTCTTGATAGCCCCAAGAGCTGTCAAAAAAACCTGTTTTTTTTTTGGTTCTTAGAAAACGCACAAGGGTAGGTTTTGTATTGTTGACAAAAAGAAAGCAACAAAAAATATTTGTTTCCGAAATTAAAACTTGAAATGTGTTGCTTTTGGTACATTCCAAAACATAAAACAATTATTATTTTATTTGTATGTTTTCTATTTATTTTTATTAAAATAAATTTATAATTTCTTTTCTTTGCATTGCAAAAGCAAAATAAAATATTCAATAATTGTAAACATATGTTTGACAACACACGTGTCAATTTGTTTACCTTAACTCGCCCCAGCAAAATACCTAGATCTACTTCAGGGCGGGTTGAGGGAGACCCCAGGTCTCAAAAAACAGAGAATTTGTTACCCAGGGCGAGTTGAGGTTTTTCACATAATGCTTTGGGGCGATTTCAGGGCGACCCCAGGGCTCAACTATTTACATCAATGAAAGCCCCCAGGAGTGGTGAATAAAAATCCGAAATTTCACCTCTTGGCGCTGCCGTTTTGGAGCAACCATACAACAGAAATAAATGTACCATGCCGATTTCAATTTTGTGTTAACTTAAGTAGTTTTCGAATTGTAAAATTATTTCGAATTGAGGTGATTGATAAAATTAATTAATTGAATTGATTGGTTGCAAATAAATATTAAACTGAATGTAATTGTGAAGATTTTCGGATTTGTCTAAGGATGTGTTATTTGAGGATGTCAATAGATTAAAATCTATAGAATTTTTTCAATTTTATTTTAATAAAATTTTATTTAATAAAAGAAATACTCAAGGGTGACAGATTAACATGAGTATCTTTTTGAGTACCCCTACGCCCACCATTTAAGCCTCTTCAATATACGTTGAAAGTGTTCACCTGTCATTTACTCGAAATGACAGGTGAACGAGTAGTGAATAAAAATCCGAACATTCACCTCTTGGCGTTGCCGTTTTGGTGCATCAGCACAACACAAATAAATTTACCATGCTGATAAAGTTCACTGTTCTGTTAACTTTGATAGTTTTCGTATTGTAAAATTATTTTGAATTGAGTTAATTGATAAAATCGATTGATTGAATTGATTGATTGCAAATATATTTATTATTGAATGTAATTGTGAAGTTTTTCGGATTTGTTTAAGAATGTCATATTTTAGTATGTCAAATAGATTACAAATCTATAGAAAATGTTTAATTTTATTATAGTAAAAGAGCCGAATAGTGTATTTCGGGATATACTCAAGCGCGGCAGATGTGTTGTTCAGAAACGGATTATGATTACAAATCAATTAAAAAAAGCTTTTGTAACAATTTTGCCCATGTTTAGTGTATTTTTTTCTTAGTTTGCCTGGACCCTACCCATAGGGTATCCTTTCCATATCCATATAAACCTCTACAACATAGGGTCTCGCATCTAGGATACCCGATGAGAATAGTATCGATAGTTAGAAATTCTCGAGTTATATTAGGTATAGTAAGTGCTGAAAAATGTGCATTGCAATAATCTGACAATTTGGGCGTGACGTAAGGGGAGTACGAGGATGAAAAATAATCTAATAATAATATAATCTGCTGAGTATTAGGTATATATATGAATTTTCTCATTTTAACAGCACTAAAAATACAACGCTAGCAAAATTTAAACAAAATCGTTATAGCCGTTTCGAGAAAATTTAAAAATTTTCTCAAATCAGGTTTACCGATTTTGATGAAACTTTATGATCGTTATATTTAAATTTCGGGATTTCTACTAAAAATTAACGTAAGGGAGATTTGATGTTAACGGTTTTTATTTTACAAATTTTGCTTTAAATTAAGTACGGCTGAACAGATTTCATTTAAATTTTGTAAGGCATTGTAGTTAAAAATTTAAAAACTATGAGACATAATTTAATGAATTAAATTTTGTGTACTTCCAAAGTTTGCTTCAAGAGCATGTTCGGGCAATAGGGAAACCAAAAATAAAAGGTCTAAAAGGGCCAACTACGGTGCAGTGAAATAAGGGCAGCGGAATTGAGACCCGTGGGCCTTTATTCCCACTTTGAAAGGACTTAATTCATACTTTTAAGACCCACGGGCCTCATTTTCGCAGCCCTTCTTTCACTGAGAAGCCAACTACATTTGAAAAACTGCAGTGTTGTGGAAAAAACTGATTTTTAAGGGCTCCAAGATGTTTTCCTTAGTTTAATTTTGAAAAAAAGTGGGCTTATGCCATATATTTCCCCTGAACAATTCATTTGTTTTGTAGGTATAACGCTTACGGATTTATAAGATAGCGAAAAAGAATTTTTTTTTTTTTTTTTAATTTTGAAAATTAAAAAAAAATTGTTCGTTGAAATTCAAAAGCTTAAAATGTATGAAATTGAAATAGGTTATTTAAACATTTTTATCAGACTAAACTAACAAAGGAAAATAGTAGATGTCCAAAAAGGAAAAGATTTTCTTCAGAAAAGAAGTTTTACAAACAGCATTGTAAACATGTTTGATAACGCTGCGAATTTCAATTAATTCATTGAATAAAAATAGATGAACTATTTTTAGAAAACATATTATGTAGACATGTTAAGATTCAATTCGTATGTATGTTGGTTATTAATTAGCCCACAATCTTTAACTGAGCCATATTATGTAGATGACCAGTAGCTAAAAATCTGAGAAGATTTAGTTATAAACAAAAAACAATTAAATTAAATGTTAACTACCACCTAAAAGGAATATGGAGACATTTTTTTAAATCAATTTTACAAAATTTAAAAAATGCTTCATATTTACACTTAATTGATTGATTTATCCATTGCCAAACACAGGTATGAAAATTTTTACAATTAAAAAATAATTTATGTATTTTCTTTTACTAAAATGTTTAACAAAAATTTTTTTCTAAACAGGATCACTGTCGGACAATCAGCTAGTTTTCCAATGGATCCTTGAACAAAAAGCCGACGAAACTATTGAGGAAATCGAAAGAAATACTCTCTTTGACTATATTGCAACAAAAGATTTCCTTGCTGTTGTATTTTGTAAGTATTGATGAAATAGTATTCGTTGCCAGGATGATTTGTCTACTATTTCAACCATCAAAACAACAAATTTTATAAAAACAGCGGTCAGGGATAGCATTTGCAAAAACTGTAACTGCTTAGTTATTATTTAAAATAAATTATCTTTCCACATTTAAGTTTAATTGAAATCAAAAATGATTAATATCCATTATGCATTTTGAATGTATCTTTTAAGATAAAGAAGAAGATGCTGATACACCTAGAATTCTTCGACATATTGAATTGATTGATGATGAAGCAGTTGAATATGGAATAAGTATTGTTAAAATGAAGGATCGTTTGATGGCAAAGAAATATGGATATAGAAATCCTCCAGGAATAACATACTTTAGAAAAGGTTTATATTATTTCATAATACACTAGTCGATATAATAATAATAATTAATTATTTATTAATATAGGAAAATATATTAATTATGATGGTGACATAGATGATGAAGAGGAAGTTCTTGATTGGCTTACAAGTCCTGCAAATATGGAAATGACGGATCATATCGAACAGGTGAACCGGAAAATGTTCGAGAAAATTCGCAAGGCTTCTGATTATTTGGCAGTCATATTTTGTAAGTTTTAAATTAAATTAAATTGCAGGTTTCCAGACAATTGATGTTGCAAGCTGCATTCATAAATTACCAATTTTACACTCGACTAAGAACACGTCCTTATTATAGTGCATTATTTTGTGGATGTCTTCGAAACGCTTATTTTTCTGGCTAACATGTTTCACATTTTGACATTTCTAACCGCCATATTAAATTATATTCTCAACATATTCTGTCTTCTGCGGTGTTCGCTCAAGTGTTCGTTCAAGTGATACAATAAACGCTGTTATGATGAGTAAGACTTCTTACATATCCAACAGTGTTAAAATTATACTGAGATATCACACCCAGCCATTTTAACCAATCAATCATCAATCAATATCAAAAGTTGGTAAATTTTTGTATACATCAGTTCCAATTTCACAAATCAATGTAAATGATTGAATCAATCATTTATTCGTGTAAATACCGCTTGAGACGAAATGAGTTCCCATGAGAGCAACGGATTTACGGTACGTCATATTAAAGTGCTATTTAAAAGGGAAACGTTCAATTCAAAAAGCAAAGTTAAAAAAAATCCTATCTGAGACTGATTTCCGGAAACCAACGTATCCAATAATGTTTACCAATATTGTAAACATTATTAGAAAGTAGTGATAACCATTAACCACCCTAAAAATCATATAGTATTCCGATAAATAATAAATTTAATTGATCTAATGTTGATTTTAGACAGTGATGAGTGCAAACAATGCCCAAGAGTGCTATCTGAGGTTGAGCACATAGACGATGAAGCTGACAAAGCAGGCATCGATTTTGTAAAAATTGACGACAGACAGATGGCCAAAGAGTATGGTGTATTTGCATTGCCTGCAATTGTTTTCTTTAAACCAACTTCCAAGGAACCTGTCATATATGCTGGTAAGATCTTAAATGGATTTTCAAACAAATGGACTTTTAATAATATCTTTATAAATCAAGGGGATCTCTACGAAGAAGAACAAATTCTAAACTGGCTTCTAACACAGAAGGATCCTAGTGGTGATGTTATTGAAGATCTAGAAGGCGACCGGTTAGTTCACCTTATTGAGGAATCCGGTTCGATAGCTGTGTATTTTTGTAAGTTATGTTTTAAACTAAAGTCCGCCCAAGGACACTCTTCATGTAAACACAATATTTACAACAACTACAACAGCTGCTATGTCAATAATACTCAAAATGGATGAAAAATCCATTTTTGTTTGTTAAATTTGGCTGCAAAGCCGCACTTACTACAAACAAAGATTTTTCTAAATATGTGACTAATTTCTTCTTATCTTTATTGTTTTCTCGTAAAAAAAGGTCAATTTAACTGATTCTTTAGAAAAAAAAAACAAACTAACTATTTTAAGTAAAACATTTCTCTATAATTGAACATACTGTGCAAATTAGGGAACAAAACACAATGCGACATTTGCAGCTCGAAGGCAATGCGAAAGGCGCGCATGAAAAAAGAGCGCGAACAACAACAGGAAGGTGGTGGCGCTAGTGCTGCAGCCGCTTTTGGTGGCGAGGAAACCATGGAAACAACTGAAAAGCTTTCACCACATCACGAAGAGGGTACTGTGTAAAGTAGAAAACAAATTTAAACCAAAAAACAAAATAAGAAAAAAGTGCCATGTACCTACAACTTTATTCCCCTCATGTGCCTGGATATGCGAACAATTCCCCAGTTAAATCACACCTCCTGATGTACCCAAAATACCAGAGTTCAATTTTGTTTGTTTAATATAGAGTGTTTGAAACTGTTTTGCTAGAAGTTTGACTTTTTGAATTAAATTCCTTGATATGCAATGGTAATACATCCCTTGTATGTTGTATCCTTATATTTATTTTTAAAATGTTACTGCTTATTTTTACTGTTTGCACCTATTTTGCACAATATTTAAAAAAAACTTACATTTTTCGATCATATTATTCTGTTGAGTAAGGACTTCAAAATTTTAATAGATACGGATGGATGTGAGCAGTGCACAAAAGTGTTAGAAGAATTGGAGAACATTGATGATGACTGCGATAAGCATGGAATAACTTTTGTCAAGACAAGAGATTTCTCAGTTGCTGATGGCTATGGAGTACATGACTATCCAGCTTTGGTATACTTTGAAGGAGGAATTCCCAATGTGTTTGAAGGTAAGTTTTATATAAATACCATTTTTAATTGAGAATTAGAATTTTGTTAAAAAAATTTAACCATCTTATTCTCTTAGAGAATAAGGCAACTATTTTTAAATAAAAAGACCGTTTTTACTTTTTATTAATTTTGTCTTTATTTAAGCTTCAGATCCCTTACCGTTGGTCGGGGGAAATCTTAAGCTGTACGTCGTCAAAGACTATATTTCTAAAACTGAACTTGACTCTGGTCAAGCGAACATTTTTATACTAAAAATATGCTTATGCAGCAAGTCTGCATATCAATAAAAACCTATTTCATCATTTGTCTTTATATGATGAAATCTAAACAAAAAGGGTGGATGTTCTTAAATTTAATTATCTTTTTGTGTATACAAATGCTGACACAAGATCTTTATTACATACATTGGAAGCTTGGGCATCGTTTCTCGTACACAAGTTGCAGAGGAAAAAGTATTGATAAGGTTTCTTGTGATCGCATTTGTATACTTGATCATTCATAAATTACATTTTTAATTAAATGAAAAGTCAAGCGTTTCAAGCGTTTGTTTGTTTTGGGGCGCACAAGGAGGCTCTGACATAACTCCTCCCCCCTTAGATTCTTCTAATGGTCGGAAAGTGACCGTTGGAAGATTTACATTGTTTACAATCTTCCTATTTTTAATTTTTATATAAACATAAATTGTGCCAATGATAAATATGGTTACAATGATTGAATATAGAGTGTAGCTTGACTTTTTGTGTTTATATTTAAGTTCTTTAATTTCTTTTAAATTATTTATATTTTCAAAATGTAGTTCTTGAAACGTTAAATCTTCAATTTTTGTATAATTAATATCTGAAATGATATTTGGTATAATAGGTTCATGTTTATAATTTTTTCTTTCATACATTTGATTATTTATTTTAATTTTACAATTTTGAAATTTAATAAGATAATTACCTTCTATCATAATCTTTTGATTGTTACAATTTTGATCCATTTCTTGTAATTTTACATTTGTTAATATAAGATTATTATTTCCAATTTCTAATATTTCTTCGTTTACATTTTTCACAAGTTTACAGTGCATTGGTTTCTTAAGTATGTTTTCAATACAATCATCATTTATCTTACTTAAATTTTTTAAATATTTTGTATCGTCATAGATAATTTGATCTTTGGTTAAATACATTTTTTTGTTTATTTTTAGTTGAGAATTGTTTTCTTTATTTGGAATAGGTTGAACATATATTTTTTTGTATAGTTCGTCTGTATATTTGGGAACTTTAATGATGAATATAATATTTGTATTATATGAAGCTAAAATAAGGTTTAGTTCTTCCAAGTTATTAATATTTATGCCGTATTTATCAATTTCTTCTGATGTTAAAATATCCCTGCTCAGTACTCCTAATCTTGAAGTCATTATAATTTCTTTTATTTTTTCTATATCCTCATCTAGGTAATCTAGGTTCTCTCTCAATTTTATTTCATATTGTATTTTAGCTATATCTTTTTCGTAGTCATAACTACCTATGAAATTATTAAGTCTTTCTATTATATTGTTAGTTTCATTGTTTAGAGTTTCAGTTAATATTTTTATTTGTTTGTTAAATTTGTCGTTAATTATTATTTGATTATTACGATTTGTTATTTCACTGTGGCTGTTTGTTTCAATTAATTTTAAGTGTTCTTCGATATCTTGACGATCGTTATCGTCCATGGTACCAAATAAAAATTTTAGTCCTGTGCCAAAAATGTTGAATAATCCTCTTTTCTGTCTACTCTGTTTAGGATGGGGTATAAGGACATCAAATTCCTTACGTATTTTTAACATTTTCCTATTTATACTGTCATTTTCTTCTGGCATTCTTTTAACATTTCTTTCCATAATTTCTATATTATTTTCATACTCAGTTAAATTTATTATATGGATAATTGTATCATAATTTTTGATTAATGGGTATTCTCCTAGTTGTATTAAAGTAAAACCATTTCCTTTATTTAGATCAAGTACTTCTAATTCCGCTTGTACTTGGTTGAGGGTTGTTAGTATCACTATCATCAGGATGTGAAGTGGGATCATATGTTGCCATGTTTGATGCTTTATCTTTATCGGATCTAGAATCAATTATGTTTTTTGTAAATTTTTTTCGTACTGGAAATTGATCTTTATGAGCTATTCTATTTTTTATCTTTTTATATTTATTACCTATGTCTAATGTGTATTTTTTATTAAATTTATTTAATAGTTTCACCTTTTTGTGTTTAGGTGTGATTTTGTTTTTAATTTTTTCAGGTTGAGTTATCTTGATAAAATTTTCATCTATTTCTTTATCTTTCCTCCCTTGATTTATTTTATTCAAAACTTTTATTTTATTTTTTTCTATTCTTTCATATATTATTTTGTTGTCGATTTTATTGAAATGCACATCAATTGGTTTTTCTTTAGTAGTTAGATGAATTACGTTATTATATGATTCGAGTGCTTTAGTAGCATGTTTTATAGGTAAATCTTCTTCATTTGACTGTTGAAGTTGCTGTAAGATCCTCATATGTTCATTTAAACTACTATGAAGTCTTTCCACATCGGAATTGTCGGTGTGTCTATTTGCTGTACAATAGTGTATGCTTATGTCATTATTTTCTAAAAAGTTTTTAAGTGTTTCGGACACAAATGCATTCTCATTGTCAAGTGTTATTTTCTTGGGCTTTTTCATATAAGAAAATATTTTCGCAAGTGCGTTAATAACGTCTACATACGTTTTTGTTTTTATTGGCTCTGCTGCTGCAAATTTTGAAAATTTGTCAATACATGAAAGGTATTTTTCTTTTTTATTAACAAACCATATATCGATATGATAATGATCATTTGGGTTTTTTGGAGTTTCAGTTTTTTCATATGGTAACTTTATTGGATTTCTTTCTGTTTTTGCCATGCATGTTGCACAATTATTTATAATTTTGTTGATTAAGGTTTTAAAGTTTGGTATATAATATTCTCGTTTTAATTCTAAATATAATTTTTCAATACCTGTATGGTTATGTATTTTATGAGTTTTTAATATTATTTCTCTTGCTTCGTATTCGTTTAAGTCTTTTATCATAATCATACTTCTTTGTAATATTTTATTACTTAATTTGTTTTCTTTTTTCCATATATATTGGAAATCATTAAATATTTTGTCATCTTGGACGTATATGCAATTTAGCATTGTAGTATCTACTTCTTTTATTATGTTGATAAAATCTTCTTCTTTGTATTCTTTTCGTGTGAATATAATTCGTCTTTTTCCAACATGTGGGTAAATAATTTCTTGATGATCATTTTCATTGATTTCAATTATTATTTGTCGGTTAAAGAAATTAACCGGTTTTTCACTAATAGGAATTAGATATGAATTGTCTGATTCAGCACTATGTTGAGTGGCTAAGTCATCTTGCTCTAGCACATTTATTTTTACACGAGAGAGAGCATCAGCTACTCTATTTTCTTTTCCTTGTATATATTGTATTTCAAAGTCGTATTCTTCGAGTTTTATTTTCCATCTCTGTAATTTACTATTTGGTTCTTTTAAATTTTGTAACCATACCAGAGGGCGATGGTCTGTTTTTATAATAAATTTTCTACCGTAAAGGTAGTGTCTAAATTGTTTGGTTGCCCAAACTATTGCTAATAGTTCTTTTTCAATTGTGCTGTAATTGCACTCATGATTGTTTAAAGTTCTGGAGGCGAATGAAAGGGGACCATGTGTTTGGCTTAAAACTGCGCCGATGGCGAAATTTGATGCATCAGTTGTTAATGTAAATATTTTTTCAAAATCTGGATGTCGATTAATAAGATCTTCAGACATTGCGTCTTTTAATTGAGAAAATGAGTTTTTATACTCGTCATTATTAATATCAATTTTTGAATTTTTTTTAAGACAAAGTGTTAGTGGTTTAATTATTTTTGCATAATCGCAGATAAATTTGCGATAATAACCAGTTAATCCGAGGAATGATTGAATTTCTTTGACTGTTTTTGGTATGGGAAATTTTTTAATAGTTTCTATTTTCTTTGGATCGGGTTTTATTCCATTAGAGGTTATAATGTGACCTAAAAAATCTGTTTCTTTTCGTAAGAATTCTGATTTATTCAACGATATTTTGAGATTTGCGTTTTTAAGGGTAGTTAAAATTTTATGGAGTGAATCCATGTGTTCTTGAAGGCTTGAAGAGAATATAATAATGTCGTCTAAGTAGACATAACATATTTTACCAATATGTTCTTTAAGGACTTCGTTCATAAGTCGCTGAAAAGTTGCCGGGGCATTTTTTAATCCAAATGGCATGCGAATGAACTCGTAGTGACCTGAGAGTGTAGAGAAAGCAGTTTTTTCTCTATCTTTTTCTTCGACTTCTATCTGGTAAAAGCCTTTTGTAAGGTCTAATGTAGAAAAGTAATTACAGTTTCCTAATTTATCTAAGATTGATTCTATATTTGGAATCGGAAATTTGTCCTCTTTAGTTGCTTGATTTAATTTTCGATAGTCTATTACTATCCTCCATTCTTTATTGCCTGTATGATCTTCTTTTTTTGGTACCACCCAAATAGGGGCGTTATATGGGGAATTGCTCTGTCGTATAATTCCCTGTTCAAGCATTTCGGTTATCTGCTTGTTTACTTCTTTTTTATGTATTTCAGGATATCTATAAATTCGCGTGTATATAGCGGAAGTATTTTCCGTTGGAATGTTATGCTTAACATGGTTGGTGAAACTTAAATCATCACCTTTATGATAACAAGAATTTTTATGTGTTTTTATTAATTTTATTATTTGTATTTTTTCTTCTGAGTTTAAATGCTCAGTCCTTAGTTCATTTGTAAAGGAATCGTTTATTATTGTGTTCACAGGTGAAATATTATTGAAGTAATTGATTGTACTTTCATACTCCTCTTCTTCATTTTTGCTGAGGAAAAAGGGTATGCTATTACCGTTCAACTCCAAAATTTTAGTTTTATAATGGATTACGCCATTATTAGGAATCAAAATATTATTCCCAATTATTCCGTTGTATTCGGAATTGAATGTGTGAATTTGAAACTCACAATCTTCAACGACTGAAAAAATAAATTTTTCTTTTGGTATTATGATTTCTTTATTTATTGTTATTGGGTTTCCTGCCGTTTGTACGGTTAAAGGACTTTTTCTAATTTTAATGAATTCTTTTGGAGCGTCCTCTTCTCTGAGAAGGCTATTAGTCGCTCCTGTATCTACAAGCATTCTAAAAGTTGTTTTTCCTTTTGTTAATTTAACAAAGGGCAATCCGTATGGGGCTCCGAGGCAGAATGCCGAAAATTTGCTTCACCTACTTTTGCTTCTTTATTTATATAATTAGCTTTATGCGCTCTTCTAATATGAGATGATGAAGGATCAACATCCATTGGCTCAAATCTTTGAGGAAATTGCCTATGATTGTTATTATAATTATAATTATTATTATTTTGTTTTTGGATATTATTGTTTGGTACGTAGGGCTTTGGTTGCCAATTTTTATTATTATTATTGTTTTTAAATGGGTTTTTAAAATTTTTTAAGTTACTTGAATTATTATGATCATACTTATTGTCTCTTTCTTGGCTTTGTTTTGTAACGAATCCTGCGTTACTAAGCTCGTGTAGAGCTAACTCCATGGTAGTGGGTCTAAGTGCATAGAGAATTGTTCTCATATGTGTTGGCAAACGTTCTTTAAAAATGTTAAGTGCCGTTTCGTTATTCCTAGGAATATCTAAGCTACTGTTTTCTTGGAGACATTTTTGATTTAATAGTGAAAGGGTTCGTTGTATATAATTGTAAAATTTAAGTACATCGCCTCTAAATTGAGAAGCTCTCAAATCTTCATACAACTGATACGAATTTTTAAATCCGCCGAAATTTTGTAATAACATGTTTTTTATGTCTATCCATCTTGTAAGATGTGTATGAATTTCTATAGCTTGCCTAGCTCTTCCAATAAATTTACTTTTTAGTATATTTATGCACATTTTTTGAGATTGTTCATTGTATGTTAGTAATGTAGGTATAATATCATCCACATTTGAAATAAAAATTGGTAAATCTTCTGTTTTACCATCAAAATTTTGTAGACGTTCGATATATTTTAGAGGATTTAATTCTAAACTTCTTAAAATATTACCTCCTGCTGCTGGTGGTTGTTGTTGCGCTGCTGCTGCTGCTGCTTGTTGTTCCGCGTTCATGATGATGCTTCTTTGATTGTTAAATAAAGTTGTCCTTTGTTGCCGTTGCGAATCTCGTCTGATTCGGTTGTTGTTTGTCCACATTAATTTTCCACAACGCGATGTGGCTCTGGTTATACTTGCCACTGACCGATGGGTTCAATATATTTTAATTGAAATTTTTTTTTTTTTTTTTTTTTTTTGTCTCTATAGTTTATTTAATTTTGGATACTTTTATTACTTTTTCTGTTTTCTTTTATTAACTGTTATTTATTTTTTTGTTCATGATGTAATTTTAATTTTCTTTGCTGTTAGCACTTTTGATTTATTTATTTTTTTTTCTGCACTCGTTTAATTTCTTTTGCACTTGCACTCTTTCATCACTCGAAATTATTTTCCTCTATGGATTTTGTAGTATAAGTCGTATACGTCGACTGAACTACTAAATAATTTCCAAAAAAAATTCCGATATTTGTTCGAAAAGTTTTTTTTTTTTTTTTTTCGTTGTTTTTTAGCACTGATTTCGTTAAATGAAATTCTCAATATTTGCTCGAAAATTAATCACTTTTCACTTTTTCAGTGTATGTCTTTCCCGTTTTAATTTTCAACTATACCGATATTAATTCGGCGTTTTCGAATTAAACAAAAAAGTTTTATTTTGGATCGCGAAAAAAAATTTTTCTACGGTTCGATCACTGGATTACCATATCTTATATAATTTTAATTTATATGTCTGATTGGTATCCTACCGACTGCGCCATTTTTAATTGAGAATTAGAATTTTGTTAAAAAAATTTAACCATCTTATTCTCTTAGAGAATAAGGCAACTATTTTTAAATAAAAAGACCGTTTTTACTTTTTATTAATTTTGTCTTTATTTAAGCTTCAGATCCCTTACCGTTGGTCGGGGGAAATCTTAAGCTGTACGTCGTCAAAGACTATATTTCTAAAACTGAACTTGACTCTGGTCAAGCGAACATTTTTATACTAAAAATATGCTTATGCAGCAAGTCTGCATATCAATAAAAACCTATTTCATCATTTGTCTTTATATGATGAAATCTAAACAAAAAGGGTGGATGTTCTTAAATTTAATTATCTTTTTGTGTATACAAATGCTGACACAAGATCTTTATTACATACATTGGAAGCTTGGGCATCGTTTCTCGTACACAAGTTGCAGAGGAAAAAGTATTGATAAGGTTTCTTGTGATCGCATTTGTATACTTGATCATAAATTACATTTTTAATTAAATGAAAAGTCAAGCGTTTCAAGCGTTTGTTTGTTTTGGGGCGCACAAGGAGGCTCTGACATAACTTACCTATATATAATATATTCCGTACACGCAATTCTGGTTATTTCAATTTAAATGAAAATTTGCATATTTTTGGGGGGCAATTTAATGACATTACCAAAAAGAATAAACACACATCGTGGTGAGTTTCCACTTATTAAATACAAATTCCTTTTTCATAATCTCTTTCAAAATTGCACAATTCCTCATAAAAATATACAATTTCAAAACCATCTCAACAATTCATGTTTAACGCAATTTCAACTAAATTGCATTGAAATTACTTTCCCTTTATGTCCAGTTTCTCCAAACATTTTTAAATATTGTAACGTGTTCTATAAGATGTTCTCCGTTCTATTTTTTTGTTTTACGATGCGTAAACTCACCATTGTGATGCCAATTTAAAGTGACAGCCGCAAACGCCGCTGTACAACAAAGTTAACGAAACGTCATTTTTTAACGAAAGACCATAGACTAGAAAGCTCCAGAAGGCTCTGACAGGCACTGTACTAGAAGATTCTAAAGCGGAGTGCTGAATGGTGCAGCCACTATAAATACGAGCGCACCATGCAGCAAGTAGTCAGTTTTAATTTGAAATAAGTCGTGTACAAGTCGGTAATTTGGAAGTGATAAAGTTTGAATTTAAAATACAGAAAGTAAAAAGGAAGTAAAGAGTGAAATATTAAGTGGAATTAAAAGTGAAAAGACGTAAAGTGAGTTGTATTATAACGGAAATAAGTTTCATTTAATAAAACGAACCTAGATAAAACTTAACAATATTTACTGGGTTGTTAAACCTTAAAATGACATTTTTTAACTGCATCCAACCACTTTCAGTTTTAAAAGGGCCAATAAACTAAAGTTCCATTTTGTTCCAAATAAATTTTAATGACGTCTTAAAAATGCAAAACAAAGACAACATTGGTATTGTTCGATTAATATGCTCTCCTCTCGTTTACTCTATAATGAAAGAGAACCAAGTGTGGTGAATAAAAATCCGGGGTTGGCACTAAGTTTCCTCATTTTTTAAAAATTCACCTCCTAATGTTGGTGCAACCCATTTTATGTTAAAACGCCAATCAATTTTATTACTCCGTTAACATAAATGCTGCTTTTAAGTGTATTTTGGTGCAACTGGGCATTAAGGTTATTCCAATTTTACTGAAGAATAAAACGAACAGATACCAAGTTTATATGCAGAGTCGAAATGTCGAGTTTTAGTTGAAACGAAATTCCAACACAGGTATTTCAGCAAACTAGTTGAAAGCTTGAGGAGTTGAGTTAAGTGCGAAAAAGTTGAAATGACAGGAGAATACTTGCGTTGCTTTGTAGGCATTAAGGCAAAAAGATTGAGTTTTCGAGAAAAAAAATATTTTTATTGCTCTTACAAGTTATGCGCATACTTTTCAACAACAAATATTCATTCGTTAATATGGATTTGATCACATGCAGAAATAATTGTGTATTCAACATTTCAACCCAGGTATTTCATTTAATTTTCGACTCAACACCACTGCTCGAGTGCGATCGAGTCGAATTCCATTTCGTTCCAACTCATCCCCGTTTACAAATGGGTGAACCAAAGTTCAAGCTCGCTTCAACCATGCGTATAAACTAGGTAAGAGCTAACAAAATATGTGGCTATTCCTCGTAGTGCAATAAATAGTTTTCATTACATAAGTAAAAAAACGAAAAACATAAATTTTCTGTAATTCTTTTGATTAAAATTGTCCAACAAAATCTTTTCAATTTAGGTGGAAACACTTTTCGTGTGATTTCGAAATTTAGTCTTAATCGCGCAGTTCCGATCTGGGTATACATAGATACTGAGTGAAAAAATAGAATTAAAGAACTGTGTTGAAATGAATGTTAAATTGATGCCCTGGTATACCTCAGGGTAGGCATTTGGGCCCAATTCTTTTTGTATAGTATATGAATCTATGTTTTTCACTCGAATCTGTTGAGTACCTACATATATATTTAATTTTATGATTTCAGGTGAACTTAATGAAGAAGAAGAAGTTCTGCAATGGCTAATAACACAAAAAACTGAAGACCGAATAGAACTTATTACAAGACAAATGTTAGAGACAATGGTTGAAGAGACACAATACTTAGCCGTGTATTTCTGTAAGTCACTTTAGTATACAATTATAGTTAGTTTGAATATTTTTGGCTCTTCCTTCACAAAAATCCTTCTATTGTTTTATTTTTCATGTTTTTTTTTTATATTTAAATAACAAAATTCCCGATATATCGATATGAAAAAAAAATAAATATAAATCCTAATCAACAAGTACCCCCAGATCGAAATGGAAAGCCACCCGCTTATTGCCGAAGTTTTTGCGCCCCTATTATGTATTCGACCAATATCACCACAACCAACCCCGCTAAAAAAGCCTTTGTACAGAATTACATCACGCAAAAAAGAAACCGTGTCCGTAACCAAGGTATTCTAAATGGTACAGACTGCTGAGTAATTACACTCTTTCTTTTAATAGCCATATTTATAAAGCATTACACTGAGTGCTTGAGCTTAATTGGATCGGTGCGATCTTCTCTTCTCTCTATGCAATTTTTTTTTTAGTTTTAAGAATCTACTAAAATCAGAAAACGATGGATTGAATAATTTATTACTTGTATATAAACTTGTAGTTATTCAATAACGATAATCCTACATACATATTTTGAAACATTTAATTTAAAAAAAAATATAATAATGCTCTTTATTGTGTTCTTGGACGCTGTTCATTGGTTTGAAAACAGTGTTATAAAGAATACCTGTGTTTGGGCGGTCTTCTTCGGCTTAACTAAAATAGCTTAACTATACTAAAATGAACCTTTAACAGAAACAGCAATTCGAATAACCTTATAGTTCCTAATATAATAATATTCGTTTTTAAAAATCATTTTACCAAGTTCCGTTTGCCTTTTTTGAGCCTGTAATTTTAATTATTTTTATTATTTAGTGCTAAATTTTAAAATATATTTTAGACAAAATAAACTGTAACATTTGTGATCAGATATTGGAAGGATTGGAAATGATCGACGATGAGTGTGATGTTTTTGGCATTCATATGGTCAAGATTCAGGATCCTCAATTAGCTAAACGTTATTCCATAAAAACGTTCCCAGCTTTAGTTTACTTCAGGTAAGTTAACAAATAATTTGTATATTTGTTCAAACATTTAAACCCATTTTAGTTAACGAAGTAATAAAATTATCGACATTTTAGGCCGTGTGCCATTTGCCTTTAAAGTGCTGTTAAATTTGATCCCAAGCTAAATTTTGACACTACTGAGTTGAATACAGAAGTCAAAAAATTAACCTGCAAGTGGTTAGTTTTTGACATTTGATTTGCAGCGTTTATTTGTACATCTTATTATTATCGGCCGCTGCATATTTTTGTATTGATCGTATCCAAAGCTTCGTGTTGTTGTGAAAAACTATTTATGCATTTACATAAATGGTGAGACACACTTGAATGAAATTCGAAAGCATATTCGTATTAAAAGAGCGAAAACAATTAATTAAATTAAATTAAATTAAATTTTTAACAATAGTCAACTATTGTTATTAACGTACTAAAGGTATCTGAACATTTCTTGATAGGGTCTGGAACACAAGGAATCTCAATGAAAAAAATTATATTTAAAAAAAATCCTATTCAATTCAATTGACACAGCAAAAAGCTCAAATTTTATTCAGACCAACAAAAAGGAATCAAATTAAACTGGGATAAAATTCAACAACAATTTTAACGCAATTGGCACACGGCCTTAAGACACTATATTATATGTTGTGTTGCATCAAGTAAAGTTGGTAAAATTATACCTACTAGGCCTGGATTTATATTCACCACTAGTGGAATCTTTTGTAAGCTAACCTTACACGGTCAGTCATTCGACATCAAATTTCTCTGTACGTGTAGAGATTGACTTTTGCCTTAAACGCTCAATAGGGCTTTTTAGGTAACAACGATATATCTCTTTCTCGTTCTCACAGAATTGTCAAAAACAGCAGTATGGTGAACAGCTGATTTTTTTTTATCATTGTTGAAAAATTGATTGAAAACAAAAGCGGGAATTTTAAAGATTTGTGCGCGAAAATTGTGAAAATTGTTGGTTTTGCTAATTAAAATAAATTTTTAAGCCACGGAAATCACAAATTTCACACAAAAAAGAATACCGCATTTAAAAATTATTTCCAAATTGTTTTCTCCAAGATCTTGAGTTTGACAGTTTGAAAAAAGCGCGATACATATTTCAATCTGTCTTCTCCATAGTGTGAGCTTTGACAAGATGGTAAAACTCCCTATCATTTTGACATCAAATTTAGTTTGTTCATATCTTCGTCGAAACGAGACGGGCTGTTTTTAATTAGTTAAAAATTTTTCTCTTGCATTGGAAAAGTATCAACAACGTCAATCTACACGTACATGAAATTGGATATCAAATGGCTGACCATGTGAAGTGACCTTTGCATGGTCATTCAATTGACATCAATCTGTAATATAGTTTTTATAAAAATAAGTCTGTATGCGTGCATTTGTTTGACAAAAAAACGAAACCTTTTGCATTGACGTACTAGATATGGGACCCCCAGGAGCCAACGTCATGCGGTATCTGCGTAGCAGTGCATGATATACATATTTTGGTGGAAATTGTTATCAAACTACTTTTATTTTACAAAACAAATCCACTCCACATGTCACTGATTTACTTACATATGACTATATTATCGTTTTTATTTAAATTTTATGAATGTGTTTGAACAACAACAACAACTTAAAGGCGATACCACCAATTTTTAAACGAATTTTATTTAATCGTTTACGAATATTATTATTCGTTTCTTTCTATCTTTGGCTGGAGATATAGCTATTTCAAGGATTACTAACTCCTTTCATCAGTCTCCTTTTAGTGGTATTGAGCTTTAATCCAATTTTATTATGAAAAACTTTTTCACATGCACGTCGTGAGATTCTAGTACAAATAGTACAATATAACAACAATAATAACTTTAAATTTTATGGCGAAATTAGTACCTACACGTATTTAACACTACTAGATGATGGCGGTTTTAGTCCGCTTTAGCTGGAACATTTTTTTCTCCGTTTTTATGAAAATTTCAACCGACTGGTGGTCCATATCTAGTACGTCAATGCCCTTTTGATTTTTCATAATGACTGTGTAGATGACTGACGTCCTCTGACTGACCGTGTAAAGGTCACTTTAATATTCGTCAGTCAAATTTCAGAAAACACATGTATGTGACAGTGTGACACATACAGTTCTATTTTCACGAACACTTGTAAATGATTGAATCAGTCATTTGATCGCTTTAAACCGATAACCTGAAAGGTGGATTCACATGCCTCTGCAGAAAATTAAAGGGAGAAAAAATGTACGCAATGAAAAAATTGCATTGCTAGAATGATAGATAGGGAACACGAAATGGCAGAGATGTTTATAAATAAATTATGGGTAAAGATTATAGGTAGATAAACATTTTTATCTTTATTATGGGAACCTAGTCTGTATCCATAATTTACTACTGCCAATTTCCTGTAGCGCCAAGCAATTTAAAATAGTTTTTGAGATTTAAGTTTGAAACTTTCATATTTTTATAAAATTAATACCTACAAGGATATAAATATAAAATCACCCATTAACTAAAGCTGGCAAAACCAATGAAGAAGAAATAAAAGAACGGGTGTTGTGCACACGTATAGTGTACATACGTGAGGCACCAAAATGTTTCCATAAATTTAAACATCTCATCCTAAATGTCATTTTGTCATGCCGAGAGCAACGGGAGGAGGCGAGTTACCTTACCATGCACCGCTGCTGTCAAATGCATATAAAAAAAACAACTCACACTAAAATAAAAGTGCCGCATTCTTTTCGCAGAACAGCTCTTCCTGTAGTTCTTCTTCATTGGACAAAACGCGATTGAGCCATGGTGCCAAATAGCTCCAAGCCGAGCCATTGTTATTCAAATAAATTGGCTCGAACAAGTTTTGGATCCGCCGTGTGTGGCCACTTATTTTCGACTGGTTCCATTTAGGTTTGGCTCAAATGGCTCCGAGCCAAAAGACAGAAAAGAACGTTGTTCATATAAAGAAACAAAATTAATAATAAATAAATAACACCACTTATTTTTTCACATTACTTATAGAAACGGAAATCCTCTTCTTTTCGAGGGAGATCTTCAAAATGAACAATCTGTCCTTGAATGGTTAATTGACGATGACAACCGAGAATTAGCTGATGAAATCGAAGAAGTTAACGAGCGAATGCTTGACCGTTTGATGGCTGAATCCACACTTTTAGTTGTATTCTTTTGTGTGTATTTAAATAAATCAATATCAATATCATCCCATTCAAGCAAAATTATCTGTTTCCCTTTTAGATGATGAAGACTGTGCTGAATGTGAAGAAATTCTTGAAGAATTGGAAGAAATCGACGGGGAAGCAGACATGTTTGGAATCGATTTTGTAAAGATAGCTAGCGTTGATGCAGCTAAAAAATATGAAATTGTCAATATTCCATCGTTGGTTTATTACAGGTAAAAAGAATAATTTTATTGCTTATATTATGTGTCGAAAATCAAAACGAATTTTCTTTTAGAAAACAAGTTCCCGTGCTCTATGATGGTGATTTGCATCAACATGATAAAATCATAACCTGGCTAACATCGCAAGATGTGTTCGAAATAAAAAATGAGATCGAAGAAGTCAATCGAAAAATGTTGGACAAATTATTAGAAGAAAATGAATTTATCACGGTCTTTTTCTGTGAGTTAGAAAAAACTAAGTAGTTAGTTAGTTGATATAAAGGTATTTTTAATTTTATTTGTATTTTTTAGATGAACATAATCAACAAGACAGCTCAGCTGCTTTGGAAAAACTAGAAAATATCGACAGCGAAACTGACAATCTTGATATAACTTTTGTTAAGATGGCCGATTCCAGATACGCAAAGAAGTGGGGAGTGACCAAATTGCCAGCTATGGTTTACTTCAGAAGAAGATTCCCAAGTATTTATAGAGGTTTGTTTTGTTACTTTGTTTCATAAATGTTTCACATAATATTAATCAATACTTTGTTTGTTTTAAAAATACCTACAGGTGACCTCCTATCGGAAGATGAAGTCTTAGAATGGCTAAGAAAAAATCGTTTCCGACAACCCGAGCTTAATATCTTCATGTATGCCCTTATAGCGTTAGGTGTTGGCTTTGTCATGTACACGGCGTTCCTTATGCAATGTTTCAAACCAACACCTCCACCGCCCGTTCAACATCCTAAACAGACGTGATAGACTTAATTTAATTGTATTTTTTTTTAATAGGCCAACACACACGCTATGATTAAAAATATAAATAGAATAATGACATCAACAGAAACACTAACGCTATAGTCTAAATTAGACAATTTTAATTTAAAAAAAAAGGTAAACTTAAATTTACTATAAAAGAAAATAAACACAAAAACGAAATAAAATTATAAAATAACTTCCAATATTTTATTACTAATTTTTTTTTGTTGAAAATAATATAAATATTATAATTCTCGTTTCAAATACAAGAATGAAAACTAAAAACAAAGGCATTTTAAGAAATAAAATCTTAAATCTTTAAAAGAAATTTTGTAATATGAAATCTCAGTGCGTTCATAAACGTACATTTTAACATAATTTAAATATTAATAAAAATCATTAAAAAAAAATAATATAGTAGAAATATATTTCGTAATTTTGCTAGTGCTAACGCCAGCACATTGTTCTTAACTTGTGGTCTCCCATATCACTTTTGAATTTAAACACATCAGGACAGTATTCCCTTCACAAAGTTTTATGTATCGTTTGGCTGACGTTTACTTAGTTGATTATATAAACCTTGTGAATAAGCTACATATCAGAAGTAGTTCGAGTCCCGAAAGTTGTATGGTTCTTAAGTTAAATTTATACGCATATAGTATAGCCAGCATTGAAAAAAATATCACATAAATTCGACCTTTACCTTTACACGTTTTCCTGGTTTATCATGTAAAGTTTCTATCTTTTCGCAACAGTTGGTATACATATGTAGGTACCTACCCTGTTTCTCAAACCCATGATTGAGTATCAATTTAATCTCAACCTCGAGGCAACCTTGATTCAGCGGCCAACAGGCAACAACATTGAAGATCTGTATTTCAATTCTTCAACATGGACTATAACAAGCAACATCATCAGTGTCAAAAGAAAATATTTAATTTTATACAAAAAAATGCAAAATTGACAGGCTGAATTGAAAATCAATGGGATTTAAATCACTGAATGAAAATTAATTCAGTGATTTAAAAAACTCATTATTATAGCAACTTCGTCTGCATCCATAATTTACTAATGCCTATTCACATACTTTTTCATGATTTATGTTTACGTGATAAGTCCCGATAATTATCGTGAGTTAGCTAAGTCCAGACTTATGTTGTTGGTGTATTTACGTGTAACTGAAGCTAAGTACAGACCACAGGTCATCAACTTGTACTCCTCCGCCTACTCCCGTAGAAAAAAAAATATACACGCGCTTTTCTATACGTGAATACGTGTGAACAGCTAAATGCAAAATTGTAAGAATGTATTATTGTTTAGCCAAATTTAACAGTTTTTTAAAGTTTGTAGGCAAAAGTGGATGGAGTCTCCTGAGATGATTGTAAGATCTGACAATATTGTCAGCTTAAGGCGAAAAATATATCCCAAATGTCATACAACCGTGTGAAAACCCAATTTTGTCTGACAATGCTGTCAGAAATGTCATTGTCACCTCATAGGGAATTTTACCATTTTGTCAAAAAATATGACAGCTCACACTATACAGATGACAGATTGAAATATGTATCGCGCTTTTTTCAAACTGTCAAGCTCAAGATCTTACAGTAAGCAATTTGGAAATAATTTTCTTCAAATATAAGTGGAAAGACAAATTCTCTCAATGTTTATATTTATTTCTTAAAATTATTACACAATTTTCACAATTTTCGCGCACAAATCTTTAAAATTCCCGCTTTTGTTTTCAATCAATTTGTCAACAATGATAAAAAAAAATTCATACCGTATACTGCTGTTTTTGACATTTCTGTGAGAACGAGAAAGAGATATATCGTTGTTACCCAAAAAGCCCTATTGTCAGACGACGACGAAGTCGTTTTTTTTCACACAAGTACATGGACTTGGAAAAAAACACAGCTAGTAACACTCAAATTTTGCACATCCCTACTGCTATCGAAACTAAATTTTACTAGCGGCATCTCGCTCTTCATAATAAAAACAAAAAAATAAACAAATATTCCGAATACAAGAAACACAATCCACAAAAACTACCGTCTACAAAAACAATCCACTCCACATATGATTTTGACTTTTACAGTTTTTTTTTCAGCTTCTCTTGTCTTGTCTATTCACAGAAAGGAAAATTATCGTTGGAGGAAAATATTTTTAGTTTTTCCTGGATTTTAAATTATTCTGTAATTAAAGCCAAATCAAAAAGCAATTTTGTGTAGTTTTCCTAAACTTTGAAAGGTAAGTTCATGAAGCAATTAATTATTCTTTTCCATCAATATCAAATCAAAAATGTTCGTTACATACATTATTCTATCGATTTATGACACTTGAACATTTTTATACATACATAGGTACATAATTATTTTATTTATATTTATTGATTCAACAAAAAGCTTTTGCTTTGCTTCTCAATTGTTTTGTTTAATAAATGGGTGACTTTTGTTTTCAATTTTATTGATAAACAAAACAATATGCATTAAATGTTGTGCCAAAAAGGAGTATTTTTTCCCCAAAATATGATTACATAGGTCCTTAGAGAACACAAAGAAATGAGAAAAAATGTCCTAGGTCAAAATTGTCTTAGGAAAAAAGAATTTGGCGAATGGAGACCTAGTAGTTATGTATTATTGACATTGCAATATTATATTCCACCAATTGCAATGGTTTACGTATTATGTTTTACGCTATAAGAGCTCATCAATAAAAACAAAATAAAGTAGGTACATATACCTACCTACCTATAATGTAGGTCAAGGGAACCTTGACAGAAAATACTCTGTTCATAAACAAGATTCTTCTAGGTCGATTTGCAATTGTTATAAAGGATCCCTAGGCATTTAAGCCGATGGTCATTGTCGCTGAAAAAACTTAATATGTAAAAGGTTGACGCAAACATCTGGCATAACAGTTGACCAAACTCAACACTATTGGTTAGATAGAGTTAATTTTAGTTCCAGCTACTGCAGGAAGCTATTGGAAATACCTACCATTAACAAACTAAATTTTACAATTTTTACTTGGAGATTAGGTACCTAGTTAGATGGTATTTACATACTCATAAATTCATAAAGGCAATACTAGGTAATTAAATCATAAACGAAGAACTCGGACCAAAAAATAGGCATCTCCCCATCTATGTATACGTTGACTGAAGAAATAAAAAAAACTGTATAGGTAATCTGATAAAAGAAAAAGGAACACGAGCACATGCAAAAACATTTAGACAGAAAACAGGTACAAAACTTTTTAAAAAAGGATGAAATAATCAACATCAGGACACACACATCTTCCGGGAGCCTGTAAAGATATGAAAGGTAACACCATAGTAGACACACAGTCGATGCTAAGTATGTTGAAGAAACAAGCGAACTTTGAAGTAGGCAGTCATTTTTAACTTGCGTGCGATTTATGGCCCTGTTTGTTTTGATAAAGAACACAACATTTGGAAGAGAAGATAGATATATGTGCTGTATGCGACATAATCTTAGTCAAGAAACTTCCTCTTCAGACGGCTTTGTTAGTTATGACTTTAAGAGCGAACAAAAACAAACCCTCCAGCCCGTAAAGTCTTTGACGCCAGACCAGATTGAACAAGAAGAAGCGACCGACCGAATCTTCTTTTACGTGATCAAGTAGTACAAGATATCCAACTAGTTTGTATTCCAAGAAAGATCAGTTGTAAGACTTCAATCTTTCGTAATAGTAGTAGTACACCCAGCATAGAGTACTCAGAGCATTTTCGGGAAAGATAAGTTGTTATCATTGATTTCTTAATTGATGTGAAAACATTTTAAAGCTCGTAAATTAGAACTCCTGTGCGAGATCATACTTTTCCTAACCTAACCTATGCTACTTTGAGTCCTTTCTTCTTTTTTTTTCAATTTACTAGGTTAGGTTATAAAATGAACAATCACCTTTCGAACACTGTTTACGTAGTTGCTTTGAAGATTCTGTAACTTGAAGGCAAAGCAAAAAAAAAGGTTTGGTTCTTTATTTGAAGCGATTGGACATTAACTTCTAAACAATTTTATAATGTTTTGAAATCTTCACTAATATCAAAAACAAAATTCATTTATTTTATTTTAAGGTTCATAACAAAGATAATTTTAATGGTACTATGAAACTGGATGAAGTTGTTACATGGTAAGTTTAGTTACGTTTAATAATTCTTTCAATAAATGATAATATGTAATTTTTAAGGTATCAGAAAAAAATCGGCACATATGACAAGGAACAATGGGAGAAGACACTTGAACAGAAGATATTGGATGGATTCACAAGTTTTACGCTAAAAAATGCAAAGGTTAAAACCGCATTTATTGATGTTGATTTAGTAAGAGGTATGAGCATTAAGGTTTTATTTTAAAAACACAAACCCAGTGCATGTCTGTAGATACTACTTTATGACATAATGATGAATGTTTTCCATTAAAAGCATACAATTATTATGATTCATTATTTTAACTAACCATTTATTAAGAATTTGAATGATGAAATTGATGTTTAACAGTCTCTTCTTTTTCTAATTAATTTCGTCGTTTCATTAAAGTTCTTGATTATCTACTTGAAGATAAGATGATGCATCTGAAAAGAATCAGTTATTTTTTGTTGATGATGGTGCCATCATAAGTGAAGCTCCTTCATCCAACAAGCAGTGAAAGTTTCGAGGGAAACGGGCATCACATAATCACCATAGAATATTTATGCTCTTCATATGCTAACCCACTCAGGCCTATTATATTTATTTGAATGGATCAATGCTTCCTAAGTGCAAAAGTTCTTTACTGCAGTTGTACAAGAAGTAAGAGAACAAAATGACGGCAACTGAGGTAAAGGTGCTTCGCATGACAGCAAGACGAAGACTAACAAAGCTTGATTGAATTCAAAATAAGAAGAAGCCTTCAGGTCAAAAATAACATCGTTAATAAAATACAGTGCGGTAAACTGCTTGAATGAATTGCTGTAAATGTACAGTAATTTCTTTTCACAAATTCCATCTGACGCAGGAACTATTCTTTCAGATCTATTTCAAAATCGAGATATAGCTATTTCAAGGAGTGCCAATTCCTATCATTAGTCTCCTTATAAATGGTGCCGAGCTTTAATACAATTTTATTATGAAAAACTTTTTCACATGCACATCATGAGCTTCGAACCCACGCATTATCACATTTGCTCAGTCTTCGAAGTCGTATGCATTACGCATTCCACCGCTTATGACCACTGACGACACAGGTCGAGATGTTATGTTTGTTTTTAGGTTTTTTTTCTACATTCCACCTTCTTCCTTTAAACACTTTGAAAATATAATAATGTCCTTCTGCTCAACTGCCTAACTCGAACAAAATCGAGGTCTAGTAAGCTGAGTAGGGCTAAGTGGCGATCGAAAAATGCTCGTTACGTTAATCCATTCTTAAAAGTTATCTACGGCGTAAAAAAATACTAATTTACTGATGTAAAACAATTTTGTTTATTCTTTTACAGGCTCTACATTTCCAAAAGCTAAGCCGAAACAATCCCTTTCAACTGTGATACGATTGGCTATACTGCGATATTTTCTACTTCCAGTATACGCAAAATGGTGGGTTCAACAGACATCTCACAAAGTTTTTGGAATGCTTTTGTTTTTGTATGTAACCCAAATGATAAGTTGGGCTGTTTACACTTTCAAAATTCTTCATCGTTTGGAAAGTGATGCTGAGGTAAAAAGAATGATGTTTTATATTCTTAACAAAATTAAAAAATCCTTTTTGATTTAGCACATAGTATCTATTTCGGAACTACTAATCCCCATGGCTCTGAGTCTAATACTGAGTTTTATTCATTCTCAAATAGTTGCTACAAGTTTAGGTAGTGGCGTTACATCTAAGCGAAAGAGATTTTCCAATGCAACGGGCAAGCCAAGAGAACGTGTCAGACGTCGGAAGAAACTTGTGAAGTATTTATGACTATGAACTTTAAAATAATTTTGTTTTTTTATAATATTATTATTGTTGTGTTATTTTACAGAATGAGAAGTTTGGAAACAGAATGCCCAACTGGTACAAAACCAACCCGAAGCAGAGCCACAACTCCACAAGAAACTACTACAAGTATTCATAGCAAGACTACATTTGTTCCTTTAAAAGACAACAAATTATTCATAAATCCTCCTAAGAATCCATTAGAATCACAAGCACTGTTAGAAGCTAAACAATCATCATCCACCGACATACAAATATCTAAGCTGGCACTAGATCTCACGGGTTGCTGTAGTTCATCTCTGCTGCCAAGTGCCAGTCCCATTAACGAATGTAAGAAGCGTAATGTTAACTGGGACACACCTATTCATAATTTCGCAACAGATGTCCAAGTTGAAAAACCTCAACTAGTCGACATCGGTCCTCAAGTCAGTACAACTAGCAATAGCAGTGTAGAATGTTCACCTCAAGAAAAAATTGAAATAAAGCAAGACAAAGAAATTGAGCAAGAGTTTGAAAATAAATTAATTAATCTAGAAGATGTGCCCGTAGATGGTGGTGGTGCTACTAAACGAAGCGTTGGAGAAGATGATGGTTTCGAAAGTTTAAATGGCAAAAGTTCGAGTGGGGAAGAAAATAATATTCCAATAGCAATAGCACCATCTCCTAATGCACAGCCCATTGAAAAGAATCAATTACGCTTACGATTAAATGAGAACCTTAAAAAAGTGAAAGAAGAAAATTATTCAATTGAAGAAGTTTTCAATACAACAACTCCGGCCTTGCCTGTATTTAGACGAAAATATCCACTCTCTTCCGAGTCAGATATAGACAGATCAGCTAATCTTCTGACACTTAAATCATCATCAAGTGAAATATTTGTGAAAAAAGGCACCAAAGTTTCTGAAACTAGCGATACAGATACAGATGAAGAAGGTGACGAAGGGGAGGTTATTTCAAGTCCAGCATCGATTGGTACATCTAATTACACTGAATGCACGACATCTGCCACAGAATGGTTAGGTGTCACTACAAATAGTTTGTTGTAGATTTTCAGTAAAAAGTAAACATTATTAAGTTATTAATTGTTTTAGGTGAGGAATGCAGTTACAGCTCAGAATTGGATAATTCAGATTACAAGCAACTGTCAGAAGATGAAGGTTATGATATGGATTTCACACCCACTACAATACTCAATCCTCATGGAAATACAGATCGAAGTAATTATTTATGTTAATGTTTACGTATTTAACGACTATAATATTAATCTTATGCTTACATAGTTAACGTATATTGATCACAGACGAGCACAAATTAAAAGCCAATTTGCCTGTTTAAACGATACGACTAATGATGAGGTTGCGCCTCATCATTCCATTCAAAGAATTATTTCAATATGTTATCGTCTATTTTTGTCAGTGTATTGCTAATCCAACCGCTTTTTCCTTGCATAATGTCTGCATCTGAGAATCCGATTGTTAATTTTATTTATATTTCTGATCATATAGAGCTGGACTAATTAATAAAATGTTCGCACACAATTTGTCAAAACTTACTTAAAGAAACTCACAAGCACTCTGAAGTAATCAAAATGAGACAGTGTACACATTTGTGTACTCAATTCACCCTTGCAGAATTGAGCTCCTTAAGAGAAAATGAATGATCTCTAGTTCATAGTGATTTCCGCATTCTTTGCAAGTTTTCCTTTATCTCTTATCACGTCTGTTAATGTTTTCGGATAACCAGGAGTCTCTAATTTATGTCGATCTTGAATAAGTTTCTTTATCTTGTCTTAGGCTCATATGAAACTACAATTTTCTTTTGCTTTAATTCTAAATAATGTTTTTCGTTTCAGTCAGCTGCACCATTTGGGACCACAGAGAAATAAAAAAAGCCCAAATGTCTGTTTTGGATATATCATCTTGCATAATCGAACGTGTAGAAGCAATGCCCGAAACATGTGATTATATTTACTTTGGTATTTGTTTCTCGATAGTTCTTTCAATGATTCCACCATTCTGCCGATTGTGTGAGGTAGGTTTAAAAAATAAATGCTTTCAAACCCTACGCGCCGTTGAAAACTATTTACCTAATTATTCGAAAACTTCCGTTTCCGTTAAAAAAACATTACCGACAGAAATAAAAATTTCCTCAAAACGTCATCAAAGAAATTTTACTTCAAAAACTTGTTGAATTAATTGATAACTTACTTTTAATTTTATTAGAAAACAATTGATTCTGAAGATACCGAAATAAACTATTTGGATATACCTATGCTTCTTTGGGAGAAAGCTTCATTTTCTTTTCTTGCTATTCTTCGTTTTGCATTTGGTAATTCTCAGTGGGAGCGAGCTCTGTTACTTATTGGTTTTGTGCAGCGTTTACTACTCACACTAATATTCTTTATGCTATTTGCTGTGGCCGAAAGAACTTTCAAACAGAGGTAAGTTAAATTGCAAGTTCGATTGCTTATAAGTTTCTATAAACCCTTTTTATCGTTTTAGGTTTTTATATGCTAAGCTTTTCTCTCATTTGACATCTTCAAGACGTGCAAGAAAATCAGATTTGCCTCATTTTCGACTGAACAAAGTGCGAAATATCAAAACATGGCTTAGTGTGAGATCATACTTGAAGGTAAATACATATTTTCTAATAATATATTTGAAGAAAATTAATTTCTACGAGTTATTCTAGAAAAGAGGTCCTCAGCGATCTGTCGATGTCATAGTTTCGGCAGCCTTTCTTTTGACACTTCTCTTATTGGCATTTTTAAGTGTTGAATGGTTAAAGGATTCAGTTCATTTGCATTCGCATTTAAATTTGGAAGCCTTAACATGGTCTACTTTCATGGGAATATTCCTTTTGAGATTCATGACACTCGGAAATAAAATCAACCGGAAATACAGAAGTATTTCCGTCTTAATCACTGAACAAATAAATCTTTATTTACAGGTAAGAAAATATAAAATTAAGTTACAAAACATTCAAATAATTGCGTCCTTTTTATTCCAAACAGATTGAACGAAAACCTAAGAAAAAGGACGAACTTATGGTATCGAATAGCGTATTGAAGCTAGCAGGAGATCTGCTCAAGGAATTGGAATCACCATTCAAAATTTCCGGACTAAGTGCAAATCCTTATTTGTATACTACAATTAAAGTCGTTATTTTATCTGCCCTATCGGGTGTTCTTAGTGAGATGTTAGGATTTAAATTAAAATTGCATAAAATTAAAATTAAATAAAAATTGTATTAGTAGGTACAAAAATAAATTATGTGTAATAATGTAATTTGTGAAGCTTATTAAACATAACACAAACTAATATTCTTGATAAATCAAAATTATATATAGAAAAAGAAAACTGGGGGCGCATTGGTGTAAAAAAACAAACAATTTTGTATGGGAACAGTGAGGCTTCCATTAATGAATAGCGAATCAAACTTTCGACTTAAAGCGAACGATTTTGAAATCATTTATTTCGCGACTAAAATTGTTATCTTCCACTCAAAAGGAAAAAGTTTGACGAAAGGAGATGTTTCTCTATTGGAACGTCAACAGAATGTCGTAGGTTTTCTCATTTTTTTAATTTACGATAAAAGTTTAAAATCTGATCATTTTTGTATTCTCAAAATATCTTCTTCGCAAAATACTGTTGGAAACAAAATTACAAAAATCTTATGAACTTACCCAAAAAGTTTTAAAACACTTGTGCCAAATTTGTTTGCGCTAGACTTTGGTGGGGTTTGCACTGCCAGACTGCAGAACTTTATTACATTTTACAAATCACATCACAACAGTAACAGTAACAGATAATGCTTGCGTTCGCGTGCACAACTATTGTGGTTCGCATACTTTACTGTTGTTGTAATTCCATGTTAAAACACAACTGATCGACCATATAGCTGCGGAGGGGAAATAAATCTGAAAGTATCCTAAAATTTTTAGTATACTCACGAAGCCAAGGGAGGATTGGCAAACAGCTGACTACGAATATGTGTTTGTGTGTCTTTTGACACCTATCCGGTTTAGGTCGTTCGCAAACTCATACTATACAGACGTATCCAGATAGCTCTTTTGGTGTGCACCCGAACGTGCGCAATCTTTGAGCTGAACTCTACACAATAGGGAGTTTTACCATCTTGTCAAAGCTCACACTATGATGAAGACAGATTGAAATATGTATCGCGCTTTTTCCAAACTGTCAAACTCAAGATCTTGAAGAAAACAATTTGGAAATAATTTTTAAATGCGGTATTCTTTTTTGTGTGAAATTTGTGATTTCCGTGGCTTAAAAATTTATTTTAATTAGCAAAACCAACAATTTTCACAATTTTCGCGCACAAATCTTTAAAATTCCCGCTTTTGCTTTCAATCAATTTTTCAACAATGATGAAAAAAAAATCAGCTGTTCGTCATACTGCTGTTTTTGACAATTCTGTGAGAACGAGAAAGAGATATATCGTTGTTACCTAAAAAGCCCTATAGACTACTGCTGAAACTGGAGCGGGTTTTTGCATGCCCACGATGTAAAGGTTTTTCAAATTGTATACCTATCTTTCCTGTTAGCTGATTAAAATTTGATTGCATTGCAAAATTTATTAAAAGAAGCACAATTAAAATCAGTCAAATTAAATTGTGTATTTGATTTTAAATAGATTAAAGTAAAATATTAATAAAAGCGGACGCAGCACGTTTGATTGTTTCTACAATTTTGACAGCGATCAGCAGAAGAACAAAATGTTTTTCGAAAAAAAACAGACGCGGCAAGCTAGACATGTTTATTTACGGTTCTGAACAAAGATTGTGAATAGCAGGATGGGAATCCTTCTTTCGTTTAACCCCCCTTCAACCATTTGTCTACATTTGTTGTATTTGCAATCTCGACTCGCGTCTGTGAATCAATGTGAGTCAACCCATGTTGGTGAATTGATAATATTACACTAGTGTGCGTTTTTAACGCAACATTTTTGCAATACTAGTGCAATCTCGTCAATACGAATTGCGTTCTACTTTTGCATAAAATCTGATTTTGTTTTTGTTAATAACAACAGTTTCCCATCTTGGTATTCATAATCTTTGGTTCTGACCCATAGAATAATAAATAAATATAACATCAACTCATAAGGCTCCACCCACTTTAGCCTACAATCTTCCAAAACTGCAGATATTTAACTCTGGATGCGTGCCCGTGCATTTCAAATGGGACTGTCAAATTTGGATAGACCATACATTCTTACAATTTTGCATTTCGCTGTTCACACGTATTCGTGTATAGAAATGCGTGTGTAAATTTTTTTTCTACGGGAGGAGATAGAGGATTACAAGTTGATGACCTGTGTTCTGACCACAGGTCCTCAATTGAGGACACCTCACTTCAAGCGTGTGGAATTTTTGTGAAGTGAGACAGTTGTACGACGACGCCTCATAATTCTCAATAGGGCTTTTTAGGTAACAACGATATATCCCTTTCTCGTTCTCACAGAATTGTCAAAAACAGCAGTATGGTGAACAGCTGATTTTTTTTTTATCATTGTTGAAAAATTGATTGAAAACAAAAGCGGGAATTTTAAAGATTTGTGCCCGAAAATTGTGAAAATTGTTTATTTTGCTAATTAAAATAAATTTTTAAGCCACGGAAATCACAAATTTCACACAAAAAAGAATACCGCATTTAAAAATTATTTCCAAATTGTTTTCTCCAAGATCTTGAGTTTGACAGTTTGAAAAAAGCGCGATACATATTTCAATCTGTCTTCACCATAGTGTGAGCTTTGACAAGATGGTAAAACTCCCTATGGTACAACGAGACAAGCACGAGCAAACGTCAATTGCTCACTCTGTAATATGCAGGAAGAAGAATCTCTATTTCACTTTGTTGGAATTTGCCCGATACTTTCTGGTATACGTCAAAACTACCTGGGAAGAGCTACGATGGATGAAAACTTGGTCGTTAGTTTGCTAAACGGAGACATGAACTGGAACCCACTTGTCAATTTTTTAAAGTGTGCGCTACAATACCGAGAGCAGTTAACAAGCGAATTTAATTATTAATATATGTACTACTTTATTACGTATACATATTTATTAAAAAAAAAAAAAAAAAAAAAAAAAAAAAAAAAAAAAAAAATATTATTATATTTATATTTTTTAAATTTTGTTAGAAAGGAAGTATTTATCATACATAATATACATAAATACAAATTATAAATAATGTATTATATAAAATTTAAAGAAGAATAAAAACACACTACTACTACTACTACAGTTGTACGACGCGAATTTTTTGCATTTTATAAAAGAAAATTAAATCCATAAATTTATATTAATGCTTCTATTTGTTTCCTTTTCCAAGAATTCATTTTCTATCACTCTGCATTTAGCTTAATTATGAAAATACTGCGATGTTGACACATCGGCAGTCAAGCAGATAATGAACAAAATGGGAAAAAATTGATTTTGGAATTGGAACAGTACTCACACTTGCGATGTAATTTGAAGCTGCCTCACGAGAGTACTCACCCCTCATCTATCTCGCCTACGAACTCTCGTCGTCGTCAGTCCGGTCTCAATTTTAACAGTCTAAACACGGTCTTTTGATTTTGCCTGATGACTGATTATATGTGTAGATGACTGACCTAATCTGACTGACCATGTAAAGTTCGCTGAAAACTCACCCAAATCACTCTTCTTTAATAGCTTTAATTTCAAATTGGCATCACTATTTTTTGACAACTGTTTTTGAAATTTAAGAAATTATAATTGTACTATCTCATTCTAACGTCCGTTTCACTACGCATTCTGTTTCCAATATATTTTCTCTTTCTGCCTTTCACCTATTTTCATTTGTTTTCTTTTTAGTTTTTTCAGTCGAAAAGAATCGTTGCCCGTTGGTGGGTGTTGTCGCCTTTGTGAAGTGAATTCATAAATCAGCCTGTTGGCTATATAATAATAAAAGAGCATACCCGATTCATCAACCTATTTTTATCGAATTAAAACAAAATATATATTTTCATTAATAATCACATCATTAAATTAACAAACAAATAGCCAGAAAGTTAACGCCTTTCGCTGGCACTGTTCGACGTTGTGTATTTTTTTTACGAAACAAAGACCACCGCCGCTGGATTAAAAAAATACAGTCTCGCCATTAAATCTACTTCTGTTTACTATCAGCGAACTATCCTTCACTCGGGGGAGGATAGTTAACGAGCCCAAAGGATAATATCGTGCGCTATTTTATATTTACCTTTACGCCTGTATGTTTTTGAAAAGCAAACCAATACAGTAAATTTTTGTTGGTCAAAGTTTTTCCAAAAACTTTTTCAGATTATCTCAATTTTTGCTCATCTAAAGTTCTACGCGTAAAATGCTTGAAGAATTTCCACTTCCACCAGTTGAGGAGCTGCACACCAACACCTACTATGATGGCAGTCGGGCATTCCTATGGTTAGCTGACTTATGCGGGCTATCTGTAGATTTGGTAAGTACATTTCGAGTACATTTTACTTTGTTCGTTTTAAGTTACTGTAAAGAAAATAATTTCACCGCTCGTAGACAACTAGATACATCTTGGTGGGACAAATAAAGCAAGAACAGGGTGGTGGCAGGGCACAGTGATGGTTGCGATTGCGAATGAAGGTGGTTGCCAAAGCAACACCATCATGGCTCATTTGATAAATCTCGCCACCAGAAAATACATGACGTTACATATCGGCTGATTGGTTTCATTTCCACTGCCTCTCTCCGTCTCCACATATTCAAAGCCACCATCAGACTGGTTCACTTGTTGCAAGAATTTGCAAATAGCCATGTTGGTTTTGATATGCTGAGTGGCGACTGGCGAGTGCTTCTCTGTTCAAGCGTAGGCGTGTATCGGAACCACAATTACATGATGATTTGTTGCTTATTCATACTCAGCTATGAATGCAAACATCGTATTTGTTCTGAAAAATAGTATTCTAACCGAAAACTAAAATGTATAACCTTGAAGTGTGTTTATTTTGGCCGTTTGGGTCATCGATTTGAGAATGAACTTTGAACAGCTTTCTATATAATCTCTGACATCATGATCATCATCAGATTCACACCGGGCGGTTGGCTCTTTTTGTTGCTTTTCCAGTTTTTTTTTAACCGATTTAAACTATTTTTATATTTTTTTTAGAATCACATCAATTTTATAATAATATAATATTTTATTATGTACATAGGTATACGCTTATGTGAATTATAAATTCAAAGTGTTAAGAAATAGTTTGGCGCGTAGTGTCGATATCGGTCGATCTGTTAATATTTTTCTCAACCATTGTGAAGAGAATAAATAAAATAAATTTTGTAACCGTTTGGTTGCGAAGTTTGATTCTTCAATAGAATGGGTATAGACAATAATTAGACATGGGACGTGACTTCTGTGATTTTTATTACGCAAGCGGTTTGATCGATTCAATTGATAAAATCAAGTAAATCAACATTTTTAATATTTTTAAATTAAATAGATTATTTGAGGAAGGCATTCCATTACCATTTGAAGGAATGGTAGGTATAACAAGTCTATGAAAAGCATGCAAAGCAAATTCCCAAAAAAGCGTCAGAAATTCTAGAAGTTTGACTCTCCTTGCAGTTAGCGGTGGTGGTTCGTTGCAGCAAGTTTAAGTGTAGGTATACTACTGGGACCATGTCAGATAACATGCATGTTTCAAGCATGTCTGTGTTCAAAAATAAGCTAATCCAATTTGCTAAAAGCTTACATATATTAGTGTGTAAGGGTTCAAATAGCTATTCTTTGGAATATAAGACTGCAAATTTATCGAAGCATAACAAACACCCTTTTCGTTGATAACTGGTTATTTTTGAACTGTTGGTTCTTGTCACCTATTACACGACACAAAAAACAAAGAATGCTGAAGTTCAAAATTGCGAAAGTGGAACTTTTAAAATAATTAGTTGAGTTCCAAAAAAAGTCAGTTATTCTTGCCGTATAGGTATTGAATTTGTTGTACACCAAGGAATAGTCTTTTTCTTTATTTAAGTTCTTATCAACTTATAGATAAGGTACATAAAAAACTCCAAATTGAATCAGTTAATTTCTTTCTGACGATAGAGCCAACATGAGTGAAGATCCTTTTTCCTTGCAACAAGCACTTGATGCTTTGGTCAATCATGGGAACGCATTTAACGTTGACAATCACAACAAATGACCCTGTACTGTTAATATGGTCCTAAAACTTGCTGACGTGCAACGTGTTATATGAATCAACGTGAATATTTATCTTCGGTGTCAACTCGTTCACACTACAGGTTCAGACCCGAACAATTTCAGTACCTACGCTAAACTCTCAACCTAGACAGCCGGAGAGCGTTTTCAATTATCGACTAATTTATGATCGTTGCATTATAGAAAACGTTATACTTCACATCTGTCTTATTCCAAAAAATTAGGTAGGTACTAACAACAATTAGGTATATTTTATTAATTGGACGAACATGGCAATGTTGTCTGAGTGAGTGGCTTTAGAAAGCCACTATGTCGACTAGATAGATAGTTAGATAGATAGATAAATCATTTATTACATGTAATTTTTAAAACTGTTTTCCTAATGACTACTGACCTGGCAATTCTGCCGTCTGCCGGAAAATTTCGACTATGAATCCCCTTGAAAGCGCACGAGACCGATCGAATGAATAATGCGAAAAGTGTTCAAAAAGAATGTGTATGTCTTTTAGTTAGGTCGAACTGCCCTTATTAATTACGTTTAAATATTTTATAATTTTCATTTCAATAAACGTACATTGCGTTTAAAACTTTTTTAAGAATAATTCTTGTTTTTTGCATTAAGTGAAGTGCGGCTACTCAGCAAAAACGGCAGAAAAAACAATTCATCGCTTTTCCCAGTACTATATATATATATATATACTAAGGTATGTACTTTCCTAGTCACATATCAGTTTAAAGTTTTCAAATTAAAATAAAAAAAAATAAAAAAACCCACATACGCCACAGGGCACAGCACCTACATGTAGGTACCTACTATTTTATATCTTTAGCAATGAACATTCCTTATTATACGGATTGAACTTTAAAATAAAGCAAATATAATTGATCCCAATTATAAATTGTTACCCTTAAATCTTGTTTTCATTTGACTCAACCAAGAAAACTTAAATATTCTTGTTTTTACTTAAATCAAACAGGGTAACTAGGGTTAACTTCAATTTGTAATTATCATTAGAATATCAATCATATTGTAAACAAACAATTAATTAATAATCATTTGATTATGGTAATACAATGTAAATGTACTTAAAACTTGTTGCTAATGCGAAAGGTTGATAGTCTTTGATAAGTTAAGTATACCTAAAAGTATTCTCTGCTTAAGATTCACTTGTGGTTGATCACTTGCATATGCATGCATAAATATTCTTATACTAAAGCAAAGAGAGAGAAATAATTTTTAATAAGATTAATCGTATTTAACCACAAGACACGACTATAGAACTGACTTCAATAATATAAGTCGATTAAATTCACTTTAGCTTGAAAAATTGTTATTTTGTGAATTAGCTATTAACAAGCATGTGCGCTTTTACAGGGTGGCCCAAAGTAATCATCTTAGTTTTGATCATGCTTTGATTGTATGATTCATGAACGCTGAAAATCATATTGGATATCAAAATGTGATACATTGGACGAAGTGAAATTGTTAACAAGTGGTTGTTGATGTTTTCTTTGTTTGGACTAGCGAGGAGGTAATTATACTTAAAGTCCGAATCCTATGTTCGCAAAGCGGTGCGGGGAAGCTTTAAATTTAATTTTTTAAGTTTTTAGCTTATAACTTACCAATCTCCTACAAAAAAAATTGTTGAAAAAAAAATTAAAGCTGACAAAATTTTCTACAAAAAGTACATACCTATAGGTATTTAGTTTTTTCGTATCTTCAATAGTTTCTGAGATATAAGCTTGAGAAAATCACTAATATGTGAACAAAAATTCAACAAAAATAATCAAAAACGATTTTTGTTGAATTTCTGATGTCCTAAATTATTTTCTAATGCCATAGCAATGTTTATTCAATTTAGTAACCATCAGCATAGAGGAACAATCTCTGACCGGCAAGTTTATCAACGTTTTCTATGGTCAACCAGGCTAAATCCATAGGCAGATTCGTTATATAAAACGGTGAAGTGTGAATGTTATGATCCCATTCGATTCGAGATCATAAACATTGTCGTGTAATCTAACTTTTGTTCCTTGTTGTTCGTATTCGAATTTATTTAAAAGGAATTTTTTGTATTATTTTTCAGTATTTTATTTTGGATCCAACCTAGGATCGGGGACTTTTAGTATTATTACCTCCACCCTAGTCCTAACAAAACCGCATATTTAGTTTTTCTGACCTTGTTTTTCCACCTAGACTCCTTTTTGAGCATTCAGTTAACCTTTAATTACCTCTAATGGCTTTCAAAATACTAACCAGCTATGTTCTTCCCTCTTTCCAAATTATAATGTATATCTAATAAGAAAATAAAAAACAGATGATGCATGTATGTTATTAGATAATAACATCTGCACCTATCTCCGAACATATTATGATGTCAAAAATGTCGGCACTTTTTAAAAAACAAAATAACTCAAACCCATTCAACCCTCGATAACAAATTAAAAAGTTTGATATTATTATAGGCATGTGTTGTGTGTGCCTTTCATCAATCAAACAAAAAATTTGCTTAAATCATTTAGAATTGTTAAGTACAAACAAATTTATGATTGTGATATCATAAAACATTAACCGCCTTTTCTGAAGTATATACATATGTATCTACAAAGTGATAAAGTAGGATATTGTGCTGCTATCGTTAACACACAATCAATCAAGTGACTTTGAACTTGACTTGTTTTGTGTTGTGTTTGTGTATCTTATCTTAAGTAGCATGTAAAAGTTGTATAAGTTCAAAGACTCTTCAGCTTCCTTAACTATACTTTTTCAGTTACATCAACTTAATTAAGTAAAATTCAGTAGATTTCCTACTAAACCAATATTGATAAAATTTTATATTATTGCGTCATCTACTAAAGTATTAATAACAGTGGCGGGTTACCAAAAGTGACAATTTCACTATTAATCATGTTCATAAGAAAATATGTAAACATTTTGTTGACAAATTTCTTATGAATGAATGAATAATCAAATATACCCACCATTCAATTGTATGTATATAGTTTTGGCATTTATAAATCGTTGGAATCGGAAAGCTTTGAATAAAAACAATGTTTTTTTTTTAATAATTTAGTGGAGCTTGCTTGGGGTTTAATGAATGAAGAATTGACTGACTAACTACCCACCTAAGTAAATTTTGCATATTATCATAGTCATAGTACAATATTTAGACAGCACTAGTCGCTAGTGTAACGACATTTACTGAGTGAGTCATTATAAAAGTATACCTAATCGAAATGGCTGAAATGTAAACAAAATGTTTCGTTCCACGCAGTGGTAATTTTTTGGAAATTCTGTCACTAAGCCAGAACCAAAAAACGAAGGAATCGGACGAATCTGAGGAATCGAATAAATTGTTGTTGGTTTGTTGTGTAAAGTACAAAAATTCTTGAGATTCCTCCGTTTCCTCGTTTTTTTGGTTGTGGGTCTAGCCTAAAGATTATGAATACCAAGATGGGAAACAATGGCTTCCATCTTTGTTTGCCAACAAGCTGAAACCATTGTATATACATTTCTATAGTATTTTCATGCTGAATAATCACCGCCTGGTCATCTTAAGAAACTTGTGAATAACACATTTTTAGGTTCGTGTATTAACTAGTTGTCTATTCTGTTACCCTAACAACAGTCGTAAACATCTATGATTTTTGATTTGTTTACGACTTTTGCCAAGGAAATATGAATTTTAGAGCCAATAAAATACTTTAAATATTGTTGATTTGTTTTTGTTGACGACTATTGTTAAGGAAACAGAATATGCACTTAGTGAATGTAAGAACCTCCAAATGTGCGGTTCACAAGTTTCTTTAGATGGCGCTGCTCCATGATTGTACTATAGACATATACAATGCTGAAACTGACGTTAAATTGACGAGATTGCACAAATATTTCGTTAAAAACGCTGCACTAGTGTTATTAAACCACCAGTATGGGTCGACGTCACATTGATTCACAGACACGAGTCGAAATTACAAAAACAACAATGTATTCAAATGATTGTTGGAGGGTAAAACGTAAGAAGGTTTCCCATCTTGGTATTCAACAAGTAAAACAAATAAAAGAGTACCCAAATTTCGATTTCATTGTACATACATATTTCAGATATGTTTTGATATTTTTTATAGTAAAATCACGGAATACTAATATTTTTTTGTACATATTATATCGAATTATTTGTTCGTTCATGGCAAATGAGGCACTTAGCTTCGAAGGGATTGTGATAATACGTGTAAGAGGAGCCTCCGTTAAGACCACAATGATAGGTACTTTTTATCTATCTAAACAAAGTCACACTTTGCACTGTCACAATGTTTCGAAAGCGTGAATATTATAGACATTTTTTTCCGATTTTTGTCAAAACAACGTCATGCAACTAAATGGGCCAATTTGCCAATTGTCGGTTAAGTAAATTCGCCACCCTGGAAAAAGATCAAATGCAATCAGAAAATAGAAATTGTATCCGAAATAATCATGTCCGTCAATTTAGCGTTACCACCTTGAAATTTTTTAAGTTTAACTATTGAATTAATAGTCGTGATTTTGTCGTGCAACTAACAAATTTGTCGCACTATTTTTTTTTTTAAATAACCCATAAAAAAAAAAACAAATTTCACGATAAATTTTTAAGTTGCACGCCAAATTTACGACAAATTAATGACAATTAATCCAACCCTAGAAAGATAATCCAATAGCTAGGCATACTTTTAAAGTTTATTTTTTTTTGTCGTGCAACTAAATAATTTCTCGTGCGATTTATCAAATAATAACCTCTGGTTTTGCTAACTTGACAGTCAATGAGCACTTACCCAAGTCAAATAAAAAATCAAATGCAATCGAATATTAAAAATTATAACGATGATAATGGTTCTTTTTTGTCAAATGCAATCAAAAATTAAAAAAAAATTCAAATATTTGTCGTTTTTTTGTCGTGCAACGCTTTTTTTGTCCCTTTGTGACAAAAAAGCGAAAATTATTTCAGTGTAATTTTCAATTGCATTTGAACTTTTTTTTTTTTTTAAGTGGTGGTCAAGTTAAGACTACCGGGGATTATTTTTCTTAGAAAATTAGAACGACAATTTTTTAGTTGCACAACAATCTTACAAATTGTTAATGCAAACGATTAAACTTTTGAAATTACAAAATTGTTGTTCTAACTTGAGGGACATACAAATTTATTCAACTGCATGTGTATTCACAGAATTATTCAAAACTCACTTGTTCGTGTGTTCACAATAAAACACTACATCTTTGGGTTCTGATTCTGATGCGTGCCGAAAACTAGATCAAAGTGCTTTAATCGACTTATATGACAGTCACAGTTATAAAATAATTTCATATGATAATTGCTCGCACGTTTTGTTTGGGTTGGCTTGTTGACCTTTTTGTTTTTTTTTTATTTTGTTTATTTTATGTTTGTCGGCTTAATTAGGCTAATCTACGCAAAATGACATATCCATTTCTGTTGTCGTCAAGAACACATCACATTAACACGTCAGAAAGGTGGGCGATGTTTCCTAAATTACCTCTCAAAGTCGTCGTTGTTGATTAATAAGATAAAATGTCTTTACTTTATTTTTAATTGAGTCATAACAACTGTGTTGTGACTTGTGCTCTGCATGAGCTTACGAAATATTTATAATGTTCATGAAATCTAATATGACGCGAAAATTAATTACATCAACTATTGAAATTTAATGAAGTGATTTCAAAATGTCTTTCTGACCTCTAGATTTTCTTATGAGATTTCCTAGACTATTTACCTACTTGAATGTTACAATTTAAATAAAATTAAATTGATTAGTCATTAAGTTAAGTCATGCATTATATTAGCTTGGCGATTCATAAGTCGGGTTCACGACGAAGTGCACTAAGTACACGTTAACCTTCATATTGAGTAATAAAAATAAAAACTTCGATAAGATATTTTTTTTTTTAGTTTAAATTGATAATAATATAGTTACATTGTGTGCTTGGAATACACAGAGCCGTGTAAAAAGTTGGTCAAAATATTGTTTCATATTTTCTTAGTACAGAAAGGGTGACCCAAAAATAAATAAATGTTTTTTGCTTTATCTCTAAAATAAAACCAATATTTTTTCTTTTAATGTTCATTAGGTATGTAATTACTTACTTTTTGAAGATGAATTGGTCAGGTGCTATTGTTGGACAAGGTATCGTCTTTTCACCACATTTTGGATCTTGGGGCTACAATTTCTTGCACTCTTAAAATATATTCACTTTGAAAGCTTTTAGAGTCTGTAGCTTGTTTTGAAAGACCCCAAAAAATAAACTTTAAAACTGTCAAATAAAATCGATATTGCCGGCTACAGCGAATCACCAAAACGAGAATCGTTTTGGAAATGCATCTTTGAAAGTATTTAAAATTTTGCGAGCGATAATTTTACTTTTTTCAAAACGATATGTAAAACAGTTATTGATTTCGCTTTTCGGTTAGATAAGTCATTAAATCATCAGTCCAGATGTCGATCAAAATCGTAGATACTACCATTTTGAAATTTCATAATTTTGGAAATTTCCATTGGATAAAAGATCGTAAGATTGTCGTGCAACTAAATGAATTTTGTAGTTGCACGCATAAATTTTTTGTCGTTCTACAATTTTTTTAGTTAGACGGCAATTTTTTTAGTTTCACGACAAATTTATGATAGAAAAACGCCATTTACTGTTTGTTGTAAGGATATGAGTATATCTTAAATTAATAAATGAAAAAAATAATTAAAATAATATTAAGAAACAAATTATAATTTTAATTTTTAAAACATTATTAATAATTTTAATTTTTTTTTTTTGATTTTTTTTTGGAAATAACCAGTTGTTTTTTAATATATTTTTTTTTATTTTTTTCATAAAAACACAGGGTGAACAAAAATTGTTTTAACATTGAAAAAAAAATCGCTTTCGCGCGACTTTTTTCAGAATTTGAACGAAATGTTGTTTTTCGTTTTTTTTTTTTAATTTTTAAAATTTGAATTAAACCTGAACTGTTATACGCTATAACTCCTAAAATGTTACCTATGTACCAAAAAAAACAGTTTAGCCTTGCAAAAAAGAAAAGTATTTTTTTTATCGTAGAATTTTTAATAATTTAATAATTTCGTTCGTCCGACAAGCTATTCTTGTTATTTGAGAAAAGGCGTTTTTCATTTTAGGTAGCGGCTAACGTTGTTTTGTTTAAATACTCCTTAAAGACTAACGAACAATATCCAATCATAAAATTGGATAGGTATAATTTGTTGCAAGAAAAAAGTCTCTTCCGGCTGGACCAAAATTAAATTTAAATCAGTGTATATATATTTCTATAGTACAATCATGGAGCAGCGCCATCTAAAGAAAGTTGTGAATCGCACATTTGAAGGTTCTTACATTTACTAAGTGTCTATTCTGTTACCCTAACAATAGTCGTCAACAAAACAAATTAACAATATTTAATGAACTTTATTGGCTCTAAAATCCATATTTCCTTGACAAGAGTCGTAAACAAAACAAAAATCATATATGTTTACGACTGTTGTCAGAATAGACAACTAGTAAATGCACGAACCTAAAAATGTGTTATTCACAAGTTTCTTAAGATGGCCAGGCGGTGATTATTCAGCATGAAAATACTATAGAAATGTATATACAATGTTTAAATATTGAAGATAGATTTTTTCAATTTTAAAACAACTTCCATCTCAATGTTATTAATTCTATTTGTATAAATAATAATAATATTAATAATATTTAACTATGTGTCTCTAAGGCATATTAAATGCATGGTAACGATTTAAGTATTTCACAATTTAAAGCACAAAAGTAACTTCTCGTAAAAGCAAAATTGTAATACCCAGTTGCGCACTTTATTTTAATAAAAAAAAAATTAAATTAAAAATAGATTTGCTGTTTTTATATACCATTAGTTAAGGCTCATTTGTCTTGGCATTGTCAACAGAATAATAATTATTTACCATCTAATTACTGGTAATCTAAAGAATGTATCTAAATATCGATAAAAATACTTACACTCCACACTCAGTTAATCAGGTGGCTATAGAAAAAAAATTAACCTAGCAGAACCGATCTAATGGAAAGCTGATTCAGCTATATTTTATGTAGGTGCACAATATACCGGAAAATTACATCAGTAAGGATGACGTGATATTTTGTTTTATATTAGGTAGGTTGGTACTTTTTTGATGAATATAATGTAAACAATAAAACTGATAGAAAGATTCTATACATAAATATTTATTATAAATACTTGAAATATAAATTATTTAAAAAATAAAATGTGAAGGAATAGTGATGGTCAGACTATCCAAAGACCACAGTCGGTAAGGAAGATGATTTACTTTGAGAATAATTTGCTTACATGAAAGATGAATTTTTGATATGGATGTAATTTTTCCCACTATGAGTAACTTGAAGTCATGTCATTAGGATTTCATTGGTAAACTATCTTTGTGTTTTCAATAAAAAATCACACACAAAAAAAAAACAAGTTATTATTTATTATTGCGGCATTGTTTTAAAGAACAATATACAAAAACAATACCAGAATGATTATTAAATAAAAGCTATAGTACAAAATATAAATTATCTTTATCTCTCAAAAGATGAATCTGGGTCAACTCAAAGTGAATGCTTCTTAACCCGCAAACAATCAAAACAAAGCATTCGCCGATTTCATTGTTTATATTTTGTATTCTTCGAATAGTGTGGCACACAAATACAATCTAATCTCATTCCAAATAAAGCAAACCAGAAGTGTAACTAAATTGGCATTGAACTGCGCTGCTGCAAGTATTGTTGCACAAGTTTTATTTCGAATATATGACTTGAGTCTGAGTGTAAGAAAGCCGTAGAAAACCTGTTCGATAAATCATGGTAAATTGAATGATTTCCAGAGTTACCTTTGATGATGTTTAAGACAAAAATGGTAAAGTGAAATAATTATTTACATTTTAAAAGTTCTTACAATAATTATTTATTCAAAAAAATAAAAGATGCTCTTGCGCAAACACCATAGAGTGAAATTATTTCTAAAAACCCACAAGTCGTTTCGACGATAGATTTAATTTACTTAACTTCCATCGTCTAAACGATGTCGTTCTGGCTATTAACAATTTGATTCAAGTAAGTTAATCGTCAAAACGCTATCATAAAAACGATAGCGTGTGAAGACATGAGATTGGTTGAGTTACGCGAAGCAAATTGAAGACGATAGCGTTGACAACTATCGTTGACTTAATCGTATTAAAAATCACGGAATGATCCGCCTGGTTCTTTCTTATTTTCGAATTCGAATTATATGCCAAAAACTCATTTAAGTTAAAAACTTGACACGGTTCCGTTAATTAATTCTTTATAATTTTAAGGGTTTTTTGTATGTTAAGGACCAATCATTTTCAGATCCTGCGTGTCAAAACCAAATGAAAAGCAATTTAAATGTGCCCATAACTGCTTCTGTGAACTTAAGCAGTAGCCAAATATCTAAACAACAACAAACTGTCAAATTTAAAATTCCAAACTGAACAAAACGAAGCAAAGCGACTATTATGAGCCTGATATTGTGAATTTGCACATAACATTTAAAATATAAACCCTTTTAGGCACGGCTCATAAATGCATGAAGGTAACTCTGTCTAACAGAAAAAAAAATAAAAAAATAAATAACAATATTGCAAAGGTATAGCGAATTGTAGTCTTTTTAGCCACTAGTTTGGTGAAACTGGTTTAATGCGCCATTCACCGATTGCGGCGTTTGGAGAGCAAAATGCCGCTCGCTGAAAGACAACAACATCTACCTACATCATGGTTAATAAAATAACGAATGCCGCGATATTCGCATTTAAATGCATCAAACTTGTTTTGCTTTCATGAGACAAAAATGCGGTTTTGCTTGCGATATTATTACATTAATGACTTTAAGTTCGTTACATTAGTCTATTAAAGTCATACAACAATTTAAAAATGGTTTTATAAAAAAAAAAGTATAAGTAGATCAGTAGGTTGGGTGTTAATTTATTAATTATAGATATTGGAAAGGGGGCAGAAAAAAAAAAACTTCACAGGAAATAGCTTCACTTGAGAAAGAACTTCACCCCTGGTGGCAAATAATTTCATAACTTGAAATCATTTATCAACAAAATAGACTCGTATAGGTATATTTATTTATTTATTTTTGTCGTTCAACAGGACCTTTTCGTATATGTATTTTTTGCTGGACAATATGTTGCATTTCGCTTATTATGTCACCTATATTTTTGACAAAATTCGGCTTGAAATCATTTAGTTTTAATACCAATACAATAAACATTTTCAAAATTAATTTATTTAAATTGCAATTGGTGGAAAAAATTTCTGAATGACAAAAGTTTTTGCATATATGTATTGAATAATTTAAATAAGTTTCTATATGTTTTTGTAAAAAAAAGTGATGGTGTTGTAACATGTAGGTACTAACATAGAATAGGCGTGTTTAGTCACTTTAGCAAAATTTTGTATGGGATACGAAAAGTGGCAATAAATTGGTCAGTTATTTATGTGAACATAAAAGTGAAGATAAAATCTTGGAATGCCTGGAAATTTTTGGCGCGAAATATAATGTCAATACATTTCTTGCTTAAAGGTTGGTGGCACTTCTGACAGCTTAAGACATGTACTCCATATACAATGATTATTAATGGTTTTGTTCAATGTGTTTTCCCTTAGGGCCGCATTTTGCGGAAGAAGTAAGAAGCTTTTAACCTACGAAAGTTGCAAAAAAGTTTTGATAATTTTGAACTTTTCGCTTAAAAACAAATAAAATTTAGTTAATGAAGATTTTTTAGATAAAATTATATAATTTGGAATTTAATTTGGTAATATTCAATCTAAATAATGATTATTTATCTGGTTTTTATTTGTTTGTAATGGAAGGTGGGGTACAAGTTGACCAACTCGGCATATTCAAATAGCCATACTTTGCAGACACATCCATAAAATTATTTGAAACTTCGGCTTGGCATATAGTCAAGAATATCAACTTTGAAATAAAATGAAAAAATGGATACAAAAGTGAATATAGCGTTTTATTGGTTCTTTCCAGTGCTGACTAACTAAAAATTACCAACAAAACACGACTAATGACGTGTCTTATTTTCACTAGATAAAGCATTCCCCTCGAGTATTTAAAACCTAATTAAATTGTCAACTCATTTATAGTACTTGCGTCACCTTCATGATAAATTACGAAATTCTTTATATGAGAAACTCCAACATTTTATGTTAAATATTAAACAACTAACGATCTTATATCACATTGTATTATTTCAGGTAACTTTTATGTTAAGAGAATACCTACCTACACATAGCACTTCATTTCGAAAATTAACACTTTAATGTTAGAAAATAAAGGACACGGTTGGGTCTCAGGTACTTGCTCTGGTGGCAAGTTAAATTAGTGTTTGAGATTGTGAAAACCAAATTGTGTAGTATTTTTGGTTACTTAACGTTTTTTTAGAAAGGAAAGTGATAAATAAACTTATGCAAATATTTTAAGGTTATCAGAATAAAAACCTTAGCTTTATGATGCTTTTAACAGTTGAGATTATACTATTATGGAAACTGGAAGTAATATAGATGATTCTCGGCCCAAGTTCAGCAAAGATTATTAATGCTTTGAATGGCAATGTAGGATTGTGGTCAGGTGGCGTAATCAGCCCTTACTTTTTCCAAAAAGCAATACCTGTGTTTTTGGGGAGTTTATACATAAACAATTTGCATAATTACAATGTGCAAAAAATCCCAAAAAACCGATTCGCAGTCGCATTGTACTACTGAACTGTCAGACAAAATGAAATAAAAAAAGAAAATAACACATGGAAAGTTCAAGAGGAGAAAAACACGTAATAATATATTTCTTGAATTTAAACACTTATTTTAAATTTCATTGGAGTTTCTAAAAACAGATTCCTAATTTCAGCTAAGCGTATTTGTCCTAGAGAAAGTATCAAATCTGCCAAAAGAGTACCTAGGTATACCTAATTTTCGCACTGAGTAGTACTCCGCAAATGTCAAAATTAGATTCGCGCGCAAAAAATTAAAACAAGACAAGACACTAATGTTTACATGTGTTGAGCAACGTAAACCGCAAATGTTATGTTTAACTGAAAAGCCACTGATATACGGTAACGGCAAAATTTAAGTTTATAAATTTTCCAAAAACTTTTTATTTTAATTAAAAACATGATATAATTTCGAGATATTAGTGTGTTTGTTGGCAATCGAAAGTAAAACAAGATCATACTCTGAAATCCATTACTACTTTACGAACATATCCTATCTAAATTCATAGAAGTATCATTCGTATCTACCAACATCTAAAAATGTAAAAACAAACATTTTGCGGTGCAATTTGTTTGTTATTCAGTGTAACAACAGTTGTTTTGTGTTAAAAGTTCTTAAATTAGATTATTTCACGTTGCTCACCATCAAAATCATGCGATATAAGTGGTTTCATGTGGTTGTGGTTGTAACATGAAACTTTCGAGCTGTCAAACTAAACTTTGAGCTTCAAAAGCTTACAATGATTAAGATACATTTTGTGTTATTTTTAATACAAGTTGTAAAACTCGAATTAGACCATCCTTTATATTGTTTTGGTTTTATTCAACAATGATTGGCTTAAAATACTTGAACTCTTAAAGTCAGATAAGAAGTTATTGATGAGCTCGCAATCACAAAGCGCAAAAAATTCAACAATAATTATTGTTTATTGTAGATCTACTACAATAACATATATAGGTATCTATGTATATGAATAATGTACTCATAAAAGAATCAAATCAATAATAAACAGAAAAATATAAATGATTGCGTATTTTAAATAAAAACAACAGATAACAAGACAGCTCATTGAGTTTTTTTAGTACAGAGTTCTATTATGCAGTATTGAACATTTCATCCCGGAAATAACTAATTCAATCTAATCAATATTATAAAAAGGATACTACGAAATGCAATGAATATAATTTTTAAAAACACATCAATGAAGCTTGACATGAAAGCAAAAAGGAAAAATAACAAAAAATGGGTCACTGACCCATGTTGCTATGAATTAAATTGTTATTACCTCAGCTGACAGATCGTTTATATGTGAGATGTGAGATCTGGTGAGTGTTTGAAACGTTATAATTTGTAACAAGGTTAAGGTCATTAACTCAGGCAATGTGTGTTCAGATTTTATTGTGTTATCAATATGAAAATTCTTACAAAACGGAATTTTTTTTCAATTTTCGAAAACAAATTATAGCAAATTGTAGTTCTTGCCATAACGTCTGTATGTTTAATTGTAAAAAGGATATGTGTATACATAATTTTACCCTTTATTCAACTAAAAGATGCAAAATAATACAAAAACTGCAAAAAAAGAAATGCAAAAGTATGCGGAAAATACAAAGAATGCAAAATTGTTCAAAATACTGCAAATGAACTTTCTAATTGTTCATAAGTAATATTTACCAAACAAAATAATTCAGAATACCTACATATAAATGTGAAAAATGCAAAAACAAAAATTAAAGATAGCAAACAATAAATTATGATGTGAATGATAGACAAAGTTAAAAGTACCTAATAAATTGAGAAAACACTGCAAAGAATGTCAAATGATCCGAAAATTGCAAAGGAAAGAAATTAATAATGATCTACATAAGATGTTGAATATTTGTGAGTGCAAAAGAAATGTAAAAGACTGAAAAAAGAAAAAGAAAAAGAAAATAAATTCCAGAAAAAGTCTGCACAGACTTCAAATGAATGCAAACAAATTCAGACTTGTTTTTTACTTTCTGATTTTCTCTCTAGTTTTTATTTAGCTTATGATTTGACTTTTCTCAGTGAATGTTTTGTCAATTCCTGGTATTATCTTTTGATATTGTGTTTTAAAGAAACATTACTCTTTCAAGGTATTGTTAACAAAAAGGAACTTAACATCTATTTTTCTATTGTTTTTTCTTTTTTTTCTTTTGTTTCCTTAAAACTCAATTGTGCATTTAATTAAATCTGACATAAATTGTGCTTCATTTCATTGATGTAAAATAAATAAGTAATTTTAAGCGGAAAAATAAAATAATGTTGAAAAATTTGTTCATCCCTAAAAATTATTGTTAAAGAAAACGACCTTCAAATTGATTGAGATCATCGCATTGTTTTACTTATTGATATATGTATTTACAAACTTATAAGTGGGGAAAACTATTGTTTTATAAGTATCCATGTAATGTACATATAAAGTCAATAATGATATAGGTATTATCACACTACAATATTAAGTATTCTTTTATGTAACTATACTTGGTTTTTATTGATTGGAATTTAAGGAGAGATACATTTTATCATAAAAAGTAAATGCAACTTGATTTTAAAAAAATCAATTATACACTTAATGAAATATTTTTATAGCCAGATATATACTGCAGGTCACTGCTTTGAAGCCAGTTTTTTTTACTACATTTTTTCATATTTATACTTGTTGCCAAAGCTTTAAAGCGGTAATATTAAGTTTCTGTGAGTAACTTCATATTTTCGAAAAACAAAATCACACAACTTAAGAAGTGACAGTACTATCAATGAACTGCAAAAAACCACTTCAAAAATCTTACAAATCTTACAATGAAAGGAAAAATTATGTGTAGATAACGGAAAAAGTCCACGTGCACTATTGCGTATGCTTAACATTTTTTTATAGAATATTTTATAGAAGTAGGTATATTTTTGAATTAAAATTAATTGTAAAGTTGGTGTTGATTATACTTCGTTGCTTTTTATAGTAAATTTTAATTATTCAAAATTTGCCTTTAGTTGTAAAGCGTTATTTAAAAATATTTTATGTAAAAAATTTAAAGTTTTTCACCCGAGTAGGGGATAGAGGGTTATAAAAAACGATCACATAAAAACCTTTTATGTCAATAAAAAAAAAAAACACGAAATACCCTGTCATGCAAAAAAAAAATAAATTAATTAGTATAGAAGAACCAAATTACGGCGGTAAATTGGATCTAGCCCGAATGCGTATTTAATAGCTCCGATGGCATGGTTGGGCGAATATACAACAATGTTCCAGTTCGTATGATTTTCAACGCCACCTCAATAGGAGTTCACAGAAAAAAGGTCATATTACCGTGGCGTAAACCATAAATGTTTAAATATTTTTCCTTATTTTTGGAATTAGAGACAAAAATATTTACCACCTTCAAAGATATTTAAATACGAATTTCATAATCGAGAGTAATTAATAAATCACATATTTCATTTAAATGTCTTTAAAGTATACGACACTATAATTGTCGTCATTCAATGAATTTACTTCTCATTAACACTAATCGGATGTTTACAAAGCACTCATTACTCCGACTATCAATTTAGCGATACCACTAATCTGTTTCACTGACACATTTATAATTGTTTATAACATAAGTTCGTAGAATTTGGATTGACTAAAAATAAATTTATTCGATAAAAAAATTTCTAGTCGGTCACACACCTTGTTGATCAACACCAAAAATCAAGAATACGATAAAGAGTCACCCGCCAATATAATGAATAAACATTTCTATAGTTTTGTTTAATCTAAAATTTAACCTAAATTAAAGTAAATAAATCATGCACTTTGGTAATGACATTTCATTTAAATAAAAAAAATAATCAATTGTCTCATTGTTTTGGCAAAGTCCAATATAATCGAAATGTTTTTAGATGTTTTTTAGTCTTATTCAAGGCCGTAACCAAAATGGAAAAGGTGTTATTTCAAATCCCAAAAAATCACTCACCCGATGGTGAATTGTTGTACATATCATTAAAATGAAACGAAATTATTTAATGTTTATTGAGACCTCTTTAAGCTATCGGTCAAGTAGGCTCATGATTGATGTACGTCATTTTTACCGAATTTCGTTTTGTAGGTTCCGTGGGCGATAAATTCTCGCACTTTTTTCGAAAAAAAAAAAAAATAATAAGTACCTAGTCATCATAACTCATAAGTCATAAGTATTCATGTCTTTCATTACCACTTTCAAAAGTTTAACTATTGGATTAACTGTCGTGAAATTGTTGTAAATTTGTCGTACAACTTAAAAATTTCTTTTGTGACTGTTTTAAAAAAATAACCTCTGGTAATGCTAACTTGACTGTCAAGTTAGCACTACCACCCCAGAAAAAGAATTAAATGTAATCCAAAATTAAAAAGGATAACCGAAATAATTGTCGCTTTTTTGTCGCTAATAAGTTATGCATCTGAAAATTTTTTCGCGCAATTTATTATAAAATTATTTTTCTTATCTCTTTTTTAAATTTGATAAGATTTCATCCTTTTCTGGGGTGGTAAGCTATACTTGACCGAAAAATTAGTTTTTAGGGGTTATTTAAAAACAAAAATTGGGCGACAATCTTTTTAATGCTAACTTGACAGTCAAGTTAGCATTACCATTGGTTATTTTCTAAAATAGTCGCGCGACAAAGTTTTTAGTTGCACGACAAATTCACGACTATTAATCCAATAGTTAAAATTTTTAAATTTGAAAGTGGAAATGCTAACTTGATAGACATTAAGTATTCCTCGATCTTGAATAGTTAAGCTTTGATTAAAACAAAACTGATATAATTATAGCATCTTTCAGTGTGACAGCTGTTAGATGTTGTACCTCACGGTCTAAAATATTAACTAGAGCTTTTCGTTTTTTATCTTAATTTTATTAAAGTAAATTATCATTAACCCCTTTAAATATTTTGTCTGGCTACGGTCTTGGTCTTGTCTATTAGTGTATTTCGATTGGCGCTGTCGCGTAGTTTATAAACATGTTCTGCTAAATTTGTTTAATTCTGACGCACAAATAAACTAGAAATATAATTGGACTCACTTGTGCCAAAGACGTAATTTATTTTTATCGACAAACGAATATGGAAAACTTATAAAGAATTCATTAAGGAAAAAAATAAAATAAATACGTAGCTATACCAACTCATTTGTGGGTTTGTTTATAACAGTTTGTTTAACAACATAAGCGTGACCTTTATTGTTGTATGTATGTTAAATTGACATAATAGTTGGTCAAATGTATTTCGAGAACTAACATCTCTATTTAACAGCATGTTATTTTTAAATGTTCATAAACACTTCCTATTGGTAAATAAGTGTGCTATTACACCTTGCTACAGGAAACTTGCATCTTTTAGAACATATTTGAGTGCGAAAGGGAGTTACGAGCGAATTATTTTTTCACTCACTTATGTTCGAAAAGATGCAAGCCTCCTGTAGCAAGGTGTAATGGCACACTAAGTTTTAATGATTCTTAGCTCACCCACGTAATATAGTAAAATAAGTCCTAGCTCAACCTTAACAAACTTCTGTCAATATAAACCCATTTGAAGGTTTTCCAGTTGCCTCATGGAGCTTCCAACTATCTGGTTTTTCGCATATATCTGAAGATTTTACAATGAATACCTAATGGAATAGTTCTTAAGATATCAAAGAAGTTTTCCTTTAAAGTTCTTTTTCCTATGCGACGGATACCAGGGCAATGAAAATGAATGCTTTACTTTGGATTAAAGCGAAGAAATTAATTTCATTCGCGAACCTTTATTTGTATGGCTTACTTTCACTACTCCATTGACGTTTAGGGCGAAGAACTTTTCGAATTTTCGCAATTTTTCAATACCAATTTAAAACATTCGCTAACTTTTGTATTCGCTTCGCAAACGATAATAAAGACCTTAATAAACTGCCATTAATAACGCCAGTCACTGAAGAGCAAAGTAAGGGTCTACGTTCTTTTATTTTTCTGGTTTGATTGGCAAGAAGAATTCCGATGGAATTTCTATTTAATTTTCTTGTCTCAAAAGTTATTGAATTGGTCAATATTTATAACTAATGTTCCAAGGAGTAAAATTAGTGGGCATGAGCTCAGAAAAATGCACATTAGTATTTACTTAGTTTGAGCTTAACCTGTTAAAAAATATAGAGGATACCACCACATGTGGATATCAACACAATAAATGTGCATCGGAGTCATTTTGTTGAACTTGTCAAAATTACACAATTAAAAAGAGAAAAGAAAAATTGAAATATCATTGGCGCAAACGATTTAGCATCATACTAAAACATATTTAGCATCATACTAGGTTAAAAACTATTGTTTTGTGTATGATGCTAAATATGTTCTAGTATGATGCTAAATCGTTTAAAATTTTGCGCCATTATTATTATCAAAAATTTAAATGTCTTAGCCTTATAAAACAGTGGTACTTGTCACAGTTTACACGACAATCAACTTGAGAGATTGCCACTGAAAACAAAACAGACAACAAGAATGATTTCATTGAAATTGTTTGTGTAATCTTCATTGAACCCTTTTGCCATATATAAACTTAAAATATTTATATTATATTATTGAATATCAGAGTACAGTACCTGACACTTTGAATCAGAGTTGCCATTTTCCAGTTAAAGCAGCTCTCACATACTATTTGTGTGAGTTTTTGAAGGAGTTCGGTTCAATAACGAATAGCCATTAATTAATAAAAAGAATGCATTTATAAAGAAACCACTTTAAAATGTCAAGGGGACTATGCTAATAAGTTAATTGTATTTGCTATTTTTCTAATAAACACACATTTATTTTGTTTTTACAACAAAGTTGTAAAACCTGTTAACAACAAAAACATATACCTACATATGTGTATGAGTTGCAAAAACTTAGCAACTAAAATAACAAAAAAACGATTAGGAAGGATCATTCTAATGGTTTTGTTAGCGACTGGTGAAAGTGTTGTTTTGATTGCAAGTGACAGAAGAATAACTGGTGATATTTTTTTTTAATTTAGTTCTTTTCTTTTATGTTTTTTTTTTTTGTATTAATTTTTGTCTCTTATGTTTTTTTGCATTTAATTTAGATTTGTCTGTGATTTATTTATTTTTTTTTTTAAAGGATAAGGCCTACTAGGGATACTTTTACGCGGTTGTTTATTTATTTCTTGGTGGTATGGAAAAAGATAAATTTTTTTTATTTAGGTCGAAATAGACTATGAAATTGATCATAATTTGTAACCGTGTTAAAAATAAGACAGATGTTTTTCTGTTTGAAAACAGACATTTTAATAAACAGTTGGTAACCCTATCGATAATTTTAAGAAACTTGCGTCAATTTGTAATGCTCACTACGGTAATCCTGTAAGAGCTTTAAAACAAAAAACACAGCTTATTGAAATCGATAATGGTAACATTGAAATGCAAATAATCTATCGTTGTGATGCAAATAACAAATGAACAGAGTATAGTCGAAATTATCGGATTTTATAGTGTACAGATATCATAAAAACTCACTATTTTACAAATTCCTAGTATGTCAAAACACGAGAGTTTATTAAGGGTTGTGATCAAGGGCAGATTCAAAGCTCTATTAATCATAAAGCAGGCTCGTCGACATCAAATCCGTCCACATCCAAGGCAGTGCAGTAGGTCGTTGCTGAACTAACATATTTTGTACACAGTTACCCCTAAACAGAACCCCAAATTTGGAGGACCCCAAAAATCGGGAAACCCTTCTCTCGCTGTTACCATCAATACGTAACTCTCCAAAATGATCCATCATGTTATCGAATTCAAACACTACGTCAAAGTGATTGTGATAGTAGAGTAGTAAAGATGTTCTTTTATATAAAATCAATAATTTTTTAAATTATCCCCAGTACAATGCAAACGCAATTTTTCTTTTATAATTCTATTTTAATTTTCATTTTAAATTGCTCGTAATTAATAGCAAATCAACGGTTGATTTCTAACTAAACCAATATATTTATTTGCGTCTAAGGTTTCATCTCAATGTTAAACTCATAAAATGTGCATTTGATGAAATCGTGATGCAAAACTAAAACTTTACTGCACCAATTGAAATTAAATAAGTTACATAGAAGGATTGATGTTTGTTTTTGATTTCAAATTTGCAAGCAAGCTTATACGTGACTCTATGCAAATTTAATTTAAAACCAAACACATATAAAGTTATCGTGACTGTATAACTGCAGATAAGGTAAAAACCATGGAAACTGATGAAGTCAATAAAATGCACGAGTGTATTATGTATGTTACACGAGATCATAAATATTACTTTTATGGGTGAAATTTGTGAATGCGTTAGTGAATCAATGTGCAGTGAAAAAAATATTCAGCTATTTAAAATTGACGCAGACCTAGCTAATGAATATAAGTAAACATCTTTTGCTTTTCCTTAGATATATTAATAACCTAAATGAAGTTAGAAAACAATGAGAATCAAGTATCAATGTCAAACATAACCGCCATCCAGGAAGTGCATCTGGGGAAGAGGAAATGAGGAACTGCTATAGATATACTCTAGTTGCGCGTACAATAAAACAAGTCGAGGAGCGTTTCGAAAAGCAATGCGCGATGAAGTTTTTTTTTGAATGATAAACAGTTCATATTTATTATGAGATCTTTGTCTGCATTTATAATTTGTCAAAACCCATTTGTTTTTGTAATTTTTTAATTGATGAGGTGTTGTGTAATTTCGCTTCTTTTCTCAAAACCAAATGAGTTAGATTTTCGTTTATTACATTTACTGTGCAGAATAGAATTAATCATCAATTTTCCAGCAAAAAATTGTAGAACAAAATGAGATTTATCTTTCTCTTCTTGGTTTTCTAAAGTTCTGAAAGTGCAGTAACATATGTAAATCCATTAAAACGCTTCCCCTCATCACATTTATTTCTCGCGCTGTAAGTCTGAGACCAAAACCCTCCAATTACACTGTTTCATCAATGGCCTATCTGTAGGGTTCAATAGAAAACTTCTAATGGTCTAATTGCTTCTAACTCCAACAAGAAAAAATTCATCTTAAATCATATGGAGATCTTTCCCACCAACAATTTTGCCTAGAAAGCAAAAGGCCAGAATTTTGTATTACAATTTTAAAATATGTAATTGGTTTAGAAAAAAAATTCCGATGTAATTTCCGGAAGCCACTTAGAAAAGAAATCATATCATGTGTATAAATAAAACTCTAATTTTATCAAATTGACTTGTTTTGCTCTATTTTTCTAAAGATTTGTATCTAAGCTTATAAGATTTTCTATATCTTCCTGTTATTAAGCATTCCCGACAAAAAAATAAAACAAAATAAACGAACAAATAAGTCACCTCACGGTCATGGAAAATAACTTCACACGAAAGTGAAATAAACTCCCGCAAAAAAAGTGAAATTATATATCACCTTAAGTGGGAATTTACTTCACCAAAAGTTAAATGGAGGGCAGGGAACTAAATTAACGCGGGAATTAACTTCACCACTAGAGGAAAGTTTTGTTCACTTATTTTTAGGTGAAGTAAATTCCCGCTAAAGATGAGATATAACTCTCATGTTTGTGGAAATCAGTTTCACATTCGTGTGAATTTTTTTTCCCACGAAATAACTTCACTTCTTACTACAGTTACTTAGGTATATGATATCTTTCTTTATTCTTTATGATTAAAAACGAGTGCCTGAGTCCGTTTACCTAAGGAGTTTCTGTTTATAAGAACGCGATTTTTTATGGAAAATAATATTAAAGCTTGGTTTCCGAAACAAAGTCTGCTTATGGAAATTCTACTCTTAGCTTTTATACTGTTGTTGCCACACTCAAGAAAACCAATTGAATCCCAAAATGAAATCTAATAAAATTGCTGGACATTGACTTTGTCTCATCAATAAAGAGGACTATAAGTGGGTTGTAAATAATTATCTAATATTTTATAACATCACTTTTCAACGTAAAACTTAATGTTTATCCATTGAGATTCCTCTTCAAAAAAAAAAAACATATTCATTCATATGTTAAAAGAATTGGAAACGTATGTGTACAATATAAAAATGTGTTCGTATATATTTTTTTACTTGCGATTTTTATTAAACACATCATTATTTGCCACTCATATAAAATACGTATAAATCTACTTATAAATAATATATTTTTCGCCACCCGTTGTGTGCTCGTAACCTTAGAAACAATCCCAACAACCGAAATGGATGTATCTTTGAGATGACCTCGGGTACATTGGAATATTAACAGACTCTCCATGGTCTTTTTCCACAAATATATAATATTTAAAGCTTGAGAATTTAAAAAATTGTTTATTAAAAATTTAATGCATTGCATGATTTATAAATAATATATATTTTCTTTCATGCTTTCAATAAACGAAAACAATCTTGATGCACTAATAAAACACACATTTCTTAATGTTTTTAGTCTCACAACTTGTGCACTGAAAGATATTTTTTTTTCAAAACAAATAAGTTTCCCTCTTAAGTCAATATAAATGTGTTTTATAAACATTCAAAGAATATTGGTCTTCTTTTACAGCATAAGAGTTTTAAAAAGAACCAAAATAAATAAATGCTTTTTTATTGCAAATAACGTTTACATTTTGAAGGTGAACATGTGACTTTTTTTTTTGGGCTTTTGAAACACATTTTAAAGAACTCTGATATAATATCTGAATGTTCAACCTACAAATACATAAGTGTCCCTTAGTTTATACTGCAAAAGATAGGTACATAAAGAGTAAAACATTACAGTTTGAAAAAGATAAATATTTGGTACCTACTGACTGTTGTGCGCAAAACTTAAAAAGATAAATTTGCAGAAACGTAAATTCTATTTCTAAAATAGTGAAGTTTATTTGTACTTAAGAGAGTTTTTGTTGCAAGCTGTATTGTACTCGACAACTGCAACCAAAAAAATTCGTTTAAGAAAAAAAGACTAATCTCAGATCCTCATACTCTAAAAAAAATCCTTAAATCCACTGAACTGCTGTTTAAATAATTTTTAAGACTAATTTATTTGTATAAAAACCATTTATGCCAAATTCGTGCCAAATGACCTTGCACAAAACCAACAATTCATTGAACTACAACTAATGTGCCTACCTTGACCGTGACAAATGCTAAAAGATTTATTGATTATTTGGCTATGCCTACTTTAAATTTTATGTTAGGAGACAATTTTATGTAAATGTTTATAAGTTAGCAACTTGTGCATATCATCAGCTCTTGAAAAAAAAAATATATTCAATATGTAAATAAGTTACCTACTTTTTGAATGAATAAAATACATGCCTGATTGTTACATGCCTGAACTTGCTTTTCCTGCTGGTTTTTAGTTTCAGTTTTTTTTTTTTTTTAAACGTAAAGGATCTAATAAGGATCCAAATGTACCAGCAAAAGACTAGCCCATTTAAGCATTTTCCCTTTCAGAGATTTTTCATAACTTAGTTGATAGAAAATAGGTAGGTAGTTTTTTCACGGAAAAATTGTTAAAAATGGCAGTCAGAACATTTTTTTGGATTATTTTATTATTGTTATTTGTTCGCCTATTTTTATAAAAATAAGAAAATAAATCATGAAAAATCACAAATATGCTCTGAAAATTTGTGTAAACCTATCGCAATTAGTCTAACTTACTTACTTACTAACTTAGTTGGTTCTACGGGGAGCCGGTTACTCAAAGACCTTACATAATATGCTTCTCTAGGTAGAAAGCTATAGAAATTTAACATTACATTTCATTAAGAACACTTTAAATTAAAATATTGTGTTATTAAAAATGCCCTGCGAAGTTGAAGAAGACCCAACGAAACGGCAAGAGGAATGAATTAGTTTGTTTACTTTTTTTCATTCGGACACTACTGATCTGTAAGCCTGTTTTAAAAAAACACAACTATAAGAACTTAAGAACCGTTGAGTCGCTAAAGGAAAATCATATACGAATTCGAAATATAAAAGATGCTATTTAAAATCTTCGCTTCGAAACTATATTCCAAATCAAATGTATTTCTTACAATTTGCTGTATTATCATGATGTAAACCCGTTAATTTATATTTTTATTAAAAAAATTATACCGATCGTACACCATACCAACTAAGGTTAACTTAAGTTTGAAATTAAAATGTTAAAGGCCAATTAAAAACGTTTTCATCATAACAATTTATTTTTCTTACAGGTAAACTTCATACTATGTCAAATGTTAGCCCTATTCCTGGCTTCGCTCTTCCGATCAGTTTTACATCCTTCCAGAGTTTCTTCCATTGTCCGACACACATTTGGCCTATCCCTAGGTCTTGTATTCGGTTACATTTGCTTCGGAAAGCAAGCTATTCACATTGCGGGTCTTCCGTCGGTATGTTACATTGTAATACGAACACAGAATCCAGCTATAGTTCAAAAGTAATTACACAAATATTTAATTTATGATTTTAATAACAATTAATTGCTTTTATTTAATTTATTTTATAGAGCTGTGATGATAGTAGCTATGACGTATTTACTATGCATTCATTTGCATCGTCAAATCTATGACTATGGTTCAGTTTCTTTAGATATAACCGGGCCGCTTATGATTATAACCCAAAAAGTTACTAGTCTGGCATTCAGTATACATGATGGATTTGTTAAAGAACAAAAGGTAATTTAATTTTTTTTATTACAAGCCTATTCTAACGTTTTCTGCTTTAAAATAAAAATAAAAAACTATTTAAGGACATGACCAAAGCTCAAAAATATCATTCACTACAAAAACTTCCATCTGCACTTGAATACTTTTCGTATGTATTAAACTTCCAAGGCCTGATGGCAGGTCCATTAGTTTTCTACCGAGATTACATCGAGTTCATTGAAGGATATAATTTACTTAAAGGCCCCAAATCGAATGTAAGTGCTTGTGCTACAAATTTACAATTTCTGATTGAATTAAATAAATTTATATTAATATTGCAGGGTAATTTGGATAATGGAAATTCAAAGGAAATTATCATTGAACCATCACCAACGAAAGCTGTTATAAAGAAAGTTATTGGTAGTATGGTGTGCGCCTTTATATTTATGAAATTCGTTAAGGTGTTTCCAATTAAAAACCTAAAAGATTCCGAATACATAGCTAATACAGCTTTACCTTATAAATTGTGGTCCATCATGATGGCAACAACGATAATACGTTTTAAGTATTATCATGCTTGGTTGCTAGCCGATGCTATATGCAATAACGCCGGTTTGGGATTCACCGGCTATGATAAGGATGGAAATCCTAAATGGGATCTCATTACGAATATTAATGTGTTATCGTTTGAGGTAAGTTAAAATAAAATAATTTAAATAAGTCCAATCAATTAAGGTTTACAATATTTTTACTGACTTCATATTATGTAATCTTTAAATACATATTATAAAGCGCGGATATATGGAATATAAAAACCTTGTAATCTTCTCGAGATATCGGTGCAATATTGACACATTTAATAGGCATATAACATTACAACTTTCACGCTTAACTCGAAAAACGTTTAATGAACTTAGTGTGCAGCTTAAGCAATTCAGAGTTTGTATCAAAACAACTTCTAAAAGCACCCTCAAATGAATCCGAAAGTTGTTTACATTTAATTTTTAAATGAAAAACCTCTCATTTTGTAGATTTTTGTAATACTATCAAGGTTACCTCCCAATGACAACTCCGCACAGTGTTTCTTTTGCGAAGGATTCATATTTTATTTTATGAGCTCGACAACATAGTTGAAATGTGCTTCTTTTTATTAATGCATGGAAATAAGCATTGTGGGGCAAACCAAATCATTATAGGGTTATTTTAATCCCAAGGAGCTCGTTCTTAACTTACAAAAGAAGCCAACTTGGCGTTATGAAATTCTATATTCATCAAATGAAATAACAATACAATCTTTCTATTTAATGAGAATAGAAGGCGGTAAGAATTCAAAAGGGAAGAAAATATTAAATCGTTTCGCAGAAGTTTTCTTGGCTTGCAAGATAAGATTTTGGCAAGATGGGGCCTTGTGTTGTCTTGAGCATATTTTCAAATCCTGTCTCAAGTGTTCCTCTTCTATCCGAAGGCATCTCTTAAAAAGCTGTTACATCAAATTTACGACTAAAATTCTATTTCGTTATTTTATGAGCTCTCTAAGTTCCTTCGTTGACTTGAGCACCGCAACGCAAATCACAAGCAAATCCAATACAAAAAATAAATAAATAAAGACGTTGTATGAAAGCTGCGTGTATTTTTTTTTTTTATTTTTAATTTGCTTGTGAGTCGCAGTTGCTCAAGTGGACAAAGTGCCCAAAAATTCATACACTTTTTGTATCTTTCAAATCATTGCTTTTGTAACAATTTTTTTAAACATTAATTTTAGTTTGCATCAAACTTCCGTGATGCTATTAACAATTGGAACATTGGTACAAACATTTGGCTCCGAACTACAGTTTATGATCGTGTACCTAAAAAATACGGCACCATACTTACATTTGCTCTTAGCGCTGTTTGGCATGGTTTCTATCCAGGATACTATTTAACATTTGCCACTGGGGCAGTTTTTGTCACAGCTGCACGATCTGTAAGTTTTATTAATAAATTCTTCTTGCAATAAATAATAAACTTGTATTTCAGGCTAGACGTATGTTCCGTCATCGATTCCAAAGAACACAATTTACAAGAATGTTTTATGATATTTTAACATGCCTGACAACTCGTATTTTTATGGGTTATGCAACTTTTCCATTCGTTCTCCTTGAGTGTATGGTAAGTTTACACACTTTAATTTATATTGAAACAAAACTTTTTTTAATAACTATAATTCGTATACACTTGCAGGTCAGTGTCAGATTGTACCTGAAACTATTTATGTGCCTTCATGTTATTGCAATTGCTACTTTCGTTATTTTACCAAAACTAATTCGTGGCGATAAACATTTAAAAATCTCAACAAATGGTACATCAAGTGTTGGAAATTGCAATACAAATAACAATCATCAATCAACATACAATGATCTCATAGAGAAGAAAATGTCAGCGACAATGTTGGTGGCTTCGACAGAGTCGAACCCTAATCATGTTGATTATTCAGACGATTCATCACATATAATTGCTAAAAAACGTTTAATTGATGCTCCTGAAAGACAAAAGATTCAAAACATTTCAACAGCACTAGGTGTAATTAGCATTTCACACGATCAATGTGAAATGGACAATTTGTCGAGCAAACTTAAAGAAAAAATCGAAATGGAGACCAAAATTATCGAGGATTTTATTGATAAGACTGTTAACGAAACGGTGTCTGGCATCGTTGAGTTTAAAAACGATTTAATGCGCGACAGCGATAAGATATTCATATCAAAGGATGATATTCGTAAACGTATCCGAGGTGCTAACGATAACAAAGGTTGCGAACGTGTCGATGCATTTCTTAAAAAGGAAATTGATGCAATTAATGCTGTTGTACAGCAGGCTAATGTTTTGCCTGTTGTTTTAAGCAATGGTCATGCCAAATAGTTGTAAACCAAACATGACAATTAAATTTTTTTTTAACATGGACCATAAAATATTTGCAAACCTTTGTTACCGTTAAAGTTACCGTTATTTAAAGAAAATTAAAAAAACATCAAATATACAAATTCACAAACGCCTTTTGCCGCACATATAAAATAATCTTTTAAATTAATGAAACAAAACACACAATTTACCTACGCACCTATTTATAATATACACAATTAGATCTAACATACTGATTTCAAACAAAATGTCGCAGCAGTGTTTTTATACAGAAAAAGAAAAAAAAAGAAATGCAAGCAATTGATATTATATTTATTTAGTTATTTTTATTAAATTTTCTCAATCAAAGCGAACAAATTAAACAAAAAGAAAACTAGAACCACTGAAAATAAATTTAGTGATAAAACGGAGTAAAAAAGATATGAGTGGTATAATATTAAAAAAAAACTAGATACATACATCTTAACGTAGTATATTCATTAAATTTTGTATTCTTACACAATACGTGATATTTCATTAAAAAAAAAAAATGATGCTTAAGTCTTTTAAAAAACATTAGTTATTGTATATGTTTTTTCTTCAGCTTTGCTGGCTAGTAAATCATTTAAAACTTATAAAAGAAAGACAAACAAGAGCTATCCACATCACATACAAATAATTTGCACAACTCGGTCGAAGAAATTTGACTTTTCCAAGTTTTTGTTTTCTTTTTCTTGATTAAGCCGCCTTAGTTATGGCCTATGTCTCTAGCAAACACCCAGAAGGATAGCATCAAAGTTCTTGCAACTCAGCAACTGTATTTTTAATGGTCAACATCGTTCTATAGCCTGTAAAGCTCATCGTTGAAACTTCTCTTCCATACACTCCCGTGTCTGGATTAAAAATCATCCAAAAATTATTCTTCAAAGCTTTCGACTGTGTCTTCATCCCTTCTTGACAAGTTCCATGCTTCTGACCCATACAGCAGGACCGTAATAAAATCTCCTTTGTTCTCTGAGAGAGGACTTTACTATTTAAATATTTTTTAAAAGAAGAAACAGCGCTTGGAAAGATTAATACTTCCTTTGATCTCTGCATTGATGTCATTTTTTGATGCAATAGCAAAGCGCAAGTAGAAAAAGTCGTTGACTTCTTCGAAGTTATATCTATCCATCGTATCGTGTCGTTTGATTGAGTTAAGGATCTTTTCTTGATAACTGTATAAACTTCGTCTTGTCTTGATTAATAGTCAATTTAAATTTTTGACTCCTCCGATTTAATATTTGTAACCTTAATTTAAAACCTTAAAAAAAATCACGACCTTGACTAGCTGATCGTAGAATGGTTATTCAAAAACGTAAACTACAACACATTCTTTGCAAAGGAATAAGCATCACAGAAAGTAATTATTAATAAGCTGATGTATAAAAGCAAAAGTTTCTTAATAAATAGACTTGAGCAAAAAAAACCCAATTATTTTTATTAATATTAAACTTTAAATCCATTCATATCACGTTTTATAACAAATGCGACAAGAAGAAAGAACAAAATTCAATAAGAAGATTATGTTGCCAATTCAAAAAAAAATATATATATTCTAAAATATATTGATGTACTTAAAAAGTACCCAAACATTTGTATTTCCAAAAACTATTGATGTTTAGTATAATAAAATATAAACTATGTCGTTCTATAATAATGCTTATTATATAAAAAAAAGAATAACCATTGTTTACCATAATACATGTATACAAATTTGAAACGATACAAATTTAAAAAAAAGAGCTAATTCATTAAAAAAGAAAATCATTGACTGAAAATTGTTTAACATAAAAAATGAATTTTTTATATAGTTGCCGCTCTTATGTTTTATTCTAAAATGAATGTCTACTTGTGTGTTGTTTTAACTACAGAATAAGAACACGTTTATCAAAGTTTTTGAGCGTACATTATGGGATTTGATTTGTAGATAAAAACTTAACCAATTGAACCGAGTCATAATTAGACAACTATGCACGTTAAATATTGTTCCAAATCATAAGTAAGTCTAAGTCTTACCATATATGTTTTACACAACTAAATACAATTTTCCTTACAATCTTTTACTCTCTGAATTATTTCTTTGAAAATGTACGTTTAAAATCCAATTCTTATTCGAGAAAGATTTTTTGTTTTTCCTGAGAAATCTTATGAATTAAATTTTACTCTTTAATATAATTATAAAATTATTTTTTTTAATTATTATAATTACCATAAGAAAAAAAATTAAAATAAAATCAAGTGTTTAATTAAATTGAAAAGCAAACACAATGTCTAATTTTATGTGATTAATATATGTTTATAAAAGAAAATATTTATATTAAAAAAAAATAACTAAAGTGATAATACAAATAGATATGAACAAAAAAAATAAAGCACTTAACATATTTTTAAAATCACAAACTGAAGTTTTCTTTAAAATTTCAATTTAAGCAATATATCAACATTTTGCTCTTTACTTGGCGCCATTTTCGGAAGCTCGTAATATTAATATTGAATTAATAATCAGTCGCAAACAACAATTACATTCACCTTAACAGATTTGCCGTAGTTTGTTACCGGAAAAGTTGATGATAGAAGCAATTGAATAGGTAACGGTTTTATAAATCAGAATAAGGAAAGTGCGAGGAGCTCTCTGAAGCAGTCTTGCAAGTGGACATAATTTTGAGAGTAGCTCGCTAAAAGCTGTTTTTTACTCTTGTCATTTAAACATTTTGATAGTCTTCTTTTGCAGGTGGATACAGGTCTTAATCGCTGTCGGAGATTAGCCCGCAGAATACCACGACTACGACTGTCCGTACTTTGCGAGTTGCTGTTCGAGAGTAAATACAAATAGTGGACATCGGAGGAGGTAAATAAACTCCAATTTGGGTGTCAATTCGAGTCTGCTATCCATCGGCTGAACTACATTATCCCAAAACTAATGTGACATGCAACCCGCAACCCAAATATGTATAAAATGAGTTTGTGTACGAAATCCACGTTCACTTTCAATAAATTAATAACAGAATAAGCAGAAAAGGATTGTAAATACATATAAGTCAATAGAGATATTTTAATAAACAAAAAGAAAGCATTCATGTACATACCACCATCAATGTAAACACGCTAATGGAGTAAAAGAAAGTAGAAAAAATTTAAAAAAAACACTTAATTTCAACGTTCTTTTTTTCTTAGATTTTGAAATTTGAGCAACAACCACCCTTTCCAATAGAAGGCGGAACAAAATGGGACTTAAGTTTATTTGTCTTTTTAACAGTAAACCAAATGAGAAAAATAAAGTTATTTTGGCTCTTTAACAGTCTGATAACAATTGCGCATTCTTTAAGCAATGTTTTCATTGCTTAAATTCAGCTGTTACACTGAATTACAATATTAAACTATATATCTCAGTGTTATAGATTAGAGTAGCTATTAGAAGGGTTCGAGTAAAATACATTTTTTTTGTGCTTTGTTTTTTTTAATTTGTTGAATGTTTTATTTTTTTCTAAACCCATTTCAAATAAAATGTTTTATTTTTATAAAATTAAATAACAATTCCCAGGAATAACTTCTTATCTGGCTGTGAACAGAACAAGTAACTATTCCATAAATAAGACATTAATTCCTAGATAAAATTATTCTTGAAAAACCACACCTATTATCGTAGTGATGAATCGGGTATTTAAGTTTTAGGAGTAGTACGTCGTGAATAACTGTAAAGGTCCAGGTTTCAAATTTAATATCTCAAATACTATTTTAATTGACGCAACAGATAATAAGCATTAGCAAATTTAAGATGCAGATCAAATGCCCATGCTAAAAATATGAACATGTTCATTTCATGCATATAACCTTTACCTATACCTAATCAACTTATGAAGATCTCTTCAGTTTTGTCTTTCCTTCCTTTAAAGTTTAAGGACCAGTTGTACAATCGTGGTTCAGCGTTGCTCAAATTTCTAAACCATAGATAAGGTCCAGTTGTAAAATAGTGCTTAAATAAACATAGTAGTCTACGCGCTAGTCCATGTCACGTGTGCCTAAAATGACTGTACTAATCGATTCTCTTTTTTCACGAAGACAAACTAATGGCCAGTTTCTCCAAACGCTTTCAAATATTTATTGGGTTGTTAAATCTCAAAATGGCATTTTTCAATTTCACCAACCGTTTTCATTTTTAAAAGGGCCAATAAACTAAAGTCCCATTTTCTTCCAAATAAAGTTTAAAGGTGTCTTAAAAATGCAAGACAAAGAAAACGTTAAAATTTTTCGATTGATATGCTCTCTACTCGCTTGCTCTAATGAAAGAGAGCCATGAGTGGTGAATAAAAATCCGAGGTTGACATCAAGTTTCCTCATTTTTCAAAATTCACCTCCTTATGTTGGTGCAAACCATTTTAAGCTAAAATGCCAATAAATTTTATTACTCCGTTAACTAAAATGCTTTTAGGTGTATTTTGGTGAAACTAGGCATAAAACATGTAAATTCACCAAAAGCTTTAAAAATTCGCAAGCAAACTTATTTGTTATTTATTTAAACAGAGGTTCAGCTTTTGTGTTAAAATATAAGTGTTGGAATATAAGCTGTTGGCCGCGGCCAACAGCTTATATTCCAATATTGTTGTGTTAAAAACATGAACCAAGATTGAACCGCGCTTATACAATTGGTCCTTACTCACTGAACAAAGCTATCAACAAAATCAAATTAAAAATAATTGTTAAATGAAACATAGCTTATTATCATGAATCGTCATTTTTATGTCATTCATACGTCAAATGTGTTCAGAAATTTTTTGTAAACAAAGGTGATGAATACTATTCTTTTTCCTTGTATTTAATAAAAATTAAAAGTTTTTTCCTATTTGAATTTATTAAACAAAAACAAAAGCTTTATTCATCAATAAATTCTATAAATGGTGACTAATAAAATGCCAGGAGAAACAATATACCACGAAAGACAACGACGTCAACTATGTGCTCTTCATGCCCTCAACAATTTATTTCAATGTACTATTTGATTTTTTTTTACAAAAAAAAACAGTTAACTAATGAAATATATACATTAATTTGCATGTCTAGCTGATATATACACAAAAGCGCAATTAGATGATGTTTGTAGGAATCTCAGTCCTCAAGTCTGGATAAATCCACATCGATCTGTCCTTGGCCTCGGCGACTATGACGTCAATGTTGTTATGACTGCACTTCAGGAAAAGGGTTGTGAAGCAGTTTGGTTTGATAAAAGAAAGTAATATTATACAGTTGTCCATACAGGAGCTTATTAAAAATCATTATTTCATCCATTTCCAGAGATCCATCTTGCATAAACTTTGACGAAATAGTTGGTTTCATTCTTAACATTCCTGCAGACTATAAATTTGGCTATGTTACTCTACCGATAAGAAAAAGACATTGGATAGCTGTGAGAAAAATCGATGATGGACAATATTACAATTTAGATTCAAAATTAGAATCTCCAAAATGCATTGGCGATGAAGACTGTCTCTTAACATACTTGCGGGGGCAACTGGAGTCCAATGATCGAGAACTGTTCATTATCGTACAAACAAACGCAAGTGAAAATGCACAAAAATGGCTTAAAACAAGCCATACAAATTTTGTAGAAGAAACGGAACCTGACACTGCAATTAATGCTACAGAAACTGCAGTATTGGGAGAAGAGGTAGTATGATAATATAAATTCCTTATTTTGTGTTTAAACAAACAAACTTAAATAATTATTTAAATAAATATGATTGAACACACAAATTGTTACTGGATGCAGATGAAAGCTCTGGTCTAAAATAGTAGGTAGTTATGTATATCTTCAAACGTAAAAGTTAACGTATTAAGTTGTTAGTGTATAATTATGTACTTTAATAACACTCGGAATGTAAATGAATAAATTTTTGACTACATCAACTATTTATATATAAAATGTTAGCTCATAATATACATATAGATATGTTGTGAATATAATTAACGAATTATCAGTTTTAATAGAGAAATTAGAGTAAAGGAAATTTGTTACTCAGATGCATTTAAACTTATTTTCTTATTGCTGGTTGAAGTTTTTCGATGATTGGCGTACGCGGAACAAAAAGATTAAAATTATTGATAAAATAGAACAACGAATGAAGAAGGAATAAATTCAAAGTGAATTTAAATTTTCCGTATACAATGTTGCCCGAACATCAAAATCGTGTTTGCAAATGCGCAACATGTTAAATAAAACATTTCTTTTGCAGTGTCATACAAGGAAAGAACAGAAGGAAATGAGCCCATTTCTGGGAAGATTAAAAAAATCTTAATTTGTTTTCTAATCAGAAGGTTACAATTTTATGTGTTTCCTCAACATCACTAAATGAATCTTCTGAAAGTGCTAGACACTTGAATTTCTAAATAAGTTTTCCTTAAGACAAACATTATTCTACTATATTCTTAGACTAAATAGTCAGATCACAAAATGAGCTGATCCTGTTACTGCGCAGACAGACGCATATACCACCATTCATCGTTACTATACTACATTAAAAATTAACTTATAGAATACCTATGGTAAGTGGCAGAACCACTTTTCCTTTTGGAGTAAATTCCGATAAAAAAAACAAACCAAAAAGAAATTATTTCACTTCGGTCACAGAAAAAAGAGTTGATTCCTGATGTTCCCTTGTGAAAGTTCGAATATTTTCAAACAAAATTTGAAATTAGGTGGAAAACCCATGCTTGGCACATTATGCTCTCATATTACCCATTGGACAGAGTTAGCTGCGACGATTCTGGCTTTGTCTGGCGGAGTCCTAAGTAAGAGTTCATTTGTTCGAGATTTGCCATAAGTAGGACACATATTCCTTGGTGTGATAAAACTAATCCATCTTTCTACGATGGGATTCTGATAGGAAAGCTTTGAAGGTCCGATTTTTTCCTTGGAAAGTTCATTAGTTTCTGAGTGCCATGCGACCCGAAGTAAAGTAACATCTAGGTTAACGAAACGCGAGTTTGTTCAGATATTGTTTAACAAGAGAAGTATTAATAACATGCTGGCTATCTATAAACATAGTAGTGTTTTGGTTTGGGTTTTTCCTAAGTGTTTTGCATCCTGTTTTGATTTACAGCATTTATTTAATTGAATTGTTTCTTCGTGGAGCAACTACTCTTGTGCCATATAATAACCATCATTTAACTTACGATAATTATAGGTCCATTGTTTTTATAAATAATTGCATAAACAACTATCCCATTGTGGTCGGGACAATAAAATTTTCAAGACGAAGCAAATGCTTATCTACAAAATAACACAGATAAACAGAATGTATTGCTTGGGGGCCAGATGCAACCTGCAATACTGACTGATTTTGATATAGTCTAGAAGACAAAATATTACTAAATATTACATCTACCCATTAAGAAATTTGGCTGTGAACACTGCATTTTGATGTACATTTATGTAATCTATCATCTGGTTGGTGTTTAAGGTTTTGCGACATCATTTTCATTAGGTTGTTTCGTTAGCTGAATTCAGGGTTCAGCTACCTATTTAATACCGTGCAAACAAAACCATCAAGTTTTAAAGTTGGAATAAAAAGAAAATCAACAGTGCTTGCGAAATCAAATACTTTTGCTGATTGTCTTAGGTATATTAACAAAACAATACAAGTAATTCTTATAAAAAGTATTTATTTGTCATTTCAGTTAAAAAATAAAACACAAAATAAAGAAAACATTGGAATGTTACAAAACAAACAAAAAAAAAATACTTTACATGTGAAGGCACTTTTTCTAGTGGAGTAAACTTAAATATTAAAAATTAAATAAATCAAACATGAAATTTGGTTTGATATGGACGGATTCTATAAAAGAAGATGATTTGACCTAAATGTCGGTCTGTACTCCTTCGCCGTATCGTCTTGTGTTGTAGTCGTTAGCGTAATCGTTAATTTCACGATTACTAATCTCGTTGAGGCGCTTATAGCGCTCGCGTCGTGCCTCGACCATGTATAGTACTCCGGCAGGCATAAGAAAGGCGCTGCCAATACATGCTAATGCGAACGCCCATCCCATGTCGTTGTTTTGCCAGTTGGGCATCCAATCTCGTCTATCGCCATTGGCTCCAAAAATTATTGCCGATAGGACTCCACAAAGCGAACCGAATACCTCAACTGCTCCAATAGTCAGCAGAAGAAAAACATACCTGTCATCATCGCGAGAACATCGGAGGAATGCCAACGAAAGTGGCAATGCCACTAAACATGCAACAAAGCATAGCGTAGCAAAGAACTGAACGGCAATGTAGAATCCGGGTAGTAAATAATCGTGAATAATATAGTATTCCTCTTCGAAAACCCACATGCAACCGTTAAATCTAGTGTCGTAAAATCGATGGATGTCCTGGAAGTTACTGAAACAGACCTCCCACAGGCCAAGATTGAGAAATTTCGGATGAGGTAGCTTGCCATCGCTGACCAACCAATATGGTGAGAAAAAAGCAATCACAACAAATAGGGCTGATGCTGTTGATATTCCTAAAGCTATCCGGGTGTTTTTATTACTTGCTCCCATTGTTTTGATATGATTTTATTCGAGAAATTTTATAATGTAGTTAATTATTAATAAAGTGATGAATAATTCCACGCCCTAAAATCACAAAAAGGCCACAAAAATATTTGTATAGTTTGACTTTTCTCTGGATCTGGACAAATAATTTTTCGTTTTGATGTTGGCAAAGCTGACTTATGTCAATATGACATTTTAAAATTGATTAAGGTTAGAACACATCGTACGTGAATGAATTGCAGCAGAGCGACGCAGCAAAGTTTTATTCAAGTTTGCTATTGAAGTGCGTCTCACTGCCGCAGTTATAAATTCAATGGGCCATTGACGATCTAGATATGGACCGCCAGTTGGTTTAAATTTTCAAACAAACGGAGAAAAAAAGATGTTCCAGCAATAGTGGTCTAAAATCGCCACAATCTAAAAGTGTTAAATACGTGTACTAATTTCGCCATAAAAATTGCTGACAATGTGATGCCAAAACAGATTTAGCATAGCGAACTTTACACGGTCAGTCAGAGGACGTCAGTCATCTTCACATATATAATCAGTCATCAGGCAATATCAAAAGGGTTTTGATTTCGTTCGTTTTCATCTTACGCGATACAATTTTATACTGTAAAATAATATATCAAAATTGGTTGGTCGGATCACTTGTGGCCTTTCAAATCGAACGAGTACAAAATGATTTTATACAATATTGTATCCAATATACATTGGTTCGACAAAGATTTGGATCCACTAGTGCATTTTTTTGGCCCTGAACTTAAAGCGAACCTTACACGGTCAGTGAAACGATGTCATTCATCGAACACATAAAATCGGTCATGAAGCAACATCAAAAGTGTTTTGATTTCTCTTCAAACAAGTGTACGTATACAACAATTGTTTTCGCAAATACTCTTTTATAGATTGATGTCAAATGACTGACCGTGTAAGGTTCGCTTAAGAAACTATAAAGGCTCAGCCATAGAATAATAAATAAATAGAACATCAACTCAGGAGGCTCCACAAACTTTTGCCTACAAACTTTGGGAAAGTAAGAACGCGGCGGTCAGATTTTGTTTGTGCACGGTACGCAGATCGGGTAAACATTTTTCTCCCATATAACATTTTTCCTGTGACAAAGTTTGTCTTGAACTTTTTTCCTGGCAGTACGCAGTTCAGACGTGAAATTGTGACTTTTGCGTTCGCTGTATTTCAAAATTTAACCGCTTAACCGAAAAATTTCTCCAAATGTCTTTGACGGGAAAAATTTTTAAGGCGCGCAAAATATTCTATAAAAAACTTAAAATAGGATTGTCGTTGCAATGGAATAAGGAACAATGAAATTCCTTGATGAATATCTGGAAGAAATAAGCAAAGTAAGTGACAAAAACAAAAAAAAAAAAACGAAATAAAATGGTTGACACTTCTATTTATCTCACGAACTTCTAAATTTTGCGTGACTGTTGAAGTTTGTTTTGTAGAGATACAAATTGAAGAAATAAATTTGTCTTTTCCCGATCTGCATACTAACCTTAAATTTGGACAAAGAACGCCGGAACACGCTTTGTTTGACCGAGCCTTATACGTTTGACACACTGCTGGTATAGATACCATGGTATGGACACCATGGTATTGCCAATACCATGGAGGGGGGGACACGCTAATACCAAGTTGTTGTCGTGGTATGAGCGTGGTATTCCCTGACACACTGATGATTTATCCGCATACCATGGTATCTAATTAATGTGGTTTTTCATTGGAAACTTCAGATATTGCTCTGTGATTTCAGATTTTTGTTGCCGAATGAAACTCAAAAATAATTTTTTTTTATAATTGTTTGTATCATTTTATGATTGTTTATTTATAAATTGGCGAGAGAGAGACAAACTGAGTTCGTACTAACTTAGTTGACAGTCTCACACATTTTTGTGTATGTGAAAATAGATAGACAAATCGCACTTCAAATCGAGATTTCGAGATTTTGATCTAGATGTAATCTAGATTTAATTTTTTTGAAACGCAAAATCTAAAAAAGATGGGAAAAAATATATCTAAATCATTAAAAAAGCACTTTTTGCGATCAATGAAAAACCACATAACATGTTCGTTGCTGACTAGATTTTTTTACGATAACTCACCAACATAATTTTGTCATTGACCTTTTCTCTGTCTCTAATCTTTATTTATTAATCTGTGGGCTTTGTGAGGAAACTGACTACTCGGAAGGGTAACTCATTTCATAGTTTTCCTTTTACCCTGCGATACCACCTTAATGAATCATTTTTCATTCTAGTTCCAGTTTAGTCAGAGCCAAAAACTGTCAATATTTTCTGTTGAATGGCAACACTCTCGACTGGCAACCAAACCAAAAAACCAGCCCTCCCTGTTTATGAGTATGTAGTTGTAATTTGTATGTATGCAAAAAAAAATTCAGTTGTCGTCAAATTCGCCGTGTGTGTTTCTCAATCGTGTTTGCTTTTGCATCGTTTATCCTGAATTTTAAAAGAAAACTAAACTTCAAACAATTAAAATATTCTTCCAAAGTAAAGCATGGCGTCTGATATTGAAATTGTTAATATTTCCAACTTTGAGAAAATACAAAATTTTCTCAACGATTCAGCATACAAAGAAATACTGGAGAACAGCGAAAACTTCAATACACGCCTCTGCATCGAACGGCGCCTCCGGATGCCTTTTCTTGATCCCCAAACAGGCGTTGCACAAACCCATTGTGCTTTGTTTATGAAACAAAAACAACGAATGCCCGGGTTCCGTGATGGTCAAATTTATACATATCCATCGGCGCGATGGCGTAAACCAAAACGCCAATACCTGCTCCATCATCAAAGCTACAAGGCCTACCAGTTCAGGGAAAGCCAAACACATAATCATCATCATTATCATCCAACACAGCAGCAGCAGCCCTCTTCTCAACAGCAGCAATCACAACAGCTTCAAACATCATCCGACAACACAGGTATAATATATTTATTTTTTATTTTTCAATTTATTCGTTTTCTTTGGAGGAGGAAAAAAAAGATATTCTAGAGTTTAACTCGCTCCGAATACACAAAAGCTACAGAGCAATTCACAAGAAAGGCATTCGTCTGGCTATGGGTAATGAAATAGCAGGTGAACAGGCAAAATATATAGCACGAGCACCCCAAACGGGTTCACATTTACTTATTTCAAGGGTGAGACTTCTTGTGTGCGCCGGGGGTGGTTCTGGGGCACCCCACCCACTTCTATTGCCTACTTTTTATTCTGCAAGAGTTGTCTCCGGTTTGCTTTTGTTGTTGAAATTTACACAAGGGCACGAAATGAATTACATTTCCATCCATTTCGTTTCGACTGTCGACTTGTGGTGTACACAAAAAAAAAAAAAAACTGAAATACCTATAAAATTATTAAAACAAATGTAAAAGAAAACGAAAAAAGAAAAATAATCAATACAAGGGGTCATTCTTCGTTTCATCCGTTCGTTCATGTGTGTCCTTTATTTTATATTTCAACATAAATCCTTGTATGTCGGTTGAGGGTTTGATGTTCAATTAGAGATCAGCATCAACAAAACATCAAAAAATTGTTTTATTTTCTATTTTATTCCCGAATTAGTTATGTGCAATTTTTGGTGGTGTTCTTCCATTTATTGTGAAGGAAAAAATTAAAAATATCTTCGTGGTAGCATTCGTATCGGTATACTCATAAGTTATATTGTGTCGATTAATCTTGTCTACCTGTTCCATTGAAATTGGTTTTCCTCGTGTTTCCTGCTACTCCATTAGAGACCAGGGCCGGTGTGAACTGCTTAAGAGCCTGTAAATTAATTTGAAATTGGTTAGGTATATCAAATTGTTAATTTAGGTATGTACCTGTATTTAAGAAGGTGTTCGATGTTAAATGTTTATTGTTTCTGAGTAGGTGGATAATATATTTTCGAATATCTTTGATTCCTTAAAAGATGCTAATACAATCGGGTATAGGCAGTAACTAATTTTTCTTTGCAAATTAAGAAAAAAAAAAAAAAAACACCCTACGATCAGTTGTATCGAGTAAATTCTATTGTTTCAAGTAACATGCTGGTAACTTGCTTTTTGTATTACTGGCATATTTAAGGGTTTCACAGACTGCTAATGCATCCGCAGAAAAAAAGAATAAATGCGAATTTATAGAGAAAACTAAATATTTTACTTAAATATCTACTTGATGGCCTTTTCATTTGCATATTTCACTTGCTAAATAGTAATTTCCCATTTTTTTTTTGTTTCATTGGAAAGTCTATCATCGAAAAATACTAAAACCGCAAGTTCCACCAAGGGTGTTCAAAGAATTTTTGAAGATCATTCTTTGAAAAGGCTTTGTTTACCTTCTTGTACCTAGTTGTCGAGGTTTTTGAGTAGGCCAAAAATTATTTCGTGGAGATGAAGTAGAATTGAGAACAGTAAACCAAACCATAAATACAGTCAAACTTCTAAGATGCAAATGTCAATGTTCTTTTCTATGAGCATATCTTGAGGAAGTAAGTATGGAAGTAGATATCTTAAGACATCTACCAAGCACGGAGATCGCTTTAGTGAACCTTTTAGAAGTTCTTTGTAGTATTTTCGAGGTTGCAATTCTAAAAGCTGAGATTTATAAAAAAGTTCTCATCATTTCGGCAGATGTTTCAATAGGTGGTTTTCTTTTTTTAACTTAGAGCGTTCGGAACAGAGCTTGAACTATTAAACAAAAATCTCTGTTTCTTTTTTTTTAGCTCAGAGCGCTCTGAACTTTGAAATTGTGTTTTTTTCCCTCAGAGTTAGCTCACAGCACGCTCTATGAACTTTTAGTAAATCAGCAGAGAACCAGAGCAAAATGAGTTTGACATGTTACAAAAAAATAAAATGAAACAGTTGAAATGACACAAAAGAGTTTGTTTTTCTGGTGGCAAAGGTAACTTGTAATATGTTATGAATAAATTATTAAAAGAATAGTTTCCATTTCCAACTGCAAATGAGAGAAATTGCTCCAATGTGTTGCTTTTTTAACTCAGAGAACTTAGAGCATACTCTGAGAAGAGTATGCTCAGAGCACCTTAAAGCTTGATCTGTGTGCTAAGGCTCTTCTCTGTGCTCTGTACAGAGTTAAAAAAGAAAAACTCCTAATAACTGCAGATGTTGCAACTTCATGCTTAAGTAATTTTTCCGATCGATATTAGTTCAGAGTTAGTAGTTTATTTAATCGTTTAGAAATCAGTTGTCTGATACTGATAACGGTCCATGTTGATGTTTTAAACACGGTCTCAAAGATGGTGTGATGGCATGTCTTTATCCGTCTTTTGCTCTAGAAGTAATCACGCCGCTTTTCATTTTCCAGTGTTGACTGGAATGTCAAATCCTTAACAATTTACTAAAGAACAAATTATTATGAACTGAATCAGAAAGTTCTAGATAAATATGTAGGTATGTATTCTAAGGCTAAGTTTTTCAGTGCTAGATTATTCAATGGTTAGGTTAACCTTGAGTTAACTCTGAAAAACATGTTTCCATCAGATTTAGTTTAATCTAGCCCTAGAATAAAAAAAATTTGCCTTAATAAACTGCTGTTCCTGTAATCTCACCTGATATAGTACTCTTCCAGAAACTAATATAAGAAAGCGATCTTAAATGTTTCTAACGTCATCTTCAAATATTTTGCCGTCTCAGTGAGTTGTTAATGAAACTTGTTAGGTAAATTCCACTTTCAAGTTCTCAGCATACTCTTAAAAACACATACGTTTTTTTGCGACAAATTCTTGTTGCTTGTTTAAATTTGCGCTTCGTAAAACAATTTCATTTTGTTTTATTTGATTGACTTTATGTATTCTCATTAAACCAAATTTACATTTTCTTTTGTTTACATTACAAAAATATAATAAAATCCTGGGCACTAAACTTCTCGTTGCCTGTTATTGGTTATCTATCGATGTATCCACTCGGAAGAGTTTCCAAAACTAATTCATATCCAATCGGAACTTTAATTTATTTTAAATTAGACATTTGACCCAAAAAGAGCCATTGCGGTTGTCTATCAGCGATCACAAAAGCAACAATCAGATCATCACCGTTGATCGATGGCAGAACCTTGACCTTCCCCTTAGAATATATCCGATAAAGGAGTACTGAATACCTGCTTCTTTTAAAATCTAAGAAAATGTTCTTCTGAAGGGAATATAATTTTCACACCATTCAATCGACGAACTTTGTCTAAATTCATTGTCATAATACTCCCCTGGGTTTTCAGTTCAGGTCATAAAAAAAAGTCCGAGAATTATTTCTTATACAATCAATACTTTGAAATAACTAATACTCATGGATTTTCTAAAATATGCCTAATAACGTAAAATATAGGAACACATTATAACTTTGTGTTGCTTGTTATTATTACATACCTACATATATAGAATTGTAAGAAATTGAAGTTGTCCAAATGTCCACGTTCTACGTGTTTCAATATGAACTCCGGCCCTGGAATTCTTTTTTTTATCATTTCTTACTCCCTTCTCTTGATTAAATTTTGAAATACAATTTTCGATACAAAAAAAAGCAAAACATGTGATTCAACATTTATAACAAAGACTGAAACAACAGCAACAAATAAACAATTCAAGTTTTTTTTTTTTTTGTTGGTTTGTGAAGATGGATGAATACACACGACCTTGGTGTCGAGTCGACCGTCGTCGGCGACGACGGCACAGATCGCCGTAAAAGAACCAGTTCGTTTTGTTTGGCGATTCGCTTGTTAAGATCACTTACTTTGCTATCCTGACAAGAAGAAAATAAAGCGCGCCGAAAAGCAATTGTAGCCGTTTAACTTTCAAAAAGTATTCAACCGGATTTTTGATTTATTTTTTTTTAATTTATTCGTTCGTGTTCGATGCCATTGTTGGCATTGGTTTAGTTCAATGCAAGTTGTTTACCTGTTTTAATGAATATAAATGAACATCAACAGCTTTAATATGAATTGAATAAAATCAGCGAATATGGCGCTTAGTTTTCTATGTGATTTTTGTTTTGTTGAATCATTATAAAAATTGTACTTATGTTTATCAACATACTTTTGTTTCAATGAGTTACGGATGCAAAAAGCAGCATGATTCTTTAGGTTAGTCTACATTTTTGTATCTGATAAGCATGTGCAATGTGTGGTTTCATTTGCTTAACTCTATTATTTATTTAAAAAATTAACAAGTAGTTTTCAAGTCGAAGTAAAATAATGAAGTATGTTGACATATCCATATAGACCTTTTCCTTTTTTTTTTTTGACTGTTGATGATTTCGAAATCGATCAAAACTCACCCTTTTTTCTTCTTCACCATACGGTTTCAAGTCAGGGCGCTAGAAATAGATAATGATAGATGTAGGCTTTTATTCTTCATTTCCCAATGGGGCTTAGATAATGGATTCAATCTAGTACTTTGCAGCCACAGTACACATATCGAATTTAATAAATATCGAATTATAAATATTTTCTGAAATTTAATGACATATCGAATAAAAAAAAAAAGGATGCCTTTCCCTTTAATTGCCTACAATGCTATCGTGAGACTGGCAAAAGTCTAGTTGAAGTGGTGCTAGCATCTTCATTCTCCATATGAAAACCCTTAGTGACAGCGGATTCCTAGCGACAGGCTCTTCATTTTTGACACATGAGCGAACTTGAACAAAAATGAAAACTCGAAGTATATTACACTTAAAATGTGTACTGTGCTTTGCAGAAGCTCTTTATACATTGATAATTAAAACTAGGTTTCAATGGCAAGGATTCATAAATAAACTGGAAGCGCTCTAGGCGATCGAACCAACAAGATGTTTTACAAGTGCGCATGCATCAAATCATCAATCAAGTGTGGGTGGAATGAAGTATACTCTAATACTCCTTTTTCATAACAGGCATATTGTTCAAAATGACGTATCTTATTCAACAAACTGTGCTTAACCCGTTCTTCAAACGGCAACTTCCAGTTTGACTTCCGGTAGTAGACAAAAAATCCTTCCAATAGAAACAACGGTTGAATAGGCAAAATGTGCATCGGCTAGAAGAAATTTTGCAAATATTTTGTATATTTTGGCTATAGTTTGAACGTGGAGCAGATCAGGCGAGATAATATTCTAGAAGCTATGTCACAGTGGGGACAAACCCATTCAGTTCTACGCATTGAAAACCAAATCAGAGGACACTTTAAATATGATTGATTAATTAAAAAAAAAAAGTGATCATACGAAAAACGTGCGGCTATTGTTCAATGATATCCTCAAAATCCTTGTATGCTTGTTTGAAACCGACACTTTGAATTTTTTTTTTTTTTTTCTTATTGATTTGACTAAAAAGCCATTTAGTTCATTGGGGTATTTATAATTCTTATTAATTATCCGATTTCAAATATTAAATCACTTCTTTTTTAAAGATTCTTATATTATTTAATGCTTTGATTTCATTAGGAAGGTTATTATATAGTCCTTAAAACATTATAAGTCCTTAAAACATCATTGTGTTCTGCCCTCTCGACGTTGCGTTGATTTATGTAGTAGTCTAAAGTTTTGAGCACTTCTAAGATTATACGGTTGGGAATCACTGACATATTTCAAATTATTGCTTAAATACTTTGGAAGCATATCATTTTTTAACTTGAAAACAAACAATAAAACATTTAATTTAATTAGTTGTGTTATGTTTAGCCAATTAAGTCTCTGTAACATAGATTTTATATGAGTGAGTCGCGCACATTTCAAAATAATTCTCATTGCCTTATTTTGAAGTCTTTGGAGCCGAGAAATGTCTCCTTGGGAAGATAAAAATAAAATAGTCGAACAGTATTGAAAATGAGGTTTTACAATCGCGTTATAAATGTTAATTGCAGTATTAATTGATAGTTTTTTTCTAATCCGTCCAAGAAAGTATATTTTTTTTTTATAATTTTATGCATACGTGATCCGTATTAGGCTTAAGATTTATTTTATTGTCAATAACCACTCCTAAAGTACTTAAACTCATCCACACGATCTATATTCTCTCCATTAATTCGCACAACATTCTGATATTAAATTATTAACTTCCAAATAGTTTCTTAATTGATTTTCTACAAGTTTATCTAAGACCTTTTCATAAATGGGGAGCATATTAACTGGTCTGTATTCTTCACATAAAATTGTATTTGACGTTTCTTTCCATTTGCTAGGAAAATAACCCGATGATAAGGATTTGTTGATAATTTATTTTAATATCGGACCTAGGATTTCAAAGCCGTCTAAAAACATTTGCGCACTCATAAATTTGTACTCTTTTTTTTACCCATTGACCTCAAAACTTCACATATTTCTCTGTTCTTAATAGTTTTAAAGGTGAAAACAGTCATATTATTAATAATTTTATCAGAATATGTCGTTTTTGGGATTTCCGCGATAATATTTTCCACACTTGTTATAAAATATTTATTAAATTCACTTGCTATTCCTTTACTGTAATATTATCTTATTGTCGTCAAATGTTACATTTTTTATTTCACTATGGCTCGAACTTAAAAACAATGTTCTTATGTGTTTCCATATTTTTTTGCAAATTTAAATGAAGTTATTTTTAGCTGATTGAAAATCTTTTTTATAAATATTTCTTGGTGAAATATATTCGATCCATACCGAACTTTGTTTTCCAAGTTTGAACTGTTCATACTTTTAAGTTTTATTTTGTTTTAATATTTAAGCAACCGCACAGGATCTTTATCAGTTGTTAGACCCATATTTGGATAGTTAAAAGCCCAATCGCATCTACCATGTAGTAATAAGAGAGAAAAATAATGTGTGGTTTCTCCTCGGATAATATTTCGCATGCATGGCTAAAAATGTGTCCAGAGCGAACGCAACAAAACACTATCCTGAAAGATAAAGTATGATCGTAATCAGGGCAGTTTTAGTAATTATATAAACCTAGGTATGTGTTTGAAAAGAAAGTTATGATACAATTTAAGAGATCTTTGGTCTCATTTTCTGACTTTGTTTAGGTCGTCGAATAAAGAGGCGCCAAAATATTGAATTGTTGGCTATGGTAGCTTTTCACCCTCTAACGTAGCTACGGTAGTGAGTATTGACCATTGCCACACATTAAGTGTGACGACCCATTCAAAATCTTACTTACCCAACAGTGTAGCACGGCCACATCCAACAAGTTTCTTCCAGTCGGCTTGGTTTCTAGTTAGTTAAAGTCCTCTTCAACTTGCGTGCGCCAACTGCTACACTGTTCTCTTAGGCCCTTCGTCCACTTGAGCAACGTAACGCAAATCCAATGTAAAAAAATAAAAAGGGCATTGTATGAAAGTTGCGTGTATTTTGTTATATTAAATTAGCTTGTGAGTTGCGGTTGCTTTGCTCAAGTGGACGAAAGGCCTTACCCTGTACCGCAGGGTTGGTTTCAAAGACATTCCGGGCCGGATTGTTGGTGTCAGTTCGCTCTATTTGAGCCAGCCACCTGTATTTCACTTTAGTAAAGCGTTTTCATCCGCCTTTACTGTGTGTCTTTCCTGTGTGTCTTGAGTCTTGACACTAACAAAACCAAACTACCTGTACAAGCTACAGCCTTCACTCTTCTACCGCCGCATTCTATGATCATTTTATGTATAAGCAGAAGCGTAACTGAATGGGTCTCCACACATGAGACTAATTCATCCGGGGGAAAACTGGTTTTCTAGAAGATTTTAGTCTGTTTCATACTGCCCACCTCACTTCCCTCTCCTAGAAAACCGTTTTTCACCCCGGATGAATTAGTCTGGTGTGTGGAGGCCCATTGTGTTTAATCTAGTGTATTTATTTTAAACTTTGCTTGCGTTGCTCTATTTTTGAAAATGAATACAATATCATTTTTTTTTTATTGGAACTTATGTAATATGAATACTGTTTTTTATTTTCTTTTCAGGAACTGTTGTACAATCTGATGGAAACTCACTCGGCGCAACTGCTGATAACGATAGCAAAGATGGACATCCAATTCCAGAAAAAGAATGGTTTTACGAAGATCTCGAACTTGCCCACCACGTCGACGAATTTGAAGAAGATTTTGATTCAGATGCTGATTTTGATGACTCATATGGCAATCGCAAGCGAAAACGTGCTAAGCCCGTAAAGAAACCTCCAGCAAATCCTGATTCCACTCCTAAAAGAGGCCGGAGAGGTATAGAGTATAGTTTTAATTGTAATATAAATAAACATGTCTAATCGTATTTACGTTTTGTAGGAGGACGAAGAAAGGGCAACACAGATGCTGAATCCAAAAGACGCTCCAACGCCATTGCCAGTGCATCATTTAACACAAACTCTTGCGGTTCACCGCTCAACATTCTGGATGACCAACCTTTATCTATGCTCGCGTCTGCTGACAAAATGCCCTCCGAAGAAGCAGAATCGAGTCCGAAAAAAGGCAACACTAGCGGTGGTGGATTTAGTGCTAATAAAATAAGACCTGATCGTGACGCGATCGCACATCCATCACCTTACTGTGACTTTTGTCTAGGTGACGCACGTGAAAACAAAAAGACAAACCTGCCAGAAGAACTTGTTTCGTGCTCTGATTGCGGTCGATCTGGGCATCCGACCTGCCTTCAGTTCACACCGAACATGATTATTTCTGTGAAACGATATCGATGGCAGTGCATAGAGTGCAAATACTGTTCAATATGTGGCACCTCAGACAATGATGATCAGCTGCTCTTCTGTGACGACTGCGATAGAGGATACCACATGTATTGTCTCTCCCCACCGCTGATAACACCCCCCGAAGGTTCATGGAGCTGCAAGTTATGTCTGGAAGAATTCCACAGCGCAGACAAGTAAATTCCGTAGCATCGAAATTGTTTTTTCCGTTTTCTATGTAAGGTACTTGTAGTATAAAGTATAATATATAATGTATGTATAATATATGTGCGCATATTGCGCAAATATTTTTTGTTTGTTATAAGCTTGAATTTTTTTTTTTATATCATTTTACTTTTAAACAACTTTTTTTTAAAATATAATATAGTTATAAGACATAAGAAAAATGTAACTAGAAATGATTTCAAAAAAGGCAGCGCGTTTATCAAAGACGCTTTTATTAGAACATAAGAATTTTATTCAAAAATAAAAGAAAATAATTTATTCCAAAATTTCGTAAAAAAAAAGAATAAACTTTATGTGCTTTAAAATAAAAACAAGAAAGAAAATTGATATAATCGACAAAATTTTGTGTAGTCTGAATTTGTAAAATAATTGATTCAGTATTTCATCAGTATTAATGGGATTTTAATTTTCATGTTTTGTTAAAAAATAAAAAAAAAAACTAATTGCTTGCTTGACTATAAAAATGCCAAAAAAAAGTAAGCAAATTCCAGAAAGCGATCAGGCGGGTTTTGTGGAAGATTTAAATTCACTTATTCTATTCTTATCAAAAATCAAATCCGCCACTTAAAGCGATCCGTCGCCCTTTCTGGAATCGGTTTACAGATAAATTTCCTTATTAACATTTTTTGTACTTAGGTATTTAAAATAGAATTACATATTTTTGTTTTTCAATGCTCAACAGTCAAATACAAAATTTAGTGGGGGTCACAAGTCATTATTGTTGTGAACATTATTAGAGATCATATTTTATTTAAGCATTTCTTGTGATATCCAGATAATTAAATAGTTGCAACGACATTCTGTTCACAAAAATAAAATATGAATTCAAATTAACTGTGAAATTACATAATTCAAATGTCTCTTGGTCAGGATAACTTCGTAACCGTCTATGAGTTATCTTGCATCTCTGTTATAAGAATAGTGAGAATAAAAAAAAAGTTTGACGCAATAAATACAAACAAAATTGTTTTATTTATTTTATAATTTTTTTGTATGGACTAAAACAAGCAAATAACACTTGCTTGAGCGGATTTTAAAATTATGTTTCCATATTTAGTACGACCTTGTTAAATGGACCTTTCTACACAAGCAACTACTCGAAAGTAGCAAAACACCCAAAAACTAACCGTTTTTTTTTTTAATTCTCTGAAAAAAAAAAAAATAAAAAGAATCGTCAGGATGATAGACAAGAGAATCATCTATAGTCTTGAGTTCTAGAAAGTCGAACGCGTGTACGTGTACGTGTTCTTTTTCTTTTCTTTTTTTTGGAGTGAAAAATCTTAAAAATGAGGTGAGTCGTCAAATCAATTTTTATGACAAATCAATAGTTATGACAAATTAAAAACGGTGGTTAGAGCAGAGAACTTGTTATAAATTTATAGAATCCTGGGTTGAACTTTGTTTCATCAGTGTAAAAGAAGAAGATTTTTGCAAACACCAAACGAAGGAAAATGTGTTTTGATTTTGATAAGTGTATGTTGCTAATCGATGATGCAAAACTTCTACATACATTTGTGTTTTTGTTTTGCTATTATTAATACTAAGTGTGATACAAATTTAGTATTCGTAATTAAAAATCGAGGAGACAATCAAACATGACATTAATATAAATAATGATAGTAACAAATATTTTGAAACCACATGAATCTTTTTTACTTGCGATTATAAGTACTATAAGGCAAGTTATGCATTCATGCAAAAAAAAAATTTGAGATGACAATCAAACATGACATTAAGATGATAGAGAAGACGAAAAAATTGCGTCCGGCAATACTGTCTGTCTGTCTGTCTTGGCAGCTACAGTCTTAACGGGTGGTCCGTTTAACTTCAAATTTGTTAGGAATGGTTTTCAGAGTGATACTCCCAGAGCCTTTTTTGTAAGTTACAGAAAGTAAAAAAATAACAGTACCTGCCATATATCGGTGTAGGTGCCGATAAAGACAGATAAAATGTGACTCTTTTCTCCAAAGAAAAGTCCATTACGATTTTATTATATTGATTATTAAAACAATCCAACCTAATGGATCTCGTAACTAAATGCATTAATATAAAAAAAGGCCATTAAACAGTAAGTTCACAAAGGTATAGGTTTTATGTAAATTTAATATGAAAGAATCCCAGAAATATCCAGATATTTGAATCTGATACTATCCGGAGATATCGGATATCGGATCCAAGATCCGGATCTGTTTCGGATATCCAGATATCCGAAATATCCGGATACTTTGAAGCAATATACTCTATACGCTTTCATATGACATAAGTTTCATTACTGTTGAGCAAGGTTGAAAATGGGCCCAAAATGCCCATGGTCCTTCAGCACAATTTTTTTTTCGAGTATATCTCAAGACGACATAATTATTTTCAAGTGAATAAAGTTTGAGAGTTGTGTCATTTTTCCACTGTAATCGAGCGTTTATCAGTAAAAATTCATCGTCTCTTTTTTTAACCTTTTTGGTCAACGTTGAATTTTCCCATGATAATAATATTTGTGTGCCGTTTTTCCCTTGTGCCCTTCATTTGTATCAAATAAGATAACAAAATGTACACCGCTCTTTTTCATTGTTAAGTAGGCACATAATGTTAAGAATATATACTTAAATCTAAATCAACTTATCCATGTCAATCAACATTGTCTTAAGGTGCCAAACTGCCAATATGTTTATGTGGAATTTCGCATACAAAAGGAAAACATGAAAACACTTAAGTAGCCAGGCAAGTGCTCAGGAATTGCTCAGAGGGTGGGTTTGCATTTTATTCATGGTTATAAAGTTCATTAAACATGACAAGAAATTTTTAATTTTTCATAAATAAAAGTTTAATTTTACATGAAGCACGCATTTATAAGTATAGGTAGGCGTACCAGTATCCCAAAAAATATGGATAATTGCCATTTGAAAACATAAGAAAACATCTTTACTTTGATCGATTTTAACATCACGATTAACACCGATTTACACCCTATAACTATTTCCCCAAAAATTCGACGTAAGTGTCGACAAAAGAAATAGAAATTAGTGTCAGCGTGTAGGCCTGTACAAAACCTATTAGCGCTATTGGACGTCATCCATTTTAGGTAGCCATTTTAACGATTAAAGTCGATGTCAAAAAAAGTAATGCAAATACACCCTGTAACTGTTTTCCCAGTCAAGGATAAAAATCGAGTTTAGTATCAGCCTGTAGGACTGTGGCTATAACCGTTAATATGGTTCTCTAAAATCGGGTGATGTCCAGCGATTTGGTTGAAATAATTGTATCAGCAAATAGGCCGACATTCTGACTTTAACCCCGATTTTATTGATTGACTGGATAAAAAATTAACCTGGTTTCGGTGTGCATCGCTTTTTCTCACATTGGCTTAAATCGTTGGAATGGTTCTCAAAAATCAGGGTGATGACCTTCGGATGGGTCTTAAATAGGTATGCCTACACACTGGAAATTACTTCTATTTCTTTTTTTTGACACCTATGTTGATTTGTTGGTGCACTAACGCGGAGTTACAGGTAGTAAGTATGTGCAGTAATTTTTGCAAATTCCTCCAGTTGACCTTCAGTTAGTTAGAAATTATTTTTAATAAGGAACACTAAGAGTAAGTAAAAATTACAGTCTATTATAACAAACTTAGAACCTTCAATCTGCCATTTTTAATTGAATTTTTTGAGATGCTCCCGTGGTCGAACTTTGTCTGCTTTTGTAAAAGTTGTTTACGAATAAATTTCAATTTAAAAACCTTCTCTGTCCATTTTGCCCACATTCATTGAAACATCGCCTGGTTTCTACACGATTGCAAATGGCGAGTGCTCGGAATGCATTTTTAGGCATCGACGCTAAAGTTGAACTTCGTTTATACAGAAGACAGGAGAATCATCATTGTATAATTGCAAATAGTTCACTTTTCATTGAAAATTTTCATTCTGTTGAGGAAAGGTAAATACTTCAGTATGCTTATTCCCATGGAGGGGGTTAGACCCCCCCTTGCGCACGGGCCTGTAAGTAGCTACAATATATAGAAATGTGAAAAGTGGGGGAAGAGTTAAAGCATTAAAAACTTAAACAAATATTTCAGAAATTTTTAAGAATACAAAATGACGGCGAAAATAAAAGAGTGAGAAAAATTTTGTATGAGAAATATAATTTAAAATCGATCTTATTGAAATTATGTATCTGTTTCTTCGTTTACTGTGTAGTTGAACAATTTGGTATATTGTAGGCACAAGAAATATTGTTTTTACTGTTTCGTCTATTCAGGACGACGGATCCGTTCTGTCCATCAAGCTACTGGCTGATGTGATAGGAAAAATCCCATACAAAAATGACACAATGAAATCATAAACGAAATTTGCCGCTTTACACTTTCTGTTTAGCATAGCGTTCCACATGCTACACGACGGAATATTCAGTTTCAGTTTCGACATTTATGTATACCTAGTTCAGTCTTAACACATGAGAGATGTACTTGGTTTTAGCATGCGACTTACAATATGCGACTCAATGTTCGGTAGCACACCAAAAGTGCTATCTGAATACGTTTGTATCGTATGAGTTTGCGAACGACCAAAACCGGATAGGTTGTAAAAAGACACACAAGCACACATTGACATACTAGATATGGACCGCCAGTCGGTTCAAATTTTCATACAAACGGCCAAAAAATGTTGTTCCATCTAAAAGCGGCAAAAATACGCCATCATCTTTTAGTGTTAAATACGTGTACTAATTTCGCGTTTAAAATTTAAATAAAATGTCGACATATTCATATGCAAGTGACTCAATGTCATGTAGAGTGGATTTGTTTTGTAAAATAAAACTAGTTTGATTACAATTTCCACCTAATTATATTAAACTTAAATGATTAATAAAACAAGCGTAGCACTGCTACGCAGATTCCCTGCTAGTAGTTGATGGCGCCCCTAGTTATGTTGGAACACGCGTGAAGTTGGCTACTGGCGGTCCATATCTAATACGTCAATGCCCACGTTCGGGTGCACACCAAAATTGCTTTTTAGATACGTCTGTAACGTATGAGTTTGCGAACGACCAAAACCGGATAGGTGTCAAAAGACACACAAACACATATTCGTAGTCAGCTGTTTGCCAATCCTCCCTTGGCTTCGTGAGTATACTAAAAATTTTAGGATACTTTTAGATTTATTTCCCCGCCGCAGCTATATGGTCGATCAGTTGTGTTATAACATGGAATTACAACAACAGTAAAGTATGCGAACCACAATAGTTGTGCACGCGAACGCAAGCAATGCAAGCACATATTCGTAGTCAGCTGTTTGCCAATCCTCCCTTGGCTTCGTTAGTATACTGAAAATTTTAGGATACTTTTAGATTTATTTCCCCGCCGCAGCTATATGGTGGATCAGTTGTGTTTTAACATGGAATTACAACAACAGTAAAGTATGCGAACCACAATAGTTGTGCACTCGAACGCAGGCAATGAATTGAAGGATCTTTCGGTTGGCCCTTATTGCAGCCCAAAAATGTGTTAACAAAAAGTTCCACAATTTATGAATTTCTTATAATTTCGTATTTACGGACGGCTCCTTCCTTTAGAGTTCTGTTTTGTTTCTAATGTTTGACCAGTTGGCTTAGGAAAACTGGAAAATTTAATACTTTAATTAAAAATTGACATGATCTTATATGAAACAGTTGTGCATTTTATTTGCAACAATCTTGTTGACACTCGCCTATTGTTGATGATAATATGGCAACAGACTTTAAGCAAACCTTGATAATTTCAACATAATGCTATCAATTGTAGGTATTTGTTTTGTAATTGATTCAAGTTGGCAATCGAAAGTCTATAGAAATTTGCTATATAAAGCCCATTCAAATCCCATTCGATTCATTGTATCTATTCAACAATTTTAAAATATGAGATTCTTCTGTTTAATCGCTCTCCTCTTGATTGCACTTAGTGCTGTTGCATCAGCCAAGACTAAACAAGCTCGTTTGTGTCAAATTTATTGTCCTGATGTTATGGAGCCAGTTTGTGCTAAACGAGGTTCTGTCCAGAAGATCTTCTCCAATCCCTGCCGCTTGAATGCAGCCAATATGTGTGGCGAAGGAGAAAGTAAGTCTATACAAGAGAATTTGCCGTATTATAATTTTTAAATTTTATTTTTCAATATTTCAGAATGGAAGAAATGCTAATATAGCGTTGACAACGAATTACTTTAAATTCATCATTAATTTTGTGGAAAATAATAATAAAAGCGCATAATTTAGAAAAAAGTCTAAAAATGAGGATTTGTTTTGATTAAGTATAATACGGTAGTGTTTTTTTTCCAAATCCCCCATATCTACTATTCCGATTGAAAAAAAATACGAAATCGAAGCTAAGAAATTCACAAGTTGTACAAAGTTAATTGTTTGTGTTATAGGTAGTTAGTTTGTATATTTTGTTGTGTCCTGTGGCGTAGCGGTCAGTGTGTCGGACTCTCACAATAATGGTCTGTATTATTCAAATTCAACGTGAAACTTATTTTTTGCAGGGGCACTTCCTCTTGTGGGGAGGGTTTTTAGGATACCTCAAAGAGTATTTCATTGTTCTTAAAAGTGTTTAAAGTACATCTTGCATTCAAGCCGCGGCAATTCCCTGGAAAATGCGGTACCTAATTAACCTTAGCCGATTCCAGAAAGCGATCTGCCGCGCTTTTGGTGGCGAATTACAATTTTCTAAATAAGAATAGCACTGAAATATTTGAATCCGCCATTTTCGAAAACCGTTAGTCCTACCAGAAAATCAGAAAATATACTTGTAGAAAATTAATTTTTTACATTTTTATGTACACTTTTTTAATATATTATCTTTAATATTTCAATAGTTAAAAACTAAAAATCATATAAATTTACTTGTTAAGTTTTTGGTGTCGACATTTTGTTTTGTTTTTCGTTTTACATACAAAAATTTTGAATACAGATTTATAGACAATTTCACAAAGCAATAATCCTAGCTTTTACTTTTTTGATTAGTCAATATTGTAGTTTGTCGATATTTTAATTTGTATTTGGCTGATTTTCTGGTAGGACCTGGCTTGAAGCCAATCTAATAGGTGTCGGCTAACATGCTGCTGAAAAGCATTGCGATCAAACAGTACTTTGGATTTTATATGCGACATTTAGGAATAATATGCTTCGATACTTCTGAAGACGATTTGAAATTTCAGATACAAGTACAAAGAAAATGATCTTTACTCAATAAAAAATGTGCAATTTTCATATGAGCCCAAGTTCATAATTCTTGCGCGCTTAAAAACATAATAGTCCGATAGCTAGCGACCGATTTCGCGACATTATTTTGGCGCGCCTGAATTTTTGTCCAGTTATTGCTTCAGTGCCACTTATTAATGAATGAAAATTATGGCTACTGGAAATGGCGGGAAACCAAAGATACAGTCCTTCGAATTGCAGAAAAAATAACCCAACTATAAAGGGTGATTGGTTTAAGGTGCACCGAAAAGTTTGAGTGTGTAGGTAAGGTTGAGACAAGAAAAAAATCGTATGGGAGGGAGTTGTCTATTTCCCAATGTTTAGGCGGGAGGGCATTTTTCTAAAAAATTACTTAAATCAGAAAAAAAATTATTTAAAAACAACGGTGAATGATACAAAGCCTTAATTGTTATATCTTTTTGGAAAGCCAGAAAACTACTCTTTTATTTTATTTTTAAATTAAGTTGTTTAAGTGAACAGTTGTAAAAAAATTAATTTTCAAACTCAAAATTTTGAAAAAAAAAATAAAAAAAAAATTGAATCTTATTTTTTTCAAAATTTTATGTAATTAACTTCTATTTTTATTTTCAAAATTCAATGCTCTTATTAATTTTTAGTCAAAAGCAGAAAACCGTATGCCAAAATGTATCTTAGTTTTTGAGAAATTAAGAAAATACTAAAAGCACTTTTTCAAAAAAAGGCGAAATCTGGTTAAAAGCAATTAAGTGGCTTTGAATTTTCAGCGTTCGTTGTTCGGCGTTGTTGCACGAACAACGAACAACGAGAGTGTAAATGCGATTAATGGTTATTAGAACATTGTTTTTTGTTTTGCAGTGGCGTTCAAGAAATAATGTAACAATGTGCAGGTATTTCAGCTACTTTTTGCTTTTTACCCTACCAAAAATGCCGCCACTGGCAACATTGTGTTGTTATCTACTTTGTATTTAGGAAGGAACTGGATGAAAAAACTGAATAATTTAAATGCTTCTTCGTTGTTCGTTGTTTTTGACAAAGAAAGAACAACGAAAAACGTACACCGAACAACGTTCACCGAACAACGAGTGTAAATCCAGCATAAATTCGTGAATACAGCCTACTAGGAATAAGGATACGAAAATATTATCGGTACTCTCTCAAACAATTTAATACTACTTAAGGGAAAAGGTTCAATTATAAATTTTGTTCCCCCAGTCTAATTCATCCCGAGTGTGAATGAAACAAAGCGTGTAACCGGTTTTCCACCAGAACGAATTATTTTCATGTGTAGGCCCCATTATGTTTAAGAAAAAAAAAACATGATTTAAGAATGTCAATGCTTGTTTAGTTTTATTTAAAATTATTTAAAGTAAGAATAATAAGTTATTTTTACATACGCATAATGTTGTTTTTAAATATTTATGTAGTCGTTTCTTGTTCTCCAATAGTTATTCCTTCCGAAGAAATTTCACTTTTCTTTGCTTCAACTGTTGTTCCACATACTAATCGGGGAAATCTTTCCTTAAGTGCCACTCGATATTTTGGATGACTTTTAAATATATAAAAATAAAAAATATAAATAAACTTTAAGAAAAATTAATATCAACAAATAAAAAACCTTATTCCATAAACAACAGGATTATATGATGACCCTGCTTTTGCAAAGGCTGCACCCCAAATTGAAATTGTTGGTGTTAGAGCATCTGATTCAAAAAATCCCATAAAATTTAATATTCCATAAGGAGTCCAGGCCAGAAACCAAAGTGAAATAGAAATCAAAGCAACTTTAGCTAGCTTCCCTTCAGTACTCTTATTGGCATCTTCTGAAGAACGTAAAGATTTGACATTCATTTTCTTAGCTTGTTCTCTCATTGCATTTTCATGAGCTGATACTGCCTTTAGTTAATAAGGATATTTAATTATTATTAATTAACTACATTAATTGAATTATATTTACAGCTATAATAAACCAATACGAATAGCATATCAAAAAGAGTGGTATAATGTAACAAAAAATCGTATAAGCTATAAGATAGCTTTTTGGGTTCCAGTCTTGTGTGAGATAATCAACCCCACATGAAGTCAAATTTCCTTCAGGAATATACCTAAGTTTCACATATAGACACATATCAAAACTGTTCCAAGTTAAGATAACATCTTTAAATTACCTGCTCCATCCAAACATCGGTGCAAGTGTCCAAAATGCTGAAAAAATCCATATAACCATGATCTTAAATATAGCAAGTTTCACTGTCATCGGACGTCCAGCTATTCCTTTGACTATCACTTCATATCGATCCACCGCTATCATGCACATTGTCCAAATCGAAGCACAGCCAAAAATTGATCCCAACATCCCATAAATGTCACACACCAAAGGTCCAAGTATCCAAGTTTCGTAAAATAAATTAATTGTTATCATCGGGCAGGCAGTAGCCATCATAGAAAAATCCGAAAATGCCAAATTCAATATTAACAGATTTGCTGGTGTTCGTAAAGCTTTTGTTGAAGAAAATATATAAACTACCATCCCGTTGCCAAAAAAGGATAATATTCCAGCCATCAGAAGAAAGGTTCCAAGTATTTTTGTCATCACTGGTTCCATGGGTGCGAATCGATTCCAGTATGGATGAATTAGATGTAACATATCCGGTGTGACCTGTCAAGAAAAAAAAAAATTAAGGATCTTAGAACATAGAATATACAAAAGTAGCTGATGAACGCACTTTGTCAACAACGGAGCCATTAATCAATGGCAAATATTTCGGCCCAATTAAGAAGTGCATGTTTTGTTTGAAACTAGTGTTTTGAAAATATTTGAAAAACTTTAATCCTTAAAAACGTCCATAACTACCTCTTCGAGTGGTGTGTTTTCGTTTGAATAAGAAAACGGCTTAATGTGAGTATTATATATTCAATTTTGAGGCTGCTGGACATTCTTTATACTTATTAACTTAATTATGCCTTTACACCACTCTTTTATTGCACCATCTATGTATACAGTCCTACTGCGTTATAACGTTCGATTTTTTTGACTTGGTGTTGTCTGAGAATAGGTGCTTCGTTGGTTGAGGCTGCATTGACCTCGTGATCTACATGGAAGCTGGCAAAGATATAGTTCCGATACCTAGGTAAGACTCCTAATGGCAGGGAATCATCGTTCTTGTTTTTTCGATGTCCTGCAAAAACACTGAAATTTCGAAACAAATTATTTCATGTTTTAAGAAAAATCAACGGTTTTTGGAAAATTCATACACAGATGAGCTTACATTTTGCGGTTTTTGAATGTTTATGGCATTTTATTTGAAATTAAATTTTCCATTTACGACCAAAGATGTTTTCTCTTTTCAGTTTTCATATGAATTTCATTGAATGAAAAATCCAATTTTGACATTTTGAACTGTCATCTTAAATGATACGATAAGTTAATCGTTTTGATACGTTATTATTGTCAACATCGAGCCATATCTATTAAAAAGTCTGCATATAATGAGGTTTTACTGTATCTATTTGTTTTATTATACTCGATGTCATCAAAAATTTATTGTGTGTGATTATCTTTAATACGAATTCTAATTCTATCTTCTCTGCGTCTAATTACCATCAACGATGCATCGAAAAGGCTTCGTTAATCCTTTTGTCGGTTGATTTATAGCTAAGAAGGTAAAATTCATTTCTTAAGCATTGTTCGGAAGCGAATGGTGCAGGCAAATGATTATTCGAATTTAAACATTGATGTTATATATTTTTGAGTCGGTGTGTAATTCGTTAGTTTTTCTGTAATTGCAGTGGAAGTTTAATTGTTTATTGTCGGAAATTAAAGAAAAAAGATTTCTTTCAATATAGCTTTTGTGTTTGTAAAAAATGAATTCGAACAACTATATCAAATCAAAGTAAGTATACATACATCAATATGATAAAATATTCTACAATTTTCCTTTTAAAGTTAAGGTAGTTTTATATAGAAACTAGCTGATCCGGCGAACTTCGTTCCGCCTTAAATTGATTAAATGTCCCTTTCAAAAGTCCATAATAGTATTTTTTTTGAAAGAATGAAAATACTTTGGAATGAAATTGATTACAATGTATTTCATTAGCATGAATAATAATATTTCACAATTTTTAAATCAGTGTAACGCTTTGATATAAACAATGTTGTATGTTTTATTGTCTGCTGCGTAAACAAACGATGCAAATGGCTTTAAGATATGCAAACACGCCACGTATAGTTGCCCATGAGAAAATGAAGTAAATTCTAGATTAAAGCCACACTGAATGGGAAGCTCGTCGGTAGCATCGTTAAAATCCATTAGCACTTTCTTGCCTTTGAACTAAGCATTGATTATGGTTCCTTTGATGTCGTTGTTCATTATTTTCTCCACCGTCAACTGGGTCCCTTTTAACAATTTTGGTTGGTTTAGATAGCGCAACATTATAATGACAGAGCTGACTTTAGTTACAATTTGGAAATTATGTTCCAATTTGATTCGCAGACGCAGAAAATGTTGCATCGCTTGTCGTTGGCAAGCGAATTCATCCGCTGGCTGGATTCTCAAAATGTGGTGCAAAGTACACCATCAACGTGTCAAAACAGTCCGCAGGTTGTTAAACAAAGTTGGACCAGTTTCTTTGACCAAAAGCAATCTCAGATAGAAGCATTCGTCATTTTTTGAATGATCAATAATTTTTCCCGTATAATTTTCAAAATTTGAGTTATGCGCGTATATTGTTATTTTTCCCGTATAACTTTCCAAATTTTCAAATTTTAAAAAATTTCCGCTAAGCGGAATTCAGTGAAAGACAAGTAGTGTTTCGCCCGGATGCTAGCTTGTAGGCTCGTCAGATGACGTTTCCAGCAAATTTTAAGATTTTTCTAGTTCAGCTTAGGGGCCGGTTATAGCGATCAGGAAAAACCATGAGGAAAAGTAGAAACAAATGAACAGGATTTTTTTCCTGATGTGCGTTTATAGAGATCAGGGAAAATGTGTCAGTAAACAGGCTGTTTTTCTGATTGAAATGCACACGAAAAACTTTATCTGACAGAAATCTGTCAATGGAACAAGTGAAAATTGAACTCAAATAATTGGAACGATTTGTTCCATTTTTTTTTAAATGTCATTCAGCTGGCACGAAAAATTAGTTTTAAACAATAAATAATTATTCTATAGTAAAATTTATTAGCAAAAAAAATTCTTTGAGTTATTTGTAGTCGATTAGTGTAGTATTTGTGTTTAAAATCGATTTAAAACAACTGATCGCTATAACCGGCGCCTTACATTACTTTTTACTTGCTCAATAGGGCAAGTATTGGTTTCGTGTAAAAACAAATTTAGAGGTTTTAATCAAACCTGACATTACGATGATAAAGAAGCCCAAAAAAGTAGGTTTCGTCATGCCGTCCGTCGATCTGTCTGTGCGGATGTGCGTATGTGCGTATTTGCGTATGTATGTATATGCGTATGTTCGGTTGGCTGTTCACCGAGCTACAGCCTAAACGGTTTGACGGATTTTCTTCAAACTTCTTGTCTGGCACTTTTTTATGATTCCCTAGAGGAAGAATTTGAATTTTTGTTTTAGCCCAGCTATAACGGCTACCTCCCTTATAATGGTTTTAGTTTTTCCAAATTTACTCAAAAACGGTATTTTGATGAAACTTAGTGAACGTTATATTTAAACTATTGTTAAAATAACTGCATTTCAGGTTTTTGGTTAAAAAATCACATAACGGAGAATTGGTGTTAACGGTTTTTACAAATTTGGTCATAAATTTATGACGGCTTATGATGTATTTTGATGAAACTTAGTGAACGTTATATTTAAACTATTGTTAAATTAACTACATTTCAGGTTTTTGGTTAAAAATTCACATAACGGAGAATTGGTGTTAACGGTTTTTACAAATTTGGTCATAAATTAATGACGGCTTACGCGATTTTATTTAAATTTAGTATGGCACTTAAATTAGATAATTGACATAAGATGGCATTATAAGTTTTTGAGACTTGGTGTTAACGGTTTGATATCTTTTGCCTTTTTACGTTATGGAATTTTTCGTAATCCCATAGTTTGCTACAAGAGCAAGTTCGTGTGACCGAGTCTTGCATTTTATTTGAATTGAGCGAGTATATCTTCTAAAGGTTTAAGCCCCATCGGGAAAGAGACAAAATCCCGACTGGACGAAATCCCTGAAAAGAGTATGACTTAGAATACATATATTTTTATCAAATTTGAACAAAAAAATGCTTGTACCCAAACTCGCACCCATAGTCGGGATTTTCTCAATCGGGATTTTGTCCAGTCGGGATTTTGTACTCAATGCATCTTATGAAATATGAAAATGGGCAGAAATTTTTACTTTGATAGCATATTTAAAAAATAGAGAATTTTGTTGTTTATATAGAAAGCTGCATGAATCTTATATTATTTTGTGATCGAAGTTTCTTTCTTATATCGTTTCACTTAAGACGGAAATTCCCAATTGAACTTTTTCACCAAAAGTTTTAGATTCATTGGACCTCCACACACGAGACTAATTCATCCGGAGGGGAAACCGGTTTTCTAGGAGAGGGAAGTGAAAAACGTGAAAAACGTGGAAGTGAAAAACGTGTTTCCCCCGGATGAATTAGTCTCGTGTGTGAAGGTCCATTCAATACATTGGTGAGCAATAAGACTCTCCAGAAGTTTCTTAGCTGTCCAATTTCTTGCATGTTAATTTTTGTTCGCAACAATAGCCGTATTTTGTTATCCCCTCTTATCCGGAACGGATTGAATTTTGCAAAGGCTTTGCGCGTATTTCGCGAGTGTCCACTCCTTACTAATGTAAATGTATATAAAGTCTTCATTTAAGATGTCAATGCTTTATTTTGTTTCGTTTAAAGTAAGAATGGTGTACCTATAACCTTACATTACTAAATTAATACTAGTAATAATATACAATTCATACAAAAAAATTATGTTTATGCTGGTGTTTCAGCAGCGGTAGCTGTTGATGCTGCCTCACTGGCTTTTGGTTCTTCTGTGTTACCACATACACAGCAGGGGCATTTCTCCTTAAGTGCAATACGATATTTAGGATGACTAAATTTAATAAAAAAAAAATTATTAGTATTTAAATAAAATATTAACAGAACAAAATATTAATATTACTTACCTAACGCCATAAACTATCGGATTATATGAAGAACCCGATTTGGCAAATACTGCACCCCAAATGGTCAATAATGGCGTAAGACTTTCCGATCCGAAAAATCCCATCCAATTAAGTATTCCATATGGTGTCCATGCAAAGAACCACAATGAAATATTAACCAAAGCAATTTTTGCTAACTTTCCTTCAGCGCTCTTTTCGGTATCTTCTGAAGAACGCAATGATTTGACATTCATTTTCTTTGCTTGTTCTCTCATAGCTGCCTCGTGAGCTGCAACGGCCTTTAAATGCAGAGAAAAAATTAGGTACATATATTGTTTTGAATGAAGAAACTTGAATTATAATAATTATAATGTATTGATTTCGTATAGTCATCTATTGTTTGACATGTCTATTGATTTTCTAGTGGCGTTTGCAAGTATTAAAATATAGTTTCATATGACCAACTGCCCGTTTCTTCATTTATTTTTTAAGTATACCTATTGTACTGCATAGAATAAACATTTTATATTCGAGGAGATGGTGATTCAATACTCTTCATATTAACCGTATTACATAAATTGTTTCAATTCTGGTGTATAGTTATTTCAACTAATATCTCTAGAGTACTATCAAACCAAGATCTTTGAAAGCTTGTATCATTTTCAGAAAATGATTTCTTTAGTTCTGAAAAATGGAATTTTTTCTATTAGTGTAGGAATCGTAAACTAAGCTTGACAATTTTCTTATCCCCTTAATTTATTTCTTTAGTTAAAATTATGCGTTCGTTTGAAAAACTTCCTTATGAAATTTATTTCAGTTTTAAAACGCTTCTATTTTGAATCGCTATAAGTGATCAGAAATAGAATAATAACAAATGTTCATACCAAAAGTACAGTCTCTTTTTCTCCTCCTTAAGTTCTTTAACATGACAAGAGCTGAACGTATCTCATTATCATTAATGAAATTCTGAACAAATGTTTAAGTTTGGTTTTACTATCACTTCACTTTTAAGATCGTATCATTTAAATGAACAAATTTGCTTGTATCACTATTTCGCTTTTTTCAAAGTGTGTATATTATTTTTCAATTTTTTTTAATGTTTCAAAAACTTTTAATAGTTTCATTGCGGTCGAATATCTTGCATATACAACCGAATCTTTTTTTATTTGAAGTTACTCTTAGAGAAAGTGATTTTCCTTCGTCATGTTTAAGAACTTAGTCGCACTTTCAATAACACTTCAACTCCCATGCTTACACAAAATTACAATATTTTTCCCAAGCTATTTACAACACTAGTGAATCAGTTTTAAAGTTTTGTTTGACTTTCCAAAATTCTTTCTAGATAAAAACTTACCGCAATAATGAACCAATAAGCATAGCAAATCGTAAACAGAGGTAGAAGATATACAAAAATAGTATAAAATATCAGGTAGCTTTTTGGATTCCAGTCTTGTTCGAGATAATCTAATCCGCATGATGTTAGATTTCCCTCGGGAACATATCTAAAAAAAAAAAACAATATATTAAAGAAAATAAAAATTTTATTAAAATGTTTTACCTGCTCCATCCCATCATTGGAGCAAGAGTCCAAAAAGTTGCCATTGTCCATATAAGAAGTATTTTAATCACAGCAAGTTTAATTGTCATTGGGCGTCCAGAAACACCTTTGACAATAACTTCATATCGATCCAGAGCTATCATACTCATAGACCAAATTGAATTTGCACCAAAAACAGAACCCAACATTGCGTACATATCGCACATGAATGGTCCCAATACCCATGTTTCGAAGAATAAATTTATCGCCATCATTGGAACATTTGAAGCCATCATACCAAAATCTGAAACTGCTAAATTAAGAATCAGCAAATTGGCTGGCGTTCTTAAAGATTTTGTCGTTGAAAATATATAAACGACTAATCCGTTTCCAACAAAAGAAAGAGTGCCCATAACTGCTAAAAAAGTGCCAAGAAGTTTGTTCATAAAGGGATCCATGGGTGGGAATCTATTCCAATAGGGATGGATAAGGTGGGCCATATCGGGTGTAACCTGGAAATCGAAATATCTATTATAAGGGCACCATGCGATCCTTGCTTAACTTTACCTTATCAGTAACGGATCCATTTTGTAAAGCTGAAAAGTGTGGTCCAATGAATTGCAAACTATATTCAATATAATAATTATTTATTAAAGTCCTTAAATGTAAAAAACAGAAATATATACCTTTCCATTTTTATTTTAGGGACGATTTGTGGTTAAGGTTTTTAAGGTCCGTCAATGTGTCTGCCCTCTATTTCTCGATAGAGCACTCGCTCGACTGCTGTGCAAATCACTTAAGATCTGGGAGGAATTCATTTCAGCACTGATTCTTATACTATTCTGTAATTTAATTACTAGTACCATATTTATGTGTTAACATACTTTGTTCCTGGTTCTTTTTTTTTTTTTCTTCTTTCGTTATAGCATAATATGTATTCAACAATGCTAAGTATAACTGCAATAAATATATTTTTATTTAAACGTATCTTTGGCAATCAAATAAACCTACCACAGTCATGGTCGATTCCTCGGGTACCACCGACGCGACGAACTGTGGCACAAAATTCTTTTTTGTATGACTAAAATCATATCGAATAATGATAGACAATTTTTATGGAATCATCCAAATTCTTAGGATGACATTCGTTATAGTAAATATCGTAAATTTGTATCTCAAGTGGACGTCAAGTGGAGACTTTTGGTCACTTCAGCTATTTATAATCGAGGTTGTAAGAATCCTTATTTATTAATGTAAGAATTTTCTCAATTGTTGCTTCTATTTTCTTAACTAAAGCGATATTGAAATCCGAGGGCGGTCGCAAGCTACCTTAAGCATTTGCTTAATGAAATACGACTATTTCTTTGAGTTGGATAAGTGAAATGAAAAATTTGATTAGTATGTTGCAGAAGAATGTAAATCTGATGGAAAAATATTATGATATTGGAAGAAGGTTTCGAATAGAAATATTATATTTAAAAATAGTTTGTTATGCAGGCTCAAGGTCAATAAAACGAGATGTTATAGGCATTGTATATAAATTTCTATAGTACAACCATGGAGCAGCGCCATCTAAAGAAAGTTGTTAACTGCAAATTTGGAGGTTCTTACATTTACTAAGTGTCTATTCTGTTACCCTAACAATAGTTGTCTAGGAAACAAATTAATTATATATAATGTATTTTATTGGCTCTTAAATCCATATTTCCTTGACAAGAGTCGTAAATAAAACAAAAATAATATATGTTTACGACTGTTGTCAGGGTTACAGAATAGACAACTATTAAATGCACGAACCTAAAAATGTGTTTATCACACGTTTTTCAAGATGGCCAGGTGGTGATTATTCAGCATGAAAATACTATAGAAATGTATATACAATGTTATAGGTTTAGCGACGCCGACGTTTCGAACGTGAATACGCTCTTCTTCAGGCAATAAATGTTAAAAAATCCGTTATGACAACATTACATACTAATGTGTCACTGTTATTTTAAATGAAAACACATTAAAATTTGTCCACAGTGTACAACTTCTCAATCCTAACACAAAAGATTAATTTTAATTATGAATTTTTAGCATTTATTGCCTGAAGAAGAGCGTATTCACGTTCGAAACGTCGCTAAACCTATAACATCTCGTTTTATTGACCTTGAGCCTGCATAACAAACTATTTTTAAATAGATTAAAGAGGTCACTTAATAATTCCAACACAGAAATATTATAAATATTCCCATAGGCCATCATGATAACTTTTCTGGAATTTCTCGTTTGCTATGTACCTAATTGATGACTTTTGCGGCCCATTTAAATTGAAGTCTTTTGCATAAAGATTCAAAAGCTCTCCGGGCACCTACTATTTAACTCTGACTTCTAATAGTGACGTTTATGGGTGATTCTACAAACGATGGAATTTTCAATGTCAGCGACAATAATTTGAAGCCATTGCATTCATTCACTCTATTTTTTTTTTTATAAATATAAATCTGTTAAATAAATCAATTAAAATCGTGCAGATCGCAGTTTTTTTCTTGCTCAAAAAATTCTTCAAAGGGTCTAATTTTCAGTCCCCTGGCATGTCAGAATCCCGTTTCAACATCAAACAATCATTGCCGTTCTTCTATTTCAGTTCCCACAAAAAAAAATCTAATTGTAATTTCAAATAATAATTTCAAATGCATTCCATTGCGAAAAAAAGTCACTTAACTTTGTCCTGCGCATTTCTAATCAGTCCCCTGAAAGATTGAAAACGTCAAAAATATCGATAACTTCTATGTAGATCTAAAGTCTCATCTTATATCCAGTTTCGGGTCTCGTTGAAACAAAATTGGGTTTACATCTCTCTTCTGTTTGTTATGTCACTTTTAAAAAATACATTTGTGCGAAAGGTCGTGGATTACCGTTTTATTTATCAGTCCCCTGGTGAGTACTTGCATATATTTTTTGTATACAGGGTGAGTCATGAGCAATGCGACAAAATGCTAGGGGGTGTAGGTTGCGTTGAGACAAGAAAAAAATCGTATGGGAGGGGGGGGGTCTATTCCCCTCCGTTTAGCCGGGAGGGGCAATTTTCGAAAAAAATGACTTAAAATGGGAAAAAACTTATTTAAAATCAACGGCTTCATTCACAATGCTGTGCGATACGTTTTTGAAAAGCTAATAACTTTTTATTTCATTCTGTTTTTAAACAAATCTATTCTAAGAAATAGTTTTTGAAATATTAATTTTCAAAGTCAAAATTTTGAAAAAAAAATTGAAAAAAAAATTTCATATTCATTTTTTTCAAAATTTTACGTAATTAAGTGCTAATTTTAATTTCAAAATTCAATGCTGTTATTAATTTTAAGTCTAAATAAGAAAACCGGATGCAAAAATTTTATGTCGTTCTCAAGAAATTAAAAAAAAACCAAAACCACCTTTTTCTAAGAAAAACATTTATTTTTATTGTAACGAAGCAATTTATTTATTTATTTAGCATTAATCTTAGTTTTTTTACGTTTTTTTTAATATTCGATGCTCCAGCACTCCATGATCTCTTAGACGTCGGTGGATTCTTGGAAACGTGCTATGATGGGGACACCTCCTATCGGGATATCTTTCAGCGTACAGTCTTTCGGCTTCACGACTTCGACCATTAGCTAAACCGTAGCAGAAATGCATGTCCGTTAATTCTTCTCGGGTGTATGAGCTTGACATCGTTACGTGTTAATGAGTTAATATTCAAATTTAAAATAATTACTAAGCAAAACTGCAATGCCTTTTATTTATCTTGCGTTGCAATTTTCTTTTTTTTTCATTAAAAAAAATGCGGGTTTATTGTCCCTATTGTCCCCATAACAGGTAGAACCCATGGGCTGCGGGCAGGCCAAGGCAAAAATATTGACAGGTCAGTTTTCAGAAGTTATCAATGAAAATAATATTAATCCAGGGTTATTCCAATACTATTTAATTTTATTACTAAGATTAATGCTAAATAAATAAATAAATTGCTTCGTTACTATACAAATAAATGTTTTTCTTAGAAAAAGGTGGTTTTGGTTTTTTTTTAATTTATTGAGAAGGACATAAAATTTTTGCATCCGGTTTTCTTATTTAGACTTAAAATTAATAACAGCATTGAATTTTGAAATTAAAATTAGCACTTAATTACGTAAAATTTTGAAAAAAATGAATTTGAAATTTTTTTTTCAATTTTTTTTTTCAAAATTTTGACTTTGAAAATTAATATTTCAAAAACTATTTCTTAGAATAGATTTGTTTAGAAACAGAATGAAAGAAAAAGTTATTGGCTTTTCAAAAACGTATCGCACAGCATTGTGAATGAAGCCGTTGATTTTAAATAATTTTTTTCCCATTTTAAGTCAGTTTTTTCGAAAATTGCCCCTCCCGGCTAAACGGAGGGGAATAGACCCCCCCCTCTCATACGATTTTTTTCTTGTCTCAATGCAACCTACACGCCCTAGCATTTTGTTGCATTGCTCATGACTCACCCTGTATAAGTTGGAATATTTGTTAGTTTTATATTGTAGGCCATAATATATTTTCTGTTTTTTATTCTTTCAAGTTAAATGTTTTTATGTTTTTGGTTAAAAAAAAATTAAAAAACCTGGGCTCAGTCTCCCGGAAATTTTATGAAAAAAAGGTATTAATTATATCCAGAGGAAAAATTCTAAGAAGATGATGCATTTTAAAGAATTTTACAGAGGGTCTTGCTATTCAATCTTAAATCGATGATCAAATAAATTTTTTTAACGGCGATATTGAAGATATGAACACTATTTTAGAAGCACTTTCAAAGTCAATTAGGTAGAAGATAATGCTAATTTATCACTTTAAGTCATGCTGATATCGATCAGCATAATTCTGCCATTTGAATAAAAAGTCATATTTTGATTTGAATATGTGATAATTTATAAGATAAAATAGTTTTTTATCAGTCGCCTGTCTACAACGGCACAAATCCACTTTTTTTCTAGAATCAAACTAATGATGACATCTTGCAGAACATTGTGTATACAGTATACTATATGATCTTATATTTACTTTTTGAAAAAAGGATGTAAAATAAAATTTAAACATACCATGTACGGGAAAATTCATACGACCGCCGATAAATGTAAAAAAGCTTCGATGAATTTCCACTGATAAGAAAAATCAAATTAACTTTTTCTTATCATTTCATAAGATTTACATAACTCGAAGACCGAACATACAACAATGATAAAGAAATGTGTTGGTTATTTGTCATTGTCATACCCGTTATGTGTTCTCTTCAACGAGCCCCTAAAAAGTTCTCTTTGTGGCGACCCACAAGTCAGACATTATAAACACTTTACTTTTAATATTCAAAATATCTACCTGTTCAATATCACTTAGTTATAATTCACTTTTGTATTCGGCATTTCATTGAAATAATTGTTTTGTTATTTTCTAAAATTAAATTGTATTATCCTGTAATCGTTCAATCAATAAACAACAATATTAATTATCTTTTATAATAAATTGGAATAGGAGTCTTTCATTACTATATCTTTTTCCTAATGCCTGATGGAAAGTGCGTTCATTACACCTGTTCAAAAGAAAGGTCAAAGAAATTAAATAATGAACTATCGACCTATTAGAGTTGTAAAAGAAATGTGAATGAATTCTCGTGAATCAATTAAAATTACTGAATTCAAAATGACTTCGTACTTCAAGTTTTCTCATTCCCCATTCAATTTGAATTCAGAATAATTTCAGAACTAAGCATGTTCAAATCACATTCATTTTCAAATCAGTGACTTAAATCACTGAATTATTTTGGTCAGAACATAATTATTTATAATATATATGTATGTATATGCCAATACAGTTAGGACCAGTTGTACAATCGTGGTTCAAGTTTTTAACCCACCGATTTGGGCAGATTATCTATGGAAATCAAAGGTTTAAAAGACACTTCCTTGTGGTACTCCGGCTTTGGTTTTCATTAGTTCGGAATACTCGTGGTCGTAACGTACTTTAAAGAGTCCGTCGGTATGTAGAACAGGTTAAGTATTTTATAGAACAGCATGGTGAGGTCCATATTCAGTTCTTAAATTCTTAAACATCATCTAGACATAGAGCGTAACATTCTTGTTTTATTTTTCAAGTGCCCTTTCAACAAACATCAGAAATTCGATGTCTAACGTAGAATGTTTGTTTCTTAGGCCCACTTGCACGAAACTTTTTTGACAGTAGTAAGCACACATTTATCCATGAATATGAACTATATCCACAGCAAAATACGAACCACTACATTTAGAGCTCTATCCATGGATAAATCCGCAAAATTTGTATTCACTTATGTCGTTTTCGGTTGGTCGCCCAGAAGCGTCCGGGAGCGTCCAGAAGCCTTCTGAAACCATTCACTTGGCTTTCAAAATGACAGTTCTTCTCCTTGAAAAAAGAGTTTTGTCTTCTGAATTTCAATTCAGAATCAAAACCAGAAGCACTCAAACATTCACGCCTTTAAACGCCAAATCAATTTCATTTGTCAATTGTTCGGTTTTGCGAATTTTATATTTTTTACAAATTTATTAAAGTAAACATATTTATTGAAGTGAAAAATATATTTAATAGTTTATTGGATATGTCTACTGCAATTTTCCACTCAATTGCATCCCCTTCATCATCATCATCCTCAAGTGAAGAATTTTTATTGAAAGAGTGTAGCAATATAGTTGCAACGCGTCCATGTTTACATGTTGGCGTTTCACAACTACAGTCACATATATATTTCAGAATGAAATCAGCTGTGTTTACTTGTTTGCTTGGGGTCAATGAAATTTTGGTTTAAGGCTTGATAGCCCAGGCCTTTGATTTGAGAGTCCAACAGCCCACAGAGAATACAACCCATTGACCATTATATAACCGGCCATTACACATATTCCTTGAAAAATTAAATCAAACAAAAAATAATTTTAAGGAAAATTTCAATTTATGCTAAGAAAAATGACAATAACTACCACTGTAAAGAGGTGGCGAGCCGCACTAAAATGGCTTCAAATATTTCAATAAAAATTATTTCAATGTTTTCAGGTAGCAAGTGCATTATGATATATTATGAAAACCACACCAAAAAACGCAAATATACCAAAGGCGCTTATAAGATACAAATGTCAGCACACCCAAACTAACAACTTTTTCCTTTCTTCATATACCTATACCTACTCGTGAAGAATTATAAGAACGCTCAGGTGTAAAATAAAAATAATCTTTTTCGATTCGATTTTTCGAATTAGACAAAAGTATTGTTTCCTTGAAGTGGTTGTTCTTTTTATTTAACCAAGTTATTTTAAGTTTAGTTCTATTTGACATTTAGCTAATTGATGTTGTATAGGTTCATAAATATAAATATAAGAAATTATTGATATGAAGGTTCAATATGAGCCATTCGTCAATGCATATTCATTTGGGGGAAAAAATTTTATTCGATATTATAGGGTGAGTACAGTTTTTCGTAATTCTTCCCCTTTACATAATGGGGATTGATGTTGTAAACGCTCGGACGTGCAATTTCAGCGTGTCAGCAAATTAAATATATTGAGGGTTCATAATGGCCTTGATGTTTTTACGGGTGAATTTTTTAAAAGCTATAGGTATAAGGTTAGTCTATTTTCCTCTATAATTCTACCTAGACGTAGTCACCTCGCATTCTGTCAAAAGTGAAGATAAATTAAATAGGTATTCGAAGAGTTCAAAAGACTTTTATATTTAAGATGTCAATGCTTTATTTTGTTTTTGATTAAAAGTAAGAATAGTAACTGTATACATAACTTAATTAATATAATAACATATTACAAAAAATAAAAGAAAGAATTTAGATTGATTTATGCAGGTGTTTCAGCGTTCGTTGCGGTTGATGCTGCTTCACTTGCTTTTGGATCTTCTGTTTCACCACAGACACAGCAGGGGCATTTCTCCTTAAGAGCGATACGATATTTAGGATGACTAAAATTAATTTTTGTAATGAAATATTAATTTAAAATATTTTTATTTTAATTATACCTTATGCCATACACAATCGGATTGTAACAAGAACCAGCTTTGGCAAATATGGCACCCCAAATTGTCATTGTCGGTGTTAGACTATCCATAGCAAAAAATCCCATAAAATTTAATATTCCATATGGTGTCCATGCCATGAACCAAAGTGATATATTGACTAATGCAATTTTTGCTAGTTTTCCTTCAGCGCTCTTTTCGGTATCTTCTGAAGATCGCAATGATTTGACATTCATTTTCTTTGCTTGTTCTCTCATAGCTGCTTCGTGAGCTGCAACAGCCTTTGGAAAAAGTAAATGAGGAAATTTCTTATTTATTAATTATGATCTAAATAGAAAATGGTAACACGATAATTTATTTTTTATTCTCACTTTCTTAATTTTTTGAAAATTCGTACAACTAAATTTTTCCTTCTACAAAACGCTCTTAAAGGGTAATATTTGGACTTTAATTTTCCCGCCTTCATGAAATGTCAACAAAAATAGCTACTTTACTTCTTTACATGTTTAGATCGTCACTTTCCGATCGAATTCGTAATGAAAGTTTATATTTTCCGAGAAAAAACTTTCCCATTAAAAATTTGACAGCTCGTTTACGACGGCGGAAAAGTATATTGTTTCCGTCGTTTTATGTCGTTAGATGAGTGCTCTTAATATTTTTCATAAATCTTACAAGATTTTAACGAATTTGAAGAAATGTTTAAGTAAACAAACAATGATATTGAATAATGATACTTGTAATTGATTGAAAGTGTAAAATATAAATGACGGCTTATTATTTCTTGAACCATACAAAAAACAATGATCTGAGGGGAAAAAATCTCAAATAATCATGATCCATATAGACAAAAAAGTTGCTTTTTTCCCCATTAGATCAACTTTTCGGAGTTCGACATGAATCTCGATTTGTAACAAGATTTACACATACTTAAATGATTTTGTTTTCATTCTGTCAGATGAGCATTTTAATTGTGTAGTGTCGTTTATTTTAATAGGAATTTGCAGAATTAAATGTTTTCCGATTAAATCTGGCAAAATGAAAGAAATTCGACATATTATGTAAATCATTTTTAAGAGATGTAAATATGTGCTTTGAAATGTTGGAACATTCTGGCACAGCTTGTCTATTTATTTATCATGTAGACCGCTTAAGACATTAGGCATACTAAATTTTAATCTCTCAAAACAGCAATTATTTTTTTGTGAAAATATAACATTGAAAAGATATTCACTACATATGTGCGAAGTGGGAATATCCAAGGCAAATATTTTTTTAAATTTTGTTATGTTTCTGAAGTATCAGTGACAGTGCCGCCCAAGTTGCGAACACTATGATTGTCCCAAATTTTGTCTTTTAAATTCTGTGAACGCTTATTGTGAAAGCTTTCATTTGAAACGTCATATTATAAGACTAGGTGTTAACAAATTGTTTGTAATTCTTTTCTTAAAAGAGATGTATACTTGACACTTGAGATACATAAGTAATTTCCCAGTAAGTGAAATGTCAAACAAAATCTGTTTATGTTCGCTGCTGAACGTATTTCAAGTTCAATAACAAAAGGATCAGAACAAGCACACTTGGTGAGACATTCAGCGGTCGATCTTGGTCAAGAATGTCAATTGATATTGGGTTGTCAAAACAAATTATTATATACATAGATCTATGTCAACATTTCTTTATCCTCTTTCTATATTATAAGCCTTAAATTGGCGTACCAGAGCTTTGATATCGTATAGAACAAGGTTTTACAGAAGGGGCTAGTTGTAAAAAAAAAGAACGATTAGATGAAATCCGATGGGTTCTCTGGTGGAATTGACTGTGGTGACTATAGTTAAGCCATCATTTGTATCAAAATACATACAATATAAATATACAAAAGGAAGTTGGGGATCTTGTAATCAAAAACCGTCAACCAAATCGATCACATCATGATAGAAGCCAGAAATGCTTCTTCGATGGTTGATCGTTGCAAGGAACAAACATAGACTCGAACTACAACTTGTTAGTATCTAGATTCTAGAGTGTGTACGTATATGGCGGATTTTCATGGTGACAGAACGCCGGGCAGATACTGTAAAAAGATTTGATGAATCACAAGAAATCACCAGAACTTACTAAATAGGTTTTCCTAAATCTTTTAGCAAAACCCGCCACTAGCAGCAAGCACAGAAAACAATTAAAGGCATTGATAGATACATATCTGAACTGCGTTGAAGAAAAAACTTCTTTCATATCATATGTGTACATACATATATAAAATTCATTCATATCTGTCAGATCAAAATAATTCAAAATTTCTTGGTTACAGTTCAAACAAAATAATTTTTAAATTTAGGTTTTGACACATTTACTGTTAAACCAGAAATTTTTAAAATCTATTTCAAACTTGACAAGAGAAACTTTACACTTCTACGGGAAAATTCAGAGGTTTTGAATATTTAGCGTCATCGCATTTTCACAGGATCTCACATACGTATTCACAAAAAAAGAATAACGGTAAATCCAGATTGGTGGCAAGGGGACTTTATGTAGAGCAACGTGAATTCTTTATCGAACACTGTCTACAGCAGTCTTAAGGAATTAATATTTTTCTCCAACTCGTTTGCAACGTCATCTGTACTTCATCATTTAAAACATTCACGTACATATGTATATGCAGAAAAACAAGTAATTCGAAGGTTGCCCCAGAAGAGAGTCGACTAAACCAAGGGTGGAAGACTATTACCTAGTTTATATGCAGAGTCGAAAGATCGAGTTTTAGTTGAAACGAAATTCCAACACAGGTATTTCAGCAAACTAGTTGAAAGCTTGAGGAGTTGAGTTAAGTGCTAAAAAGTTGAAATGACAGGAGAATACTTGCGTTGCTTTGTAGGCTTTAGGGCAAAAAGATTGAGTTTTCGAGAAAAAAATATTTTTATTGCTCTTACAAGTTATACGCATACTTTTCAACAACAAATATTCACTCGTTAATATGCATTTGATCACATGCAGAAATAATTGTGTATTCAACATTTCAACACAGGTATTTCATTTAACTTTCGACTCAACACCACTGCTCGAGTGCGATCGAGTTGAATTCCATTTCGTTCCAACTCATCCCCGTTTACAAAAGGTTGAATTTAAGTTCAACCTGGGTTCAAAGACGCATATAAACTAGGTATATAGCAGTACATTCAAGTTATAACTCACAGTCAACACCGTTTGTACTTCATCATATTAAATTAAAAGCCGTTTAAAGATTTCAGTGTTATGTTAAAATAAACAGAGCTAAGTTTGTGCCAACTGCGCAGTACTTTGAAAATGTGCGGCCCTGAGCAAATAGCTTTTCGATTCCCTAATGTTAGAACTGATATAAAATGACCGAAGAAACATGATATAAATCAGTAGGCCACTCCAGATACTGTTTAATACCAAAACGGTTGACAAAGGTGCCTGCCAGACGTCTATACAAACCCTAAGCGGAACAGCGAAGTTGCGGAAGTAAACGGCAGAAAGGGAGTTAACATCCCTTAAACGCGCAGAGCGGGCCACCCAGGTATGGTTTAATAAGAAAACTGTTGAAAAAGGCTATGTACAAAGGTGGTAGAGAGATATTTTGCATATGCGAAATTAGGTGTCTTTATAGATATACTCACAAAATAATTCTCATGAAACAACTAAATTTCACTACAATGATTTGGGCCTGTTTGTCTTAAGATCCCAAACTAGACTTTTTCATTCGAAATATGACTTGAATCTGTTTCCTTGTCACAACTTATAAAAAATAACTTCATTTAATACTTACAAAAAATAACTTACCGCAATAATGAACCAATAGGCATAGCAAATTGTAAACAGAGGTAGTATATACACAAAAATAGTATAAAATATCAGGTAACTCTTTGGATTCCAGTCTTGTTCAAGATAATCTAGTCCACAAGATGTTAGATTTCCTTCGGGAACATACCTTAAAATAATAAAAAAAAATATTTGTATTCAAACTAGGTATAGCGTCAATTTAAACTTCTTCATACCTGCTCCATCCCATCATTGGTGCAATAGTCCAAAAAAGTGCCATTGACCATATCATAACAATTTTAATAATAGCAAGCTTGATTGTCATTGGGCGTCCAGAAACACCTTTCACAATAACTTCATATCGATCCAGAGCTATCATACTCATAGACCAAATCGAATTAGCACCAAAAACGGAACCAAGCATTGCGTACATGTCGCACATAAATGGTCCCAATACCCATGTCCCAAAGAAAAGATTTATTGCCATCAATGGGCAATTTGAAGCCAACATACCAAAGTCCGAAACTGCTAAATTAAGAACCAGCAAATTAGCTGGCGTTCTCAAAGACTTTGTCGTTGAAAATATATAAACAACCAATCCGTTTCCAACAAAGGAAAGAATTGCTATGACTGCTAAGAAACAGCCAAGAAGTGTCGTCATTAGAGGATCTACGGGTTCGAATTTATTCCAATATGGATGGATAAGATGGGCCATATCAGGTGTTACCTAAAATTCAGAAATAACACAAGTTATTAAGAACATAATATGTAATATAATAATAATAATAATATTATTATATAATACTGATCCTCGATCAACTTGCCTTGTCAACAAGGGAGCCATTTTGCAAGGCGGCGAAACGTGGCCCAATATAATCGATACTGTCATTAAATTAAATTGCAATTTATTGAGACGAAAATAATCAATTTACGTCAAGGAAACTTACCGTTCCATTTTTTCACAATATCTGTCCTTAAGGCTTTTAAGGTCCTTCGATGTGCCTGCACTCTACTAGAAGATAGAGTACTCGTTTGACTGCTCGCCCAATCACTAATGATCTGAAACAATTTCACACCTGTACTGATTTTTATACAATATTCTTTAATTTAATTATTCGCATAAATATGGGATGGGGGGGGGGGGGGTGGTGGGTGTGATGCATATTATGTATCTAACAACTTATCCGCTATCGTCTCTTTCTAATTTCTAATATCTAAATAAAAAAAAAAAAAAACTATAAACCTCAAAATCAATATCAAAGAATACCCGAAACCCGAAAAGTCAAGATCCTAACAACGCATATTATGTTTTCGAAGTTTTGAACTTGCAAAACAGTCACGGCCGTTATAAGGGTGGCTGATGTTGCGAGGCGCGACAAAAATGTTAAACTATAAATAATTTCAACGTTTTCAGGTCAGCAATATACAATTATATATATATATATTTATATATAAAGAAACCGATCAAAGTATAAATATTTTTTAAGCCGCTAATAAGATTCTAATGTTGCCACACCATAGCAAGCCATATTTTTCCTTCGTGATGTTATGAGAACATTCAAGTGTAAAATTAAAATAATAAACTGTTCGATTTCTGAATTAGATAAAGGCTTTGTTTGTGTTAAGTGGTGGGTATACAGACTGTTAGTTGCTATGGGCTATTTGAGTAAAAGAAATTTAATACCTATCTGTAAACTTAAGTGGGGGATGTCTTATTTTTAAATATGGGCGGAGTACAATTATTATTATTTCTTCCTATATGCATTAGTTAGGTGTCAAAAGGGCTTCCAACAAAGTGTTCATGGAATTTTAGCGTGATCCAACAAAATTATAAAGAGGGTACATAACTACCTTCAATCTTTATATGAGTGTGTTGAAGAATAATATGATTATTTTTTTATATACAGTGGATTTTCATATAAAAACTTACAGTTTGTCACTCTTGATTTGTGCTTTTTCGTTAGCGGTCTAATTTTTGAAAGTTGTCCTTATTAGAATGTTTTATTTTAAGGTTTTCATGTGTCTCAATTTTCCTTAATGAAATTGATTTTAAATTTTGCGACTGTTCATAAAATGCAAATTTCGCAATAAGGACTCCTTTATAGCTTCTTTAAGATTATCGTTAAAGCAACGTTCCAGAACGTTTCACCAAATTTTAATGTTTTTTCCTGATTTATTCGGTTTGTTGGAAAAGCTAAGAAATTTCTCAGAATGAATATTGTCGAAAGTGCAGTTTGAGGTTTGAGATATAAATTCAATTTCGTCATTATTTTTATGTGATATCTTTTTTTCGGTATTTGGTTAAATTTTCGAATGGGTGAAATTTAAAGATAAAAGTGTTTGTCTGTTTATCTATGTTGTCAATCTGAAATATTTCAGTTTTCTGTTTCCCATTTGGGATGGAAAACTTTCAATGACACAAAAAGAATGTTAGCTGTTTATTTTTGTGATAATCGGAAAATGCCATGTGCATGACAAAATTTAGAAACACTTGAAAGTTGTTTTTTCAAGCATCCAAAATGAGAGAAATTTTTTTTTTAAATGTTTCTGCATTGTTTTTAAACAAAATATGAGAAAAACTTCAGAAACGTTTTTTCAACAATGTTTCATGATAAGTTTAATTGGTTTTGGCAGTCTTGGCACATCTCCAAGGTCAAAGGAAATATAAATATTCCTTAATAAAGGATAATAGAAAGCTCATTTATAAATATGTTTAGCAAGAATTTGGCCTCAATAAAAATGGCTTAAATGTTGTATCTTGACCAATTCGTTAGGATTCTATTAAAAGATTTTCTAAGTTGGCCCTTTTGTCTTTTTAATTTCTTAATGCGAATAAAATACGTTTATTAAATTATTTTCTCCCAAAGTTTCTTCTACAGGGGATATAATTTTATTAAATCTATAATTTTTTTCAAAAAGAAAAGAAAATAATAACAATTTGTATTTATTTTTTATTGGGTAATGCCATACAACTATTATCACTTTGCTTACTTTATATTTAATATTTTTACATATATGTCAATTTATCCTGTTTTGCAAACAATCCCATGTCAACACTGACACAAAATTAAAATAAATTAACAAATTTACAAAAAAACAATTACAAAAGAAAAATAATTAAATCAAAACTTACACAAATTACACGATAGATAGATAGATAGATTTTTTATTCAGTGATTCAAAAATTTTGTTTCATACATTTTTTGTTTTAGGAATAAATTTTAAGGCTTGACAAAGAACAAAGTCTGCCCGAGTGACAATGTTATTTCATATGTATTCAATCTTACATCTCTTTACTTTACTTTACATACATTATCATTATAAGTACTTGGTACATTTAGTGCAACATAATTTACTTTTAATTTATTCAAACAAATTCAATTTGAGAACAGTGTGACTTTTAGTTTAGTTGCAACAAAATCAGCTTTTAGTTTGGCAAAAACGAAAAATTAAATAACTTTAAGTTTATATATAAAAAAAAAAAACAGAAGAAAAAGAGGGCTTTCAGTTTAGCTAAAACAAAAATAAAAAGTTTAACTCAAAAGTTTTCACCGATGATTCCTCTTCTATAGGACATCGCTTCGGTAGTACCTATACTTTTGGATCGGCAACCAATCTTTTCCATTAAGGTACTTATTACTTCAATCTCATTGAGAAAGCCTTTTCCGAAGAAGAGTCTCCTTAGCTCTTGGTCCATGTTAACCACGTGTACCAAATAGTCTGCACTCAGCTTCAGTGTGGATACAAAGAGTGTCGCAAGCCCAGTTTCCAAATGATACATGTACTTGGGTGTACTAATAGGAAGAAGAAATATTTTTCTGAGGAAGAATCGCAGCAAATTTTCCACAATTTCGTATTTCCGGACACCCCAAATGTGCTCCATAAAAAAGAACAGCTTTTGTTGTTGGGTTAAAAACCTCGTATTTTGAATTTATTGAAATGTATTTATTATTGAAAATTTTGTTTCAGTTGCAGCAAATAGCTGTTCTAGAAAAATCTACTTTGACTTTGAGGTGTCTGTCCATATTTAAGTTAAACGTAAGCGTCATTCCTTAGTAGACATATTCCTTAACTACTTCTAATCCAACTCCATCATATTTCCAGTTGTCTCCTTTTGCTGTTCGACCTGCGCCGTTTTGAAAAACCATTATCTTCGACTTCGTTGCATTTACTTCCAGTCCTCATTTTTTACAAATTACACGACAATTTAAACGTAGAGTATCACAGATGGTGGGTAGGTACTAAGTTTGATTATATTCATAGTCATATTTATTTATTGTTGTCCCCGTAGGCTCTCCAAAGTTAGTCTGCTTAGGCCCACTTGCACAAAACTTTTTTGACATTAGTAACCACTGATTTATCCATGCATAGGCACTAGCCATCGATATAAATTTAAAATCGTTGCAAAATCCACTCATTTTTTTCTTGATAACTTTTTACATCTGTCAAATAAAATTTGACAAGAATTTGACAACTTAAGTTGCTATTGTGGAGGTTCGCATTAGTGTGTGTAGCAAATGTTGTTGTTGTTTTGTGTAGGTTTTCTGTTTCGTTCCTATTTTTATTTTTTATCTTTGGTTAGCTGTGTTTTCATTCGTGCAACGTAAAATCGAAATATACACATTTATCTATTTAATCCTGGATAGCTAACTGAGATTTTATAATTTAATCCTTTGTTTTCGTGCAAGTGGACCTTAGTTTCCTCTTCCTGTCAAGTATTTTTACCTCTTTGAAGTCCACCGAGTGTCCAGTATGTGCTATGTGTTGTGCAAGGCCTGTTGTTTCTTTTCCTTTTCTAACGTCTGCCTCATGTTCTGCTATTCTCGTTTCCAAAAAAATTGTGTGTCAATTTGAGAGTAGGAGAGCGGAAAATCGGTTTCAAGTGCCAACACGGTTCGTATTCTGCGAGTAGCTGTCTCAGAGTCAACATGATAAAATAATGGCTTAATTCCGCACGCGAGCATTTTTGACCCGCAGCTTTCTTGTATATGGAAAGACAAACGTCCCCGTGTCGTATATGTACAGAATATGAGTCTTTTAAAGCTTCAGTATGTTTTTTCTTTAGCAACACTCAAAAAAGGCAAAAATTATTTGTTGTTAAATTATTTTTCTTTTATTTTGAACCGCGCAAATTTGTTTTGATCACTTGGATAATGTGATAGCAAGGTGGAATCGGTTAAGGTGAATTGTGATAACTTACACTAAAAATCTACACTTTCTGTCTGCTTAAGGTGATCATCACCTGATGATAAAAAAAAACTAAAAACCAATCACAAAAATATTGTGATAGTCACCTCGTCATGAAATTGACGTTTCATTTTTTATTTTTGTGGCAATGTTACTAGAGTTACCACACGCATACAAAAAATTATAAAATTTTCAACTTTTTTTTTTCAATTTTAGTCACCAAATCAACAAAAACAATATTTCTTTTACCATATGGGTATACAACAATCGAAAATAAATGGTTAAATTTAGAATTTTTGCATTTATTCACTTAAAAATTAACAATTTCAATGAACTTACTTGAAAACAGGACTTGGTAACAATGTTATTCACAAATGTCGAGTTGGAATTGGCGGAAGTGATCACCTTACGTAGAAGGAAAACTCAAAGTGATCACAAGTGGTGAATAAAAATGTGATAATCAACTGTTTTTTGGATATGTTAGCTGTGGACCAAAAAAAAAATGGTTTTAAAATAGCCACTTGCACGATACTTTTTTTGACAGTATTAACCACTGATGTATCCATGCATAAGAACTAGCCATCGATAAAAGTATAAACTCGTTGAAAAATCTTAAATATTTATTTACTCATTTTTCTCTGGATAACTTTTTACATCAGTACAATAGAATTTGACTAGAAGTTGCTATCGGTGAGGTTTGAGGTGTGTAGCAAATGTTGTTGTTGTTTTGTAAAGGGTTTCGGTGTTTTCGGTTTCGTTCCTGTTTTTATTTTTGTATTTTTTGTTAGCTGTTTTCCATTCGTTCTACATTAAATCAAAAAATAAACAATTATCTAATTAATGCTGGATAGCTACATAACTGCGACTTTATAAATGTACCTATCCTTTGTTTTAGTGCAAGCGGTTAGGTTTGAAAAAAAAAAAAATAATTTAAAATTTGTGTACCTATACCACATTTGGTATAATACTAATTGGTCGGGTAGAGACATATTCATAGACACTGTTTAAGCTGGTTTTTGAAAAACTCATATTAAAATTACATAGCTTAAGCCCAGGCTAAGCAAAACTGTAGTATCGTGGTATGCCAATAATTTTAAAAATATATTAATATATTTTAGAAATTTATTTTTACCAAAATCGTAGTTCCAGTTTTTAAAAAAATCGATTTTTTTAACAACTATGTATCTTAAAATATTTTTATAAAAATTCAAAGTATGCAAATTTTACCAAATTCATAATTTTCATACGAAAACTAAATTTCAAAAAATATTCACTTATTAGTTTTTGTAATATTAAATTTAAAACAAAAACAAAACACTCATGTCAAGTTTTATCAAAATAGTTAGAGCCGTTTTCGACAAAAACAAGCATTTTCATAACCGTTATATGGCAGGTACCGTAAGTTATAGGACGCGAACATAAATTTTGAAAACCCCCCTGACGGTCCTAAAAACTAGGCATTTTTATTTTTTAACTCTGAGCGCTCGGAACAGAGCTTGAACTGTCAAACAAAAAATCTCTGCGTTTCTTTTTTAGCTCGGAGCGTTCTGAGCTCTGAATCCGTGTTTATTTTTTCGCTCAGAGTTAGCTCAGAGCATGCTCTGTGAGGTCGCAGCAAATCGGCAGAGCAAAATGAGTTTGACATGTTTAGAAAAAAAAATAAAATACTTCAAATATTTAAAATGGCCGAGGGAGTTTGTTTTTCTGGTAGAAAAGGTAGTTAATTTGTTAAGAATAAATAATTAATTTAATAATTTCGATTTAAAATAATAAATGACAGAAATTGCTCAAATGTGTTTCTTTTTTAACTCTGAGCAATTAGAGCATACTCTAATAAGAGTATGCTCAGAGCACCTCAGAGCGTGATCTGTGTCCTCGGGCTCTGCTCTGTGCTCTGCTCAGAGTTAAAAGAGAAAAACGCCTTATGTATACCAAGTTTAAAAAATGCAGATGCGAATGACAGACAATCACACAGACAAAATTTTCAGATCCACTTTCGATTCGATTTCGCTATCATTATAATGTCATGTTTGATTGTTATCTCAAAATATTTTTTCTTGCACTAATTGACGAATCCAAGACTTGCTTTATAGTATATATATTCAAGTATTACTCTCCGATCGTTTTCTTTACCTGCTGAATTATGTTTTTCATCAAATTATGTATCCTTGCCCTTGAAGCCAGCGAATCCGTAGATAGATAGCTATATTTATATTGTAAAGAATATTTTCTAATCGAACAAGTTTACATGTAAGCTGTTATAATTACAAAATATTACAACCGACAAAAAAGCAAGTTTTTGAAGCATATAACATTATTATTTTCTGTAGGCTATTCTTCAGTATACAATTGGATTATTTTATGAATCGTTTGCGGTACAATACATTGAATTCAGTATATAAGACCCAAAAGGCTATACGCCTTTTTGTTTTAAAACCCATATTGAAATAGTGGGCATGACTGGGACGCACGAACTTGATCTCGTGGCAAGTTACCTGAGAGTTCAAAGTACAAACAAAATAATTACGAAAAAATCGTATGAAATTTTATTAAAATTTATAAATTCATACCTTATAAAGATTCAAACTAAAATCAAAGTATGCAAAAAAATATCTTTACTAAATATAAGTTTAAGAAAAAAAAATGTTTTTAAATCTTTGAAGCAGTTTTCAAAAAAGTCGACTTTTTCAAAATAATTTATCAAAAAAAAGAAAGTTTGCACGTTTTTTAAACTTAATTTTATATACCTTCCTTAATGCTAAATTTAGTTTTTGAAAAAATTTATTCACAAATACAGTTTTTTAAAAATTATTTAAAACTTAAAAAAAAACAATTTTGACAAAAATTTTTTTGCCATGTTATTCAAAATATCTATGGTATTGAATTTCATTTAAATCGCTTCAGTCGTTATCGAGATAGTCGGAAATTAAAAAACGGTTGGAGTTTAGTTTTCACTGTCACTTGTCACTTTGACACTCTGAGCGTATTACCCTAAAAACCATACCTACCAAATTTGAAGTAAATCAGCTCACCCGCTTAGGATGTAAGTGCCGAGACAGACCGACAGACAGAATTGCCGGACCCAGTTTTTTGGTCTTCTATATCAATGTCGTTTTTGATTGTTATCTGAAACTTTTTTTTTTGCACGTATCCAAGACTTGCCTTATAGTACCTATAGAGCAAGTTAAAATGGAATTTCTGTGTTGCGCACGTACTAGTTCTTATGTCCTTTATTACAAACTTTACTACAAAATGCATGCGAAGTACAATTTCTTGCCGAAACCAAATTAATATTGTATACTTAGCTATATGAGATTAATTGATTACATACAAAAAAAATCAGAATTTCTCGTTTCCTCGCAACAGGCGGAACAATCGAGTAAATTTGATTTTTTTTACGAATCAATTACTCGTCCTTATTGTTGCATCATCTCGTACATATAGATACCTCAAGTAAGAGCGAATTTTTGCTTAACGCCTGGTTGTGTTGTTAATGCAATTTGTTACAAGCCATTAGACGTTGGGGTGAACATAGTTTTTGAAGTGTTCAACCCTGGTGTTAAAAAGCTTAGCTATCTTTATGTGTGTGTTCACAAAGTAGAAAAAGTAAAAACAAATAGGATTAAGTTTTGTTTCTATTATTCTATTCGCGTATTTAAACATGGGATTATGTCACTTTGAATTTGCTTTTTACTATATAATGGACTGCAACGAAAAGTAATCGATTGTTTGACTGGTATTTAAATCGAATCAACCGTTTTAAGTACATTATATGAATATGAAAACATTTAAATCATAATTTTTTTTAATATTACAAACGTAATTTTATTATAATTTACGTGATACTTTATATGGACGGTCTAAACAAGAAACTAGCTTTTATTTTTTACTTGTATTGTTTTTTGTTGTACAAATTTTGGAGGAAAAATTGATAACTTAATAATCTTACTAATATTATAAATGTGAATGTTCGGATGTTTGTTACTCAATCACGCCAGAACGTCTGAACGGATCTGGATGAAATTCGGGACATGGATTACGTATAGTCTGGAATAGCACATAAGATTTTTATCCCAAAAAAAAATTACGGTTCCCGTGGGATAGATTTTTATCCTCTTTCTCAAAGCAAAAGCTCGGCATGATTTTATGCATAATGAGAAATGATGGTTCTAAAAATGAAATAGGCTAAATTTTATAACTAAAAAATGCGCGGTTCCTATGGGGTAGCATAATAATTGCATTCTATTCAGGAACAGTGTTTGTTACTCAATCACGCTAGAACAGCTGAACGGATCTGGATGAAATTTGGCACAAAATAGATTATAATCTTAAATAAAACATAGGTTACTTTTTATCCCGAAAAAAATATCGGTCCCCATGGGAAAGATTTTTACTGTTTTCCACAGAACAAAGGCTCGGAATGATTTTATGCGTAGAGGTAGTTTTTGGGTAGAAAATTAAATAGACTTATTTTCAAAACTAAAAAATGCGCGGTTTCTATGAGATTGCAATAACAATTGTATCCTGTACAGGAACAGTGTTTGTTACTCAATCACGCCAGAATAGCTGAACGGATCTGGGTGAAATTCGGCACAGAGATGGATTAAAGTCTAATATAACCTATGTGGTTATCTACTTTTTATCCCGAAAATGTACGGTTCCCATGAATAGAAATTTTTCTGTTTTTCACAGAGGAAATTATTTATTTATTTTGCGTGGAACAGAATTTTAGCGTTTGATAAATACGGACTTGGTTTTGTCAGAATGTCAGATAACAGATGTTTTTACACTTTAAACTGTGTAAACTCTACTAACGAATGTGAATGTTTTTATAATGCTTCTATTATTGAAGTGTTTAATAATTGGAGATACCTATGTTATTTGTGTTTTCAAACTGCAGCCACAGAACGGATGTGAATGAATGAAAAGTAGATGAATGAGAGACTGGACCAACAAAAAAAAACTTTGTACTCCAGCTATGTTAACGAAATGGGAATCTCTTTAAAACAGGACCCTAAAAGCTTTTGGCATTTTGTTAACTCTTGTTAACTCGAAGAAAAATTCGCATGGCTTCCCAGCAAGTTTTATATATGAAAACTCTTCGGTACAAAATCCCAGTGATATTTGCAATGCGTTTGCAAATAATTTTTCAAACTCCTTTGTTGATACTAATGTAAGTGTTGATAAAGATTTTTTTAAAGACGTGAACACCTACCTGCAAGTAAGTTTTAACACTATTCCTGTGGAACAAGATAGGGTCTTACACTTTTTGTCATTATTGAATGACGATTGCTCCTATGGCCCCGACGGTATACCCCCAATTATTCTGAGTGTAGTCGTGTATTAGTGCAGCCCTTGCAATTATTATTTAAGCTTTCGTTAAAGTCTGGGAAATTTCCGTCATTCTGGAAGAAATCATTTCTCACTCCTGTTTTTAAAAAAGGCGACATAATATTCTCTACCTATTCAATATTTTACTAACAAAAATGCCACCGATTTTGATGTCAATGCTTGTTTTCGATTTATTTTTAAAGTATAAGAATAGGATTTAAGAAAAAACTTTTAAATGTTATACAATTTTATGCAGCAGATTCCCCGGTAGACGGTTGTGATGCTACTTCACTTTTCTTTTGGTCTTCAGTTTCACCACAAATACAACAAGGGCATTTCTCCTTAAGAGCTAAACGATACTTTGGATGACTAAAATATTCAATAAATAAATAAGAATTATATTTTAATGCACATTTTTGGTTCACCTTATTCCATAAACTATGGGATTATATGCTGAACATGCTTTTGCAAATACCGCACCCCATATTGTCATTGTTGGTGTTAGAAGGTCTGACTCAAAGAAACCTAGGAAGTTCAGAATTCCATATGGTGTCCAAGCCATGAACCAAAGTGAAATTGTTACTAAAGCCACTTTGGCTAGTTTTCCTTCGGCACTTTTTTCTGTATCTTCAGAAGAACGTAATGATTTGACATTCATCTTTTTGGCTTGTTCCCGCATTGCATTTTCATGAGCTGCAACAGCCTGGAAAATTAGAGAAAGTACATATATAAATTAAATTTGGAATTAGTATACCTAATACTTCAATATATTCAAATGTATCCCTTCAAAAACATATTAAAATGGTTTGGTTCAACAACAAATAGCAAATTGTTTAGTCGATGAAGAATGAAGTTCTCATAGTAATGATCCCATCCGTTTTTATACCTTACAGATATATACGGCAATAGACGGCTTTTCTTTACGTCCTTTTACACGTTCCGCAAAACGTAGGACCAAAAATCAAACAGAGCAATACTAAAAAGTACTGAAAGTCAGTCTGAACCTGAACCCCTTGAAAAAAGTAAAACAAATACTGAAAGTGCTCCTTCGGTATCAAACCCTATTTCTAATAATGTACCTGATTCCGAGCCTGATTCATTGAAAACTATAAATATGTCTATAACTGAAATTGATACTAGTCCTCCAACACATGAAGTATGGTCACAGAAGTGCCTAATTATAATGTGATTCCTGTTAATAAGTGTTCTTTGCCTCTTAAAGATGTGGTCTTACCTACTTTTAAACTGGTCCCACCACAAAAAAAAAACTATATTTCTATCGAGGTTCGATTCATCTACGTCGGAAAATGATATCGTTAACTATATAAAAGCAGTTGTGGTTCATCTTATATTGGTGAAACAAAACGAGGAATAAAAACGAGGCTAAACGAACATACACTAGTCGGCATAATTATTTTGACAAAAATGTAATGTTTCTTTCAACGATAATATTGAGACTATGTTATGATGAATTAGTAGGTGTTCAATTTCAATCATTTGGTAAGTTTTGTGCAGAAGGGCGGCTTTTGTTTGATTGAAAGTGCTTTTTTTAAGTGGCAAAAATATTTTGACAAATCTTTTTTGTGCTTACTTCGTAAGATTATATAATTTATTTTAAATTTTAAGGATGAGATCATTATATCCAATTCGTACAGATTCCATTTTGTGCAAAATATGACAAATCTACAGAATTAAGTATTAAACAGAATGTTTGTTACAAACTGTACTTTCATCCTTTCTTCCGGTATAAGTCCAAAAATTATGTTTTGTAAGACGTCTGCATATAGTTATTTAGCTAATCGAAGTTTTTTGCAGCAATTTGAATTTCAACTTATGACTTTTATGAGTCAATGGAGAGGTTTTAGCGCAGTCCATTCACATGTGTGGCTCTCTTTTCTTAGGTCTTTTTTATGTTTTCTAACCCGCAAATGGTATATTTGGCACAGAATTAGTTCTGTTGTGTTGTCGTATTTGGTAGTCTATTGTTTTCTTTCAGAAATTCAGTTCTGTGCTCAATCGTTTAGCAAAAATCCGAGAATTATACATTGCAACATTAGATGCTCTCTCTTTAATACTTAGTTCTGTAGATTTGTCATATTTTGCACAAAATGGAATCTGTACGAATTGGACATAATGATTTCATCCTCAAAATTTAAAATAAATTATATAATCTTACGAAGTAAGCACAAAAAAGATTTGTCAAAATATTTTTGCCACTAAAAAAAAGCACTTTCAGTCAAACAAAAGCCGCCCTTCTGCACAAAACTTACCAATTGATTGAAATTGAACACCTACTGATTCATCATAACATAGTCTTTAAATAACTGTCAATTTTTAATCTTTAAACTTTACCCGTTATTTAATATTATCGTTGAAAGAAACATTACATTTTTGTCAAAATAATTATGCCGACTAGTGTATAAAAATCATACAAAATAAACAAGTAACAAAATCCGCGATTTGTGAACATCTGGCATACAATGATGACCATTTCATTAGATTTGACCAAGCCAAATCAAATGCCACGGAGAGGTTTTATGTACCTAGAATAGTTCGAGAGGCCATCGAAATCAAGATACACAATAATTATAACCGAGACATGAGTTTTAATTTATCCGATGCATGTGATTCATTAGTTTACAGGTAAAAGCAAAATCGAAACAAAAATCAAAACAATGCTTCAGCTGATAGTGTCAATAAGAATTATTCGAAACAAAACTGTTTAGAAAGTACCAACAGTCGTCATCTGTTTCTGACTACGTTAATTATCGTACCGTCAGAAGGGAACTTCAAGCGTGCTTAAAAATATCTTACGATAACTATGTAGCAAGTGTTCGACGTGAAATCCCAAAAAATCCACGGAAGTTTTGAAACTTTGTTAATACAAAAAGGAAGTCTTCCAAGTACCCGAGCGTGATGAACTACTGTGATAATTCTACCAATGATACTGCTTCAATCTGTGATATGTTTTCGGACTTTATTCAACAAGTTTATAAAAAACTTGATCCCTGTGATACTATTAGCTGTGTTTCTCCTTATCAGCATGGATTCACTCAAGGAAAATCAACGGCTACAAATTTAATGGAATTTTGCTCTGATGTTATAAATAAAATCAAGAAGGATACCAAACTGATACTATTTATTTGGATTTTTCAATTTGAATGGTGTCGTACTAACAAAATGGAGTTCAATATTTCGAAATGTAATGTTATGACTTTTACTCGTCGAATACTGCCGATCCAGATTTATTATAAAATAAATGATGTTCTATTGAAAAGTGTAAAATATGTTTTCGATCTTGGTGTTATTTTAGATCAAAAACTTACATTTAATAAGCATATATTGATTTCAATTTATACTCAAGAAATTTAAAAATAATTTTAAGGAAAATTTAGATGACTTAGATATGAAGTTGTTTTATTCTTTAAATAGCTAAGAATTGTAATTTGTAGCTTAAATAAATAATAATATTCGAATTTTAGATAAAATTTAAAAATTCAACGACAATAGTTCAGTGCTTTGCTTTTACTTTTACCATCGTGAATTAAATACATTTGCCTCTTAAAAGTTATTTTCAAAAGAAAATTGGATGGTGGTGAAAGTCTTTAGTTTCATACATATTAAGCTTTTTGACCACCATACTTTCGAAGAAAAGCACTAAGCTTTAATGGTTTACAGTTCTTATGGCAGTTAAAGTTGTTTTTCCCTTCACTCCTTCAGAGTAAGTTCTTAAATGAAAAATTTATAGAGATAAACAAGAGAAAATAATATAATTCCTACACACTACTTTTGAGAAAGCAAACAATAATAATTTTATTTTTATTCAAACCATGTTATGGATCCAAAATTGCAAAGCAAATGGAATTTTCTAGGATGAAGCGCCGCCAATGAAGATATGTTGCGAGGAAGTTTCAATGCCAGCATTAAGTGTAGAATAACAGTGAAGTGTAGAACAATAATTTTAAGAAGCTATCGAAACCATCAAAAATAAATATGGTGGTAGGATGACAATTACTGAGGTTTTCATGCAACAGAACAGTATTATTTTAAGGTGTTTTTTTTATTATCAGAGATAATCTATAGGGATCACATTTTGATAATAAAACAACTTTGGATCATCGGTTTTGTTTTTTTTTTTGTTGTGGTAGCATTGACTTTCATGTCTGAACCAAAACTTACAATTTTTCTTTATCAGGATCCATTTCAAAAGCATTTTTTTGTAATTTTAGTGCATTTGACATATAATTTCAACATGAATTAATTTAGGTTCGTTTAATGCACGACAATAAACACAAGTCCTGCTCAGCGAACTGCTACACTGAGTAGAAAAGAGCATGATTTAAATGTTCAGTGAGACATTTTCTGCTCTAGATTTGCTTGATTTGGTGTTCATTCAGCTTTTTTTAGAGTAGATCAGAGTAGATTAGGGTAGGATTTTCTGCTTTTAAGGAATGCAGACAGATTTTATATAATGTAGGAATGTTAGAATCAGCTGTTATTGATTTTTGTCCCTGATTTTTTTGCGTCGTGTAAGATCATTTTAAGAAAATATTTTTCAAAATATACTTTAAAATTGAGGGCCGGTTGTACAAACGTTTGAACCCCAGTTCAGCCATTTTTTTTTTCTTCCAAACTCGGCTACTTCACTTAAGGTCTAGTTCTGCTTAAGGCAATTTCATGACTTAACAAGAGTTGAACCGCAGTTAAACTACCAAAATCGTTGAGTTTAAAATGAACCAAGGATTAACTACGATTGTAAATCAAAATATGTGATTGTGAATCAAAATATGAGTTGGGTTAGCTAGGAGTTAAATCTGGGTCTAATATTGCCCTAAAAACGTATTTCTGACGTAAACTTGAGTGTAATTTTAATGAAAAACTGGCCCTTAAAACATTAATGATTGATGTTATACCAAGATAATCTATAAGGTCACCTTTTGATAAATTAAACAACATGGATCATCCAACATTTGGTTTTTTTTTTAATTTCTATGATTTCGGCAACAAGAGTTCGAGTCGACCATGGTTTTCATTGACGTCAGAAAACAACCCTTTATCAAAATATCAAATAGTTTGTAAAACAAACCTAATGAATGACACTCAAGTCGATTTTGGATCATGAAACGTGATCTTGATAAATAGCATCATCTCAATTTATACGGAGATTGATGATCCATACGGCCGTCTCATAATAAAAAACGGCTATTGAAGAAATTGAAAAATATTTCAGCATCAGGAATAAAATCCGTAAAATTACGAGAAGATAAAAGAACCTAAGATGGTGCAAGGAGTTTCAAAGTTCTTATATAATATAAGTTTTCATGTTGGCAAGAAACAAAATAAAGTACACAACTGGGTCGCACGAACTTGCTTTTATGACAAGTTGCCTTCGTGTTAACGACTGGGAAAAATAAGAATATTAAAAAAAAAACTGACATTAAATTTCGTCAAAATCGGTGAGTAAGTAAAAAAAAAACTTTTAGAGTATTAAATTTCATTAAAATCAATGCAGCTGTTTAAAAAATAATCGGTATCAAAAAGATATGGCCCTTTAGCTACTGTAGGTACTGTTAATAAGATTATCTATTAAAAAAAAAAAAAAAACGGCATTCAACTCGACCGTCACATAATTCAACATAAAGATGGAGAGCCAGCGACAAAAATACTTACGTCATTTGATAACGAAAATAATTAGTTTAATATCCTCTACCACCATGCACTGTTAAAATTGGGAACATTTGTTCACTGCAAACCAATAATGGGATCCTGTATAATCCTGTATAGAGACAAAATACAAGGTAGGGTGGGTCTATCTCCCCCATTTCACCGGGAGAGGCAATTTTTTAAAAAATAAAATATATTTTATGTTTAGAAAATTGCACCTTCTGGTTAAAGGGGTTGAGTAGACCCTCCCTCCCTTTAGTGAGATATGCTTGTATTTTGTCCCTTTACAAGATCCTATTATAAGTTTTCAACGACAAAATTTTTAACAGCTTTAAGGGTGCGTGGTGGACACACCCACCACTGAAGGCTTGGTAGACGTCCGGATTATTTATCACACGCGTTGGGAGATGATAATAAGATAAGATTAATTATTTTCGTTATCAAATGACGTACCTAAGTATTTTTGTCGCTAGCCTTAGGCCCAGTCTTTTCAGCTCTGGTTAAATTTAACCATTTGCTGGTAACCGTAGAAACACATACAAAATCTATGGTTAATAACTGAAATAACCAATGTTTACAAATAACCAGAGCTAAAAAGACGGACCCTTAGACTTAGAAAAACCCTTTTTTAATAGAGCATGCTTATATGTATGTAAGTTCAAATAGTTAAAACCGCAAAATAAACAAAAAAATTATTTTGCGAATTTATTCTTACAGAAAACGGTACACAACGAAATTTTGTAAGCAATCAAAAGTAAATAAAGCTAAAGCTTGAATTTTGAGCCTAAATGCCGTAATCATAAAAAAATAGGATGTGCTTATACTTGCAAAATTTTAAGGAAATTCTTCTCTTTGTATTCATAATGATTTCGAGCAGAACCTCATACTTTTGGAGTATAGAAGGCTGTCATTTTATTCATATAGAAGTAAATGAAAATTCATAAACTTGACCTTTTACTTCAAACAAAAAGCATATATCCTTGAAAAAGTCTGAGCAGGTCAGTAGCAGACTTATCTCTAAACGTAAACGTAAAGGGTTGTGTTATCCGATTCATTCCGTGATGGCAGACGTTGATGAGCATGTGAAGGATGCTAAACAATGAAAGACCCACTTATCTATACCGTGATGGCAGACGTTGAAGAGCATGTGAAGGGTGCTAAACAATGAAAGTCCCACTTATCTAAAATTGTTCATGATTTAAAAGACTTATACCGATTGGAAGGGACAAATGGACTCGCGAAAAGTATTATAGGATCGAATGATCTGGCCATAGAATGCTATTAAAAAGTATCGGTGACGAACTTGCTGTTAGTCAAATTACTCAAATTTCTCGGCCCAAAAACTAGTGATGTCTCTAGTTTGTTTGAGGAGTATAGGTACTATTATCCGGAAAAAACAAGACAATTGCCTTTTTAAATTCACGCCAGTGTTTCTCTAGTTTATTTTTTATTTCGACTCTTTCAAGGTATAAGTTAGCTCATTCTACTCCCAATTTGTGTGCTTTTGTTCGGCTGGCAATTTGTGAGACTATATAAATATAACAAATATTGATATCTTTAACAGATTTGGTGAAATATTATGTTCAACTCGTTATTCCCCTCCCCCAATACACTACAACATTTAATATATTTCTTACCGCAATTATGTACCAATATGATCGGCATATTAAAAATAGCGGCATGATGTACACGAATATCGTATAAAATATCAAATAACTTTTTGGATTCCAATCTTGCTCAAGATAATCAAGACCACACGATGTTAAATTTCCTTCTGGGACATATCTGCAATAAATACAACCAAATTTTCAAAAACCATAAATTAGAATATCTCATCATTATCAGGCTTACCTGCTCCAACCCATCATTGGAGCTATCGTCCAAAACAATGCAAATACCCAAATAGCAATTATCTTTATGACAGCAAGCTTAATAGTCATTCGACGTCCATTAACACCTTTAACAATCACTTCATATCTGTCCAGTGCTATCATACACATTGACCAAATCGATGCAGCACCAAAAACAGATCCCAACATACCATATAAGTCGCACATAAATGGACCAAGTATCCAAGTTTCAAAGAATAGATTTATTGTCATCATTGGACAGTTTGTTGCCATCATTGAAAAATCCGAAAATGCCAAATTTAAAACTAACAAATTAGCAGGTGTTCTGAGAGATTTTGTTGTCGAAAATATCCAAACAACCAAGCCATTTCCCCAAAATGATATTATTGCTGCCGAGCCGAGGCAAATACCAAGAAGTTTCGTTATCTTGGGTTCCATTGCTGGAAACCGATTCCAATATGGATGTATAAGGTGCGCCATATCGGGCGTGACCTGGCAAGATTTTGGAAAAGCTTTCGGAGATGGATATCAAAAAAAAAAAAACTGAGATTAAACTAACCTTATCCACCAGAGAGCCATTTACAAGAGGCGAATATTGCGGGCCAATCCAAGCGTGCATGCTTCAACAAAACCAAAAAAAGTTATGTTACTTTTCAAAAATAAATAAATATGTTACATACCTTTCCATGTTGTAGATTTTTTTTTGTTTTAAAATGTTTAATCTTATACAAGTCGTAAAATTACCATCGTACTGTACTTCTGTTGAGAAAACTCACTACTTTCCTTATAAGGTTGTCGTTCAACTGTCGGGCACTTTTCTTAGATCTATTAGATACTTTTCAAAACCTATGATGTTTATACTTTTTATAATTGAATTATACACTTTCCCACTTCATTGCAGAATTGTCTTGCAATCATTCACGTAATTAAAGGCTCTCTTTAAACTATACTAAACGCTAATTAAAAGGTTTTGCAAAGGCTTCAAATGGATTAATATATATGACTTGATAGGAATAACTCATAATAAAAAAAAAGACCTTCATTTTCGATAAAAAGGGATTTTCCCATTTAATAGTTCATGCGTGAAACTAATCCGATGTTAATTGTTTAATCTATAGATACTTTAGCTAAGTTTGCATTAAGTGGTTACAGTTTGGCAGTGAAACTCATTTGTGTTTGGATGGATTTAAAATTCCAAATAATGTGTCCGTCAGTTTTCTTTTGTCCGGCTCGGACGCCATTGAAGAATAATATTTCGAATGGATATTGGGAACAAAGACGAATCGTTCGCATTTTACTTAACTATAGTTCTTATTTTTTTTCTCTCTCTACATGTGGAAATCTTCAAAAGATTCTCTTCTGTAGCATTTTTGTCCACTGGAATATCTCTAGTATACAGAACCTGGTCAGGTCAATTATTAATTAGGGAATTATCCCTTTTTTATTTTTTATTACATACCATCCGATTTTAATCAAATAATAAAAAAAAAAGAATTAACTTTTTAATTAACTTACTAGTTTTACTTTTAATTTTTTTTAATTTCTCAAAAACTAAGATACATTTTGGCATCCGGTTTTCTGTTTTTCACTAAAAATTAATAAGAGCATTGAATTTTGAAAATAAAAATAATAGTTAATTACATAAAATTTTGAAAAAAAATTAGTTTAAAATTTTTTTTGGTGCACCTTATACCAATCACCCTGTATAGGGTTGGTCCTAAGACACTTCTTTGTGGTACATCAGCTTCGATTTTCATAAGTTGCGAATACTCTTGTTTGTATAACGTATCTTTAAGAGCCGGTTGGTTACTCATAAAGTCTAAAATCCAAATTTTGTCAAGCACTTGAGCAACATCTAGAAATTGAGTGTATATTTGTATATGTGTGATAACTTTTTTTTTTTTCAATTTTGTTTTACTTATTTGAGCCTGAAGAAGGGAATTTCGAGCTCGTCGTTTCTATCAACAAAGTAGATATACAAGTTATTTGCCGCGGCTCATTCTGAGAATGGCTTACAGAAATTTGAGGATGTTCTGCGAAGAGATCAGCCATCTGTCTCGTGCTTTTGGAATCCATTTTTTGTTTTGTATTTTTTAGAATTAAGGATTTTGTATTTGGATATTTTTGGTAACCTCTTCAATGTTGTACAAATAATATTGTGTTTAAGCAGGCTCCAGGTCAATAAAACTAGGTGTTAAATGGTTTGCAACATTTCGAGCATGAATACGCTCTTCCTCAGGCCTTTATTGTAAAATTATATACATACATCGTCAATAATGTCATCTATACAATATTTTTTATTTGTTTAGAGCTTATCCGATTGGCTGCTTTCGATAAAGAGAAATCCAGGGTGGAGTGAAATAAGGGCCGCAAAAAAGCATTAAGGCACACAGTACTTGCACCCACTGAAACTTTCATCCACGCCAAATCCTGTAGTGACCCAGTCAGGGGGGTTGCAGGGGGTCAGCATGCCCTCCTTAGCAATCTCAACTGTTGCGCAATAACACCCGCGGATTTAATTGCCATTTTGGGTAATTTTGGGTTGGAATTAATGCCTGTAGGCGTTGTTTCCTTTCAAAGTGGGAATTAACCCCGAGGGCCTTAACACCGCTGCCCTTATTTCACTCTACCGTAATCCAATAGGATGCATCCGTTGTCAAACTTGTAAGAAATCTATACTAAGTGAATCATATTTGAATTCGTAGATTTTTTTTTTTAATTCATTAGTTAGTCAGTTAAAGATTGTCAGCCTAGTTAACAAAAAAATAAACTGTAATTGTAAGACTTATTTCCGAGTTAACTAATCCATGGATTAAAAAAATGTCACACTCAACGTAAAGGCAATTATTTACGAGCAGTTGTTTCCAGAACATTAGTAATACATTGAATAGTTTTCGTGCAAATTGGACTTCAAATCACAGTATATTTTTTATTAATAAGTCATTGTCATTATAAGACAGTCCAGGAATTTTTTAATTTGACATTTTCTCCAAACCCTTCTTTTTTTCCAATATCAACTTTTTTTATAGGGTATTTAATTGAATTGTTCCTCTTGTTTTAACGATTTGGAGTAATTTCTTCTGCAATCTGTTGCACATCAGCTATAAAATTCTACTACATTATCAATTTGTTCATATAATTTTCAGCATTTCTTTGAATTCCTCCAAATTCAAACCTACAGAACTTATATTATTTCATTTCATACCTTTAACTACAAAAAGTTGTTGATAAGTTCTGGTATTTTGTAAGAATCAGGTGCAGGAGCCTGACGAATAATTTTAAAGCAAAAATGAAGTTTTGTATTGCATACTATTTTTGATTTCATTTATTTCGTTTTGTATTTTCGTGAAAATCTGTTGTCAATTGGAAGGATTCGAATTAAATAATTAAACAACTCTAGTTGTGTGATCAAGATGTAAGTTGCCAATCTTGAAGAATTGAAAAAACACTTGTGTTTTTGACCTGCTTTTGTAGTTATGAGCCTATATTATGATAATTACAGGCATAATTATTGATAGAGCAATTAGTATGTTCTTTTTAAAGAATTTTTATTTTAGCTATTGGAGGACGTACTGGAGGAAATACGTAAACTTCACGCAGTTATTATGACTATAAGTAACTCCCTTTGAGGAACAATGTAGCACTCGACTATAATTGAATGACTTCAAACTACTTTCACAATATGAAATATTTTCAAATAGTTAAGTTTTTTTTTAGTATGCTATCAAGAATGTATATTTGTTAAAAGTTCTAAAGACAAACAGTTCCCACGCTTAAACGCCCCAGTACCTACTTTAAAATTCTTTTAAATAAATTGTTAAATTATGAGGTTAAATGTTTGTACTTGTATCATTTTTAAATATTGATTAATAAACACTAAGAGTTCGATATTATATATAAAACCATAGTTTTTTTAAGGGTAGAGGTAGGTAGGTAGGTAAAATGGCGGTTTCGCAGAACAACTGTTCCGAAGAAACCCAATTAGCGCCAAAAAACACCGCCGTTTTGATACCATAACTCGTTTGACCTAATTTTTTGTGATATAGTGGTAGTGACTGTTAAGCTAAGGGGATCAGTTTTTAGTCTGTGCCCGTAGTCCCAAGGGAAGAACTTAGCTCACACTGTGTGCTGGGTGGTTCCATTCGGACTGAGAGCCGACCAATTAACTTTACATTAGGTCTATATGAGGCTAGGCCCGTTCAAAGGCAAGGCACACCTATCAGTGCTTTGATGCTTTCGCCGCAAAATAGAGTAAGTGCTAGTGCGAAAAGCCAGTCCTAAAAGGAAGTTCCAAAAACTTCAGAAGTGAAAATTGACATAGAGATATTGCTTGGTTTGTTAGAGCCAACTGGTGCTGTCGAGAAACAGGCTACCGAATTCCAGGAGGCGAAACCTAGCCAGGGCCGGACAGTAGCAGAGGAAATGCTCAATAGTTTCCTTCTCTAGCGGATTTCTACAACTACGGCAGTAGTTGTCTAGTAAAATTTAAATAATTTGAATTTGAATTAAAATTAGTGCAATTTTTTGAGTAATCTAGATATCAAAATATCTAGACAAAAAATTGAAATCATAATTAAAAGAAAATTAGCAATTTATACTTACGTGTTTGTGGATAAATTGATATTTAATTCCAATAATTTTACTCAAAAGCAATTTTTGTTATTATTCTTAATTTTATTTTATTTTTATTTTATTTTACAATATTTTATAAATATTTGGCTTTAGTCTTTTAAGAAATTTACTGCTAAAAATAAATCTATCGTTGAACATTTGTACATTTTTTTTTATTTGTTTCTTACAACTATAATTATTGAGTAATTGTAGCTACCATAATAAGAACATAAATTCTTTTTTATTTTATAGTTTCTCGCTATAATTTACAGCTTCAATCAATTTAAATTCAATATTTTAATGCTTTTGACTTATATATGTTGTCTCAATTAATTAATCATTATTTTATTAATTTCATCATTGTAATCATAGTTTTGGGTCATCATAAGCAAATAAGTACAGTATTGAATAACTTGGATTTAAATTCTTTTGTATTATATTTAATAAATTTATTTCTTTATTTTAAACAAATAAAATCATATTCAAATAAATAAATTTTGATTTTGATTTTGAATTGAACTAGTTTAATTATTAGAATGCATACATTTAAAAAAAATACAAAATTACGACAAATTGCAAATATACAAACTCAATATGACATACATGCATATATTATTTTCTTAAACAAAAATAATTATTTAACAATTTTTAATTATTTGTCAAAAACAAACTATGCAAGTGAAAAATAGGAATAATTATCAAGATTCTAGCTGTTGCTAGTCTTAGCGTAATTGCAGAGAGGAAAATATATTTGTGAATGTTATAAGTTTGTACCTTATAACATTCACAAATATATTATATATTATATATATTATATATGTCAACAGAAGAACTGCTTCAGGTTCATTAGTCACGGCGATACAATGAGTGACCAGCGGGGAGGGCCGATATAGTACCCTTATCTCAAAAGAGTTCAAATGGGTTCATAGTTTAAAAAAAAAAGAAAAAAAACCAAGCAAAAGTGCCTCTATACCTACTTATAAGTTTTATTTAATAAATCGTCAAATTATAAACTTCTCAACTGATATGGTCTCGTTTGTAAACAACATTAAGAAATTGGGACAGAGTTGTTGGAACGTTGTACAAAATATGTAAGAATGAATTTGAAATATTTAATCGCCAACTCCATAGAAACTGGTAGGAGTATTATTAGCTAATTCAGAAAAGAAGTTTTATGTAATTATGGCGATACTTTGAGCGAAACGTGGCGGATGGTCGAAGTACTAGAAGAATAGTTGCTTGAACTTGATGTAGTTTTAGATAAATATTGTGTGCAAAATGCTGAATGTAATCCCCATCGAAAAATTGTTTCTTACAATTTGCAGAATTTTTTTCAACAATATTAAAACTAGCTTTAATTTGCTTTTATAATTTTAACTAAAGTAAACAAATAATCAAAAATTGAAAATAATACATCCGATGTAAAATAAAAAAACGAACAGGTGTTGTTGTTCTCCATGTGAAGAATTTGTAGCGAAAAAGTGTCAAATTATAATAAATTATTTTCCACCTCAAATGTGAAAGAATAAATTGTAGAACATGAGCTTTTGAATAAATAATGTAAGCCATCAAGAAATGGTACACATTTCTAGCAATGGGAATCTCATATTATGGTAAAGTACAAAAAATCAAACTTAAGCATTGTTCGAATTTAAAAATAAAACAAGAATCATCGGGATAAGAAGAGGATAGTATCACATATAATATATCAAATTTAAGCAAAACCCAATATATCGAGTAAAAGATCGTTATATAAACTCATCCTTTTTTCCAAAATATTAATTAAGTTAACGACGTATACCTTTTTTAATACCATTAACTGTTAATTCTATAAAAGTATCAACTGGCATCGGGAATCACCGTATAAAAAAAGCGAATCTTCCAGTTTAGAAAAACAATCTGTTTAATATATGAATTGCTTAATAACAATCGGGAATAGAAGAAACTACATCTGTGAAGAACATTTTGATATCAAAAATTAATAGTTGTGCCTAAAGTGTACAAACCAATGATACAGTATTGAATTTAGTAAATTATATTTTAAAAATTCGTCATCCGTTTAAATTTTGTATTGTTGTTCACAACGGTCAATCCGATTATGACCGATTTGTAATAAAACTTATTATGGAAAATGCCAGCTTAAAAAAGATCGATAGCTAAACTTATCCGTAAATATATAGTAGTGAATTTTTAATAAAAAGAATAAAATGCCAAGTTGTTGAATTCAGCTAATGTTGGTGTAGCTGCATACACAATAAACACGAGCTTGTCTAAGACTCTATATTAACATTTGGAGAAATAAGAAAAAAGGATATTTTTCTATGACACAGACTCTTGTTACCTAACTAGAGAAAGAGAAAGTGACTCCGAAGAAGATGTCATGATTGGAGAAATCAATGATGAACTCCTTCCAATCCGATTCAATAAAACCCAACAACATTCAGTTAAGGCCTTGAATAATAGATTAGAAACATAACAATATGTGTATTACAGGTGTAGTACTATATAAGGAAATAAAGAAATTATTAGTACAATTATGGTAAAAAATGTACATTATTTTATAACAGAAATGGTGAGCTGATATCCCCCATTCTAAGGTTTAGGATGCAGTTTCAGAAAACTAAAATTTTTTTATCTCGAGGGGATTCAGGAAAAAAATTGCTTGATCAAGCATAAGTTACAAATAACTTCCCATTGACATCGCTCAATACAAAAAGTAAAACATTCATTAGTTAAAAATCCGTATGGACTGTTAAATATGAGGTAACAAGAAAATTAGCGTTATCTTGAGTAAGATCTTGCACAGGGAATAGAGATGCATCTGAATATTATGTTAACTTAGCTACAGTTCAATTCAGTTTGTTTTAAACAATATTTTCAAAATAAAACATTTGTAAAACTATTTGTAAGAAGAACTCATTTTTACCTGCTTGGGTTCGTAAATATTGATACAAGCAAACAGCATGATATATTTTATTCTAAGTTTACAAACACATCTGATTGACACATATATTCAAAAAGATTTAATTAGTAAAGAAGGCGATTCAGCCTGGGAACTTTTTTATTGCTACAAAAGAATTAGGGGTCAAAGGTATCAGGCAAACTTACAATTTGTTTTTAGTGATTTAAAATATTTGGGTTGAAGCGATTGAAAAAACGATGTTTGTATAGTAAGATACTATAGTCGTTATTTTAATCGTTTTTTTGTTGATAGAAAATAATTTTAAATTTCTTATCAGCTTAGAGATCTAGTATAATAATAATCCAAAAAGGGGAAGTACTAAGTGTGAACATAGATTGTTTTTAACACTTTTCCTAAGATTAGATAAATGAGTGAAATTGAGTTTATATTTAAGGAAAAGAAAAAGGTAATTTAAAAATTAAAAAAAAAAAAAAAAAATCATATAAAAGATGAATTTTTTGAATTTCAAATCAATTTCCTCAATTTCAAATCAATAAAAGATACCAGTATGGCGTTCTTATAAAAATTAAACAATATTGCACGAAGAAGCCATTGTTCCTGCTAAGTGATATTGAAGCTGAAAAAGTCACAATATATAACATCAATGAGGTATAATACCAAATTCAGTAAATAAAGTACTGGTAGGAATGAAGGTCGCTTTAATCAGAAAGAAGCTTTATTTTAGACCATAAAGCTAAGATTTCTAATTTCCGAAATCCAAAATTGATCACAATGGAAACCCTAACAACATACATACTTGGAAATATTAAGAAAAACCTCTTTCGGAAGTTCATTGAAATCTTCCTAGAGGAAGTGTGGAGTAAAATAGAAAAAAGAAAGTGTATATGAAGACAGTTAGCTGCATGTTACCCAGGTTTAATAAATCAAGACGTTAATAATAAAGACTTGTGGAAAATAAGCTGGGGATTTATATAGTAACAAAACTACAACAATGTCATAATATGTTGGAATATATATTATAAAAATTAACATTTTTTACAATTAACACGCTTCAAAGGCTTAATTGTGTAGAGCAATTGCAGTTAACATTCTATGCAATTGACATTTTTCTATTTTCTTATAAATATTTTGAAATGAATATTTCTAAGCATAGAAAAACATTTCTAAAAAACATTATAGATAAACTATCAAATCTTACATTGTGGTATACAATGAATAGTCTTGGGAATTCCAAGATTATGAGGGAATTAGTGAAGGAGGAAGAAATTAAAAAGGAAAGGCTTTCAATAACGCTTTCAATCACTAAGTCTCTGTATCTAAGAACGAAAAGATGGTAATTCGATGTACCACCCCATCCTTATTCTGTAGATAAACTATTTTAACAACGATTTTTTTAATACAGTAAGATGATTTCCAAAAACCATTAGAGCGAAATAGAATCAATAAAAATATACATTGACAACTTCACGACAAATTATGAGAACTCAAGAAACTCGTCACTTCCCAGGAGGATGTGATGAAAGAGTCTAAGAAGGAGAAGAAACGAAAGAGATCAAAGGTGGGGGCTCACTTCACCGCCTCTTCCTCTAGAAGTAGAGGAGTTCTTACAAATTAACAACAAAAATGCGAAATTAAGGTGTATTTAAGTACGGAATAAAGGTGCTCTTGGAAATAGAGGCATTCAAATGCTTCCTACTATTAATTTTCAACAAACTTACAACGGAGGAAATAAAAAACTCACTGGTTACACGAAGACTGGTACACTGTGTAAAGCATTGATCAAAATGGAAACCCTAACAACATACTTGAAAATATTAGGAACTCTACTGGCAGTTCCTAGACATCCATCTTACCTGGAGGAAATGTGGAGAGAAATAGAAAAGGAGGAAGAGTTCAGCTGCAGGTAGCAGGTTTCAAAAATCAAGGCAATTAACCGATAAGCTAAGGATTTATTAAGTGCCTAGGGTGAAACAGCATGTGTATATATGGTGAGCATATAATTAACCCACTTCAATTGCTTCGCTATAAAAATAATATCAGTTTACATTTCCATGCAATAAATATTTTTAAATATTTGCTTGTAGTGCATTTTAATTTCGAGCAAGATGGAAACAGTAACGAAATGGAAGTATTAGAAGACTCCATAGCATTTAACGAAATTTATTACGTTCTTAGTAAAGATAATGAAGCCGGTAATAGATGCAGAAATTTAAATGGATTGTTTTTGATGAACTAAACAACAATAAATAAATACTGTTTTAAAAAGAAATCTACAGCCGCCGATGTAACTTTTCTTGGAAATATTGAATATTTCTAAACATTTAACACACTGCAATTTTTTTTAGTCTGACATTGGATACCGATACTTCAGCAAAATGGCAATTGGCAATGCTTGGTATTTGTTTTATATTGCATAGAGCAGTTTTAAATATTTAAAGACTTTTAAAATTCTTTCCAATGAAAATTTACAAACAAGGCACAGATTTACTGAGTACTTATCGCAACTTTAAAGAGCGTCAAGTAAACCTTTCGGCTTTCTTATTCTGGCAGTCGGGAAAATAAGCTGTTATGAATTCTGGAATTATTATTGCGAATATAAGAAAAATTGTTACGTTTAACCAGAATTGTTGGCATTTACGCATGGTGGTATCTAATATCTATTAGCCTTTCTATGCGATATCTCAGAATAATATAGGAATTTACAAGGCAAAAATAGCGTTGTCTCACAGATAGCGAAAAAATATTCCTTTTTGAAGTGAAGCTAAATTATAGTGGATCAATATAAATAAAAAACAATTGACAATCATTTCATAAAGACTACGGGATCGCACTTCGACATTTCTGGGGAAAATTAGTCGAAGATTTTGAATTATCAGACAAGTATCAAACAAATTTCAAAATATTTAGGTTCAAAGATTTGAGAAAAATAAAAAAAAAATTTACTGCTTGCTAAAACCTCTGGTATCCGAATACAACAAACAACTCTTATCTGACTTCTAAAGGAAAAAAATGAATCCGTGAAATTTTGAAGCGAAAAATGTACAAATATGTACATATGTAAACAAATATAAGACCGTTGAAAGAAGTGCCAAAATCCAATTAACATTTTTCAATGAAAAATGTTCAAAAATTAAGTTATGATCTATCACTAGGATGATATAAAAAGCTAAGCATATGTACATCAGCAGACCGGATCTTAGCAAGGTTTTGAAAAATAAACATTAATTTTTAAAATTAATCTCAATAAAATAAAAAAATTAATTATTTTTTATTCACACAAATAAACCATTAAATTTGAATTAAATTAAAAAAAAATACTAAGGAATTAGTTAATAAATGTATCTTGCGGCCCAGAAATCATGTCATAAACATATCTTTGGACCCTATATAGAAAAGGTTGAGTATGGCTGCTCTTAGCCTAAATTAAGTGGATGAGGAACCTAACACAATAGTGTCGGCGAAAAGGTGCGTCACCAAATATATTGAAAAAATCCTTCTGGAAATGAAGGCATTTAAGTGCTTCCTAATGCCGATACGATTCAACAAACTTTACGATGGGGACAACCATGGCCGGTGCCATTCACAGCATATGGCATCACATTCCTGGAGCCTAAGAAGGGGAAAAGGCTCCAAGAAGATGACGATTTGGAAGACAAAGATCCACTTGACCCGCTTTCATTACTCCCAAAAACGGATTAGGATAGAGAATTAATTAAAAAAAAAATACAAATTAATATGAAAAAATAATAGCTAATTAATTATTTTTTTAATGTTTTATTATTTCGTATTTTATTCGATTTTCCATCATCATCCTGGTTGTTGTTTTCTTTTAATTTTCTCTTTTATTTTTTCCATGCAGTCAAAAAAAAAAGTTCTTATGGGGGTAGGAACACTTAATGACTGTATACAGTCTAGACTAGAACCTGTAACAGTTAATTTTATGCATTTGTGAATCTGGATCATATTTTATAGTGAATCGTTGAAATTATTAGTATCTACAACAGCCATAATATGGAATGTACATTATTTCATGTAGGAAATGGTGAGACAATAACCTCCCATTCTCACAACCCTAACATACTATGGTGCTTGTGGTGTATGTAACTGATTGTCGTTTTATTTGAATTTGAATTTATAGATGAAGAAAAAATAATAGAAAAAGTAATAATTTGAATGAATGTGAAAACACCAGATTGTGAAATAGTTTTTAAATGTTTCTTATCAGTGTGGATATTTTGGTTGTATGATTTGAATATGTGTTTGACGTGTATTATAAGAATAATTTTATATTTCTTATCATTATAGAGAGAAAAAGATTGAATTACTTGAATTGTCCAAGCAGCAAAGCAATGGCGATGAATGACTTTCGGTAGTGTGGATTATAAATGTGTCAAATTTTTGAAAGAAGATAAGTGTGCATATAATATTTTTCTTTTGAAGTTCAAGGTCAGGAAATTCGTTTGATGACTTAATATTAAATGGATTGTAGGTCAATGTGTAAGAGTATTTTAGTAACTCGAATATTGACATTCACAGGTTAGTTGAGGGATTTAGTTGAATAAATGAATCTATATTTCAAACATTATTTAACATGCGCAATTGTTGTAATGATGTGCATATTAGGATTAGCTTTTACCAAGAGACGTTATTTAATAGCTGATTAGAATAATGTTTTGGTGTGAAAGATTGCGTGAGGGAGAAACTTTTTGTATATGTGAATCTGGATGGCTAGAAATGAAATTTACGGATGTAAAATTTTATAATGAGACAGTAAAATTACTAGTGCAGCCTGAATATGGCAGCGAATGTGTATTGTTCCATATCAGGAATGGCGAAACAATGTGCCCCATTCTTAACTTTAGACTACAGTTTCAATCCATGCAACATTTACGGTTTAAGCTTTTAGGTGAGAACATTTGTTTTTAAAATTAAACATATTTAAATAAAAATATAATTGATATTATTTTCACTAGGAGGAGAGTTAACATTAAGCGGATCGATTTTCCCACATTCAAATGCTTTAAAAAAAAGAGGGTGAATATCCGGCGCTTTGTCCTTTCGGTGAAGCAGAATTATTAAATGAACCTCATAAAAATAAGGAAAAACACATTTCCAGTGAACTTCACAGAGTTAAGCAAATTCACCATTCATTTCAAGCACATGTAAATTGATAAAAAATATAAACGAGAACACTGAAGAGAGGTAAAAAGAGAGAGAAATAAAATGAAGATTATATATATATAAAAGATACAAATTTGATGTGTTATTTATTAGTTTATGTTAAACATTAGACTTAAAAACATCTTTTTAAAATGTTCCACTCATCAGTTTTATGTTTGCTTTCAATTTTTCCATTACTAATTACCTATACAAGTGGTAAAAATTTACCAAATGGCACGGATACATCGTCATTTCAAAACGATGTTCATACATTGTCTGGCGCTGCGATAACTTCAACAAAAGCAACAACATCAGAAAAAGGTGTAAACAAGAAAATAGTAACCGAAGAGGAAGCAATAGAGAGTTTTGGGCAAGACTTAATACGAAAAGAAACTGAAATTTCTGGAATTATCCAAAGTAAAGATGTTTTTTATAGATATTTCAAACTGGAGTTTGAGGATGAAAAGTCACTAACAATTCGATGTTCGTATGATAGCAATTATAATATGCGCTCACTAAGTATCAAATGTTATGAATACCATGAATATGAAAGCGAGAGGGTGTTAAGTAATGGAGAAGTAAAAGTGTTTATGAAGGAGGATCTTGAATACAAAGCCGACGTTGAATTACTTGATTTCAAATCAATGAAACAAACATACGAAATGAACATCTCTTAAGAAAATATGTATAAAAAAAAATAAGTAATCTACAATATTTCGGACTATAAAAGCTGGTTGTTTTAGAATTTTTTTAATTTAGTTTATTCTCGAATAAGTAAAATAAACCAACGGAGAACATATGGAGAATACAATGGAATCGATTGCAGTCGGTCACGGCTTACATCTCAAACCGTACAGGAAAGGGTTTGGACTCTATTTAAATCAAAAATCAAAAAACTTCTAAGCTTGCTACCTAATCGTGCATTAAATGAAAAAGATTTGATAAATTTTGCAAAAAAATAAATACCAAATTTTTGAGGAGTTTTCATGCGTGATAATTTACCAAAGACTGGACCTTTGAAAAACGAATGCGGTACAGTAAATCTAGATTCCGCAAATGGTCCTGGAACACATTGGATAGCATATAATAAGAAAGGTACTCAAATTGAATATTTTGATAGCTTTGGAAATCTCCAACCTCCTATTGAAATAATTAATTACTTGGGTGAACAAATTAATTATAATTATACTAAATATCAAGATTATGAGTCTTTTAACTGTGGTCATTTATGCTTAAGTTTTTTATATGACTGCTATTCTCAATAAATAAAGAGTTTTATGTAAATATGATTTCATTGTGTTTTTTATCACCATGTCGATGACACTAACACTTAGCGGTAGAGCTTCCTTTCTAAAGTCTGAATATTTTCCGCCTCTAAACTTATATCAGAGCTACGTTTGTGGTCTGATTGATTTTCAAGCGTATAACTCTATACCTAATGTTGATGAGCGTAATAACTTATTACATGTGGGGGAAATGGTAATTGAAATCCCAATAGGTTCGTATGAGATCGATGACATTGCATCATATATATCCGAAGAATTATTAGTGCAAAATTCTACGACAGTTGTCAGATTAGAAGCAAATAAAAATACAATGGTATGTGAAATCGAAAGCACTGAGAAAATATATTTCGATAGGTCAATTATTGGGTTTTAATAAAAGAGTCCTCAACGAGGGTAAGCCCCATATATCAGATTTACCAGTAGATATAAACAAGGTAAATGTAATACGAGTTTAGTGTAATATCATAAATGGTTCATATTTTAATAATACACCTATATGCATACAATACATGAATTTTCACCGGAAGCATAAAATAATAGAAGTTCCAAAAAATGTCATCTATCTACCAGTGAATGTCAAACAATTAAGTACTTTATCATTGAAACTTGTAGACCAAGACGGAGACTTGATAAATTTTAGAGGAGAAAGAATAACCGTACGGTTGCATTTAACAACAAAATCTTAACAATGTTAATATATAATTATTATATAACAGACACTAAAGTTAACCAATCAAATAGTTCTACACTAAAACAGCAAAACTGTCAACATCTAAGCTATCATCTGAAAACAAAGCCTTTCTTCTTACATTAGGTTTTAAGCTTAAATAAAAACAATATGAATGATATTTTAAATATTGGCCATGGACCTAGCTCCGATAACAGCATATCTAAAATTGAGTACCGCAATTATTCAGCGTTTCTTCAATCCTACAACCCAAGTGATGAAATGCGTTTCCCCATACTACAACAGGACTTGTGCCTTTTACCCTCTGAAAGCGACATTTATGTGGAAGGAGGCTTAACAAAATCAGATGGGACAATTTCCACAACAGGAAAATTAACTAATATTGCTATGCTATTTCTTTTTGAAAGCGCAATTTATAAACTCAATGGAGTAGAGATTGACAGCAATAAAAACGTTGGCATCACATCATCATTGAAAAATTATATATCTTTGAACGAGAATGAAAGTAAATTCTTAGAAAATGCTTCATGGATTGGAGCCGCTAGTCCACGTGTTTCGGGTACTTTTAATTTTTGTATACCACTTAGATCTATACTGGGCTTTGCTGAAGACTATAAAAAGGTTATAGCAAACGCAAGACATGCGCGAAATAAAGATCCTAGCAGATTCGACCATTGTGATGTAAGTAATGTCAAGGTGCATTTAAACTCAGAATCTTACCCACGTGAAGACTTAAATCTAAAATATAAACTAGACCGTTATGCTATTCCATATGAAATGTATTGTAAATTTCAATACTCATATTATCAGAAAGAATCGCGACAAGACTTCAAAGATCTCGCTCCAATTATGGTTATTGATTGTTCCCGCCAAAATAAATCAATTAAAACAGGGCCTGTAGACGTTAAAATTGAACTCAAAACATCGACACCGATTCCAGCATCAACAATAATGTACTGTCTTATTCTTCATGACCGCATAATTGAGTATAGTCCAATTACTGGAGAAGTTCATACAAGCTAACATAATTAAATGTCATAATGTTATATCATACCTATTTGTAAATTTCATTTGCTCTTGAATGTACCAACATTTGTTCTGGAATGTGAGTTGAAACCGCAAAAAACAACCGTTTTTTAATTTTAATCTACTGCTAATAAGTAATCTACAATATTTCGGACTATAAAAGCTGATTGTTTTAGAATTTTTTAATTTAGTTTATTCTCGAATAAGTAATATAAACCTACGGAGAACATATCCTAATCATGAACACTTATATAGTAGATTTTCAAGGCTTCGGAGGATTCAAGAACGGGTTCATTTTAAAAGAAATAGCAATATATTGTGACGGGGCTCATTACCATTTCATTGTTACTTCTTCATTTGATATAAATCAACTTCCAGCATCACTTAGAAGACAAACTCATTGGTTGTATCAAAATCACCACGGGCTAACTTGGAATGAAGGGTTTATAAAATTTTCACAAGTTAAGACATTTCTACGAGAAAAAATCCAAGCTGGCGTTGTCTACGTTAAAGAAGCTGAAAAAAAGCAATGGCTCAGGGAATTGCTTAGTAACGAAGTAGAAGTCAAAAACATTGAAATTTTTTCCAACTGCCCAAACTTAAAGGAACTGAGAAGTATATATTTCAACCAAACAAAATGTCTTAGACATGGAAAATGCTTTCAAAATGTTGGAAAATCCTGTGGACTACAAAATGTTTATATAATAAGCAAGTTTTTTAGTGCACGACAAGCCCTGTAATGTACTAATATATAGATATGCTCTTTCTATAAATAAAACACAATTTTTATATGTTATTAAATGCTTTAAGAAAAAACACGTCTGTTTATTTCATAAATTATTGTTGCTTGAGTTATTGAAGTTTGAAAATCGTCTTTGGAACCCGTACGGCATCGAACTGTGATCTTTCAGAAAACGACGTTTTTCCGCTTTTGGCTTGTAAGTTTTTACTTCTGAAATAGTAATCACTTCGTGATCTCGAGTTCGTCGAATATTTTTTGAATTAATAATAATTTCGCTGTCCGAGGAAGAAGAATTTAAGACAGCGCTTTTTATTGAATCAAAGTTAATTTTTTGGGATGATTCATAATTGAGAAAAATGCCTTTTACTATGCAAACAACGTGTTCTTGCTTATCATTTGTGCTAAACACTTTGAATGCATAATTTTTAGGCCCTCCGTTCACGAATTCCGTTATATAACTCCCTATACAATAGCTTTCTAGCTCATCAGTCATGTCGCCGACAAATTGACCAGTAGGCGGTTGAAACTCTCCTTCACGACTTATGTAAATAACTGAATCAGTGTCGTAGTGGAGAACTCTTTCCTCTAATTTTTCTAGATAGCTATTTATATAATTTAAGGCGAGCTAAAGTTGTGGTGTAAGCAGCAATACTGACGTTGACTGTGGAAAGTGAGTCGATTGCTTCTTCTTTCATTTCGAAGTTCACGACGATGTTATCCTCATTCACAGGTAGAATGTGTAAAACTTCTATCGAAGGATGCGTGAGCAGATGAAATAATGTTGAAGGGTCATTCAAAACATAAGTTTGAAGTTGATTTTCCCTTTAACCGAATTTTCCCCAAAAAGAATTTAATATTAATTTTGCAAGAGATCTCTTTCCGGGATTTTTACAAATTTCTGAAAATTCCAGTTGAATACTTTCTGCAATATATTTCTCTTTTTCCAACTGAGAAGAACATTCACTTGGCCATCCTGATGCTTCCTGTTTAATTTTCAAAAATTTGTTCATCATAGCAGTGAAAAGACCATCAGAATTTGTGTCTTTGTTATATTGAACTACATTATACTCCCATATTTCAAAAACCGAAATTATGGTGTAGCCTTTTTTGACTGCTTTGATTACTTCATCAATTACCCATGTCCCAAACAATGCTCTTTGGTCGTCAGTATGGGTGCAATACTGTTCCTGATTTTTTTCTTCACTGCAGCTTCTACACAATGAAAACATGAGTTTATTGTTTTGTCTTACGGGTAAAACCGGATGAAGCAAATATTCTGAAGGTAAAATCTTGCACTTCACAAGTCCATTCTTTCCTTCTAAAAGCATTGTTGAAAGGGTTTTATCATCACCAACGTGAACTTTGGGGTGACCAATGGGAAATTTTCCATTTTTACATACCCAGGGGTACAGAGAGCATATATCAATGTACTGAATTTTTTCGCCTTCTTTAAGTTTGTAATAATTAAACGAATTGCCAGTTCTTCCACCATAAAATAAGCATCTCGGGGATTCAGTAGGGAATTCAGTATATGTTCATGCGAGTTGATAAAATTTAAATCTTCTCTACTGAAAGACTTAAGTTGATTCTGAAATTCACAAGATCACATTTCATCAGTCTTAGCTTTGGTCCTCTCATACCTTTTGTTTAAAGTATCATTTTCGTTTTCATGTAGAGGGTCATCGCGTTTATGCTTAAGGCAGAGGGGGTGCCCATGGTAGTAGCATCCGTGGAACTCAAAGATTTGTTTTGTTTCTTCACAATAACCATCAACTTTGACTCCGTTAATGACAACTTCCCGACCTCTGTATGCATGATTGATACATATTTTTCGTTTTGATTCTTCCCAAAGCATCCACTTGATCGCATCTGGTGATTGATTGTCAACACATCTGTACCCTTTCTTTGGTATTAACCCTATGGTGTTCGCATTTAGAAAATTGCGCCTGAATAAGAGATTGCATGCTGAAGCTATTGTTACAGCTTCTACAAACGGTTCAACATTTGTTTGTTTCAGAAATAATTTTCTGAATTGCAGGCAGGCTCCCGTTAAAATTTTAACATCGCTCTTACAGTATTCTATATTGCATATTGCTGCATATCGAAAACATTATTTTTATGGGTTGAATACCATGTTAAGAATGTATTGCGTTCTTCTGATCTCATCGTATTCGGAGTGTAGTAATCAATTGCTGGTAATTTTCCAACGTATTTTTCATTCTCTAACGTATTGAATAAATACGGGAAGTATCCTTTCTTCAAAACGGGAGGCAAATCAAATGCTTTTGGTAGTTTTGTCAAAGCCATCGGAAAATAATTTATTGAATCAATAAATTTAACATTTCCGATTTCCATCACCACTATTTTTGTACCGCGCATAATCAGTCCAGGGCTTAGTTTCTTGTTTTTCAAAACATAGTTCAAAATGAACTGATGGTCTTACGCCTGACCGTTGTGAGCTATTACGACCACTTTTTTAAACTTTTTCCGGACTTCCAAAATATGTTTTATAAATGTTGGTACAACTTCTTCGTCTTTCAGAACGTTCAACGACAATTTACATGTTTGGCAGAAATGTAATTTTGGTTCTTCCAAACAGTTGTCACATTTATTTAAAAAAAAAACACACAAATTCGGTTCGTGAACCACTGTTGGTGTTGTTGTTGTTTCATTATATTCTTTTTTTCCTATAATTCGTTCTTGGCGGCTTTCAAGATCATAATATATGTACAACACATTTTTTAAATCGGGTTTCCTAAAGTCGGGTAATATGAAGCACATGTGAATTTCTGGCACATGCTTTTTGCATTGCTTGCAGAAATATTCTCCACATATGTATATGATCACGACTTCCTCCATATGATTTAAGACAAATAAAGGCATTTTTTTTTTTGCTGACAGATGGCAGATTTGATGACCTGCTCATTTTGTGATTGTCGTTGCAAATATTTCCTTTAAAATCACGATTACACTCCAGACAATGAACTTTGTTTTTAGTTTCTGCACATAATGCAAATTGTTGGCATTGGCTGCAGCGTTTTAAACATCTATGGTGACCATTTTTCTCGTTGTACGGAGAATGACACGTTTCACAATAATAACTACAACAAAAGGCAGCTGTCAATGATATTATCACGTTAAAGTGATTATTAAAATACAATAAATGTATTTTTTTTTTCATTTTTTCATTTTCAGACGAAACCATTTCGTAAAAAATTTTTTTGCCTTTTGTTCCATACTCGTATACGGTGATCTTGTAATCTTTCAAATAATTTTGAAATGCTTTTAACTCGCTGATTCCACAACCTTCTCTTGGTACATTTATTTGAGTCTCTTTCAAAAGTTTCAGAGCTCTTTTAGATTGAATTCTTCCAATGTCCCTTCTTACAAACGCAAATTCAATGTCTTTATCAACATGCGACATCGCTAGAACCAGAGCACGAGGCAAGCATAAATTGTCATTATTTTTTATACTTATAATCCCCTTGCGTTTCACACATTCTTCATCGAAAGTGTTGTACATATTGGAAGGTTTGCTCTTGTTTCCTTTGCCAACTGGCATTTTTACGGAAGTAACGGATAAAGAAAAATTATCAGAAATTTTTTTCAATCATTTCATATACTTCTTTTCAATCATTTCATATACTTCGTTGAATATTATCTCCGAGCAGTCCTTGAAATTGACCCAACTACTCATTCTTTCATCTGAAAAACTTCTACCGTTAAAAGTTATACCAACTTTGTCGGTAGGGTTAAATCCATTCATGGAATATCGCAACATGTCATCTATTGCCCCTCTTATCCATGAAGTGGGCTCTTCGTGGCTGGGGATGATTTTGAAAACAAATTTACTGCCTTTTAGGTTGAACCTTTTTATATTTGTTTGTGATTCACCCTAAGACCGTTATTCGCTAAAAGTAAAAAAAAAAAAAAAAAAAGTCTGAGAATTTTTTTTTTATATTTTTTTTTGTTTGCTTTATTTATAATTTATATAAGCTTGTTATCATCATCATAATATAAAATAGGCAATGGTATGTTTACCAACTCATTGCTTATTATTTGCACTTTTTTCTTTTTAGAATAGGACTTATGCTGATATTGTGGCTGCTGTTGTTGTTGTAGATGTTGTTGTTGCTGCTGTACCTGTTGTTGTTGCTGTTCTTGCTGTTGTTGTTGTTGTTGTAGCTGTGCCTGCTCTTGCTGTTTCTGCTGTTGTTGTTGTTGCTGCTCTAGCTGTTTCTGCTGCTGCTGTTGCTGCTCTTGTTGTTGATCTGCTTCCTCTTTCAAGTGAAAGTCCACATGAAAAGAAAACCCATATGGCTCCACCACTTCCAAGCTGCATTTTTGCAGATTTTGGATGTTCTCATCGGCAAACGTTGCGTTGAATCTCTTTGGGAGATATACAACACAATGATCCAATTCGACCTGGATCTTTTCACCGAACTGTGTTTTCATCCTTCGGGCCGAGTGGATTGCATATTTGCTTTTTAATATTACTTTAGAAAGGCTCAACACCATTTTATTTTCATTGGTCTTTGCCTTAGCGAGGGTCTTAAGAACAACCAGCTATTATATTCTGAAATATTTATAGTATTATTATGCGCACACGCACTCATAATTTCCCCCACTTAGTGGGAATATATTTCACAAAAAAGAGTGAAATTAAAATTAGTTCCCACTTGTGGTGGAGCTTAGTTCCCATGTGAAGTCAATTCCCGTGGATTTAGTGAGTGAATCCTTAAACATTGCGTTTTCTGACTTGAGAGAGCCGAAAACAAGGTATAGGATTGACTTTTCACGGAGACATTTTTAAAGAAAACCGAGGAAGTGAATTGACTAATTTAATGATCCCACTGCGTTGTGATTGGCAGAATCTTGAGGATCGTGTTTATTTTTTTTTAGTATCTACAGTAGTTTTGATTTTAAGTAATGTCGCTCCTGCAAAAGTTAAATAATTGAATTGCCATTGGTCTTTCTAAGGGAAATGGATGAGGAACACAATAATGTCGGCTTAAAGGTGCGTCACCGCATATGGTGAAAAAATCCTTCTGGAAATGCAAGCACTTAAGTGCTTCCTGCCGATAAGATTTAACAAACTTTCTGAGGACGACATCAACAGCTTATAGTTAATCATAGGGTGGTTGATAAACAACCACCGTCGTCGGTGCCATTCGGAGCATATGGCATCACCTTTTTGGAGCCGGAGAAAGAGAATAGGACCCGAGAAGATGAGGATTCGGAAGACGAAGATCACTTGACTCACTTTTCCGTACTCCCAAAAACGGATGATTAAATAAAAAAACAGAAAAATAAAAAAAAAAAAAATATTGATTCGCTCTTTGTTGAGCGAGGAAGTGAATTGATTGATTTTAAAAACGCATCTGAATTCAAGGCATCCGACTTATATTGCATGATTCAAAAAAATCATACTAATTAACTCGAAAGGCTTTAGCAAGGACACATTCCAACTATAGCTGTTATTGTATAAAAATACCAACTGGCAGTGGGAATAGTCGAGTAAAAACAAATTACAATTCGTATGACCGGAGTGTGTATAAAGTGCGCGGAATTATAACGATCAAAAGCAAAAAGATTACCTTTGTCTACCTCGTGCTTTAGTAGTATTTATATATATATTGCATAAGAAATGGCCACAGTATGACAAAAATACGAAACTCCCAAGTATAATTCAACTCGCTATGTTTTTCAAAATAAAACAGGAGGGAAGTTTTATAACAAAAAAGTCTATCAAAACTTATACAGAAAAAGAAAATTCCAATAACATCGGTGAGGGGGTGGAAGACCAAATTTATAGATTAAATACTGGTCGAGCTGGAAAACTAACCAGTTTTCTTACCCTAGATATAATGAGCAGCTAAACGACCAGGTCATCAAAATAAGGACCAGAATCAGTACTGCTTGAAAGAAGTTCTGAAATGTACAATGTTATTTATGACGGCGGGCAGTAAATTTATACGCAACACAGAAAAAAATAACAAGTCTTTCAAAACTAATTAAAAAAAAAGTTTCCAATAACATTGGCGAGGAGGTGCTAACCCTAATTTGCAGATCAAATTAGTGTCGAGCTGAAAGACGGTATATGAGCTTCTTACCTAAAAATCAAAACCGCGGAATGTAGAGGATTGAGTTTGTTATGTCAATTGTAATTTTGAAAACAATAAAACGTAAGTTCTTGTGATTTGGATAATGTTTGAAAAAAATGTTATGAGTTTCCGGTAGAGAAAACCATGATAAGTGTAGTGTCGGCTCGGCAATGCACGCACGATCTTGTCTCGGTAACAATGATGACTAATAGTACATGCACACGAGACAACCATAGAGATAATAGCATAGGCATGTATTTTGCCTTCTTATTCGCACGCACACTTGTTGTGTCTATAATTACCTTCATTGGTATAGCAATGGCCTTGACTAATAAATATAGTAATGCATGCATAGGTGCTAGAGGTAGGTAGGTAGGTAAGATGGCGGTTTCGCAGAACAACTGTTCCGAATAAACCCAATTAGCACAGAAAAGCGCCGTTTTGATACCATAACTCGTTTGACCTAATTTTTTGTGATATAGTGGTAGTGACTGTTAAGCTAAGGGGACCAGTTTTTGGTCTGTGCCCGCAGTCCCAAAGGAAGAAATTAACTCACACTGTTTCTTTAAGCCTGGTTGCACTGCAGGATACCATGTATTTGATGTGAAGGTCTAGAGGCAAAAGATTAAGAATAACGCTTAAGGCATCGGTTGGGCAAGATCTAATTGCACCTGTGGAACCTATGCTGGTTGTTCTTTGATTCTTTTTCAGTTTGTCAATATTATATTGTTTAAGGTGCTAGATACTACAGTAAGTATCAAAACTCTTTTATCCAAACCTGGTGCAATAATTAAAGCTACGAAGGGTAATTCACTCTTTAAATTTCATTTTAAATTCAAAAATAATTAGGTACTGGGTTTTGGTTATGTGGTTTTGTGCTGTTTTTTTAATTTTAATAATCTATAAATATAAAACACTGCTTACTTAAAATCATTATAAAATAAATAACATAACCATCATGGATTGTATTAAACAAAAATGTTGATGTATGCTAAGAGCGTCAAGGACTCTGTACTTCCTTGGAAGAAGTCATAGGACCCTTATAACGGAAAATTTTAAATGGGTTGCCTATAGCATAAATGCGTAACACGAACGTAGCAAGTGAACGGAGGTACTAACCCTACCTGCATTCCACGTGCTATTGACGTTAAATACAAATTAAATCAATTAATACTTGAAACAAATAGTCTTTTTATACTCATTTCAGATTCAAATATTCATTGTAGACTTTTTTGAGATATAGATACGAATACCGTCAAAGCATGATAATAAGTAAGTAGCCATAACTCATAAGTTAAAACTCATAGAAGTATATTTGGTGTAATAGAAAGACTTAGACAGAAATATAATCAAATCTATGGCATGGGACAATGACTAAGAATAATAAATGAATCCCAAAAAATACAGGCAGACAAAAATTTTGTATATGATTACATTTTCAACTGGTTTGATAAAAGATAATAGCACATCAGACAAAAAGAACCAATTCAATTTAAGTTCAAGGAAAGATCTAGTGGTTCCAAATGAGCAATACCTACATGATCTTTCTATGTGGAGATGGAAAAATTTAACAAATTCTGAAAAATGTTTTACCCTAACAACGCAACTATAATTTCTAGCTTCGATAAGGCCTTATCCACCAAGAAGCTAAAAATATTTCGGTAAGGCATTTTCGAAGCTGAAGTGTTGGGAATGCAAGAATTGTATTTATCCAAGATTACAAAAAAAACTTTAATGTAAAAAAGAAGTACTGGAGAAGTAAACAAAAACTGTTAACATTAAAAGACGACTCCCGTTTGTCAGTAAAGCTTTAGAATATTTTTACAAGGTTTAACTTTTCATTTCTCTATAAATTAACTTGAATTCTATGAAATTTATATTCAACGTGGTTATGCCAAAGAAAGGTTCTTGGATATATCATAACAATTTCTTTAAAAAATTTATAATTATTTTGCTTCTGTCATATTTTTTATCGAATTGCAATTTGTTGCATTAAAAACAATATTTTACACTACTTAAAAAAATAATTAATAATAAAATATAAATATAATAATTTTTTTTAATATATGTAAATAGTTAATTTACAAAATATATTTCTCTTTTTAGAATCAATCTGTTTGTATTTCAATTAAAAAAAAAAAGGGTTTAATGCTTAGTTTTCTAAAACATACTTGTGGTTTTCCAGTTTAATTTTTATAATTGACGAATATATCAATTAGATTAGAATGATGATTTTTCCCGGGTGACTTTATTAGCAAAATGTTAGCAGAATGTTGTGTATTACATTTGAGAATGTTCCCATTAGAAAATAAATTATTTTCTCACATTACGGATTGGTTGAAATCGCATATTGATTTAATCTAAGAAAAAAAAACAATAATAAAAAATAAAAGTAAGTATTTTCATATAACTTTGTCAAATTTAATTTATTTACTTTATTTAGGATGATTCAGCATTTCTGACATCAGTTTTTTTATCACATCGTTGAATATTAAATAAAAACGTAACTTTAATTAATAAACAATTGGGTAATTGTAATGGTGGTTTGGTGTTTTGACGCTCTGTTCTAAAAAAAAATATTAAATAAAATTTAAGTAAGTAGTTAGTGAAATGATAAAAATTAATACCTGTATTGATTTAGAAAGTTCTGATTTGAAAAAATAAATAGAAAGTTCTGATTTGAAAAAATAAATATAAGTATTTTCGGTCAGATTTAAGTCTGATCTGTATCCGAGTTGTTTTGTAGATTTTTGAATTCCAACTAATTTAGCATCGATAAATTACACGGGCAGTATTACAGTATTTTGAAAAATTAATTCGATACTATTTTATACAGAAAGAACCATTTATATTTTATTAAAAAAAAATATAAAAAAACAATTATTTTAATCATAATTAAATTAGAAAGAAATAGTACAAACCAATAGCTATAAAATTAATTTATGAGAATTAAATTTATATTAATAAAAATAATGCAATATACATATTTAAAAAAATAAATTAATAATTTTTTTGCCGTTTTTTTTTTTTTTGATTTTCTTAAAAAAACTTTTTAAAAATAAAAAAAAAATGGAGCATGTCAATGTAGGTACCCTAATAATTTTCACATAAAATGCATTTGATTTTAAGGATATTAGAGATCGTTATGCAATTTTTTTAAATTCTTTTTTTTTTTATTTCGGTGTATCACGTCTTATATTAAAAAAAAAAGTATATTTCGAATTGTTTCGATTGTGAACATCACAGTATTTATGTACATATTTAAATTTTGAATATTTTTCAAAATAAAACTTCTAATCTTACCTCGTGTGTAACTTTTTTAACTCATGCATCGTTTTGATATACTGCGGATATGATAATTTTGCTAGTAAATGACATGATTACAAAACCATTTCACTTTGCTTAAATAGCAGATAGAAATTTTTTGATTACAATTCAAATGTTAACACTTCCGCACATTTTATTTTCGTATTTTTCGAAATTTGTTAACCTCATCTCTTTATGACCCTAATTTTATTTTTCAATAGAACTATCTTTTTGATTAATGTCTTAGATGAATTATTTATTACACTTGTTGTATTTAAATATTTGTTTGGCTTGATGAATCTTATCTCGCACATCATACAATATTTGCTATATTTGATTTACTTTCTTTTAAAATATATTGAAGAACCCGAAGAATCTTGTGTTCACAGTGAATGTTGATTTCAAACTGACCGCATCCTGTTTATGTTGATAATAATAAAATTTTTGTTATCGCGCTTGTTGACACCCCACATTCAAATTTAAGTCATGGTTTTGTTCGATATTGGATTCATAACCAGTGCTCTTATGGGCACTTTTCAAGAAATTCCTTAATATGATGTCGGTAAATTCCCAGCCTTGTTTATCGTTGGTTTCATTTAATTTTTTTCTATATTTATTTCTATATAGCCATGCATTTTGTGTGCAATTCAAAACATTGTCTTGGTTACAATAAGATATTGGTGCAGAGTCAATATATTGGAAAATTCTATATTGGAAAATTCTTTTGAGATTGAACATTAAAACTATTGTAAAAAAAAAATTGTCGGTCTGTCTGTCAGCCTGTCAGTCTGCTTGTATAAGTTTCTACATCCTCAACAGCTAAACTGATTTTCTTTAAATTTTAAAGCAATTAAGTTTAAAGACCAGTAAAAATGGAATTTCTCGCAGCTCAAAAATAACATTCCCTGCACTTTTTGACAGTCAAAAAATATATACCCCCAAAAATAATATTATCTGAGGAATAAGATCTAACTGACGAGTTAAAAATTTTCCCAAAATCGATATCTACGTAGTGATACAAACCTGACCACAACTCTTAGCCTTCAAATATTAATCCTCTACTGAAAAATTTGCTTCAAAAGTTAACTCGAAATTTATAAGCAGGACTAGCTAACTCTGATTTGACTCAGATTTAATTTAAAAACAGGCCTTTAATGTGTTAAAATATGTTAATGATTCCTGATTTAATGTTTTAAATACAAAATTGACGACATTATAGTTCTATTGATTTTTTAATTTTGTATCACAATCTCCAGAAGAAATATTTTTTCCCTGATCTCACAACACTGGTACAAATATTCTCAATTCGAAGTTTTACTTCGCTATCTATCACACAAGATCCATTTTACCATATGAAAAACAATATCTTCATAGAAGTGATGAAAATAAGAAAATACGTTCCTCAAACACAAAATTCAAAAATTTATTTTCAATAGAATGGTATGTACTTTTCGGGGTACGTTGAGATAAGAAAACTAATGAAAATAGTTTTTAACATATGGTTGTTACATTTACATTAGGTCTCCATCAGTGATAACTCACATTCTTAATCAATACATTATATACAGTGGCGGCGGAGGGCGTGTGCGGTGTGGGTGGCCTCCCACTGCTGATTCAATATATTATAGAGAATGATTTAAAAGAAATGTACGCAAATATTTATATTATAATTAGAATTTTATTAACAATGCCTGTAAGTACTGCTTCCTCTGAAAGGAGATTTTCAAAATTAAAAATAAAAATGTTTTAGAAATATTATGGGAAAGACTCTCATCTTTGGCAGTTTTATCTATGGAAGCAGATATAGCATCAAAGATAAATTACGAACGAAGGAGTTCAGCAAAAATAAATGTAGAAAATTTCTGTTTCTTTAATTTTTTCTTTATTTTTTTTAATTTTTGTTAAATGAATTTAAATAATTTATTATTTTTTTATTTATTTAATTAATTAATGAATAGTATTTATGAATATGAATAAAAATGTTTTGTTGTGTTTCTTAATGAATAAAAAACTGTTTATTAAGGCAAGTTTTGTATTCGTAAAAAAAAAAGTTTTGAGATAACAATCCAACATGACATTACGATGAAAGAGAACACGAAAAAAGTAGGTCCGACAATTCTGTCTGTCTGTCTGTCCGTCTGTAAGTCTGGATGTATCGACACCTACAGCCTAAACGGTTGGGCTGATTTTCTTTAAACTTGGTACTCTGTATTTTTAGAGTAATATGCCGTATTTTTGATTTTTATCCTAGGTCTGAAAATAACGGTACCTGTCATATAAACATAACAGATAATTCAATTTTTCTCGAAAAAAATACAATCGATTTTGTTTAATTTAAAATTACTGATATTTTGAAAACGGTGATGTTTTTCGACAAAAAAAAATTTTACAACTAGACTTTTAACGGTACCTGCCATACAAGCGTTCTAGACAATTCCATTTTTCTCGTAAAAAATACGATCGGTTTTTATAAAAAAATCGTACAATGGATTTGTAGCCAAAGGTTGTGTTTTTCATTTTTTCAGAATAAGTTTACATATTAACGGTACCTGGCAAATAATCCTTAAAGATAATCCAATTTTTCTCGTAAAATATACGATCGATTTTAATAAAATTTAGTGTGACTGATTTTTTTCCAATAATGATGATTTTCGTTTGAAATTTATTTTCAAAATCATTGTATCTGCGATATAAATTCTATAGAAAATCCGATTTTTCTCAAAAAAAAATAAGATCGATTTTGATAAGATTTTGTGTGACTGATTTTTTGCCAATAAGGAATTTTTTCGTTAGAATTTTTTTTTTTTTTTCAAAATCACCATATTAACGGTACCTGTCATAAAAACGCTATAGAAACAATTTTTACTTCCGATTATTTATTATAGTTTCTATCCAAAGCCAAAGGTTAGTAATCTTACACAAGAGTAAGTTTTGTCCGACCCAGTCGTGCCTTTTATTTATTTTATTTTCCCTACATCGCGCACCAACAGAGGGCCTCGCAAACTGTACCTCGCCCAAATAAAATTTTGGTCTTGCGCATGCATTTTAATCTGGTTTTTGTTTTTTTAATCATCATAACAAACTTAATTTCTTATTTTGATTAGTCCAATAGAGTAAGTATATAAAACGAGGTTAAATTAAAAAATGTCGTTAAGAGGCATTTTTTAGGCATAGCATTGTTTGTTTTCAAAAACTTTGTATTCTGTAGGTGTTTAGTTTCTAGTGCTTGCAAGGAAACTGAAAATCTGATGGTTTTTTGTTAAAAATAAGTTGCACAAATGATTTCTTTGGAGTCTTACAAAATGTACACATACATTTTAACCGGCTGGTAGGTACGGTGAAAGAAAAGCTGATGCGTACAAGTCGTACATTTAATTTATTTGTTTCTTAATTAGTTAACAGATAACAATATTCATGCTACAGAATCGAAGACAAAGTATTTTATTTTAGCTGGTTGAGAGATGATAAGAGCAAATATTTTCCCAATCTTTGCTCCCTAAAAATGTAAGACACTTGTTGATATAGATAAACATGTATCACACAAAAAAGTCGTCGTAAATTTAAATAATGGGAAGATTGTAATGTCTAATAATGTTTTAAAGTTGATAACCTTGGTATTGATAACTTACTGGGAAAATCAAAATATTTGTTTGAGTTGTTATAAAATATATGTACGTCCAAACATCGTTTGGGTTGAAGGTTGGGTAGAGCGGGACAAGTTGAATCGGTTATGCAATTAAGTGAGTATGATTCCTAATTTCGTAAAAATGTTTAAAAATAAAATGTTTCAATTTAATTTATGTACATTGAATAACTCTAGATTTGAATAAAATTTTGCCAAAAAAAAGGATTATTTTTTGCGTTTTTAGCTCTTGAGCTTACATGTATACTATACATATACATACAACCTAAAAAGCTAATTTGAATCTATACCTACAACCTACAAATCTGGTCAGTAGAGTATAGCATGCGAGTTATGTATGTTTACAACATAATGCGAGGAGGGCAAGGATAATCATCTCTCGGCGAAAATTTGCTACGGGGCAAAATTGAATTAATATATTATAAATTTTCTATAGTAAAGTGCGTTTACGGTGTAATTGTGTATTCGATCCCAGCCTACTTCTCCGTTTAAGATACCCATTGCAGCATCCTCTTTCAAGACACTTTTACCAAAAAAAAAAAACGACTCCGAAATTCCTTCAACACTGGACATATTGCTAGAAAGTGCTCTCTTACTTTCAAATTACAGATACTTCATAAAATAGGTAGTTCTGGGCGGTGTGGTATAAAATTCAAAAAAACTAATTCTCCTCTTGTCTTGAATATGGTGCACATTTTATTGATCGCGAAACAGTTAAAAAAATATGACTTTTTTTTAAGTTGATAATATAGTTTGCTGTAGTATGACCTGTATTGCGAAGATTGTGCTTCATTGACATAATTTTGGTAAGTAATTTCTTCAGTTTTTTTCAATAGGATTTCGAACTGTCTTTTTAAAAAGTCAGTTTCCAAGTTTGGTGTAATGTTAAGGTCTAAATTTCCTTTAGTTCGTATGATATGTGAAAGTCATTTTTTTGGTAACCTTTCTTCCTCCAGCGCAATCGCATTTACCAAGTATTTTAAGTGCATTTTTAATGTGTTGAGAAACAATGGGGGCGTCCCCGTTTTTAAATGTAGCATATAGTTTGGGGTGTTCTTAGGCAATCTAAATATTCTCTTAAAAAAGTATCGCAGACATTTTTCAACGGCTTCAAAAGAAGAGTGTCCCACATTTGGGCTCCATAAGTATTGTGGCTGCAGTTGATTGGAATAACTGTTGTTTTGTACTATGACTTACATGATTATTACTAATAGATTCACCCCAAACCGAACAGATAGCGCGTTTAGCTTCAGACAATTTGCACTGTAGGTGTTTTTTCATGTTTAAGTTCGGAGTAATCAGCACCCCCAGATACTTGTATTCTCGAAACAATTTCAATAGCTTCACCTTGGAACGTCCACTTTTCATTTCGGCAATATCTTCCACCACCATTTCTATATATCATCATCTTCGACTTAGTTAGATTTACAGCCAGATTTCAAGTTTTGCAGTACTTATCAAGCCTGTTTACCATAAGCTGCATACCTTTGACAGTCTCTGCGAGAAAGACAATGTCATCTGCAAACATTAGTGCGGGTAAACTATTTCGATTCCACCACGAAGTTAATTATTATTCTACAACTATATACATGTGTGAATGTTTCAAAATATTAATATTTTCGACCCAAAAATGGACATTTCCTAAAATAAACTGATTTTGTTTTATAATGATAGGTTTTGGTTCATATTGCAATAGGAAAAGTTTTTCAGCAACGTTCCGCCATTTTACTATTTTATAACAGCTTTAATTTTAATCCTAAGGTTCAAATTAATTTATTGTTCTTTTAACCTATTTCCAGGATTTTTTGGAAAACAAATTTGACATCGGAGCTTGAAGAACAATCAAGAAGAGTAAATGCAATTATTTCCAGGTCATAATGCTCAAAATATTTCTTGATTTTGCCATGCAAGATGCAAGCACAGATGACCATGATGGTAATGACCGCTTAGAAAAGGAGGCATGGCAATAATATCAAAAGGTGTTTTACGAGAATAATATCAAGTTTAAATAAAAACTTCAATTTAAAATTAGTTTATAATATAGATGTGATGAAAATACATGCATTGACAAAACAAATTCATTTTATATTTTTATATTTCATAAAAAATTACTCATCAATGAACGAAGACTGTAATCGTTCATTCGACATGAAAAATATCACATTTCTGCAGTATTCACAAATAAACAACAAAAACCGTTATTTATAAGAAAAAAAGTGAATATTTTTCGACCGCTAAATTGAATTTATCCAGGTTCTTACTTCTGGTAGAGAAATTATTATTTTATGTGGGACACTATCCTTAGACAGCTTTTATATTACTTGATAACAGTATTTAAAATAAAAAACGCACGAAATAAGCTATTCATATTTACCTCCCAAAACTGTGATTAGATTGTTCTAGATTGTTCGAACGTTTCCTTATTTCGCTAAAATATTCTGGGGTTATAAAAAAGGTAGGGCTTGAGGCATACCATGGTAATGATATTTTTGGTGTTCAACTTGAAATTACGGTTATATTATTGTATCAAAATATATTTTGTTGAAATGTCAGGGGTAAGAGAGTTTTAATAAAGCTTCATAACTTAAAACGTTTTAAAAATTATGAATATTTCTTAATTAAAAGTACAGAATACAATATACACATAATGTAGCTTCTAATGCTAAATGGCATTAACAAATTATTAAAAATAATAAACTTCCTTGAAAACTAGTATTGAATTCACCTCTTCGTGGCCATAGACAATATAGGTATACATAACAACCAGTTCAAACGTATTAATTATTTTATTTTATTTTTCAAGAATACTTTGTGGGAATAAAATTGAGTAAAAATGACAGTCCTCTACCTAAAATACTTATCCAACCACAAATGTAAAATGATTGAATTAAAAATAAAGTGAACGACTTGTATTGCAAAAAAAAAATAATTAAAATCAAAACTAAGCACTTTGGCAAAATGTTGGTACAGGATTTTTATTACATAATTTAAATCTTCCTAAAATATATATTTGGGGTAATCGATTAAATCTGTAATTTTTTTGAAGACAATCGTTTGACTCATTTTCGAGGAAATTTAACTGCTTTATAACTGCTATATGGAAAGTGCCAATCAATTTTTCCTCTAAGGAATGGTCTACAAACCCTATGCAAAACAAAACAGGTTTTCAAACGAGAAAGCAGGTACCTAAAAATTAACTTATTTTTAAACTGGATGCAAGGATTAAGCTCAATGTTCTATAGAAATCAGTTAGTTCCTGTACCGTTTTTCTTTCAAAGTTGTGACATAAAAATTGCATAAATGGGAAAATATCTCTGAAAAATTAAGTTAAATTAACAATTGGTAGACTTGCAATAAGTATTATGATTGTTGTTGAAATTTTAATTGCATTGTAATAAAACTATAAGCAACTTACCTTTTTTTGATTATAATTGAATATTTTCAATTATTGATGTTGCAAAAAAATTAAAACTTTCTTATTCATGATGTTTTTTTTTTATTTTGTTTAAGCTTATATTCTTAAATAATATAACAGTAAATAAATATATATCTTTATTTATGTAGGTACTACACAAAAAATACAAAAAAAACTATGTGCTTTTTTAAATATACTTTAATATAAGAAACATTTAAGGACTTACAATGATCGTAATCAAAATTGATTTTCGATTTTTATTGCCTACATGTTTTGATAAAAAAAAATCTTACATCAAAAACAGTATCTTTAGTCAAACTAATAAGAAAACACATGGTACAATAGTTTAATTTATAAGTTATAAATGTATATTTTGATTCTTTAAAATATAACTATCTATATTTGTTTATGATTTGTTGGAAACTCAATCACATTTTATTTTATTTTGACCCCACAAATTGGAAAACTATGAGTTTTAAACTATAAAGCGGTAAATTAAAACAAAAAAATAACAGTAACATTTATTTGTAGAAAGAAGCAAAAACTATAAATATAAGGTAAGAAAAGTTTTTATACCTTAAATACAAAAACATGATTTTTTGTAAAATCTCTAATTATATTTTATGGTGAAAAATGCATGTAACCATAACTTTTAATGATAAAGAAATAGGTACTTGAAAGATAGATAAGGTTTTTATCTTAAACAACTACGGAGTATTACAATATATCTAACAATTGGATTTCTGTTGTAAAGAATCGGAGATTCGTATTTGGTAAGTAAATTGAATTTTTGCGCCGTGAAAAACAAATATCTCGAGTTTAACTAACCCTGATTTGATCTTCTAATACTAGAAGAATTTCTCAATAAGTGTAAGTGCGTCTTGCAATTTCATTAATAAAATTCTTAAAAGAATATACTTATTCAAAAACAGAGTTTATCAAGGTTTGAATTATTAATGTAAGGAAAGTCTATATTAAAAGAAATTGTACTTAAAACTGATCCTTGTGGGACTCCAGAGTTCTAGTTCATTTAAAAAGGATTTGATAATCTTCAGAAAAAAATTTTATAAAGTTTTATGGTATATAAAACTGTATCGAAAGCCAGTAAAAACTTTATGTTTTTATATTTATATTTTTTATACTTATACGATAAATATAAATTTCTGCATTTATATAACAGAAGAATGTTATTGTTTTTAGAATTTATTATATTTTTATTTAAAGAAGTGGTTTTTTTAAGTCTTAAGTAATATAATAACAAAATAAATATTTTAAGGAAGAACATTGCTATTTTTGTTCTAATTTTCCAGAAAGATTACTATCTTTATTTATTTACCTGGACAAAATATCAAATAAAATTGAACATTGTAAGCAAATGAAAGCGCTTACACTGCTTTCTTAAAAAAAAAAATAAAATAAAACATTTGTGTTTTACAACAACACGATCATTTGCATACCCTGTTGTGCAGGTTAGTTATATTAGTGATTATTATTGTGCATTCATTCCCCATGTTTTTCAATTTTATAAAAAATAAACGTCTCACATATCATTTTTCATATCAATAAGATATTTCTATAAGTTAGTTAATTATTTTTTAGTATGTTTACTTTGGTAATTAGTTAAATAGTTTACCTATATTGTTAAATGTTATTTTTGTAAAATAGTTGTTCACACGATTGAAAGTTGTACACAATGAACCTCTCAACCATGACTCCAGAATTAGAGAATAATTTTTTTTAGATTCCAAGTAAATTTTTAAAATAGAGATAACTATTTAAAAAAAAAAAGATATTATATCGATTAATCGATTAACTTTGTTATATTTTATTTCCTTAAATCACAGGTTGAAAGTTTTGTGTGTTTTTTTTTTTCAATTTTTATTTAAAGCTTTGTTATGGATTACTAAAACAAATTATTTGTACAGGTTCTTCTCATACCATAAACTTGTTTGAAACACCCATAGTAGGTGGACAGTGAAAAGGAAAATTGTTGTTGAAGTCCTTATACTAGTTATATAACTAGTTATATAACAATAGAAAAATAAACCACGAGCTTAGGAGCATAATTGTCCGGGCGGCGCGGCGGCTGCAAAAATGCTTAACTCATCGATTTAAAGAAAATTTCAGTATTGTAGCGGAAGATATCTATAAGTAGATACAAAAAAAAACAACTCTTCCCACCCGCATCTTGGAGCGATCGGCGAATGGAGGAAAAGAAATATGTATCACCATTGAGTTTATACACGTAGAGAAATCATGTGTAAATTTCAAACTTTGCTCTTAGGATGTCGTAGCATTTTAAAAAGTAGCACTTTAGTTGGCTTGATGGCTTATGATAATACTTATGCTTTTGAAATAGTTTACCTCAACTTCGTATAATTATTGATTATTTGAACAACTTTTGCATCATAAATTGTTTTTATAATTGATAAAATCCTCAACTTACATTTAAAATTTTAAATTGTACAAAAAAAAAATCAAATAGTTCGAGGAATTTTTGCGAAGCACTATTTTGTTTAATTTGTTGTGTTTTCATGCAAAATCTATCGTAATCCTTTTTTTACCAACTTAGTTTTTATCGTGTATAAAAGAACTAATTCAGTCATTTTTAATTTATGTAAGTAGTTCAACTTAACTTACAATATTAACGTCGAAATACCACAAATTAGTCACTTCAGTTATTTTCTATAAACAGTTTATAACAACAAGCTCTGCGAATAATGGTAGTATAATCAAGGGTGGCCACAACTTCCACGATTGTAAGTATCTGCAGTGTTATAAGATTGGGTCTTATGTTGTTTCCGTCAATAGTATTATATTAAGAATTTTTCTTCTTTTTTCTATTAATTGTATAAGTATTTAAATTAATCAACTTTTTGATGTAAAATTTGTTAAAATCTTCGAGGAAAAAAAATTGCCAGAGATAGACTTCGTATCGCCTAACAATTATGGTAGTTACCACCGACATATCAGTGACTTTTAATGATAACATTAAATCTTCTCTTCCTTCCATTGGTTTTACTAAATTATCTTGATTTACAAAATAATTTTATTCGAAGATTATTTTCTATCTTTGGTTCCTCATCAGAAAGTAAGAGATGTAAATAACAAATTAAAAAAAGTGATATGAATTATATTGAGTTCTTTATTAAAATGTGATACAATTTTACACAATGCTACCTAGATCGAACACAGGTTTTTTGATTAACATATACGTAATTATACATACATTATCTGTTTATTATAATAAACTACAAATTTGTACTTTAGTTCAGTACAGTTTTAGAAATAAATAATAAAGACATTTCATTCAATTTAAATTTTTTTTTATCTAATACCGAGTTTTACATTATAACTGGCGCAGTCGGTAGTTTTTTGACCATTGTAAGATATAAAGTTTAATGCTTCCAGGACATTCCTTATCACATTTTGTACATAAGTACCTACCTTTACTTTGATTATTATTATTATAATTTACAAATTGTGTTAACACGCTTTGTAATTGACCATTTGTAATGGATCATTCTTCTTCACCTATTTTCGACGATGCTATGATCTCGAATGGGATCACTTTACCATTTCCTTACTTCACCTACTGATCTGCTTGTGGGGTTTGTCAGATTGACCTAAGAGAATTTCGGCAAGCTTCTCGGTTATGGATAGTTCCATGTTACTCTCATACTTTTTGTACATTGTGTTGTGTTGTATATAAGCGCTGGACGAACTACTGTTGTTTAGAGTTTTCCTTTCAGCTTGGGGAATTTTTCGCTCCCAGAAGATGGCAGAGTTCTCATGCCACTTCATCCACCCCGTACGATTACGCGATGGTTTATGTCGTGGAAGCACTGTTCCGTTCAAATAAATGTCCGCAATAGGCCTGAATCGAACAGAAAATGCACATCATATATATTCTGTCTTTTTGGCTCATATGTGATACCATTTTCTTCTAAAGCGTCCACCCATACATCAAGTACTCGTTGCAAGAATGAATCATTTTTAATAATGATGGCTCCATCGTCAGCAAAGAACAACTGTGTCACTTTTGGGGGTCTCACTTCTCACCTTATATTAGTCAAGGACTGTAATAAAGAGAAAAGGACTTAAGACTCTTGCTTAGTGTTCTGTACACCATAATATTTTCGGTAACTCCTGGCTTTTCCCTTTTTATAGTTTTTCACCGCCTCAATGACTTCTTCGACTGTGATGTCGGGCACTTCTTCGTAGTTTGGGGCAGCTGTTGGAAAGTATCATCTGGGAAACTGTTTATTTAAGGAAGTGAAGGACTTTTACAGTATTCTCGCAACCTCTGAAGAATTTTGTATTCATCCAAAAGAAGTTGGCATTAAGTGTTTTATATGAACTTTGGTGAACAAATAGTACAGTTATACAGCTAAGCAATAAAGAAAAAATATTTCTTTCAAATCAAATTTTCATTTGTTTTTTTTTTTGCCTAATTCATAGTTTGCCTAAATCGTAATTCATAACTGACGCAGTCGGTAGTTCCTCGACTAAGTAAAGTGAAAACAAAAATCAATTTCATAGTCCTCCTCCTAAATGGAATTGAACATCTATTTATTAAAATGTTCTCGGCAGGTGTGTTGCTGCAAAAGCAATTTCATTGTTAAATAGAACAAGATATTTTTGTAATTCAGATATAGTTCAGTACAGTGATACAAATGAACAACATTTCTTTCAAATACAATTTTCATTTATTTTTTTTTCTAAATTCCGATTGTACATCGTAATTCATAACTGGTGCAGTCGGTAGTTCCTTTACCAAGTAAATTAAAAACAATAATAGTCGAAAATTATTTAAACTTTTCCTGTTATATTTTCTTTCAGGCAAAAGATGGAAAGAAAATCAAAGTGAAAAAAGAACAATATCTCTGCTAAATTTAAATTGCTGGAGTTTTTATTGTTTTTAAGTACACTAATTACACGAGAACAGTAAAAAGAGAAATTTGAGCGCCAACTAAAGAAACCATTTTACATAAATTCCTTGTAGGACTTAACTATTTGTTTGCTTTACTTCTAAGAATGTATATTAACATTTTTACAAATAAAAACTATTCCAAGATATGAACAAATTAAATTTAGTCTTCTCAGTCAACGAAGTTAGTCTTATTATTTATTGTATAGGTTTACGTTTTGGAGTTCATCACCTTCGGAATATACCTATACAAGCAATATTTCAGTGATAAAAAACTCAGCAACATGATATGTGATAGCGAAGTTTAATTTAAATCAAGTGATTTAATCGTTATCCTGAGTATAAACCCACTTTTATAAAACAACATTTAAAATAGTATACGAGGTTTTGAAGAAGGATATATGTAGAAGGTTATAATCAGAATTAGTTTGGCATTGTTTGCTTTGTAGAAATTTTTATTAACGTCATTTGAAACTAGATAAACCACAATTCTGGAGAGATACATTTCATGACTAATTATTGCGATCTGTTATATGATAATATTGGACCGAATTCTACAAGTCAACCCACTATATATCGATATCGAATTTGGTTATTCAGGAGAGAATGCCAAGACCTAAGTCCTTAATTGAACAGAGAACAAAGAGAGTTAGACAAAGTGATCGGTCACATATACATTATGTATGGAAATTTAAAATTCACAAATAAAACTTAAATAAACATTTAAAAAGTGAAATAATTTTTAATTAAAATTTCTTACTAACTGATTGGAAAAATAATTTTCTTAGTGGAAAAAAAATTAGACAACTTTTTCTATTTATTGGATACTTGCGCATTAAGCAAAACATCGTTCATGAGCGGAATACAAACCAAAAATTCTATTCTTCATTTATTTCACTAAGAATTGTTTTGTTTGAATAGATATAATTAATGCTTGGTTCTTTATGACTAAGTATTCCTCTTAAAAAAGTTAAAACATAATGATTAGCAAAAAATACAATTTCCCATAATATTATTATATATTAATTTCATTAAGATTTAGTCATATGAAGTGAGTAAACTAAAAAAGGTTAAGGTTAGGAGAAAATGGAGGCGGAACAAAACAACATACTCCCTCCGATTAGCCAGTAGGCCATTTTTTTTTAAATTGCCTCTCCTGGCGAAATGAGGGGAGATAGACCCCCTCCCGATAGTAAAATATTCTTGTACTTTGTTCCTATACAAGATCCCATTATTAGTTTGCAGCGAAAAAAATGTGCCCATATTTTGTTTAATTTAAGAGTGCATGGTGGCCACACCCACTACCGATGGGTTGACAGACTTTCCGATTACATATCACACTTGTTGGTAGATGATATTAGGGCTAATTATTTTCGTTATCAAATGACGTTAGTATTTTTGTCGCTAGCTCTCCGTCAAATAGGTTTAGAAATAATTTCATTCATCAACTTGGGGGGGAATGTATTCCAGCGATACAAGTTCAGGATTAGTGATTATTAATGGCCTAGAGCGCTTTTGATAAAGTTTATTTTATTTTTATTTTACATTGATAAAAAAGGTATTTATGTGAATTCCAACTAATGCGGGGTTGTTGTGGGAATACCTTTATTTGTGTAATTATTCGATTAGGGTACATTGATTGATAAAGTCAGAAAATCAAAAGTCAAAATGTAAGTAGACCACAACATGACAGAGAAAAATACAGCCGAACGCCACTAACACGGCAGATTTATTGTTTTCATAAACATATTCATTCATAAAATTTATAAAATCGTTTGTATTCCAAAAAAATGGTTATCAAGTGTTAAGAAGTTAAAGGAGTAAAGTAAATACATGTACTCAATGACGCCTCATTGGGTGATGCACCTCGAAGTGTTTTGAAGTCAATTGTGTTACATCATATGTTTTATTCACATATTAAATATACTGCAGCAGAATTTCTATTTAAATTAATATGTTTATTTGACCCTGATTAATTTTTTGTTAAGAGTGGTAAATTAATTGAAATACATTGAAAAATCCTAAGGTTAGGGCTCCTTAATGCAAAATTTTCGGGGGTCTCCTTTTTTATAATTTCGCAACAGCATCGAATGCATACTTCTGGCATTATATCGAAATATTACTGAATTTTGTAATTTACTTTCGAATCATATAAAAAAAGAGTTAAGGTTGATAACTTTATCCCAATATTCGGTGCTGTAAAAATAAGATATGAAACAGAACATTCGAAGTCGTAGAGGACATTCAACTTGAATACTCTTAACTTAAGGCATTGGAAAAATTAATTGATTCAATTCATTATTTCCTCTATTTATTCACATTTCATCAAGATCAAATGAGACAGTTCTGTACGAACTCAGGAAAACATTACGAAAAGCTTTATTGATCTTAAAGAAACTTAATTTTAGACATTGACAGAAGACAATCTTTCAGCTATATTACGTCCCAGAAGTAAAGAGGAGATTTTTTTTTATTTTCTTAATATCTGTAATGTATAAAACTCTATTCAACAAAGACTCTTACTTCATTAAGATACGGTTTGACATCAAAAATCATACTCAAGAAATATGTTCACGATTAAGCCGGCCATATTTTAGAAAAACGATATCAAGATAGTGACCCACATGATCTGATCAAATTACAGGTTAGTGAAAATATACAGAATTAAATAAAAAAATCTAATGAGATTCTATTATGTATATTAAAATAGTTATCTTAAAATACTTGGGTAAGCAGCGCTGTCAAGCACCGTTTTCCATTTGATGAGTATAGGTCGTTACTTTTATATAGGTTTTTCCTAAATTTGAGAAATTTTCCGATATTGCAACAAATATTTAAATACTTGCGTAGAACCAAAAGACAGTTAGATCTAATAGCTGAGCTTTATAAATGAAAAAAAAAACTTGGAAATTAATTTAAAATAGCAGTAATTCTATTAATAAACAAAGTTTTTATAACAAAAATAAGAATTATTTAAGAATCAAGTTCTTGACATTGGAGTATTGATAACATAATATAGAAACAGTAGACAAGCAATGTATATATAGAAACATTTGCGAACTTAATGAAATCTTATGAACATTAACATAAATATACACAAAATACGGTATAAAGTTATCCATAAATAAGAAAATTTGCCTATATTCTTAATTGGCAAGCAACTTCGATGGTACGCAAAGAAAAACTATGAAGCAACAGAAGCTCGTAGGTGAAAACCTAAAACAAAAATAAAAGGTTTATTACATCAGCTACAAATATGTTGATGGGAACTACCATAATTGTTTTGCGAAATCTATTTAATACGTATATATTATTTTGAATTATCTGTTTGCCATTTACCATCACTTATCTCATTAACACCACGCCATATAAAGTTACACTCTAGTGATTTTTTTACCGAATGAAAATAAGTGATTGCAAGGTGATGTATTTTATTAGTAGAACCCTCCATCTCCCACATTAAATTACTTAACGATATTATTGATAAAAATGTAGGTATAGTAAAGAACACCATGAACTTCCTGAACTATAAACAAGAGTTGAGTGCGGGGAAAAGCCAATTCTGCAAACAGAAGAAATATTACACTGTCATAGCATTAGATTATTATCTGGTTGCTTGAAGAACATTTTTCAGTTTGTGATTTTGTTTACTTTAATTAAAATAAATACGGTAAGAAATAGAAACAATAATAAAAGAAGTTCCCTGCTTAAAAGTATGAGTTATGGATTAGCATTATTACTACTGTGGCGGTCGGAACCATACTAGTGGATTTACCACTGTACCGGCAGTATGGGTACGAGTGGACTTACTATTCTACCACCATAATACATGCAGGCACCCTGAACGCAGCCCTTTCAAATTAATACGCCATAAGCCATAAGCCACGGACTGAACATTGCCGGGAATATTATTATCGCTGGATGGGACCGCATTCAATTTTCTACTGCGCAACCAGCCACCTCGTGTCACACACTTTTTGATAAAAAATTAATATTCATCAAATTAAAAAATTGGTTCTTTGTTTTTGACCAAATTGTTCTTTGTTTTTGACCAAATTAATTAATTTGTTCGCCAAGTAAATTTAAAATAATTTTAGAGAAAAATAAAAGGTCGATAGTAAGTCGACAGAAAAATAAAAGTGTGGCGTCTCATTTTCGGAACACGACGGTGCTGGGAATTCAATCCAGCATTTGGTAGGACGCACTGGAGAGTGTGCCTGGAACATCTGGTTTATACCAGCCCCAAATTACCAATTAAACTTTCATTTTGTTTGATTATTAGTTCTAAGAAATAATGTTTAATCAAGTATATTCTTGAATCATACTTCTTAGAAAAAGTTAATATTTCCTTACCGCATAGTTCTAAAAAAACAATTTGTATGCATTTGGATACTCCCTTTAGAAGTATCATGTTAAATTTAATTCTAAGAATGTAAATGTAAGATCTGCATATTGGAAAAATTTCACAATGCATTTCGAGATTCTCTAGTGCACTGTGCAATACGCCTACGCAAAATTTCTTCTCGGTATCCATGTCTTTATCAAAGGTATGGATATGTGAATGAATCGGCGACTGTATTTTAGTTTTAAGTTTTTTTCATTATTCATTTTAGTCAGTTAGTAATAAACTAGCAAGCTGAAAACAATCAACAGCAATTCTTTCATTTATGTATGTAAACAATACTTAAAACTCTTCAAAGAGTTAGCATTACATATATCCCAGGTAAAGTTTTAATTCGCATTCCCAAAAAATCAGTTGAAAGTGATTGTTACAAAATGTTTCAATACAAATTTCTAGAGAAATGCAGCGCCGAAATTCACTTCTTAATTCAATTCTTTTAAAATGCACGTTAAAAAACTAAATAAGATCAGTAAGACGTTTCTGTCTTTTACTGAAATTTAAAAAAATACGTGGGAAAGCCTTACATCATCCCTCCGATTTGTGCTTGACTAAATGGACATTGATGAAGATGGAGAGTTTGTTAGTTTAATTAAAAATAAACCAAAAATAAAAGTGGAAACACCTTCCTCTATGCAAATTTAATTAAAGCTGAAGAAAATAATAATTACTTCACAAAAAAATGACAAAGCAAATATAACGAACCAGTTCGGTCCTTTAAAAAAATGAAAATTATAAATTGTTTTAATCTTTATATTAAAAGTGATTAAATTTTGACATCTTTAGAACAAAGCCAAAGCGAAATCTAAATTGATTCCTTCAGTGTTGAATATAAAATGTATATATTTTAAATATTCAAGAAAAAATTCGAAATTCGGAATTTTCATTGCCAGTAAATTCTCAACTAAATACAATATTATTATGTTTTATGTTCAGTTAAGGGAATATAGCAAAGATTAATGATAACTTTATCCTGCTAAAAATCCGTGTACAATGTGTGGGTAATATAACAACACAAAATTATTATTGTACTATGTTTTTTCCACCATACAAATTTCTCAATTTATATAGTATGCTTTCTTCTTTTACTTAAGATTATTTGCATACAAATTTCATGTCATTTTTTTTTTTTTTTTTATTGTGTCCTTTCAACACAAAATGTCATACAAGACAAATGCGATAAGATTTTAACAACGGATCAGAAAGGAACTTTTATATATATATATATTGTCTAAAACCAAAAGTATTCGTCTAATCACATCAGAAAGATACATTGGAAGTTTTGTATGCTCTTTTCTTGCAGATCTGTCAAATCAACAATAGAATTTTTTGAAATATTGAAATATATGTCGATGAGAACTACCAGTTATGCGAGAAAGGATTTTCGACAATTCACCTTGTAAGTTGTAATTCAACATTATCATCATTCATCAATCATTACCATACAAAGATTCACATTACCAATATACTTGCACGGAATCAAGATTTTTATGTTATTGATAAATCATTTAAGTGGATTGATATTAATATCATGTTTTAAGTATTTTGAAAAAAATGTCTTTTATTATTTGAGCTATCAAGCGGTTTGGATACATCTTTAACAGAAACATTTACTGCTATCATTTATAAAACAGAATTTTCAATTTTCAGCTTCAAAAAAACGAGAAATTCACCATACAAAAATAAAATTTTAAAAATTCAAACGCCAAATGATAGCTAGAGAGATAGTTAGAATTAAGATTCTATTATGATAACTTGGCATATGGAATCAGGAGTTCATTATAGAAATATATTGATATGATATAAGATATTTCAGTTCAAATGCTTTTAGTTCGTATATTTTTGTATAGTTCTTGGTGGTTATTGAATTAAAATTTGTGAGGTATTTACTAATTCAATACATTGTGCGTTTTTCTTAAATAACAGAAAAAAGTTTTTCTTTTATTTTATTATTACTTATAGTATTAGAAATTGAAGTACTTATGAAATTCCATCGAAATTACCATCTTTTTAATTATTATTTATTAATATAATTTGAGAAAAGATTAAACAAGACTTGCGGGAACTTCTCAAGTTATATGACGACTAGTCCAAATTTTTAAACTTCATTAATGTGAGCTAGAGTAAAATTTTAAATTATAAGACTTGCAATATAGAAAGACAGTCGACTAGTAAAGTGCTGAAATAAAAATAAAAGAAAAAGAATATGAGTTTACAGTGTGGAAGAAGAATTGTAAATTTCTGAAAAAAAAATATTGGAAAGATATGATAAATTTTTTTAAGAGATTGAAGAAAAATTAAAGAATGATAAAGAGATAAATTTCATAGCAATAAAAAAGTGATTTGACACGTTATCGATAAAAAAAAACAATTAAAACAAAATAATTAAGGAAGTTATTTGAACGTAGTTGGATTTTCAATCATCCACATTTCATTTATTTTATATTTATTTTCATATTTTATATTATATTATATTATATTATATTATATTTTTTTTTTTTAGATAGTATTTGACAGATAATTTTGACAGTAGTTGATAATCATGAAAATTTCAACACTGAAAAAAGTCTTCGGAAATTTAATTATATAATTGGAAGTGGAACTATAAATTTATTAAATTTGGTATACATAAATGAAAACGTAATATTTTTTATTTTTAATATACATTTTTATACATATCGTTTCATTACAGGTAACTTAATTACATAACAAGAAAATATCAATAAAGTCGTCATCATAATATGCAGTTAACACACGCCAGCGACATTGACCTCGGAAAGACGATCCCGTTCGAATGTCGATGAACTGAAATGGATGCATGGGGAACTGCTGACGAGGTGAACGCATAACTGCATCGACTGCATATGCATGAACGGATATTTGATATACGACGACCAATGATATGGGAAATAGCCTGGTCAGCAGTTTGATTGGCCAGGCAGCTAACTACGAATAGGTGGGTTAGGCAGTCAGTCTTTTGGTGACCGCGATATAGTAAACTTCATATTAATAAACTTGTATCATTTAGAAAGTAATCTATCTCGTTTTATTTTATAAGTACGAACCGTTGGGCCAACTCCGGTTGGCGTTCGATATTTTTTAAGATATGCCTTCCGCATATCATTAAGTGGCGCCCGAGCAGGGACCGGCTGCAAAACGGTATCCTTTTTGCCTAAGGATTGTTGACAAGCCCAATACGCTCCTTAGATTTAGATTTATTTTATTCATGACAAGCTTACACTGTAAGATATAATATCTTTTTTGAAGTGAAGCTTCATAACTGTACAATACATAGCTACTAAAAAATTGAATATCATATTCTGTTTAAAAAGAATAAAAAAAAAAAAAAAGAAAAAAAGTATATAAAAATAAAAATATGTACATACAAAAGAGATAAAAATGAATCTTGAAGTAATTTATATAATGCTAAAATGAAGTTTAAGTTGCTTTTTCATTAAAATTAATTATTAAGGAGTGCAAGTCGCTGTTCACATGGGAACACAGTTGACCATTTTGAGGCCAATGTCACGAAATTCCGCATACACATGGGAACATGTGGATATCCTGATAGGCTAAAGGATACGACGGTGATGGTCGATCGTGCCATTAGTAGGTTGCTTGCAACCAAACGGGATTAACACGACACCTCCCACGCACGCCGGTTTCCGTTTGAGAACCATCGCGATTAAAATAAAAAAGAAATTAATTATTTTTGTAATACGCAGATACGATTGGAAAACTGAACTATCAAAAAAGAATACTTAAATTAAGAACAATGATGCTTAAATTACTTACCTGCTTAACCTGCCTAACAAGAGTCCAAAGCCTACAACTATTTCCATACACATCACCACTTGTTTCGATTAAAGAGAGTAAAGCCTGGATAATCAACGGCAACTTTAACCTCATCCATGTCATCGACCTGGGTCAATTCGAGCGTCAACTAGATGAGCTGACTGACTCCATTAAGAAAAACTTCAGGGATCTAGACAGGAAGCAGCTGGTAAGCTTTCATCTAACTCAAATAATGGATCGCATCCAGCTACTGAAAGCCAAGCCACTGCGAAAACCAAGGTCCATTGAATGGATTGGCTCAGCACTGAAATGGGTTGCAGGAAATCCAGATGCGCCAGATTGGAACAAAATCTTACAAAGCCAACAAGAAATTGTGGAAAATAATAACCAACAGTACAAACTGAATGAAAAGGTCTCACACGTTATAGAAGACATGACAAGAAAAATCAACTGGGTCATCGACAATTCGAATCACGAAATAATGGTGGCCGATATCCAAAAGTTTGAACAGGACATCATTCATCAGGTCCTACTTATCAAAGAAGAGGTAAACGAAATCGTAAGAGCTTGTCAGATGGCAAAAAGTGGTATTATCAACACAAACTTACTGAACCATGATGAGATTAATATGCTGATAAACGAGTTTGAGACACTGCCTTATGAAAATGAAGTTGAAGCAATCGAATTTGGAACTCCGTCAGTCTATGCGAACAATTCAATGCTCCTGTATGTGCTGTCAATATCGAAGGTGAGAAGGGACGATTATAACATGCTCGTTGTTAGACCTACAATCCTGAATGGGAAACAGGTGAATATCGAGTTCAGCAAAGTCTTAGTCAACCAGGAAGAAACCTACGGGATTCTGGCTAGCTGTCTTTTTATAAACAATTCTACCGTCTGCAAGGAAGAAGCCCTTGAAAAAATACCTGAAGATCACTGCGTAGCAAAGCTACTGAAGGGAGGTCATGTAGCATGTACTTACCGTACTAACACCAATGAAATCATCGAACTCATCCGAGAGGACACAATCTTCCTGACAAACTTTCATGGTGAACTTTTATCAAAAAACTCAAACCAAAACCTGTCGGGGACCTTTATTGTGCGATTCAATAATGAAACCATCCATATTAAGAACAGGACATTTACAAGTTCAAGCGTTACTACTCTACAAGCTCTACCACCGATCATGACGAACATCACAAGTGAAGGACACAAAGTAGATTTGCAGTTTGTCCATAGCCTCAGTCTCCAAAATATAGAACGTCTTGGGAACCTCACAAATAAGGTACGGATATCCACGGTTTCAGACGCCATCATACTCCTGTTAATCATCTCCTTCGCATATGTCATATGGCGGAAAATCGGGAGGAAGCTAAATCTCCCAAGAATAGAATTACCGCAAGAAACCGCAACAAAAAATTAGAAGGACACTTGGGTCACCTAAAATGCTGATGGCACTGATCTACGGGACGTAGATTTTCGAAGGGTGAAAAGTTAACACACGCCAGCGACATTGACCTCGGAAAGACGATCCCGTTCGAATGTCAATGAACTGAAATGGATGCATGGGGAACTGCTGACGAGGTGAACGCATAACTGCATCGACTGCATATGCATGAACGGATATTTGATATACGACGGCCAATGATATGGGAAATAGCCTGGTCAGCAGTTTGATTGGCCAGGCAGCTAACTACGAATAGGTGGGTTAGGCAGTCAGTCTTTTGGTGACCGCGATATAGTAAACTTCATATTAATAAACTTGTATCATTTAGAAAGTAATCTATCTTGTTTTATTTTATAAGTACGAACCGTTGGGCCAACTCCGGTTGGCGTTCGATATTTTTTAAGATATGCCTTCCGCATATCATTAAGTATGCCTGTATGTTCTGAAATTAAAATGTAGTTATGAAATAAAAATAACAAATCTCATCCACATGGTACTTTTGCTTAAAATCTAAGTGAAATGTTAATGTAAAAATGGATCTAATTGAATTATTGTTCATATATATATCTATCAAGTCTTGTATATGTATTGCAAGACTTATTTAATTTAAAATAAATCCATTTTTTTACGAAGCACAACAACTCGTTCAGAATTATTATTCAACGGTGAATTATTCAACGCACTTCAACGACACTATGCTTCAGCGAATATCGCTGTTGCTCAGGGCGGGTTACATCAAACAATCTCATACAAAGAATGTAGTGCCGCGTAGTGTAGTGTAGTTCCACTGCAGTCGAGTGCCGCGTATTGCGGTCTTACTTTTAAAGTAACTATATTTAAACTACTTTAAGTATTATTCCAACTAAACTAGTAATTTTAAAAGTAAAAAAAAAAATTAGTGATTGTTGCAAAATGTTTTAAAACGAATTTCTGGAAAATTGCACTGTAATATATTTTATTTCATTACATTTTTTGTTTTTGATAAATATTTTGAAATACCCACTTACATTTTATTATTACAGTTTAAATAACAAATAGAAAAACTACCATAATTGTGAAACGAAGATCTGCATTTATTTTGACTCTTTATATAATGCAGACATCGATCGCCAACAGAAAAATTTTGTGAATTTACAAACAATTGAGTCACTTTAAACTTAAAATAAAATTTTCCTGCATTATTTAAGTTTGAGTTATGAATGGAGACGGTTAATTAAGAATTTAACATTTTAATCAACTTTACATATTTTATATTTTATTTCAATGCAAAAAGGTACATATCATTTGCCCGGTGGTATTGAATTTTGAAAACCAGTTAAAAAACTGTGAAATCTAGTGATATATGTAAAAAAAAAACCTGTTGCTGAAAAAAATTTCAAGTGCTGAGCGGTATACTGTTTCTTTGAATCAAACAAGGCTCTATTCTGCATTTTAATTAGTTGCCTCTGAGCGTACACCGAAAATGATAAAATAAAATTTACACCGAAATGTGCAAATAAAATGTACCCCCAACTAACCAACAATAATATCTGTGACTTGCACATGTTATTACCAAAATCAATTGTTCAGCATTTTTATACGCTTACATAAATGAGTCTTTCAAAATGTGTGTGTAAAACAATAGTTCATTAGAATTAATAAAAAAAACTGAAACCTAACCTTAAGATTTAGAACAAGGTTTTAAGTGAATAAAATAAAGTCTTAAATCTGACTAGATTAAATACGACAAAAAGCACGTACAAAAAACTAGAGAAAATCAGATAGACAGGAGAGCTTTTGAAAAAGCGTTTCTGTTTTTTAATTAAATTTATTAATTATGTGTACAATTATTTATAGAATCGTGGCAGCAATTCTATGATAACTATTTGCTAAAAGCGTGAATTCTCTGCACTGTAATCCAAGTGCAGAATTTAAATGTGTTTTTCTATGTTGCATATAAGTTTTTTTTATTATTTGAAAACTAATTATTTATTGTGCTAAATGTTCTTATTTACGGTTTAAATCCCTCTTTATATATATCATATGCATTTTTAAGCAGCACTGAAAAACATTAACCGAATTCAATAAATAAGAACCACTATGCTCACATGAGCAAATATTTGGCCTGTAACATTTCGTCGTGTGAAAAAAATTCATTATAATTAAATAAATTGATAATTAAATAAAAATATAAATACATTACCGTTGATGTAATTGAAAACGATAATTTGTAGAGTTTGAAAAAAAAATTCCCACTTTAAATAAATACTGCAAATTTGCACGTATACAATATACATATTATGTTACAGGCATGAAAACGTAAGTGAAACTTCAGACTCATCGGAACTGAAGAAAGAGGGATTTGCTTTTGCAATTATCAAAATTTATATTTATCAAAAATATTTTATTAATTTTTTTTTTTATTTAACTTTTCAATACTTTCACAATACTTTTGTTGCAACTTCATATTATTCATGTACTATCTTGAATAAAACTATTTTCCGAATTTCCGTTCCTCTGTCAACACTTCTTCATCAACTTAAAAAATAAAAACATGGCCGCATTAAACAAAAACTGTAGCCATAGTCTTCAAACTTTCTTTGGATCGGGTCGGTGCCAAATATTAAACACATATGTATAAATTCGGAGTGTATAAAAATAAAATTATTTGTATGGCAAAAAAGCCAAGCCAAGAACTGGTATCAATAAGTCAGCACTTGACGGTGATAAAGTTGAACAGTTTCCGAAATTTAAAATCAAAACACTTGACACAACTTGCCTGATTTTCTCTTTCGAACTCATTATGTTTGAAAAGAATAGGCCCTCACGAGTCAACATGTAATTAGAGTCTAAGGATAACATGTTGTGTCGTATCGTAGCTGCAGTAAGACGACCCATCAAGTAAAAACATCGTACAGCAATGCAATACACTAGAACTGGTTAGATTCACCTTTTTATTATAACATCTTAAACACTTCTTCTTCAACTTCGAAATTACAATTAAACAAAAACTTAAACAAAAAAGGTAGACATAGTAAAACCATTTTTTGAGGATTATTGCTTAGACAGTTATTATTTCATTTTATACTGATATTAAACAATAATATCAATTCGAAGAATAAAAAAAAAATAAGTAAACCGAGCCAAGAACTGGTTAGTCGGCGACATGTAAATGCACTTCTATGGAAAATTAGATATTGTGATGTTATTGGAATAAAACGATTCACCAAATGAATACATTTTCAGCAACGCAATACACTGGAATTTAATAGATTCACCTTTATATAATAAAAGATCTCAAAGAATTCCTTTTCAACTTCGAAAAGAAAAATATGGCCACTTTAAACAAAAGCTATAGCCATACGTCTTAGAATTAGTGCCCAGCATGTATGTATCTAACCTGATATTAAAAAAATATAAATTAAAATTGTATCAAATCAACATTTATGGCAAAACCCATGATTTCGTAAGCCATGATTTGACAGTGATGAGTTAAAAGTTCTCGAAAACGTTAACCAAAAAGAAACTTGTTTCATATTCTCTTTCAAACTTACTATGTTCGAAAAGAGGCAATGTGTAATAGTAGTCTTAGGATAGTTATTATGTTTTGCTGTGACTACAATAAAGCGTGTTTGTTGACTTGAATTTAAGAAAGATACGATATTTGTACTTGAGTGAATTGACAATGAATGTTCATGATGGATGTAACGAATTGACATGCAAGGATTGTAACTGGAAAATATATTAGATCGCACTGAATCTATAGTTTTGACTAAAGAAACCGTGAACAATATTAAATTCATTCATTTAATTTTATATTTGTAAATGGGACAATAATGGTTTCTCTTTTCAAAGCCAATACAAGCAGAAGCTTCCAGGAGAAATCCGATTTATTTTATACTTCCTTCAACTTTTCTATCCAAAAATAGTCAGACACAGGTGTAGAAAAACAAACGGCTTAAGTGAGAGAAGAAGACATTGAAGACATTAACGATTTCGTAAGCAGCTAGAGTTGATCATTCATTAATCAAACCAAATAAGTGGTAATACCAATCATCGTAATACTTGCTAGAAGACTTTTACAATCCGCTAAAATTAGTTAAAATTTGATGTAGGACCCTAACATAATTTCTGAAGTATTCTGAATGCTGGAAATTTTGGTAGGAATGCATTAAAAACTGCCAAAATCTTGTGGATCTTCAGTACATCACATTTTTAAATTCACGTATAAAATGTAAAAGGATGAGAATACTCTGCAGCTTTTGAAAGATAAAAAAAAAGTTTCTGGAAACAGAATGCTTATAAAAACAAGTATAGTAGCTTTTGAAAAAGTATGTCTCAACTTTTGTTATCAATCATCAGGCTATCAGAGTAAAATTATAAAATAGGTGTAGCTATAATCAACAAGGACTGGCAAAAAAATTACTTGTATTATCCTAGCTTATCGTCACTTAGTACCCAGATATTTTTATTTCTTACTAAAAGCGAAATGCTAAAATACAAACGTACAAAAATATATTTTCATTTATAGATATGTACATAAAATTTATACAAAGTCTTAAGTGTTAAAGTCTATAAGACAATATTTAAGTAAGAACTTATATATTTACGATTAAGAGTTCATACATAATGTGATGCTTCTAATTAATAATAATAATAATGAACGAGGCAATCTTAAAACTCCTTAGACAATCTTTTTCCAAAAATTTAAATAGAAATTGTTTTTGAAACAACAAATCTAATAAGTGATTCGATATGAAGATTTGTGCTAAGGTAATTCCAATACATTTTTAGCAAGAACATAAATATATGTTCATGAAAAAGTAACATCATAAGATTTTTTACTAAATCATGTTTGCTCTCCATTTAACACTCTGGGTCAAGTGATAGTGGGAAATTGATAACGAAAATAAGATCCAATCACTTGAGCTTAAGAAAATTATAACTTTTGTTGTGACTACAACAAATCGACAAACCAAATGATTAAATTGTACAGCAATGTAATGCACAGGAACAGGATGGATTCAACTTTATAAAATAAGATCTTACACAATCTTCAACTTCGAAAGAAAATATGGACGCTTTAATAAAAAGTTGTAGTAATATTATTCTTACTTTCTTAGAGTTTTAAGTCAGAACTGCACTCCACATAAAACAAATATAAATTCAAAGTGTTAAAAAATCAAAGTCAATTCAAGAATTGGTAAGTCAGCAATTGAAGGGGATGAAGTAGAAAAGTTCCCAAAATCGGGAATCAAAACGCAACTTGTCTCATTTTCTTTTTTGAAAACATTTTGTTCAAAAAGAGTCAACATATAATTATCGCAGTCTTAGGGAAATTATTATATTATAATTTGACCGCCATAAAATTCCATGTGGATACACCGTACAGAACTTCAATTTGAATTGATTCATCTTTCGAATATAAGATCTTAAACAGAATACTTCTTCAACTTCGAAAATACAAATATCGCCGCTTCAAACAAAGGTTCTAGCCGCAGTTTTCTGACTTGCTTAAGATAAATGACAAGCCAGATATTACTGCATTTCATATTAAACAAAAATCACGTCAAATCGTCTAATAATCAAAGCAAAGCCAACAGTAGGTTCATAAGAGTTTGACGGCGACGAATTGGAAAAGTTCCCTAAATCTATAATTAAAACGTTTTACTTGTCTAATTTTCTATTTCAAGATGTGTCCCTCACAAGTCAACATATAATTGCACTTTCAACTTACACATTACATTTTCAACTTCGAAAGAAAGTATGGCCGTTTTAATCAAAAGTTGTAGCCGTAGTATTCTTACTTTCTTAGAGTCAGTTTCAAGTCAGATAGTACTGCACTCCACATAAAACAAATATTAATTCAAAGTGTGTAAAAATCAAAGCCAATTTAAGAATTGGTAAGTCAGCATTTGACGGGGATGAAGTGGAAAAGTTCCCGAAATCGAGAATCAAAACGCAACTTGTCTCATTTTTTATTTCGAACACATTATTTTCGAAAAGAGTCTTAGGAAAATTATTATATTACGTTGTGACTGCAAGATAATTCCAGGTGGATACATCGTACAGAACTTCAATTTGAATTGATTCATCTTTCGAATATAAGATCATAAACACTATACTTCTTCAACTTCGAAAAAACAAGTATCGCCGCTTCAAACAAAGGCTGAAGCCACTTTTGCTACTTTTTTAAGATTAGTGACAAGCCAGATATTACTCCACCAGACATAAAACAAATATAAATTCAAAGTGTGTAAAAATCAAAGCCAATTCAAGAATTGGTAAGTCAGCATTTGACGGGGATGAAGTGGAAAAGTTCCCGAAATCGAGAATCAAAACGCAACTTGTCTCATTTTTTATTTCGAACACATTATTTTCGAAAAGAGTCAATGTGTAATTGCAGTCTTAGGAAAATTATTATATTATGTTGTGACTGCAAGAAAATTCCAGGTGGATACATCGTACAGAACTTCAATTTGAATTGATTCATCTTTCGAATATAAGATCATAAACACTATACTTCTTCAACTTCGAAAAAACAAGTATCGCCACTTCAAACAAAGGCTGTAGCCACTTTTGCTACTTTTTTAAGATTAGTGACAAGCCAGATATAACTCCACCAGACATAAAACAAATATAAATTCAAAGTTTGTAAAAATCAAAGCCAATTCAAGAATTGGTAAGTCAGCATTTGACGGGGATGAAGTGGAAAAGTTCCCGAAATCGAGAATCAAAACGCAACTTGTCTCATTTTTTTATTTCGAACACATTATTTTCGAAAAGAGTCAATGTGTAATTGCAGTCTTAGGAAAATTATTATATTATGTTGTGACTGCAAGAAAATTCCAGGTGGATACATCGTACAGAACTTCAATTTGAATTGATTCATCTTTCGAATATAAGATCATAAACACTATACTTCTTCAACTTCGAAAAAACAAGTATCGCCGCTTCAAACAGATGCTGTTGCTACTTTTGCTACTTTCTTAAGGTTAGTGACAAGCCAGATATTACTGCACCCAACATAAAACAAATATAAATTCAAAGTGTGTAAAAATCAAAGCTGATTCAAGAATTGGTAAGTCAGCATTTGACGGGGAGGAAGTAGAAAAGTTCCCGAAATCGAGAATCAAAACACAACTTGTCTCATTTTCTATTTCGAACACATTATGTTCGAAAAGAGTCAACATATAACTATTGCAGTCTTAGGGAAATTATTGTATTATGTTGTGACTACGAGAAAATTCCAGGTGTATACATTTTTACAGAACTTCAATTCGAATGGACTCATCTTTCGAATATAAGATCTTAGACAGGTACACTTCTTCAAGTTAAAAAAAAAATACAAATATCGCCGCTCCAAACAAAGGTTGTAGCTGCAAGTTTCCGTCTTCCTTAAGATAAGTGTGAAGCCAGATATTACTGTATTCCATATTAAACAAAAATCACCTCAAATTGTCTAATAATCAAAGCAAAATCAACAATAGGTTCATAAGAGTTTGACGGTGACGAAATGGAAAAGTTGAAACGCTACTTGTCTAATTTTCTATTTCAAACAAATTATGCTTGAAAAGAAGTGTCCCTCACAAGTCTACATGCGACAATAAAATTAGTAGAAACCTCGTACAGCAATGCAATACACTGGAACTGCATGGATTCATATTTCAAATATAAGCTTTAAAAGCATTGTTATATAAGTATCAAATACGATTGTGATATATACTTATGAAAATAAAAGATATGTATGTATAAGAGTACATGTATTTATATAAACTTATGTACTTAATACTAAAATATATATGCCAAGGGTACATTGGAAAAAAATAACTTTTTGCAGAAAAAATCAAAAAAATCAAATAATATTCTAAAGCTGTGATCTTTTGAATTTATATATTAGAATTTCTATGCTCGAGTGTTGCTTACAAATAAAATTACATAGAAAAAAGATTTTGTTTAATCCACAACAAGATTATTCTAAGATCAACAGTAACTGAGGTATTTGATAAAAAAAAACTTCAAAGCAAGATGAATTCCACGATTGCGAAAATTCAGGTTTATTTAATGTAATGTAATATGTAACCATACCTTCATTCAAATGGTACTGCTGGATCAATAAGTATATACACTAGAATAATCTTCTGCTCTGGATCGCTCAACACTTCAGTTAAGAGTAACTAAAGGATTCGTCTTCCTCATATTTGATAAAATTCCTTTAAAAAACAAAATTGTGGCTATAACAATATCGGTTTTAACACCGATCATAATGTACGGAAATCCGTAAAAAAATAGCAGAACGATTTTGGCGAATGTTAAGGCTTTTGAAAAAGTAGATTTTAACATTGTTATTAATTAATTTATGTACACCATGAGATCACATTTATAAATCAGACCTGAGTTAAGCTTCAAACATTAATTGTGTTGTCCTGGCTTATCACTTATTGCAGTTAATTGTTACCAGAAGCAAAACATTAAAATGCAAAAGTACAAATACATTTACATTTATTGGTGAAAGCTATATAGGTACAAAGTTTTCAGTGTTAAAGGTAATAGGACAATATTTGAGGGCAAAATTAATAAATTTAACATGAACTTCCTCTATTCTAGATTTATAAGGATTATAAAACAGAGTTTATATTTCATACCTACGATATGCTTGCTCTAAATGTCAATAAACGAGGCAAAGGTATTAATATATAAAATTTCAAACATGTTATTTGTGAAGTATTATTGTCCAATAGGATTAGTACATTGAAATTTTTTTATGCACATTACATTCCTCAAGACATTTTTCGTCATTATTAGCAAGAATAAAAATACACAAAACTTGGTATTTTCCTTGTGGGACCCCAGAATTTTAGTGTTTTAAGAAAAAATTACAAAAAAAAGAAGAAATTACAAAAAAATCAAAAACAAAAGCTAAGTTTAAGGAAATTTTTTTTTTATTACCTAAGTATAAAAAGAAGCCCATCTGGACACTGTTGGAACTCGTTTGAAAATAACATCAATCTTAATATAGAACAACCATCTTATGGGATTTTTTACTAAATTATAAGGGATATTTTCTTCACCTCTTCATTTAACACTTGCTCTGGGGGGAAATTTATAAGGAAAATAATGTCAAATCACTCCAGCTTAAGAAAATTATATCTTTTGATATCAATGAATCTATTTATATTTTTCTTAGCAAATAAAGCAAATACAATATTTTTATTTTACTGCATTTATAGAAATAGCAAAGTAGATTATAAAACAAAATTGTGTGGGGACGCTCATCGGCCAATTCGCTATTAAACTATTTAGAACCAATGAGAATAGCATATTGGCGCCTAGCCTAAGAGAGATATTTTATAAAAACTTCAATCCGAGAACAAGATGGAAATTAGAAGATAAAATTGATAAGGTATTTTCTTCAAATTTGTGGTCGCACAAACTGCTAGATGCTCGGCTAGATGTAGGTATGCACATTTTTGTTTTATTTTATACACACTGGAATTTTATAAATCCAAGAATTTTATGTAATGGATCACTCAGAGAACATCTTCCTTATAATTCATAAAAAAAAAAATAACTTAAAATAAATAGAATAGTGATTGGTTTCCATACTACACTTTTTAATATTGTATACAAAAATTAACTATATCAGATATCTTTTATAAAAAAAAGACCTGCATACATATATCAAGCCTGTCTTGGTTAGTAAATTTTGAGTTTCAGTAGTTAATTGTGCAAAAATACATTTACATTTATAGGTGAAAGTTATACAAAGTGGTCAGTAGAAAATATTTGAGGGCATAATTAATAAATTTATCCGGAACTTTCTCTATTCTAGACTTACGAAGATCATAAAATATTTCATTCTTTATGCTTAGGTACTCTAGATGTCAACGGAAAATAGTATAAAAATATCCAGGAATTACATATTATTTATTAAATCTTTTTTCCGAAACCTTAAATTGAATTAGCAACAAATTTGATAAGTGATTCGATATTAAGATTTTGGCTAAGATATTTCCAAGATCTCTAAAAGAAGAAGAATACAAATTAACGAGTATAGTGGTGGCATCCTTGTGGGAACCCGAAATGAAAGTTTTGTATAAATACAATTAACTTCCTGTTCGTTATCGTCGAACATATTTATAAACCTACTATTCCACAAAAAATCATGTTATTAAACGGATCATTTGTGTATAAATGCAGTGTAAATATGGGTTTGATAAGGACATTTTCAAATAAAGTGTTTCCATGGTTATGGAAATTTCGTTGGCTTAAGATCTTTTAATAGAAAAGCTGGAGCTTCTTTTTTTTTATTATAGCAAGACTTCAATTGTATAAGGCAATTAGAGAAAAATTTAATATTTATCAAGTGGAACACTTCTAAAAACCTAATTGTTATACAGTCAATTATATCGGGTATTATAGTAGTTCTTTTTAGATGCTTTGTTTCTTCTTGTTTATACTGGCTTTAAAAGTTCTGAATACAATACAACACAATAAAATTAAACTTACCTATTCTAATGTTATATCAATCATTTATCATGTTAAAATGAATAAATGCAGTGGAGTTTCTTTCTTATATAATCTACTTTTTGCCAAAGAATGCAAATAATGAAAAGAATGCATATGAAAGGCTTCATAAATTCATAAATGATTGATTGGATTTATTAAATAAGAAACTAATTGATAGTATTATGTGAATACTTAATGATTGTATTCGTTTTACAGAATCCCAAAATCTCAGTATAAAGTGTAGTCATCTCAAAGATAATAAATAAAAATTAAATTTTGATGTTTGAACCTTAGAGAATAAAGAATAATAGTGGTGTCGGAATTAATTGATATAAGTAGCTGCCAAAATTGCAGACAAACCGATCATCAATATCCCGCTCAGATGAGCTTATATAATAATAAAAATAATATTAGAATATATTTTGTTGTTTTTTGACAAAAAAGTAATACGTATGCCATTTTCTCTAGAAAAATAGCGCAAATTCGAAAAAAAATTGGATAAGAACCCATTTGCTGAAAAGATACTTTTATGTTGGACATAAATCCTTAAGTGACAGTTTATGCAAAGGAAAAAGTAATATTTAAGAACAGAAATTCTTAGGTATCGTTTAAGCAAACGGGCCTTAGTCTTCGCCAATCCCAACTGTTGCTGTAGTTTTACTTTTGATAATGAACAATACATTGTTTTGCTACTACACTTTATTAATTCTAAATCTCTTAAACTGTCCGACAATATAGTTTATGATTTTATCTCTCAGTCTGATTTCCAGGGCCAAGAGTAGTAGTATGCGTTTTTATTTGTTAAAATTAGATCCTTCCTTTAGCAATGCGCAAATTATTACAAAGTGAATTTGAGCAAAACTGTCATCATTAAAAAAGTGACACGAGATGCCCTGCCCTGCAGTATCCTGCGGGCTGGGAGATAGTGTTAAGACTAAAAACGTTGGTTATCAAATGACGATAGTATTTTGGTCGCTAGCTTTTAGAGACTATTTGTGAATTGTTTTTATGTTTGTATCGTTTGACTCATATTTTGTTTAGCACGTCTTATATTTTTATATCGTCTTATTCAAAGTGATATGTATGTATATAAGATTCAAATGGAACTTCAAATATCAGTGAGTACTTACTAATTCTGTTTCCTTATTCAGGATTGCAAAATAAATGGAAAAGAATGCAGGTGAAACTAAAGAAACTAAATGTACATTTATAAGTTTCTTAAGTCTTCAAAAGATATTAAACTTTTCGTGTCAACTTAAAAAAACAAAATGTTCATTCAAACATGGCATAAAAAAAATGGAAAAAATTTTGAAAATGTGAAAAAAGAAAGTTTACAAACTTTTTAAAATAACAGAGTCTATCAAAGATAGAACTCGGTTCTCGAAACATGGATTTCAATTTAGCAGAAAACATATCAATTTATTATTATTTTATACAAGAATGCAATCATCATTATATAAATTCCAATAAATCGAATATTAAGAAAAATAGGAAATCATTTAGAATATTTATAAATTTCGAAGCGTAAAATTATTTTACAGTTTTCAAATGGATTATGAAAATGATACATCTTACGACATTCAATCATTCTGTCATATTTTTGTAACATTATTTTATATTATCTTATAATATCGAATTTATTGAAAATATTGATACTATATTATTTAATTATTGATCATTCATTTTAATTCTCTATGTGTTTAATTTTTTTCTTTTTTTTATTTTATGGTGTACTGCAGTGACTTAGGACCTAAAATCCATATAAGGAAGCTTTAATGTCACGCGTTTGTCGAAGAGTCTATATAATTCATATTCCGCCAACAGGGCCTAATAGATTACGAAAAAAAAAAAAATAGTTTCATATATGAAAGCAAATCATTTTCTAACTATATTAATAAGAATCAACACAGATACATATCTATTGATCTCAATATCATGTTTTTTAAATTTGGCAATAACATGATATGAATAATTGAGCTTGCTCTACAACCTCGACTCGATAGTCAATAAGCTCAGTGAATAACTTAAATATCTCGCTCGTAATAAGAATGTTTTTACAAAGAAACCAAATCAGCATTGTGTCCCACCTGTTCTCTGAATTTTCTATGTTTTGAAAGTCAAACATCAAAAACTCAAGAAAAACAAAAAAATATGCAAAGAACGAAATCATAAGTAAAGAATTTTAAAGAAATAATTGATTGTATTCAATTAAATGGTGCAATGTAAGCATTTGAATGCTTAATCAATGGTGATTTCATTCTGCACTTAATATGTCAGCTCATTCGCGTACTAACAGTTGAAGTGAGTGCAAGTGTTCTACTGCCTAATACAGGAAACAAAATTTTTCGCAAACGTGCTCGTACCGACTCTGGTGAAGGCTAACATTTTGTATTTAATACGCCTAAGAAATACAGAAAGGAGAAATTGGCTCCGATATCGTTACGATTTCTTTCTAAATGGTGTGAAAGTCCTTAACAAAGCAATCGATAAAGAGATTTCGGTTTTCAGAAATTCTCGTTGGAGTGGCCTTCTCTCTTCCTTTGACAGAGCAAGCAAGCAATTCTGGACAGTTTCCAAATTAATAAAGAAAAAAGGTTCGAGTATACCTCCTCTTAAGGTACAAAATAAACTATATATTGGACCTAAAGAAAAAGCAAACCTTCTAGCTTCAACTTTCTCTAATAACAACAATATTGCAGCTGACCTTAGTGAAGTCAATACTAATTCTGAAGTTTCTAACTCAGTTACCATTATTTCTCAATCAAATATTGTCTTACCAGATTCTTATGTGGTAAATCCTAATAAAATAAGTAAAATTATAAAAACACTAAAAACCAAAAAATCACCCGGTCTAGATGGTGTTAATAACCAATATAGCTACCAATATAGCCAATATAGCTACAGACCAATTAGCTTACTCAGCTGTATTAGCAAATTACTAGAGAAAATCATCAAAGAAAAGCTTGAAATTCATGTCAATGCAAATAATATTTTGCCCAATTTTCAATTTGGCTTTAGGCACTGCCATAATACTAACCAACAAATTGTTAGGATCAGAAAGCACGTGATTGATAATTTCAGCTCAAAAAAATCAACAGGCATAGTATTGTTAGACATCGAAAAGGCATTCGACATAGTCTGGCACGATGCCATGCTGCACAAGCTTCTTAATTTCAAACTTCCAATGCCAGTCTTAAAAACAATTCAAAGTTTCTTAACTGGCAGAAAAGTTATGGTTAAGTTACAAAATGAGAACTCCTCTATTCAACGTACTGAATTTGGGGTCCCTCAAGGATCGGTACTCGGCCCCATCCTTTTTAACGTATTCGTATCTGACCTTCCCGAAGGTGCCGAAGTAAATATTGCAATGTTTGCTGACAATACAGCAATTTTCGCCTCAGGAGTTATGTATATGGATGCATCATACCTTACAATATTCACTTCTCAAATTAGAAAAGTATTTTTTTAAAATAAAAAATCAAAGTTAACGCTCAACAAACGCAAGCAGTTTTTTGAGCGTTTTCACGTCGTAGAAAAGCATGCTTCTTACCAGGTAATGTTAACCTCAAATTGGGCTAAGTGAGCATAGAATGTCTGAGCATTGTAGATACCTCGGCATTATGTTAGACAAGAAAATGAATTTTCATAAGCATATATCCTCCACTGTTGACAAAATTAACATATATATAAAAATCCTCTATCCTCTGATATGTAGAAAATCAAAACTCAGTAATGATAACAAACTTGTTTTGTTTAAATCTGTTTTTCAAGCCATCCTTCTGTATGCTTGGGGTAATTGCGCCCAAACACACAAATAGAAACTTCAGAGATGCCAAAATAAAATTCTAAATGCCAAAATGATGCTAAATTTACCATGGTTTTACTATATCAACTTTTAAGACATTCTCATTGAGAAGTCGAAACAAAAATTTTACGAAAATTGTTCCTCATCTGACAATGAACTTAAACAATAATTATTAGAATTACAATAGTATTACAAAAAATAATAATGTAAATGATTCATGTTTACATTTTAAATTGAGAGTGCAATATTAGTTTTAAGTGTCATACAAGGGTTTTTATTTGTAGCTTTCCCTTAAGAAATTAAATTGGTCCAAATAACTTCTCTCATAACATAAATTATAATATTTTATAGCTGTAAAAGAACGATTTATCTTATATCTCTAAAATAATTTTCTGAAATTTTGTAAAATATATATACATAAGTTGATGCTACTATAAATAAATAAATAATAAAAAAAAAACTATGTCAGCTATCGTAATGCCATCATAATTTGGTTTTTTGCTTTTGAAAAAGTTTATTTTAATTTTATTTATAAATAATTTATATGTAAATATCCATTCCTTTTGTTAATCGTTAATAAAATATATTTAATTTATACGGTACTAAATTTTAAAGGATTCGTATTTGAATCAAAAAAATCGTTTAACAATTCCAAAGCTATCTAAAATATTGTAATAAATTCTGTTGATTGTGTTTTTTTTTTTTTTGGTGCTAAAGCATGCACTGGAAATACTAATTAGTTCAAATATCTTGATTTAAAAGACCAAATTATGCTTCTCCTTTAGATACTCAGTAAATTTTGTTATTTTTGTCATTTTAAATTAAAATAGTTATAATTATTTCTGATAAGAAGTGTTTTTGTTTGTCATAGATTAATTTCAATGAAATATAAGGTTCTTAGTTACTTACTTACAAACTTACTGATTCAAATCTTCTTAAATGCAGTATAAAGCATTAAGATTTTTAAACTAATAATGTAAAAATCTTATAAAGTGATTATATATAAGAGGCGATTAGGAGCCGATATTGGACATAAGGCTTGGAGATGGTGGTTTGAATAGGAATTCTGCAAGTCATTTGCATTACAATGTATGAATTCGATTCGACTTACAAAGATTTTTGATAAAAACACTCAGTCAGTCTAGTCTAGAAGTTAATTTTATGCGATAGTTGTGAAGAGTAGACAAACTGAAAAGAAGGGCTTCAATACTGGCAATTTCTGTTGCTTGATTAATGTCCAGACTTGACAAAAGCTTAATATTCGAATCCCCAGTTAAATGAAAACGAAAAAGTGGACGAAATGCCATGAAAAGGCTCAACAATTTGTTTTAGAGAGAATAATCAAATCAGTGACAAATCCTTATAGATTCACTAGAATTTGTACAGTCGGAACTATCAGTATGATAATATCAAGAAGGAGAAAACCCTCATTTATAGAACCAGCTTCTCCCTCCATCATCAATCAATATCTAACACTTATTTTTTGTAAGATAGATAATGTTTCTACATTATAATCTATGTCAAATTCTTTAAAAAAAAAAGTTAAATCTAAAATACAAAGTTTGATAATAAAATACTATCAATATTATCAATCGTGTTAATAATCAGAAAAGTGTCTTCTGTTTTTTTTTTTTGTAATTTAAGGATAAACTTATTATAATAAGAATTTCAGCTTATCGATCTTAGCTTGTAACCATTGTATATAAATTTCTATAGTACAATCATGGAGCAGCGCCATCTAAAGAAAGTTGTGAACCGCACATTTGGAGGTTCTTTTATTTACTAAGTGTCTAATCTGTTACCCTAACAATAGTCGTCGACAAAACAAATTAACAATATTTAATGTATTTTATTGGCTCTAAAATCCATATTTCCTTGACAAGAGTCGTAAACAAAACAAAAATCATGTATGTTTACGACTGTTGCTAGGGTAACAGAATAGACACCTAGTAAATGCACGAACCTGAAATGTGTTATTCACAAGTTTCTTAAGATGGCCAGGCGGTGATTATTCAGCATGAAAATACTATAGAAATGTATATACAATGTTGTAATTTAAAAGTGGTATTGCTTTTTTTACGTGAAATTTAAAAAAAAAATTACTTTAGTTCTTCAATTTGTGGTACAAAATTCTAATAATATTTCCAAATAAAGTTAAGTTTATCGTTTCAAGTATCTATAAGATCAAGTTTGTTATAAATTTAAAACATTTTTTAAAATACGATTTAAAATATATATGTAAGGTACTTAAAACAAAAAAATAATCTTAAAACTGAATAAGCTTACTTATACGATACCAGGTTGTGTATTGTGATGGTTTATTGAACTTAAGCGAAGTTGGTTGAGTATTGGTCATCATGTACTTTTCTATATTCACAGCAAATTATTGGGTTCTACATTTTGTTGTCTTGTAATCTTACATAGTTTATATGCACCTGCATTAAAAAAAAATTGAAACATTAAAATTCGGTCTCGCATAGAGAGAAATTTTAATCTTACCTTTTAAATTAAAGACCATTAAAGTATGGGAATGGGTTGATTAACTCCGCAACTTTAATTTTTTCCAAACGAATGTGTGTTATGTAGAACTATCGTCGTTTCCATCGGTTGCTTAATTTTCATCAAAACTGTCGTCATCTGCAACTCATTGTATGCTGAGTTCCTGATCATAATTTTATTTTTTTTATACGCTTTGATATTTTTAACGTCTTCAGTTATTTCGCTATGAAGTATTTACAATATATTAAACTTTATATTGAAAGTGTATTTAATGGTTTGTTTGTTTTTTTTTTTTTTTTTTTGTACAATGAATAAAAGATTCCAAGCAGAACCAGTTCGATTTTTCTGCTTTGGAAATTTTAGTATTTAAATATTATTATTCACTTACGGCTATATTATTCACTCGTTAAATCCAGATGTAAAATTAAACCCAAAAATGAATTATTCACCTAGCTATGCATTTCTTAGATAAGTTTAATATTGTTTGTTCACAGAAAATAGCACATATATAAGAAAGAAAGATATCTAAAGGAAAAAACAATCAGAAAAGATTGTTTTTATATAAAAATAATAGAAAACAAGAATAATTTAAATCCGGATTTAAGTTTTAAACTACTGAATAATATGGCCGTTAATGAGAGTTAGATTAGGAGAAGAAAATATTTAAAAATAACTAGCCCTACATAAAAAATAAATGAAATAGTAGAAATAGGTGCATTAGATTCCAATAGGAATTCGCCAGGTGTAGTGAAATATCCAGTTGTTTAAATAGTAAGCTATTAGGCATATCGATGTACAAGGTATCCGCTTAGTAATAGATAATTGTGAAACGGCGTATAGATCATTTTATGACTGCGTTGAAACCGGAATCAAAAAGGGTACTCAAAATATGTGCATTTTTTCGTTCAGTGTATTTGTTAATTTACTTTACGTTTTTGATTACCACCACTACAAATCGATGAATTCCATCGATTTTTTTTTTTTGCAGCAATTTTCTACTATATTAGTGCTAAAACATAAACGGTGAAAATTTAAATAACTCTTGTAGTTTTATTTGTAGTATGTATTATTTGTAGTTCCAAAAATTGAAAACAAACAAAAAGTGAAAAAGTCTAAGCATCTGTGGTATGAAAAAATCGTACGGAAACCATAACTATTTTCAGAATTGTATAATTTTAATAGTACTTAAAGTAAATAGATTATTATTATAATATGAAAAAAGAACGAGTTTTATAAAATAATGTATATAGGCTATGCACATTCCCTTTTTGGACATTATTTACCTATGGGCTAGCTAAGGTACTTACCGGACTATTGTTTTATATTTTTTCCATTAGTCTCATCAGATTCTTTAACTACCCGTTTTCCTGAAAATAAATTATAAAAAATTATTCAAAAAAAAAATGTTTCCTAACAAGACTCGCTTAAAACCTGTAAAATATTGAAAAAAATACATAATGTAAATGGCAACAACTCCATTAATTCAAACTATAGGAACACACATTTTATTATTTTTTATTAAAACATTTGATAGAAAAAACAGTTGTGACCAATTTATAATTTTGATGTCGAACTTAATAAATAAAGTGCACGACTGGATCACACGTACTTGTTCTTGTGTCAAGTTGCCACAAAAATAAAATTAAATGTAATAATTTTTTTTTTTTTAATTTAAAGGAAAAAAAAATCTTATGAATTTTTTACAAAAGCGCTAAAATTTCTTTTTACAAAGATTCAAGCCAAAATCAAAGTATGCAGAAAATTTTGTTGCCTGAATATAAGTTTACCAAAAAAATTATTTTAAAATCGTTATAGCGGTTTTTAAAAAGTTTTTTTTTTACAAATTTGAAGAACGCCATTTTTAAGTGCTTAATTGTATGCATTTTATGCACAACAAATAAAAATCTTTTGTCAAGCCGTTTTCTAAATATTGAATTTACAAAAAAATAAATTCAAAAGTTAATTAAAACTAAAATAAAGCTTTTTTTGCATAATGTTGGTACTGAAATTTGTTCAAGTCCTAGATCTTTCTAAAAAAAAATTTTGTTTAAAATCGATTTACCCATTCATATAAAAGATACAAATTTAACGAATTAACAAAAGGAAATCAAACAAAAACCATCAATTATTTTTTTCAAGAAAATCGTTGGAGCAGTTTTCGAGAAAATTAAGCTTTTCCAAAATCATTATATACCGTTATTTTTTGAGCTAAAAAAAATTCAATTTCTCCTCTAAGGAATGAACTACAAACTCTACGTACCAATTTTGAAGACTTTTTTTTGCACGAATGCATAACTTGCCTTATAGTACTTACATAAAATTGCAAGTAAAAATTAACATTAACAGCTATATTATTCAGTAGTTTAAAACTTAAATCCAGATGTAAATTATTCTTTGTTTAATTTATTTTCATATAAAATTCATCTTTTCGAATTGTTGCTTTCTTTACATATCTTTGTTTCTTATATATGTATTATTTTCTGTGAACAAACAATATTAAACTTGGCTAAGAAATGAGTTAAGTGAATAATTAATATTTGGATTTAATTTTAAATCTGGATTTAACAAGTGAATAATATGGTAAGGGTGAACTTTTAATGGTTATGTATATTTAAACCCATTAGAATGGGAAACACGTACCAAACTCGCACTGTAAGGAATTGTGGCTAAACATTATTTTTTATTGAATATTATATAATACAAAATCAAATAAAACTAAAGTAATATTTTTTAATGTTTTTAGTTAAAGTTTTTATTTTATCCTTATGTTAATTGATAAATGGAAGGCTCAGTTTTAAAATTTAACTATTAAATAAAAATCGTTTATGAACGATGAAGAATTCCATCAGAAAACAAATTTCGGTAAAAGCTTTTAAACGGTACCCCACATAGGGCCGTTTTTTTTTATATACCGACTATCTCGTAAATTTAGTGAGCGATTTTGATCAAATTTGATATATAGATAGTACTGCAATAATAAATATAACATAAAAATATTTCGAAAAAAAAAATAATGTTTTGAATTTTTTTTTCTTTTGATATTAAAAAAACTTGTTCAATTTAGTTTCCAAGTTTTGTCACAAGAGTTCGTACAACCCAGTCATGCTTTTAATTTTTAATACTTTCTTATTTTTTAATAATGCCATTAAAAAAAAAAAAAAACAAAAGAAATTTTACTGTTAAAGAAATTTTACTGTTGAAATTAGTAAAAATATACATGAAAGCGCAATTACCTTGTGTTGATAATACACTGATTTGGAACTCATTTCACTTTCCTGATGTTTGTGAATATTTTTATTTAAGAATAAGGTTGTCCATCACCATAGGATATCTAAAAGAAATATTTACAAAGATATATAATTAGATTTACTTAATAAATCTTATGCATTTTAAAATACTTTAAATAAAATTTATTCATAGAAATATGATTTTTTCATTGGTCGAAAAAAGTGCATTTTTATTGATCTAGATATATTTTTTTCCCATTTTTTTTTTTTATTTTGCGTTTCTTTGGTCAAACAAATCAAATCTAGTATGTCTAGATCAAAATCTAGAAATCTCGATTTGAAGTGAAATTTTTTCATTTGCTTTCAGTTGGCAGTCTCACACATTGTTGTGTACAATGTGTGAGACTGCCAACTTGTCAAGTTAGTGCGAACTCAGTTTGTTTCCCTCTCCCCAATTTATAAATGAACAAACATAACATGATACACAAAAAAAAATCTTTTTGCGTTTCGTTCGGCAACAAAAATCTGAAATCTCAGAGCAATATCTGAAGTTTCCAATGAAAAACCACATAAGAGATGTGATTAAAAATAAAACGCATGATTGGGTAAAAAAAATTTTGCTAAAATATGATGAAATGCAAACAAACATGTGTGTGTTAATATAAATATTTTGAATAATAATTTGAGTAAATTCGGTCAAACTGTTTTTTTTTTTTAATCTTAAAATAACCGTCAACATTAAATTTTCGCTATATAAATTACACAACATAACGAAAAAAAACTGAAACCCAGTTATGTTTCAAGCGATTCAATTATATTATAACGTACATTAAGTTTTTATTAAAATCGTTATTTATTTATTTTTAACAAAAAACACTTACATATGAGTTTATACACATAGAGGAATCAAGATGGTTTCAAACTAAATGAGCTAAATGAGCATATCGAGTAATTATTATTTCCCTAGTTCTCTGTAACCAAGCCGATCAAAATTCTTCTGCATACATTTTTATTTGTTTTTCTTTTTTTCTCTTGTCTTTTAACTCAAGAATAATTGCTACAATAGTTAAACAAAAAACAAGTCGATAGTAACCACATCCTACGAGCAAAGTTTGATTTCTCTATATGTATAAACTCAATGATAGAAGGTACCCGTTATAGCCGGCGAAATACAAACATCTTCAGTTTGGGTTTTCAAGATTTTGGGTTTTCGTGCTACATATTATACAAACTGTATTTACCAAAATAATAGATCAAGTTAAAAAAATTTGTTTTCTGAATTTGAGAACAACAACATCACCATCTACTACTCTACTAGAATTAATAAAAATAATAATGTATCTTTTAAAAAACCATTTTACCGTACAAACTTGCTTAAAAAATCACCAATCATTAGAATACAAAAATGTCATAATTTGTTTTTTAAAAATTTTGATGTCTTGTGTTCTCATTATGCCAATCCAAGAAACAAAATATTAAGAATTGTGTTGGAAATGGGGTCATCTTTTATCTCTATTATAAATAATTGAAAAAATGTTGTGGTTTTCTTTTAAATTATGTTTTGGTTTTTTTATTCTAAAAAAATATAAAAAAATTTTTTTTTCTTTTTTTGTAACACCAAATAGGTTTTATTTAATTTTTTTAAATTTTGAATCAATTAAATTAAAATTATACCTTCATTAAATGAATTTGTTTTCTCTTATTGAAACTTGTATTATAATAATTAATAGCTTGTTAAAGGTAAGTAATATTTTTTTTTGTTCCAAGCTGTAAGCTTATAAATGAAATAAAAATTAAAAAAAATTATGCTAATTTTAGAAACTAAATACATAAATATATAAATATTAATATAAAAATATGGAAAAACAATTTTTAACGAGTTTTTATAAAAGTTACGAGTTTTTTTTAAATAACTTAAGAATGGTTTAGCTGACAAAAATATCATTAAGAACTTCTACTCTTTTTACCCTCATGGTCTCATATAATATCTTTGTTTTGCAAATAATTTTTTTGTTAGTACAGTAGAATCGTAACATATAATGTAACATAAACAGTTCGGAAAGATGAACGCTTTTTTTAATTTTTGTTGCCCGAGCCGAAGGGTACTTATGGAGAAGTTTTTTTTTAAGAAACATATATTCGCTATGTGCAAAGAGACAGGGAAAGACAAATCATATGAATTTTTCACAAAAGTGCTAAAACCAAAATCGTACGAGCGGTTCTTAAATAAATCGATCTTTACTTAATATTTTTTATAATTTTTTTTTTTTTACAAATTTGAAGAACGCTATTTTTAAGTGCTTAATTGTTTGCATTTTATGCACAAAAAATAAAATTTTTTTCTTACGCCGTTTTCCAAATATTAAATTTACAAAAAAATAAATTAAAAAATTAATTAAAACTAAAATTAAGCTTTTTTGCATGATGTTAGCATTGAAATTTGTTCAATTCACTTAGACCTTTCTAAACAAAATTTTGGTTTAAAATCGATTAACTCGTTTATGAGATAGCTCAAGAAAAAAATAACGGTTCTATATGGGTGGTACCCTTAATAGCCTTGCCAAATTTTTTTTTGCAATTTAACAAAAGAAAATCAAACAAAAATCATTAGTAATTTTTTTCAAGAAAATCCTTGGAACAGTTTTCGAGAAAATTAAGCTTTTCCAAAGCCGTTATATGGCAAGTACCGTTATTTTTGGAGCAAAAAAAATTGATATACCCTTAAATTATTTCCTGGAAAATTAACTTCAATTAAACTTAGCTAATTCGAATATTACACTTAAAACGTATTTAGCATTTCGGTAGTTCCTCATTATTACATAAGACAAGATAAGATTTCAAATACCTACCTTAATATACTGGTACAGTCTACATACGAATAACTAATACAAAATTGTTAACTATTTATATAGAGATACCTAAATAAATACATTCTAAGTGTTAACAGTTTCAAAAACTCTGAGAAAAATATTCGAAACGTGAAGAATTTTTTGAAAATAATTTCACAAAGTATTTTAATTTTCTAACTTTATAACTATAGCCAGCAAAATTGTATTATCTCAAACGTTTTCCATTATCAAATCAAATAATTTATCTTTAGAGGTGTATAGGAAACATAATAAGGAATTTCTAGTTTCACTTTGAAATTTTTAATTTTCAAGTTTATCTGTACCTACACATCTGCTGAATAAAACAGCTTTTTCTGAGTTCCAAGAATTCGAAAGTCTTCCCCCATAAAAATTGGGCTACGCAAAAAGACGAAATGCGATTTTATGGATAGATACAAAGTATTCAAAGAATAATATAAATTTGACAATAAAAAATCATAAAGATAAATAATCCTTACATAGAACATTACCAAAAAATTATTTAATCATTAATGACTAACTCTTGAATAACGATATTATCTATATTAAAAAATTTCAAAATTTTTGAGTAGGACTTAAAAGTTAATCAAGATAATTTTTAATTTTTTCTTACCTTAATAAATTTTTTTTGAATCTTGAAAAAGACGTTACACAAGTTTTGCTCACATATGAATGTTTTCAAGACATAGATATTATAATTATTTACTAAAACCACTGTTTAAAATTTAAAATTACTTTTTTTTATAAATTTGAGACTTTGAGAAAAAAAACATCCGACAGGGTACACTGGTACAATCCGATTGAAATGCAATTCTTATCTATACTCATATTTGATGTAGATACATTAAGGAAAAGAAGACATAATAATGTAGGTTTATCTATGTAGATGCGCAGTAAAATTTAACATATACCTGTCCTATACATTATATATATGAAAACAAATCAAATGCAACAGCTAATTTATCAGTTTGATGCTTTCATAATTTTATATCTAGTCAGACAAAGTTTATGTTCTTTTATTTTTGAAAGCTTTTAGTACAGTTCAACTTGAATCAAAGATGAACCAAATTCAACAGGTACTTACACAAATCATAGATAAACAATCAAGTTGATATACATTCAATACATACAAAATCAGCTTTTCTGAGTTCCGAGAATGCATTTTCATAAAAAGGAAATGCTGCCCCATAAAAATGTAGGTATACCCATATATGAAACTAGATACAAACTAAGGTATTATTTTTTTACAAAATAATATTTAAAAAAAATATGAAGAGCTTAATTAGTTTTATAACCAAAATATATAAATAAATAAATCCTTAAAATATTTTCAACTTTATAATTAAACTTATTTTTATGTGTTACTTACCCACTGAAATGTTTCTGTTTATCTATTGTTTATTGACGAAAAGGACTTTACTCACTTAAACAAATGTAACATAAAATCAAAAGACCACAAACACTCAGAACCAAATTTAATATCTCAAACAAAATTTATAACATTCAAGAACGAAAGAAAAAAACAATTTTGCACTTTGCACCATCCGACAGGGTATACTGACACAAGCCAATTGAAATGCATTTCTTATCTATTGGAATATTTGATGTACATATCTGTCTGAAAAATATCAAAATTAATCCCAGAATGGTGTAGGTGTGTACCAACGTAGATGCGCAGTAAAACAATACTTAAATCAGTATAAAAATCAAATGCAACAATTTATCAATCTGTTGCTCTTCTTTTTTTTTAAAAAGCTTTTAGTGAACTTATGTCCAAGATAAATCAAATGCAACAGATACAAAAATTAACAACAACAACTTTTGAATTTACATACATAGCTAATAGCTCCTTTTGCAAAATATCCTGGATAGGAGATGGGTCAGGGTATGAGCTATTTTTGTCTTAATTTAGAAGCAAGGTTCCGGAAAATATTCCAGCTCTATGTATCACGAATCATGATGTACAAAATATCATACGTCAATGCAAACAATTGGAAAAACAACAAAAATTATTAAAATAGATATACCTACTAACTACTATACCTACTAACATTATATAGATATAGGAAGGGTAATAGTGTCTATCTATTTTCATTCGAAAATATTAATACTTTTGTTAGGAGTAAATTAAGCATGAACAATCTTGTATTTTCTCTAATCTTTTACATACATACATTGTAAAGGATAATAATTAATTATTGAATGAATGTCAAATAATTGAAAAAAAAACTTTAACCTCAAAAATTATTATGCCAATCAATGAAAAATAGGAAAAGTTAGGAAGTAATGCGAATTAGCTACTAAAAGTTATTGAAAACCAGTTTAAAGCTATTTTTGCACACGTTCCTTCTTTATAAGGTCATGGAAACGCTGATAAACTATCAGCTTAAAAGCTTCTTACTGATCGGCAGTACAGCTTTCGATGGATGTCTTGGATGTCACTGATATGATTTCTGGTCGGAGAGTTGAAGGTTTTTCTGTACTCTCAGCGATGGGGCATAAATATGTCTGATGTAAACTAGTCTGTCTTACACGAGCTGATCCTTCCGGCCACAATCGTGATCAGCCGTAATGCAACTTTCTTCAGCTAAAAAAAGACCTCGCAAATACCCAAGAATACACAACAATTAAATGGTTCGGTTCAAAGCCCATGCCAGCTATCAGATTCAAAAAACCTAATTTCGCCTTCCACTGCTTCCATTCACTAATGTAAAGGAATTATAGTACAGACAGACTCCTTTACAAACAGCTCATAAATAAAATGGCATTTTATAGGGATTTTCTACCGAAAGTGAAGAGATGCGTACGCCATTTTTATATTTTTATGTTGGTATATAAAAGGCGCTGAATACCGAACAGAGATATCTCCCTCACAATCAGGTATCGGTGTCTTAATGAAAACCAAGTTTTAGAAACTATCCCAAAACGTAGGGTTTAGCCACCATTTTGAAAAAGGATTTTTTCTATACATAAATCGACTTCTTTTAACCAAAAAATGGATTTCTAAATTTAGTTGTTTAAAAAAAAAAATATTGTTTAACCAATTTGTTTTCAAACTTTCGGCATATGACATTAAAATTTTTTAAAAGTGAATAACGTGTTTCCGGTTGTTTTGACTTAGGGGCCAGTTAAAGCTATCGTTGAAACGCATCATTGCTAATTTTCTTTTTCAATTTTAAGGCCAATTATCCAACAATGTTGGTGCCCGGATTTTTTTTTTTCATTTTAATAATAATAATAATAATTCTAAGTCTTAACAAGCGGAACCCCTACCATACAAGCGGTTTACATTTTTCCCAAAAAAAAAAAATACAATACCTTTTCAAGCTTCTTAACGATATTTCTCACAGAACGGTACTTTTTTAATACATTTTCACAAAATTTCATTTTCTAAAAGTTCTCCTAAGCCTGAATAATACTGCAATCAAATATTTTTAAAGAACGTATTTTCTAAAGAGTTCGATTTTTGAATTACATTTTCCGAAAAACAAAATTTGATCAATTTTGATAAAATTTTAAATAAATGATATATTATCGATGGTGATGTCTTTTATCAAAAAAAACTTTTTTTATTGGGCACTTTAAAAAAAAAAATGTCTTGACATTTGTTTTAATAACCTATCTATAGGCATACAGAAAATGTAAAGGGAATTAATACAATCGTTTAGATAGAGAATTTATATATAAACTTTGTCCATAAGTACGTATGTATCTTCATTGAAAATGAAATAGCTTTTTGCATAATTCTGAGAATGAATTTTCTCTAACTACGAAGTTCCAATCCAGAAAAAAATTATGCTACAATCTCTATGGATGGATATGTATATACTTAAAATTTAATTAAAGTGAGATTGAGTATAGGTAAAGAAACGCATTAGGTAGATGTATATACATAAATAATAAAAAATAAACATTGGCGGTTAAAACTTTTTAAGTTTTTTGCTTACCATGACGTGCTGAAATGTATTTGTTGTCTTTTTTGTGGAAAAAGGATTTGATATAAATTAATTTAAAAATTAACTGATGTGTAAAACTATGTCACAATCACTGAGCACAATAATACAAATTCAAATTGAACTTTTAAACTGTACCAGACCAAAACAGTAGCCTTTACTTCACTACACTGCACAGTGAACTAATATTTGTATGCTAATTAAAATGCTTTTTTCAATCATAATATCCTTTAGATAAAAGACATGAAGTGTAGGTGTAAACAAGTAGATGCGCAGTAATGAAATATTAATATACAAACAACAATCAAACGCAAAAAATAATATGTCGTCAATCTGAAGCTACAGCATCAATGCTCCTTGTTTTTAAAAGCTATGACTATATTTGGACTTAAGTTAAATAAAATTTTAATCATCTAAGCCAGATACAAAAAAAAATGACAACAACAACTTGTTAATTCACATGGAAAGAGCAGAAATTTCGTCGGGAGAATATGGAGGGAGTTTAAACTTTAAAATTTTTCAATATGGAATCAAGCTCCCTGAAAATACCCACTCTCAGTGCAAATGCATTTATGATACATCATTTGAATTTATCTATATAAACATCAGACTCATTCATCTGCATTAAATCAAAAACAAATAAGAGGATGAATACAAAAAATTAAGCGCACGGCTATGACGCATGAACTTACCTTTTTTGTAAGCTATCAGAAAAAATGGCCTTAATCTGATATAACGTTGGTGTATGGTATTTAAATTAAACCAAATACTTGAAATACCACGTATAGTTCAATAGTTTATCATATGCCATACTTAATTATTTGAAATTAAATTTGTTAACACCAAATCTTAATACTTTAAATATTATAAGGACGAAATATCTAGTCAAATTCGTTGGATGACTTGCCTTTTTTAGGCACTGGTTGGACTGTTTTACACCCACTGAGAAAGTGTCCGGAAGAATAGAAAGATGGAAAAGCTTATGCAGTGGTTTTGCCAGCGAAGAAAAACACCTCCCTAAAATAATAGAAGATATACCTACCATCTGGAATTGAGGCTTTGTGCACGAGTGAGGAAAAATTTTATCTCATAAGATCGTTCACGCTCTCAAGTACAGAAGGAATCCTGCCTTTTCCTAAGTGAGGTTTGGTTTATAATATCGGAAGTTTTGGCTCTCTGATCCTAATACCCTCTTTGCAAGTAAGATCGTACCAGGAATTTTCTTTGGTGTTAATACTTTTTAGTCCTGATAGGGATAAAATCCACTGATACCATTTATTTTTATATTCGTGATCATATCACCAGTGCCCAGTGGATTCTATATGTCACTAAAGAGAGGAACCATATAGTGAGAGTTACCAGTTAAAGTTCCGAAAGAAATTATTTATTCCGATTGGATTTCTTTTATTGCAAATATTCGAAAAATTTCCGCTGCTGCGCTGCGCTACTATAATGCAGCGCATTTCGCTCTTTTCAAGAAATGTTCGATAACTTTCAAGAAAAACATATGCCTTCTCTCGCCGATGACGCACTTGCATCTCAGCCTTGATTCAGTTATTATTTCTGGTTTAATCCCAAAATCCTTAAATTTTAGAAAACCCCATATGCGCTTTATTGTAGTAGTTGGCGCCATCCTGTGAAACTGCACATACCGTCCATACCATAGGCGTCCAGTGCATGTAACTTTCCGCATTTTCGTGATGTGTTATCACAATGATAACGTGTTTTTCATTTGCGTAGTAGTCCATTTTTATTGAATCGGAACACCTAAACCCCCAGTTTAACAGTTAGTGAACGTTTAAACTTCAGTTCCGTTGAACGTCGTTTAACTAGATTTTATGAAAAAAATACTGGCAGCATTTTTCGTTTTCAACTATCTTTCCTTGTATTCCCTTAATCCATTTTTTGTTGTTGACAAATATATGAGATTTCTTTTATTTGGTTTTTTTTTTTTGCTCTTCTCATATTTGCTCTTTTCCTTGTCGCTAACCTTAAAAATCTTTTTTACAAATCGAATACATTTTTTAAAAGAAGCAATGTTTTGCAATGTTGCAAATAAATTTTCTTGGAATTAAATGTGACCCGGGGAGTGGTTCTTTTTTTTAGTGGCACTGACAGCTCCGAAGAACCACGGTCTAGTGACTTACAACTCTCAACCAATCCTTTTGTGTTCGTTGTTAGTTCTACAGGATTGCAGTGCCCCGTGGCGTAGTGGTTAATTGGCCACCACACACCAAACTATTTCATCAGGGGGAAAACCCGGATCTAGAAGATTTTAGTATGTTTCATACTGCCCACTTCACTTCCCTCTCCTAGAAAACAGGTTTTCACCCCGGATGAATTAGTCTCGTGTGTGGAGGCCCCGTGTGTCGAACTACCACGCCGGAGGTGGGTTCAAGGCCAGCGTCCAGCTTCGGTAACATCTAATGTTTTTTTTAGGGGCACTGCCTCTTGCGAGGAACTGCCAAATTCTTCAATATATTAGACAATAGAGAAGTATCCGAATACTTCAGAGTCAAATATCGAATCAAGAAAAAAATTTACAGCTAAATTCTTTGATGGATCGCATTTTGTATTGGCGGAGTATAATCCCACACTTCAATCCCGTATTAACACTAACACTTCCACTATTTTTAGTTGAATTATTATCTAAAACACACTATTTGAGAATTTTTTAATAGCAAAAAATAAAAAGAAATTCTAGTCCAAGATAATTTTTCTTTAACTATAGGTGTCTCTTTTTCTTGCATAAATCACAACTTTTGCTTTAATTGTTTTCCAACCAATGAAGAAGAAATACAGGAAGAGATGTTCTGCGAAAAGAATGCGGCACTATTATTTTAGTGTGAGTTGTTTTTTTATATGCATTTGACAGCAGCGGTGCGAGCTAACTCGTCACCTCCTGCTGTTCTCGCCATGACAAAATGACATTTAGGATGCGATGTTTAATTGTGTGCAAAAATGTTGGTCCCTCACTCATGTACACTATACGTGTGCACAACACCCGTTCCTTTATTTCTTCTTCACTGTTTCCAAAAACATTGTAACCAATTTAAAACAAGATTTTAAAAAAATACTTTTTTCGGACTAAAGTTGCATTTTTTCCGAAAATCATGATCCATAGACTAGAAAAAGTAATTTTTTTTCCTTCACAACAACTTTTCTTGAATCTCGATTTGATAGCAAGCACACGTATTTGCATTTTTGCAAAATAAAAATAAACAATATATTGGACATGAATTTCTTTATAAAAAGTGAATAGAGTGAGTTAGTGAATTATTTAGATCGCATCTATAAAATATAGACAATAAAATCAGAAAAAAACTACTTCGTTGTTTCAACATCCATGGGAAAGAAAAAAAGTCAACTTTTCTGATTAAATCTGTAAAAATGCAAGGAATTCGACATCAATAGAAAATGTCATGTTTTAATCTTAAATCCTTTTTTTTTTTTCTTTAGATATTTTTTATAACTTTGAGACACTTGATATAATTTGTGGGGAAAAAAGAGCGTAGAAAACTACAATTCATCAGTCAACTTATCACGTTTTTTCTGCGTTTCCAACACGGTTATATCGTTATCGTTCAAATGAAAATCATGGTAAGTTCATTTTCTCATCACTGCTAACATCCGTCGAAATAAAATATATTTTATTTTTCAATATAATAATTGATGGTTTCTAGTAAACACTATTCTTTTAAACTTTTTGGCATTTATATCTGTTTTACTTTAAAATTTTAAATAAATAAGAAAAGAAAAATTCAAAAATACACAATTTTCAAAAATAACCTCCTCAATCTTACCACATTTCATTCCATCAAGATTCCACTTCCGATGAACCATTGCGATGAATACTCCGCCATTTATGTTTTCTTTCCATAAATTCACCTTTCTGTCAAAAAATTGGAACGTCGCTTCGCTATCAGAACAAAACGTCATTTCGAGTCAAGCAAAATTATCGAAAAGTAAATAATTAGCACAAACGTTTTGATTTGTTTATTCTTCTCAAACAAAATATATATATATAAATTTATAAGTACCTAATATTATCTAAAAATTCAATAAAAATATTCTTGATAAAACGAAAGAATTAACTGCGGCGATTATGTTTAAATACAGAAATTGACGGTGTTTTTTTTATGTTGGTTGTTTAATTTGCACAATTTTTTCGCACAATACAACTTTTTTTTATATTCTATTTGCTTTATCTCTGAAAAGAAAGCAATAAATAACTGTTCGTGTTGTATATTAGCTTTGTAATTTTCTGCTGACGATTAGAATTTTTCATAAAAAGAGAACTTCTGCATCAAGAATAAAATAAAAAAAAAAATCTTATCGGATTGGATTTCACACGGTTGACAGCGCACCAACAGCTTCCTCCGTCTTCATACTCCTCCGCCTTTAAGGAATGTATTCGCGTTTTATTTCATCAAGTTAAAGCCGCATCTCTTTAATTGCTATCATCGGATTTCAACTAGAGAGAAGGTGATTCTTTTAAGTCAAAAAGTGTAATAGAAGCCATCCATAGTAAAGTCAGTAATAAGAAGAATAGCAACCAAATCAAAAACGGATATTAAATCAAAGAATTGCAAATCTTCGAACGAATCTAGGACATGTAAAGGATCTTTGAAGAAAAGAGGGTAAGTCACTTTTGCGGTTGTCGTTGCATTATTGTCCTCATTTTCCATCTCTTGTAGGTATTTTTTTTTTTTTCTACATTATTTCATAGGACTTTTGTAGGACATAGGTCAGCGGTAAGAAGAATAGATGCTGCTAATGCAGCTACAAGGAGATGTACTTTGTACACTCCCTTTTGCATGTCATTATTGTAATATTGTGGGTGGTGGAATTGGGTGAACTGTAGTCAAAGTTTTTGCCCAGAGTGGGTACCTATTTCTGCTGCTTTCGCAATTTACACAAGAAAGTTTATTTAAAAACTGATTTGTATTCAAATGCAACGTTCTCTGGAAAATCCTGCAGAGATAACTATGTTCGTTTTTCATTTACTTGTATACCTACCTACCTTAGTTGGCTCTTGTTTAAGTTTTAATTGTTGTTTGCAGTTTATAGATTTTCAGAACATTTGGCGTTGAAACAGATTTTTTTTGTTGGAATTCTGTTATCATTTTAAAGTGTACATTTATAATATATTGAAGTATGTCCCTAAGTTTGTGAATACATTGGTTAGCTAAGACCTTATCGCATTGTTTTTTTGTGTTATTTTTGTTTTCAATGCATGATTTTATTATCAAAATTTCTTAATGTGTACACTCGAAAGAATAATCCTAATATGAATTATTCTGTTACTCCATGCTATGATAACACTTGAATCAATAATGATAACATACGTATTATATATACTTAGGTACGTAGCTACATAAATATACATAGGGATCAGGCTGATCAATTTGTTCACTATTGATCACATATATATAAGTAGGAACTGAAAACTTGGCGAAATTAATAGATATCCTCTGAGTTGACTCGGGATCTCAGACACTAAAAAATCTATTACTGCACTGAAAAACTAGACCTGAGAAATTCTAATAATTTGCCTTTATAGTATAAAAGATGGTTGTAGAAACTCCGGACCCACTCGGTACAAAATTAATTTTTTCGGGAAATTGTTCGATTGTAGTTGGAAAAGCAAAATTCAAACAGTCAGAAGGCAGAGTGGAAGACACAAGTGAGGGTGGAGGGTTAAACATGCATTTTTTTCAAAAAATACCATCAGGTACAAGGCTGACTTTTTGTATACGTAATGGTGAATGTGTCAAAGACCAACACACAAAATGTCAAAAAGCCGAGTGGAAGACTTCTATTTTTTTTTTTATTTTTTTACTTTTACTCAATACGAGAAAAATATGTAAAAATTACTCAATTAAACGGGGTGATTTTCATACGAAGCAACAAACAGCTAGAGTGAGTAGGTAAGGTCAATACAAACAAAAATCATATTGGAGAGGGTGTCTATCTCCCCCCAATTTAAGTGGGAGAGGCAATTTTCTAAAAAAATCACTTATCATGGAAAACAAAATATTTCTTCAATTTTTTTTGTTTTAATATCAATATTAATAGCAATCTTTGTTATTAATTACTAATGATCTTATGAACTTTTAGTCAAGATTGTACGTTGAAACGCAGTTCATTACAATATTAGATGTTGATTTTGTTTTATACGCGGCCTCATGTTGAGGACAGGACAAATCAGGGATATCCATTTTAATAATATTTCCATGAATGTCAACTTTGTAAGAATAACAACGGATGTAGCTCAATATAATTGTCTAATTCCCTATATAAGATGCAATTTCTTTATTTTGCCAATGTGTTATCAAAAAACGGACAAGAGCATCTTTAAATTTTTCATTTCTCAGTTCTTTGCTAAAGTCAGTTGTCCTAGCTTGATCAGAGATGACGTATTTTCAATGAATTTCGAAACCTCCCCTCATATGCACATGAGAAGCTTTAAGTATTAGTAAAGATTTCGGAACATCTTTAATGCAATGAATTAAAAAGAAACCATCAATTATTACAATATCTATTTGGGAAATTTCTGAGACTTTTCATCAACGCGGATTTTTCTGTCTTATACAAATAGTGGCATCTTAATGACATAAAGATATAGGTATTGAAGTCAAGGGGAAAGAAAACATTTTTTCGATATTTGACCATGTTACCCCTATTTTTTTATACCCCTATGGGTGCTTAACAAATCCCCATGAAGTATTGAAATCACGTTGAAATCAGGATTTGAGACATTTAAATTTAAAGAATAATATCGACATCGTCTATGCGACAACTATGAATCCGATTGAAAGTCAACATTGAAAGATTTGAATTTTTGATTAATGTTTGCAAAATGTACGGGTCAACGTCCGCATATTTTTATTTCGTCTTTAAAATCTTGAATTTTAAATCAGTTCGGGAATGACCGGTTCCAACTGAACAATAAAGTTGCTCAATAACCTGCAGGTATATTGAATAAATTATTTAAATTTAGGAGCTACCAAAATTTTATAGCGAAAAAGATAAAAACATGTTTTAAAAGAATTATGATTAAAAATTAATATTCGTTCTTATCTACTGAAAGTGTTACTTAGTACCATTGAGTTTATACACATAGAGGAAAAGATGGTTTCAAACTCACCGAAGTAGATGTCGCTAAATGAACCGAACTAAATTCTTCCGCATACATTTGTATTCGTTTTTCTTTATTTTTTGTTTTTGCCTTTTAACTTAAGAATGATTGCTACAAGAGTAAACAAAAAACAAATTGATAGTAACGACATCCTACGAGCAAAGTTTGAAAATTACAAATGATTTCTCTATGTGTATAAACTCAATGTTAGTACACAAAATCAGAATGACATATAGAAAGTATGCCATTGTAATTGTTCGTCATTTGTCGCACTTATTTTTGTGATGGCTCTAAGTACATGTTAATTGTAAGCTTCTCATGACAGCAGGAAAGAATAAGAAATAAAAAGATCCTAACTTTTACATCAAAAATATAACTTAAGCAAAATACATTACCAAAAACAACGCAATATGTCATAGGTGAATATAGCGGTCCATCTTGAGTAAGCGCTTAAGTTTGAGCTCATACAACAACAGCCTTACAATATCTTCTGAAAGTTTTAGGTGGGAGCTTTCCCTATCGGCTTTTTGTTTTCCATGGTTTCCCTGTGACCGGTATACTTAGCTGAGTATTACAATTATATGTGTAGGTTGAACGTTTAAGCTCTTTCCGAAACAAGTTGACTTTATTTTTCGTTGTAGCTTTTCTAAAAATGAGCCAGATCCAACCAGTTCTATGTTAACCGTTTTTGAACAATCCGTCAAGATGAATTTGGTTGTATGTTCCTTGAAAGTATTTACATGTTTCTTTACCAAGGAAAAATCATTCAATGAACTTTTCGAAATCTATGCATGGCATAATATAGAAAAAACTTGTCAATTGATCCAAGATAAATATTAAGTAGAAAGTCCAGCCATACACAGGACTTAAAACATTTCGATTGGTTTATTCTAAGAGTTGTAAATTTTCCCACATAAAATTCAACAGATACTTAGTAGGTTGAATAAGCATTATTCTTTAGTCTCATCTCTTTAGTTTTGAAAATTGGGTCTCCATTATTTTTTAATTAGTAGTTGGCCCAACGCCTATCATTTATTTTATAAAATACTTCTAAATCAAAAAATAGATGCATAAGATTATAAATTTTTCGTCTTGCATTCAAATATTTCTATATTAGTTGAATCATAAATTTTGCTAAAATTAAATTCGCAAATAAACTTTCTGAATAAATTCCAATATTTACCCACTTCCTTTCTCCGGAGCAACAACATGGTATTTTTTCACCTATAAACAAAGCTGTTGGCCGGTAAGACAGAGAGACGCGTGCGAAATATGCACAAGCAGGTGTTGAGACGAGTCGCCCGAGTCGAGGCAATAGCGTTTTCTTATTATAAACACAGAAAGTTATTTTTAAAATAATTAAAAAGCACCCAACGAACATTTGTATTTATAAAAATAAAAAAAAAACTTTTTGTTTTTAAATATATTTGTTGTTCATTATTTGATGTTCCTCTCTCTCCTTTCTTTTATTGGTTTTAATTTAAAAAATAAGAAAAACATAATAAACTGTTCTACCAATCAAGTCAAGTCAAGAAAGAATCCTCAAGTTTTTTTTTTTGTTTTAATAACAGTCACTACAAGGGCTTCCTTCTCTTCGTCACAATATTATTCAGCTAGGCGGCAGCTAACTCAGTGGCTAAGGCGTAAAGACTTTAGTAGGCAGACGGAAACTGCGAGTAGTGTTGTACTCATACGATTTCTATCTACTCGTCGTATCTTGTAGGTTGTAGTTGTAGGTATTCACAACTTGAGAATTACTCATTTGTTCATCAATTCCCAATAAAGACACAACTCTACCCGTCATACATCGGGGCAATATAATTAGTCTCGAGGTAAAGTAATTATAGTGTGCAAAAAAAAACACAAATGTTCAATAGGTGTGCCATGTAAACACAGTGAATATTATAAACTTCCTTTGGCTGTGAATTTGAATTTCTTACTTGTTACCCCTGCCCGCGCTTAGGAGTGTCGTCGATGTTGTCGTTCTCATCGTCATTGTCGTGGGTAGTCGTTCATTTGTGGTTACGTCTGAATCGCTTTTAATAATAATTAAGCACCGCAAAAAATGATGTGACATAATCGTTGTCATTTGCAGTGTTTTGTTAATTTTGTTATTGTGAATTATTTGGTATTCAATAAAAAAAAGTGTGAATAAAGTGATAATGAAATGCATTTGTTTAAACATAAAAAGTGCACTTTTAATACAAAAGACTTACCTATAAATCGTGGGAAATAAATCGAAGAATTGCGGCTTCATGATAGAAATGGTATCACTCCGAAGGTATGGAATGCAATTGTTTATTTTTGAAAAAAGATTTTTTAGTAGTCAGCTGATTGGAGTGTGGTAATGGTGGCATTTGACATTTGAAAAGGGTTTTAAGTATATCTAGAGAAAAGTGGCCTACATTTTTAAATTTTAAAATGTCCTTAAGTTCTAGTCACCGAAATTGGTGGCAGTTAACCGAAAACCGGCTTCAATTAAAAGTACATTTTATTGAAAACAAAGTGCAAGACCAGGGACTGTCCGCGTTTTCTTTCTTAACTTATAAAGTTCTAATATTTACAAGAATTATTTAAAATTTTAAATTTTCAACATGTCTTTAAATCAAATCACCAACCAAGATTCTGATGATCGGCTGGGTCGTCAGGAAATAGCTATAATTATATGACAAATAGTAATCATGCACACAGGTTTATTCAGAATTGTCATTGGATGTCCCCATCTCATGAAATCATTTGCATGTAAAATTATTCTTTGTTTTCAAGTTCTCTATTGGATTTAAAATTGATTTCAAATTTAGTTTTTCTACAACTCGTAAGTTATTGAAAATTTTGAATAGTTTTATTCGATTTGTATTCCGTTGGCTGATAAGAGTGAACAAATTAAAATGGACGAATAAGAACCGAATAGAAACCGTGTAGCACCGAAATATCGCTGGACAAAAATAAAGGTTTCATTCGGTGACGCTACAGTCAGGTTGATACTTGGCGTGAACCAAGTATCAACAAACTTGTTCCAGCCGGCAGTCGGTTTCTAGCTATAGCTGTTTCCAGTTTGGCCCTTCAAGTAGGTTGAGTACATTTCCACTTGCGTCACTTGCGTGCGCCACCTGCTATGTTGTCCTCCTATACTGCACCGTCCCATGGGGTTGTATTCAAAGACTTTCCGAGCCAGAAATTGATGTCCTTATTCTGAGTGTGAGCTTCCTTAGTCGTTGGTTTTTCACTTTTGTGTGTGAACAAGGACGTAAAAACGGAAAACAATTCTAAAAAAAAACATGCAGAATGATGCCAAATTTCTGTTAAACCAGATTATAAAAGTCACGAATTCAAAACTAACAAAGAAAGTATGCAAATCACTTAAGGAATCGCATTGCTTAGTCCTCATATGCCTTCGCCTCAAAACAGAGTTCATCATTTTTATTGCACTGACAATATTCCACACCTTTCCATCACCAGTTCAAAAGAATCAAACAGTCACTATAGAATTTGAAATTGCCAAGAATCTAACTAGAACCTCTTCCACAATGATGGTACCGATTCTTATCTAGTTCTAGTCCGTATATAGAATTTGAAATTGCCAAGAATCTAACTAGAATCTCTTCCACAATGATGGTACCGATTCTTATCTAGTTCTAGTCCGTAATACAACGTCTTGTATTTTGTTTGTATTCACATGCCGGGCCCTGTTCCTACGATGTTTGGGCATTTTATTATTTGGACGTACAATGTGTCCAGTCATACATACAAAGGTGTCCTGCCCAGTTTTTATAGTTCCTAGATATCGGGAAATAAATTCACCACATTTTTATCACTCAGTTGCAGTTTCTTTTTTCTTTGTCAACGATTAAACTACAAACAAAACAAATTTTATTCCATATAAATGAAAGTGCTTGATTTAATATTAAACCAACAAAATCCTTAAACTATCTTTAACATTAATCTTAGTATTAAGAACAAAGGGATCACAGTTTTTTGTTTGTCTTGGTCTTAAAATCAGGATATGACTTTTTAAAAACTTTTAAAACAATAAGGAACAGCGAAATGCCTAATGCAAATAGATTATCTATAACAAGGTTACTCAGTTACATTAATAAAAGACAATTCTATCTATACTAACAGTCAAGTGTTTGTTGCCTACAAAAAGAATAATGTGTGTCATTTTCCCCTTTGCAACATTTCTTTAAAAAACAGTAACACAAATATTTTAAGTTAAAAAGCAAACTCAACAACTAAAAAGGAAATAATAATAATCCAGACAAAATGTATGAAAGACTGCCGCCCGGTAAATAAAAATAAAATAAAACCAAATAAGTAGTAACAATAATCCAAAATCAATACTCAAGAGTCTAGCATTCACTCATATAGGTACATATATACAAAAAATGGGTCATTGGCAGTGGCAGTTCTTTTGTGTTTTATAAGACGGCTTTTTTATTTGCTTACCAGATTATAAAGAAAAAAAAAACATTCAGTTTCACAAAAGAATTAGGTAAAGGTGAAGCTAGAGACGGACACTAATAGGGTTCATTGTCAGGTTGTTTATTATAATTGTTTCTACAAGGGTGTGCGTAATATGAATGGAGGTGGAGAAGCAGGATATCTTTTGTTGTGAAATTGCAAATAGCAAATAATTACAAAGAAATGCGAAAAATGACAGTATAATGGAAACAAGCGTACATTAAGTAGTCCTTTCACATTTTGTGAAAGGTCTTATAAACGAACTTTTATTATTTGTAATTTTAAATCGAGTGACACGTTGAAGTGAAACTATAGCATCAAAACTCAAAACACAGAGTGTCACCATGAATGAAAGAACACAAGATTACGACACTTAGGCATTTTCACTTTGTTGTTGTTTCACTTGCGACGTAATTTTCACTTGTTACGTAAGCACCTTGCATACTCTGCTTCATAGGTTTGGGTTAAGTCATTATAAGATGCCGCCATTTAATTGTTTTTCTGTTTGTGCTTACGTCACAAGTGATAAAAAAACAACAAAAAAAGCTGAAAAAAAACCAAGTGTCGTAATCTTGTATTCTTTCATTCATGAAGCTAGTGTCACTAATGACGATGTTCACATTGGACGTTCTCATCCGATGCATTTTGACCTACGTCCAGTCCGCCGTGTTCAGACACAAAGTAGTTTGAACACAATGGATGCACGTAACCACACGAAACAAAAAAAAAAACAAAATATGTGAAATGAGCCTAGATTTTCTTTATATTCTCATGTTAAATTGAAATTTCCAATTAAAAGTGACCGAATTTTGTGAAAACTTTCAAAATATTGGTGCAAAAAGCTAAAAAATAGTAAATAACAAATGTCAGAATAGCAAATGTCAAAATGCATCCATGAGAATTTTTTTTTCAGCTTTTTGTTGTAAAGTTTTCAGGACGATACCACACATATTGCTGGCGTTATACAATAAACAATTTTGAAAGATGAGTTTCCGGATGGCCAATTCGTTTTGGTGATTTACACTGGCTGGCAATATCACCCGATCTGATCGCTTCAGACTTCTTTCTTCTGAGGTTTTTTGAAGTCAAGAGTCAATGAGAAAAGATATCATATCAAAATCGATTCGATACATAGTATATCGATTTGAAATTCTTCGTACAAACAATGGTAAAACACCAGTAATCGGTGTTCGAACCCAGACAATTCCGAATAAAAGTTTTTTTTTGTCAATAGTACTGGCCAGAATGTGACAAATAAAAATAATATATCATCAGTATAGGTACTGGATTTGCCGAGGAATTAGCTTACTTTAAAACAACAAATAATTGTATAAACATATTTGTATAAAAAATGTGTTTTTCAAATAAGTAACTTTTTAATCAAATTAATTTATTTCATTTTACGATTTCTGATAAGCTCGACCCTAGGGCAACGAAGAGTTCCGAATGGCAAAACAAACCTAAAATGACCTGCTGAAGTCATAAAAGTCAAACAATGTACAGCAACTATTGAAAATCTGGGGCTATTTGCCGATGTTTTTAGAGGTCGGTGCTCTCTTACTGATAGGTAGGTAGGTAAGTAAAATGGCGGTTCTGCTAAAACCTTTTCACTATTAATTTTGGATACCATAACTCGTTTATTTGTTTTGATACCATAACTCGTTTGACTTAATTTTTTTGTGATATAGGGGTAACTTTTATTGTGTGCTCTGAAATGCTTATATGACGTTAGGGTGAGAACTTTCTAATTTTCCACCTAATTTTGTTTCTCCTATTTTCCTATCTGTGAAAATTGAATGCTGTTGTTCGCAAATGCTTAAGCATTAAAATGTTTATGCTTGAAACTACACATAAAATTAACACTTCATATTTCAAACTTTTTTTTAAATTTTCTGATTCTATTATTTTAAATTGTTCTGATATTAAAGACAATGAACGAAGTGTTAAATGTAACAATATAGATATAATATAAAAAGTAAATGCTACTCCTACGCTTAGTTTTGTCTTCTAACATAGTTTTTTTTTTTAAATAGAAAAGAGATAACGGAACATTTTATTTATACTTTGTAGGCAAATCTACAAATTCTTGATCGTTTTATTCTGCGGTCTTTTACGTATATTTCGCTCTACATTTAAACGATCCCACTTTATTGTTTACTGAAAAAAAAAATGGAGAAATAAAATGTGCGGGTGTTTGGGGAAAACAGGGTACAGCTTAGTATTATTGAATCCACCGACGAGGAAGTAGACAAATAGATTACACAATTAAAAATATCATTAAAGAACATATTGTTTTTCAAATATTTTTCCCTATTTTTTTTAATATTCCTTTTGCCAAATGTGTTGTGTTTAATATCCACTCAGAATGTCCGTTGCTCAAAATGTCCGTTGCTCTTATATTTTAGTTTGTTTTGTTTTTGTAATACATATTCAGCCCTATCGAGGTATCCGTTCGGAAGAAGTTCAGATCGGAAATGATTTTAGATCGGAACTCAAATTGCGATCGAGGTATCCTTTTCGGAACAGAATAAATAAAGCATATAAACGGACTCATTTGACATTTTTCATCAAATGCTTCATTCACATACAGTGTGAAAAATATTCTGATAATTAAAAAAAAATAATTATTAACAATGAAGTTAGAATTGTATAATGTACATGCCTTCACACAATTAATCAAAACAATTCAAAAAGATTGTTGTTTTTTTTATTCTGTAGCTTGAATATACAAGCATAGCAACTAAATAACAAAACCAATTTATTTTCAATCGAATCAGCAACATCTTTTTCAAAATATTTTTGTATTGAATGTTCCGCAGCCTCGATAGGGCTGATTATATAAAAAAAAAATACACACAATTTATTCGTTCTCGAAAAATTTTACTTTCGGAACGAAATACAAAGTAAACCCGCTGAACTGAAGAAAAAAAATGTTATGCTCTGAACTATCTGAATTAAAAAAGACTTTTCTTTTGAAAACTTATTTATTATTCTATGTTCTATTTGAAATTTGAACTCATTGCTAAGCTGGATACATTGTCGTACTAGATATGGACCGCCAGTCGGTTTAAATTTTCATACAAACGGCCAAAAAATGTTGTTCCAGCTAAAAGCGGCAAAAATACGCCATCATCTTTTAGTGTTAAATACGTGTACTAATTTCGCGTTTAAAATTTAAATAAAACGACGACATATTCATATGCAAGTCACTCAATGCCATGTAGAGTGGATTTGTTTTGTAAAATAAAACTAGTTTGATTACAATTTCCACCTAAATATATTAAAATTAAATGATTAATTAAAACAAGCGTAGCACTGCTACGTAGATTCCCTGCTAGTAGTTGATGGCGCCCCTAGTTATGTTAGAACACGTGTGAAGTTGGCTGCTGGCGGTCCATATCTAATACGTCAGTGGCTGGATAATTATTCTCATTGCAATCCACTTATGTATAACAAAATAATTCCAAGATTCATTCAAAAACTTGTGTATAAACACTTTATTTTAACACTTATTTATTTACATGTACAATTTTGTCTATATATAGTGTTAGTAAGAATGTATAGGTATAGTTTTTATGTATTTCTTGAGTGCTTTATTTTAAGGCTTGATTTTTATTTTATATGTTTTTTCTTAAATTTTTTTTTATTCATCGGGGAAGATATGTATGGTGGAAATATTTTTTTTTAAATTCATATTCCATTGCAAAAATAAGAAAAAAATAACAAAGCCATTGAAACACTTTTTAAACATAACCACTAGATTCTAACTTTAAGGCCGCTTCATATGTAGGTAATCCAGTTTTGTCAATTATTTTGCTCATATCTAAACGAATAATTCCGTTATCATTGATAGAGTCAAGATCGATTGCGTTAATAGAGTCACGATAATTGTCACTTGTAGATGCTTCTGCATTCATTGTTGCTGATGAAACGGCAACTGACGGCGGCGTTGGAGAAAATGTTGTTCCACTGCCATTGCCGGTAGTGGGCGTACCACCGCCTTCATTATTGTTAATTCTATTTTCATATTTATCATATGATGTCATCTGCTGCCTCCTACAATCATTAACAATTGCATGAGGGTCTGCATTTACATTATTATTACGATCGTCAACAGTTGGACTCTGTAGAGGAGTGCAGTAGCATGTGTCACTATCAACTGCCGTAGCTGTATTTGCATTACTGACATCCACAGTCACAACCACCTGATCCAGACCACTGTCACTCGACAACGACATCGAATCATCATATCGAAACTTTCCACACAAAGGACACCCCTGATAGTACGGATGATTGTTGACGAATCTCCCTCCCTCGAGAGAATTGTTGGCAGCAGAATATGGAAAGGATTTCCTCCCTAAGGCACTTGCACCAAAACGTCCCGAAGTAGCTGCTGCCACCACTCCAAGCTGATATAAATTTTCTACCTCAGCACGTTGCAAAGAACAGCATGACTGAGCATTAAGAACTTTCTTAATGCTCAAGATATTGCCAGCTCCCGTAATGAACTTGGGATTCTGATTGGCATTCGATGACCCAGATACATCATTCATCGACCGATAATCCGGTGGCGGAGATATTCTGCTTGTTGGTTGATGGTTTGCCTCTTGCATGGCCACCACTGCATCGTACGAAGGTGGTGGCTCATGGCTTAATGCCGGAACTGCTAACCCCTCCGATGACTCCATGAATAAGCCAGATGTCTCATAGCACTGCAAAGAATCAACAAAAGATAAAGATTTTAATTGAGGCATCAAGAAAATCATCAAGTTTTTTTTGTGGTCACTTTATAGTTGGGGTTGGTGTATCTATCCCTCCCTTTCTGTACATATAAATCACTTAATTAGTGAAGAGACGACATTCTTTTTAATTATAGAATAAAACTTGGTTGTGGTGGTGGGAGAAAAAAAAACTCTTACTTAACATAAACCCATTGAGTTTATCTGTCACCGAGAAGGAAGTTTCAAAATTAATTGCCGACCGAGCAAAAGCCGACAAATTTACGGAGGATTTTCCTCACCTGAGTGACTCTTTATGCTGCGAGCAGAAGAAGTACGTGCCGCGCGCAAAGTGTCACATTAAAGAGGATTGAGGTGGTTTGCTATATAGCAAAGGTAACTTTGCTATAGTAAACCAAGTTCTCTATCCTTATGCTGAGTGTGGTGTTTCCTGCCTTTTCAAGCAAAAATAAAAAGGGAATCTTTTCTGTCGCTACTGAATTGTGTAGGTTCATTTGGTATATGTTATGGAGGAAGAAAAAGTTAAGTAAATATGTTCCAGTTGATTTGTATGGCACACTCAACTTGACAATGTAATTTCTATGGAATTTATGAGTTCTGGATGTCTAGTTTTGTATCTCAAAAAATATAAACCTACAAATTGTTGACATGGTACTAATAGTGCCTTCAGTACAAAATTTTGTAACTAGGTCGTGTGGATTATGTAAGTCTAACAAAAAAGTGACTCTTGTTAGGATAATAAAGTTCAAAAAACTTTGTTTAACTTTTATTAGATTGATATTTTTTTTTATTCTTATTTGAATGCAAATCGTTATCGTGTAGATAAAACAGTTTTCACAAATTGGGGTTTTTATTGACACAATCATATATCACAGAGGGAGCTGCATCTTTTAAGGAGGAGGAAGATATTTCATAATATTCAGTATGTTTGAACATTTTGTTAAGTGATACAAACAAGAATTTGCTAGGGGAACACAAGAAGATGAAGATCTCCTTGTCATTCTATGTTTTGTTTATGTTTGTCAAGTGCGTATATGTACATACATACGTATACCTATGTAACACCAAAAGGCGTATAAGTTTGATTAAATTTGTTTTGCTTAAATATTATACTTTTTTATTTTTGTTTTGTCAATTTAAGAAGATTATTTTTGTTTGATAAATAAATTATTTAAAGAATGGTATTATTTAAAGAATTGTATTATTCGCTTGTTATAGGGTGATGATGGAGTATAATAATTGTATGAAAGAAATAAGGAAAATAAACAATGAATTTCTTTGTCTTCATGACCTCAAGTGTCTCCTTAGCGAAAAAGACTTGTTTTAAAAAACTACTTTTAGGTAAAAAGCTAATACATATAGGTATTTAATATGTCTTTACTTTTTTTTGAAAATTGGAATACTTATTTTAAAATGAGTACGATGTTTAATTAAACAACTTCACTGTTCCCATACCAAATTTATTTTTAATGCCTATCTATACTACATATAGAATTTTGTTTTTCTTTTTCTGATTGTATATTAAAACAAAGAATGCATTTTTTCTCTAAAAAATAATTCGATAGCTGAACTTACTCTATGTACTTTACGGGGTATATTCAATGTTAACTGAATTATGTACCGCAAGCTACTACAGTATTTAAGTTTGTATACAAAAAAATGCTTTGAAGTTAAAATGAATTAAATAAAATTATGATATGTGCCCAATCTTTCATTCAAAATTCACATACATATGTACAGCATGAGTGGGTTCGAGTCCCATCTTCAACAAATTAAATAAAGTATTTTCGAATAAATTTTCAAATAATAAATTCACATTTTTATTAACAGAAATTCCGATAGGTAACGCGGAATAACGCCAAACGAAATAAACCCGAATTTCAATTTTGATCTTATACCAACTATGTTCCCACCTAACGAAATTGCGCAATGTCAGCAAGTCTTCCGAAATAACTGTCGAAATAACACAATTTCCCATACAAATACATAATTATGAATAATCTCAAACACCTTAACGCAATTTCAACGAAATTGCTTTGAAACCACGTTTCATTTTAGGTCATTCCAGTAAAACTGATAAGAAATAAACAAAGAGAGCTAAGTGGTTAGTGTCGAACTATCACGCCAGAGGTCTGGGTTCGAGACCAGCTTCGAGAACACATAATGTGCACTGCCTCTTGCGAGGAAGTGACAAATCCTTCAAGATTTGTCACTTCATTGTCATGAAAAATGCATCTCATTTTCGTGGTTCGGGTTCGACGTAAAATTGTAGGCCCCCTAAAACCCTAATGCACACAAAAGGATTGATTGAGAGTTGCAAGGTAAAGGCCGTGGTTCTCCGGAACTGTCAGCGGCACTTATTAAGTTTTTTTTTTTTTATAATTTGCTACAAGAGCAAGTTTGTGCGACCTAGTCGTGCATTTTATTTCAACTATAATAAATAAATGTTGCTCATACGCCACAGTGTATCTATTATTACTTCTCAGTAACTAACTTAAAAAATTAATTGTGTCTGCCTTTAACTTTCGAAAATCACTTGGCGAATTGATATAAAGTCAAGTCTGATTACCAATAAATTGCATGATTGTCGCATGTACTGGTTATGAATGTAATTCATTGACTAAAACTCTATTAAACTCTTCCTTATCGAATTCAAAATATATATTATGCCATACATTAACACGATATATGTATGAGCATATAGCCAAGTCATTTTTATTTTAAATATTTGTTTAGAACGCTACTCTAAATCCTCTTTTTCATGATTGATTACTTTATGTTTCATAAAACTCCATTTATATTGGTAAACCACATATAACCTTGACTTAAGTCTACTCAAAAACACACTTTGTCATGTATGAATAAAGAGAAAAAGCCAGACTGTAATAAGCAAAAGTCATCCTCATTATAGCCATTAATAAAATACACGTGCGTATTTTTCCTTAATAAACTTTCCACATTCAAACACCCATACTGCACTCACCTGTTCCACACTGTATATTTCCATATTGGTATCGTTTTCCATCCACCTTTGCCGGTATGCTGCTTCTGTCCTTTTCTTTATGTTGCGATGGCAACAATAGCAAACTACACATAACACGGTTGACACTACAGACAACATAGCACTGAAAAAAAAACATAAAATATTTATTAAAATGCCGTTTTTTTTTTTTTTTTTTTGTCAGCTAACAACTTTATGACACAAAAAGACAAAAAGAATCTATAATTTGCACTCTATGTGTACCTGTCACATTGTTGTGAGTATATTTAAAGAACAATAGAACTAATAGCTGTTTAGTTAAACGAACGTCAAGAATCCTCTTTTTCATAACGAAATCCTTGTCGAACAATAGACCACAGGTGTTTGTGTTCTATGCGGTTGAAAATAACGAGGAACAATCTGATAGTCATTGTGTTCCACTTTTCTTCTTTTATTTTATTCAAATCAAATGAAATGTGTTTCCTATTTGAAATAAACTTCTGTTCATAAACTCATCGATAAAACTTTATTTCTATATTGCTGTATATGTGTGCGGTATCCTATTTTGAAATAAAAAAAATCCTTTTACTTATGCAAATTCTCCTCCACATTACCCTAATTTGCCATCGAAGCAGAAATAAGAAAAAATAAACGAATCTGGAGCAAGAGATACTTTCCAGACACATTTGAATAAAGCCATCAGCAGGTGGTGTTAAATTTGCCCCCAAAGATTATCATTTAATTAAAATTCAAAAGCCACAGTTTGCCAGTGTCACTATGGGTTATCGTGTCGTAGTCGAATCATTGCAAATGAATCTCAATTACCCTGAAATTTGATACCAAAATTGTGGTTAATCAAAAGCGGATTATTTAGCCATCTTACAGTCTTCAGCCGAAAAAAGATTTACAACAAAGGTTGTCTGGAACAACGTTAATTATATAGAAGGTCATAATGGTCACAAGGAGAATTTAGTTTATGGTTACGACTACGAGTATTTCTGTTCACCCATTTTCAGGAAATAAATCAATAGATTAGAATAGACAAAGAGAGGAACAAAGAAAATCGAACCTAGATAATACCTTGTGGTTTGCGTGCCTAAGTCAGTCGAAACGAGCTTCGTGTATTTTGAAATTCAAATTGTCTTCATAGAAGGTGATTCACTTCCAATGAATGATGGTAATGCATTATCTTTTACCAGAAAATATACATATGTTGAGCTTTTTATTTATAGAATATACTATATGTATCGATTTGGATTTGAGTATACAATTGTATGCTCTGTTTGTCTTGTAAAAATAGGAGAAATAATTGTGTCCAATCAGAATTATATTCAAATTGAATAGGTACGTCTTGTTTGACGAAAGACACTTAACATATATTGACCTCGTTAGAGGACATTTCTATTATGACATAATCTGTCAATTAGGGATTTAATATACGATATTGATATCAAACAAACGAGGGTAAAAATAAATGGTATTTGTCAATCTTGTATAGCAAGTAGTCAGGGTTTTTTTTTTTTCTTTTACGCACATAAATACTTTTTACTGGGAATTCTCCCATAAAATTTTAAAATCCATAGTATTGTTATCCATTCAAAAGACTTAATTTATTTCAAATATGATGGCGCCACAGAATTTGCTTGAACTTCAAAAATCACATACAAAAATGAAACAATTATTTTGAGTTGGCAAGGACTTTTTTTGCAACAGAATTTTATAATTTGATATGATTAATTGGTCTTTCCTGATTATTTAAAATAAATTAAATAAATTAAGGAGTAGTACGGTTTGTGCTTAGGTCGCCATTTTCGAAAACGCTTTTTCTAAAGAAGAATGTCAACATCAATCTTTTTATCTTCGCAATATTTCAATTCATGAAAACAAGCATTGCAGTGCTACCAACCTTTAAGGAACGAGTACGAAGGGCTCACATTCTTATGCATGCATGACATGATGGTTGTTGACAGATTAAAACTGTTCAAATGTTTCAATCATGTGTCAAGCTCTGTTTTTAAATGATTTTTTTTTTTTTTTAATATACTTTTAGATTACTTTTTCAGATTTTTTTTGTGTGATTGTGTTATTGTGTACCTATATTTTATAAATGCGGTCTAAACCATTCACTATAACTAACTTTATTCACAAATGCCACAATTAATAAAGAAATTCATGTCCAATATAATGTTTTATTTTTTTATTTTGGAAAGTTCTATTAAAATAAACCACACTTCACAAATAAAAGGCTCGTCTGAAAGAAGTAATCAAATCTGTTAAGTATGTGTGTTAATACGTGTGAATATTGCTATCAAATCAAAATTCAACAAAAGTTAATCTGAGGGGAAAAAACAACTTTTTATTGTCCATGGATCATGAATTTTGGAAAAAAGCTACTTTAGTCCGAAAGAAGTCATCTTTTTATTTCCAAGGAATTCGACATTAAGCAGCCAATAGACCACACCGGTGATGCATTCCACCACACGCCACACCGATTCATACACACATCATTGCGGTGGCACTGCACAGCGATTCACATTTCAATGCACAAACACCGGTGCGCACACCGGTATTGTGTCTATGCTTTAGAAACAATTTGATGCGTAGCAAAAGGATGAGAGGACTGAGGAGTAGAGATTGAGTGATTGAGAGAGAGAGAGAGAGAGAGAGAGAGAGAGAGAGAGAGAGAGAGAGAGAGAGAGAGAGAGAGAAAAGTAGAGAAGTATAAGAACATGGGGCTGGAAAGGGACGGGTCGGAAAAGGGAGGGAATGTCTAATTTCGAGGAAAGCCGGATTGTCCAAACATCTCCAGTTCTTGAACTCTTTACAAAAATTTATGTATGAGTTTTCTTAAATAGTTCGAGAACTGGAGATGTTGAGAAAAAATTGCCACTACCGCACTATGATGTTTGAAAAATTTGCACGAACTTAATTTTGACGTTTACAGGATATGGACGATGTTCACATTGGTCGCAGTAAGTGCCCCAGGGGCCATATCCTGTGACTTAAAAATATAGGAAATAGTAATGGTAATTATAGGATGATTGTGTATCAGTTTTATACTAAATTTGTTTTGTTTTACAAAGTTTTTTTTTAATATTAATATTTCTGAAACCGTGTGGATGATTTTTTAATGTAATTTGTTTTACTTATAACTTACCTAACTAGTTCTCCAAATTTAATTACCTACTAAGCTATTTTTAGAAAGTGTTTCTTTTACCTTTCCAACGATAAAGAAAAGTGAAAACTGACAATCGAATCGAACTAATTTGTATCTTAGTGATCTCCGGAAAAATGTCCGTCCTCTCAGATAAGACTTTTTTTCTCCAACTTAAAAATTTGATTGCGCTGAGATTTTTTCTGTGATACACGCCTATGTGAACTGTGTGAACTTTTTTGAAGTTTCGCAGAACATTATATAAATATTTTATATTTTTATTGAATTTTTCACAGAACCAAAATTGATCCCCAGGTGGCGGAAAAATCATCACCCTATCGTTAGATGTTATAATTTTTGAAAACGTCAATGTAGAATTGACATTTGCCGAATATTCAAATGTTAAGTATATGTTCCGATAGGGTGATGTTTTCATTTACAAATGTTTTGCTTATACTTCACAAATATCAATGTAAAATTGAAATTTGCCGCCATTTGCAAACCGTCTTTCTTTTATAGCTCTGAGCAGAGCACGGAGTAGAGCCTGAGCTTTTTCGCGCTCCGATTTAAAATAAAACACACATGAGCACTTCACTGTCTTATCAGTAGAAATCAACTCACAATCTGTCAAATAACAAGAAAACTACATGAAGTTGGCCGCCCTTTACTTTGTGTTCGGCTTTACTGAACTTATAGAGCGCGCTCCAAGCAAGCTCTCAACGAAAAAAGAAACTCATGAAGAAATATTAAAAAATGGATGGGCTTATGTGTGGTTGTCTTTGCAGCAAAATTGTCAAGTCAAAAATTAAATGAAATTCGAAAAACAGCAAGTACGACATCTGCCTGAAGAAATCTACTGAAATACATATTTTGATTTTGATTTAAAAGTGTTATATCACACATTTTAGCACTTTCAATTAAATGTCTTTCCCCTCAGTCAATTTTGTAAAATTTTCATAAAATCCTTCATATAAATTTGATGTATTTCAGTAAATTGTAAATACCTAATATAAGTTTCTGATTGGACTAATTCTCACCCTATCATAAATTGCCAATTTATATCAATATCTAATTTATTTTAGTGATACGTAATTGAACAGCAAGCTTTAGTACCCTCGCCACTTTTATACATCTCCTCACTTTCCATGCAATAATTCTAACTAACGATGACTTTCCTCTTCTATAACTTTTGCGCACTTAAACGCAAATCTCCTCACCTACTTGTTACGCCACATAAAATCATAAACTTACAACATACGATTTTAAAGATACATTTTTATATCCCCTTGAGAAAATCTCTGCTCTCTGTTCAGACTTTATATAGAGAGTAAAGTAGATGTGAATGGATGATGATGATGAGGATGATGTAAGTTGATATGGTGGTTTTAGAATCACGAATGAATAAATTTACACATCCGCATTTTAAGGATCTTTATGCAAATTATCCCTCGGAAATATACTTATATTCTTATTGAATAGAACTGCTGCCTGGACAGCCGCATATAAAACACGACTCTGAAACACTAGAAATAAGAGTGTGTATTTATAATAAATCATGATAATTTGGCGACTGTGTTTGAATTGGAAGTTTTTTTTTTTTATTTTTACGATGAAAAGAATCTCAAGATGGATAGAAGGACATTTTCAAAAAAATAGTATAACACTTTCATATAAGCTGTTTACATTATCATATCATTAGGTTTTTGTGCTTATAGAGAAAGAATGTGATTTTCAAAAAACTGGATTTAAAGTGAGTCCATCAACATTTATTTGAAGGTAACTCCAATTTCATTTAAACCTTTAAGCGAAACATTGAAGGACATATGTTGAAAGAACTTTCCAAAGTCTTGTTATATTATCCATTGAAGGATGCTGTCAAATTCAAAATTTAATAAGTATTGAATCATAAAACGAACATGAAAAACTAACTCTGCTTAGTCATAACAGATTATAAAATCAAAAGTTTCAGACTATCAGAAATAAAGATAAAGAAGAGAGTTGGAGACAAAACGGAGCCCTGCGGCACACCAGTATTTATTTTGTTATTTCAGACTTGAAAGCAAACCAATACTGCTTGTCTACTTGACTCGTTTAGTGGTGTCTTTATGGTTACTTGGGCGATTCCGGAGACGGTACCTTGAAGCAGATATCGTGACAAAAATTAGGCTCGGTAGACTCCGGTGGGCAGGCCAGGACCGGACCTCGGTTGTCGAGCCGATGATGATGAAATGGTTACTTGGACCACTTATTTCACCACGCTCAATTCAATCATGTTTATCAACCTACAGAGAAAACAGCATTTTTATTTAGGGTGGAGTTCATAGTCGTCAGTCAAGTCGAATATTTATCAAGCGAACTTTTACATTTGTTTCAGTGGCTTCAAAATTGCGTAATCTAATCTTACAAATTAAACTATAGCAGCTGGTAGAAAAAATAGTATCAAACCATTCACGTTTTGTTTTTTTTAATTACCGTTAAAATAAATATTAATAGCAGTTGATAACGTTTTTCTCATGCCATTCATTAAAAAATTGTTTACAAAATTATAAGATCTTTAAATAGAAACCCAAAAAAATTATATTTGAACAACTAATGCAATAAAAGCTTATCGTTATGTGACATCTTAAATTTTTAGGTAATTACTTTAAGCATTAGATAAATATTTACGTGTACCAGACAGTGGCTTCAATGTTTGAGGTAGCAGGTAGATACTTAAAATGTGAGTAGAATAAATTTCAAACACTTCTATTTAAATTTGTTTCATTGTCACCACTATGATCAAATACGCCGAAGGAAGAACAAGATTTCATCCAAAAATCCATATAAGTCTAAATTGGTCAAAAAAAATTTCAAATATCGCCTAAAATAACCAAAAGTCAAGAGTGAAGTATGGCCTAAAATAATTGTTTAACGATTTTTAATTCAGTATAGCTTTAGGATGATTTTTCGTTCAGAAATGAAAAATAGCCCAATATTTAATTGCAAAAAAAAGTAAAAATAAGGAATAACCTACAAATTATGGGCGAATATGTCCAAGAAATATTTTCAAAAACACCCAACAAACAATGAATAATTTTCAGAAAATGAGAACGATTAATCCGGATTTATTTTGAAAGATAACATAAGCTGTTTTTTATTATCTCCATACAAATTGAGATCTTGCTGTTTATCAAGATCATGTTTCTGATCCAAAAATAAGTTCCGCTAGTTTCCACGTGGGGCACTACTTTTTTGTTTTCTTTCATAACGTTGGTAATCGACTTGAGTTTCAGTCATTAGGTTTGTTTTTCAAACTATTTTTGATAAGGGATGTTTTCTGACGTCACTGACGCACATGGTCGATTTGAACTCCTGTTGCCGAAATCATAGACATTTTAAAAAACCCAAATGTTTGATGATTCATGTTGTTTAATTTATCGAAAGGTGACCTTATAGATTCTCTTAGTATAAAATCAATCATTAATGTTTTAAAGGCCACTTTTTCAGCTGGAGATTATCAGTTTAAGGATTAAACTCAAGTTCACGCCAGAAATACATTTTTGGGACAATATTAGACCCAGAGTTAACTCCTAGCTAACCCAACTCATATTTTGAGTCAGGGCCAGTTGTACAATCGTAGTTAAGTCTTGGTTCATTTTAAACTCAACGATTTTGGTAGTTTAACTGCGGTTCAACTCTTGTTAAGTCATGAAATTGCTTTAAGCAGAACTAGACCTTAAGTGAAGTAGCCGAGTTTGGAAGAAAAAAAAATGGCTGAACTGCGGTTCAAATGTTTGTACAACCGGCCCTCAATTTTTAAAAATTTCGAAAAATATTTTCATTGTTGTTATATTGTACTATTCGTACTGTAGAATGTCAGTTTCTATTACTGACCCTTCTGTTAATTTTCATTGAATGTTTTTGAACAACAACAACAACTTTAAGTTGCTACCACCAATTTTAAAACATATAGCTATTTCAAGGAGTGCCAATTCCTTTCATCAGTCTCCTTTAGTGGTATCGAGCTTTAATCCAATTTTATTATGAAAAACTTTTTCATATGCACATCATGAGATTCGAACCCACGCATTCAGATTTACTCAGTCTTCGAAGTCGTATGCACAACGCATTCCTCCGCTTATGACCACTGATAGAAAAAAAAACGAAAAATAAAAACGAGTAAATAAAATTCGTTCAAAAATTGGTGGTAGCGCCTTTAATTTGTTGTTGTTGTTCAAAAACATTCAATGAAAATTAACAGAATGGTATGTTACCAATACTTCCAACATCTCCCCCTTTGATATGTGCTACAAATTGTAGTCTATCAAATAAGGTTAGGAGAAAATGTAGGCTGAACAAAACAACATACTTAGAGGCGCTTAGAAAAATGTTAAAGCTCCAAATGCGTTTGAAAAAACAAACAAACATAACATCTCGACCTGTGTCGTCAGTGGTCATAAGCGGTGGAATGCGTTGTGCATACGACTTCGAAGACTGAGTAAATCTGAATGCGTGGGTTCGAATCTCATGATGTGCATGTGAAAAAGTTTTTCATAATAAAATTGGATTAAAGCTCGATACCACTAAAGGAGACTGATGAAAGGAATTGGCACTCCTTGAAATTGCTATATCTCCAGCCAAAGATAGAAAAAAAAACGAATAATAAAATTCGTAAAAACGAGTAAATAAAATTTGTTTAAAAATTGGTGGTAGCGCCTTTAAGTTGTTGTTGTTGTTCAAAAACATTCAAAGAAAAATATTTTCTTAAAATGATCCACACGATGCAAAAATATCATAATTGAGGAAACAATCGACTGTTGAGGAGGCATTTGCTACTACTACACCTACTTTTTCATTTTATATCTTTTATTTTATGCACATTAAAGGTGCTCCAAAGTTGTTTTATTATCAAAAGATGATCCCTTCTCTGATAATAAAATACGGCTATTATTTTATTACCAAACAAAAAATTGAGTTTGGTCAAGCTCCTGCTTGGTGCTGCTTCCTATAGGATTTGGGGTGACTGCGAGTTTTGGTTAAAAATTATTTTCGCAAAATTATAGTCAAAATAACACGATCCTAAAAAGTATAACAAAATAAATACTTTATAGCTTTTGCAAATAACGGCATCTTACTATCAGTTAAGCTCTAATTGTGTTCTTTAGGGACAGGATAGGTGTTCTCAGAACCACCATCTTACCTACTATTTTAGTCGGCAGGTAGTTTTAGGTGGAAAAGGTTCGGAGGTCAATGAATTTTTCAGATGTTGTTTTGGGGTAGTTGATTAAAATTTTCTCAAGTTTTGGACACATAGGACTTAAAAAAGAAGAAAGAGAAAACCTCGAAATGTTCGTTCTTTTTCCGGTTTTTCCTCTATATTTTTTCTTACGGTCTGATGAGGCAAATGCATTCATTAATGTTATGTAGAGTGTTAAATTTGCTACAAAAATGATTGGCCAATCATTTTTATATGTCACGTCGTTACCGAGATAAAAAAAAATAAAGGGTACGACCAGGGTGGCACAATTAATACCTGAGGACTCAACTTAAAAATTTAAAATAATTTTAAAAAAATCATTAAATTTTATTAAAAGTGATAAATCTGTATCTAACAAAGATTCAAATTAATATCAAAGTATGCAAAAAACATTCTTCCGTAAGCATGAAATTATGAAAAAGAAAATCTAAATTGCAGGAATTTTTTTTGAAAAAATCGATTTTTTTAAATAATTTTTTGAAACAATTTAAAAAAAAAAAGTAAGTAGGTATGCATATTTTGAAAATAAATTTCATGTATCTTAAAACTAAGTTTTATAAAAACCTATAGAACAAGTAAAAAGAGTATTTTTTTCAAATTTTGTAAAATTTACTTACGAATATTTGAAAAATTACACTTTTCTAGGAGCACCATTGAATTTCAGCACATATAGAATAGGCGTCAGTATCCTTATACTAATGCAACAAAACTGGTAAATCGTAAACAAACCACGCGCCACCGTTAGTAGAGACATTTTAAATGATGGCGAAACCGGAACGCCTGAAGAATCGTTTTGGTTATTTGCTCTAGCCGGCAAGATCTCCCAATCAAACCGCCCTTGAATTTAATTTAATTTTTTGTAACCAACAAAATCTGATCACCCAAAGTTCTCTCCAAAACGACCTAATACTAATTGAGAACTTTTCTTAAGACGCATTAAATGATAATCAACTTTGTAATTAACAGGCTTAATATAATTAAACAAAATTGCCTCGTGTAGATACATTAACATTCTATTTCCGTTATATGAATTAATTTTTTATAATCAACAAATAACCACAAAACTGAAACTACGACTCTATAGCTATATTTTAGGTCAGTATTTGTCACCATACATATCCATTAAAACATAATCAACACATTCCTACAAACATTTTACGTTATTCAACTCCCTTAAGTGCTTCAAAGCACATAAAATCGATAATATCTAGATATCAATCTAATTTCCGTGTAACTTTACTATCTTTTGCACCACATCATTATACTATTATATTGATGTGCATAAAATATTAGCTACGGATTGTGTACATTACGTGTTTCAATGTATAACATTTATAGACCTTTTTTGCTTACTGCTTCTTATTCATACAACACTCAATGATAAAAACAACCATCCAATCAACGGTTAATTTGAAGGGTCTTCTTCTAGTAAAATAATAATAATTAGCAAATACTTAATTTTTTACAACTACATTGGACAACTACAAAATAAAGATACTTGAATCTCAATGAGTCAACACAAAACGAAATATTAAATAGTAATACACACCCGCCAAGTAAAACGTTAACATTTCCATTTATATTATTAGATCCATCCGGATTTCCACCGTTGCTACTGCTACTGCTGCTACCACCCATAACAGGTGCTCCACCACCCCAACTGCTAACTGAATATCCTCCAAAAGTTGCAACACCACCACCACTACTACTTGCGCCACTTCTTAAATTCTGCTGATGAAGTAATCCGAGTCCGCCAATTTGTGGACTGCTACTAACGTTATTTTGATTATAAGCACTATTTGCTGCAAAGGACGAAATTGCCATTTCACTTGGTAGTGTTGTAGTCGACAACGACGATGTCGACGTCATCGTTGAATTATTATGATTTTCGTGACCGTTAAAGTGGCTAAATGCCGCCATAACTGCCAAACGTTTCATAGACATTATATTTTGCTAGCTAACGTTTTTTTTTTTTTTTTCTATTTCAAACGACTAAACGTGTTACTCATACAAATTTTTGAAACTTTTAATGTGAAAAAATGTTGTGTTCTTGTCACAGATGATGACACTCCTCAAAACTCATCTTTCCGTTAAACAAACTCACCGAAAATAAAATTAATTTATTTTTATCCAAGGATACTCGTTGTCGTTGTCGTTGATGTTTTATAAAACCCTTATCACTTAAAAATCAAGAAAACAAGTGAAATCGTCAAGAAAAGAGCACACACATGTGAGTATCATTATAATAGTACCATCACTAAATACTACCAACGCACCACTACCCGACCGTAACGGAGGAGGTTCTTGCGTAATTTTTGAAATTATTAAAAAAAAATGAACACACAAATTTTTTTAAATAGCAACGTGTTAGTTGCAAATGTGACTCGTCAGTCTTCCGTTATTGTTAAAGAATTACAAAATATCCTTCGTCAAAATAGTTGAACCTTCCAACCTGGTTTCTCTAGTTGAACTGAATTCGACTCAAAAAGGTAGTAGACCAGGAGGTTTCCTTTCAGGGGCTGGTTTTGTGTGTGTTTGGATATTTTCCTTATTTTATACTACTGTGTTGTGTTATGGATTTCTAGGGGTTTTATAGCCACTTTCACTTCCCGTAGTCAGAGATTGGTGGTGAATCGTCGAGCGTCGACGACGACGACAACGGTAGTGACAGGAGCAGGAAAAAAATAATTTTGAAACATTTTCAACTGACAGTACACAGTTGAATACAGCAAGGAGCAGCAATCTAAAAACACAAACACCAGTTTTTGTTTAAGTTGTTGTTGTTTATAACTGCTGTTGTGTATAGAAGGACGAAGAAGACAACTACGACAACACTGTACTACTACACTTTATATTTAAAATAAAAAAAAATAAAAAAAATAGAAGAAAAACTGAAAGAGGACAATTCTATTGAAGGTGCGGATTATAGCTATAGGAGCTATAAGGACGAAAAGAGGAGACACTTTCATCAAGGAAGAGGAACGAAAACCATGTTGTTTAGTGGTACAGTGTACAGTGTGAAAGTGGTGTGCTCGGGTAGTACACACAATTAAAATTGTTTATAGTGATTCTAAAGCCTTGTCATGGACAAAGCTTGTATTAATTTTCTAAGCTTTTCCATATAAATAAGACTTAAAGTGCGCGCCTATTTTATTGATAAAATGACACGACATTTAGAGTGTTCCACTGTGTTTACACGATGAAATTGAAATTGAAAGATTTTTCAAAAATTGTAAAATCGACGAGGTGTTGTATGTTGATTAGATGGGAAAAATATTCATCATCGTTGTCGACGGAAAATTAATTTAAAACTGATGGGTGTGAAAAATATTTGATTTCCAAACGAGCGGTTTTCCGAAACGAGAAAAGTCGTCTGTCGTAGTTTGCTTTAAGTGTCGATATAAGAAAAATATATAAATAAATAAATAAAAACAATATGAATTGACATTTAAGTGAATGACTGGAAAATGATTAAAATAATTTTGGAAAAATATGGAATTATTGTGAGTATGTAGCTAGCTATACATCATAACTTATTCAAATCTTTGGGCGGAATTTGTATTCGTCACTTAAGTCGAAATTTAACTCAATTAAACGTCTCAGGAGACCACTTAATCGATTCATAATCGAGTTTGTGATTCTCTTACAAACTCAAGCTTTACTTGAGGAACTTCACTTAAGTAAAATCGAAGTGTTGTCTGACAATAGCTAGCTTTAAGTATGTTGAATAACAAATGTTATTTATTTTTAGCTATAATAAAATAAAAGATTAAATTTATAATAATAATAATTTTTTTTTTTTTCAATATTTAAAAACTGTGATAACAAATAACTCAAAATTAAAATCAGTAAAAAATTATTTTACTCAAGTAAAATTTTTTCCCCACTCATGGAAGTGATCACTACAGCTAATGCGTAATATTTTTCTCAACTGGAAGGAAAATTAATGAGAAATCTTAACTTTAGTCATGACTATGAATTCTGCCCTTTTTTTTCTTTTTAATTTATTTCAGTGGTTAGTCGATGAATAATCTCCTCCACAACATTTTCGGCAGTAAAAACAGTAATTAGCTTGGTTCGAAATTCGAAGCTCTTATCGGAATTAGAATTAAAAGAAAAAAAAATGCTTTGCACCCGAGTGAGAATTGAACTGGCAACAACTGGGTTAACTATAGCAATCACTCCATCCATTGTGGCCGCATTACATTTCCGTTCAAGTATTTCCAGATCTGAAAGAATATAATGGTTAATGGCTTGTCAACGTGTTGCAGACGAGTATTATGTTTTATTCACAAGTATAAAAACAAAACAGGCAGTTTACACCGTTTATGCAAAAGTTGAACAATCTTTATATAGAGCGATACACGTTTCAAACGATTGATGCATTCCAAAATAATTTTGAAGAGATCGCATAATACAGGAATTCCTTGCCTTAATCCTTTATTGATGTCCATATAGTAAATTATAATAAATTATATTATATATAACTGTCAATTTTACGGATATTTTCGCTTAGATGACATTAGGCTACGGTTACAGTGCATGCGAAACCAATTTAGAAATAAGTTTTCTGAAAGCATCTAATCTAGGAGGAAAAATGTCAGAGGTTTTTTTATTATTATTGAAACCTTGGTTAACTTTTAAATTTAGAAAGAAAAAGGGCGAAGATAGTTTCGCGTCAAATTCAATTTTTTTTTTTCAGAAATCGTCATGTAATCTGGGTTAAATATAAAATAGATGTTTTTGTAAAAAAAAAGCGCTAATAGATGTAGGAACGCAACGTCTCACTGCGCACGCACACATCTAAACACGCAGCCTGCTAAGTTCCATCTGCCTTCCTATTTTCTTTATCCTTTTATATTTTTCGTTAAGTATGTTTTTTAAAATAAAGTAGAGTTAAGTTTTAGTTGCTATTAATATCCCTAAGCGGAAGGACGTGTATTTGTGTTATATTATTGTTTAACTAATAAAGAGTTTATAAAAATAATAATTATATTGTGTCGTATTCATTTTGTTTAAAAGTGAGGTTCTACATATTGGGGGCTCATCCGGGATCCGGTTCGGTAAATATTAATAGCGCTCGCCCAAAGTCAAAAAGAAAAAAAACAGAAAGAAGAAAAAAAAAAATAATAAAAGATAACTAAGTGTCTACGCGTGCTAAAATATTTATATCCACAAGCTAAAATTGAAAAAGCCAAAAGCAGAAAATAATACGAAAAAAAAAATAATAATACAAAACCAACGAAAATACGTGAAAAATACAAAGAATACGCGAAAAATACAAAGCAAACCTGAAGTGACAAAGAAAACATATACCTTCACAGAAAATAATACAAAAAAAAATACTAAGAAAAAGTATATTACAAATCAAATGTGAAAATATCCTACACAGAAAATAATACGTTAACGTGAAAAAATACAAAACCAACGAAAATACGTGAAAAATACAAAGAATACGCGAAAAATACAAAGCAAACCTGAAGTGACAAAGAAAACATATACCTCCCTACACAGAATATAATACGAAACAAAGATACTACGAAAAAATTATATTACAAATCAAATGTGAAAATATCCTACACAGAAAATAATGAGTGAAAAAAAAAAATAAAATACTAAAAAAAAGCAAGATTATACAAAAGCAAAAGTGAAAACATAAGCTCGGAGGATATTGAGCGAAAACAAATACAAATAAACAAATTGTGAATAAAGAAGTACAGAACAAAAATAAAAAAAAAAATATTATCTGAAGTTACTTGAAGAAAAAAAAAAAAAAAAAAAAAACTATAACAACAGCAGGATCACCAACCACCAGTTGAAGAAAGCAACAAGATAGACAGATAGAAGACATTCAACTATAGTGATATCATTAGAATAAGTATTTTTTTTATTATTGTCATATTTAAGTATCTATTCTATCTCTTATAATTTATTTCAAAATGGATTTAATTGATGTACTGACTTTAAGTGTAGAGCAGTTAAAAGAAAAATTGATTTCGTTAAATTTGGAGGGTACAGGGAACAAGGCGGAACTGCAAACGCGTTTGATTGAAAATACGGTTAGACGGCAAAACGAATCGGTAGTAAATGATAATAACCAAGAAAATGATGTGCAAAGCGTTGCGTCCCTATATTCACCGGCCAACAATACACACGAACCAATGTCTGGCTTTACGTTTCGTGACATGGAAGAATCCATGTCACAATTTTCTGGGAATGGTGAACCAAGCGTTGAGCACTGGGTCGCAGAATTCGAACAGATGAGCGACACAGTCGGGTGGAATCTGTTACAAAAATTCATTTTTGCTAAGCGACTGCTTAAGGGTTCAGCTCGGCTGTTTGTCAATAGTGTTACAGGCATAAATAGTTGGCAAAGTTTAAAGGGGGCATTGACTGAAGAGTTTCAAAAGAAAATTAACAGCGCAGACGTACATAGACAGCTAATGAATAGAAAGAAAAAACAGGATGAAACAATGATGGAGTATATTTATAAGATGACTGCATTAGCAACCAGTGGTAATGTGGAAGAGGAGGCTATTGTAAATTATATTGTTGATGGTGTGGGTGACAGGGGAAGTGATTCGCATATTTTGTATGGAGCGTCCACAATTAAAGAGCTAAAAGAAGCCATTAAAATTTACGAGAAAATAAAACAAAGGAAAGGGGAGAGTAAATATGTAAATAATTTATCAGGACCAAGTAGTTCAGGTATATTAAGCAATAGCAAACGATGCCATATTTGTGGCGATAAAAGACACTCCGCCGACGTTTGTCCAAATAGATCAAAGGGCTTTAAGTGCTTCCGGTGCAACCAATTTGGTCACAAGTCGACCAACTGTGAAATGCAAAAATCTCAATTGCCAAATTTTAAGAAAAAAGAAGAGGTCAATATTATATCATGTGAAAAGAATTACGTTGACATAAAAGTGAATGCGATTACCACAAAGGCATTGATTGATTCTGGAGCTGATATATCCATTATGAGATTTGACATATTCAAAACGCTTGACAAAGAATATGAAAATGAAAAGATATTGATTTCTGGAATAGGTGGTGACGTTGTCACTATTGGTTCTTGTGCATTAGACGTGGAAATTGACACTTTTATATATAGTTTAAAGGTATTCATTGTCCCAAATGAACTCATTAAAGTTCCTGTAATTTTGGGCAACGATTTTTTTAGGCTAGCTAGTATCCACTTCAACAGCGGAAAAATAAGTGTTAAACCCACCATGACTTTAAAACAGAAACCCGAATCTCAGAAATATAAACCTGACTCTGAAGTTACCATGAAAGCAAACCCTGATATGTCCAATTTAATTAATATTAAATTTAATTCCGTCTTGACCGAAGATTTGAATGAAAATGTAGTGGAAAATGAATTTTCTGAAAATGAATCAGATTTTCTTAAGTGTTACAACATTGATGAAAATGAAATAGATTTGTTACATGTTGAAAATCACAACATTCGAAGAGACTTGTTAAGAACAATTAAAAATTATATACCGAATCGAATAGTAGAATCACCCATTGAAATGACAATAGTATTAAAAGATGAAACCCCGATTTATGAATCTCCTCGTAGATTGCCTTATCAACACAGGTTGGAGGTTGAGACTCAAGTTGAAACCTGGCTCAAAGAAGGGAAAATTGAAGAAAGTACTTCCGAATTCGCTAGTCCGGTTGTTCTGGTATCAAAAAAGGATGGGTCTAAACGATTATGTGTAGACTATCGGCGTGTTAATAATAAAATTATTAAAGACCCGTTTCCTTTTCCATTGGTCGACGAACAGTTGGATCAGTTGCAAGATGGAGTGTTTTTTATTACTTTAGATTTAGTTTCAGCTTTCCTTCATGTACCTATTGTTGAGGATTCCCGTAAATATACAAGCTTTGTCACAAACAACGGGCAATATCAATTTCGTTTCTGTCCATTTGGATTATGTAACAGTCCGGCAGTTTTCACTAGATATATTAATGCTATTTACCGTAAATTAATCCGTGAACAACACTTATTAGTTTTTATAGATGATTTGATTATTCGCTCAAAAACATTAGAAGAAGGCCTCGAGATATTAAAGAAAGTATTAAAGATAGCACAAGATCACGGCCTTCATATCAATTGGAAAAAATGTCAATTTTTTAAAAAGAGAATAGATTACCTAGGGCATATGGTTGAAAATGGGTTTGTTCGTCCAGGTACTGACAAAATTAGGGCTATTATAAATTATCCTATGCCCAATAAGAATGTTAAGCAAATACAGAGCTTTCTAGGACTTGCTTCCTATTTCCGAAAATTTATTGCAAATTTTGCATTAATAGCCAAACCCCTTTCAGATCTTTTAAAGAAAAATACGTCGTTTATATTTGGCATAGAACAAATATCGGCTTTTGAAAGATTGAAGTCAGAGTTATCCAAGGACCCAGTTCTGCAGATATTTAAGTATGGTTCTTATACTGAGGTTCACACTGATGCCTCACAGAATGGCTACGCTGCAGTTATGCTTCAAAAAAATGATGAAACGGGTGAGTTGCACCCGGTGCAATACTTAAGTAGAAAAACAACGGAAGCAGAACAAAAATTTCATTCTTACGAGCTAGAAGCATTAGCCGTTGTTCAAGCTTTTAAAAAATGGAGACCTTATCTCCTCGGTCATAAAGTAAAAGTTATTACAGATTGTAATGCTTTTGCCGCCACTTTAAGGAAAAAAGATGTTCCACTAAAAGTAGCTAGATGGGCACTTTATTTACAAGAATTTGATATAGATATTGCACATCGTGCCGGGACGCAGATGCGTCATGTTGATGCACTCAGCCGAGAGATTCTGGTTATTGATGCTACAATTTCTCATCAGTTGAGACAAGCTCAATCTGACGATGAATATTTAAATGCTTTAAAGACAATTTTAAAAGATCGTGAATATGAAGATTATGTTTTAAAAAATGACTTGATTTACAAGTTACATAATGGAAATGAATTACTTGTCATTCCTGCTTCTATGGAGAATTCAATTATCCAGCAGATGCATGAACAGGGACATTTTGCCTTTAAAAAAACATCAGACCTTTTACTTAAACAGTATTTCATACCTGAGTATCGCAAAAAGATAGAAAAGTTTATTAAAAGTTGTATTCCATGTATCCTATCAGAAAAAAAGAACGGAAAACAAGAATGTTTTCTCAATCCGATTAAAAAAGAAGATAGTCCACTTCAGACTTACCATGTTGACCATTTAGGAATTTTGGAAATTACCCAAAAACGTTATAAGCATATATTCGCCGTTGTGGATGCCTTCACCAAATTTGTATGGTTGTATCCGACAAAAAGTACCTCAAGTGAAGAAGTAATTGATAAATTAAAAAAACAATCTGACATTTTCGGTAATCCAACTAGGATTATATCAGACCGTGGTTCCGCGTTTACATCGAACCAATTCAAAGAGTACTGTACTGAAGAGGGAATCGCTCATGTTTTGATTACCACTGGTGTACCCAGAGGTAATGGTCAAATTGAACGGATAAACCGTATCATAATTCCCATGCTTACCAAACTTTCCTTGAATAAACCTTCCGATTGGTATAAACATGTTAGTACTTTACAGAAATTCATTAATTCGACCAACTCAAGAAGTACTGGAATGTCACCATTCAAGATTTTGACTGGAATCGATATGAAACTTAAACCTAATTCGGAATTACTTAGCCTTGCCAAAGTTTTGGATAGTGAGTTATTAAATGAGCTTAATCAAGAAAGAGATGAAATTCGACAGATAGCCAAAAATAATATCCTTAAGGTTCAAGAAGAAAATAGGCGATGTTTCAATAGGAAAAGAAAACCTCCTATAAAATACAAAAAGGGTGAATTAGTGGCTATAAAGCGTACGCAAATGACTCAAGGGAAACTGGCCACAAAATTTATTGGTCCTTATAAAATATCATATGTAGGGAAAAGGAACCGGTACCATGTAGTTAAAGTAGGTGATCATGATGGTCCCAATAAAACGACCAGTGTAGCTGACTACATAAAAAAATGGGACTGTGATATTCGAGACGAATAAAGTACAGGATGGCCGAGTGTAGGAACGCAACGTCTCACTGCGCACGCACACATCTAAACACGCAGCCTGCTAAGTTCCATCTGCCTTCCTATTTTCTTTATCCTTTTATATTTTTCGTTAAGTATGTTTTTTAAAATAAAGTAGAGTTAAGTTTTAGTTGCTATTAATATCCCTAAGCGGAAGGACGTGTATTTGTGTTATATTATTGTTTAACTAATAAAGAGTTTATAAAAATAATAATTATATTGTGTCGTATTCATTTTGTTTAAAAGTGAGGTTCTACATAGATAAGATGACTTTGTTGCAGCATGAGTGCAACTAGCTCGTTTCGTCGTTTTGAGTACTGTTACAATGTAATTTAAAGCGGTATACAAAAGTTATAATTGGAAAAATGGAATATAAATAAAAAAATAATAGAAACCTGAAAATAAATACACTCCGAGATGCCAAGTAAAAACAATTATGTTTTTGATAATGTTGTTGGCACAGAAAAATGTATCCCAAGAAAGGATTTTGCTTCTGTCGGATTGACATTGATATGTCAGTGAAATATAAATTAATAGAAACCTCCTAATCTCATTTCTCAATTCGTTGGATTACAAAATTAGTTTCATATCTGCTTATTGTGTTAAAACGCATTCCTCACTTAATTGTTTTTTTTTTCGAAAAATATTTACAAATATTTGATTTTGACATTTGTCAATTAGTACGAATTGTCACCGAAGAGAGAATTTAATCACTTTTCGACACTTTATGGTTTGACAGGAAAACCTGCAAAGTTTTAAGAAAAAGTTTTATTACATACTATAAATTATTAAAATATAATACAATAAAAGTAAAAATGTGAGTCAAGTTAGCATTACCACTTTCAAATTTCAAAAGTTTAACTATTGGATTAATTCTGGTGAATTTGTCGTAAATTTGTCGTGCAACTAAAAAAATGTCGCGTGACTATTTTAGAAAATAACCTCTAACTTGACTGTCAAGTTAGCACTACCACCCCAGAAAGAGAATTAAATGTAATTGAAAATTAAAATGGATAATAGAAACAATTGTCGCCTTTTTATCGTAAATAACTTATGCAACTAAGAAATTTGTCGTGCATTTTTTTTAATAACCCCAAAAAACTAATTTTCGGTAAAGTAAGGCTTACCAATCTAGAAAAAGGATCAAATCTAATCGAATTTAAAAAAAGATAACGCAAATAATTTCATTTTTTTTTTGTCGTGAGTTTTTCGTGCAACTAAAAAATTTGTCACGCTAATTTTTTTAAAAATAACCTCTGGTAATGCTAATTTGACAGTTTTGCTATACATAAGTGATACTAAAATATTTTTGAAATGAGGTTTGTTAAGCGAAAATATAAAAAAGGGTTTTTTTTTAAATTATTCAAATATAAGCAATGTTAACATATATCACTTTGTGGGATGGTATTAGCTGTCGTAGGGTATGAGCTTCGTAAGTCTGGACATATCATGAGCAGAACTTAAATTTTTTTTTAATCTTGGTACAGAGTTACGATTTTGTTAAAATCTTATGAAGATTATTAATGAATTACTTTATGACTATGAGCGAGATCTTGGAAATTATTATGAAATCAAGTTTTGTCGGGTCCTCTTAGTTTGTTTTACGAACTTCTATTATATTATTACAAGCAAAAAGTAGGTCTTCATGAACGGAAATTACATCCATTTTGCGTTATTATTAATTTGCGGCAATTTTTGTTTATGTAAAATTATTTTTATTAAAACACTTTTATTTTTACTTGGTTTTAATTTGTTTTTAATGAACAAAAAACCAAACTCACATTCAAACAGTATGAAACGTCAAAATAAATACATTACATACAACAAAATCAATTTAATACATTACTTCCAGTGAAATCTATGAAACAGAAAATTGTATGTTATGTATCTGAAAATTTTTAATGTTTGTAGTATGTAATGTATGTAATGTATGATCTATGAAACAGGCCCCAGGACTATTTTAATAGTCGCACTACAATTTTTTTTAATTGCACGACAAATTCACCAAAATTAATCCAATAGTTAAACTTTTGAAATTTGCAAGTGGTAATGCTAACTTGACATACATAAAGTAAAACATGGTAGTTTCAAACAGACATTATTCTACCATTTGAGTTGGGTCTATTTAACATTTTGATTTTTATATCATTGGTTCCATCTTGCGCCGAAAGTCTTAATGTATGTGTACTTGCTGCTTATAGCAAATACCAATTCTGAAGACTTATGAATTACCAAGGCGAGGAAAATGACTAGTTATTAAAAATTTTGGTATACATTAAGTTTGCAGGTATTTAAATTTTTCTAAGTCAAAGTCCATAAAGTTAAATTAAAAAAAAGAAAAATATTTTCCATGCAGTATGTTACCAGGTTAAGTTAAAATCTTGCGTGTTTAAAAACAATTTACTATTTTCCTGCTTGCATGATAACTTCTTTTGGTTTTCCAGGAATTTAAACAAATGACACCAATACACCAACAGCAACCAACCCAACAACAGTAATTTCACAACCCACAAAGTCTCAAAGCTTTTCTTGCCTCCATATACGAATACACTCTTTAAGTCACCTATTTCACTTTGACTTACCTACCCTAGTCAATTTACATATAACCGTGTCCCTCTTTGTTCTTGAAAGTTATACCAAAACATGCAACGGTTTCAGCAAAATTGCTGTTAGCACTCCATTTTATTTATTTTGTTCTTCCTGACAGAAAACGAAAAAAGTAAGGTTATATAATTAAAAAAAAAATTTAAACTACCTAAAGTAAAAGTTTTCAATTTCATTTAAAGTACTTTTTGAAAAACACGTGCATATTTTTTTTTTCTACTTGTCAAAGAATCCTTAAATGCATTTCACCCTTTACTACAACCTGAAGCACTTTCTAGCGTCCTGTGTAAATAATTCAGCATCCAATAAAAAAAAGAAAAAATCGTTGCAACTAAAGGGGGTAGAAAACTAACTGTTGCTTTATGGTTGCTCTGATAAATTCACAGTAGTCACGTGAAAAGTCGTGTAATCGACCAAGTTTTTTAACCTGAATGCCCTTCAATTGCGATACAAAACCAAAAAAAAAAACTTGTTAAAAACGTCAAATTCGAAAAAAAAGTAATGTAATTTGATTTTTATTGCGTGCAATATGCCAGAGGTTGTAACCTTCAATTAAATTTTTGTAGTCAGTTGTTGTTATTCATTTTAATGTACCTTTAAGGGCGTATGTGCATGTGCATATTTCTCGAGACATATTTTTCAATGTTGAAAGATAATAGTTCAAAAGTTTTTCGCTGTTTACGTTCTTATGAACCGTTTGGTGTGCGATTTTGTTTTGATTTGATTCAAGACTATTTTATACTTCGTGCCATGATAATAAAATCCCCATGGGCATCAAATTCACAACGACAATAAGTGTACTTGTAACGTAAGTGCGAGGATTATCGATTTGTGCAAAATAATAGGGTTCGAATAATAAAACAAAAATGTGCTCACCTGTCGATGCACGTATGTTTTCTATGCAACTGGAACAAGGTTGATTTTATTGTTGCTTTGTAATAGAATACGACGACAAGCCATACCATCGTTGTATATCGATATATTAGAACTGCCTTATAATACAGGCTACTTATGTTTATGTTTTCGATAAGAAAAACAATCTAAATTCTTACAACGACAATTTTGATGTTTTTTTGAAAAATTCGTGATCTGAACTCGGAGATCTTTTCGTAAATTTTAAGCTTATTATTTTTAAGGCAAACAATTTTCGTCAAAAGAATATGTTTTAACCGAAATAGCATAATATAGTTCATAATAGGTCGAGGGCAGTCCCAAAATAACTCAACCGACCAAAGACAACATTATTTGTTTTTTTAATTAAACTGTATATTTAACAGTCTTTTCTGAGGGGAATACCTTTTCCCCTTCGATGTTAAATAGCTTTTGATAGTAAAAAGCTAAAGTAGCCATCAACCACCGAGAACCGATTTATTTTTCAAATTTAAAAATAGGAAATAGTAAGAGGAGGTGAATAGTGTGCGTGGCGACACATTTGATAGCTTGAAGAAACAAAACTTGTCGATTGTAAGTAATATTGTAAGTAATTCATCTTTGGAACAGATATTTCGGGCCCTAATTTGCGATGTTCAGCACTTTCTGAAATATTTTTCCTGTATACAAGCTCACTTTCTTTTATTCGATGGTCTTTTTATACAATTTCGTATTTTTTGTCAGCTCGTACAGACTCGTTTGAATTCCGCCAGCAAATATTTTTTAGTCGTTAATGATGAAACAAACTCCCCCAAGGTAGAATCCATCTTCGCTGTTATATTGCTTGGACTATAAACCCTTTTAAATGATTGTTAAACTTAAAGTTAACAACCTACTTTTCTAACACAGTAATTGTTTACCAACCAGTTTCCGCCGTTTATATGGTAGGGTACTTCTGAGACCGCCCTCGTACAAAAATTTAAATCAATTATTAATAACTAAATGTTAAATGTTAAAAACTAAATAGATTTTATTCCTGCCAAATATTGTTTGTGCGTACAAATCGTTGTTGGTTGTTCATAATTCTCAGTGTAAACGCCGAACAACAGTGAGCAAGCACTTAGAACAGAATGTACTGACGTGGCTGCCAAGATGTTCATACTCTCACCTTCACTTCCAATGAATATAATTGACTGATTGATGAAAATGTATAAAACTGCATCCACTAAAGAATTTTGTAGTAAAACTGTTTAAAATAAAGGGCACGATTAGGTCGCACAAACATGCTCTTGTAGCAAGTTACCTTCGTATGAGCGAGTGGAATGTGTTCTGTATTTTATTTTTTCAAAACAATTTTTTTTTATTAATAACAAATTATACAATAAAAAAAATTAAGAAATTTTTGCTTGCAGTTCCAATCAAGCAAAGCAGAACTTTTATAATATAAAATTTCGCCAATATCGGTGCAGCCGTTTAAAAAAATATTTCATATTTAGTGGAACCAAAAATTAAGCATACACTTTAAACCAAAACGTATTAACAATTTATATATATCTTTGCGATGACGGTTCGCAATAAATAGGTAATTTGCAAATGGCAAGATTTCAGATCTTTCAAACTACAAAATGTCAAATATATTGCTTTTGATGATAGTTAGTACTATAAACTGCAAATGTCCAAATTGAATTTGTAAAGGCTTGTTGAACAATTTTGGTTAAGTCTTAGTTATAATATTTGCATATTTGGCCCTAAAAATCTGTTAAAAGAGTAAAAGTCTTTATAAAAAAAATAAATTAACTGTAATTTTAATCTAATTTCCGAGTTTACTAATCCATGGATTACAAAATTTTCACACCTTACGTAAAGGCAATTATTTACTGTTCCAATTGATTCCAGATCATTAGTAATATATGGATTCTTGAAAATTGGACTTAGAATCACAGTTTAATTTTAATAATTAATAATTTTAATATTCCACAAATTAGAATTTGGCCAACCACAAATTAAAAAAGCTCAAAACTGAGCAAAACTTTTAAACAAAAAGAATTTAACTTTCAGATTTGACAAGATACTGTTTACTTTAGTTTTTTTTTGCTCGAGGAATATGAAAAATGCAACAAGAGTACATTTTTGGATGGAACTGGCAAATGTAATGTCCTCCTATGTACAAATTTTCCAAAAACATTTTATTTTTCTTAAAAATTTTGATAATTTGTTTCAAGGTTTGGGTATGTTTGTGGGCAATCGAACATAAAGTAGATTCAACTGTTTCGCAGTAGATTTTTATTTTTCAAAATATAAATAAGTTATCACATAGATACACCTAAATAACATTCACAACAAAACACAAATAAATACAAAAAAATATTTTGTGAAACATTTACATATTGCATGATTTTTTTTCGTAAGAACAAAAGAGCAGTAGATTTTATTTAAAGGCAGTAGATTTATTTTTCGAAAAAAATGCAGTAGATCTACTGCAATTGCAGTCAAGTCACAACCCTGTCGAACCAACAATAACATAAATTTTGATCGATACTCGAATGAAAGTCGAAAATTTATCGGCAGTGAGATTTGACTCCTCCTTTCATGGGTAGTGATACGCAATGAAATTTTTGTATGGAAAATCTAGCTTCACTACGGATAGCTTTTCGAAAAAAAACACGGCTCATGTCAACGAAACATCGTGTCGAACCGTACAAAACGCCACTGGTCACATAAACAGTTAAACACTATAAACCAGCCATATTGGATAATCGTACTTAACATTTTCGTCTTATATGGATAATTTCCAATAAGCATCCACTCCTAGAAACCCGTACTGCAGCTGCAGAACATTCCCAATAACTGCATTCACAGAAATCCTATTGCAATATATTCGTAGGCTATATTTTACTAGCGTACTTACGTATACAGAAACCACACTAGTTTGCCAATTTATATCTTATATAAGCAGTAGGTTTGTGCTTCGCATCGAAATTATTATTTTTATGCAAAATGCTCACAAACACCCTCCTTCTCAAATATCAAAGATGGAATTGTATTCTCTGTTTTCAAGGATACATACGTACATTCATAATAAAAATACTAAATTCTATGAATACTGAATACTGCAAAAAAAAATATCATAATATAAAAAAATATTAACGTTTAATATGTTTCATTGTTCCTGTTTTGAAATCTTTTTTCAGATTAAATGTGCACTATCATGAATTTTGCGAAAGCTTTTTTTAACTGAAAAATGGGTTGATATTCTTTTGTCCCTACTGCTACTACTATTGCACACAAAAGACAGTGTTTTGGAACATTTTACACAGCAAAAAAAAAAACAATGCAAACAATAAAACGATTTTTTTCTCGTATTTATATTCCTTACCAACTTAAGAGAGCACTTGAAATGTTTAAGATTATTGAATAAGTTACACTCCTTTAGTCGATTAACTTAACAAATTTCCTATACAGTCCCGCTCCTAAACAACATAAGCAAATAAATTGTTCACTGTGGCGTATACGCATTTTTTTTTATAAAACACCAAATAATTGAATAATGAAGACCTTAAGTGTTTCAATTATTGATTTTATTTGTGAAGTATTTTTTTGTTAAACATAATAAAATATCATAGTGAATAGTCTCTGCCTTAAAAGTGACCTGACTAGACAAATGTCGAAAGGAATTTTTGTTGATAAGTCCATTACCAATGAAAGAATAGATTTTCATACAAAGATGATTTCATATTTAAATACAAACATTCTAACAGAAAGCGCACCAGATAAAGATCAATCACACCACTAAAATGATAGTTTATTATGTAAGTTTAAGGTCTATAAGAGATTTAATTAAAAGCAAGCTAATCAAACACGAATCATCAAAAACATTATTAAGTTATGATGCAACATTTTTATTTGATCGAAACCCTTTTGTATAGTTTTAACTTCGCCACAATTTGTAAATTCAATCATCAAACCAATGATTCATCGTTATTTACTATGCAATGGTTAACTGTGCTAGTACTTTCTTTTTGTAATTATTCAAATATACTGTTATTTGTTTCACCTCACTATCACTGTCTGAACACTTTTAAATCCCAAACGAACCTGATTTCGCACCAAGCGTTGACATTTATAAATTTTTGCATCTAATTACATTACAACTTACAATTTATTGATTTATTTAAACATGTAAAACCAAATGTGCTCAATTGTTTTTCTACTTCCGTTTTAGGATACGGTTTGCTTTTAAAATGGCGCTTGCAGTATCTCTGCGAAGGGCCCTGCTCCTGCTGCTAACTGCCACTGTGTTCATATTAGTTGTATTATATTGGAACCAAGGTGCTTTGAAACATCAGTCTTTCATTAGTACATTCGAAAAGTCCATTAAAACTCGAGCCGTAATGAATATGTACACAATGTAAGTAGAAGTTTTTTTTTGTTCAAATCCATAAACTAATGATTTTTTTTTTGCATTACAGACCATCCGAAAAAACTTGGACTTACAAATGTGAAAGTGAAAAATGTGTCCGGTATCATTATTTAACCGAAACACCCAACGAAAAACGAGTACCCTTTCTTAATTGTGCTATGACATGTGGTGATATTAATATATGGCCCCATCCAACAATCAAATCATCAGTTACATCTAAATCTTTAAAATTCACTTCCGAAGATGTTATTATTACCATAGATACCCCATTCCGTAATGTCGATACTCTATTCCGTAGTTCATTTGATCTCTTTGTCAAAGACTTGAGGCACATTCAAAAATTAGAATATCAAGATGTTAGGAATAGTGTTAATAACGTAGATAGTAATAGTAATAGCAACACAAATAGTTATAATAAAGAACAGACAACCCATGAACATAGAAATAGTTTTGTACCCAAGCAACACCGCGCAAACTGTGATATTGATAGTTTTGTAGTTGAGGTGACTATTAAAAAGTCTGCAGACACAAATTTAGGATTCGAAACTGATGAGAGTTATAATATAACAACTTTGTGTAAGTTTACATATTCTTAAATCTTTTTCTTTGTTATTTTATTTATTTTGAATTTTTTTTTTAGATGATCAACGAACGTTAACTGCTAAAATCAATGCAAATTCATTTTTTGGAGCACGACATGGTCTTTCGACATTGCAACAGATGATATGGTTTGATGATGAGGACAATGTACTCAGAATACTCTCTAAGTCATTGATTATTGACGCACCTAAATTTAAGTATGACAATTCAGATTCTCTGCAAGAACATCCAGTGTGAACAGTTTTTTTTTTTCTTATACTTTAGATATCGTGGAGTGATGTTGGATACATCAAGGCATTACTTTTCCGTAGCATCTATTAAGCGTACCTTGTCTGCAATGTCTCTTGCAAAGCTGAATCGGTTCCACTGGCATATAACCGATTCACAGAGTTTCCCCTTTGTATCAAAATTTTATCCAGAGTTGGCAGCACATGGAGCTTATTCAGAACGAGAAACATATACCGACGAAGATATAAAAGAGATATCAATTTATGCTAAGCTTAGAGGGATACAGGTAAATTTATTGAAATACTTTACTTAGATTAAGTTCAAGTAAAAACAAAAATTCATTTAAAAAATACATAATTTGGTCATTAAAGTTCTACTAAACAACTTTTCAAATTAGATTGGAAATCTGTCTTTGCTTCGTTCTTATAAATGCCTTCAATTTAAGTCATTTTACAAATAAAAATTTATTTTCGCTAGCTAAAAATGCTCTGGGCAGGATCATTTTTCTAAACGTACCTTCTGGCAAGATCCAAGTCTGCTAACAACTTGTAGAACTCGTCGTCCAATTTATGCTACGCAGATTGTAGCGGTGCGTAGACGGTTCTATCGCATGATGTTGTTGTAGCGGTAAAGGTTGTTGGGAGCAAACAATACTTACTACATCGCCAGGTTTTTAAGCTGAATCTAGAACGACCGTCAGGTGTTGAGTACGAGACCCCAAATCGAGAAGGATTAAAGCTGTCGTTCCGATTGAAATTTTGATGACGCTTTATTTCATTTCAATCGCCTCGCATACCATCTGTGGCATGTAGTGTTATTTCTGAGCCATAACTTTTACTTGATCAAAGTGAATCCAGTGGTGTTCATGTAGTGTAGATGGTCCAAGATGCGCTGTCAAATTGCTGACTTGTAACGCCATTTTTGCTCATAGAACTTAAGTGCTCTTTGAAGCGGGTAGCAATCAATATCAATACTTCTTTTCGTTTGTACAAAGTTCTACAACCCACTGCTACCTTTCCCTGGTGTTTGGAGAAAAAACTGGTCTATTGGTGACTGGAGATAGTTTTTCACCTTTTTTGGTAGTATAAATATAGATTTTACACCATATCTTTTTAACACTCTACTAGCTCTATCCGTATAATCCTCGACATATGGTAAGAAAACCATTTTGTCGAGATCGCTTTTGTCCCTTTTCTGTGATACAACTGGCTTCCAAGTTCTATGATTTTTAGAGTATCCATTGTAAACCAAATTCAGCTCAGACGTGAGATTTTCATGTCACATTATCTGTGGTTAAGCCGGTATCTTGAGATAAGATGCTTTAGTCAGGTAGAAGCGATTGACGTAGCTAAATTTTAGCACAGCTTAATTGTATTTCTTCGTAGAAGTAAAGTCGACCCGATCTTACATTTTGCTTGCAGCAATATATTGAACTGGGAAAGTTGCCTTGCAAATTTTTTGAACAACCAACATGTATTTAGAGATGCCATTTTTGCAAAAATCCATTATTATACCAATGAACTCCTTAAAGCATATCAGTACCAGCTAAGATAGTCGTGCTGCTTTATTTCCAAGATGGCATTTTAAACATTTGCGGTCATGCAAAGAATCTTTATTTCAGCCATCGTCAATTTATGTTCATACATTTTATCTATTTTTGTACATTGTTAATCTTTGGAAAGGTTTACACTCACATTATTCCATCACACAAAACAACTTATTCCTTTTGCCACAACATTCACCCTGCTTCAATGTGATTGAGAATGAGGCAACATCATTGTTTATGAAGATTGACACAGATAAAAAATAATTAACACACGAACCTCAAAATTGCAACCTCTTCTTTTAGTCCAAGAGCTGAAAATATTTCTGTCACGTTCTTTTATATCTTTCTATTTGATTCATAAATTTAGGTAATACACTAAGCCAAAAAGAAAGTTTATAGAGATATATGTTTTCTGTTAAAATATCACAACTAAAAATTATTTACCATCCTTAGGTCATTCCTGAAATAGATGCACCAGCCCATGCAGGCAACGGATGGGATTGGGGACCAAAACGAGGCCTAGGTGAACTGAGTCTCTGTATCAATCAACAACCATGGAGTTTCTATTGTGGTAAGTCATACATCAAACAATGTCATCAATATATTTTGCATCTATGCATCTTATTTGCTTTAGGTGAACCACCCTGCGGCCAATTGAATCCAAAAAATAACAACACATATCTCATTCTACAAAAGCTCTATGAGGAGCTACTAAATCTAACCGGTCCAACCGATTACTTTCACCTGGGTGGCGATGAAGTCAACTTAGAGTGTTGGGGACAATATTTCAATGACACCGATTTGCGTGAAATGTGGTGTGACTTTATGCTTCAAGCTCTGGGACGGTAAATTGCTTTTCATCATATACATGCCTTACAGTGAGGCAGTCATTCATTTCACATCATATTTATGTTTGCTTTATATTTTACCAGTCTGAAAATAGCAAACAATAATTCTTTACCAAAATGGGTATCGGTTTGGTCCAGTGGCTTGACAAATACCAAATGTCTCTCTAAAACACAATTTGCCGTACAAGTTTGGGGTGGAAGTACGTGGCAAGAGAACTACGATCTCATCGATAATGGATTCAGTTTAATATTCTCGCATGTTGATGCTTGGTATTTAGATTGCGGCTTTGGTAGTTGGAGAGCAACAGGTAAGGTCAATGGGATTTGATATATACATAATATAACCCTTACACATACACATGAGTAGTCAAGTTATTCAAATTGGAAAATCATTTTGTGTCGTCATTTAGGTGATGCAGCATGTTCACCATATCGAACGTGGCAGAATGTGTACAAACATCGACCATGGGAAAGAATGCGTTTAGATAAATTTAGAATAAAACAGGTGAAGATGAATTGATGTTTAATTTTGTCACGGAATGTTGTTGACAAAATCATTTTGTTTTTTATAGGTTCTCGGAGGTGAAGTTTGCATGTGGACAGAACAAGTTGATGAAGAACAACTAGACAATAGGCTGTGGCCAAGAGCAGCCGCTTTGGGAGAAAGGTATGTCATTAGAAATAGAACAGCATATATCTAAATATTGTATTTACTTTTCCGTTCATATTTGTCAAACTGATAAAGGCATTTATTGCTTTATTTTTAAGTAAGTTGGAATATGCTTAACATCGTCTATAGTCAATATTGTTTTAATTTGCTGTTAGTTGGCGTAGTTGTTGTCGAAGTTTTGTAGCATAAAAGTTTGTTTGTTATACAAAATACATTTTTATTTTGTTATGATGGTCTGCGTGGAATACTGTGTCAGTGTTATGTTGAATGCTTCTAGCAATGAACAAATGTGCACTTGTGAATTTTTGCAATAACCTCACGATATGCTCTAATCGTTTTAAATAATTAGATATGATTATGATAAATAATTAGTAGATGATTTGTACAACTAATCATCTACTTAAAACGACCTCCCTAACCTAAATTCACTCCGATTCGCGTACACTAAAACCGATTAATCGCCCGATATCAGTCCGGAAGAGCTCAAGCGATTTCCTCGGACGCACTTCTGCATACACTAAAACCGACATCAAACGATATAATACACAATACACACGACAAATATATCATATAAAAAAAGTTGCATACAATTGCCTACAAATGTAAAATATTCACAAAAATTAAATTTTTCGCAGTCTATATTAATTTTTTTTAGGTTTATTTAAAAACTGACAGAAAATTCAAACAAGTTCGAATTTGTCGGTTGATCGGCAATTCTAGGTCGTTATAGCCCGATGCCAGCTAAAGCGGTGTACGTGTTCTCATTCGTTTACGTATATTTGATTCGTTCGGCCGAGTTCGGGCGACCGACGATGTCCGATCATACTCCGGCCGATGACGGGTTTGGTGAGCCGTAAGCATTTTTTTAAGTTTCTCAAGAATATATTACAAATAAATACTATAAAATATTGAAACTTTACTGAAATCTTCTAATAAATAACAATTAAAGAAACAATCGCTTGGCCACTATTATTTTTTTAATAATTTCGTGAGTAAATATGAACTCAAATTAAATTATATATTTTAATGACATTCTGTTTCAAAAAGTTATCCATTCAGGAAATTTCGTCACATTTAAAAAGGATTTCTTATTGACACCCTTGAACATTATTCGAAATTGTCCATGTAGAATTTATTCATGATAGCAAAAATTATTTCAAGGGAATGCCATTTCCGAAGGAAATTAAACTTCACTGCGAATTCGCGATAGACCACATTGTGTCCGAGTCCATAGAAATGCTCCAAGGCAAAAGCAATATTTTAACATTTTCTGATTCATTCAGAAATGCACTACTTTTGCATCGAATAATCGTTAACTTTTCGTTATGTATTATGACAAAAAAAAAATAACTCAAAGTTAAAAAAAATGTGGGTATACCACTTTTGCTCTCATGGCCTCAAGTACAAGTGAAATGATATGGGTAACTTTAAGGAAACGAGAAGTCCCAGTAATCTATCTATATACAGGGTGAGTCATGAGCAATGCGACAAAATGCTAGGGCGTGTAGGTTGCGTTGAGACAAGAAAAAAATTGTATGGGAGGGGGGGTCTATTGGGTCTATTCCCCTCCGTTAAGCCGGGAGGAGCAATTTTCGAAAAAACTGACTTAAAATGGGAAAAAAATTATTTAAAATCAACGGCTTCATTCACAATGCTGTGCGATACGTTTTTGAAAAGCCAATAACTTTTTCTTTCATTCTGTGTTTAAATAAATCTATTCTAAGAAATAGTTTTTGAAATATTAATTTTCAAAGTCAAAATTTTGAAAAAAAAAATTGAAAAAAAAATTTCAAATTCATTTTTTTCAAAATTTTACGTAATTAAGTGCTAATTTCAATTTCAAAATTAAATGCTGTTAATAATTTTAAGTCTAAATAAGAAAACCGGATGCAAAAATTTTATGTCGTTCTCAAGAAATTAAAAAAAAACCAAAACCACCTTTTTCTAAGAATAACATTTATTTTTATTGTAACGAAGCAATTTAAGAAGCATTAATCTTAGTTTTTTTAGTTTTTTTTATTCCTTTTATTTTTACTATGTTTTTTATTGGAAGTTCTTATAAAAAATTCTCGATATGATCTCCATTGTTTAGAAGGCATAGATTATATCTCCTTGTAATGGCTTCACATAAGTTTATGCTTGACAAATTTTCCTGCAATTTGACTCCAGCGACTTCAATTCGTTCCTTCAGTTGTTCCAATGATACTATTTCCACTTCGTAAACTATGCTATATGCTATGATGGGGACACCTCCTATCGGGATATCTTTCAGCATACAGTCTTTCGGCTTCACGACTTCGACCATTAGCTAAACCGTAGCAGAAATGCATGTCCGTTAATTCTTCTCGGGTGTATGAGCTTGACATCGTTACGTGTTAATGAGTTAATATTCAAATTTGAAATAATTACTAAGCAAAACTGCAATGCCTTTTATTTATCTTGCGTTGCAATTTTCTTTTTTTTTTTCATTAAAAAAAAATGCGGTTTTATTTTCCCTATTGTCCCCATAACAGGTAGAACCCATGGGCTGCGGGCAGGCCAAGGCAAAAATATTGACAGGTCAGTTTTCAGAAGTTATCAATGAAAATAATATTAATCCAGGGTTATTCCAATACTATTTAATTTTATTACGTTCTCATAAAACTCCAATTAAAAAAAAAGTAAAAAAACTAAGATTAATGCTAAATAAATAAATAAATTGCTTCGTTACAATAAAAATAAATGTTTTTCTTAGAAAAAGGTGGTTTTGGTTTTTTTTTAATTTCTTGAGAACGACATAAAATTTTTGCATCCGGTTTTTTTATTTAGACTTAAAATTAATAACAGCATTGAATTTTGAAATTAAAATTAGCACTTAATTACGTAAAATTTTGAAAAAAATGAATTTGAAATTTTTTTTTCAATTTTTTTTTTCAAAATTTTGACTTTGAAAATTAATATTTCAAAAACTATTTCTTAGAATAGATTTATTTAAACATAGAATGAAAGAAAAAGTTATTGGCTTTTCAAAAACGTATCGCACAGCATTGTGAATGAAGCCGTTGATTTTAAATAATTTGTTTCCCATTTTAAGTCAGTTTTTTCGAAAATTGCGCCTCCCGGCTAAACGGAGGGGAATAGACCCCCCCTCCCATACGATTTTTTTCTTGTCTCAACGCAACCTACACGCCCTAGCATTTTGTCGCATTGCTCATGACTCACCCTGTATACGATCATTTAAATTCATTTAAAACGTCTTGAGCCCTTTTTTTTTTGAAGGCTACAACTGCTACTGCTGCTATCTTATAATCTAAATTGCTTCCCAAGTCCTTTTTATTTTTATTTGTTTTAATCTTACCAGCAACATATAAAATAAAGTATATAAATTTCAATGTGGGAAATTGCAAACGAGTTTTTTATTAACGTCTATATAAATTTCTATAGTGTGTATGTCATATGTCATTTGCTGAATGGCAATTAAAATAATAATTTGTTATTCAAGCAAAAAAGTAAAAGTCAAACAAAATACTCATTAGAATTACGATGACTGCCAAATTATATTAAAAAAAATGCATGATCGTTTGATTGTGAAATCTTTTTAAGTTCTATTTAATATAAATAGTTTGTTTACATATATAAAATAGAGCAATATCGTGAGGGATTTTCATTTATTTTTTTTTTTTTTCATTAAAAAAGATTTAAAAAACACATTATATTTTTTGTTTAATTCATGTAAAGTATTAATTTATTTATGCATTTGATTAATAATGCAAGTTAAATAAAAAATAAAAAGTTACCTCCTTCATATCTGTGCAAGAAAATATCATGGTAAAGAAAATTTGTTTAATCAGTTTATTACAACTCTCTCAAAATGTATAAATAGTTTTTTTTTAAATAATGATCAACATTATTATCAAATTGAAGAAACAAATATTTTATTTTATAATATTTTGTCTTTATTTAGACTTTGGACTGATCCTGACGACGAGCATGATATGGATGCTGTCCCCAGAGAAGTATTTGGTAGAATGTCAGTATTTCGTAATCGCTTAGTTGAGTTAGGCATTAAAGCTGAACCAATATTTCCAAAGTATTGCGCGCAAAATCCTGGCGAATGCCTGTGACCTTATTAAAAACAAAAACAAAAAAACAAATACATTATAAGTTAAAAAATGAAACAAAATATACAATTCAATAAACCATTCATGCATACAGTAAAAATTGGAACAGCAGATCAAAACAAAAATAGTTAAATCAAATTTATTTTCTTATTTAAATTTTAAATTTTATTTAAGTTATTATATATATATATATTCATTAAAACCTGCTGATTTGCTTTTAAATTTAAAAAATAGTAAAGAAAAAAACAGAAAAAAAAAAGTCAAGTATTTTGAGCTGAATAATTTTATAAACGACGTCTACTGTATTCTGTTCAAACATTAATTAATGATATGATTTTAATGTAGAAATGATTCTAATGCTTTTTTTTATAATGCCAAGTTTTGTGAAAGTTTTTTATCTCCTCTTTAAGAAATGCAAATGTAAATAAGTTTTTCTATATTTCCGATCACATTTTTAGCTTTTTATTTCGAATGGTGCTACAAAAAAAAATTGGAATAAAAATTCAAAAGGAATTCCATGGGGCCATTGTGTCGTGATTTGTCTGCAAAACTTAATTTCACAAGCAAACAAGTTGTCTTAAAATTGTTTTATTGAATCTTCAGTTTCATATAGAAGGACTGATTTGAATTAAAGAAAAAAAAATTAAAAAATTTATAAGCTTTTAAAAATGAAAACCCAAAATCCAAATGTTGAAATTTCAAAAACAGTTTTTACCACAAAACATCTCACAACAAAAGAGACATCACATTACTTATTCTTCTTATATTATTATTTGGAGTTTTTTGTTGGCTCATTTTTAATTGTTTTGGCCTTTTTGCGATCGTTATGTATTGGTTCTTAGTAAATGATACGTAGATTGTGAGTGGCCACTAGGTCCAATTCTGTTTTTTTGCAAAACCTTTCATTATGAAAATGGGCCAAGATTTCGCGGTCTTGATAAATACAAAAATGCATATTTTGTCGACTTTTATTTTTCATTAGTTTACTTTAAAAATATCAAAACAAAACTGACTGTTGCGTTCATTGGACAAAAGTTTTATTATCATACGATAATGGTCATTGGGTCATCCGGTAGAAAAACCAATAGTAAATACATTGAAACAAGGCAGTAAGGCAGTTCATCTACCGAACAGTAAGCTGTATCCGAAAAATAAGTAAATATAAAACATTTTAGACTTCAATTGCATACCACCACATTATTTATGTTTTTTTTTAATAACCAAAGTGAAATCGATCGTTCTGTGAAACAAGGTATATGGTCTTCCAATAATTGAATCCGTTGAACATTTTGCTTTAATATTTTATTTTTTTTTTTAATCAAATAGACCTCTAATAAATATTTCTATCATTCTTCAATATTCTTTGAATTTAACAATGTATTTTTATTTCTCTTAAGTAAAAATTCATTTGCATTTCAAAATATTAAAGCTTCAATTTTTCTTTTCATCAATAACTGCTAACCTGCATAATGTAATTAAAGAAAATAGCCAAACAAAGAAAATGTATAAGTAATTAAATCATAGAATAAAAAATAAATACAAATAAGAAATATTTTTTAGTATTTTTTAGCCAATAACTTACGTTTGACTCTCTTCTATAATATATCTATCTAATCAAAATGAACTTTCAACATTATGATTATTATTATATTGAGAACTAAAAAACTAAATAAATATTTTATATATTTATTTACATTATAAGTATGTAATTTATTATTATTATTGGTAAAGAAGAATGAATTAAACAAATATCTATTCAAACTTTTCAAACGCACATACCTTTATATCTAATATTTAATGTTTCAATATTGAAAAACACACGATTTTCATTATAACCTCAAAGAGATATTATAAAATGATAACAATAATTTAATTACAAAATTGAGTGTGTACGTTTTTCTGTTGTTTTTTTTTTAACTTTTGTCATTGCACTCGTTGTGTGCATTTAATAAATATTTAAATAATAAAAAAAAAATCTTTACACATACATATATATGAATTTTTGAGTGATACCATGTGACCTTAAAGTAATATTGTAAAACAAATGGTTATTTAATGAATTATTGTATAAGAAACAAAATATTGTAAAAATTAAAACATATAAGAAAATAAAAACATAAAACTGAAATTCCCATTTGATATTATAGAAAAAAACATGTTAGATAGATAGGTTTAAAAATTGTTTATAAAACGTAAAAAAATACAAATTATTATTATTATTATTATTAAACAATAAAAAAAAAAGTACATATTATGTACATGAAAAATATATAAATATTCTTTTGTAATGTTTTGAATGATAAATTAAAAATTAATATTTGTGTGATGCAAACAAAAATAAAATAGAATTAGTTTATTCCAGAGTTTATAGAATTTAACTTGTTTGCAATTAATATTGTACTTAACGCATTTCTCTTCTACCAAAATGATGTTATTGATTTAATTTAATAATGTAAAAGGAAAAAATATTAAAAATTGTTTTTTGTTTTATTTAAAGTTTCCTGAAATACATGTAAATATATTCTTTGTATGTATTTGAATATAAATGAATTTGTAAATAAAAGATAATGAATTGAAAGTAGCAATGGTTTTTTTTAACTTGCGATGACGAAGCATGCATTCTGATATTTCAATTATTGACGACGACGATTTGAAATAGAGTTTCAGAATTTGAAGAAATTCTGTACGAAAGAGAGCATGCATAAGCACTATTAGTCCAAACTTGTAGACCGATTTCTTTCAAACTAGGTATCTGAGGTTTGTACGGGTAGCTGCCTATACATAGGGTATTTGAAATTGGAATTCTAAACAAAAAATGCATGACTGGATCGCTGTAGCATTATGCTAGTTTCATATTTCTGTTAGCTGTTTTCATAGAAAGTGGAATTTCTCTATCAGTATACTTAGATGTCTTCATGGGATTCGTGAACTTCAGCAGTATTTTTTTTTTCGGATGGACATGTTGGTTATCCTTTTCTCAGAGCCCATCTGTTTACCTTCGTCTAATAGCAAATTAATCAAATTGGTTGGAAACTTTCTGTTATAGCACGTTTTTCATGCTCCAAAAAATGACATAGTTAAAAACGGTAACGTTGGATTGGTTAATATCAAATCAACAATCTGATGAGGAACATTTTAATTCCCTAGATGTGTTAGAAATCATAATTTCCTCATATGGGTGAAGATAATCCTTACGTGATACTCTTGAGTGTCCATTGCATTGTCTAAAAGTAACTGTGAGGTGTGCATTATAGTCAGGTGGCGTTATTGGACCTTTTTGGGAAGCTCAGACAGTTACGGTCAGCGCTATGTGAGCATAATAACTGCCATTTATTTGCATGAAATCGAAGATAATGATGTGGAAAATATGTGGAAGACGGTGCTGCAACACGTTGCGTGCAACGATAGATGTTTTGCAGGAAAAGGTTGAATCATTTCGCGTTTCGGTGACATAAACTAGCTGCTAAGATCTTGTGTTTCAGCGGCGGCTTTGAACTTTTTTGACAGGTTTTCTAAAGATTTCATTCTACAACAACAAACTTGAAATTTATTGTTAAAAACCGTTATTCGACAAGTTATAGCCGAGATAGCAATCGAAACTTGCAAAAAAGTCTCGAACATTATTATTTTTTAACAAAAATGGTAAGATACCAAATACATATTTGAACAATAAAAAAACTGAGTTAAAAAGAACTGGTTGGATCACCCTTTATTTGTTGGTGATCATGATTTGAGCCCAATTTCAATCAGATTTTATGTTTGGGATATTGCACATATAAATTAAAACCTAAAAAAAACTTAGCGTGTAAGAAGCTTTAGTTCAGCTCAGTCATTATAGTTCAGCCTTTATTTGCATTTGTATTTTAAACAAATGTTTGCTATAAGCATCCAAGAACAAATACATGCGACCCAGTTGTGCATTTTATTTGACTAATTTTGACATATTGAGTTTAGAAGTTCTATTGTCTTAGATAAAAACGTCGAATCGTATAATCATTGTGTTCGTTCATCCGAAAACATACAAAAGAGTACGTGATCCATTATTGCATTAACTGCATGTTAAGATTCTCTTTGAAATAGTTTGACATGAAATAACACTTATTTTATGATAAACTGTTCTGGGCGGACATCTGAGGTCAAATTTACAGAAAAATTTAAAATATTGAATCAAAGCTTGAATTGGTTTTTATTAACTGATTCAGTTGCTAACTTAATCTATGCGGGATAAATCAGTTCGTGAGATCTCATCTAACAGTTTGATTGTTTATTTATATGAAGTTGCGTGACAACAAGTTAAATATTTTATTATGCATTGGTCATCATAGTGCGTTTTTACTCGGTATAAACCAATTTTTATTTGTATTTGAGTTATTTTAATAACTGACAAAATGAGTTTATTATTTGTTATTCTTGTGTTTTTGTATCCTTTAGGAGCAAAATGTTATTTTAATAGTAAGATTATTATTGTGCTATTTTTTAACAAATTTAATAATTTTTAAAAATGTTAAGTGACTGCGTATAGGCAAATGCCGCCTTTATACGTCTTGGATGATTATGATATGTGTTTGGATAGTCAAAAGCCGTCGTCATACTGTTTGGTAATTGCACAAATTGTATCCAATGATACGTCCAGTCTTTGGAATTATATTTCGGTAAGTATTTTATTTTATTTTATATTCATCCATTACTTTGTGTAACTTGAAGATAACATATTCATAAACAAATTCCACTATTTATGTAATTTTTACCAAAAAAGTAGGAGAATTTTTAAAAAGGAGCATTAATTGTTCTAAAATATAATTGAAACATTTCTTTTAAACAAATGAGCACACAGAATAAAATTTATGGTTTAGAAAAAAAAAAACAGTACCAAATATCATGTAAGATCTCGGAAAAGAAGAAAAAAAGTTCTAATTTGGTAATAAATTTTCCACGGAAAGGTAGGATACAAAAAAACATATAAAAAAGAAAGACATAGTAGTGGAAAACAAGACATGCATTGCCCTCTAATAGTTTTAAGCTGGAACTGAAATCTATCCAAAAATAGACATTAGCGATAGAACAGTACGCAGACGTCTCATAAAACATAATTTTGAGACGTATACGTATGTATATCACTAGGAAGAAATAGTTTATGACACCTAAGAACAAACTCAAAAAAATGACGATTTGCCAAAGATCATTAACAAGCCAGTAAAATTATGGAACAACGTGTTATAGACCGATGAAAGCTGTTTCTTTCGGTAGAACAAACCATGATGATGATACATTATTGCAATTTCTCAATAATTTCACACAGATAAAGAATAGTACGTATACTAACTAGTGTTCGAAAATTGTATTTATAATACAATGGTAAATAACTTTCAAGAGATTGTTTGCAATGATCTTTTTATATATTTTTTTTTAGTTTAACTCTTCTTTTAGGGGCCAGTTATAGATATCACTGAAACTCGTCATTGAAAAATTTTCTTTTTCGATTCTAAGGCAAACTATCCAACAATGATGGTGTTAATAATTGGTATCAAAATTAAGGTAACAAATTATAGAATTTTTCTATTCAAAAAAATAACACAATTTGACCTAAATTAACGAAATATTAACGCTTTTAATATTTCAATTGTTATTGAAATCGATTTCCATTTATTCATTTTAATAACTACCAATAATAATCAACACCAACTTTGTTGAATAATTTTCATTCAAATTAAAAAATAAAACTTTCAATGATGAGTTTTAATTACAGCTATAACTGGCCCATAAGTTAGGTTAGTTTTAATTTTACTTTAATGAACTTATAAAACAGGGGCCAGATTTTGTATTGAAAAAACGATCAAACGTTTTCGTGTGTGCGAACGATTTTCATAGCAATTGGTCAGAAAATCGTTCGCACAGACTAAAACGTTCGATCGTTTTTTCATACAGAATCTGGCGCCAGATATTGTTAAGGTCCTAAGATTTATGCTATTTTCTCCTTTTTTAATTTTTTTAAGGCAGAATTACTTTACTATTATAAAAAGTAACTTTCTATTTTATTATTCATAATTTTTACTTCCTGGCACTACTAATTTGTTATTTAGGCGGGTGTACCATAGTGAACTATTTCTCTTGTCAACTGACACTCACAAGATAGTCGAAACAAAAGTCCAATGTCTAACAAATAACTAATAATTTGCTTTATGTTTTTGTTCATGTTAAAATTTTGATTCGTCCAATATGACGATTACAGATTATTCTATCATGTTTAAACTTGTACCAGTTTTCCTGAGTGGTGTTGGCGCTATAACATCTTTTTCTTTTGGTTCGATACTTAACTTCATACTTTTTTCATCTGATGATGATAAATTATTTATAGTTATCCAATAGTTTAGAGATTCAGTCAATAAAAATGATGCAAAAATCATAATATATGCAGTCATTAATAAATTTGTATCAAAAATAATTAAAATAGTACGTATACGCCATAGTGAACGAATAATTTATTTGAAATACTATAGTAAAATGGTTTGAAGTAAGTGTTTGTAATCAGATATCTTGCGTGTTGCAACAGTATAATAGTTGATTCAAATGATAATCTTATAACAAATAGTTCATATATAAATTTACATATAAAATAAAAATAACATTTTATTTAAATTAATAGTAATCAAACCTAAATGTCTTTAAGAATTTTTCAGCAGTTACCAAGCGCCATTTTCGACATGATAATCTATACTTTGGCGTTTGTTTGAACTCTTGCAAGAAACTTATACATCCGTTTAGCTCATTTCGTAAGGATATGCTTTATGTTGGCCAAATACAAGATGCAGAGGTATGTACAATATACATGATTACAATGTGTAAATAGTGTAATTTTTATCTTTTGCTTTCAGCTAGTTGAATATTTTACAGATATAAATAAAAGAGATTCTGACAATAGAATTATTTATGACAAAACTATTAACACCTGTCTGAATTATAAATTTTCTAAACAATATGACTTGCAACTCCGATCATTTATTCAATATTGCGTTTCAAACAACGACCCTACGAGTTTCGATAACTTAGAAATCACATTTTTGGCTTTGGTTGGAATGCTTTTGTTTTTGGTTTTACTCTCATCAAGCTACGATCGAAAATTAAAGCATAGACAGCCTTTGAACATGCAAGGTTATGATTTCTATCGACAGCGTCTACAAACACAAAGTGAGTGGAAAAACTTAAATCTTTTAGAAGTTTTCTTTAAACATTCCTTTTCAGATGATGCAATTTTAACATCATTTTCTTTATTTCGAAATTACTACCGGTTAATTGTACCATCCCGCGGAGAATTGGCACGTGACTTAAGATTCCTGGAAACCTACAGATTCTTTTCAATTCTCTTGGTGGTATTTGCCCATGTGCTGCTTCTTCTCAAGGGAGTTGCTACCCTTAACACAGAATTTGCTGAGAAAACTTTCTACAAACTCGGATCAAATATTTTCATAAACGGAAGCGTTATCATTCAGATATTTCTTGTGATGAGTAGTTTTTTGTTGTGTGTTAATTTTCAACAAACAATGGCTTCGAATAAGCCTGGCTTTGCAGTGTGGGGTAAGTTGATTCTCTATCGATATTTGAGGTGAGTTCTTTTTATATTTAGTTGTAAGCATGTCTTGATAATGTGATATTTTTAGATTAGCACCTTCGTTGGGGTTTGTTATTCTTTTAAATGCTTCAATATTGCCACGACTTCAAGATGGCCCATTTTGGAGACATGTTGCTGAGCCCGAATACATACTTTGTAGGGAAACATGGTGGACAAATTTGTTGTTTGTTAACAACTTTACGCTCAGAAAAAGTGTTTGTAGAATAATATGATCTTTACTACAGGGCATGTCGCAAAAACAATCATCATACAATTCGTCGTATTGTGCAACAAAATCTGATTTTATTGGTAGCATTACCAAAGTATCAAATTTTTGTTGTTAAATTCACGCACTGCGATGTAAGCTATTGTGCTTTGTTTTTGGGACTGGAAGCAATGAATTGATTTGAAAGCTCTTCACTGGAGTTTATAAATTGTTTAATAATTTATCTTTATAGTGCTTGCATCAAACTTGGTACCTTGCAGCAGATTTTCAATTATACGTTATATTGGCTGCAGTGCTGATTATCATCGCAAGGTACGAAATGAAGATTTTATAAATAAAAAAAAATGTTCCGTAATACTTAAATAGTTGTTTCAAAATATAAGGCTTCATTTACATGATTAATGCAATAACAACTAATTTTATATAATCTTTAAGTAAGTAATTTAAGAGCTTATACTTGTCAACTCCTTAATAACGGTATTATATATTTTTCGGTCACAGAAGACGGCAGAGTTCTCAGACCATTTCTATCACACTACGTTCGAAGTGGCGATCGATCACAATTTGCTTCAATTTTGATGAGTGACTGTTCCGAATAATAAACATCCGCAATAAATCGTAGTGGATAAAAAAAACAGGCAGCATTCTATCTTTTTTGTGCTTGTTCTATACCTACCCAATTTTCTTTTAAAACGTCCACCCGTACATCAAGGGCTCGTTGCTAGGATGAAGGAGCTCTATTTATGATGGCTCCATCATAAGTAAGAATAACTTTTGAATTTTATCGTCAAGTAGATGTTTTATGATTATCGGTAGCTGTATAATGAATACCAAATGACACAACACATAATTCCATTGTGTATACCGCACATATAGATTTCTAAAACTCAATATTTACTTTGGGCTTCCCATAACAGATCTCGTGGTTATCGATCGAATGTATTTTTCAAAATCAATAAATACTTCCTTCAAATCACTAGAGGAATCACTATGATTTTATGACGTCAATCTTAGACTCAGATTGACGTATTACTTTTCGCAGACTGCCATCCAATACCAACTAAACGATCTTTATAAGCTTGATTGACCTATGCCTATTGCTGTTTCGGGTATCAACCCTTTCCTTGTAATATTTTTTTATTTAAAAGTATTTCATAAAACTTTCTCTAGAGAATTTTGTCCTTCACAACTTTGGTGAACAAATCTCCTGAACGTTTATTCATTTTAGGGGAATATTTAAAGATAGTCGATCCTCTGATAATGTTGACTTTTCGTAGTTCCTGAAAACTGATTTTTATTAGCACCTTGTGCAGACACTTCTTCAACTCCCTTTATTCCCGTATTTTCTCCTTTAGATAAGTTAGGTACATAATATAATAATTTATAATAATTATAATAATTAGTTTTTTTAGCCTTCACATACTTTTAGGCCACCATATTGTTTCTTTTTTTCCATTGGTAGTGCCTTTTACAGTTCCTGACAGTTATTTGTTTTTCTTAAGAAAAGTTCGTTTCAGAGAATCCGGGTTAAATACGAAGTCCCGACTCTTTAAATGCCGACTTTTAAAATCCTGACTCTTCAAATCCCAACTCTTGAAATCCCAACACTTAAAATTCCGACTTGTTTACTACTATGCACTAAAAATTAAAAAGAAATCAAATTCAAACAAAATGTTTTGCACCGAAAATATAAATATAAACTACCAAAACATGAGTTTCTCAAATTATCTAAAGCTCGATTGTTTTCTCAAATTCTCTAAAACTAGAGTGAAGATATTTTTAAAAGTATAAAAAAAGTTGTAAGAAAGTGCTAAAAATGGGGATTTTGAAATTCGTACTATTCGGGATATTTCTCAGTCATGATTTTGAGATTCAGAATTTTAAGAGTCGGAATTTCAAAAGATTTCCTAATTAGAATTTCGTAACTTTTGTCGCCAAAATGTGTCGTGATATTCGCCAGTGGGATTTTAAGAATTAAGATTTTGATACGATCCAAGAGAACTTTAAATGTTTTGTACCTCACACTATTCAGTTTGTTAATGGTTATACATAGAACATTTTTTATCTAAGAGATAATTGCTTTGTGCTTTGCTTGTCTAGAATGCACCCCTTGGACTTGATTCTTCCAGAGGTCTCTGTTTGTTTCCTTGACTTTTGTTCGTCACTTAGATTTTGCGGGGGCACTTTGCAATTTTTCACACGTGGCTTCTTGAAACTGGCTATACCAAATGGTAGTAAATATTAGTCAATATGCATCAATATCTTCTTTTTGGAAACTGCTTTTTTTGTCCGGAAAGCTATGTTTCCCAACAGTCCCAGAGTTTTTCCTACCATGTTTTTGACATTGAAATATTATACGGAACTTATTTTTTGGTTGTAATTTTACAAAATATCGATGTTAGTAATACCGTTTTTATCGGGAGCAAACAATTATTTGGCTTAGCGAAGCCCTTACAGTATTAATAAATAAGTGAATTTCTCAACCGAAATGTCATATTTTTTTTACTAATCCCGTATGAGGTTGCAAAAAAAAACAAAGCTAATGATTTTTTTTAATGTTATATTTCTAATATACAGACTTCCCAGTACCAGAAATAGTTTCCTCGGACTAGGTATACTTACATCATTTCTTTCTAATGGACTAATAACCTATTATCTGGAACTTGATGCTGTTCATCAAGAAACTCCTGAGTAAGTATAGACAACCAAAACGATACATTTCTCATACGTAAAAAGATATTCAATTTAAATCTTAGTTCATACCGATATTTATTTTGGACCAATGGTGATTCAATGTACAAAGGATATGCACCATTCTATACAAATTTTGGAGGATTTGTGTTTGGGACTATCAGTGGATTTATCTATTTGAAATATAAAAAAGAAAATCTCAATTTAAAAGAAAAAAAGTCAAAAATTAATTTAATTCTATTTGCATCATTACCGATACCTTTTCTTTTGTTACTTTCTGGAGAAATTTTTTATCAAATCGAATTTACAAGACCATCAATATGGGTCAGTCTATATGCTGCATTGTTTCGAAATATTTGGGCTATAATATGTTGCATATTTGTCTTATTGATGGCTTTTAAAGCTGGATGTATGTCTTTATAATACACTAGCATAAATAATAGTTAATTTGATTGTATTAATTTTTATTTCAGCTATACTTTATAAATTTTCGAATATGAAGATATTTGTACCTCTTGGAAGATTGTCGTTTCAAGTTTTTCTAATTCACAGTAATGTTATAAGATGTCTTGTTGGTTGTGTACGGCAGCCACTTTACGTAAACAATTTAATCGTGGTAAGGAATTTTTAAATTGATTTTTTAGTTTAAGGTAAAGTGGGTCTTATGCGGTCTAGTTTATATCTGCTTATGTGATAGTAGTTATATAATTATTAATATTAGGCTGCGGTTCCGGTGGCAGCGAATGTAAGCGGATATTACTCGCGCGAATTCGCTAAAACTATTAGAAAGTACGCATATCCTATGTTGTGGTTCGAGTGCACAAAATTTACTCGTGCACACTTATCGAATTTTAGCGAGTAAAATGCTCGATAGTTTCATTTGCGCGAGCAAAGTTAATTTAAGATATGTTTTTCACTAAGATTTGTGCTTACTTCTTATTATACAGGAAAACGGGAAATTAACTACAACGCATTTTGTGCTCTCAGTGGGATTTTTTAATATGTTTCCGAATAAAGATCCGTACACTAAGGTTGCCATTTATAAAAGGCTAAACAGAATTATATCGAAAACCGTTTGTTTGACAGAAAATTAGCTTAACACAAATTTGTGGTACTCATAATTGCTAATCATTTTTTCATAGACTTATTTAATGTACCTATCCTTAATATTTTTACAGACATTCAAGTCTTTTCTTAAAAATTATATTAGTTTCACAACGCTTTTTACTTGCTTAATAGGGCAAGTATTGGTTTCGTGTAAAAAAGACGAAAAAAGTAGGTTTCGGCATGCCGTCCGTCGGTCTGTCTGTGCTAATGTGCGGATGTTCGGTTGTATGTTCACCGAGCTACAGCCTAAACGCTTGGATGGATTTTCTTCAAACTTCGTGTTTAGTTTTTTTTTGTGATTCCCTAGCTAGAAGACAAATTTGAATTGTTGTTTTAGCCCGGCTATAACGGGTACCTCCCATATAACAGTTTTAGTTTTTCCAAATTTTCTCGAAAACAGCTCTAACGATTTTGATAAAACTTTGTAAACGTTATATTTGGAGTGCTCTTAATAGAACTGCATTTCAGGTTTTTGGTTAAAAATTCACACAACGGAGATTTTGTGTTAACTTTTTTTAACAAATTAGGCCTTAAATTGGCTTACCCGATTTCATTCAAATTTAGTATGGTATATAATCTAAACATTCAACACAAGATGGCATTTAAAGTTTTTTGCTAAGCAGCCATTTAATGATAGCTACCATACAACTTTACCTCACATTTAGGTCACTTTGAAAAGTAATCAACATAATTCAGCAAATTAATTCAGCAGACGTGCATTTTATTTGTATTTCTCATGAAGCTTTTTAAAAAAAATGTTCTTCAAAAACGACAACGACATGATAATACTTCCCAAATCGTAAAACTTCAAAACATAACTACTTATTAGCAGCATTTCCTGCAGAAAAAAATTTCGTTCCTTCTAAATTCGCTTATAAATACTTCGCTTAAATATACTCGCATGCACCGCAAGCGCACTCTGTTAAGCGAAGTTTACAAGTTTTATTCGCTAAGTTCGTGCAAGTAAAATTCGCTGGCACCGGAGCCGCAGCCTAATTAATAAATTTAAGTATTAACAAAAATTAGCCCAGCATAAAATAAATTAAGTCTATTGTAACTGAATTTTCCACGTCAAAATGGGGCAAAAGTTTGGTCAAGCGTTACAATTTTCTTATCTATTTTTTTTATTTATTTATTTATTTATTTACATATACAAAATAACTGCCTTATTTTGCTTCTTTTTTATTTGTTAAGATATTTAAAATATTCTTATATATATTTTTTATTTGTTATGTACCCCAATTCTCCCCAATCTATTTTACTCACAAAGACATAACTAAATATAAATAGTTTTTTTTTTTATTATAGGCTATGTACGTTTTGGCAAGCGTTGTAATATCATTTACAGTGGCGTTTTTTATGTATATGTTATTTGAATTGCCGTTAACAACTATTGTCAATTCAGCTATCAAAAATAATGGTATTAATATCATTTTAATTTTTTTTTTCATTAAATTTATAATGATTTTATATAATATACACTTTACAGGTGAATCATCAAAACCTAAGAACAAAGTTGTAGGCTCGAATTTACAAGAAACGACAACAACTTAAGAAATGTTAATATGTGTTAATAAATGTTAATTATATTTATAATTACAAAAATAAAAGATGTATAGTTTTTATAAGAAAAAACAAAGCCAATATTTTTCAATTGAGTAGAACTTAAGTCAAATATCTCAACGGTATGGATGAAATTAAAATTGGTAAACACAGATTTCAATAAATAAATTAATTTATTTCGTGGCAAATGGAAAGCGATTTTAAATTGATTTATTTTTGTCATTCTGTTAAATGTAATTTCTTGTCTGTAAATATATAAACAACATGGCCGTTAGGCTTGAATTTATCAAAAGATATTCAAGAATTAAAAAAAATCTATTTAAAACTGTTACATTTTTTGATAACAATTATTTCTAAATATTTCGCACATAATTTATCACAATTGAAATAAATAAAACATATAAATTAAACCCATTCATCAAATCGACAGCTGATCATACAGAGAGAGAGACACAGACACACACAGACAGAATGTCCAAACCCACTTTTTTCGACTTGGCTGTCACCGTTATGTCATGTTTGATTGTTATCTCATTTTTTTCACGGATTAGTAATTGCCTTATGTATCCTATGATTGCAAGTAAAAATATTTTTAAATACCTGCCGAATTTTCATTTTCAAAAATTCACCAACACTTTTCAACTTCTTACGGAATTTTTTGGTACTTCATTTTCAAAGTTTCATCAAAGATCATCAATGCTTATTATTTTTTTGATCTACTTTGCTACAATAATAATAAAACAATTTCTAAATGAATGTCAAGACGTTTCAAGCTTACAATAAAAGTAAAATATAAAAAAACGTAACGCCACCCGCCGGGATCTTTCTAATATTTTCCTTTTGTATTAACTTAAACGAACTATTTTTCATTTTTTGCATAAATCTTTACAGTTACCAATTGGTTACCCTTTTTTTTACTAAAATGTATCAAAGTAAAAAGCTTCTTTAAAAACAACAACAAAAAATTAATTTACTTAAGGAACTATACAAACCACATCATCTATTATAAATATACGAGTATAAAGTAGATAGACGTAGAAATAAATAAATGCAAAAATATCTTCACGTATTTTGTCAGAATTATTAATCAGCATCTCTATATAATAAAAGACACACTTTTAAGTAATAAAATTTAGCTTCCAACCTTTTTTACTTCAACAAACCTAAAAAATAAATTTCTATACCGAAGATCTTCTTTAAAAAAAAATAAAACTCGTGTAAATATTGCCCCTTATCTCCATTTAGGTCAAAAATGTATTCGACTCATTCATGAACTGTGTACGAACAGTAAACATCATCGTTTAATGTGCACTAACATAAAATAACCATTACAAATTTTCAAGGCTGGGCATCACAACTCCGCGCCAGTAAAGAGCACATAACAATTATTATTTTTAATTCAAATTTTAGATATTCGGGTATATTTTTGTGGTTAGTTGTAAATTTGTCTCAATCGAGACACAGGCATTTAACATCACTATCTGATCTTTGATTTTCAATAGAAAAAAAAAATATATCATCGCATGAGTTTCATAAAAAATATGTTTTACATTAAAAAGTATTGATATCCATAAAGTGTTTTATATTAATTTTTAAGAATATACATAATATATTATTTACTCAAAATGAAATTGTTTGTTATATATTTGCTCATAATGTGTCCTGTGGCTATTAAAAGTCAATTTAATAGTAAGTCAAGAAATCCATGTTAAAATAATGACGTGAAATTAATTACAATATTTCACTTTCATAGTGACGGCTTATAGAAAAATGCCACCTCTGTACATCCTAGATGACTACGATGCTTGTATAGAAACTGAAAATTTGGCAACTTACTGTTTAGCTATTGGAGAGATCGTTCCAAATGATACTTCAGCGCTTTGGAATCAAATTGAAGTAAGTTTGGAACAAAAATGTATTTTTATTTTTATTTTAGTTTTACTTTGTGGTCATTCTTTCGGTCTTCAGTAACTAATATAACAATTTGTTCATAGATATACTGTATTTCAAATTGTTCTCAGCTTTTTATTGCAACAATAACCATGATTTTTAAGACTTATGTGTTAAAGTTCGAACATCAACTCTTTCATTTTGGTGATAATAAGCTATATATTCTTATAAAACGATTTAATTATGATGCAAGCAAATAATAACTGAGTTGTAGGATCTTCCAATGATATTTAATGACCTTCCAAACCTAAGGATCTGCTTGTGGAGTTCGCTGGGTTAAATTCAGAAAATTTCGACAAGTCTCCTGGTTTTGAAATGTTTTATGCAAAGGTCAAATGAATTTTGTGTTTGTAGAGTTTTTGGGTCTGTCCCTTTTTGCAATTGTGTTTTTAATACATACCTCCAAATTTCGGTGATGTTTGACCAAATGTTTACTACGCGACCGTTGCTGATTTTCAGCCACTTTACCTGAAGACGCTTTTCGGAAAGCTATAAGATATTATTATGAAACTAGAATCACCTTGTTGTTATTTGCCTAGAAGTTATTTGACATTTACGATTATAGCGAGATTCACTCAGGAGATATTCCTACCCGTCTCCGCATGAAGAAGTTCATTTAAGTGTTTTTAAAATTAATAATAATTATTTTGACTAGACGTTTTCATCAGTGACCAAACTTCATTTTCGACATGACTATCTTTACTTTGGAGTCTGCTTGGATACTTGCCAACAAACGGCTAGCAACTTGAACTCTTCATACACAAAGGAACTTTACGCAGGAACAATAAAAAATACAGAAGTATATACCTACACAAATTTCTTAGCCCACTTTAAAATGTACTTAAATATTTAATTTTTACAGTTGATTGAATACTTTTCTGACATCAATAAAAAAGATTCCGATGTAAGAATTCAAAATGACCAGCTTATTAATACTTGCCTTAATTATGATTTTGAAAATAAATATAGTTTAAAGACACGTTTATTTATTGAGTATTGTGTAACAAATGAAAAGCCTCCAAGTTACAGTAAGTTAACATCTTTAATGCTTTTTTAGCTGTATTAACAAAATTTTTTACTTCGCAGATTATTTAGAAATAGTATTTTTGATTCTCCTTGGAACGCTTTTATTTTTGGTTGTTGTCTCATCAAACTACGATCGCCAATTGAAAAGCAAACAACTTAATTCTCAAGGCTATGAGTTCTATCAACAGCGTTTGCACACTCAACGTAAGTTAATATTAAAATTATTTGATATTTACATTTTTGTTTTTTTCTAAAATTGTCTCTTATTTTTTTGATTAATGTTTATTTTTATTTTAATGCACTTTTATTTAAATTGTTAGAAGATACATTATTAACGTCTTTTTCGATATGCCGTAACTACTACCGTCTGGTTGTGCCATCTACCAGTGAGTTAGCTCGAGACTTAAGATTTCTCGAAGCTTATAGATTTTTTGCTACCATTATGGTGGTCTTTGGACATGTGCTGCTTTCTATAAAGGGTGTTCCTCTACAAAACACTCATTTCATCGAAGAAATGTTCTACAAAATAGAATCACAATTATTCATAAACGGGACAGTTATCATTCAAGTATTTTTGGTTATGAGCAGCTTTTTGTTGTGTATTCATTTTCAAAAAACACTCGCTTTGAAAAAACCTGGAATAGCAGAATGGGGACAAATGATTTTGTATAGATACTTGAGGTAAGTTGAAAATAATAAATTATATTTTATATATCTGGTTATGATTTACTTTAAGTTTATTTTCTGGTTAAATAAAGTTTATTAATGCTTTTCATGCAATTTTTAAGCCAATTTTCGGATATTGAATTTTGGTACAAAGTTTTAGGGCGGAATTCATAGTCACCACTTAAGTTAAGGATATGCTTAAGTGAGCTCTCGACTTATGTAACTTTAGTTTCAATTTTAGCCAGAGAGATGTTTTCTTGAGAAAAATGTTTACTTGAGTTACGATTAAGAATTCCGCCCTTAATCTTGTTTTTGTTTTAAATCAAGAGATATGTTCAACAATTTCTTTCTTCGGCAAATATGAGATATCAACAAAAAAAAATTGCTCGTGCTTATATCGAATTAAAGACAATTTAATTATCTACAGCTCATGTCAATATAATTATTTTGTTCGGCTTATGTCTTCTTTGAGAACGCACGTTGACAGCATGCTTTAAAAAATACCAATAATCATTGACGTACTTCGTACATATGGACGGCCGCCAGTCGGATGAAATTTTCATACAAACGGTCAAAAAAAGTTTTTTCAGCTAAAGCGTATGGCGGTCTATACGTAATATGTCAATGCCAATAGTATATTTCTCATAATTATTTCCCCGGCTTTTAAAATATTCTTCGTGGGTGCTAGCTTTGTGGGCTCGTCAGATGACGTCCATCAAAAGCACCTTGTCATTACGCAATTTGAAAAAATTTCTGGCTCAGCTTTCATAACTTTTTTGACAAAAGGCTAGTGTTAACTATACCGCAGCAAGTTCACTTTAGCTTTTTGTCAAAAAACGTATGTAAGTTCTACTTGGTTGAATATTTTTCAATTAATTTTCATATTAGTATATAGAATTTGTATCATTATTAATTTAAGAAATAAAATTAAATAAAAGATACCACTAAAAAGTTTTCCCCAGAACTTTTCACTTCAAGTTAAACGAGCAAAGCCAATTTTTCATTTAATTGTTTTTTTTTTACTTTTTTTCAGACTAGCACCTTCATTGGCTTTTATGATTCTTCTGAATGGATCAATTCTTCCACGTTTTCAAGAAGGACCATTTTGGCGTCATACTATTGGTGCTGAGAATGTTCTCTGCCAGGAAACATGGTGGAGAAATTTACTATTTATTAACAATTTTACATTGAGAAAAAGTGTAAGAATTTTTTAAACAAATTTCTATTATATATTATAATAATTGTATTGTCTTAAATCTTTAAGTGTCTTCAACAAACCTGGTACCTTGCCACTGATTTTCAATTATATGTTGTATTTGCTGCTATACTCATTTTTATTGCAAGGTAAGCATAATGTTTATCATTTATCGAAAAACTCAGCATGTTTGATTAAGAAATTGATGACTTTTCAAATACAAATTACACTCCATTGAGGTGATTGTAAAACAAAATTGTAATAGTTTATGATAGTTGGTAAAGTGTTTTATATACCCAGAAGAATTGATGAAGTTTTTCGTCAGGGATTATTATGTATAAGTACCGACATAGACTCATTCTACAAACAATTCACAATCAACCAAACCACTTTTTAAACATAGTACAGATGAAAAATATCAGCCAGTCAGGGATCACTCAGTAAATAACACTGGATGGCTATGGAACCCCTTATTTTTACTAAGCCATATGTTATAAAAACGCCAGACACTATAGGTCAGGACAAAGTGCTTCTAAATACTGCCATTTCTACCTTCCTTTTAATTCATTAAGAAAAACGTAGTTAATTCTTAGACTATTATGACGGGCTTAGACGAATTCATTAAGCGTTATTTCACTTAAACGCAAGTTTTGTGAGGTTTTTCCTATACAAATCCCATTGCATCAAGAGGCCAACTGCCCATGACGACAACACAGATCACGACGACAAAAAGAAACCGGCAACATCTTCAAGAGTTTCAGAACTATAATATAGATGAAATATGTTATAGTTTCATGATACATATAGCTTTAATTTATATATATTCAATGCACTTTAAATTAATGTAGTAACGCCTTCGATTTTTAATTTAGATTTCCAAAAACAAGAAACTATGTACTGGGAGTAGGAGTTATAATCTCTTTTCTCTGTACAGGATTGGTTACATATTTTCTGGAACTCGATGCAGCTCATCAGGAAACTCCGGAGTAAGTTAAAACTTTTTTCATCTAAGAATTATTTTTTATAAGACATTTCCTTTCTACAGTTCCTATCGTTATTTATTTTGGACTAATGGTGCAACCATTTACGAAGGTTATGCCCCTTTCTATATGAATTTTGGAGGATTTGTTTTTGGAACAATTGCTGCTCTTATTTATTTGAAATATAAAGATGAAGGCTTAAATATCAACGGAAAGAAATCAAAACTTAATAGAAATGTAATAATTACTATTCCTTTGCCATTCCTTATGTTGCTGTCTGGGCAAATATTTTATAGATTTGAATTTATCAAACCATCCGTATGGATTGCAATCTATGCTGGAATGTTCCGAAATATATGGGCAATATGGTGTTGCTCGGTGTTACTTCTTATGTCATTTAAAGTAGGATGTAAGTTTATAATTAGATATTTAATGAATTTTATTATTTTTTTATTTTTTTTAGCAATTTTCTATAGATTTTGTTCATTGAGAATCTTCTCAACTTTGGGGCGATTATCGTTTCAAGTTTTCTTGATTCACACAGTAATACTTCGCTGTATTGTCGGCTGTATTCGTCAGCCAATATTTATTAATAATTTGGTGTTGGTAAGAATCAATTGAATATATTCGTAGATTGTTATATTTAAACTAAATTAAGTATTTCTGATCAATTCTAGACTATGTACATTGCAGCAAGCGTGGTTATATCCTTTTTCTTTGCTTTTTTCTTGTATGTATGTTTTGAACTGCCTCTAGCCACTATTATCAATTCAGCTATTAAAAAACTTGGTATGAACACAAATATATCAATATGGTTGTCAAATTTATTAATAAAATAAAATATTAATTATTAAAATCTAGGTGTTCCACAAAAAAAATCGAACACAACTGTTGTAGGAAATGCAGTGGCTCAGGAAACCAAAGCGGATACAGCAGGACCTTAAAAACGGTTAACATGTCTGATTAGTTTTAAATGTGTAACAAAATATTTTGTGTGAGTAACAATGATTGTACAAAGTTACCTAGAAGAAATAAATTGAACAATGAACAATAATGATATCCTGCTATGAGATCTGTTATGTCGAAAATTACGTTAAAATTAGAAAACGGTGACTATTTATAATCTATAGCTGGCTCCAAAAGGAAAAAAATAAGATAAAATTGAAATATTTCCACATTCCTATGCAATTTGTTGTTGCAAAATATATCAAAATGGATTTGGCTCTATTGAAAATGGATTGGCTCGAATGTTTTGGCTCGGTTCTCGGTAGTGTTTCCTTTTATTTCGGACTGGAACCATTTGAATTTGGTCCAAATGAATCCAAATGGGAGTCAAATGGCTCGCCATAGTCTATATATATCTTATGCAAGTTTCAACATGCCGCATACTGTATATGGGCTTTCTATAGTCAGCGATGATTTTGTGATACTAACAAGTTTATTTACAATGGCTAGTCTCAGGTTAACATACATCGCTCCAAATGATAAAATTTTACAAGTTTCACCAGTGTGGCGGCCGTTAGGGATCATGACTCCCTTAACTATATATATAGTAATTCTACAGTAAACAGGCATTGATAAATCAAAAATGCAGAGAAAGTTCTTATAATATAAATAAACGTGTTCATCTTTATTAATGATTTCTAATCTTTGGGCCTTATTAATAGACAAAATTTTCACCGAAATTTTCGTAAAGTGTGGATATTTTTATTTAAGCTGTCATTAAGACTTATTTTTACAAACACTATGCTTGCGTTCGCGTTCACAACTATTGTGGTTCGCATACTTTACTGTTGTTGTAATTCCATGTTAAAACACAACTGATCGACCATATAGCTGCGGCGGGGAAATAAATCTGAAAGTATCCTAAAATTTTTAGTATACTCACGAAGCCAATGGAGGATTGGCAAACAGCTGACTACGAATATGTGTTTGTGTGTCTTTTGAAACCTATCTGGTTTTGGTCGTTCGCAAACTCATACAATACAGACGTATCCAGATAGCTCTTTCGGTGTGCACCCGAACGTGCGCTATATTACAGATTGATGTGAATTGACTGTCGCTTAATGTAAATAAAAAGTGTAAACTCTACCTTAATACTAAATAAATTTCTATCTGGCAGTCTTTTTTTGCAACGTCAACCAACTTCACTTTCCTAAACTGACATTTCGCCAGTTTAACCAAATTTTTTTTTTTTTAATATTCTTGCTGTCAACCTCATCAACTTTGGTCACCCCCCAAAAATAGGTAAATTTCATTAATAACCTTAATTTTTTCTCTGTAAATTATTTTGTATTAAAATTATATTATATACGTAGGTCTATTTTGAATCAAATTAAATTAAAATGGCATCTGCACAAGTTGATAAAATTAAAAATTCAATTGAAAAATCATTGAGGGACGAAACAAAACCTTGGACTCAAGCAATTGGTTTTTTGGAAGCAAAATCAAATGTTCCTCGTCTATATCTATTTGGTGGTGAGTAATTTATACCTACATCTTAAATTAATAAGAAGTTAATGGTTTTCCCTTCCCCGAAAGAATCAGAAGAAATAGAAAAATTGTAGTTATGTTTATGATCGAAGCAAAATTTTCATATTTCGTTGATTGCCGCCCTTATTAATCCTTTTCTATTTAATGGTTTTGTTTTAACTGAGTTCCATTTTATGTTTGTTTCAATATTATGTTGAATGAAAATGGTTAAAGATAATAATTCCTTATCAAACCATATTGAACAAATTTTCATGAAAATGTTAAACTAGATACTCGTAGATACCTTTATGTATGTATTGTATTTTTTTTAATTTCAAACCTATTCACTGAGCTTATAAAATTCATTAGTGATGACAATCAAAATTTTAAGTCAAGTGACACGTCAGTTATAATATATTTTAAGAGCAGTTAACTGCAAACAAAAATTCTAAATTTTATTTAATTAATTATGGCTAAACCACGCCTTCTATCCCAAAGGCAACAGAACTCATCTGATATTGGAGGAGAACTTGTAACGAAAATTTTTAAAGGTAAAATAATAGATTTTTAGATATTCAAATTGTCGCCTTATTTAAATGTAATAAAACTTGTAATTATATCGCACTCCAAATCAAAGATGATTAAAGAACAGTTGACACAAACTTTAGTTTTGCTTGATAATTATTTAGATGCGGGTATTCTCAGCTGTTTTCAAGGTTCGCCGAATGTAGTTAGTTTTAAATTGCATGATTATGCCCTGTAGTAACAATCAGCATGATTGTTAGTATCTACACCTATTGTTAACGTTGATAAAATTTCTGTGAGTTTTCTAAAAAGGTATTGATTTAAAATGTGTTTTTTTTTTTGAACCAGTGATAAGCGAAAGTTTTAGTTAAAGATTGTCCATTCCGATTTTAATCAAGTTCTAGTAATCGTCGATCTTTTAGCTTGATAAGAACTCTCGAAGTTCGCATCTGACTCACTTTTTAAAGTATGTACCTACCTACATACAATTACTTCAATTACACTACTGAATTGAGATTGATAGAATAAAATCGAACTTTAAGACGAAGTTGGTGTTTCAACATGTTCATGTATAACCAAATACATTTTTACATAAAGCCATCAGATTCTAACCCTGTCAGAGTTAAGCTGATAGAAAAAACGTTTGACACTTTTATGTTTGTAATTGAAATATTTTCGTGTAGCCATTCTCGTACACCAAAGGTAACCAAATAAACTGAGAACAGTTGAAGAGGTAATACCTCATTGAACAGCAAAAACTTGTACTTTTCTATAAGTTTTCCCTGAACACAGTGTTAGTATTTCAAATGATACATATGACCAATTAAAAAAGTCACTTTAAGAAAAGTTCTCAGTTGTTTATCAAACACGCATTAAACTGCTTTGTGACTTCCTCGATCTTTAATAAAAGCTTAACGATTCAGAGCTTCAGTTAAAAAAATTCTATTAATGTGAATCGTAATTTGTTGTTTTTACTGGTAATCTGTGTTACAACTAACTTAATGGATAATGAAACTGCAGTGGGTAAGTATTAAATCATTTCCAAATGAATAAAACTTTTACAATGAAGTTTAATGGAAAACTCGATATCGTTTTATGAAATATTCATTTAAAAGTAATTAATAACAACTAAACTTTTAATAACTGCTTAACTCTTCAAAAATATCGTTAAAGATTTTCCAAACATATTCCTTAAAAGAAAATTAATCTTAACAGGATATACAAATAATCTACTACGAAAAAAGTTGCAGTTATTTTCGTTATTTCGAAAATTTGTGTTATTAAAATTAATACACACATAAAAAATCTTAAAGAGCTACGAAAAATTCAAACATCAAATATGTATTCTGGGAGATGTGAAGTAAATTTTTAATATTTTTCAGACTTAAAAAAATCATTCAAAATGATTTCGGTACTAAAAACAATTAACTGATTTCAATGAATGGTAGTATTTACATATCGAATACCAAAGTCGAGATGATGTGATTGTATAATGATATTTAATTAAAAATTACAATTTCCAAATTAAATAGTAGACGACAATCTTATTCCATATAGTCACGCTATAAATTGAGTTCTTCTTTAGTTTCATATTCGTTCTGGTTTGACATCGAAGATCTTACGTGCTGAAACATCGATGTTCTTTTGATAAACGTAATTAAATAGCAATAATGAAACTGTTACGTACATATTTTTGCGATGATCATTTCTGAATGATTTGTACGAACAGAACGACATCGTTAATGGTTTGCACAAATCTTGTGAGCCAGATTGAATGAAATCTAATAATTGATTTATGATTGGGATTTAATGAGACGCAATACTATACTACTATCGTTCTTTAATACTAGTGTAGGTTTCTACTGAAAAAATAATACATGTATAAGTAAGATTTCCATAAGAATAACTGGTTCAGGACAGTCTGAAATGGTTGTTTTATTATGTTGGAAATTTAGTTTTAACTTAATAATGTCAGATTTTCTGTTACAAATGTTTCACAATGTATATTTCCTATAAGTTTGATTGATAGCAACCTAATAAACATTTTTTTGTAAATAATAAACAGCTTAGAATAAGGCTCGGTTTAATTTTTTTTTATAGCGTTTAACATGACACAGTGCATGGAAGATTACAGGGTGGCAGTAAAACCATTATTCAAGTTCTGTAAATCGAATTCGTTTATTCTTAAAGCCCTCCAACACTTATGTATTTTTTTTGTTTTCGAAGAAACAAATAAGATTGGAGAGACGATCAAGATAGTAAATCACACAGTCTCCTTAATGAATTCGTGATGTGCATCACCCATAAAGATCTTACAAAATTTAATTTTTGTAAACAGAAGCATGGAAATTGAAGCCTTTAATTGATAACCTTTTTGCAGAATAGCATAAATAGTGTTTTAACATGATTTGAGTTCAGCTCACAAGTATTTTCAGTTCTCAACTCTATAATTTTGTATTTTGTCTCAATAAAAGTAGTTCAGGTAGGTAGGTTAGTGCCTATCTGGACATGGTAGTGGATGGCTGAGGGCATGTCAGCCTCCCATCTAGGGTGTCCGAAGTAGTTCAACTGTGCACTGAAATGTGGGAAAAATGATCTGCGTATTGCATTTTAAAAGCCTTACTTTTTAACAATACTTAAAAACAAGTTTTTATCCCAAATTAATCGAAAAATCTGAAAAATTAAGAGAAAGTTAATGATTCCATCCCAATGCACAAAATATAATATGGACCACTACCCGATAGCTTTCTCGGTGGACTTCAATGCACAATCCTTCTACCATCGATTTATTACTTAGAATTTACAATTATTTCTTGTGAACAAAAATTACCAGAAATGTAATTAAGAATTTGAATTCTGCGAAACATTAAAAAATAACTGACCGATCTTACCCGCAGTCCTTCTTGGGTTCGGCTTATAAATAGATAAATGTATAATGACAAAGTATATACCTACTGCCTTTTGTAGGCGAAATAAAAAGGGCCACTTTAATCCAGTTCGCCGCAGAAAATGAGACTTCAATGGTGAGCTTTTAATAAATTTACTCAAGTTTTTCTACTTTTAGGACCAAGTTGTGTGTTTACAAAAAATACGCTGCGAAATTTCACATACCCATTTTATTATCCAAAAATGGACACCTTTTTAACAAATAATTACGACTAATATAAAACAGTAACAATTTTGAATGTTTGGCTTATACAAGTACCTTCTACATAAAATATTTTGGCCACATACATAATGTGTCTCCCCGTTTAAGTTATGAATTCTTCTTCTCATGACCTATGATGCAAAGTTTAGTACCGTTTGGTTGATAGAAACTTTTTTTTAACTTATTTAATTTAAATTGTTATATGTATGTGAATTTAAAAGTTTAGTAACATTTGTTTATTGAACATTATAAAAACTATTTAAATGCTAGTTCATTGCATGTTGTTAATTTGTTCTGTGACAACAATCTTCACTCACCGCTAACTAAATAAAAACGTTTTTTTTTTATTATGTTTATTCCCTTTGGTTACATTTCGTTGTGCATCTAACGATGCATGCAGCGCCAAAGTCAACTAAACACTCCACTTGTCCATCTTATCTTAAACAATCAACAACAATCTACATAGTTATCCCAATAAAAAATAATAATAATAAATATGAATTTAATTTCTTAGGACATAAATGAATGCCCTTTCTATAAATAAAACATGATGTGCTTTCTTTCTTCTACCTCTCTTTCGTTTTTGTTTTATTGTGTCTACTATACAATTCGGTAGCAATTCATTGTATCACTTAGCAATTGTATAAAATGCATATTTGCATTATTTGACAACAGCTAGAGAACATTTATAGAAATAGCATAGGCTCGCAGGAATTTATCTTTCGTATTCGACTGATGTCCCTTTTCATCGCAATAAAATAATGCGTACATAAATAGTAGAAAATATCTGTGCTATTAGTTAGTACCGGAGATTTTTGTCTGCAATTTTAAAAATAAATTACATTTTTTTATTTGCTTGATAAATAAATAAAAATTAAAAAAAAATGTTTGAAAAATTAACCGACAAACTTGTTGAATTATTAACCAGTGAAAATGGTTGGATTGTTCAAATTGGTGGGATATTTTTATTTTCTTTCGTTTCTTTTTAATTTTATTAATAATTTTTTTTTTTGGTATTTTTCAGGTGTTGCTGGACTTTGTGCTCTTTACTTAATCTTTGGATATGGTGCACAACTTTTATGCAATATCATTGGAGTTGTTTATCCTGCATACATCTCAATTCATGCCATTGAATCAAGTACAAAAGTCGATGATACCAAATGGTTAACTTATTGGGTAACATATGGCATTTTGTCAATTATTGAATATTTTTCGATAATTTTGACATCAGTTATTCCACTTTATTGGCTTTTGAAGGTAAGATATTTATTTTTTATTTAAAATTGCTTCTTAAAAGAATAAAATGGCCAGGAACCTTATAAAGGTATGCCATTCTCTTCACTACTTTGTTTCCCTTTTAATTTGATTATGCATCAAGCAACGCAATATAACGTTAAATAGCAACATTATCGGTTTTAAAGTTTATTTCCTGTATGAATTTAAATAGTCACATATGTAATTAAAATGACAAAAGAAGGCTTCAGTAAGTGATACAATACGAATCAACTCTATGTCGTCTCGAAGATGTTTTTGCTGGAGAAGCAAGATTTCACCAAACTCCAAGTTTAAGTGTACAGTATTGATGATGGAGTAAACCAAATATTCTCACTCTGATCTCTACGGAGGAATCAGAGTAATTATTGTTGGTTCAAAAAAATTCAATTGATTTCTTCGCTTTTTTGCTGAGATTTCTGAGGAGACTTTTTTTATGGATTCACTCCTCAGTGATCATTTGACATTTCAAAATTAATTCAATTGGTGCCGCGGATATATAATGTTTCAAATGCAAATCTTATGTACATATGTTTCTATGTCGCAAGACTCTCTACCCCATCAAAGTGCAGTCGGTGATCCAGTCTCTACTCTCAACGATGTGATTCGTCATTATTTGTCAAAGTATTTGTTAGGTCGTGCCAACGTAGCACAGATTGCATGGTTAATTTGTTTTTCCTTGAACTGTATATTTTGTATAAGTCTATAAAGCGATCCTTTTATGTGTTCTTTTTAAGACGTGAAAAAGGGAAGTCGCTATTCACGTGAATTGTAAGTTCGATACACCTATTCGATTTCCTTTCGCTTTGCCTTTTCGTTCTGCTATCCATCGAATAAATTACATTATAGCTCGTCCAGAAAATATTGTCAGTATATACCTTATGGGAAAGCTTTTTCTAAATCAGTGCGACCTTCCTATTTTACAGGGGAACACAAAAATCAAAAAAGCCCCTGAAATCCATAAAAAAAACACACAGCCATTACGGCATTGTTCTTGTAATTGCTGACTTAATGCTGAATTAAAAGTCGCCCAATAACCTTCTTGCCACACTGCCAAGCGAAAAACTTATGCAATACGCTGCAGCCAAACTGAGATGCAAACGTCCTGTCTTTCCTGTACTGACAATCTTTTCTGGACGAACTGTAGAATGCTCAAGCAGATAATAATAATCGCAGAATGTTATGAAAGAGAAACTCGCAGTATTTTATATGTGAATCTGTATTATGTATTGTATAGAATGAGTGAAGGAATACCACACCGTGTTACCGAATTCTAATTCACTTCCAATGAATAGCAGACTTTGATGTTTCGGAAAGTTTCGGAAAGTAAACTATCCTTGCTGTGTTTTAAAACGTTTTTCAACGGAGCTTTGCATTCTTAAGCCTAGTATGCAGCTGAAGTAAAACGAAAATTCCCATACAAAAATGACACAGTGAAATCATAAACGTAATTTCTCGTCCTTCTTTTCGTTTTGTGTTACGCAGCTCCACGTTGAAACGGTAGATAACCGGTTCAAGTCTCCACTACTCTCTACACTCTTTTCGCACACAATTTAATTGACCGGGACGGGACATTAATTGCTGGCGAAATTTTGACGTTTCTATTTTGTTCGTGTTTTTTTTTTTTTGGTTATTATTTTAAATTGGATTTCTGTCCTTTTTATTTGTTTATTTGCGTGTTTTGAAAAATATTTTTTTTTTTTAAATGGCGAAACGAAAAATGAGATATGGCTGTCATTGGATTCGCTTTCGAATGATATCTATGTACATGTACCTTAATTCATCCTAAAAAGTATAAACTGTAAAAAACAAAGGTTCTATCAAACATAATAAAGCTATTTTGAGAATTATAAGATTCCATGTAGCAAATCACGCCGGAGGTCTAGGTTCAAGCCCAGCTTCCAATTTCGATAAAATCTATTTTTTTTTTCAGAGGCACTGCCTCTTGCAGTGACAAATCCTCCAAGAGTATCTTTGTCATGAAAAGTGCTTCTCACCTTAGTCGTTCGGATTCGACGTAAAATTGTAGGTCCCCTCCAATACCGTAGAACTAACAACACACACAAAAGGATTGGTTGAGAGTTGTAAGTCACTTGGCCGTGGTTCTTCGGAGCTGTCAGTGCCACTAAATTTATTTTATTTATTTTTATGTAGCAAAAATGGCATATAGAACTCCCCGACCAAAAAAAAAACTACCCATACTATTATTAACTTAGAACTTTGTGTTTTTTGATTTGGTTCATAATAACCGTATAATTCTTATCAGATTGCCGAAAACACAGCATTGATAATTGGAGATGTAACCTTAAAATATCAATAAATTTGAAGAATTGAAATTGATAAAGATGTTTCATAAAGGTAATAAAAAGAATGGCAAATATCCCACTAATAACTTAAATGTTTATTTGTTTACCTTATTAAATTATAAGCTATTTTCTTATTTGCCTATTAATACTTTAAAGTTTTGAATTGAAAAATGTACAAAGTATCTAAATATACCGTTTTAGGTACTACATAATAATTTTTCTACTTAATAAAAAATTCAAAATCAGCATTTTGTTTCATATTTAATTTGCAAATGATGCCATGAAATCTATATTTTGATGGTTTTACTAAAAGTAATATGGTTTTTTTACGATTAAATTTGATTTATATGCAATTTCCATAAGCTTACTTAACAATTATATGGTTCTATGTGGTAGAACATCGAAGTTTGAACTACATTCTATTGGCTGAACGAACCTTGTGAAAAAAAATAAAATTGGAATTAAAAGGAAATGACTAAATAAACAAGAATATAAATTGTTTTAAATATATGTAATTATAATAAGAAAGCTATCGTTTCTTATCATTCAAAATTAAATCAGTAGTCATTTAATACAAAATCTGAGCATCAAAAACTTAAAAGTTGAATAACTCAAAACAGGGGTCGGTCGACATAAAACCCAGTAATTCTCGGCCGGCGAACTGTAAAGCATCAGCACAACAAAAAAACATAGCTGATGCCGAACCACTGCACAAATAGTTGAAGTTTCTAAATTTACCCTACATATGTATATGACTTCCAAAACTTTCAGGCAATTTATTAGCCAAGAAGGTTATCTTCCGAAAATTTTTGGGCAATAGGCTAGTTATTAATTTGAATTTATCTCCGAAACGGTCATTTTGTTGACAGAACCTTTATGAAATAAGCTGCAGTATTATTTTGGCAAAATCATGCAAATTTATTGCCTATTGATTCTTTAGTCACCGCTTTGAACAATTGTTGTACTTCCCCTTGGTATCCGAAGACTATCTCTTTCACTCCTATTACTCTATGCTGTTTTCTATCGTCAAATTTGCTGTTTTACAAAAAATACAGCTTCTTTATATGATTTTATTAAAGTTAATCATTTTATTTATTTTTAGTGCATTTTCCTAGTGTGGTGCATGTTGCCCATCGAAAGTAACGGTTCAGCCATTATCTACTCACGAGTTATTCGCCCCCATTTTCTTAAACATCATCAAGGTAATTGCTTCTTAAAATCTAAATTCTTTTTCTTAAGCCTAACTAAACTTACATTCTCATTACAGCCGCCGACAAAATAATGGATGACATGATGGACAAAGCGAAGAAATCCATAGAAAGTGTCTACAAAAACGAATAAGAATCTCTTCGTCACATTTTATACAAAAACAAAAAGAGGAGCTATATTTTAGTACAATATAGTATTTGGGTAGAAAAGCTTTTTGTCTCGACGTTTTCATCTCTTCACTGGTTTCTTAATGCTTTTATCTCTGTATATAAATCAGTAGATATAAATTTTTGTTTTATCTTATATTGTGCAGGGTACATAGTTTATTTTTAAATTCAAAATATAAATTTTCAGTAAGGCATTTCTTTTTCAATTATATTTTTATTGTAAATTCATCCTTAGAGAGATGATGGAAAATCAAATTTTAAACAACGATTTTTTCCTAACTTGCCTTTATCATCCAAAATTGTAATCGATAAAAAAAATTCAATAAAATTGAAAGACCATCACAATATTAACTAAAATGAATTTTGTTTTATTGATCAAATGCAACTACACTATTCTATTGTTCGGCGGTTGCTTTACCGTCTGGTTCGCTTTTAGCTTCTTGTTCCGCAATTCGCTGCCTATTCCTCCATGCAGTCATATAAGTTTTTGGATGAATTGGCGTGAATCCAGCAATGCCCAGCAGTTCGGCGGCAGGTTTAGATAAATGTGCACCATTACCTAACCAATGACGAATTCTTTCAAAATTGAATGAAACCAAACGTTCACCATGTTCATTGATTAGAGGATCAAATGATCCAACTTGTTCTATGACGGGCATATGTTGATTTTTCCTTCTCTGAACACAAGAAATAAAGGTTATTAATACAGAAAAAAAGATTCAAAGAATTTTTTTATACCTCCATCACAACAATATGATAGAATGGTCTGTTTGTACATCCCCATCGTACGCATCTTATAATTTTAGCAGAACGTTTATAAAAGCGGCCAATGCCACTTGCCGGCGAGAGTGACATAATATTTATTTAATTTTAATTTATAAAACAAAATTCTTAAAATTAAAATTGGAAAAAATTGACAAATCAACTCGTGTAGATGTCAAATTTTTTGACACTTCTTGTAAGATTTTAGATTGGAAGTGTTTAGAAAAATGTTTTATGATCCAATTTTAAGTTGGAAACACATTTTGTTTTAGAACAAAATTACTTTATACCATTTATTAAAACTGAATTAAGGGCATTAGCCATTAACTTGTACTCCTCCGTCTCCTACCATAGTAAAAAAAATTACACGCGCTCTTGTATACGTATGAGCAGCTGAATGCAAAATTGTAAGATTGTATTGTATAGCCAAATTTGATAGTCCTATTTGAAATGCACGGACAAGCATAGAATTTAAAAATTCTGCAGTTTGTAGGCAAAACTGGGTGGAGCCTCCTGAGATGATGTTCTATTTATTTATTATTCTATGATTAAGGGTGGGGTTATTAGACCATAGACAAATAAAATAATCCTTTACCGTTTACTGCTACGATTGGAACCAACTTCTTGTATCCCTTATTGTACACAGAAAAATAAAAAAGTAACATCGTGAAATTAAAAACTTGCTCCATATGAACATTTTTCGGGTGATTTTCGGTTCTGTGTATTTTTAAGAAGCATGGAAAAAGATATACAATGACAAGCTATACGGGTAATATTCGGCGCTCAGCTTTTTTTTTGAGCTAGCTATTTTTTGAGCTAGTTCAGGTTTAGAGCTTGTAACATAGCTCAAGTGGTTGAGCTAGCTCAAATAAGAGCTATTTGAGCTGAGCTGCCATTTGAGCTAAGCTGAGCTGAAATGAGTAAAAAATGAGCTTTCAGTATTGAAAACACGTTTCATATAAGATGAAAGGCCTCCTAGAATGGGCTTATATAAAAACTAAAATTATACCATTCAAGTACTAAAAATATAATCCATAATTTTTGAACACATCCTACGGGTCACGTGACCTCCATATTGAAGTGCGTTTTCTCGGCGCATTTGCAGGTACGGTTTGTGTCGCTCTCTAAAAAATTCTTAGTTTTCTAATAAACAATTCGCCAATAATTCAAGCAATTGTGGTAAATTATAGTTTAAATCTTTCTGAACAATTTAGTGTTAAAATTACAATAAAAACTTTATTATAAGAGTGTTAAAAGTTCAAATGAAGAATTCCTCTACCATCCCCGAGCCGCTAGTGTGGAAAGTTGCCATTACGTTCCACTATAAAATCATCACCGTCGCTCCAAATTAAAAAAAAATGGGAAATAGAAAACCATACATTAAAATTCTCCAAGCAATGGCGTCTAGTGTATACTCTTTTTGGCACATGGCCTCTATTTGATTTATTGGAAAAGTTGTACTTGATCCTAATTAAAGAATTGAATTCACAAATGCTCCTTTATTGGGAAAAAAAAATCGCCGATAATTTGAAAATATTCTTGGAAATGTAGTGACACCTCTGAAAAAGAATTCAGTTTATAGATTTTTGTTTCCCCTCTTTCTCTATCCAACGCTCTTCGTCTCTGTTTTCTGCATTTGGATCAAATCAACCAACAACCCCCCATTTTGTCGCCATCTCTGGCTATCCTAGTTTTCTTTTTCGTTCCTTTTCTGTGCGTTATATATTTTTTTTTTATTCATTTTATGAATATATAACTGTTTCTTTCTATCGCACTCTCGACTACAAGTGATAGAAAGGAGACAAGTAGATTTGTGTTTTGTGATATGCCGACAAACGACAGGTTTGCCAATTTGACGATCCGAAAATGGAATCAGCCGCCGCACCGCACACGAAAACAGCGCAACTTGAGAGAAACAGTGACAACAATATCAACTATTCCACCGCAAAAGAACGAGAAGAAAAAAACACGAAAGAAAGAAAAAAAAAAGAAATAGAGAAGAGGTGCACGAACGCGAGATACGGATAAAAAGTATTTTCTCATTGAATAATTTTTATTTTCTTGTGTATGCAATTTTCAAGTTTTCCTCCGGCTATTTGGATTTAATTGAAATAATCATTGAACCGTATGTAATATTACAGTTATGTAAACCATTGAAAAATTTTTCCAAAAAAATGAAAGTGAAAATTTGACAAAGAACAATGAAAATTTCTCTGTGCTAATTCGATAAGGTGTGGGGGTGATGAAAAAAACTCAATTTTGCACCCACAACAAAAGAAAAATATGATTTTTTTTTGTTATCTCTGTGTTTTTTTTTTCTATTTTGTTGAACATTGTTGATTATAAATTGTGGAGCTGTGCAATATTAATTGCAGCAACAACTCGGCCAATGTACTTTGTTGGTGCTTCTTCTGCTGGCTGGGTGCTTGGCTGAATCATCGCTTGGTGTCTTCGTCGTCTTGTTGTGGTTCACACCTCTTTTTAGGGTTAACGAATTATTGGCAACCGGTTGAAATTTATTTATTACACTGTTTGTTCTTGACAACCATTTTAATACTGACGAAGAAAACAATGTACAAATTTATATAATTTTACAAAATCCTTAACTGGGATACGGTTTTCCGGTTGCACAATAGCAGCAGATCGTAGGCATCATCAGAACCAACAGTCCAAAGAGTGTCTATGTCTACATTACAATTATGTGCATGTATGCGGAGCAATTTCAAATTAGAATGAAAATGCATAAAATCAATAATAGCGGTGCATGTCGCTTCTTATCGAATTTGTTTAGTTTTCTTTACCTTGCCAACACCTGTACGATGAAATGATGGTATACAGAGATATTATGCACAATATTAACGTGTTTTCGAAGTTTTATATCGTTTTGGTTTGAAATCTTTAATACCTACCTTTCGTTTTAAATATTTTAAAATGTTATTTGCTGTGGGGAAGAGAGAAATATTCTAGATTACATTTGATTTTTTAATTGACAACATTCTTTTTGTGAATATTAAAACGAGTAGATCGTAGATCAATGTTTTATTATTGTAACGGATCAAAACATACAAATAGGTACTAATACGTCCTTCCAGCTTGTTCTAATTCATATTAATTAGTTTCAGTTAAAGAAGCTATCCATCACATTTATTTTAAAGTTATATGCCACAAGGCAGTTATTAAAACTATTCCTGGCACATTGCAACGCGTCGATACTTTTCATACGATTTGAATGATCGGTTAGTTAAATGAGTAGGTACCTAGTTGAAAACAAATATAAAATACTCAATTTTTTACAACTCATGAAGAAAACTCTGGTTTAATGACTTGCACTCTCAAATATTTCTTATTTCAAAATAACAAAAAATAACGTTATTTTAGCATTTAATATGTATTTTAAAATTTCGTTAGGTACCTATATTGGGTAGAAATGCATAGTTCACAAAAGTGATCATATCAAAATTTATTTGTTTGTTTTTAGTATAAAACAAAAAAGTGGCGAAGACTGGACATGTCCATACCTTAGAACACACCGCGAAATGTTAAAGCATGTAATTTATAATGAGGTGAAAAAGTTGCAAAAGAATCACAGCCAGTAGTCTGCCACCAAGGCTTATAGAGACATCATATACATTTTAAGATTTTTTTTTCTATAAATTATATTATACTATGTTTAAGTTCTTGGAAACGATGATAGGTAAATAGACAGTAAAAGTGTGAGTTTTGTTTAAAAAATTATAGTAAAAATAATCTAAGAAAAGAGTTTTAATTGAGGCTAAAGTGGCGTAACCCAATTTTTTTCAATTTTGAGTTTTTTTTTCACTATACATAGTACCTACTCCTACACACCGGTGTAGTTTTGCACCACACACCACACCCAGAACACCGATTTGTAATATTGCAGTTAGTACACATGAGTGATTAATTTGATTTCGTCTAGGAAAGGACAAAATTATAACTGTCTATGAGTGATAGGTACTTGAGTAGATTGCGCATGCTTTTTTTCTTTTATCCTGTTTATATTTTCATTTAATTTTACCTGCTATAGATCAGATAGATCACGGAGTAATTTTCTTAAAATGCAACAAAAGGTAAGAGCGAGTAGATTAGGTCAGGATAATACAAACATCTTATTAAAGGAGTTCTATAAATCGTCGTTTTTATAAATAACTATAAAGTTACAGCATGCCTGTACGATTTTTGTTTATATTTGTATACAAAAATGGTGCAATCTTGCTACTGATGCAAGGGGCCAGTTATAGCGATCAGGAAAACGAAACTGGAAAAAATTTCAGATCGATAATTTCTAATGTTTTTATTCGGTTCAAAACACAAATCTTACACTTAAATAAATCAAAGAATTTTTTGTGATGATAAAATTTTCAGTTGAACAAATACTTATTGTAAAAAATGCATTTATTTATTTTCCTGATGGGATCTACTTTTCCGTACGGAGATCCATCAGGAAAATAATTAAATGTATTTTTTACAAAAAATATGTGCAGTTTTGAAAATTGTATTATCACAAATAATTCTGTGGGTCATTTGTCATCGATAAATGTAGCATTTGTGTTTCAAATAAAATCAGAACATATTTAATTATCGATTTGAAAAGTTTTTCTGTTTTGTTTTCCTGATCGCATAACCGGCCCCTAAAAACTTTTATGTTGAATTCCTTTTATAACTATTCTTTGTCAGATTTGATTGGAAAAGTTGACTTTTTTTCTTTCCATGAATGTTGAAACAACGAAGTTGCTTTTTTTAACAATTCACTGTAACTCCCTTTGTTTACAAATTCCACTATTTATTAAGAAATTCATGTCCAATTTATATTGTTTTAAAATACATACCTATTTGTAATTTTTGGATTTTTTTATTAAAATAGTGATAGACTTGTCTGACACAAGGAATCAACTTTGTTATGTATGTGTTCAAGAAAAGTTGATCTGAGGTGAAAAATAAACTTTTTCATGTCCATAAATCATGATTTTCGGAAAAAAGCCAAATTGTTATTTCTAAGGAATTCGACATTAGTATTGAATTCAACTGAATGAAAAGACTTACATATTGACGAAGATACATCAAACAAAAAGATATAGCATGACATTGTAAGTGTTACTGTTGTTTTTTAATATTTTTTTTTCTGTTTTAAGTCAAAATTTTATTCCCCTCATTCCTTAGCGGTGTTTTATTAATTTTTTGTATTGTCTCAGATCTGGTTTTTTGTCACATTTAATGCGAATCATCTACCCTGTATAAACAGCACTAGGCCAACTATTTTGCACCTAATAAAGAGTACGCGAACTATTATGATCTTAACCGTTCGACATTTATATGGTAATTTATTCGTAATAAATTTTTCATAATATTCCTGTTGCAGTCATTTTAAAGAAAAAATGCGTATCTTTTTTTCTTGGAATGTAATTTTTTTTATTAAAACTAATTAGTTTCAGCATGGAAAGTATTTTTTATTTTTCTTCGTCCAAAGCAAGGTAGGCCAACTATTTTGCGTTTGAGTCGTATTATATAAATAAAGAAAGAAAATGCAAAAAAAGCCACGAAACTGTTATATTATTTTTATTTATTGCCAAAAAAGTCATAATGATGACAACAACCCGTTCATCTTTTCGAGCATCAATTTTTCTGAAAAAAATGAAAGAATAATTTATTTTATAATTTAAAAACTTCAGACAAAAGATAACGTACCTACCTAATGAAAAAAGATATTTTTAAGTGTTAAGCAGTATATGCATATTAATGTACAAACAATACAAAGCTTTCAAAATATGTATGTTACATATTGGGCCTTACTAATAATCAAATTTAGTAACAGCTTAAATAAAATCTCCTCATTTTAGACAAATTATACACCAAATTTTCTTTAAAGTGTGAAATTTTTTATTTAAGCTTTACTAAATTCTAAGTGAGGCTTATTGAATTTATGTATTTTGTTCATATTGAATTACAAAAAAAAAAATGATAAAAATAAAAGTAAGCAAATTTAATTGGAATCGGTTCACCCGTTCCTGGGAAAGTTCAATGGGAAAGAATTTCATGGGACGGGAGGTTCCCTTAAATGCTTGATTTTTTTTTCAATTAACATAAGGCCCACCTTATGTTAATCCGCTTGAGTTAATCCCGAAATCCCGAACCTTGCACCATGAGTACCTCCAACTTTAATAAGCCTTCTATATAGGGACGCACGTATATGAGATCCCGTCAGAATAGTAGAAAAAAAAAATTTAGTTGGATTGACTCGACCACGTCAGATTAAGGTATTGTGTGTTAATTTCATGGTGAAAAGTGTGCAATTTTCTTTATCTGACGATTTGAGCGTGACGTAAGGGAGTGGTAGGGTCAAAAACATGGAAGTCATCTGGACATTCACGAGCGCCATTGATTTTGTTTTATTTTGAAGGAAATAATATCTAATCTGTCGAATATAATAGTATGTAGAGTGTGTTTTGTTTTATTTTATATTCAAAATTTGTACTCTATTTTACTATTTTCTCGGATATTGCAATTAGAAGAAATCAATATTTTTTTATTGCATGCTGTTTTCTGTAAATTTCAGTTTTCATGTTCACTCATAAAAAAAATCATGCCATTTTATTTTATCCGTCAGATTAAAAAAAAAACCCTGCAAATAATCGTCAGATAAAGGGTCAACACGTTTAAGGCCCCGGACACGCAATGATCGGCTGAGCGTCGGAGCGGCTGAGCGACGTCGCTCTGAACGGCGGAAAAAATTAAAACATGAAGTTTTATGTAGCGGCGGCCCATATAACTGAGCGGCAGAGCGACGCCGCTCAGTGCGGATACTGAAGTTCCATAAGGCTGCGGGTGTTAGGACAACTTTAAATCCATTTTACATCGTGTGTTCGCTCAATATACAGGGTGAGTCATGAGCAATGCGACAAAATGCTGGGGCGTGTAGGTTGCGTTGAGACAAGAAAAAAATCGTATGGGAGGGGGGATCTATTCCCCTCCGTTTAGCCGGGAGGGGCAATTTTCGAAAAAACTGACTTAAAATGGGAAAAAAATTATTTAAAATCAACGGCTTCATTCACAATGCTGTGCGATACGTTTTTGAAAAGCCAATAACTTTTTCTTTCATTCTGTGTTTAAATAAATCTATTCTAAGAAATCGTTTTTGAAATATTAATTTTCAAAGTCAAAATTTTGAAAAAAAAAATTGAAAAAAAAATTTCAAATTCATTTTTTTCAAAATTTTACGTAATTAAGTGCTAATTTTAATTTCAAAATTCAATGCTGTTATTAATTTTAAGTCTAAATAAGAAAACCGGATGCTAAAATTTTATGTCGTTCTCAAGAAATTAAAAAAAAACCAAAACCACCTTTTTCTAAGAAAAACATTTATTTTTATTGTAACGAAGCAATTTAAGAAGCATTAATCTTAGTTTTTTTAGTTTTTTTTATTCCTTTTATTTTAACTATGTTTTTTATTGGAAGTACTTATAAAAAATTCTCGATATGATCTCCATTGTTTAGAAGGCATAGATTATATCTCCTTGTAATGGCTTCACATAAGTTTATGCTTGACAAATTTTCCTGCAATTTGACTCCAGCGACTTCAATTCGTTCCTTCAGTTGTTCCAATGATACTATTTCCACTTCGTAAACATAATTCTTCATAAATCCCCATGCATAGAAATCTAGGGGAGTTAAATCTGGTGACCTAGGCGGCCATTCCGTGGGGCCCCTTCTTCCGATCCAACGGTCACTAAAATGATCATCCAGCCAGTTTCTCACCTGTAAGCTGTAGTGTGCTGGAGCACCATCTTGTTGGTAGATTAAAGTATCTGCTATAACCAATGGAACGCTGTCTAATAAATCGGGTAAAAGGTCTCGTAGGAATTGCAGGTATGATTCTCCATTAATAATGGAATTCAAAAACCGGGGCCCGATCACAGTGTGTCCAACAATACCAAGCCAAACATTACAACTAAAGCGGTGTTGTGATTTGTTTTGTTTTTTTTTGTGTGGATTAATCCAGGGTTATTCCAATACTATTTAATTTTTTTACGTTCTCATAAAACTCCAATCAAAAAAAAAGTAAAAAAACTAAGATTAATGCTAAATAAATAAATAAATTGCTTCGTTACAATAAAAATAAATGTTTTTCTTAGAAAAAGGTGGTTTTGGTTTTTTTTTAATTTCTTGAGAACGACATAAAATTTTTGCATCCGGTTTTCTTATTTAGACTTAAAATTAATAACAGCATTGAATTTTGAAATTAAAATTAGCACTTAATTACGTAAAATTTTGAAAAAAATGAATTTGAAATTTTTTTTTCAATTTTTTTTTTCAAAATTTTGACTTTGAAAATTAATATTTCAAAAACTATTTCTTAGAATAGATTTATTTAAACACAGAATGAAAGAAAAAATTATTGGCTTTTCAAAAACGTATCGCACAGCATTGTGAATGAAGCCGTTGATTTTAAATAATTTTTTTCCCATTTTAAGTCAGTTTTTTCGAAAATTGCCCCTCCCGGCTAAACGGAGGGGAATAGACCCCCCCTCCCATACGATTTTTTTCTTGTCTCAACGCAACCTACACGCCCCAGCATTTTGTCGCATTGCTCATGACTCACCCTGTAGATTGTTTTAATTTGCAAAAAGAAAGACATATGTCCTGAGTAGAATGGTATAATTAACTGATTTTCGACAAAAAGTGCACTTAACACATTTCTGCACTAAGCCATATATAGTATGTTTTTAATAAAAAAAAATATTAATGCATTAAGCCGTTTAAAGGCATTTAAATTAGTTTCTACCGACCATTACAAAATATTCGCATACCATTTCCATAAAATTTTAACGCCATTAAGTCAAGGATGATAGGTGGCAACAGCCACAGAGGGCTTGCAAGACTTCTAGTTTAATTATCACACGTGTTGGCAGATAATAAGAATACTAATAATTTTCGTTATAAAATGACGTGAATATTTATGTCTCAGGCTCACATCATTTGTTCATCCTATACGTATATTCCTATTTCCATTTTTGTTTTGTTTTTATTTGTACCAGCATTTGCCATTATTTTCACTATGACAATTTTTCGAAATGTGTACAGTTTAATGGGACAGTTTTCACACAACACATGGAAAATATATTCCAGTATTTGGAACTAATTAATAATTAATTATTAATAATTATTTATTATAATGGAATCAATAAAAGTTCGAAGGTAGATGGGTACATGAAATTATTTTAGTCATGCTTAAAAGTTATATGTTGTCAAAAAATTCTTAGGTTTGTGAAATTAGAAACACTGCGACTTTGAGATCTATTGTGCCCCATCTAATGTTATATTAAGAGATTTCAATATTAGATCGCTCTCTTCTACCTGGTAACGTATCAGATAACAATGTCTTTATTATAATGTTATGTGGAGATTCCTCATTTTCGTCAGCGTTATTACATTTTGATGTGCGAAAAAGTCGAATTTATAATAACATAACGTATATATAGCCACCTGTAAAAGGCCCTTTTAATATTTTCAAAATCTATGTTATGCAGCACTTCAAATAGTCTATTCTTCATTATAACTCTCCAAAGTTTTATTTAACAAAAATAATTTCGTTATTCTACAATGAATTATACTATTTACTATATAATACTTTTTATTCCAGGAGAATATTTTCAGGATTAGGGTTTTGAGTTATCTTGCACTAGATCAAAATTGAAACTTAAAGAGTACGAGACTGACATGGCATAACACTATTGTTCAATTTAGTTTGTTCTATTGTTTCTACCCTCAACTTTTATAGTTTTGTTTACTTTGTCATTTGCCTTAGATATTATTACACATTAAGGAAGCTTGAAATTCACAAAATTTGATGCCCTGAGAGTATCTGCAAAAACTGTTAAAAGTGCCTGGAAAATCTACTTTATAAAATTATTGATTTTGAATCCTTTAAGAACTTTCTAGTTTCTTAGGATAAGTTTTATACCTTGATGGTTTTATAACTTGATATGTAGAAACCACAAAAAGTATACGTACGAAAAGAAACAAAAAATAAATTTGCAATTTTTATTACAGCTAACTTGTAAATACAGTGTACATAAACATGAGCACACAAAATCGATCAAGCGGTGGTGGAGGGCGAAACCAGAAAAAATCAAATTCTGGTGGTGGCGATACATCTAATAAAAAAGGTGATGTAGGCAAAACAGATAAAGAAAAATCGCAGCCAAAAGTACTAAAGGTTAATATTAAAAACATTCCAAATATATACAAAGTTTATTTTAATCACATCTTATATAATTACAGCCAACATTAGATCAAATTCGCATTGCTCAGGCCGCAGAGGTTAATTCTGTCGCAGAAGATCCCAAAATGCCTGAGAAAGTAGCAACATTGATTGAAATGACTCAGAGGTCTGAGGAAGAAGTTTGTTGTGCACTGTATGAGTGTGATAATAATTTGGAACGAGCTGTAGTATTCTTATTAGAAACACTTCCAGTGGTGAGTAATAATATTTTCTAACAAATAAATCAAAGCATAACACAGATGATTAATTATTTTGTTCTTAGGGAGCATTTGAAACATTAAAGAAGAAAAAGAGTCGGGCCGCTAATTCAGCAAGTGAAAATACTGGTGAGGGCGATTGGGCAGATGCGAATGCCAATACGGATAAACGAGAAAAATCTCGTAACAGGAGCAGCACACGCGGTGGACGTGGGGGCAATGACAGTCGGGGCTGTAAGAACTTCCTCTTTAAGTAAAGAAAACAAATAATTTCATCTTTTTGTTGTGTAGGGCGGGGCAGAGAGGCTCGGGAAAACGAGAGAAATCTCGCTGACTCTTCTGGTCGTGGTGGTGGCGAAGGAGGCTACCGTGGTGGTAATCGTGGTCGAGGTTCGAGTCGTGGTGGTAGTTATGTCGGACGCGGTGGTCGTGGTGGTCGTCTTGGCCAGCGTGGCATGGGAAGGGATCAAGGCGGCCGCAGTAACTACTCCCGGCACCAAGATCAAGACCATCAAGAGGTCGAGTTGTGGGACAATACGATTGCCACAAATGCCGAAAAGCAGCAGCAACAACAACAGCAGCAGCAGGATGATGCATGGGGTGACTGGGACAACGAAGAATATGTTGGCTCGCTTAAGGATAGCAAAGTGTTCACTACGAGCAATCTGCAGCAAACTCAGCAGCCTGTTGTTGGTGGTGGAAGTAGCGCTGAGCTACCGGCTCCGCCTGGTTTGGAGATGCATCTTGGTGCTCCTCAGCAGCAACAACAACCGCCGCCGCAACAGCAGCAATCGTCTCATATTGGCAACGATGATATGGTTCAGCAATATAGCAGTGCTGTTGTGAACAATAACTCGAGCGTTGCGGTGTCGGGAACTGGAGCCCTTAACCCATCTCAGTTTCCGGACATTCATTCGTCAAATGCTGGGCATAATATGCGACTGAGTAGTTTAGAAACGCAACAGATGAAGAGCTCATCGACTCTTTCTGCGGAACAATCTCAGTATTTTAATTCGTTGACCTCGCAGAATGCGGCGGCTGCAGCTGCTGCTGCTGCAGCAGCGGCTGTTGCTGCAGTCTCTCAGCAAGCGGTCAATGTGAATTCCTACCAAAATTCATCTGTGCAGTATCCGACGTCGTATGCAACAGTATTTGGGGATCAGAATGTTTCATCGCAGCCAGCTGTTCGAAGAGCGAGAGCCAAAGTGCCTCCACCGTCTAAGGTATGTTGTGTTGAGTACATCGTCCATGAAATGGCCTTGATAGTGTGGGATTAAAACGCGACTCAATACCATTTTTTTTTTTTTTTTTTTTTTTGTAGATACCATCAACTGCGGTAGAAATGCCTGGTGATACTCTCAACAATATTGGTTATTTAGATGTGCAATTTGGTGGCCTGGACTTTGGTACAGAAGACTCATTTGATGCATTGCCCGAGAAGTTCAACTCTTCGGCAACAATTGATAATCAGCAAATTGTTCAGTCCCAAGAAGTTGTTTCGAATGACTATCAATCCAAAGCAAGTGCGCAACAACAAGCCGTACTGTCCGCTGGATTGCAGAACTCGCAAATCGTAAGTTAAACATAACTAAATGAAAAGTATTAGAAATACTTGTTTGCTGTTATTGTTAAGTTAAACCATTATTTACAGTCTGATACCCTTACATCGGGTTATTCTCAACGTAGTGCGTCAAATATTCAACAACAACAAAATGCTAGCGGTGTGGGTGCAATGAACGCCCAAGCCAATGCATTAGATCAGCTGTCGAAAAACGATCCGTACAACCAATCGAACGCGTCAAGTACGACTGGTTATCCGAGCTCTTACAACTCAAGCTCATCAGCTAACAAGTCTTCATCATACCAACCGACTGTCACTGGTCAAGGCTACAATAGTGCTAGTTACACTAATGTTCAAGTAAGTTTTACTATTTAATATAACAAAAGAAACAGAAACATTCTGCATTACAATTCGTGCAATTATATTAGGCTTCTTCGGCCAGTACTTACCAACCACCGTCGAATAACTACAATTCGTATAATCAGAATTCTGTGAATTCTTATCAGCAGCAGGCGAATGTATCTTCTGTAAATAATTCATCGAATTCTGTTGCTGGTAGCGTTGTGAATAGTAGTGTTTCAACGCAAAACATTCCCGTAGGCGGAAGTAGCAGCAGTGCCGTGAATAATGCCAGGTTAGTAAAGATTCTATAATTTCAGTCCTAATTTTTTATTTCATTTGTGTTTATAATTATTTCAACATACGAGTTTTGTGTTTTTAATAACAAAAAAGATTGCTTTTGGGTTATCAGATAAAATTATATTCTTATAGAATGCTATATTGAACTCTAAAATGTTAATACAAACATCGTTTTTTTTATCAGCAATTCTAAAAAATCTCAAATAGTTTTTGACTAACAATAGTTCTTGGAGAAATAGAACTCGACTTTTATATTGTTATTAAACTTTTTTATCTTATCTATTAACTGTCTAGATTTAATTTAGGTCTAAAAAAGCGGGTTTAAATAATTTTTTTCATACAAATAAAAACAAAAAATAATAATTTAAAAGGCTGTCTCAACTGGTTTCCCATTTTCATTCGAACTTTTCTGTTGCGAAATTGATGCAAATCGTAATCTTTTCACTATATCTGTGCTGAAATTGTCGTTAACTTTTTCTTCACTACTTTCTTTTTTTTTACTTTCCTCCTTCTTATTCATCTTCTTTGCCTCATTCTTCTTTTTCTTCTTTTTTTTCTTTTTCTTCTTTTCCTTCTTCTTCTCCTGTTTGTTCTTCGGCTCTTCTTCTTCTTTTCCTTTTTCCTCTCCTCGTTCTTCTTCTTCTTCTTGTCCTCCTTCCTCTTCTTATTCTCCTCCTTCCTGTTTTCCTTTTTCTTATTTTCCTTCTTACTGTTTTGTTTCTTTTATTCCCCTTATTCTTCTCCTCGTTTTTTTTACTTCGTCTCTTCTTTCTTTTTTCTTTTTTTCCTTCTTGTTCTCCTTCTTTTTCATCTTTATCATCATCATCATCATCACCATCATCACATCAAAATCATCATCATAATCATCGCGATCATCTTTTTCTTCTTCTTGTTTTCCAATGGGGTTATTGATCCCAATGAGACCTGTGTAGTTTGTCGGATGGACATGTTTAGATTAACCCCGAGTGAACTGTGATGGAATGTTTTCAGTTAGTTTTGAGATCCGGAGTTAACTAAAAATTAATTCAGCTTAATTGGTGAGTTAATTCTGAGTGAATTCGGGATCTCAAACTGACTGAAAATCGTGAATCCATGAGCGTTAACTCGAGGATAATCTTACAATGTCGCACTGAAAAACAGGGCCAATGTTTGGTAATGATTCAATTTACATCGAGAAACTCAATAAAAGCCATAATCCCTGTTAATAATAGATAAAACATGAAAGTAGACATTTTTATGGTACGGGTTGGTATTCTTCCATTCAAGATTTTAATTTTTAGAATCAGGAAATGTCAAAGTTGAGGTAAACAATATATTAACCCATAAGCATTCTTTAATACTTAAACTAAACTTTAATTAACCTTGCTAATTGATTTTTGTTTTTAATTTATTTTTTGTTTTGTTTTAAAACTTAATATCTTAACATGTTGACTAGAACACCCCAAACCATTTTTGTTCTTTTTTTCCCTTAAAACAATAACAGTGCAAATTCCAATGCCGGATATTTATCCAGCCAGTACCAAAGCAATCAGACAACATCCGCTTACCCATCACAACAAAGTGCGTACCAAAATAACCAAAGTGTTTATGGGGGTACTGGTCTTTCAAACAATACAGGGTATGTACGATTTCTAATTAACAATTTTGTATTATTATTTTATTTATAATAATGTTTAACTTTGTTATGTCCTACTTTGTCCTTATTATATAATGCTTTTGTTTTATTTTAAATGGCGCTTAGTTGTTTTGCTTGTGATTTAAATAAATAAAAAAAAAAAGAATTATATATACTTAAAATTAGTTCACGGAAGAAGGCATATTTAATGTTGATGGTATCTGCAGTAAGTTAGTAAAATATAAATTGATTTCATTATCATTTCCATCAAACATTCTGAAGTGTGTTAACAAGTCTCATAAATCACTGCCACAGATTGTTAGGTTTTCTTTCGTACAGTAAAAAGACATGAATATAAAAACTTCTAAACCTTACTTTCTTAATCAAAGTCGCGTACAGTCCGGGTTGGACCAGAGCCTGTTACTCTTAGGCTGTGGTTCCGATTAAAATAACAAACATTTTACTTCCTAAAAATCGCTAAGTTCGCGCGAGTAAATTTTGTTCGCTGGAACTTTCGTACTTTCTAATAATTTAAGCGAACTTTACGAATTCGCACGAGTAAAATTCGCTTACATTCGCTGGCACCGAAACCGCAGCTTTACTGTTTCTAGTTTCTCTCGTCATATTGGTTGAAGTCGTCTTTCACTTGTCTGCACTGCACCAAAACTTCAGCTTATGAAATATCTTGAGGAACAAAAGCTTCACAACAATAAGTTTTTAATCCATTCAATAATTTTAGTGTCAGTATAGTTCATATGTATGTAATGAATCTGCCTTTTACTATGACAGATGAAAGACGAACATGAATTAGTGATGGAGCATATAACATGTCTGACATTGGCTCAAAGGAGAAAAACAATCTTTGATTTATTCGCTACGTTTGAATGGAAAGGAACTCAATCTAGCTTTCTTGACAAAAGAAGAAAAACTGCTCACGTATATCCGTCCCCATTCATTGCCACATCTCGAATTATATTACACTATACACTAATTTGGCTTTAATATTTATATCACGTAAACACGTAAAGAAATCATTCATTATGCTCAAAATTTGAAATTTCCGAGAAAATTTCTTCAAAATGCATTTTCAAGATTCAATAACGAGTTGTATTCATTTTCTAAGTTGTATTGTAATTCTGCTTCACACATTTAACTAGCACTGATTAGATACAAAATATACTGTACCAATTGTACTTTGCCAATTTAATGGTACGGACGATATTTTTTGTTCTTTTACCCCCAGTTTCACAGTGAACGTTTAAACTTAAGTTCAGATGAACGTTCAACGTGGTTTACATTTTTATTTTAACTTGTCCGGTCTCACAGTGAAATTTAAATTTAAGTTCAGTTAAACGTCGTTTAACTGCAATTTATGAAAAGAAAATAGCAACATTTTTTGTTTTCTACAAACGTGTGAGGTTTCTTTGCTGCTCTAATACTTACAATAATATAAAGTTTTTATCGTCACTAATTTTTAAAATCTTTTATAACAAATTGATTATATTTTGAAAACGCAATTTTATTAGCAAATAATATTTTCTGAAAAAGAAGTTGTAAATACACTTTCTGGAAATGAAATGTCACCTGGGAAGTTGTTTCAGAAGCTAAACTGAAATTAAAACGGCAGAATACTTTTATTTAACTTAAAACTACATATTGAACACAGTTCAAGGTTTAAACGAAACTGTGAAACTAGGGTCTAGTCTTATGGAATTGGCTTATTGTTTGCCTAAAGGAACGTAAAACTATGGAATTATTTTTTGTTTAAGCTGCGTAAAATTGGTTTATTCGTCTTTGTAAACCAAACTCGGTGAAGATGGGCTCTCAATATTAAGAACCCGAAATGCATACAATATAAAATACAAAATATTAAAAAACTAAATTTCAACAACATTGTTTTAAATACTTCTATCGATAGTTTGCGGTCAATAAGAAATAAAAACTTTTTTACATTTATCATAAATAATAGTTTTCTGCAAATGAGATTGAGGTTTTAGTAATGCATCCAAATCGATGATTTTTCAAGCTGACCCGTTTATTTCTATAGGATGGAGTTGTTTTAGATTTATATTTTTGATATCAAATGATAGAGAATAAAGAGTTTATTCTTACAAAATCGAAAACTCAAAAATGGAATTCGGGCACTAACTAAAGCAGCCACTAGTGAATGTAAAACAATTAAAAAGAGATGTTTTATTCATAAGTAACATGAAACAAGAAACTTTGGTACACAGATGTTGACCCAGACCATTTCCTGTTTGTCTAGACTTTGAGACTTTCAAATGGTTCCTCTTAAATTAAAGACAAACCGTAATAGTTCAACAAAACATTATTCTTTTTCTAAAAAAGAATCGTTTCCAATTATAATAAAAAATAAGTAAGCTGATTCCAGAAAGTGATCCGCGGAGCTTTTGGTGGCTAATTTGAATTTCGTTTTTGGAGGCTAATTGCAGCGATCCACCACATTTTCGTTTCTAAGAATGCGGCGGATTGCTTTCCGGAATCGGCTTTCAGGTTCTATAAGCATTTTAAATTACATTATACACGAAACAGAAATGATACTGCACTATGTCAATGTACTACAATGTAGCTGATGTAGTCGATAAAAAATAGGCCACTAAATATGGCAAAGAAAATTTATATTAAATAGTTTCTTAACAGTGTGCTTAGCTGGAGATCACAATTTTCATATGTAAGCCCTGGTACCAAGAGTGAGTGTGGCGTCTTGCCAGTCTTGTGGACTTGTGAGGTATCAGTTAGCGTTAGGTCTAAAATGTCACAATAACGCGTGGGTAGGCTTTCGACTTTGTTTTACTTAACAATTTCTTTGGGAAAGCTTATTTAAAACGTGTTGATTGTATCTCTTACAAATTATAGCAAAGTCCTAAAGTTCTAATATTTTTTAATATTTTTAGTTCAACAGATTTGCCACTTTTGGTAAATAAAGTTAAAACAATTAGCAAAGACTGCAAGACTAAGTAGTCCTTATTATTACTTTTATTGCATGATATTTTCTTATTGATTTTCCTTCTATTGGGGATATTCTGCAATTGATCTAATATTCATTATATTCCCAACCCATCTTTTATTTTTTTCTGACATCAACAAGATTTTTTAGTTTCAAAACATTTTTCTTAAACTCCTTGAGGAACATTATATTTTTATGTTTTACAATATTCTTCTCATAAATTCACATTATACTTATATTAATTGTGTGGCCCAATTAACTTACTAAAAATCAAATCGCATCACATATAGGTTCACTGGTAGCACAAGCACTGCATCATCTCAGTACAGTAACTTTAGTAGTACTAAACTGAAGGATACTTCTACTACATCGTCTAGCTCCCATTATGAAAGGTAAGAGAGAATATTTTAAATTATGGAAACCATATTAATCTGCTGCATGCTGATTTTTTGCTATTATTATTTTCTTTTTGTATTATTATTGTGTGAGATCAAACAATAAATAACCGTAAAATTCTTAGAATTTTAGTTTAGAGTTAAATAAATTCATATATAGAAACAAAATTACGATTATTATAATCTACAAAGACATATTCGTTTAAAAATAAATACTAGATTGAGTGAAGAAACATTAATACCGTTCTTCTTGAAAATTGAAGCATTCGGAGCAAGATCTCTTGACTTTCTACTTACGGTTGTAAGGTCAATATGTTTTATAAAAAAAACTTCAAATAACAACCAAATATGACATCACGATGATGAGAAGATGAAAAAGTTGTATCAGCGCTCTTGTCTCTTGTATATCTGCACCTAAAGCTTTGTATATATAAATTTGAATAGTAATCGCATAACTCAATTTCCCCCGTGCCCATCTATCGGTGGCACTTAATCACTGCTTTGGGATATTTCTTACGACTTGAAAAATTTGGAAAACAAAAGACAGACACCAACAAATTAGAAAAAAGAAAAAAAAGACAATGTCCCTTATTGCGAGTGTCGTTTAACTTTCGATGCGATAAAAGTCGAAAGCATCGATAAATGTTCGTTTTGGTATTGTGTAACTTGATCGACAGAGATATCTATTACTGTGAATAACGAATACGCTTATTGTGAATAAACCTTATATTTTGGCATTTGGGGTAGTGCCAGTGATAGCACATGTAGGAAAAAAATACTTTTTAGTCTTAAATTGAGTCAAGAAGTATTTCCAATTAATAGATAAATTAAAACAGAAAACTTTAGAACTCTTGGAAATGTGACGGAAATCATCTAATTATAACGCAGTCCTATCACATGCAATGCTTAAAAATAAGCGTTGAGTATCTATACTACACTAACTATCAGCTACAAGGCACCTTGTTTGCTGTATTCTTATATTGCTCTGTGATTAAAACAATTGTTATTTTAGAAACAATAAAACCATATTTAAAAGGAAATGAACATACATTTGGTGGGAAAATTAAACTCCTTGTAAGCAGTCGGTCAGAAAAATGTGAACGACAAAGATCGATAGCTTATACGAAATTTTTCGTTCACAATTGAGATTCGCAATAACAAATTAAATTTTCGATGTTCGACTATCGACAAAAGTCGTTTATCGATACAAAAACGACACTCGCAATAAGGCCCAATGTATACGAAATTTCAAAGAGTGGGCATTGTATATACATTTCTATAGTATTTTCATGCTGAATAATCACCGCCTGGCCATCTTGAGAAACGTGTGATAAACACATTTTTAGGTTCGTGCATTTAATAGTTATCTATTCTGTAACCCTGACAACAGTCGTAAACATATATTATTTTTGTTTTGTTTACGACTCTTGTCAAGGAAATAGGGATTTTAGAGCCAATAAAATACATTATATATTATTAATTTGTTTCGTAGACGACTATTGTTAGGGTAACAGAATAGACACTTAGTAAATGCAAGAACCTCCGAATGTGCAGTTAACAACTTTCTTTAGATGGCGCTGCTCCATCGTTGTACTATAGAAATTTATATACAATGGAGTGGGAATGAGATGTGTATCACACGATTTTGCGCTATAATGAACATTTTCTCTCATTTAGTTTATATTTTGTTGACGAATTAGTAAATAGAGTTGCTATGCTTCGAAAATATATCATTTATGTTGTTGAACTAAGGATACGAAAATATTATCGGCTCTCTCTCAAACAATTTAAATTTTTTAATATATCTTTCTTGTCTATCGCATTATTGTTGTCGAAACCCCTCTTTCCCAACAATTATCTTAATTTCTTTCATTATACATGAAATATCCCACGTCAAATAATTTCGATGCTAGCTCCGCGTGGGGGGAACTCGATCCAACAATTTAATTTAATATTCAAATACAATGCCAAGTCTAACTTCAACTATTTTTATTATTTTTCTTTTTTTTTCAAACATTTTTTATGGTAATAATATTAAAATTGTGTTTAATTGTAATTGATATTTTAGATCTCGAGTAAAAAAATGTTAAAATGTAATTAAAAAATTAATTTCAATGATAGCTAAAAGAAGTATAAGGGTTCCTGTCAAATAACAGTTAGATCCAATGTATTAAAACGCTGTTTATCTTATTCGTCTGATATGATCGTTGAAAGCTAAGGCTTGATTCAAATCGTGTAAAATAATTTATTCTACGAAAAACACTCCTCCGATATTGTTTTGCTAAACGAATCCATTGTTGAGACCCATTTGCCGATTTGTGTTTCTTTTTATCGGATTTTCAATCGTTTTGGTGAGTACTTCGGGCATTGATTGTCGCACTCTTAACTGATATTCTGTTTTTTGTCTTCCCGAACCCGTAATGAGGAACATTGATTTAAAAAATGTCAGTTGTGTCGAAATCTGCTTGGCAAGTAGTAGAAGTTTCCCCGAGAGAAAGAGAGAGAGAGAGAGGCATTATGCAACCACGTAAACTTATCCTTAAAAATGTCCATTGTCCGACGAGCCCCGTCTTTTACCGTCCTGTTAAAACTCATTGCACTATTTAGAGCAATAAAAACCCGTTGGTTATCGGTTTCACCGTGTCTTAAAAGGTCCTACAAAAATTAACTTCTCCGACGTAATGTGGCTGTGCTAAACAGTGACTTCGATTCATGGATTCTCAGTGTCTTAAATTTTGTTTGTTTACGTAGTTACGTGAGTTCAAATGAAAATTGACCGTAAAAAAATATTTAAAAATATGTCACGGTCTTGGATATATGTAGCTTTATTGATGAATATTCTGCTTCTATATTTCATTGCCGCCATTTGCGAAAATTATAGGATTTTCGGATAGGTTGCTACATTTTAAAAGTAGCCAAATAAAATGACGACCCACATTGCTATGCATTGTCGAAGGTACCTGGAAGATTAATTGTTGGCACCATCTCACAGGTGGAATTCATGTCGTTATGAATTCGATTGGGAAACAAAAAAGGGACCAAAAAGCCCCAACAACATGTTTAAAAAAAAACAAACGCTTTGTATTGTCGTCAAATCTATTTGAGAAGCCGATTACGCATTGGTCAAGTAAACTGGCGGGTCATTCCGTAATTCGATTATCGCCAGACGATATCGTTTTCAACGTTCCTAACTCTATCATTCTTTTAGGATATTATAGAGACAGTATCTATGAAACGATTATCGCTCGATCGTTTTAATTTTACGGAAATAGGCCCCTGCTATATCTTGTCAATTTACAATGATTATCAGTTTTGTCTGTTATATGTAATTTGTATGTGTTGATCCTATTTGAATTGATGCAAATAGTTGTTGGTTATATTAACCAAGTTAGTATTTAGTTGTCGGGCCTGTCTAACAGGGTGATAACATCCTTCCAAATTCTAATTCTATTTTAGAACTATGATTTTGTTATTATTTTTGTTTAATGTTTTCTTTTAAATTTAAGAATAGATAGTAATTACTTGATATGTTTGTAGTTTAAAACTTTAAAATAAGGTGAGTAAACAGTTCCCTATATGACTTCAATTAAAATTACATAACTATTTTATTTGTTAAGCGCCGTAAATATCGTAATATAGCTTAAATTTTATTAAGATGCTTAATTTAGTAGATAATTAATAAATAGTCAAAATATACATTTTTCAAAAATAAATTAAAATTAATATTTTATTTATAGCGTTTCAAGTGTAGCAGCCAACACCGTTGTCAGTAGCACCGTAAGTTCAGTAGTGCCCAGTTCAACAGCGACTACAAACAGTATGAGCTCACCATCGTTAGGTTTGACAAATACAAAAGTAACAAACTCGGCCACCAATGCCAACAAGAACAGTGCTGGAATGGTGCCTCAAAACATCCAAATGGTTAGTCAATATATTCAGACTGGATTGCCCTACTATCAGCAACCAGTATATTCTTACGAGGATTTACAAATGATGCAACAGAGAGTGCCACATGTGGTGAGTTCCTGCTGCTAAAATGCAAATGACAACACACACATTAAAAAACCACACAACACCCACATACACACATAATGCACGTCACTATTTCACTCATTTTTTTCGTGTCAAAATTTTTTGCCTAAAACGAAAATTAAAACTAACGAAATCCTAAAAGAAAAACTAAAAAAAAATCCTCTTTTTCATCAGCAGAAAATCATAATATAACAAACTCTACTTCTTCTTCGACTCTTATATATTTTATTATATAACAAAAGTTTCAACTTTTATTTAACTTTGTGTCCTGAACCTTGCTTTTGGTCCATTTTATTTGTTTTAGTGTTAAGCTTAAACCTTTCGCTTTAACAACTAAGGCCAGGGTAACACAAGTACAATTTTCGTTTTCGTGTGTCACTGGCCTTTATTAATTGTAATTCGCATTGCTATTTATTTTCTCTGTTTTTCTTCTTCTTGTTGATGATGATGGTTTAAACTAATTTGGCTTGTTTGATTTCTTTCTATCAGCAGGGGTACTACGATCTGAATTACACACCAACAAGCCTAGGCGCAGCGGGTGTGCGTGATAATTTGGGCTCTGTCGCATATTCAACAATGACTGATGGTCGTTTCGCCAGAACTGACAATAACTCTAGCCCTGTTAGTAATGTAAGTAAAATGAGTTTTACATATTTGTAAGAATTATATACTTATTGAATGATAATTTTTGAATAGGTGTCAAGTACGATGTCGCAACAGGCGGGATCGACTGCTCCATTGCTAAATGTTCCATATGCATACTTCTATGGGGGTAACATGATGCCAGGCGGTTTCCAATATGGTACACCAGCAATTTATCCGGTATTTTAAGTCCTTGTACATATTTATGCGTGGTTTTTGATTTTGTTTTATTATTTTTATATTTAATAGCAGCAAATTCCAGCTGCTAATACAGCATCCGGTGGTCAATTCCCTAAACCGTCCTACAATACTGGGTATGGTTCAGCCAGTTACGATGCCCTAACACAAGCAACTCAGGACTATACGAAGGGAGCGTACCCATCTAGTGTAAATCAACAGACTAAATCACAGAATGTAACAAATCCACCACAAGCCGGAACTGGTTCCGACATTACATCTTCTATGTATGGAAAGGGTCATGTTGCATTAAACAAAGTCAATGTAAGTATAACTAGCTTATACATTTTTACACATGTTGGTCATAAAATTACTGTTTACCTTTAGTCATATGAAAAGCAAAATTTCCACTCTGGTACTCCACCCCCATTTAATATGCCGAATACACAGACTGCTGGTGGAACTTCAGCCCAACCCTATGGAATGTACCTTCAGCCGATGCCAACTGGTCATCACAACATGATTCATCAACCCATTCACCAGGTAAGTTATTTAAACAAAACAAAATTAGATAGTATACAGAATACAAATAAAAATTTGCTAGTCGCATGTGATACTGTTCGAAAATCATTTCACATAAAGCCCATGTAAAATTATGGTAATTGATTAGTTATTGAGCCGGGTAGACTGTGCTGTATAAATTGTTCATTCATGATAAACTTTATTATCCTTTTTAAATGGAAGCTTATGAAAAAAAAATTCCTAAATTAATGTGAGTTCTATAAGCATTTAAAGTCTAAGCCGTTAAAGTGATTGGCCGTTAAGGTCTTTTTGGAGAGCTAAGAATTCCCGAACTAATTTTAAATACAAAACGGTACACAATTCTAACTACAAATCATACACTTGCGTTAAAAGTGCTGTTAAATTTGATCCCATTGCATTTGATGTCTGTATTCACTACTGAGGTGAATACAGACATCAAAAATCAACCTGCTCAGGAGCTCGTTAAAATTTTAGCAAGTGGTTAATTTTTGACATTTATTTTGCTGCTTTCATTTGTACATCTTTTTATTATCGGCCGCGTTCATTTTTGCATATTTTTTTTATCGAATGTATCCAAAGCGAACTGGATAGCTTCGTGTTCCATGTTGTTGTACTGTTTATACATTTATATAAAAACTGAGACAAACTTGAATGAAATTCGTAGCAATTTTGTATTAAAGGAACGACAAATATAGACAAATAGTCATTTATTGTTATTAACGCACTAAAGGTATCTGAACATATCTAGATAGGTCTTGAACACAAGGAATCTCATTGGGAAATTTATATTTAAAAAAATACTATTTAATTTATTTTATTATTTTATTCACCTCGATAAAAAGATTACAATTTAACTGGAATCAAAACAACCTTATCGTCAATGCCCTTTTTGTTGCAACAGAATACCCATCAAATGTTATGATTGGGTATAGCTCGTTATATTTTCAGGAGTTATTAGAAACAAATGGCGTGGCGGGATGGTAGGGGGTTTGAATTCCATCAATTATGTAGTAAGCAACATATTATTAGCAAATTTTCTTGCCGAGATCTTTTTTTTCATTTAAAGTGCATTGGCGAATAGTGTATATCTTAATGAATATTCAACACAATGTTTTTTTTTTTTGTATATCAAACTACAATCCACTTCTTTCACTTCATTCAAACTCATAGCTTAGCAAAGTTAAATGCTACAAAACAAAATAATTGTTGCATGATTTATTATTTGTATTATTATTTCTTTGGTTTTTTATGGTTCGTCATTAGATGGACGGCAGAATTCATAACTCATCCCGCCGGGTAAGTTAGTTTAATTATTTTTTTTTTTGTGTTTATTTTTTTTTTTCTAATGTTGCTTTTCTTTTTTTGAAAATAAGTATTGAAAATCATTTTAAATAATAATTGATAATACTCGACAATTAATAATAATTGAAAAATAAATATTGCATGTAAAAATTCAAAAATTTAACTTGACCTTCACTTATTTCATTTTGGTATTTTGTGCATTTAAAATATTATATTAAAACTTTAATACGGTACATGAAGAAATATGGTAGCAGTTCAAAATTATCTTGTTTTTGCCAATTTTAAATTTCAATTTACCTTTATGATAAAAAAAAAAGTTTTGTTTGTATTAAAATTGAAATTTTAGATCTTAAAATAGCGGTCTACAAGCTTTTTCTGCCAATAGTAAAATGGTAAATGAGTTTAATTATTCAAATAGGCCACACAATATCAAAGAGGAGAAGCTTTCTTTTTAAGGTTAATTTTTAAGCAGTTGAAAGAAAACATTAAAAAGAACGGCAACACTTTCTTACGTTACCCTTATTATGATGACTCGCGTGTCCCAAGAAAATTTGGTATTAAAGTTTGCGGCTCGAATCAAATGTCAAACAATTTTGAGAATTTAAAAGTCATTATTCACACTATAATGGTATTGAGTAATCATTATCTTTCAAAATCTACTTATAATCTTACTTATGTCATATTCGAGTAGACGTTGGTAAAGCCCTCTCGGTAAAAACAAAATTCTCTAAACCGTCCAGTGGTTGGTGGTGTTATGTTTGGGAGTGCAAATTTGCTTTGCAGAATTGAATTGGGAACTGTAGCAATTCACTAACACATATAAATTGTTTCCATCGGTCATAATGGTCAAAGGAATAATATGATATATAATAATATATAAAAATAAGCGCAGTGGTTTTTCAATTCATGAAGTTCAATAATAAGTGCAAATAAGAACAAATACTGAAAAATACTTTTGTAATATGTTTTTGCTTCGTTTGAAGTTACAAAAATTAAATCCAAACATACTTAAGTAAACTACCAAATACACAATTAAAAAAGGTAAATGATAAAATATAATTATGAATCTAATAATTATGTCCTTATCGGAGTGAAACCACTCGAATATCAAATTAAGGTACAGTTCGGATAAACCCGGGCTTCAACCAACAAGCTTTTTCCAGCCAGCTCGGTTTCTAGCTACTCTCGTGGAGAATATCTATTGTGGCACATGTCATTCACATTTATAACATCGAATTTGGGCCTAACATAATTCTTTGGTACTGATGGTATAGCCATCATCGGTTTCCAAGTAAATCAGACTCACAATACTTACCAAACATTGACTTTCTGCAGTTGCAATGCCAATTACTCAGTTTGCAAGCACAGAATGTTAACCATAGTCGCTAAACAAAATTGATAATCAGTCAAATGACATTGAGGCCGTGTGTGAATTGCGTTAAAATGTTGGTTAAACTGTCTACCTTGGTTAAATTTTGGCACTAGCGTGGTTGCTTGTATATTCCGATGGCAACTAGGAGCTTTTCTACCATGCAAGCATAGCAAGCAAAACCATCTTAGATTTGAAAACCCAAAAAGTCTTCGCTTACTTAAAGTGAAGATATAATTGTCGGATTTAAAAAAAAAAGTATCAAACCTTTGTTTGGACACCAACATAATGAAATTGCAATGGTCAGTCGTCTAAAAGTCAGTAGGCTAAGCTCTAATAACATTTTATCCTAAGTAACTTGATAAAAAACGGAATATGGAGAATAGATTCACAATCATGTAGAACAATATTTTTTATTTATTTTAACAATGTATTCCACCAGATATTTTGTGGTTGCTCTTTTCACTCAACATAAATTTTTAATAGTTCTTACAAAAACACAAATCAACTTATCTTATGTAACCTTAACCATTACATCATGCAACTAAAAAAAACTATATATGCTGCAGATAATATAAAAGAAACATATAAAATAGAAACTCTAAATGTGTATATTCAACAGGATTCAAACAGTACTGGGCAGCGTCAACAATCGAGCAACCCAACAAAATCGGCTACAAAACAAGGCTACTCACCATCCTACTGGGCCGGACAAAACTAATTATATCCATCTAGATTTTTGCCTCATTCTCCATAGAGGTGATATTAAAATAAAAGAAAAAAGAAAACTTAAAGCCGTAAAATGTTTTTCAACACACCAACACTGTTTTAGTCCAGAATATTCAAATCAACAGAAACAACAACAAAAAGTTTGCATATTACATTACAAATCCGATTATAATTTATCTCTATATATATATAAAAAAAAAAACTAAACAAAAACAAAAAAAATTCAAATAAATTAAAAAAAAAATATAAATATCTTTTTAAAAAAAATAAAAAAAAATAAACATACAGATTTTTTTAGTAATAGTATTGCTGTGCTCTATAGTTACAGCAAAATTATAATTTTTAGAAAAGAAAACATGTTCTCTTTTTGTACATCAATTTATCGATGTGCCCTCTTGACATAAAATTATTGAGAAATTAAAGAAAACTTTATTCGATAAATCTCCACATTATATACATATATATAAATAATTATATATATGTATATATAGAAACAAATACACACATAAATCCCCTCCCATTCACACATACACAGCAAAATTTAAATTGAATATTGTTTCTTTTAAATGTTTAACTTTTTAATATATATATATATAAATAATTATAAAATAATACATAAATATAATAATTATTAATTAAATTAGTAACTCGTCTTTTAATGCTAGTATGTATGGAATATATATATATATATAAATATATTTAAAATTATGTATCTATTACAGAACAAACAAAAAATACAATTAAACGAAAATCTTCTATACACTTAATGCAAGGAGTGATAACATTTACAACAACAACAAGAATTCGTATAATGTAATTAAAAAGAAAACTAATGTGTCAATTGAACACGATGTATCAACGTTTCAATGCACATTTTTAAAGCGGTATTCGTTTTGATGTTCGTTGTTAGTGCTGAAAACAATTTTGTATCTTTTTTTTAATTCGGAATTGTGTGTTGTGCATTTAAAATAGAATCAATATCTTTCTTATCTTAATACAGAAGTCATCGGATTATCTATCGACGCAAAATATTTACTAACACTATTTTTAAATTGTATTTGTTCACACTTTTTGCAAATTTAAAATACTGTGTACAATCGATGAATCTTTCTCTCAAAAGCACCCAAGTAAATGTGAACCTCAGCTTAAATTTGTTTTTAGTTTCTGATTATTGTTTTATCAATATTTTAATTTAAGGACTGATTGTTGTATGTATTGTTCAAAAACAAGAGGCAGTTTCTTTTGAAGAAGAGTTTTATGTTTTTGAATAAAATCTATGACGAGGATGGTTATGTATGAATTTTCAAAACTGTAGGTGTTTTCTTGGAGTTAAAATTTTTGTTTGTAATACCGATCTATTTGTTCAGAGAAAATTTATTCTGCTTGAAACCTTAAAGGGACCTTAGTGTCAAAATGCTGAATGGTATGACCGCACCCGGCACTAGGTCATCAGAACCTTTGCTTAGAAAACAGATTCTTTAACTCATGGTCGATAGATATGATCACATTAGACGTTCATTTGATATCACCACTGATTAATGTGTATGTCATCATAACTGAAAACCAATGCCTTACCGCTTGCCCATCAATCAAATGGACTTCAACAGTCATGTTTTCGCAAACTCTATAATTATTGTGTTTGATGTCAAAAGATTGTATGTGTAAAGTTTGCTTCAAATATCAACTATTAACAGGAGACACGGTGCGAACGAAACTAACCGAATAAAAGAATATTACGCAGCTCGCCCATAATGACGGATTGCTTATATTTGTTCAGTTTTCATTTTGGTTCATAGCGCAGGACTCAGAATTAAAGTGAGCAATCTACCATTCTTAGTTTCGTCAAGAAAGTCGAAAGATGATAATATGGATTTGTTTATTCTCAAACGGATATCTGAAATCCAATTTAATCGTATTTCAATTTCATTTCGGAATTATTTCCAAGTGAATGCCTCAGAAGCATTATCAAAACTATAAAAGAATGAATTGAGAGAAGAAAGGAAACGAAATTAAAATCATGTGAATTGAGTATGATAATTGCTTTCCACTTGTCATTGTTAACTGTGAAATTAAGTGAGCTGCCTTCTTCGATAGAAGTGCCGGCAGATAAACCTTACCTGGAGTGATTCCAGAAATATTAGAAAACGGGAAAATTGAAAAATTATCATTTCGATCTAAGCTTGGAATAGGGGTGAATCAGCTGTTAACTTATGAATTTGAATTTTGGGATGAAAATAAAAGTTACTTTTCATTTTTCACCGCCAAGAAAATTGATAGTTTTTGAAAAAATTTCATATTATTTTCCAATTGTATGTAGGTAGGTACATATATAAAATTCGATTTGCACTAAATGGCACAGAAGCTTCTAGACGATTTTTTTATTTTTTTTTATTATATTATCCCAATTTCAACCACACACAATTACGCTTCGACCGATGAGATCGTGTCGTAAGGTCCGTTGAGATTTTCAACGGACCAGCATGTCCATAGTTACAAGATCACCTGTCGTATACGACCAAGGTCAGTAGGATCGTCCTAACGACCTTCGTAAAGTGAGTGACTACTTTAGAGGTTTTAAAAGAATTAAGAAACTTAAAGTTTTGTAAACAATCAACTCATCTATTCATACATTATTTTTGTATCCGTTCACCTTAGAGAACTAGTGAAAAACAAAAATCCTCAAATTAAAAACAGACTACATAGATATTGGATGATATAAAACTGAGACAGGTATAATATGCTATTTTTGTAGAAGAGTATTTGCGGTCTTCACGAGCAATTTCGATAGAACGCGGTATTGCATTCTATCAAATATTCCTCGCGGAGAGGGACGATTCTGTCGGTACACCTAACCTTATAGCGTTCCAGGTTGATGGTGTAATAGTCTAAAGCAAGTACGCGTTTTAATTTGGAGAAAATATTCTGCGTCTAATAAATCCGATGAAAAACTACACTTGTTTTCTTAAGGTAAAATAATTAAATATGCCCTACTGAGTTTTGTGTTTTCCCTGCAGTTTTTCATTTCAAAACTTAAAACATCAAAGTGGCAAACAAATTTATACAATTTATTTTAGGGGTTTCAAACTTTCAGGTATTTCCTTACAACGTATTAAACAACCAACCACTCCTTATTCCTATTTTTGTTTTGTATTGTTAACTTGTTACACAAATTTCGCTGCAATAGATATCAAATATAATAGAACATTATAGAACTTTCTTTTGTTATCAGTTATACATTAACTATTTGTTTAATATTGTTTTCTAGTAGATAATAAAATAAATGTGTGTGTAGAATAATACAAACGAATATAATAAATGTATTCATGTATCCTTCTCCTAACACAAATACCAAACTAATTAAACCTAAATGTGCGTGAATTAAATGTTGCAAAAGAAATCACACCAAATTAAACCCACACAACTCTTGCTATAACACACACACTCGTAAAATTTCTATGTTGAATAGATATTTCTTTGGTTAATAATTTCTTAATAAAACATATTTCAACTATAGACTCATACTTTTTTTTATTACATTTTATGTTTTAAACTTTTTACATCTTAATATTAAATCAAAATATATTTTATTCAAGTTTATTATTTATGATAGGTAAACATTAATTAAAAACCAAAATAAATATATGCATATACAATGTATATAAAAAAAACACTGTTTTCTTCTTTATGTATCCGCAACTTTAAATGTATTGACAAAAATTATATAAATATATTTTAACTTTATCATAAACAATTCTTTTTTTTTGACATGCAAATATTTAAAACAAATGAAAAAAAAAGGAATTTTATAAACAAAAGAAAATTAATATTATATAATCAGAAAAAAGCTCTTCGTAGAATAAGAATTGCATAGTCTAAAATAAAATGTTTATATAGAAAAAAAACCGTGATTTGGTTTAAATTTAAAGGAAATATTAAGAGGGACGAGTGTAGTTTGTACCTTTTGAATGCATAAATTTTTTTAAGAATTATATACATATTATTTTTTTAATTTTAAATTAAAATTATTTTTTTTTTGTTGTAAGAATTTAAGAGAAGGGACAAAAAAAACAAAAGTATAAGAAAGAGCTAATTTTTACATACATTACACAATACAACCAGAAGGAGAGTATACAAAATAATAAGAGTATATTTATTAATATGATGGATACAGAAACAGAAATTAAAAAAAAGGAACATTTAATGGCAACAAAATGAAAAGACATGTGTTTTATTTTATTTATTGTACATCAACACCAATATAAACTTATAAGGACTGTTTTAATAGACTGTCTCAGGCTTAGTGAGCAAGCGTGGAAGCTATCAGATAATCAAATCAAAATCATGATTTTCTTCATGTTAAGTGGTTTTAATTCAGGAAAACAGAAAAACATACAGTTAAATTCAACGTTCTACTTATTTCCAAACTTATTAGTGCCGATGAAAATTAAAAAGAATGTTCCGCAATGTTCTTATCGAAAATATTTTGTTTTATCTTTTGGTGGGTACCTACTTATCCGGATTTCCTGACAGAAAACTTACTTGAAAGGAACGCTTTTGAATCAAAAACGAAATAACAACTGTATTAACCATTGCGGGAACTGTGGATGTGTGGATAAAGTGTTGGACGAACAGTGCCATTTTCTATTAACGAAAAGTGCCCCTATTATGAATAGCAAATAAAACTTTCGACTTGAAGCGACAATTTTTGAAATCACTAATTTCGTGATTCGCATTTTCAAGTTTCATTTAAAATCAAAAATTTTGTCAAAAGACGATTTACTGTATTCCATATTTTGACATCTTTTCCATTCGCTTTATGTCGAACATTCGAATCGCTATTCATTCATAATCTGAGATAAAGATTGTATGACTACAGAAGTGACAAAGCTTGATCGAATCACAAGTAAGAAGATCCAAGGAAGCCTTTACGTCCAAAACAACATCGTGAAAAAAATACAACACAACGAAAACTTAGCTGTCATCATCAAAAGAGGGACGCTGAAAACTCCTTTAAACGGTATCACACGACTGCTTTCCGTTGCAATTGGGAAGAAGGGGAGTCATACTTTTTAGGGACAAAGAAATCTACACCAAAACTCAGTTGGCCTTACCTCAGGAATAATCTGAAACCGCTTACCGACGTTTTTCAAAGTCAACCCATTAAAACGGAATTGAACGAAATGGTATTAGTAGTTGTATAAGTACTAAAGGTACCTAAATAAAGGTTTTCGCGGTTGTTACATGACATTTTTAAATAATGTAAGGATTTTTTACTATAAGTTCAGCTGTAGCTTTAAGTATTTAGTCTTGCTTAGACAGTAAATAGAACGTGTAATCCTTGATTTACAAAAAGAGTAAGCGCTGATGGGACTGTAGCAAAACGGTACATAAACACTGATGTTGCTTGCAGCTTATTGAACCGGGAGTCATAAGTTGTAAGCATTTTTATTTTAATTTTAGCTGTGTTGTAAAAAACCTTACTCAGCCAGCATTCATACGTTTAATAACTACATATGTAAATAATTCTTAGTAGTTCAAAGACAAAAGGGAGTCGCCACTTTCTTAATTATTTTAAATTTAGTGGTATTCCTTACAAGAGGATTTCGGTCGTTCGTCTAGGACTGTATGTACCTATTCTCGTCTGGCTATTCTCTTGTCGAAGAGAACAGATTAATAAAAATGGCAGAGAATAAGGAAGATAAAGGAAAAATAAAGTTTCATTTTGTTTATATATCTTACTAATCAAATTCAAAGTAAACGGAAGTTATAATGGAAATTATCATTTGTACGAACCAAATACATCTTTATGTAACTACCTTATCATGGTATGCGATAGTGAAATTAATATTTTCAAATTTGTTGCTTAGAAAAAAAAAATTGTAAAAACAGATTGTAGAAAATTTATTTATTATCATGGTTATACCAGTACAAAGTCGAATTTAACTAATTTTGGACTTAATTTTCAAGTTTACATTTATGTTAGAAACATGAAACACAAAAAAAAAACTAGTATTACAAAAGGTGCTAACACCATAACCATAATTACTTTTATGATATTCTAAAGATTACATTCTGTTCCAACTGCTTGGGCCTTTTCAAGCAAAGAATTTCTTACGAAAAATAATACAAAATTACTGTAGGCTTATCTTTCAAATTTATTTATTTTGTTCAATTTATAACGCGGAACGAGTATATGTATATTCTGAAAAAAATTACGTGATAAATGAAAATATTTCTTAATAAAATTACTCAGCTTAAAGCTTGATCTCAAGTTTCTTATTGATTATGAAGAAGTTTTGTAAAATCTGTGTATGCAGACTCTAAGTCAAAGAGGAACTGCCTAACTTGTCCATCCGTTAATTCGTCAGAAGCCTGCATTTCATTTAATGTTGCTAGCCATCCTTCTACTTTGGCCTTTGCTTCTAAATCTGCTGGAATCAGGGATAGGCGATTCATAGTGTCGACCAAGTCTTTTAATTCAAAATGCAACTCGTCCATAGTCTTGATCTTGAGTCGAAGCTTGTCCATAATAGTTATGAACAATGATACAATGTCGGCAATGCATTTACTCGTATTACCTTTGTCATCTTTTATGGTAATAGGACGATCTTCTTTGATGCGTTCCAGAGCTGCCGGACAATCAAGTCGGAACTTTTTAACGAATGTATCAACTGTTGGAAAGTCATCTCCTTGTACCTGTTTAAATGCAACTTTGTATTGTACCAAGAACTTTGAACAGGCAGCAGTATACTCCTGGGGCGTGATACAATCTCGGATGTAAGCTTTTTCTAGATTTTGTAGCGTATTTATAATGGCATACAAATCAGCCATATTATCATACTTTTCACGTTCTCGTGCATTGCGGAAAACTTTAACTTCTTCATAGAGATCAGGGTTTTCTTGCATTTTGATAAAAACGAAATTCAACGATGTGTATTTTTACGAAAAGAAATAATTGGAGATTACTTGGTAAATTATTTATTTTTTGAAAAAGATGACGCACTTTTTGACAGTCTTTCTTCCGTTTGTCAAAAATCAGCTGCGCATAAAATGTAAGAGAATAAAGTACTAGATCGAAATGAAAGGATTCAAAGTACCATAGAAAAGAATTAAAAATAATAATGCTTGCGTTTGAATGCACTACTATTGTGGTTCGCATACTTTACTGTTGTTGTAATTCCATGATAAAACACAACTGATCGACCATATAGCTGCGGCGGGGAAATAAATCTGAAAGTATCCTAAAATTTTCAGTATACTCACGAAGCCAAGGGAGGATTGGCAAACAGCTGACTACGAATATGTGTTTGTGTGTCTTTTGACACCTATCCGGTATTGGTCGTTCGCAAACTCATACGATACAGACGTATCTAAAAAGCAAATTTTGGTGTGCACCCGAACGTGCGCAATATATAAAAATTGATACCTGAAAATTCCATTTGTATTATAGTTTGTTTAAGACTGCATGCAACGTGCACTTAAATGAAATAGTGTTACACTTCTACAATTACTGGTATTTTGTGCTGTGAGCAGAGCAGTGTACGCTTTAAACAGAGTGCTTATACAACGAGCACTTAGGACCAGTTGTATAATCGTGGTTCAAGTTTTTAAACCACTGATTTCCATAGATAATCTGTCAAAATCGGTTGGTTTAAAATTTGAACCACGATTGTACAACTGGTCCAAAAACTACATAAAGCTGGGCACGATCAGCTGCTCTGTATACTCCATTATTTCAGTTTAAGCACTGATCAATCAGACAAACACAAGTTGAGCGCTCTGAATGCTACGGACAGTCGGGTATGGAACACCGGTGCCATAGAAAAGAGAATATTAGCTTTGCTCCTAGCCTAGTATGCAGCTGAAGTGAAACGAAAAATCCCATTTTATTTATTTATTATCCCATTTATTTATTATTCTATGTTCTGACATTAGCAAAAAACTTGTACTTTTTTGTTTGGGAACAAACCACAATAGCCGGCCCTAATCCAAAAAGAAACACACCTTTGTAATGTTAATTTTTGTTTCTACAGTTCACACAAAAATGAGCGACATCGAAACAATTTGGATGAAAACTCATCAAATATTTCCAATATTAAATAAATCGGTTAGTAATATTATTTGATAATAACTTTTTTAGTATGTACTAAAGTTTATTTAACAATTTTAGTTACAATGCAATCCAATAGCCAACGAAGACTTCGAATACGTTATAGGAAAGCTCATCCAACTAGAGATTACCGATTGTGTTTACGAATCTATTCTCCTCGAAATCAATTCAATACTACGAAGAAAAATCGGTCCAGACTTCTGGGCACAATTTCAAACAACCCATGAAGAACAAGATAATCAATACATGTTGTTTGTAAAATTCCAAATGGCTATTATTAAATTAGAGGAAGATTTTCGTAATATTCGTGAACTTATCAAAAGAATAGAAATTCTTAAGAAGATGTGTCGATTTGAAAAACCCGAAAATAAAAGACGAAATGATAAAGAAGAAATTAATAACATGCTAAGGAGTATATTATTATCTCAACTACCGGCTAATTTTAATTCTGTTGTTTATGCATTTTACAATGTTTCCTTTAAAGTGTTTGCTAATAGTCATCCAGCTGGAGAAGGTAAATAAATAAATGTCTTATTTTTGTTTTCATCAAAAAATAATTTGCTTTATTTTAGATGATGATATGGGAGATCTTGATGAAGTTAAATGCAATGGATGTGAACGTGAAGCCGATGGATGTCGCTGCCAAAATCTTGTTTGTTCTTTTAACAAAACTAATGAACACTTGACAAATTTGGGTTTACTAGATCGAATAGCTGGCCATACACTTACCGTACTTATTCAACAAAGAATAGCAGCACATGTACGAGATACTTGCTTGGGAATCTTCGACAAATGTCACTTAAAAGGATTAGAGAAGGTTTATAAAAATTAATATATTTTGAATATTTCTAAGGGTATGTACTCTTAAAAACCTCTAGTTACTTTGTCTGAAATCGTTCTCAGCTGCCGTCCGCACCAGCAACCTTATGCGATTTGAGTTTGGCAATCGCTAACTGCACTTCATTCATGCTGCTCATGTTAAAAGGAAATTTTCCTTGTAGTGGAAATTCGCTATCTTCCCCTGTCAAGAAAAATGTTATTTTTAGATCCTCATCACTGACTGTGAATCTACTACTACTCAGCAAGCAGCTCTTTAGCAGAACTTTCTAAAATCAGCCCTGCCGGTACATCCCTTAAATACCACTTCTGCTGCTCTCTCTTTTTCTTTCTGAGAACTCGGCGTTACTCCAAATTTGTTGCCCTTAAATTAGATTTTATTTTCGATGTTGTAAAGTTAACCCGATTAGATGACCAGCAACCAGATCCTTATTATAACTCCAAGAACAAGAAATTGCTTAAATCAGGCCTTATAAATCAGAGCTGCGAATACTTGGTAGTGGTAGTCCATATAGTAAGATGTTCACTAAGTCGCGGCCACCACCATTGTTTCTATTTGAAGAACTCTCCCACTACCGACTGTATGTAAGAAAATGTGCATTTGTGGATACAGTAGTGCTCCCTCATTAGTAGAGCTACCCCAACAACCTTCTAAAAGGCTTGAATGGAAATCTAATTTCATGTTGAATTATAGTCCTTTCTATTTCATTATCTTTCTAGTGGCTTGAAGGAATCGTCTTAAACTGGTTAACAAGAATATTCAATCGTGGTCATCTAAAAATCGATCCAAACGATATCAAAATACAAGCAGTTATTCAAGATTTCAAAGTAAAACTTACATATTTTTTATATGAAACATACGCAAATATAATCATCGAACAGTTTTTTAGTATAATCATAGGTTTGTTATTAAAATAATTTACTTGATTTAATTTGAAATAGTTTATATTGTGTTGTAGATTATCCTGATTCCATTCCTGCCATTGATGATTTGAAAATTTGTCTGGAAAAAATAGACCTGAGAAAACATCTTATTAAATCGCTTAAAGAATCTCTAGAAGCAAGAATACTTCATCCAGGTGTCAACACTATGGACATTTTAACCGGGTATGTAGCGGCTATAAAAACAATTCGTCATTTGGATAGCAGTGGAGTTATCTTAGAGACTGTAACTGAACCAGTTAAGGAGTATCTTAGGAAGCGTAGCGATACAGTAAGACGAGTTGTGACGGGCTTGACGGAAGAAGGTCCAACTGATTTGGCGGAAGAATTAGCCAAAAGTGAAGCACTCAAAGAAAATATTGATGCTGCGGGAAAAGATGAAATGGCTAATTGGGAGAATTGGCAGCCAGATCCGGTGGATGCAACACCAGGTGGGGTTTTAAAAATCTTCTACATGTTATTTGGTGGCAGTTATTTCGTTTCTTTCCTTGTGGTTTATATCTAAATGCTTTCCTCTTTCCTGCTGTTTATATTTAGTAAGGTATAACTGCCATCCTTCTGTTCGCTATTTAGTTGAACTTTTAAATAATTTTTACCAAATTAGTTATCATATTAAATCAAACGAAAATGTGTGTATTTAGCTGCATTTAGTCAAAACCCACGTAGTAATCGGTCCGCTGATATCATATCAATGGTAGTGGATATTTACGGCAGCAAAGAACTCTTTGTAAATGAATATCGCAACCTTTTAGCAGATCGATTGCTATCGAGTTTGGATTTTAATCCTGACAGAGAAATACGAAATCTTGAGTTATTAAAGCTTCGGTTTGGAGAAACACTACTTCACAGTTGTGAGGTAATGTTGAAGGACATAAGTGATTCAAAACGAATAAATGGACACATTCAAGGAGATATCAGTTACAATGAAAGTTAGTTGTTGTTTTGTACTTTCAAAACGTTGAATGATAATTATGTTTTCTTTAGATAGAACATTCGATTTAAAATCGTTAATCATCTCATCGCAATTTTGGCCAGCCTTCAATAAGGAAACACTTGAACTTCCTGAAGAGATTGAAGAGGAATTCAAGAAATTTACCAAGTCCTATGAAGCTTATAAAGGAAATAGAACACTGTGCTGGCGTAATGTTACTGGAAGAGTTGAACTTGAAATTGAGCTAGGAGATCGAACTCTGGAAATAGTAGCGGCTCCAACTCAAGCTGTTATCATCTTTCATTTCCAGACAAAAAGTATACAAATTATTCAATTGCCTACATATTTATTATAAATTATTTTCAAGGTCAATGGTCGCTGGAAGAATTAAGTGCTGTAATGAAAATACCACCATCGGTGTTACGTCGAAGGATAGGTTTCTGGCAAACCCAAGGAATCCTCAGAGAAACACAACCCGATGTTTATGCTCTTATAGATGAAACGGCTAGAAATGGTGGGATCGAAGAAATGCAGACAACCGACATTGCTGAAGATGACGAAAGTGAAAGTGCTATGGCATCAGCAAGTGATCAACGCGAGGAAGAACTTCAAGTAATTAAAATCAGCTACTTTCTTCTTCTGAATGAAATACATTTTATCTTTATTTAGGTATTTTGGTCATATATCGTTGGAATGCTAACCAATCTAGATTCCCTGCCAATTGATCGAATACATCAAATGTTAAAAATGTTCGCATCACATGGTCCGGGCATAGAATTTTCCCAAGAGGAGTTAAAAAATTTCCTGCAGCGCAAAGTGCGAGAACATAAACTTATTTTCAGTGGTGGTGTTTACCAATTAGCAAAATAAAGATAAGAAAATATTATTTTTAATAATTTTTTATTACAACAGAACAAAATACAAGACAAACAAAAAACTATTCCATTCTACTCGTCATCGATCATTTCTTCATCGGGTGCATCAGCTGTTGAATCATCCTTTGTTGGTTTTGCTTTTGAGTCTTTTTTGTCTTTGACAATCTTGCGGTGCAATTCCAGATCCTTCCTTAAAGGATCAATAAAGTCATTGAAGTCCAACTCGTCGAGGGCTTCAAATATATTATTTGCAGTTATTGTTTTGTGGTTCTGCTTCTTTGCCAATGCTGTTGAAGATGATGTGAGAAATATTACGAATACTGATGCTGCACGGGCTATGGCGGCACGAGCTTCCTTGCTTACAATAGCGCCATCGGGAAGAGCTTCTTTGATTAAACGAGCCACAACTGATGTGGGAAGATTTAAATCTTCTATCCTTTCAACCATTTTTTGATATATATTTTATTAAATTTTAATTTGTTTATTTTATATGCAAAACTGTAAATGCGGTATTTGCGGTGTAATTTTGGCGGATGGCTTTATTTGCTTTTGCTTCTTGTTCTTGTTCTCGGATTTTGTATCTTGTTGTTTTTTCTTTTTTGTTGTTGTAGTTGTGTGTCAAAAATTGACAGAGGATAGCTCTGTTCAGCGAGAATACTGTGGGCTGTTCCCAGCTGGATTACACTATTCGCCAGGTCATCAACTTGTACTCCTCCGTCTCCTCACGAAGAAAAAAAATTTACACGCGCTTTTCTATACGTGAATACGTGTATGGTCTATCCAAATTCGACAGTCTCATTTCAAATGCACGGGCGCGCATACAGAGTCAAAACTTTGCAGTTTTGAAATTTTGTTGGTAAAACTGGGTGGAGCCTCCTGAGTTGATTTTCTATTTATTTATTATTCTATGGGGATGTGGAGATGAATAGTATTGCATGAAAAATTTCTTGATATATCTTGCTTAGCTCATAGCATGCTAGAGATAGTTTCTATGAGCTGTCATTTTCATTTTTTGTGTAATTGGTTTGAAATAGTGCTGTGCTGGTAATCTTTCTTCTTTGGAAAGTAACAGATGATAAGCTAAGCTCTGAGCAGAGTACGCTCCGAGCGCTCTTAATTATTTATGAAAGTACACACTTGAAGCAATTTACTGTTATATCAGTAGAAATCAACTCACAATCTATCAAATAACATGAATACTACATGAAGTTGGCCGCGCTCTACTTCGTGCTCCGTCTACTCGCGGTAAGTAAGCGCGATGAAAACTGCTCAAACCGACGCGATTGTTATTATAAGATAAAATAACATATTTTGTTATTTTTATTTTTTTTATTTAGTTTTTCAGGAGAAGGAAAAGAATCACGAAGTCGATCTCAGATGGGAAACTAGCTGTGTATGGTTAATTTCGTACCACGTTGTTTAAAACCTGGAATAACAAAATTATCTACTTGAAACAAGACATTTGAGTAACAGAAAGTGGCAAGTTTTTCAATGGACGGGAAATGTTACTTTCCGATTTGTGCTCTCTTTTTTCAACTTTTTTGAGTTAACAAACGCGAAATGAAGAAACGTTTTACAACGTCGCACAACCATTGCATATAAATTTCTATAGTACAATCATGGAGCAACGCCAATTACGAAACTTGTGAATACTGAATAATACATTTGGTGGTTCTTACATTTACAGTGTCTATTGTGTTCCAATAGTCGTGAACAATCAAATTAACAATACTTTCCTTGAGGTCTTGAGTCTTGACTATTGCACAGAATCTTATTTGAGATAAAAATGAACAAATATACCTATTAATGGAATGGCCATCTAACTGAGCACAAGTTTTAATAAATTTGATTAGTTTACGCCCTTTAAATTAAAAAAAAAAAACTCAGTTGGCTGACAAAGAAGAGTGCAAGATTTGATTCGTTCGTTCTTGATACCACAGGAGAACCTTTGGTTAATCTCAAAACTGAACATTCGTTAATTACTCTTCAATGTTTATATTTAAATTTCAGTAATTTCCCCACTACATATGTACATGTAGGTAGATAGATACTTTTTCCGGCAGACGGCAGAATATCCACGTCCGTATTCTTAAGAAAAATGTGTACCTACCAAATTTAATTAAAAAAATAAAGAGTCCATCTATCTATCTATCTATCATAGATACAATAAATGGCTTTAAGGTCATTTAGATGGTGAAAGGTTCTATTAGGAGACTTTCATACTTTCAAAAGCCTCACTCATAGTCGTTGCTTCATAAATAAGAGACATAGCTAGGCTATCCAGTGGTGTGTCATTTATATTTCCATGGAGTCCTTAGTATAGGCTCACACGATTGGCTAATGGTTGTAACAATGTTCCCAGTTATCCCTTATTAGATTTTCTTGTATCTTTTCAGTAGTGCGTCCCTCCGTTTACCATTTTTGGCAAGAAAACAAGAGATTTTTGGCAAAGAGAAACAAGAATTTTAGTCCAATTTTAAATCTTTTTTTTTAATCTTAGGTTGCATATATGCATATGGAAGTTATTTTAAACAAATTGTTCTGTTGGTTCACTTTTTCACCTTAGATATAGGTGAGGTCTTACGGTTAAAATGGGATAAGTTGTTGCCATCAATCAAGATAATTGGGTTATGTGAATTGTGAATAGAAACGAAAGTTCTTCTCATGAGAACACCTTTAGTTTTTATTTACACCACCCAACATCGTTGGAAAATAATAAAAAAAAAAGGACAAGGATGGTGAAAAGGCAAATGTTGGTGACTTGAAATTATAGAGAATCTTCTTATTTCATCTCTGAAAAGTATCTTAAGCAATGAACATTTAAGCAAAGCCAATTTCTCTAGGCTGCTTTTCACCAACAAATAAAAAATGATTTTATTTAATTGTAGGTGGTGCATTGTATAATGGCTAAGTATATTAAACCCTTCGACACCATAAATCGATCACATTGAAGTACCTATTATGAATGTCTAGACTATTTATTCTCATAAAAATTATGACCTTCAACTTACCTATAACGGCTTAAAGAAATCTAATTAGTGAGCGAGCCTGACTAATTATGCAACTATTGATGAATGCATGATATCCAAGAAAAAAACAATTTCCTGTATTGAATCTAAGAAGATACCAAATTGAATAGGAACAAATGAATTTCGGTTAACACTTTTTATTCGCGATTTTTTTTCATGTTTTTACGTTAAAAAGTTGGAAATGCTTGACGATTTACTGTTTTTTTTAATACTAAGAAACAAAGAGATGAATCCTTCTAACCAGTAGACATGAAAAACTTCTTATTCGTAGACCCAGTTCTCGGCAGCTGGAGTCCATGAGACCAATTCATTCTCATTGAACCACAGAGCGATTTCCTTGTTAGCCGATTCAACAGCATCGGATCCATGGAGAATGTTGCGTCCAACTTGGATGCAGAAATCACCACGAATTGTACCTGGCAGGGAGTCAGCTGGGTTGGTGGCACCCAACATTTGACGACCGGTCTTGACGACGTTCAAACCTTCCCACACCATTGGAACTACTGGGCCGGAGCTCATGTAATTAACCAAACCGGGGAAGAATGGACGAGCTGACAAGTCGGAGTAGTGCTTCTCCAACAAGTCTTTGGAAGCCTGCAAAAATACAAGAAAAAAATTAATTAATGACGTGACATGACAGGATGTTATATTTTTGAGGTTAGGAATAATTGCACGCGGTGGCCAAATTTTTACAAAATGTATTTATTTAATTGTTCACTTTGTAATTATTTATTCGATTACGCAACTAAATAAACTAATTGTAAAAATATTAAATTATCTTGAAATAGCCTGCCCTTTCACATAATCAATCAAGATTACGAGACATATGTAGCTGCGCAAAAATGTCGATATAAGGTGGTTGTTAATTTTTTCCACCCCAAATTAAAAAAGCAGAGATAAATAATCTTGGATTGGAATACATACCCACATGAATTTCATGGCAACCAATTTGAAGCCCTTCTGTTCGAAACGCTCGATGATCTTGCCGACGAGTCCACGCTGGACAGCATCGGGCTTGACCATGATAAAAGTACGTTCCTTGTTTGCTGCCATTGCTGATGAGAACAACGAGAAGAATGCCAAAACTGAAGCAATCATCAAAATGCCGTTGCTACGTCGGTGTTGGCTGCTCAATTTAAAAAACGTCATTTAGAACGGTGAAGAGGTTGTTCAGTTATTTCTAGGTTGTCGATTTACGTGTGTGCAAGAAAGAAAGAAATATTTAATTAAATTAACATGGGTAAAAAAGAGGCGGTATGAGCTCAAGGTCGAAATCGATAAATTAAAAATAATTACCAAACGAAGATAAATGTCAGAACAAAAGAGATAAGGGCTGTGTTCGAAAGATAATAGATTCTATAATGTAACGTTACGTAAGGTAATGAAACGTTGACATAGAAACAGAGGTATATCGTATATGGCGTAAATAGATAATTAAAACTCTCATCAAATGATTTGAAATAATTTGTATAGAAAATCATTTACATCGACACCAAAGGAGTAAATTGTTCATTTCGAGTATATATAAAATGGTACCTATAAATACAAATTTCCAAACGAGATACAATTGTTTTCAACCGCTTAAACAAATTAGAAAGTACAACTTCATCTGTCAGAAATCGTATGAGGTAAAGTGCATTGAGCGACAGTGGCGCTAAAATGTAGTTGCGATTCCACTTATAGCGGTTTAATCATGTTTGTAAGCATGTGGAAACAGTAGTTCTTTTTTAAAGAAGAATTTGAGAATTTCAGAATTTCAGTTTGACGCAAACGGTGAATTCGTTGACTAACAAATGATAAATCGCTTTTATTTAAACACTGTTTTCTGTTTCTCGTAATGTGTGCCACATTGATATAGTACATACAACTTTAAAAGTAAAATTTGTATATATGTATTACATTATTGCTCTGTTTGACAAAGTAAAAAGTAAGATGTTTGAAAACTCAAATTCAAGAATTGCTGCTATAACAGCGTTCGACAATTCAGTATGCTTTCGTCACATTTATTTACAAATTCAGTTTGTACGCAGATGACCGTTTTTGAAAACTTTCAAAAACAGCCGAAATCAATATGGAAATAGTGGGAAGGCACTTTTGTTTGATATGTATCTATATGTTTATTGCCTTGGATAGATTGTGTACTGGTGCTTGTTACAGTTATTCTACAATAATTTTTCTCTCGCACATATTTAAGTAGTGTTCCAGGAAAAATTCCTGAATATTTTTCATTCCCGTAGATTTCATAAAAGTAGTTTTTCTGGTACGTACATGGTATCTAGCTTAACTATTACCGTAACGTAACGAATCGGGTTATAAGAGTGAGACAACCATGTTTTATATATTTCCTTTAACGCATTGACATTTTTCATATATTTATTGAATTTCTTCCTTCCGACAAGGTTGAACTGCAAAATTTTATTCCGGTGAAAACTAAACATTTTCCTGTTATTTTGACTAAAAAAAACTGCTCAGTTTGTTCCTCATGCAAACAAGAATAAAAAAAAGTTTTACTGTGTAAATAACTTTAAACAAATAACCTGCAATCAGCAATATAAAGATGTCTTTTTTCAAGTGAAAAAGTGAAAAATCTATTATTCTGCTTTTACAAAATATGACGGGGTAAAAATTACTTAATATATAAAATATTTTCCAAAGATAGCAATCTATTAATTTAAAAATATATATAAAACAAAGAACCACAAGCAAAGCAATACGAAATACGAATACATTTTATTAAAGCTATACAATTTAACAATAATGGTGGATAAATGTTTCGTAATTTTCCATTCATCGACTTTTCTGCTGTAGATCACTGTAGAATCTATAGTAAAGAGAGAGTGACAAGGAAGAAGTGAAAAAAAACCACCACCACTACTAACATCAAATTTGACGCGTTGTTGTTAGAAAGACATCGATTTTTTCCTAAACTTTCCACTACCTTCCATTATAACTTATTACTTTACTTACTTGAGTTCGACAAAAGAAAGAAAAAAGAATTCTTAGAATTCAGGAAACATCCGACTTAAAACACCTACTAAGTTCGCTTGTGAAAGACTCAAAAATGCAGTCCCAACAGCAACAAAATCTTAACCATGCTCAACAGCAACAGCAATCCCAGACGCAGCAGCTCATTCAGCAGCAGCAGCATCAACAACAGCAACAACAACAACAACAACAACAAGCTGCCGTAGCTGCTGCATCTGCCGCAAATAGTGCAAATTCAGCCAAATTGAACGACAATCAGCCATTGTCCTCAGTCGGTAAGTACTTCTGTACAAATTTTAAGTTTTTTTTTGTCTAGGAATTCATAGTTTTTTCTACCTATTTATTAACTATAATAAATATGTTTTTAAGCTATTGTGTGGAGAAGTTCAAGGTCGTTGTTTTTATAAATACATTCAAACGAAAAATGTATAGGTACCTAGGTATATAACTATGTGATTTCGATTTGTTACAATTGGTGCTGATAATATCTGAGAATATTCATGATTTGTGAAATTTTCAGATATAATTTGCTACAAATTAGAAGTCTCTGAGTCTCTGCCTAAAAGCTTGTTGCCCGATACCCGGTAGAAAGATATGGAAATGGAAGTATAATGCAAAGGCATATACCTACCATGCGCGTGGCGAAAAGGGGGTGATACCTAACATATATGAAATGTTTTATGACGCTTAACATGGGGTTGTTTTCCAATGTTTATAGGGTGATTATGACTATCCAAATTGTATTATTTATTTATTTTTTAAAACGCTCGTAATCTATCGGATTAGAACATTTTCGGATTTGTTATCTCCTAATCAAAGTATGAAACCGATTAATAGTCACATAATAAACAACTTGATCGCTTAATGTTAATGCGCATTCCATAAAAATGTCCGTTCGGGAAAATATCTTGAATCAAAAGGGTGCCGTGAAATAACGCCGAGCGAAATAACGCCGAGCGAAATAACGCCGACTTTTGAAATTCGTCCTTATAACACTTTCCAAAGTGAAATAACTCCTAATTTCAACGTTAGGCTTTACTTCGCTTTAAGAAAGTGAAATAACACCGATTCAGCGTTATTTCACTTTGGCGTAAACTGTGACGTAAGTATATAGGGGTATGCAGCCCTCTGAAAAAAGTAGGTACTTTTTTTTAAGTTGCAATTTTTGTTAGGTACCTCCTGTGGAATCGGTCTTTTCCTCTTCAAGCTAAAAGTACAAAGGTGGCCAGGTGCAAGGACGACAAGCGTAGCGACAAAAAATTTTAAATTTAAATTTTCACACCCCAAATCGATCCGCCAATCAGCAATTTTTATTTAACTACGCTTCTCCTTACACCTGGCCACCAATACTTTTCTCGCTTGAATTATGGTCCTATTCTTAAAAATATTTAGCTGTTTTGGTTTAAAATAAACAACTAACCATGTTGTTTATTAAAGCAATAGCACAATAATCTTCTGATTTTAAAATTAGTTATGGCCAACGGTAAAAATATTTGAATTGCAGACGCTACTGTCAACTATTTTCAATTGTTTTGGGATGGGTGCGTGGTTGACATTCGGTGTTATTTCACTTTCTTAAAGCGAAATAAAGACGAACGTTGAAATTCGTCGTTAATTCACTCCGGAAAGTGTAATAAGACCGAAATTCAAAAGTCGGCGTTATTTCGTTTGGCTTCATTATACGGCACCAATAAAAAGTCAGTCCGGTAATGCTTCGTTCCGACGTATACCTCGCTAGTGCTGACTGTCATTTTCAAGGCTGTTCATCTTTAATAAATATTATGTAGTTGATGCTAACACATCATACGTTCTTTTCTATTTTGCTGATGTTATCAATTTAAACCATACACTTAAATAAGCAAATTTTTTATATTTAATAGAATCAACCAAAATTGTTGAACAAACAATTGACCAACTTTAATTTCAAATACCTCAAAACTCAAAAATGGTCTTAAAGAGAAGGAAGAAGAAGAAAACATTTCCCTTCATTTACATATTTTTTTTTTTTTTTGGAACAAAAAAACACAAAAGCTATCAACACTTCACTTGTAGAAAGAACTTGCAGCAACAGCTGGTTCCACGTTTGCTCTCATTCAATAAAAAAGTCGCTTGTATAGCTAGCAAACACTTTTCTTGCATACTTCCATTATGACGAATTTTAAAGTATAATAAACCTTTTAAGAAAATTAATAAAAAATGTTCGTCAAAGAAATATGTATTTTTTTAGTTAATGTATCCCTCTAAAATGTTTTCTTGGCTACGGCCTTGTTAGTATTAAAGCCTAATGATAGAAGTAGTTACAAAGAAAAAACAACACAATGCATTATATACGTTCAAAAGAGACTATGAATGCGTCTGTCGATTGCGAGTGTACCAATCACGACTCACAGAGTCACCGTCACCAATCTGAATCTGATGGGAAGCAAGCACTGGTGCTTGCTAGGGAGTTGGGTTGGGGTTTATGTGGGGTTGATAGTATTCTTTTATTCACACATCAAAATAATAATGACGTGCTTGGTCGTTCTTCTTCTTGATTCTTGTAACAGTAATAGAAAAATACAAGAAAATAGAATTCTCACGTAGGCAATAGGCATGAGCATGAGCAGGAAAATCGAGTAACTTGTTTGTTCCACACACACTGCACAGCACATGTGGTTTTTTTTGTCAACTAATCAAAAGAGAGAAAAACAATAATAAGTTAATTGTTAATCGCGTTGAAAATAATCTCTTGCTAATAAAATATTTTCAAAAATAACAAGGTTTGTTAAAAAACAAAATTCTAAAATAAATACTTTTTTTAATTTTTTATTTATTTATGGAATTATTTTTATTCACGTTTTTTTTTGTTGAGATGTGTGGTTAGATTGAAATATATTGTCTCTTGTCAATAAATCAAGTGAGTAGTCTTGTTGGCCCTTTGATGATCTATTTAAACGATTTCTCTTTAAAGCTAGATATGTACATAGGTTCAAAAGTTTTTAATATAAAAAAAGAAAGAATCAATCAGTTAGTATATGTGACCTTGAGTGTAAAAAAGAAACAAAACGTTTGATATGTTTAAAAGAAACAAAAATAATTTATTTGCGTACGCATACTTTCGAAATATAAAGTCCTTCTGTTGGCTAGGTAAAAGGTTAATTGAGGTTTTAATGAAAGTGATCAAGAAATGAATGAAATACACATCTATATCACACCAGCTAGCATCTGCTGGACGAAAGTTGAAGTGAAGATGTCACAACCGTTGAACAATATTTTCAATAATTATTCAAAAGTAGAGATAAGAACTGAGATTCTTTCTTTGGCCGCACCACATGTGTATGGAATGTTTCTCCTGCTCAAACGCTAAAGCAAAGCTGACTTTTTATTCCTTTTAAATAAACTATGCAGGATACTCAGAAAAGCGGAAAAAAGATCGATAGGAAAATTTGAAAATACCATTGTCTGCAAAACTAGGCATTAAAGTAACAAAACCATTACTCGAAGAACCAAATCATCTAAGTTCTCCTATCTATGGTGCCGAAACATGGAAATTACCAACTTAAGTTGGATCGTTTTAGTTTTACGGAATTAGGGTCGGAATTTTTCATGTAATAGCTATGAATTAGTTAGGAGTTGGCTTATGTTTATTATTATCTATTTATTTTATGTATTTAAGATAAATGAAATAATTTTTTTTTACATTTTAAGTGTCATTGTTCTAATTCGATTGATGTCCTTAAGTAGCTCAAATTAACATATTTTTTAATTTATAAAAATTAATCACATATTAAAACAAAAATATAAAAAAAAACTTTGAGATCTATCTGATTGATCTGACTCTAAGTTCTTAACAGTTGTAAGTAAAAAAACGTTAATACAATTTTTGTTCAGTTGTATTAGACAAGTCCATTGGATATGCTTTTATAAATTCGCATGTTTTCGTGAGTAATTCATTAGTAAGTACGTAATACATTTATCGAAAAGTTACAAGAATATATGAATATGCATGAATATTCATTAAATGAAAATCACTTATTGTTCAGTTTTACGAAAAGTTTTTCATAGTCACTTAATTTGTATGTAAACAATTTTCAAACAAATTCACTGTAGAAGAATAAACTTTCACAAAGAATTAAGAAAACCAAATTAAAAAAAAAACCTGGGTAAGTTCATTCACTATTAACACCAAATACATATAATCAATCTTTAACTTCTTCTTCACTAACATTAAATATATGTACCTCGTACCAAATGAAATACAAAAAAACAGTGTAAAATATGATCTGCTGTATTGCAATCTCCAAATTATTAGATTCTCTCTTCTTTTTTAAGATAATACTGCAGATAAAAAATAAATTTATTCGCCGAATATCTTCGTAAGTTTAATTTTTTTTTAATTTAATTTTAATTAAATAAACTTTATTATTCTCTTAAATATACATACATATATTTTTAATATAAAGAAACTTCTATTTTACATTACAATACATATTTATATAATATTATTTTATTGTTTTGTTATACAAATAATTTAAATTATATCATTTTGTTTTGCACTACTTTCAGTCTTGTCAAAACGGTACTTCCAACCACGTAAGTATATTTTATGACATGATTATAATTTCATGTTTTTCCTGATTTCGACTGTGAATTTAAACATTTTTCTATCTTTCAGCTTATAATTCATTGAAGAAAACACTTTAGTTGTATGTAAAAATGTGGAAAGCTTTGTTATTAGTCAAATGTAGTTTTATTTTTATTTTGATTTCATCTTGAGCAAGGATTGTGTTCTCGGTTATCGGATACAATTGTCAATGGGATGAGAAATAGGTCTTAGGGAAAACAATCTGCCCCAAAGTAAAAGTAGATTCGTTTAAAAAGAAAGGAATTGGAAATACCACTCTTGGTAAAAAAAAAAGAATTTAAAAATTTAGCAAGAAAGAGCATACCAAACGCCATCAACTAATGGATCGTGAGCTGTAGGAAGGGCTGATGTAAGAACTAAATATAATTTTCCTTACAAATGGCTCTTGTATTTTTAAACGGAAGTTTCTTAAGCAACTGTTGCAATCTAAACATTGTGAATATGTCGTTATCTTTCATTAAACTATGATAGAGGCGGACTCTGTCACTTGCAGCTTAGGAGACATAATGTGGCTAGTAACTATATCAAATCAGCAATGTAGATCAAAACTTCTTGGAAAACTTCTCATAGCTGCGACAGATCAAACTATTAATTTTAAAATATAACCTCGAACTTGCTGACAAAACATCAGTATTCTTTCCTTTACTTGTATTGCTAGATGCAACGGGCATCATCAGCTTGTTTCACTAATGAAAAATATCTACGCTGATAGTAGTTACTTAAAATACTTCGCGTTCGCTTCTGATAATGTTTCATTAGAATTATGATTCGTTGGGTGGACTATCGTCCTTGTTCACTTTGAAAAAATAGAGGCTTTGGCTTAGGTTCTCAATTAATCATTTAATTCAATCTTTCTGTTCAGAAATGTTTAACTTAAAGTAATACACATGAACCATGTGAGATCACAAAGTTTTCGTTTCACATCGCAAGAAATTAAATGTGAAAACATTAGTACCTAGTAAATTGGTTGGATTAAAACCTTAATAATGTTTATTTGAAAAATAATGTTTTAAGTAAAGTTAAGACAAAACATACCGTTTGCAGTAAGTCCCTTCAGATCAATTCAATCTAAATGGTATTAATCAGTGTCTCCAAGTAATGAAAATCATTAGATACTCAATCTGATGTTTGCAGATAATACAGCTTTTCCTTTCGTTTGATTTAACAAGAAAGGAGGTTATAGTCGTATTTTTTCCTATTAATATTAGGTGTTTTATTTAGTTAAAAAGTTATTTATTAATGAGGTTAGATGCTAAAAACGTCGTTTTAGGAATGATGTTTAATTTTGTATTACAAATGAATTGTAATACAAAATGAAAAATTGGAGAATTCTTTCAACGAAAGGCTTTTACCTCTTCGAATAACATGCTTCATACAAAACTCTTTGCGTTAAGATCAAGTATTAATGGGGCGTTCATCAATTAGGTTGTTCGTACTCTTCTACTACGCATGCATTGGTCGATAGAGGAATAGTGACAGTTTAAAACACAGTTTATTATATTATTTTTTTTTTTATATTTTTTTTATTTTCTGCAGCTTTTTTTTGCATTTCAATACTATTTGAAACCATTATATACACTAAGAATATGCTTAGGTATTTTATTTAGATTAAAATATTGTCCATTTCATTTTAAGTAGTAAGAAAATCATTAAAAAAATCGTATTTTATAAATTTTTAATTCACTTTATTAAAAATAAACTCTCCACACAATAAGCTATAAAATAAACAGAATATAAAATTATTATAAAAATCATTTTTTCATCCAACCAAATAAATTCCTTAAAAGCATTTCAATCAAAATCTTTATCAGGTTTACTAGAACTGGCTCATCGTGAATATCAAGCAGTTGATTATGAAAACGCAGAGAAACATTGCATGCAACTCTGGAGACAGGACAGTACCAATACAGGAGTACTATTGCTCCTTTCGTCAATACATTTTCAATGTCGGCGTTTAGATAAATCGGCTCAATTTTCAACGTTGGCCATCAAACAAAATCCACTATTAGCTGAAGCATACAGGTATTTTTTTATTTAAACAAAATTTAAACATTAAAATTAGATAAGAGAATTTAAAATCCAGTTTATGTTTTGTATATTATTGCACTCCAACACATTTAGTGCTGCTTCAAACTTAAAAAAATTGCATAAAACAAACTTGCACAATCCATAAACAATGAGCGGTAATGATTTTGATTATTACAGCTAGATTCCAGAAATCGAATGAAATTCAACCGATATCGAAATTGCAAAACGAGTGAGTTTAATTTCAGTGTTCCACATTATGACCGTTTTGAAAACTCCGAATGTATTCCGAATTCACTTTTCGTGAAATTGAAAACAGCTGATATCTGTAATAAATAATTTTTGGTTTGCTTGACAATACATTTTGTCTCTAACAAATTTTTAAATATTATTGTTGTTTATAATAAGTGCTGTATTATACTAAGAAATTAAATACTATGCATAAGAAATAATAAAAAACACGAAGGCTGAGAGATAAAAACAAGTGTAGATATCTAAAATCGAAAACATTGGAAATTGAAATGCCAAGAAAGGAAGTTAAAGTTTGTTCTTAGCTACTATTATCTTTTAAATATATTTATGTAGGTGCATATCATATTACTTTCTTTGCACCTTTTTTCAATTCGCACGCGTCAGCTAGACGCAGTTTTGCGTTTTCTTGGCGAAGGAAATATCCAAAATCAATTCAAATAGATGCTGATGACCTTTCCATAAAATTTTGTAATCATATTTTTAATCGCGTCTCTTCGTTTCCACTGTTTCACATTGAATATGTACGATCGATTTGAAATCAATAAAAAATCGACTAAATCGATTTGTGGAACACAACAATTTCACTTATCGATTTCGGAAAACGTGAAATCGAAATCGATGCGGTGAATTCTAGAACACCGAATTATATTTTCGGTCGATTTAGTTTTCATTTCGAGTGAAAGTGAAATGTGGAACCTAGCTGTTAGTATTAACTTTAACATTTTAGACCGTGAAACGAAATACAATAAATTTAATATCTTATTCATAAAAAAAACAAAGCCGTTCCAAAATTGTTTAAAGATCGGTCGAGCGTTCGTTGGCATCTGGGTTGGGAGAACTACATGATGTCGGCCGATATCTAGAAAAGGTTTTCTACATGTATAAAACCTCGGTGGTGTAGTTTTTCAAATGCAATTGTATTTGAGTGCACCATTGTTAGGTAAACTCGAAATTAGCATTCTACGGGGGTCTGAATGTCATTTATTTTAAACAAACAAAAAGATCAAGTATGAATGGGGCGTTCATCAATTAGGTTGTTCGATAGGTATATTGACAGTTTAATACACAGTGCATAAAAAACTGTTTATTATATTATTTTTTTTTTATTTTTTTTTTATTTTCTGCACCATTATTAGGTAAACTCGAAATTAGCATTCTACGGGGGTCTGAATGTCATTTATTTTAAACAAACCCGGTTTTCACGTAGGAAACATTCAATGAGAACTGAAGCGGTTAACTATGAATAATTCAATCGACAAACTCAGCAATAAAAGTGAATTTTCCGTTAACGAAAAACGTAACTCAATGCTTTAACATCCACAACCTGCAGAGCTTGCGACAAAACTATTATATATATGATTCAGGCATCGAAACCTCAATTAGAGGGCTTATTTTTGAATTGATTGTTTGTTCATAAAAATACGGTTGTCAATTAAATCTTCAAAGCCTCGTTTCCTCGATCGTACGCATGTGACCATGTCTAAACAACATGTCGTTGTTAACCATACGCATCGCAATATCGAGTAGTTATTTGGATGATCTTCTGTATTTTTAATGAAACATGATCGTTCCATGATTACTCCATCCCAAAAAATTGTGGATGAATTTGTTTTTTTACAATTAGTCTTTGAATTTCGGAACCTTTAACTAGACAATTTTAACGCAAAGACATCATAACAAAAATTAAACCCATCGCTGAATATGTTTGAAAAATCTCCAATGTTTTTCAAATTTTGCTTAACAATGAAAGCAAGTTGTTTTGTGTGTAACTTTCACTTGAAAACACTTTCACGTCAAACAAAGCCAAATTGGAGCACATGTTGAAAAATTCAAGAATTTCTAAATATTCTGTATTTTGAAAACAAGTCATACATTCATTCAAAACGACTGTTTTTAAGAAAAAATTGAATAATTGTCTATTAACACAAAACGAATAAAAAGCAAATGATCTTCAGTGTGTCTTATAACATAAGATCCGTTATCATGTTATCATTTTGTTAAGGAGTTGTGATCAAACGTTTGTTAATTTTGAATATTGTTCTCAAGTTAACTAATGATTTAACATAAACCACACTATACTCATAAATAATGTTTTCGTATCATAAAATATATCCAGTTTGGCTGCATAGCTTATTGCAATGAGTAGCATTTTTATTAGTGACACACATTTTGTGGTTGCTTATTCGGTTTAATTTTGTTTTGTATTTTATTTATCTAAAGGGTGTTTTTTTTCGAGGTATAGAACTTTAAGTTGGCATTACTTTTCAAGACGGCGACCGATTTAATAGCTGTCAAGTGATTTATTCCCAGTTTGGTTTAGCAATTCATCATGAAAAGACTCACGCCTGAACAACGCTTGCAAATTGTGCAATTGTATGTCGAAAATACTGGTTCTGTGCGGAATACGTATCGCGCACTACGTCCATTAGCGATGTTTAGCGATGAAGCGAACTTCTGGTTGAATGGCTACGTCAACAAACAAAACTGCCGCATTTGGAGTGAAGCTAATCCTCAAGTGTATGTCGAAACACCGTTACATCCAGAAAAACTGACTGTTTGTTGCGCTTTATGGGCTGGTGGAATCATTGGTCCGTACTTCTTCAAAAACGATGAAGGCCACAACGTTATAGTAAATGGTGATCGGTATGGAGCCATGATTACTAACTTTTTCATTCCTGAATTGATGAAATCATGATGTCCAGGAGCTGTGGTTCCAACAAGACGGCGAAACATGTCACACAGCTCGTGCCACAATCGATTTATTGAAAGACACGTTTGGTAACCGCCTTATTTTAACGTTTTGGACTTGTGAATTGGCCTCCAAGATCTTGTGATTTAACACCGCTAGACTATTTTCTGTGGGGTTATGTTAAGTCATTGGTCTATGCGGATAAGCCACAAACGCTTGACCATTTGGAAGACAACATTCGCCGTGTTATTGACGATATATGGCCACAAATGTTGGAAAAAGTCATCGAAAATTAGACGTGCAGATTGTACTACATCCGAGCCAGCCGTGGCAGTCATATGCCAGAAATCATATTTAAAATGTAATGCCACAAGATTATCTTTCGAATAAATAAAAAATCATGTCAATCGAATATTCCATCGTTGTTTTATTGCAATTGAAAGTTCTATACCTCTAAAAAAACACCCTTTACCATCAATTGTTTGAATTGTAGATTTTTTTTTTTCATTTTTGCTTCCATTCAAAACAATAATGGGTTGGAGTGCAGTACACTAATTTCTATATGTTTTTATATAAAATAATATTGACCAAGCAATTAATATTATGTTATTATGAAACAAATATTTTTATTTTTCAGCAATCTCGGCAACGTTTACAAAGAACGTGGACAACTTCAAGAAGCTCTTGATAATTATCGCCGTGCAGTTCGATTGAAGCCTGACTTTATTGATGGTTATATAAATTTGGCAGCAGCTTTGGTTGCCGCAAGAGACATGGAATCTGCGGTTCAAGCATATGTAACAGCGTTGCAATACAATCCAGTAAGAATACATTAAAATTAATTATAAGTGTAACGGAAATGAAATATCAAAAGAAGGTTGAACTAACTTAACATTTATAAATATTTTCCATTTGGCAGTATTTCAATATTTCTGTAGGTGTTTTCTTACAAGTTTTTAATTGGAGTTTATGTTGAGCAAATAACTTATATTGCTTCGAAAAGTATATAAATAGTTATGATTGGTCTTAAATAAAAATGAAAATTGATCACAAACAAATGAAACTCTGAACCCGATAACGAGCAACATTAATTTCCAATACAACAATGAGGTTCTAGTTTTCCGGTATTTTATATCACTATCTAGAGCATTTTGACATCTCAAAATCGAAATCCTTGATAGATGTCAAAATGCTCTAGAAAAATACCGATATGCTTTGTAAGCCAATATAATATCCTTTTTTTTTGTTTGTCTTGTATGAAATGACGGAAGGATATTCGAAGTGCGCAATCTTATGTCTTACCGTTAAACTATAGCTAATGATTCTTGTAAAATCACATTTTAAAATCTTTATATTGTTGGAGTATAGGAAGAGATCAAACAAATTTGTTAATGAAGTTTCGGAAGAAAATAAAATATTTCTAAAAACTCTTCAACGAAGCACCATATAGGAAATCATTTGTTATTTCTTTTTAATCTATGAAAGATAGTGAACTTTGTATTAGCGCTGCTTTTTAAGACTATTATGTTCAAAAAGTTAATAACAAACGGATAGGTGAGATCATTGTCGATCTTGATGAAAGAGCGTGCTTTCTCCATCGTCATTCTGCACAACGGAATTTGTAGACGGAATTGTTAGTTGATTCGTCATCTTTTATTGGAGAAGAAGGTTATTTTTCACCTACTACGATTTTGGTACGATGTTCCTTTGTTCGTTTTTGCAGGCTTCTGTTCGCACTTCGTTACCTTGGATGGTTCTTTCTACCTTTGGTAAAATTTCCGAACATAATTTTTGGTATACCTACTTCTAATTGTAAAAGCAGGTGTTTTCCTCTTCTGATCTTTCAGCAGACAAAGAGTTATCAAACCGTAGTCTATAAAGACACTAACTAATTGTCAGGCAGCTATCACCGACTTTGGTTATAGTGCGATTCTCTACGTCATATTATGATAAGTTGAACAGCATGCTAGCTTTGTATCTCTCTACTATCGTTAGAAAAGAAAACATAAAGTTCCGTTACCTTATTTTAACTTGTGTTCGAATTTGTGACAGTCAAATTCGGTCATTATAAAAAAAAAAAACAGTGTAGCAGAATAAAATACACTCTACGTTGCACTTATAATGTAATTTATTAACTAATCACCTCTATCACAGAGCCCATCGAAAAGATTTCCTGTGATTGTGGCCAGTATAATTTTAAACATTCATTTTCTTTTTTTCTTTCAGGATTTGTATTGTGTTCGCAGTGATTTAGGAAATTTATTAAAAGCACTTGGTAGACTAGAAGAAGCAAAGGTATGAATAAATTGTTAGAAAAATATAAATTTACTGTGATAAAATTTTCATAATAACACATATATTCGCGTAAAGTATTAATTTATTTTTTTCAGAGTGAATGTCGTAAAGCTTTTGCGTATTTTATAAACCAATTTATTTATTAAATGAAAAAGCATAAGAAATCAACAACTTTTTTTTAAAAGCATTTAATTTCTCATCGCGTCATTCTGATTGCATTGGATATTTAGAAAAAAAAAACGAAAATACCTTTGAATTCATTTAAATAAACTTTTATTTTATATTGTTTATAAAAATTCTTATTTATATTAAAAAAATCATGCTTTGTTCTTATATTAAAAAAATTTCTTTTTTCTTATGAGAACAAGCACATAAAAACAACAAAATTATTTCCTTTTCAGTTAGATTGCTCTCCTTTCAACAAAATTGATTTCATCATAATTTTTCATGGTACTTTTTTTATCTTAGACTTTGTTTTCGAATGCTCTTTAAATATTCATTGTTTTTAGAAATTAGGATTAAGATATCTCATGTATGAACAAACTGGAATATAAAACTGGATGTTGCAGTTGAAGAATATGCAAACTGCATTAATCTAGACCCATGCGACGTTTTCTTTTCTTTGTTGTACACCTTTGGCGTAGATATGCGTACTCTTATATAATATTTTTTTTATGTCAACTTTTCAAGCATTTTTAAGGGCGTACTAAAATGGCATCTGATGTTAGGTTATGCGTTTTATTTTTTTGTGAATAACTTTAAATAGCTGAGTTTATTTAAGAATATCAACAAAATTGTTTCAAAAAAATAAAACAAAATTATTATTCTTATGAATCTATCTCTAAATTGATCAAGTTTGTCGGTATTGTTAAATAAATTTCATAACAAACATCATTAATTTTCAATTTTAAATGAATTCAAAGGCATAAATGGGAACTTTAGTGTATTGTCAAAATAAGCATAAATGAAACACCTTCGAAGAAGATCAATCATACGTACATATTATGTATAGTAATGGACCGTATATTTATGATTCAAATTAATTTTCTATCACGATTATAACAGAAGCACCGTAATTGCATTCAGATTGATAATAACATGAAACCTACGTTAGATCGTAGTACTTCTCGTTCCTAGGCCCTAGTCTGTCTGTAGTATTGAATGAGAAATGCTTTGAAATAAAAAACATATTTTCTTTAAACATACGTTAAATTAAATTTTTTAAGATTATATGTATTTTTTTTGTTTATAGTTTTATTTTTATTTATTGAAATCTTTTAGATGAACTCTATTTTCGGATTAGCTAAGAATGACCCATGTTAACGTAATTTTTATAACAGCTATTATTATTTGTTTGGGTCGTGAACTTCCTATTTTGGATCGTATTTCATCTATACTTTATCTAAGCCGATTTTTTTTTCAAATAGTCCTTTCAAAAAGAAGTCAGCACACGCTGATCCTTTCAAAATTATTCGAACTCCAAAAAAAACCTTCAAAAGTTGAAGTTTGGTTTCAGAATTATGACAATTTCGCAAAATATCTAAGCATGATCCGATATGTTTTTTGCAATAGCCACTGTATAGCGGTTCGAAGAAAAACTTTTAATTTGAGGTTGTGTCGCACCGCTGAATTATTGATTCCGAGGGAGCAACTCTAAAATCAAAATGTTTTTGATACGTTCGTTGCCTTCAAAATCGTATGTTAGTTTTTAAAGCAAAACTGAAAAATATATGTTGGTGGGATGTACTGATGGAAGTCCATCTATGTTTGTAAAAGGATTTTCTATATTATTGGTCTAAGAATTAAACTCTTCCAAAATAATAACTTTGATTGAAATTTATTAGATGCACTACCCAATTATCGTTGAAGCCTCCTCAGCACATTCATTTACTTGCATAGGAAAACTTATAATATGATGTCACTTGCAATGTCACAAGAAGCTTGTGTGAGTCTTAAGCAAGCAGCAATCAAAAATGCAATATTATCGTTCCATTACTAGTATCTTTTTTTTACAATAAATTAAACTCTATAAATTTGATATAAAAAATGTTTGTTGATAAACTTAAAAAATAATAAGTTAGTGTTTCCATATGCTTTTTGATTAAATTTTTGCTTATGCTGTAGATTTATGATTGCATGTAGTTTTTCATTATTGAAAGAAAAAAAAACATAACACGAAAAATAAAACTTCTATAAACAATAAACCATATTATTCAAAAAGAAAACAAAATATTAAATGTCATAATATCAAGAAGTTCATTTCTAATTTACATTTTTTTATTTTTCACCTAATCGATTTCAGTGTAACTCTCGATTCCGTCATATAAAAAATAATTCACACACCAAATTCAGTGTTCAAATAGCAATGATGTGAAAAAAAATATTAATTCAAAGGGGAACCATTGTGTTATAATAGACATATTCTCTTCCTTGTGTAAAATAAAAAAAAGCGTAACTTTTAATAAGAATTAAGAACACAAGAACTCTATTATAAGTCATTGTTTTGTATTTTTGTACATTTTTTTTTATTTTCCAACTGGAAGAGAGAATTAAGAACAATTTCATCGAATACTATTAAAATAAAAAATAAAAAGAATAGAATAGAAAATAAACTTCTTCTACGAAAATGGGTCCGACACATACTTCCTGGCTCTCTCAATACAGTATGGTATACAGTGTTTGAAATACCAATAGCCTGATTGATTCAACAAACAGGTAAAGTAAAGTGCTTCATGATAACGACAAGATATAGACAGACAAAATTAAAAAAAAAAAAAAAAAAAACAAGAACAAAGTTACAAGAAATCCAATTCCTAATTCATTATCCTTACCCAAGTAAATAAAAAAAAAAATATCCTCATATCCATAGCAAAAAATCCACTTTAAAATCATTTCATTATACAAAAATCATTTATTATTTTAAACCGAGATTTTATTTGTTAAGGTTCTCAATTTTTACAGATGAAGACACAATTTCAAGTTAATTTCCAAGTTCCGCTCATTCTTTTTCTGTCTGATATGTCTACGTTGCTCATAGTAGTACTTTCTCTTTGTAAGCGTGTATCTTATTTTATGTGTTTATCGGCGTAATTGCAAGCGTTAATCAAATTGTCAATGAACAGATTTCAGAGAACTGTAAACAATAATGTGTTAAAAAAAAAAGTTTTGTTTAATTAAATGATTTGATAAGCGCTTGTAATTTTTGTTCATGCTTTATTATTAAATTATTATAATATATTTGCATTCACATTTTAGTATTAAAAAACATTTGTACCTATTGCTATTTTCGAAAGTCTATAGGTTACGGATAAATCAATTTCGAAAGGCATCAAGGTCACTGACTCTTACAAGGAAATGAGAAATGACAAATGATCATACAGTACCATTTTTCATGATGAAGTGCATCTCATTTCAGCCGTTGATTTGGCGGAAGTCCCCTCCGTTCTTACAGAACTGGACAATGCACACAAAAGGATTGGTTCGGAGTTAAAGTCACTAGGACTTTGTTTTCGACAAGAGAATGACGATGCAAACATTGTTAATATAAATCTCTTGACAATTGACATTTCGGAAACTGTAATGACCTTCGGAAATTTTTTAAACGTATTTGCACGTAGTTTTAATGTGTAAACTAAACTGCTCACCTATATTTTTCTTCTAACTCAATTAAATGTATCAACTTCAGCTAAAATGTGTAATGCATCTTTCTCTTTTACAAAATTGTATTTTGACACAAATATTGATGCAATCATTTTGCCACGAGGAATCCTTAATCTCAAAATAGTGATAGACAACACTGTTAAGAAAGAATTGCCACTTTACAACATTCTATAAAAAAAAAAGACGAAGCTATATCCTTGTATGACAATAAAGTGACAATGTAAGCCTTCTATTGTATCTTGAATCACAATCTTTATCTCAAAGGGTACCTGTGAACTGTCATGAAGTTGGAAATATTGACAAAATAAAGTGAGCAGTTTTATTTGCACTCACATGTATGCACATAGATATATTGTTAACTGGTAAATATATTTGTTTAAAACTACAAATAAGATGTGAATGCAAGCGTAAAGCGTAGCTTGTCCCTTTTATTTGGCGTAATAGCGATTTGGGGTTTGCGTATTTTTTAGGTTTATTATTTATTTGTATAAGCATACAAATAATAAATATGCGTAGCTGGTTTGCGTAAAACACATTGACAAACTCTGCGTAATTTTTGTGTTTCTGCCAAATATTCGCGAATACCACAAAATATAATGTTTTGAAAAATATTTTATTAAAAACATAGCAAAACAAAAAAAGTATAAAAAAAACTTTGCTATGTTTTATAAATATTTTTTTTTTGGGAAGTCCTGAAAAATTTAGAGATATTATGCAAATACACTCAATTTATAAAATATTTTATCCCAAAAATTAAAAACAAGGATTCTATAGGAGAAACTTACGATGGAAAAATTGCAACACATTTTTTACAATTTGGCTTCATAATAATAATATTATTCTTGCTTTGCAGAAAAAATAATTCTGTAATTTTTTCCATCATATTCTCCGTACAAACAATATAATGAATTCTGTTTTATAATACAATTTTATTTACTCTTGTTTAAAATACAAATAATCTATATTTTAAAATAATTTCTAATCTATATTTTTTTATACTTTGTTTTCATTAAAAAAAAATTTTTTTTGAACAAATCAAATTTGAAATGTTTATAAAAAAAAAAACAAATGTAGGCATGTTATTTGAAAGCAATTGAAACATGTCCTGGATTTGCTGTCGCATGGAGTAACCTTGGTTGTGTTTTTAACGCACAAGGAGAAATCTGGCTGGCTATACATCATTTTGAAAAAGCAGTTACCTTGGATCCAAACTTTTTAGATGCATACATCAATTTGGGAAATGTTCTTAAAGAGGCGAGAATATTTGATCGGTAAGTGAAAATATTTATTTTATAATATATGTACATAAACAATTTTTTTTAAAGAACTTAAGAAATAAGAAAATCTGTCTGAAAATTAAATTATTTTATTTGAATACAATCAATTTTATTTCCAAATTTACAAATTTATTGTAAGTGCCTACTAGAATAATATAATAACTCAGATTATATTTCTAAGTTCCACGAGATTTCCGTATGCTCAGAAATATAAACACAATTTTTCAGTAAAATTTCTCACTATTGCTGTCAAAAAACTGACCCCGAAAATTTTTGGATTCGCTTGCTTTCCATAATAGTTTGTTTTGTTAAAAACAAAAACATTTGTTTCTTTTGAAAACATCAGATGCTGATTTAAGAATTTAGAATTTTCGTGAAAACAAACAAACGCTTGCGCCCGATTCGATCACATTTAAAACTTCAACTGTAACTAGGAAACCGTTGTAAAATAATAAAATAACAAAGAAAATTCTGTTTTACAACTACATAGTTTTAGCTTAAACCGAGTTTTATTGAATTTTAAAGAATTGGGCGTTAGAAATTACTATGAAAGTACCAACATCTAATCATTTGAGTTGCAGACTTTTTTTTTTATTCGGTAATGGTGTGGGCTAATCCTCATTGCCGTTTTTTTCGTAAAGTCTATATGGACTTGCAAAAAATGAAAACAATAAAAAACCTTGCAAATAATTCTAATTAATGTTTCGTAAAGTCTCCGATCCAGCAAACAAGCAAACAACTGATTTGGTTCTGAAGTATGTACATATGTATGTCACTGTAGAGGTGAAACATGGGAATACGAATGAATTGAAAATTTCATTGAATATATTCACTATACCTAAACTGTTTACATTATTATTTTTTTCACTTTATAAACTTCGTGTGCTTTACTTAACTTTTAAATTTTCTTCAAATTTCAACAAATTTGTTGAAATAGCAAATGCGCTAACGGACAAATGAAATCGTTTTGAAGTTTAAAAACATGCATGTGCTTCTCACATACTTAATTAAAATCCAGAAGCATATTCTTTTTCTTTGCAATAGAAGAACTGTTATTGTGAGTTGCAAGCGACGTTTCTGGGCGATCAACAGAAAATGACATTTAGTCTTAAAGTTGGTAGGCCTGCCATTATGTGTAAAAATCGTCTTGTTAAAATCAAATGTATTTTTTAACTAAAACATCGTATAACCTTGTTTGTATGTTTTTTTGTTTTATTTTTTGTCATTTTTCACTTGTTGTTGACCTCAATTGCTGGTTAAAATATGTACCTAAATGTATTATAGAATACAAAAAGTGCAAATTAATTCAAATTGATGTTTTGAATAACTTTAATGATGTGTCAGCGAAGTTTTAGGTATTCGTCCATTTACGACAACCATGGTCGGCTGGAACCCGTCTAGCTGCGTCTTTTATACCAATGTTAAGCAACCTTAAGCATAGTATGCAACTCAAGCCTAAAATTGAAATTTGAAAATTGAAAGCAGCACTACATATTCAAATGTATCGGATGCCTCATTATTAGATTTTGCATCTACAAAGTATTTTGAAAAATCATTTTTCTATTTTTTAGATATTTGCCGTCAAGAGAGGTATCGGTAGTTCGTCATGTGTTTTTTTTGTCTATATTGAATGCGTCCTAAAATTATCAAATGACATCCTTAAAATAACATTATGTTTAAGTATTCTAAGGCTTTACCTTAACTTTTATCTTTACTTTGATTATAACTTTACAAAAACAACGCATCTATTTATTAATTGTATAAATATATATTTTTGTATGTGAATAGCATACTATACTGCACACATTTTGGGATGTTCCGATGTTGATTTTTTAACAAATTCAATGTATGTATTACAACAGAGCTGTATGTAAACACAGCTTACATGAAAACATTACAAAGTTTTGTATTAATGTTCTCCTTTGATATTAAACGTCTAATTCCCATTATTTCCGATTCCAACCAACACCTTCTGGTCTTACTTTAATGCCACAATAGGTTATCCTTCTACACATTCAACATCCTTTTTCGAATAGCAATATAAACAGGTGGAAATTTCCGCTTTCAACTTTTGGTGAGAAGCTTTCACGAAACAATACAAAAACTTTTCACCACACTGCGTGACATGGAATTATTTTTATCAAAAACAGCTGATGCGTGACTTTTTCTCTGCTTTTATTTTCTTGTTCTCATGGATGCTCAGCTCAGCTAGATACTTTACAAAAATGATAACAGAAATAAAAGAGAAACAGTGTCTCTTCCACTCTCTAGGAATCTATTCAACCTAAATATGGGCGTGTTTTTATGTTTTTCCGAATAATAATATATCTAAAGTTATAGTCAACTGTCAGACGGCGCCAATCTTTAAATTAATGTGCATGTGTATAAGTCTCCGGATATAGATAGGGAATACGACTATTATTTTTACCACCCTCGCCTTGGGCCTGAACTCAACCCAAAATTGTTGTAGACATGAAGAGAGAATACTGCTTCCTTAAAATTATCATCCTTGTGCGCTCTCCATAATATTTTTCTCGTTTTTATTTGTATTTTTTTTTTTGTGAAACAAAAGGACGAAAAGACCTATATCAACTTTACTTCAATACTTTTAGGAGTAGTTGTCTTGTGGACGTTAAGCAGAGAAATACACGAAAGGGCTAACGCGTCGCGAGACTCTGAAAGCAAACTATAATTTTTGTTCATCTTTCACTTTTTCAATTCTATTTTTTTAATTTCCGTTTTCGCTAAAACTAAATTTGCAACCTGTTGCTTGAAATGATTTTGTTCTAGTTATTTAGTGAATTCATCGTAGTGTTGTTATTCAATTTGTCTAGCGTGTCGTTGTTGTTCTTAGAAAAAATATTGTTTTTAGAAAATCTAAAAAAAATAACAAGGATGAATCAGGAAGTTGATTTTCTCGATAAATAAAGTTGTGCTCAAAGTTTTTGTATCTAAATTGTTGTTTACTTGTCGCGTGTTATATTCTCTTTGTGTACTATGTAAATGTTGTGTGTCTATGTGTCTTATATATTCAATTAAGTGTCAATTTTTGTGGGATGATATTTTAACAACCGACAAAACAATATAAGGATATGTGTCTTTTTTCTCTATAAATCATTCGTAGAGTGTTTGTATTTAGTATTTCTAAGAACATTTATTTATGTGGTAAATACATGTATTACGCAAATATATCTTTAAACAAAAGTCCTACAGATAAAAAAAAACGCCAAACTGTACTTAAATAGGATTTCCATGGGCGCCTAATTTTGTTGACATTATTATTTGAATTGCATTTTTCTGCTCTTTTGCTGTGATCTGTAATCCTTAAAGGACTAACAATAAAAATAAAATCATAAGAATTGTTGGAATTCACTTCAGATGAGAAAAAAATAAAAGAAACCAACGAGAAAAAAATGTAGAAAGAAAGTTTTTCCCTTTGGACCGTTTATGACATAGCTCGCTTAGACGGAGTATGGTGGCAGAGATATCCTTAAACTATATCCGTACAAATTACAAAAGTAGGGCAGAAACCAGAACGATGGTTTTATATTTTCTATTTTTGTTATTTTTATGATGCAGGTAGGGTGGGACGTGTTTTTTTGTTTGTTTCGTAAATAAGTTTAATTTTTGACGATGATAAATTTTAATTCATGAAGATTGTTTGTCATCAAATTATTAAGTTACATATTTTTTATTATTTCTTATCTAATCTATTTCTTTATTGTAGTCCATACAAAGTTTTTATTTGTAAATATCATAAATGGGACTCACCTAAGTAGGTGCTCTGGGGCGTATGTGGAACATTTTTTTGTATCTATAATTGCATTTATTTTGTTTGATTATATACAATTTCTTCTATAATTTCTTCTATAATCTCAAATAAAACGACAACCACAATAAATCGGTATTAACAACCAACAGCCGTCTCTTTAAATTTAAATCATATAAGAACACAAAATCAAACAAATAACCATAAAATAATTCTTAAGCTTTATCGAAACGTATGTAACCTAACCTTGACCATGAATTATTGTATAGCTGTAGAGAATTCTATATTTTTGCAATTCCTACTGTTCCAGGACAATATAAAAAAAAAAAAAAAAAAAAATTGCCAATAAAAATCCCTAATTAAGTATAAACCTCAGTGCCCCATTAAATTACAGCACGTAAAAAAATAATAATAAATAAAATTACATACCAACAATTTTCGGGGCAAAAATCGAATGAACTTGATCAATGATAACACACCATAAAAAAAATCCGATTAATTCTAATTTCTATAGAGCTGTGAAATGTTATATCCGAATAGCATGTTTAACGGTGATTTAACTATAGGTACGTGTATTATTCATGCAAATGGAGTCAAAAAGGTCGTGGTCAACTATACACTCCGAGTCTCTTGATTGAGGTCGTCTTTCTTTTTTAAGTTGAAAGTTTCCTCATCATTCACGATATTTTCGCTGATATGGTTTATTAAGTTAGGTGTGCGGTTTAATAGAGAAGTGCAAGCTCAACACCATCTCAATTAGGTTAATGTAGCAGCTATTGATATGTCCATTTGAGGGTTTATCAATTCATCATCTAGCATATTCGTAGCATAGTTCCGTCATGGGGCTTTAAACCATCCGCTTTCTCTCACAAATCCTGTAAAGAGTTGTCTTTGGGCTCTTGGATAATTTAGAGGAAACAGCAAGGAAGTGTTTTCCTTAAGTTTTATTTATTAGTTGGGATATACCAGGTTACTGGCAGAGGAAGTGCGTTATGTCCTCATTATTTTTGACGTATTGCAACCATAGTTTATTAGTAATTTCAAAGTTTTTCATTTATTCCTAAATATGTAACTTCAGTGTCCAGTCGAAATGCATCTCCAGAATTTTGATTGGTTTATCATGAGAGCTCCTTTTTGCGGCAGATTCTTGCATATAGAGATCAAAATACCGATGAGTGAGAGCTTGTCTAAGATTGTCACCTGTATTATGTATGAAACGTCACGATAACCACTGGAAAGTTTGGGTGTATTAAAAAAAAGTGAACAACCTGTGCAAGTGCGATGCAATTCATTTCATAATACTATGTGCAAAATATGTGCAAGTTTGATCGAAAATCTTATTTTCTGGACGTGGGTTCTTAGTTACTACGTTTTTGAACTCACCCTTTTTTTTCGAAGTTTGTATTTATCAAAAAAGACTATTGATATTCGAATTGTATTTGTACAATGAAATTTACAAAAATAATTTAAAAAAATCAAATTGAATTTGAAACACATTAAAAATGTCGCACCTGTTTTGGTGAATTGTATTGTGGAATCTAAGATTGAAGTGGATGCTGGCATTTTGGTTATAGAATAATATTGTTAATACGGAGTAAAATAAAATCAGATAATGGAATAAAGGTAAATATAAATAACTAACCGCGAATGATGGCCCTAAATTTGTTGCTCAGATTTGTTGCCACAGATCTGTTGCTCTTCAACATTTATATAAATTATGACATAAAATGTTGCTACCAATAAGTTAAAAAATATTCTCACTATCACTATTATAACTTTTCCTCTACAATGTTCATAGAAAAAAAGTTCACTTTTTACACCTTTTTCCCTATTTTCAAACCTGAATTCGTTCGTTGATGAATCAATTACATTAATATAATATTTTTATTAAATTGTCTAGTTGCAAATTGAATGCGAACAATTAAGTTAAATTTTAATTGACCTCTATCACCTGACGTGAACTATATTATTTCTCTTCGTCAATTTCACCAACTGTGTGGTTGAAGGGCTTACCGGTTTCAAAAGCTTTTTGAAAACTAAAAACACAAATCACAATTGAAAAAAAAAAAAAAAAAATTAATACAAAAATATTTTTCATCATACATTTTACTCGAATTCATATTTTTATTGATATATAATAATACTATCACCTTTTCTACAGCTTAAAGGGAAAATAAAATGAAATAAAGAGCAAAAAAAAAAAAAAAAAGAAAAAAGAAATGAAAGTATTGAATGTGAATGCGAAAAAAGAGTGTATCTCTTGAGGATAACGTGTGATAAATTGATAATTTGAATTGAGTATGTGTGGTAAAAGTGCTTTTAGTAAACTCATGCTTTCATACACGAAACAGTTTATTTTACGTGCAATGGTTAACGCATGGTGGAGACAGAAAATGTTAAATATATTATGTTAAGATGAAATATGTTTAGGAAGAAGATTTACCGACGATGAGTCATCAAACATAGTTATTACCAGGATCTAACACAGGGTATGCCAAATTTATTTTTCACAAAAAAGAAAAAAAAAATAATGAGGAAATATTTGGGTTTCATTTACTGAATAAGTTTTCCCATTATTTATAAAAAAACAAAAAAAAACATCAATCAAGTGTCCGCATTTTTTCGATCAGCTTTATATAATTTGAAATTTCTTTTTAAGCTTCTTAGTTGTATCTCGACCACAATTTCACATTAAAAAAAAAATGGTCTTTAAAGTATTGAACGTGTGGAAGTGTTTTAATCACGGACAGTAAAGTTGTTAAGGAAATTCAATAGAAATACCCAAATTCTTCGAACACAATCGTTTCTTTGTTTCAGTTTGTACAGCAATTACAGATTGTTGATATGGTTTGAGTTGAATCCAAATAATCCTCTAGATTTTAGGAGTCCAATTATTCCCAGTTGCACCAAATATACTTTGATTGATTTTTGATTTTTAATGACTTTATTTAACATAATCGATATACAATACATTCTAATATATCATATATGACTATGGCTCTGCTAAAACCAAATATACTTGAAACTCCATAAGTTATTGGAGTAACAAAATGTTTCTGCATGTTATATTAACATCTGTTGCACCAATGGTAAACGATATTTTTTTTTAGATTAAACTATAAACGAAAGCGTTTGTATTTATATACTCACAATCATTTTACCTTATGAGCCGTGAAGTTCCATTCGATTCAATAAAAGTTGAATATATTTTTATTGAAAACCTTCAAAGTTTTGTCTACGAGACCGTGTTGTGGCTCATTGAATATTATGTATTATTTGGGGCTAAACGCCGAAATTCAAAAGACCAAAAACGATTTCACGAAATCCCGAAAAATTATTAAAAATTAAAAATTTGCGCCAATTTTTCATTTTGAAAATCCCGAAAAGTTATTTAAAATGAAAAATTTTTTATTTAAAAATTTTTTTCGGGATTTCGGGAGAAATTTTTCAGGATTTTGGGTTTTCTTTACTTTCTTTTTCATATATATATCTTTTGAGGGTATTTTACTTACTTTAACAGCACCTAGGTGACTCGCTTCGCTGGTTCAAAGGATTTTAACTCAATTTCTGTAGTCAGTCCCGCTCACGCAACTTCATTGCTCCGCTTAGGGTATGTCTAGTCGTCAGGCGCCTGAGTCCAATGTTTCCATGTTCAACAGCACCTAGGTGGCCGTCGTCTGGCGGGCGCCTGAGTCCAAAGTTTTCAAATTCAACAGTACCTGGGTGGCCAACTTATGTAGGGGCTATTGTTTTGGTATTTATAGGTAAGATGGCGGTTTCGCAGAACAACTGTTCCGAAGAAACCCAATTAGCGCGGAAAAGCGCCGTTTTGATTTGGTATTTATAACAAAATTATTTTGTTTATGTTCAATGAAATTACCTTTAAAAAAAATGAAAATTTGAAAAAAAAGTTCAATCTTAATTTCGGTCATTTGGCCTTTCGGTCTTTTGTGTATTCGGTCTTTTGGACTTTCGGTCTTTTGGGTTTTCGGTATTTTGGGTTTTCGGTCTATTGGTTTTTCGGTCTTTTGGATTTCAGTATTATGTCCGTCTCCCCAATAATTATCCTCAATTACGATTGAATGATTTTGAAAAAAAAATGTTATTTTAGGAATTAACCATAAATATTTTAAAGTGCATGGAACAAATAGTCATTAGACAATTAAATTGATACAACTTCATATCTGTCAAATTAAAAAGAATCATTTGATCAATATTGACTGAAAAAATTAACAAAATTCTTTAATCAACTTACTCGTATTTTTCATCTAATAAAATTCATTTGTTCATTTCAGCGTACAAGTCTTGTTAATGGAAGATAAACTAATTTTTCTACTTCCTTTAACACAATTATAAATTGTAATGGTGTTCTCTAATTCTCTTTTATATTCCACTCGGATCTAAGGTACTTCCTTCGCACCATAAGCGATGAAACGTATCAATTTTAAATTTTTTGTCTTCTTTTTTTTTCTTATATTGCCTTTGCGCCTGGGGTCGAGCCTGATGTTCTATCAAATGTGTGTCTTCCTGTTTTTTTTTTTGTTCAGAGCTTTTATGGCTTAAGCTTATTGCTTATATAGGCATAAACAGACAGGCAGTGTGGCAAGGATGTCGATTAAAATTCAATTAGGTAATTGCAGGTTATGAGCTATAATGATTAAATCCTCGTAAATAAGGCTTTTATTTTCAATCGACATTGAACTACATTGCTGCGAATACCCAATTTTTCTTTTTATGATACGAGTTCTTTTTTTTTTAAATAATTTGTCTGTCTGTATTGGCAGTTAACTGTCATTAAGGACTTGTTTACATTTCAACCAGCAACTAAATTATTCATGTTGTTTGTGTTTTTAATAATTAAATAGCTTTTTTGGTAAGGGTAATGAAGTTAGAAATAGAACGACATTGATAAATGAATAATGTTTAATCATCTGTTGAACAATTTTGTTGTTGTTGCTTCATGCTTTATACGGTGTTCAAATTTGTTCATTATCGCCGCCTTACCCTACCACAACTTTTATTTGGTTTTTTGTACATCAAATTTCTATTCAGCTTACAAAATCAATCCATCAATGTTCATCTGGCATAATAACCAAGCTGATTGGTAGTCTTAAGTTCTTAACATTTAGTTTATCTATTTTGTGGATGGCATTTTTGTTTTCAAAATTGACAAGCATTTGACTTGAATTTATGTTTTCGATTTCATTTTTTAAGTGCGATAAAGTGACAAGCTTAAGAAATGTAAAAAGAAGTCGGAAAAATTTGTCTGTTATTTGTGTATCAAAAAATATTTGCATTTATTTTTTCCAGGATTTTTTGAGTCTACTCCTCATTTTTCGCGTTTGTAATAAAAATTCATTTTTTAGCGGAGTCTTTAGTATTTCTTTGTGCTGTAAATGGAGGGACTTTAACTCCCGAAAGCTGGTTATGCAGATATTTTTTCTGATATATGTATTTGGTTCTCTCTGATATAAGTTAACAACACTTCGTAAACTACTTTAAAGCACACATAACACCCTTCATTTTCTAGTTTGTTGATGGTTTGACACATATTTATTTTTGTGATTGACATAAATGCTTAGCCATATTTATATTTATGATTTATACTGATGATTTATATTTATGATTTATACTGATCGTACGACTTCATTCTTCCAGCAGTCTATATTTGTTTGCTTCTCTTCCGCGTTTCCATAAAAAGTTTTCATGGTTATGTCGAGCAATCGCTTTTCCCAGTATCACTTTGCAATCTTTCCCACAAGGCTTTTATAAAACTGGCTACGAAAAATGGACTTCCAGAAAAGTTCGTGCCTATCTCCGCCCTTAAAGCCTAGTATGCAGCTGACGTGAAACGATAAATCCCATACAAAAATGATTTTCCGTCCTTCTTTTCGTTTTGTGGTACGCAGCTCCGCGGTGAAATGGTAGATAACCGGTTCAAGTCTCCACTACTCTCTACACTCTTTTCGAACACAATTTAATTGACTCGCGAAATTTTGACGTTTCTATTTGTTCGTGTTTTTTTGTGGTTATTATTATTATAAAATGGAGTTCAGTTCTATTTATTTGTACATAAACCTTTATAAGATACCGTTTCGTTTACATTTCGTCTGTGGTTCTGGAGACGACGGAAAATTTCGTTTCACTTCAGCTGCACACTAGGCTTAAACAAAAGCTTTTAAAAATAAGGTTGTAGAAGTCAAACCAAAACGAATCTGTTTTCGTTTGCTGACATTCAATCTGGCGAGTATTGAGCTCTGACTCTATAATTTCTGATAAGTCAACAAGTTGATCGTGACAAAAATACTTGGGTCTATTCAAGTAGTACGCAGTGTACAATCAGATCGAAATTGGGTCTCACAATATTGCCAATATCGTACCTCGCCATGATCCGTCGTAGGCCATTTCCCATTAATCTAATTTATTTATTTTTAACTTTTTTTTTGTAATTAATCCTAATTTAATAAATTAGAATCCAATGCTGCTTCAAAGTTTAAAATATACTTGCGATCGGCATGTTTTTTTTCCCAAAGCATGATCGATCGCTTGCAAATGAAAATATCTAAATTTCTATATACATTTTTCACTTATAATCTAATAATGCATTATAAGCTATGACGAAATAATTTCTGTTTCTATTTTGAAAAAAATGTAAAATGTTTGTTTACGGAAGATACAAAATACATTTAATTGGACTAACAATGTTTTTTATGAGGTAATTCTTTAATATTAAATACAGTCAATGTTATAACTTGAACTTGAATTTCAGTAAATTTATTTTTATTTAAATATATCTTAGTGGTAGATAATATAGTAGTGTTTTGTTCTTGGCAACGATTAATGCCTGAGTCAAATAAATTCGAAATAGAAGATGCATTTTGTTAATAATGCGGCAACCATTCACATATGTTAGTGCAATTCATATCGCACACCTCAAGTGTAGCTCATGTTTAAAGCGACCTTTACACGGTCAGTCAGAGGACGTCAGTCATCAACACATATAATCAGTCATCAGGCAAAATCAAAAGGGTTTTAATTTTTCGTCAAACAAAAAAAAAACCACTATAATACATATTGATGTCAAATGACTGACCGTGTGGCTGGCTTAACGAAACTCAACGAAATATTACTGTGTGCATCCGATCATTTACACATGTAATATTGACAGTAGCTCATGCTTACTCATGCGTATTATAGTTAGGCCTTAAGGTGTTTTTTTTTAGTTCAGAGCAGAGCCTGTGTTAATAAAACAAAAGTTGTGTTTATTTTTTACTTCAGATCGTTTAGAGCACAACTTTTGCTCTTCAGTTCACAATAAATGAACCGGACATTCTGAGTGAAAACTCAACACAACTCAATCGATGTCATATTTGACAGAAGGAATATGGAAAAAAGGTTTGGAAAACCAATAGCATTTAATTTATTTTGCCGAAAAACAGTCTGAAATACTATAAATATACCTATGCATTTTATTATTTTTGGTAATCTACATATTCCTTCAATGTTAGTTATAACATGTTCGTAAGTAAATGCAAATGCGATTTCTTTTTCGCTAAAGATCCATTATGGCCGAATAATGCTGCTTCTTTGTATTCGGTACCTGAAGAATGTAATCATATAGAAAAAAAACATTAATTATAGTTCAGAGTTTACAGTTAGTCCTTAAGGCTCGATAGAAGAAGCGGTGCGTATGGAGTCGTGCGAAACTTACCGAATACAAGAAATTTTATATTAGTCATAATGGCGAATTGCTCAGAATCGTTCAGTTTTCGTTAATTATTCATGCCTAATCAGATGTATTTTGCATCTGTTTACTTTATGCGTGAAACAGATTGAAACCAGTACCAGCACCATCAAAAGTAATCAGCACGATATGGTCAGCAAATTTGTATCAAACACATTCCCATCAGCGCAGCGCCAGAAGAAACACCATTTGACATTTCATACTTAATTCTAAGTAAAATGTTCTCTTTTGCAGTTTGGTGCCACTGAATATCTTAGTGGGAAAGTTGTCATCAGTGCACCACTAACAGCAAATGTATAGGACTTTGGTATACGAAGCTTTTAGCGTTCATCGTACTATCCCAATCTGAATTGATCCATTGAAATACATTGGTTTTAAAACAATGGCGGCCGCTGTCGCTGGTGCTGTTGCTGGCTTAATCTGTTTCGCGTCAAAACAAAACCGACAGTTGCCGCCATTTGCAAAAGTTATCTTCCGATAAGGTGATACAGACCACCACGAATTTCAACTACCACAGTATAAAAATAAAAACTAAAATCATATACGTTTTTCCCATACAGAATGAACTTAAGTTTGCTTAAATTTGTCAAACAAATGGTTTGAATAAAACAACAAATTTGTCATTTCCTTGAATACACAACCTACCTATTCCCATGTTTAATGGTCCGAGTATTATTTTAAATTGATTGTCACCACAAAGTGAGTAATTATCTTGATTATGCGTAAGCCATTCCACCATCCAAGGATTCATTTTCTTTGTATACACTAACCAAAAAGGCGTGACCATAATATAATTGTAGCCACTTAATTCCCATTAAGAAAAAAAAGGACACACTCTCATTGCATTAATTATATAATCATGGCAACAATCCTAATTAGAGACAGGACGACAGCCTATACTTGCTTTCCATGTAGCAAGTTCAGTGTTCACACACAAAAATAACTTCCACTGTCTTAAAAATAGAACTTCATACTATTTACAGTCAATTTTAGTCCTCGTGTCTAATTAATTTTATTATACAGGTGAAGCCTATAGTCGCATATATTAATAAACATACACCTTCTACACATATCTTATCATCAGTGTAACCATCACAAAGTGGACGTCGAATACAAATGAGGACGAGAAAAAGTGACAGCATGCCAGGACAAATGTTATATTCCCACAGAAGCTGATTTACTCTTTATATACGAGACACGGGGACCTTGAGAAAGAGCTTCCCCCTTCGAGAGCAGAAAGCAATACCAAAGCACACCTAATCAGTATGTATTCGCACTCGTGTCGTGCCAAAAGCATGAACGTTGATCATTTTCTGAAATCCATTTTGAATATTCCGTGAAAAGTTTTAATAACTTAATTCCACACTTAACTATTTTATCATCGTCGTCGGAATCCTTGTTTTTGTTGACTTTATCTCCTTGGAAGTGTTTATTTTAATATTTTTTTTTAAAGCTTTAAATTAGGTAAACTTATAGATATACGAATTGCCACTAACTTTTGTTTCTTAAAATACTTTTTATTGGTTTCACTTGCTTATTGCTTAACAGGGCAAGTTTTGGTTTCGTACAAGATAATCGAGGGTTTTCATCAAACCTGACATTAGAGAAGCTTTAAAAATAAGGTTTCGTCTGGTTTTCTGGTTTTCGCCACTCGTCGGTCTATTATTTTGTTTGTTTTTCAGAGATGTGCGATTGACGGATTCTACTCGTGTGAAGAACTATTTGGTGAAGAAAACGGCTTTAACGATTTTGATCAAAAGCGTTTGTTTAATCATTTATAATAAGGTACAAGAATAGGTTCGTGAGACCCAGTCATACCTATATTTCTTATGTTATTATGTGCAACTTACACAATTGTTTCCCTAATAAACATATAACAATTTGCAAAATTCAGTTAAAGTTTGAACAATTTGTTATAACACTGTGGGTTTATGGTTTTGAGTTTTTTTTTGTTTATTCAAATTCAATTAGAGGAGTAAAAGTTTAGAAAGTTAGGGTGTTTTTCATCCTCTTGAGTATTCTGTGGTTTTTGTTGCTTAAAGTAGTTTTCAAATAAATTTTGAAAGTAAACGTAAAATTTGTCTTTTGGTTGGGTTGTTGTTACTTTTGTTTGTCATTTTACTTTTCTGTGGTAAGTGATAAATTGGTTTACATTCGGAGACAAATTTAATTTTCTTCTTTGGCTAGAAATTCTTTAAATTTATAATGGAATTGAAGTTAAGTTTGAATAAGAATAGACACAATTTTGTAATAATACAGGGTGAACAAAAAAATCGTTTAATATGTTTATTAAGATAAAATCGTTCGATGAACTGTTTCTTGCGGAAAAGTGACCAATCCTCCAAGAATGTAATAGCAATCCTAATAAAAAATTACAAATGTGAAATGTTTGCTGTTAAATGAGAAAAGTACTGTTCCAAAGTAGCCCTGCGGCCTTTTGTTAAAATGTTTAATAGTGTCAAAATCAGTGAATCTGTCTTATTTGATAATACAAATATTTTTACTGAATACTGTTTTTATAATTTTAACTAATCGAATTTATTTAAAACTGTCAGATCGGAATCAAACTGAAGGTTAATTGAAACAAATTGATTAGTTTAAAAATAAATTATTAAATTTATACGGAAATCCCTCATTTATATTATTTCGGCATAAAACATGCCCAACATCGCTTATAACTGAATTGTAGGAAAACTTTCTTTTGACAAAACTTCTTACTTACAAAGTTTATTCCTTTAAGTATATTGTACGTATAGGCTAAATAAAGTTCCACCATTTAAATTATAAGTGTGAAGATTGAATGTGAAAAGTTATTATTGGCTTTTTCGTGTTGACATTTCTCGGATAAGTTCATATAATATGGTTTGTATAAATCAAGCTTGTCTTTCGTCACAATAACTTTTTGATGAAAACAAAACTTTTTCAAGAAAAAAAAAAAAAAAAAAAAAAAAAAAACAAACCTAGCTATTAAATTAATTCACCTGGTATCCCTATATCTTCATGGACACCCGATGGATAATTTATTTTTATGTCACAAATCTATTGAAGCACGTGTTAACCACTGAGGTTGCCAATCAATTTGTGAATTAATGATTGAAATTGGGAAACTTATCTCATTTTAATGGGATCAAAGTGCCTTGAGCAGTTTGGAGTTCAATTTTTGATATGGTTGTTAAGAAGGATTTATAATCTTCAAGTGACCTATAAGAATAATAATTTTATTTTCACATTAGTTGTTAAAATATCATGAAATCTTCCTAATTGTATCTTTGCTAACTTCTTGATTATCAGAAATCCTTGATTCGAGAAATAATTTTATGTTCGTGATCTTAAATTCGTGATCTTTTTTTGAACCACGAAACATATACCTATAATAACCGTTGTGAAAGAATAAGACAGCTTTATGAACACAGCTAAAATAATCTCTTTTGGCATATCACTGTTATTGGTCATTCTTCCCGATTGATTGAGCCCTGAATTTGTACACAAAAGTTTGTTTGCTTTGACAATATCGTAATCGCGACTGATTTTTGAGTGGTATTATCAAAAACTTGTTCTTGAATAAAGTTCCAAAGAAGCCAGCATCTTTTTCGTTGGAAAATCCTTACAAGTTTGACAGATTAATTTGGATTTTAAAGAAAAAACTATTCCCAAATTAATTTTGTACGAGACAGAAGAGTAAGTTTTGGTTTTCTCCATTTTTTTTATGAACCAATCTCATATAACCACAAAAAGTACACAAATAAATGTCAAAATAATGTCAATGTTATCCCGAACCGCAACGTACTACTTATAGAGCCCTTACGTGAGAGTATGTATACTACATATAATATGATCAAAAGTCCTTCACACCGCCTAAGTTAACCAAAACACGAAACAAACTTGTAAATTCTTTTATTATTTTCTATATGACATTGTCATCAGTCGTGTAAGATAAACCAACAAAAGCTTTAGGACCAGTTGTACAATCGTGGTTCAAGTTCTTAACCCACCGATTTTGACAGATTAGCTATGCAAATCAGTTGTTTAAAAATTTGAACCACCTTGAACCACGATTATACAACTGGTCCTTAATAACTTTAAATCGTGAACTCAAAATGAAATAAAAAATAGAAAGAGACATTCGAAACTTAAAACTGAAAATTAATTCTTAAGCTACACAAAGTTTGGGAGGTTTTTATTTTGCAAATATGTACATATTTCATAAACTAAAAAAAACACCATCAAAATGATGTTGAATTTGGAAAATTCTAGCTTTCAAGAAGAAATACAGTTCTTTTTATTTTTGATGCGTAAACAATATGATATTATATTATAAAATATAAATGATAATTGGATATGTACAAATCGAATATTTTATTATCCGATACACGATTAAGTGCTCGGTGGAAACAAATACATCTTTTAGTTTGTGTTAATGCGTGGAATAAAGCAGAATCTGTATGTTTAAAGAAAATACATTTTATTTATCATAGTATAATAAAATGGGATAAAATGATGGGAATCATAAATGCATTTCTTTGGAACTGTAATCATTTTTAAATGCGTCAATCACAAATCAATAATTCTATCATACACAATGAGCGGTAGATGAGAGAAAATTGTAAATCGATTTAATAATGCCTTAATAAATATTGTTGGTGAAGTGTCGTGGGATTTTTACACGCAAATTGTTTTTTTTTTTTTTTTTTTAATTCTATTTTATTTTACTGTCGTATTCTATACAGCAGATGTGCGAATGTGCATCAACTGTACACCGAGCACAAGCCTGTGGATTTTCCACAAACTCGTTAATAGAATTTGTTGGGGAATCCCCAAGAGGTTACCTACCGATGATTTACATTTTCTTTAGTTGGCTCTTTAGGATTCGGATTTGACTTTTTCATTCGAGATAAAATATGTATTTATTATTGTTATAGTATTACCACCAAATGTTTATTATTCAAAATGCACATAAAGTGACGTAAGATGACGTCAGTCATCTACACATATAATCAGTCTTCAGGAAAAATCAAAAGAGTTTTGATTTTTCGCATACAGACTAATTTTTAAAAACACTATATTACAGATTGATGTCAAATGACTGACCGTGTAAAGGTCGCTTAGCGGAAATATGGTGTTTAAGTTTTTTTTTGTTAAATTGTCATAAATTTACATAGTCGTTCTCGTTTATAGTTCTAACAGTTCAGGCATCATAATTGAAGCCGTTGCTGCAAGGACCAAAGGCTCAACCATTATCAGCATTAGTGAACTTAAGCTACTATCAAACGAAAAGCAACCTGAAAAATCTCAAAAAGAAGTTGTGCCCATGCCATCAAAACAAAAAATCAAGTATGAAATTCCGTACATAAGAAAAAATTTATATCGCTCTCACTTAAAGGTAGAGTCATAATAGAATAAATGGTAGTAATTAACGAGACCATAATTTTGGATGACTCAGGTTTGTTTAATTTTCTTTCATTCCGTATACGTTAAGAGCGCTCCATAGCGCAGTTTACGTATATACGTAATTTTGACAGCCAGCCAAATTTCGACCATTTTGGGCGATTCAAGGAATTTACCGCTTATGGAAACTTAACGTTGAATTATGACATTAATTTGCTTTTTCTTTCGACCATTTATGTTTAAATTATTGTTAAGTTATTGACTCAAGATATATTATGAACATTAATTTTTTAAGATATTATATTAAAAACTAAGTTTCAAGGTGCAAACAGTGAATTAATTGTGATTCTTTTGACTGATGCTAGTGTTAATTTTCTGAAAACGGACAAAACGATGGAAGTGTTTTGTATGTTTTGATCATATATTATTCTTTAACGCTAAAAACAAAGCACAAATATGACGCTGTGAATCAAATGTGATGCATAAAAAAATAAGTTTTTAACATACTCAATCAATTTTGACTTTAAAATAGAGTCAACTGTTTTCAAAATATAAAATAAAACTAAAATCAAAATTTTGATTGTAGTTTTTGAAATTTTCTAAAAATACTTAAATATTGTTAAGTAGTTGTTAAGCACGATAGGGTGCTCCGAATATTTAATTTTGTATAAATTGGTCATTTCCTAAACAGGAAAGTTTTAGTAAAAAAAAATCTTCCAATGCCGTTCTACAGTTACTTTTTTTCAAAACATTTACTCCAAAAAAAAAAAGAAGTTTAATATTGCCTTACAAACGTTTGTATCCGCTTTGTCGCTATTAGTCATATTTGAGAGAAAAAAAATATCACCCTGAATAAACTAAATACAAGTGCTTATACATTTAGACTGACCCGCAAACCGAATTGCAAGACAAATTTTCTAGGGCTCCTCTATAACGTCATGTTAATTTTACGGATAGCTTAGGTATATGAACTAAACCAACAAAAAAACGAAGATTTAGTGTTGTCTTCTTGTTTAGCCGACTTCAAACAAAGTTTAGAATTGAATCCACCACGATATTATTTATTGGTTGAAGAAACACAATCAGATTCCCAAAATCCCAAAACACCAAAACATTACACTTACTTATAAGAATCAACAAATTGACATTTACAAGAAAACGACTACCCCAAGGAATTTTCCCAAATGTCGTGTTCGTTTACAATTAACTTTATACAATTATTATTTCCCAAAGGTAAATAAGTGTCTACAACATGAACACCATCAGTATATGTATGTTCTTGAAATAACTTTCTTTGCACAATTCCCTGACATGATACAAAACAAATATATTGACATGGACATAAAAGAATGTGTTGTCCTTAACAAACGTACATTATATTGCTATCTATAGAACCAGCACTTGTGTTGACTGATTCTAACAAGAAAGCTGCGTTTCAAATAGCAAAACAATAATTGAAAATGTCACAGTCGATAATAATAAAGAAACACATATTTTGACAGAACACACTTTGAAATAAATTGTGTCTTAACATGCGATTTATTGTAAGGAAAGTGTCAGAAATTAAAAATGCAATAAAATTTGTTTCTTAAGTTTTATTTTATTTCTTATTTGCCCACAAACGACTGACACGAACGCGACACCGCACAGCAAAAAGATATAATACGTAACTTTTTATGAAAAAGGAAACCTCTTAAGTATTAATTAAACAAGATAATGATGATTTGAATCACCCTGAAGTATAAGGTTTCATTCAGTATAATAACACAACTCGTTTCTAAATATTTATCTTTTTGGGACATGAATGGTTTGAAACGAGAATAAGATAAAGGTTTTGTTTTCTTATGGTCAATAGTTCAGAAGGTGGGATTGAAATCCTAACGATAAGCCTTTATATGAACACGTGTACGAGAAATTTTGTAGACAATAATCTACTTACTACATCAATGTTGGTATTGTAAGTTTTTGGACGGTATCTATATATATGAAAAGGATTTAAAACAAAAAGGTTAGAATTTTTTTAAACCTTATAAATTGTTTACATAAAAAAGGATAGAAGCTAACATCAATGAAGGCTGAATCCCAACGATAAAATTGGGCGTTAAAAAGTTTATTTTGAAAGAGCTGACATTGTACAGTTGAATGAATAAAAAAAAACAATAAAATCAGAACAATAATATTTTGAGTAATCGTTTTATATATCAAAATACTTAAAATCCTTCTTTGAAGTTTTTTTTTTTTTTTGAAGAACTTTTTAGTAATACTTTGTTTCCACCAAGCACTTAATTTTGATTTGAAAAGATTTATCCATAATCATACAAAGTTTGACAATTAAATGTGCAAGGTAATTTCAACGTTCGGGAAACAACATTGTAAAGTATTATTTATCAAAAGCTTGTAAACCTGCAGTTCCAGAGCCTCATTGTTGTCAATAATACTAGAAGCATCAGAATTTAGCATTCCAGCGAACTGGTCTCATTCGTCGTCCAGGTTGTCCTTCAAGTCATCTGCGTCAGCCTACGATGATTGCAGATTTTTTCCAAAACCTCTTCTGGTCTTCTGGTGGAAGAGATTTCAGCTCTCGAAATATTCCAAAAATGTCAGCAATTTTATGATAACTGTTCATACGATTACTTAAAGCAGTAAGTACGTTATCAATGGTGACAATATACACCTTAATTTCATATCGTTGTCCAGGTGTTTGATTTTCAACAAAGTCACTTATAAATCTCCTTGCTAATTTTGTGAACACACCCTTTTGAATGAACGCTTTCATTTTAAAAGTCATATTTGTATTTTGGTGCTAAATGCATACATTAGATGGTAAATTAGATATTATAAGTTAATTTTTGCAACAAGTCCATTTTTAAAAAAGTTGTTACAGAATTTCTGAACGAAACGCTGTTCTGGTGTGTTTTGAAGTTTTAAAACCTCTTGTCAAGTTAATCATTTTATAAATCTATATTTCACCGGTGAAAACAGTAATAAATCTTGATTTCTCAAAACAGAGCAATTTACTATGTTTTCACCAAAAATATGAAACCATGATTTGAGAGAAGAAGATTTAAAAGCGTTTCCACCGGCCAAATAAATTTATAAAATGATTAACTTGATAAGAGGTTACACAACTTCAAAACACAGCACTATTTCGTTCAGAGATTAAGAGATTAGGATTTAAATTTGTATGGTGAATCTAGTGATTTAAAAGGAGATTATTGATAAATCTAGTCAAAACAAAATTAAGTGCTTGGTGAAAACATGGTATTATACGAAAATAAAATCTTGCTACGGAGAAGGAGAATTTTATCGCCATCGAATTGTGGATATTCATCTTTTTCAAAGTCCGAAAAATAAATAAGATACTGCAATCAAAAAAATTTATTCATCAATGATTGCTTTCTTAAAATGATTACAGTATTTTACAACTCATTGGTAATAATAAAGCATTTAAACAAGTTTTTGTTTAACTTACATAAAGCATTAAGTTTCCGATTTAAGGATATTTTTGTATAATTTGTGATTTGCATTCAAAATCCAAATATCCTTATACGAAAATTAGCAATTTTCAATATCTCCGAAGATTCCTTTTGCTGAGATCCATCCAACTTTTACTAGTTTGACTATTTGACGATAAAAGCTCCCACAGTTTCATTTTAATTTCTTAGAAACCCAACTCAAAATGATGGTTAATTTTAAATACCATAAAACCATTTTTTTTATTTCAATTAAATTAATATGATGGCATTGGCAAACAAACCATGGGGATTCCATTTAATGTTGCTCTTATTCACAACCGTTCCCCAATAATATTTGTTTCAAATGTGTTTCACCATTATGCACATAATTGTTACGAGGGTTACATGAGGGCAATTTTGGAAGGCAAGAGTGTTCTTGTTGTCGTACTTAATGTAGAACATGTCAAAATGATTTTATAGATGGAAAAATATTTCGTTGGCAAAAAAAGAAGCAATTTTGTTAATATTTTATGAGTATTCAATTTGATCGAAAAAAAAAAATATTGTGCTGATTTTGCTTATTCAATCTTCCAGGGAGTGAGTGAGATGAGTCGCATTTCATTGAAAAGCGTTTCATTTAACAAATGCGAGTGTTCCAGTGAGTGAAACGAATCGTCAGATTACTCGCCTAACATTTCGGCCGTGAGTTGGTGTACATGTAGGTTAATTTATCAGTTTGGATAAGTATGTGTAATTTTCTCAACAAATAGTTTCACATATATTCATGTATTAGTAATGAAAATAAATAAACAAGAATTGAATATCTTTATTGATACTTTAAAGAAACGTGCTGTGCCGCAGAATAGTAGAAAATTGTTGTAAACATTTTATTTATTTATTAAATTTTGATTTAATATGTTTATGCGCAATAATAAAACTTATTTTAAATCAAATATTTTGTCATATAAAAAGTGAGGTTATGAATTTTCTTGATATTCTTTGTTTGATGGCGGGTTTGCTGTTCGAAACTTTATTCGAAGTTTCTCATCTCGCAAAAAAAAAAACAGTCATCTCGCCTCACTCGCCGAAATAGCAGAATCTCGGCACTGTTCCAAATTCTTGGTTAAGAATATTTTCTTTTCGGTTTTTTTTTTTTTTTTTTTTATGATTAGAATTTGTTTTGATATTACCATATTAAGTACAGTTTGGCTTTTTCGGTTTTTCTTTTATTCACACTTAGCTTTGGAAAATGTTGATATCCTTTATTTATGAATTAACTTTATAGGTAGATACAAAATATTAAAAAAAAACAAAAGAAGAAATGCATCTTCTTTTTAAATGAAATAGAAAAAGAACTGAACTGAATAATTTAAAAACACTTGTGGCCAATTAAAACATTTTAAATAAATAACTAAAAGTTAACACCGTCCAAGGTATTTACAACAAAAGAAATTAAAATGAATTTATAAATTATAAGTGAAAATATATATAAAAACAATAATATCTAAATATTAAATTAAATTAACATTTATAAGTGTTTATAATTAAAAATAAAATTATACATATTAAATAAAAATATCGCTGTGGTGTTGGTTGTGTAAAAAAATAATACTTAATAAAATAAATACATATATGTATGATATAAAATTTATACAAAAATGAAAATAAAAAAGAATTTCACAAACTTACATCAGAAAACGCGAATTAAATGCATTCGTTAATTTCAAAAAGTTTAACAAAAAGTCTTATTTCTAACATCATCTTTATTGTCGTTGTATTCTGTGTTACTTTTATATTAATAAACATAAGTTTAATTATTAATCGTCTCAATATCAAATATTTGATTACAAAATTAAAATCAACCATGGACTATCAGTGTATTGTTGTGTACACAATTGTTCGTATAAGTCCTTTTTATCCGGCTGTTACAGCTGACAGTGATTTCTTCAAAACAGTGCCAGGAAGACAAAAAGGATGTTTGGATTGGGTAAAAGGACAAATAAAAAGGTATGGTGCTTTGGAGGACATACAAAATATAATATATGATACTTGAGAGAATGAAAAATTTCTTTTCTTTGTTTAATATAAAAACATATAACTGAACATTATGACACACGGATATTTTTTGTTCTATAAATATTTTAGTCAACACTCAACATGAGTAGGAGGAGTTCTCTTTGATCTGAAGTTTTGGGCTTGTTTGTTTTGCTTTATCAGGTCATCTTTGAGAGAGTACATAATGTCAAAAGTGACTTGTGTTGTCCTCAGTGAGGGTGTTGAATTGGATGCTTTGTTGACATGGTTTAGTTGTTTATTTTATATTGGTTCGTTATGTTATGTAAATTGTATTTAATTTTTTAAAAACATTTATCCCTCAGAGCAACAAAAATTTCTAAAAAATAGTCATTTTCAATGCAAGATTTACAAGTCTCATTACTTGAAAGTTATTATTTGGATTTAGACTAATGTTTCACTGTGTATACAATTTAATTAACTGTGTACTGATGTGGTAACTACTTAATATATGTAGTGCACAATTCACTATTATCCAAAATTGACTGTGGTGACAATTCATTATGTTGAATTCACTGCTCCTCACAATTCACTGTGGTGAACACTTCAATGTGTATTCACGGTCCACAACATGAAGGGGTCAATTCTATTTCTGTGAAAAACAAACAAATTAATGTGAATCGAATAAATCACATTCACTTTCACACTGCTTTCATTTTTTCGCTTCTCGTTCCATAAGTGAAACTCTGGTGATAAATTCAATATCATACACTGTGGTTATTAAATAGTCGCCTCCCGCTGTCTGTCATTTATAAATATTATAAATTTCAACGCAAGCATAATGTTCACTTTAACTGGAACATTTCACGTTTTCACAATTTTTGCGAAAACGTGAAACAAAGGTTTTCGCAGAACCAGAATTTGTGGTGAAACAGTGAAAATATTTTCATTTCATTTAGAACCGGAATTGATTCCTCTTTTTCTATGAATAAACTAATACAAGTTTCGAACACGTAACAAAATATCACATGGTAACCATAATTTCGCGAGCGATTGCAATAATTTTTGAATCACATTTTTGACAACAAAAATTAAGCATCCAAATTAGTCTTAAATTATAATTCCTAAAAATTAATTCGTATGGCTGTTTTCTATTCGATCGAAGGGCCATTTTCCAATGCTCCGTTCCATGCTAAAGCTAAAGTCAACTGTCACTTTGACCGTGTTCAGTTTATTTTAATTAAATTCAATTATCAATGAAATTTTACTAAAACAGTTAACACATTCAATAATCTAAATAACTCAATTTCGCTTTCCGTTAAAACGTCAGGTTCAACCAGAAATGTCTTGCAATTTTCATACGTGTTTACGTTACTTCGTTCCCCCTTCGTTTCCGCACGTTTGACGAAACGTACGGAAAAATGACTGTGTAATCGGGCTCATAAAGTTCTTAAGCAAACGGCTATATAAAAATATATATATTTTTTTTCTCTCTCACTCCAAGGCATCAAAAAACGTCAAACGAAATCCTTTGTTGGAAAACAAACCAAAAGTTGTGATTTTTGCAAGGAAAAGAGATCGGTCTTCCACAAAATATAAAGAAAAATTATCTTGGACTAGAATTTCTTATTATTTTTTGCTACTAAACAACTTACAAATAGTTTCTAAGTGTTTTAAATAATAATTCGATTAAAAATAGTTTAAGTGTTAGTGTTAGTACGGGATTTAAGTGCGAGATTGTACTACGCCAGTACAAAATGCGATTGTTTTCCATCAAAGGATTTAGCTGTCAATTTTTTTTTGTTTCGATATTTTACTCTGACGTATTCGGATACTTCTCTATTGACAAATTAATTGTTAACATCTAAAATGACAATTGAAATGAAAGCGTTCACTCAAAAAGGTGTGTTCACAAATAAGATTCATAAGAGATTAATTTTTAAACATAAAGATTTGAGATTTAAATTTGTATACGATAAATCACGATTGATTTAAAATGAGATTATAGATAAATCTGTTAAAATCACGATTAAGTAAGTGCTTTGTATAAGTTGAGCGGATTTGGATAAGTGTAAAGAATCTGTTTTTGTTTTGTCTTATTATAACGATAAAAATTTTACAACTTTGACTGGCAAACCATTAATCCAAATGAAATAATTTTTTCGATTACTAGAGCTCCAAACATTTGTTAATTAAAAGTTTCGCATTATAGAGCAACCCGAAAATCATTTTAGCAAGCATTCATTTTAAATGAATAAGCGAGCTTAATAAGTAAGTAATAAGTACATTTTTAAGTAAAAAGAATAGAAAACATCTTAGGTAGAAACAAAACTTTGTTTCTATTGTGTTTTGTTTTACTTTTATTATTCTGACTGCTTATTTCTGAGGTAGCTTATTTCAAATACGAAAACCGCATTGTTGCTTATTGATATTTCTGGAAACGTTCCTCTTTATTGCAAAAAACAATTAGGTGATATGGGTTTTATTAAATTGAATTTATATAATATATGAAGCGCCAACCTGTAGGTTCGTTTGGGTAAATTGAATGTTTATATTTTTAGATAAAACAATAAAAATAAAACCTAAAAATTTACATGGGTCTATTAGACTAGGTACATACACTATATATGTATTAAAAACGATAAAATTTGTCTAGTATTTTTATCATCAGTCACATATTGTGAAAAAAAGTATATTTTGTCACTCAATGTATTGCAATAAGAAGCAAAACGAATTGGTTATCCTAAAATATGCATACATACAACACATTATGTGCTGTATATCAGATGAAAGAAACAAATTGAATCTCAAGGGCGTTTGCATTACAGACAAAAAAGTTTGTCTGTTGTAACTTTTGCAATGTCAAGTAGATTTACAAAAGACTTGAGGTGTATAACCTTTCTAATGGCTTTACAAAAGATTTTTGCTTTGTATAGAAAGGTGGTCTCGACCGAAAAGTTTTTTTTATTTGCCATTTGATTTCCTTAGATGTTTTTTTGTTGAGGTAGCAGACATGAAGAGCCTTGACTGATGTTTTTTTTATTCACCTACCCTCGTCAATCATTATCTAAACCTCTTCGACCACCATCACAGAAGGCGTTAATCAAAAACAAAATTTTGAGAATATTAATTGAAACTTTTATGTCTGTTGCTTAGTTGTGTCAAGGTGTGTGAAGAAGCCTATTTTATGGGCTGATCTGAACTTAACTCATAAATTTGCAAATGTAATTTTTGACATCTGTTATGTAAAACGTCATTATTTGAACAATAATTGTAGTATATGTTTTTGTTTGTTTGACAATTCACTGCACAATTCACTGTGAAACTGTGTGATTAGCCGCCAGCCGACACCTTTTTTGTATTTTATTAGCCAAATGATGCTAGAAGCAGAATCCATTTCATTTTATTATACGGCATTAAAAAGTCAGTCAGTAAGAACCATGTTTATGCATTGATAAATGTCAAAACATCATCACGTACCTACAGGAGGTAAATTTCCGCCTATTGTATGTAAAAACAAAGCTCTCACTCGTTTTTATTTGTATCACTCTGTTACATTCGCATGTAGGATGCAAACAAAGAAACACGAACGAGCATAATAACGAATCTTTCTATACACAATACACATACAACATCTCCATCTACTTGCTATTAAATTAAATTTTCACTTCGCCATTTATTAATTGCTGGAAACAATGTGAAAACACTCTTGTGCACTTAACTCAAATAAAACGCAGTGACAAGTAGAGTGTTTAGCCGCTGAAAACCTCTTTTTGGCTGTTATGAATATCAATTAGGTGACACTGTCAGAAAATATCCTTCTGAAAATAGAACAACGGAAAAATTTATGGCAGTGAAGGTCAGAGATGTTAGTGAGGTTATTATATGAGTATCACTGTCAGTTTCATAGTGAATAGGATGGAAATGAGTGTTGGAGATTTGTTATAAGACTTGTCAGAAATAGAACATTGTCCTTTTGTTTTGTTTCATCGTCGTCGTGAACAATTTTCATGTTTCATATTTCTTCACCATACTTGTATATATTAGCATTTATTAGGTCTTAAAACTTCACACTCTTTGTATAAAGAAATTGATATTTTTGTTTATAAGAGTTTTGAATTCCAAGAAAATTAGCACCTTTTTTTGTGAAAGCGTTCAGTTATGTGTTTTTTTTTTTAAATCATTGTTTTGGAGTAATTCACAATTCAAAATAACATTTGTAGATAAACGTATACATATATTATATAAATACATTTAATCTACTCTGCGTCTACACTAATCCTTTTGTCTTATTTACAGTTAAAATCTTGTTAGTTTTTCATGCGTTATAGCAACACTTAGTGAACTTACTTTTTATTTAGATCAGTTATTTCCGTGATTGAAACCTTAGGGACAATTTGACAGTGATGTATTGCGGTCATGATGGTATTGCTACAGCTGACGAATTTGGATATCACAAAATATGAATCTGCATAAATTATTAAACAAAAATAAACTGTTGAGCATATTTTACAATTCATTAAAATTTACTGTCAAAATAATGCCTAGGTTTGAGTACATCAGGATCATCATTTCTAAATATATGCACAACAAAATTAAGTGGTTGAAGTCTATTTTGGCCAATCGTCATAATTGTGGCATAAGTTGTCACCAATACAAATACAAAGTAACTAAACTACTCGCTTTTGTAGATTGACAGTTTGGAAGCAGTCAACAACAAATCACAATAACAATAGCTGTGTTCGTTGACACTTGAAAGCTCCCGAACGAATTCTGCCAAATTCTACACAAACTAATGTCAATTTGACATTAATTTCACTGGAATGACATTAGTTAGTTTAGAATTTGCGAGAATTTGGTAGAATTCGTCAGCTTTGAAATGTAAACGAACACAGCTAAAGTTAATGGAAGCATTAGTTATCTCCGGCTTTTGTGATTCTTTTCATGTAATAGAATCGATTTTCTAAGAGTCAAATGCATTTCTTTGTCGAATCTTCTATCATTATCATCGTTGTTGTGATGTTTTTGGCTGTAAAGGGCAGTAACTTTATCGAATGAATTTCGTTTGAATTGTAAATTCGTTTGAATTTTAACAGAGAACCTAAGTATAATTATTCCCAAATGAAACCAATTGTCATATAATGACCCTTTTTTTTTAATTTAACACCAACATTTCTTTTGGGTCTGTCGAAATTATGGCGGTGTTAGTTCTGGAAACCAATTTTTGTTTGATTGAAGTTAATTCTTCCCCTTTATAATACGCCAATCCTGTTCTCAGTGACCAAATAACATTAACTTAAATCCTTAAATTAATGTTGTTTTCAGCTCTAGATTATATGATTATATGAAAACCCTTTTAACCGCAAATTTTATCAACTTGATTTATCGAAAAAAAAAATTACATTTAATAGATCTTAGAAGGTATGCATATTGAACCCTCCATAGCAACTCAATATCAAATTTATGTCACGTTTGCGTTATTATATGGTATTCCAAAAAAAAAGGAAAAATATCTCGGCATCAAAAGGTGAAACGATTTCGTAAAACACGTAATATTATGTCATGTTACTCACTATCAAAATTGACACTTAAATTTTCCCTCATAAACAATTTGAAATTCTTACAAATGTACACATTTGATAAAAAAAATTAAATGTTAACCCAAATTGTGAGAATCTATGTATCCTTTGTATCTCACGGATAAATACCATCGGATCAAGGTGAACAAAACAGTTATGTGCGTTGTTAGAGGATGGAATTTATGAACAAGTTGCTTCATTTAACACTTACACTTCATTACATTTCATCTGAGACTTGAAAGGTTGTGTCGAAATATTATATGAGAAATTCCTTTAAATTTCCTATGTGTGTATTTCTGAAAATCATTTTAAAGAAAGTTTTTGTTCTTATAAATTGTTAATTTCCTATAGCAAGACAAGAGAAACAAAGTACACTCCGTTGCACTTGAAAAGGAGCTATTTTTTTTTTTTTAATCCGCAGCTTACTTATTCATAGCGCTATGAGAAGCGGTGTGCTTTAGGGCCTTAGTCAATATAACTTTCCAGCCTGTCTTCAACTTTGTGTCTTAAGTTGAAGTTAATCGTCTTTAACCAATCAAATGCTACTGCATTATACATTCTGCTTGGTTTTTTACGATCTGACTTCAATGGAACCGCACAATTACCAAGTTTTATTCTACGCTTATTTTCTGCGTTTCATTTTTTTATTTATTTTCTTATAAATAAAATATAACTGGTGTTGTTTGTCAAATCCATAATCGTCGACTATACTTTCCTACGGCTATGTTGATGTTTTTTGGTGAATGATTCCAGAAGTATTGTAAAATAATAAAAATACTGTAGGTAATCGAGTAAAATGGAGTGTATGAATTGGATTTAAAATGTTTTCTCGTCACGTTATCATACTATTATTATACCTTCTTGCCCAATAAAATACATTTTAGTGAAAGAACTTAAAAATTAAAGACTTCGATAAAAAAAGCAATTCAATTCTTTAAAAAAGTATTTAAGATTTCTTTGAAATAGAGATATCCTTTGATAACATTTAAACTGGATTGACAGTCAATGGAATCATTTTTCCAAACCTAAAAAAAAACATTTAATGCTCATAGCAACTTTTTAACTCAAGAGCTTCAGGCTGTTTTTATAATGTGGAACTCGTCATTTAAAAAATATTATTGATTTTTTTCAACAAATTCAAATCAAATTTTCAGATGGATTTTTTTGTATTTTGCTCGTTATAAAATAAAACTTTTATAAATTCATTTGATATACATGTGTGCCTAATTTATTTTATTTCTTTCTCTTACAGGTAAGTCGAAATTTTAATTAAAATTGCCGTAAGTAAGTATATACAATATCGCTAGTTTTTAGTCATTGAAACATTGTATGTATTGTACGCTGTTCAGTGTACATGTACAGGGTCCGTCAAATGAAGTGTTACGAACCCAAAATACTTATACCAATTTAGTTCCAACTGCTAAACATTCCAACAGGAATCAGCACTGGGCTCTCATCGCGTAAGACGACGATCGTCCGACGACGTCGTCTGAACGATCGTGTTCCTTCGCGTAACTCATAAAAACAAAAATCGTCTAGACGACGTCGTTTCGACGATTCATATTTTGCTTCGCGTAACTTTTAAAACTGTCTAATACGGTCGACTGAGCGATTCGATTGAACGATTGCTATTTTACAATCGTCGCATACATTTTGCTGACATCATCAATGTCATTGCAACAGCTGTTTTTGACAGCTAATGTAATAGATTAAAGCGCTAAATTAGTAAAAGGCGTGTTTAACTTGATTATTGGTGATCACAAAAAATAACTCGTTTTTAAAATTTAGTCTGTTGTTTAATTAAAGAAGTGTTTACAGATAGATTATTGGTATCATAGTTCTTCGCTATAGATGAAAGATCTTGGAAAGTAATGTTTCACGTGGCTCAGAAAAAAGGCAGACTCGTGTCTTTGTTGAGCTTATGCTGTTCCCGTTCGATATAGCTTCTATGATGTTTTATGATTTACATCGGAAAACTAACCTCAATCATAACAAAAATACATACATTTTCCTCAAATACCATTCATCGTTTCTAAGGGCGAGTTGTATTTGAGAAGCGAGTGTCGGAATCAGATTGGTTGACTATAAATCGATTCGACACAACTTTATAAAAAAATAAACCTTAATAAAAACATCCAGTTTGTCTTAAAATCACTTTATCGGTCTCAAAATGATACCACCCAAAAATAAAATACCGCATTCTCTTTCTTTTGTGCAATTTTTATTTCATGAATATATAGTTTCCTCTTCAAACTACTTATCAACCCTTGAAAAGTGTTGCCGCCGCACCGTTGTTGAAATAAATCTGTGCGCTATGAATGTAAATCCGCCTGCTGCATGGCAAACTTATCTTATTATTCACGACACGAAAAAACTGAGAACATTTATACAATGAACATATTAAATTCTCTATTTTGAAAATGCTCATAGTATTTTCGAAATTGATCCACCTTTATCCCTAAAACATGAACAAAAAACAAAAGTAGAAATAGTATATCTCTACAAAGTTATCTCTCGACGTCGCAGAAGGATGACATTGACAGAATGGTAAAAGTTATATTTATTTCACTCCCTACCACCAAAATAGAATCTTGATGACGACGACATGGTGTCAACCGTGTACTTAATCTCTGAAGTTGATCCTTAAAAAAATTGTTTTTCTTTTTTTTTTTTGCAATCGGTATTTTGCATTTGCTTGTTAACCATTGCTCTGCCTTTACTGAGACCGAAATCACCATACAAAATATTGCACCAGCTTCCTGAAATTCACTGCTGATTTACGAAAATTGGTATACAAAAGTAGAAGAAAGATGACGACCCACTTTCTCGTATTCTACTGTGTATCAAGTCGCACTTTAGTTCATCTTTAAGTTTGAAATTCTTTGAATTTTTCAGATACATAAACATACACACATATTAGTTAAAGTTTCGTTTATACGGAAATAAGGAGGATGCTGATTTAGTTTATTTGTGTCCTGTTGCCCTTTTCCTTATACAAACTTGAGACATTCTTGGAAGTATAAAAGACAATTATGGTTGTATTGGTGGCGCCACTGTGAAATTTTATGGGTTTTAAAAGGGAGGGTGCGGGTCACTAAGTTTGCATCCAGATTTATTGGAGTATTTGATGTAGATACGACAAAGGGTATTTTTATTTTAGTCCTTTTATGTCTGCAAGAGAGTTTTTTCTTCTGCTTGCTTGAAAATCTAATAAATATTGGTCATGTTAAATTGCTTTTTAGAATTTGCGGATTCCGCATGACTTCCAATTATATTATGAAGTGTTGATTTATTTAACCAGTATTTTTATGCTGTGAAAAATTTTGTTTTTGTTTTTGAAAGGAAACACTTTTAAGTATTTATTTTTAAAAAAAGAGTTTAAAGACTGTTTAGCTGTTTTCGTATATTTGTATTTTTTCTTACGACACATTTCTTTGAGGAACTTGTAAAAATCTTTGCCTTAAAGATCTTAACAATCCGAATACTCTTTGTTTTTTTTGTTTTTAAACAATAGTAGTGGAATTATTTTTGGAAATAGGAATTACTGTGTTTTTTTTTGTGGGCTGTATGTAAGTGATTGTTTTTCTTTCTTCTTTTGGCTTAATACTGGAAAGCAGCTTGGACCTGCACTTAGTAAAAAACAATACAAACTTCCAAATGTCAAATTCCATTATTTCCTGAAGTAAAATGTAGAAGAACTCTTTCATTATTAATGTACTTCTCGTTGCATTTGGTCGGCCAAATCAAATCTCGTGGTAATTTCATGGATAAAATATGCAAATAACATGAGGAATCATGAACTTATTATATTCTGCTACTAACACTCTGCATTGCATTTGTTATTGGCTCGAAGTTTAACACACTTTTTAATTGCTTTTTTCTTGCAAATCAGATCTACTCGAACCCCATTTGACGAAACCATTGAAGTCACTTTTTTATCCTGTCAACATGTCAACTAGTGTTTTATTTTTTGATTTTTTAAATACATATACAGCATAGTACTGTTGATTAATTTAAAAAAAAAAACCAATCTTGTTTTTATGTTTCATCAAATAATGCCTATCAATATACAGTTGAGACTCGTTCATCTGGAATTCTGTAAACCGAGACATTCTTTCAACCGGAATTTTTCTTGGAAAAAAAGTTTTATATTTTGAACACTATTAACCGGCATTTGCTCTAGTATACGTTTTAAGCCCAGTTGTTTACTTTTTCAGTGCGAGATTATCCCAGGGTTAGAGTTAACTCTGTAAATACCTTTTTCAATCGTTTGACAGCCTGAGTTTACTCATAGTTAACTCACAAAATTGTCTGAGTTAAGATTGGATTAAATAAAATTAAAATTTTTGACATTATAATAAAATATCTCCAGCAGAATATAATTTGTACTTGTAACCATTGGTTTCGTTTTTTTTTTATTATAATGTACACGGGTTGTGTTCTTAATTGTTTGTGATTTCGTTCAGTTTTTGTGGAAAATTTAAGTGTTTATTCTATAAGCGGGGATTTCCGATTATCCGTGATCAGCTTGGTCCCGACTATCCCGGATATTCGAATCTCGACTGGTAGTATATTTTGACTTTACCTTTTATCGATAGTATCCATTACTGCCGATGTTGTATTTGTATTTCATATAAAATCTTCATATACTCTGAAAAGCTTTCCCAAAAAAAAAAACACGACTACTGTATAAATGTTGTGAATTTGATCCGTGTGTAACTATTACATTTAGAAAGTATGACACTGTCGTATGAAAAAAACATAAAAAAATCAATATTTATATACATTCGCAGGACATAAAACTACTTTTTGCCCGGCAAATTTTATAATATTGCATGTACAAAAATCGTACTTAATACAAATTAAAGTATCAAGAAATAGCACTCTGGCAACACTCGATGACATTTCATCCCTCATTAGTTTAGTGTTCGACTTTTGCAAATGGTGGAACTGGCTATTGACGAAAGAAAATAAATATTAAGTAGTTACGAATTAATAAAATATAAAAAAAAAGAAATATGATTAGCAGGGGGGTTATAACCCATTCGACCATGTTCCCTTTGGCTTTTGGTTATTTTCAAATCCGAAGACGGTCGAAAATTATGCTTCCATTTTCCATCTAAATGACTGCTATTTCCAGGTCGATTTTATTCTGACTTCCAGTTATTTTCCTTCTGACTTCCAATTTTCCATTATTTTTCTTGTTTTTGTTTAGCTTTACAATTCAATTGGCTTATATTAGTCGTGTTTTGTTGGTAATTTTTAATTAGTCAGCACTGGAAAGAACCAATAAAATGCTATATTCACTTTTGTATCCATTTTTTTATTTTATTTCAAAGTTGGTATTCTTGACTATATGCCAAGCCGAAATTTCAAAAAATTTTATGGATATGTCTGCAAAGTATGGCTATTTGTTGGTCAACTTGTACCCCAACCCCACCTTCCACTACAAACAAATAAAACCCGGATAAATTATCATTATTTAGCTTGAATATTACCAAATTAAATTCCAAATTATATAATTTTATTTAAAAAATCTGCTTTGACCAATTTTTATTTGTTTTTAAGCGAAAAGTTCAAAATCATCAAAACTTTTTTGCAACTTTCGTAGATTGAAAGCTTCCTACTTCTTCCGCAAATCGCGGCCCTAAAGGAAAACACAATGAACAAAACCATTAATAATCATTGTATATGGAGTCCATGTATTTAGCTGTCATAGGTGCCATCAAACTTTAAGCAAAAAATGTATTGACATTATATTTCGCGCCAAAAATTTCCAGGCATTCCAAGATTTTATCTTCATTTTTATGTTCACTTTAATTGCTGGCCAATTTATCGCCACTTTTCGTATCCCATACAAAATTTAGCTAAAGTGACTAAACACTTACCAATAAAACACGCCTATTATTTCTTAATGTAGAATCTAAGAACCAGATGTTTCTAAAAAATACAGTGTCAGAGTAAAAGGGCGAAATGCGATTATTATGATCCAAATAAAGATCAAGCCATCCGTAGAAAAAAGAGAAACATTTTCGCGGCTTATAACTGAGTACCTATAATGTATACATCTCCAAAACTCTAAATCCTATAATGACTCTCATTTTCCTTTAAGCATCACTTCATGGGGTGGATAATCCTCATAAAACAATATCATAAAGTAACATGAACGAGTTTATAAAAACGTAAAAAAAACATACACTAAAAAAAATATAAAGTTATATGTATGACTCTTATGACATCCTAACCGCGCAGTCACTTATTTTCCTTTCCAGAATCCAGGAATAACTTAACACATTGCTTGATTCCTAGCTGATATTGCAAACACGACACAATCCTAAAACACTTGCTTGGAGCGTTTTGAAATAAAATTGCATTACCTTTGCGGTCATTGAATAATTGATAATTTTATGCCAAGAAAAGAAATATAAAAGTCATTTTATGAGATTTTTAGTGCTCTAGTTTTACACACGCCACTTCGTTGCGACGATGTTCATGGAAGTAGGGATTTTTCTATAAATTGCGAATCATTGTACAAGTTTATGGCGTTCCTAAAGTCCTTTAAACCTGCAAACACTTTGCCATATAGATAATAAAATATCAAAATAGTTTTTTGTCATGCTACACGAACAAAAATGTTTTCGAAACTAAAAATAAGAATTTTTATTGTGAGCCGGAGGGAAAAACTTACAAAAGTGTGAAAAGGTATAAACAAAGAATGAGTCCTTGTTGACTTCGAAACATTAAAGTTAGAAGAGTGTTTTGTCTGTGTGTGTATATGATTTATTTTTCAACAACTTGGCAGGTAAAGTGAAAAGATAATTATTTTCAGCTCTGAGAGTTCTTTCGCCACTTCACATCACATTCACAGTCACATAGTGAAACTTGTGACTGTGAGTGAGACTGTAATTTAAAATCCATGGTGTGGAAAGAAATAATTTTCAGTGACTTTGCTCCAGTGATGCTGATGATGATGATGATGAAAAGCTGGTAACTAAGCCCACTGAGTATATACATATAGTGAGTGAGCAATAAAGTCCTTCTATTTTGGAAGCACAATAATTGGATTGGTGGTTGTTTTCATGAATTTTCGTCGATTGGACTGAATGGTGATTATTTTCTCTGTGAGACAAATGATGGGGACAAGAAGTTGATTATGGGTTTTACGATTTTTGAAGGGGGATTTCAGATAAAATTACTTCACAAATTGAACTCATTTGGAATTTTGTTTTATAGAAAGTTTTTTTTTTTTTTGTTTCTGGAATGACCATTAATGTTTGTCAGATAGATATAGATTTGTTTTATCTTGTATCTACGTGTTTTGTCTACAAGATAGCAGGCGCAATCAAAATCTGCTTCAGAATTACTTATGGAACAATCATTGAATATTTTTGTAAAGATGGTGTGCATTGAAAATTTTTCACGATTATGAACCTTTATGCTTAACTTCTCATGCGAAGACGGGTCAGAATACACCAACAGTGAATCCAGCTTGTAATAAAAAAACGAATAAAAGATAAATACCATCTAGGTAAATAACACCAAGGTAAGTCTAGCAGCTGACTAACACCTTAAAGCTTTCCTGAAAACATTCATACGAGTGCTAAGGTGAAGCGACTGTAGATCCCCAGCATGATCGATCAAACAACAATAAAAATGACTATGGAACAACATAAAAAAATATAAAACCAAGAGGTTTACCGAAATGTTCGTAGGTATTTGTTGTCATAGATGCCTGACATCAACCGCAAAGAAAGACGTTGAAGCGGTCAACTCGTGTGATCTTGCCGGCCAGTGCTAGGCCCCAAAATAAGACATAAAGTCACCCGGAAATGAGTTCATTGTATTGTGTATACTGTCGTGCAACATATGGCTATGCGGTTATACCGTCATTTTGAAACCATATGTCCACCATTCCCAACGGATTAATTTGGTAAAATAAAAACGCTTTGATCATGGTAATATATGGTTTACCAGTCCCCAGTTACCTTATTTGTTCTAAAACGAACTTTAATTTCATCTTGTTCCGATTTACTGCAATAAGCACATTATTATACATTGCTTCATATACCGAAGTCCAAGTTTAGACAGCGATTCAACTTGAAGCGAATTTAATGCGCTTCTCATCACAAGAATTGTTTCATTTTTTCCTTACATTGAAATCGTCATTTCTTAGATTTCAGTTGACTTGCACATTCTGCACAGTCAAAAGCCGAAAAAAGTTACGTGAAAACATTTGCTGATTTAAATTATCTATAGATTCTAGATCAATTAGTATAGTAGACGAGCCAATCAATTTATTCTCTCACCTTACCTCTCATTCTGAAAAATATACTATGAATAAGTTAACTCCTCTACGTCCCATATCTGCGATTTTTTCGATACCAGAAACTACAGTGAAATAAAAACAGAGCTAACCTTCCGTCGTCAGTATAGGAACCCACTTTGTAAAACGAAACCTACTTTGAAAAACAACGAAAATTGAAACCGATCTTTAAAGTATTTCTGTGTAATATTTCTAATGCATTAAATAGAGCTTGGTATAAAAATCATTTATCGAAAATGACAGCATTTGATTTTTCTTCTGTCTTAGTTGGATTAGAAATTACCTTTCGAACTGTTTAATCTTCTTTCCTAACAGTGTTGGTGGGAACAGGTTGTTTTAGGTTAATTAGCTCAATTGGCCATTTTGAACGGTCTGATATTTACAAAATAAATGTTCGTTTGCCCCAAGGTTCCCTTTTGTCTCCGATACTCTTTCTAATGTGTATTAACGATTTCCTGTCTGAAACTTCTAATTCAATATTATTGTTTTGCTAACTACAGTATCCTACTCGTTTTTCAGACGCATCCCAGCTCTTCGGATGTGAAACTGAAATGTGAACGTATATGTTAAGCTCGTTAAATTAATTGATACTAAAAGCATTATTAAATTTTAGGTTCCTTAAATACTCAATCACATAAATTATTATAAATTAATACTTCCATAATTTGAAATGCTTTAACTCATTCTATTTTCAGCCATTATTATGATAAACAAAATATTATTTTGCAAAATATTTATTTTGTTCAAAATTAATTTAAGAATTTATGAATACTCAGTTACAATAAGATTTCTAAAATTGTTGGATATATTTTATATAAGAAGAAAAGTGTTTCCAATTTGTATCGTTCAAAATATCGATGGTTTCCATCATTGTTAGTGATTCTTTTCCAAGATGTGGGAGTGTTTGTAGTTTTAAAACTGGACATAATATGCTTATGAAGTAAAATACGTCTTCCTTCGCTTTCATATTACACAGAGTGCTTAATTGAATGGAACTGCCGTTGTACGGGATACCATTTAAGTGGAGTAGCTCGCATTTTGTTTTAAAAAAGAACGAGATTTACCGATAGCTTAAATCATCACGAAAATAATTTTTATTTGAAAGCTTGTGATTGAGTTGTGAGTAGATAATTCTGCTTTCAGACTCGCTGGCTTAAACGATAAAGTTATTTAGAGCTGTATCTTCTTGTAGTTGTATAACGGTATATAGATTTTTTTTAAGTTGTTCCAAGTTTACTACCACCATTTGCACGCCCTTTAATTGATGTTTTAACTGTAACTTATCAGTAAAGTTTAAAACCATTGAAATATTTTGTAAATTTACTATTATTATCATTTGTTATAGTTTCAAATAAAAAAAAATATATTGAAAGATTTAATATAATCGAAAAAAATTGGAAACAAAAGCTTATTATTAAGACCAGACACATCAAAGGATAGGATATACAACATAAATTATTAATTGAGCCTCTAGTAAACAAACACTTTGGCATCTTTTTGCCGCGTTTCCTCGTTCCTAAATAGTTTAATCCTTACCCAAGTAAATAAAACACATTTCTATCTTTTATTTATTTAGTTCAACTATATATAAGTTCCCCCTTAATCGGAATGATGCAATTTGACTTTATAATTCAGTTAACTACACCAAGAAGTCGTCTTATAAATATGTAGTTGTCTGCAACTTTATTTGCAGTAGTTGTTGTTTTAAAATAGACTTTAAAAGAGAACTTACCCGTAAAGTTTTATATTGAATTTTAACTCAAAAAGAATAAAAACTTTATGGCTGATTATATTTCAAAAGAAAAGCTACTACTCAACTGTTGAAAGTTCTGTCTGAAGAATTAAAATGGAAGAAAAAGTATCTTTTTTATGAGTTCATATCGGTTTCTTAATTTTTTTTTTTAATTATTTAATTTTTCATTAATGCTGGAAAAATTTCAATTAAAAATAAATTGCTTTTAGGCACACAAATAATAAAAGAAAAAAAATAAACGTTTTCAAAAGGCTTTAAGAAATGTGGTATCAGTCGAGAAAATATTTAACATTCCGTGTGAAGATAACAAATCGGGTTTTTCCTTTTCTTTACCTACGAAAATTCTTTATTGCGTCTCTTTTGTTAAAAAAAAAATGTGTACAAAAAAAAAAGTAAATTAATAAGTCTTGTTAGAATGTAATATTTTTTTCCAGACCATTTTTATTTACTTTTGTGAAAAGTTTTTCTTTTGTTGTAAAAATCACCACAAACTGCCGCCCGAAATTCTTTGGTTAGTGTTTAGTTGACTATTTTTGTTGTCCTAGGTTTTCCTTTTTTACTGCCTTAGGGTATTAAAGGAATTCAAAGCTTTTACAAATTTTATATTAACAAGCAGGATAAGAATGTTGTTTAGTAATTAAAAGATGATGCTCAAATTTGTATGAAATCTGGTCGTAAGACCAACAAAAATAAAATTAGTGTCAGTTGGTAGAACTAATTGTTAGAAATATATGTATGTATATAACTCTTGCAATATCCACCGGGTTTGGTAGTAAAAACGTTTTTAATGGAACGGAATAAAACATGAAAATGATTGTTTTATTAACTCATGGACCTAATCTAAATAAAATGAAGAGTTTTTTTTTTACAAAATTCTAAAGAGTACAAAATTAATAATACAATCAAAACAAGTAATAAAAAAACTTTATTCGTCTGCAAAGATTTCTAACAAACATATGTGCAACAAATGGCCCATGACCTCCTAAACCAAGGTACCATACATATTAAAATAACATGAGCAAAAGTGCCAATTGTTCTCCTTCCAGGCAAGCAGGTACAATAACATTGTATAATTGAATTTCTGCCGGCCTGGTCTTCATCAATCAAAATGTATGTGAAATATGTGCGTGCATTGACGTGTTTTGACTGAATTCTTACCGTTAAGCTCATCTTCTCTGCAGATTTCTATATTATAAACTTGGTAAATGCTCTGCGACGTATGACTTGGCTAGTTTTGATTGATATATGCTCAGGGCCTATAAATTATAACTTCCTATAAGAGGTTTGGAAAATCATCTATAAATGGAAGATTGCCATCAACTCGCATAAAGGTTCTCTTTTGTTGGTTGAGATTTTTCATCTCGACGTATTCATATAGTCGATTAGAGGTATTCATATTCAGGCTAATTACGTTTAAAATATCACCTGGCATATGCGTTATCTCCATAAACTGGATGAAATGCATTTAGCAGACTTGCTGCTATTTTAAAACCTCCGAATATAATGTGTACGGGAGCGATTTATGTATTTCTGCCTTAAGAGCTTAAAGCATTGTTTTATTTTGTATCTACCACTTATTTTATAGCTACCACTATACCCATGGACAAATGGGTACTAAAGGAGACTTAGTTGCTCGTTCAGTTGTCAATTGTCTTTTATTCCTATCTTTAGTAGAGGGAATATGGACATCATATCCACATTCTTCTAGACTTTGAATGCTGTCTCTAAATCCTCTATCTAGTATAACCACATCATTTTCGTAAAAAAAAAAACACTTCCAGGCGCTATCTTCATTATTAATGAGTCGTTGTATGATATTGTTGCCTCAGATATAAGTTGCAGGGTAACGATAAGGACAAAGACATCAATTATAAGCCGTCGCTTTAAATAACAATAAAAGGTTTAAGAAAGTTATCGAATTTATGTAAACTGTAAGTCTTTCGTTGAGACAGAAAGTTGCTGCTTTTCCTATGAAAATATATGTACCATCACAGATAATTATGGCTACTTGTTTGACTGCTAGATAATACATCCCCAAGCCCTTATGGCTTCATTTCATAAGGCGAATTGAATGAACTGATCTTGTTTAGACTATGTTTCTTTACTGAAACATTGTCTTATACGTGCAAGTAAATATAGCATGCACCTACGTACATTCAATTCACTATATCTCTGTCCCCCGGCGATTATGTTCTTGTCGCCATATGGTTCTTGTCGCCATATTATTAAATTAAGTACTAGCAATAAGCTTTAATTTGACATGCATTTAAATTCTGTTGGATCAACGACCAATTTGCCCATCATCCTTTAATAAATAAGTATGTACGTTTTACATAAGCTTTTTAAAGCGTTGTTGGAGACCCAACTTTTTCAATGAAAGTGCCACTTATTAATAGTGGCATTTTGGGTACCTTTGTTCCGCTCCAGCGATAGAAGACATCATTAAGTTTTCTAAAATAAAATAAATTAACTTCCACACGGTTTTTAGTTACTGTTTGACAATTCTATATATTATAAGCCTTATACCATTGAATAAATACAAATAGAAGGGATACCGGGAAATATGGCCACTATAGATGCTAAATACGGCGCTAGTATATACCATCCAATTTCTAATTGCTTTGTTTCAGTAGCTGTCAAACTTACGAATGACAAGCTGTCAAAATATCCAGTTAAGTTTTTCACCTTTTAATGTTTGGTGAACATGTTGAAATTATTAAAAAAAATTTATTGGAATACAGTCTCATTTGTAAACTGTATAAACAAGATTTCCGTTATTTAGATCGAACGCAATTTACAAGTGTTCGCCAAGAAATGAGGAATTACACTTCTTGATGGTAAAGAAGTATAATTCGTCTTTCTTTACCATCAATAGTCTCGGATTTAGAAAGATGTTTAACGACTTTCTGTGAGCAGATCGCGACAACATTATCGAAACAAGTGCGGCGCTTGTTAAAGGATAACATTAGCGGTATCTTCGGCATCTCATGGCGGCTAGCGTTCATCAATTGATTTATTGGTGGTAAACCGAAAAGTGGAATTAAAAAGCGATCGCATTTTTAAATTGTCTTACTATGCTTAAGGAATGTGATTCTTAGAAACGCCGTGCCACTGTGCAGCAAAAGCACGTTCAGTTGCACATGGTTAGTCTTTGTGCTGTTCTGTTCAGGTCGCATGCACCATGGCGAATCCATTCGCTCCAAAATACACAGATTTAGGAGTAATAAAATGTATCGAAATGAAATTTTTTTTTATTTAATGCAATTTCGCCACGTGATGATTTTTCAAATAAAAGGAAGCCTATAAAGTTTAATGCAATTTGATTAGGATCTCTGGATTTAATGAGGAGCATAATGTATCAGTGTTAATCAGAGGTAAAAATATCAATTCATTCGACACTTTTTGCGATGTGACTGATGTTTGTTCGAAACTGTTATTTCATTAATAAAACTCCTTAAAATCTCATTTTAAAAAGAACTGATGGCTTTTATTTTGTTGGTGTTGTCCAAATAAAAGTTATAAAAGTAGTTGGTACAATAGAAAAATACAATTTTATTATTTCAACAATGAGGTCGGAGCAACTGTGTACACCATACAACATTCTACAAATAAACTAAAAAACTGCAATTTTATATAAATTTATTTTGAAAAAGTTTATCTTTCCAAAACAACATTTAAGTGATTTATTCAATAAAAATAGAAACTTTTTGTCATAAAATCGAAGTCAGAACCAAAGTGACTTGAAAACAAATAATATTTCTTGTTTTTATTCAAACATCATGTCGCAAAACAAAAATATTTTTTCTTACACCTTTCCGCAGTCTTTGTTTGACTATATTTCTGAAGAAAAATTACATTATAAAAACCCTCTACGGCATTCATTTTGAATATGAATAAGCTTGTTTTATGGTACTCATTCACAAAGGTAATGGAATATGTCTGCAAAATAAAAGAGAGATATCTTCAATCTGTGCCGAAGACATGCTGCTATTATAAATTTAAATTGAAAAAAATATCACTCATACGCCATACGCATACATATTTATTTATTACTATAAATCCTGAGATGTTTTCTTTCTACATAAAAAAAACATAATCATTAACGCCAAATTGTATTCACAAATATTGACATTTTAATTGTATCCTTTTGTATTAGCACAGGATGCACTCATAGGGGATTATTATGTGTGAATCTACTATGCATTCATTGTCCAATGGGATGTGAAATTAATATTTTTGTTTTGTACAGCAGGTACCACGACAAGCTTTAATTTTAGATGGAAATGTGAGAGGGTAGTTTGCATTTATTATTGGCCTGGATTGTGAATCCTTGTTTTAAAAAGAATGCAAATACTTTATACAGAATAGCGCACTATTGTGGAATATTTGCATACGAATTGAATGAATGAGAATGCTATTAATGTTGGGAATTTTAATTCGCCAATATATTTTTTTATCGCTTTAAGAATAAAAAGAAAATATATGAACGAAAGAATTCAAGTAAAAAAATGCTAATTAAGAGAGGAGGACTTAAATATATTTCACTGGAATAATGAATACACATAATTATTATAGCCCACTGAAAATGAAAGTCATCATTGGATAAGAATCTTCATTTGAATGTCATCATTTTAGAATGCAAAAGGGTGATGTGATTTTTTCGACCTTGTTCAAGTTAATGGTAGAGAAAAGTCCTCTTGTAAGTGATGAGACGTTTTTCCTAGTTATGTGCATTGTTGCCACTGTGCTTACAAAATGCCTCGCATTGTAAAATTTATTTTCTTAACAAGACATTAATCTGACACAGTGATTATAAGTAAAACGACTTCCACTTAGCTGATGAGAAGAATGAAGAGCCGACAAGTTAATTTTATCGATTTCCTCCAAAATGATACAAGGTGGAAGATTGTACTATATTATTTAACAATAGAGTGACAAAGCAGATTTCAAACTAGTCGCACGAAGTTGTCCAAATTTGTTATTGTTTCATACTTTTTTTTTTTTATTTTTGTTTATATGTATTTTAATTGGTGCTGTAATTCTTGTAACATGCGGCCGGCAACACTGGTCATATAGTTCTTATTTTAGCTTGTCCTTGTTGATTTTACTCAGCCAGGACCTTTTTTTTTTGACATTGACAATCATTTGAATCACTTAGCACTCTTCCGTAGTTAATAGTGCCAGCAAAGTTTTGTTTCTGCTAAGTGTTGACATAAAAGGATCAGCAATTAGTTTATTGATTAAACTTGAATGTTAAGAAAAATAGTAACGGGTACACAACACATGTTGTCATCATATAAAAAAAAGAATATATGATACATTGGTATATGGATATAGGACTGCTGGAAAAATGTTATACTTTATCATTATTTTAATGAAATGTTGATACATACAATCTTCGACTATTATTGTTAATAATTAATATATAAAATTAAACTGGGATATCGAAACGAACTACGAAGAAAAGAAGACGAACAAATATACGCATAATTTATTATTGGTATCTCATCCGAAACTACTGTAGCTGTTTTCAAAAAGAGCGGCGAATCGCATTGAAAGCGATGCCTACATTTCTAGCAGTTTTGGGTAAATTTCAAAAGCGAGCAGTCAAAAACTTTCGATAATTAATTTCATTTTCTCTTTATTTTCCCATTGCACTTCAAGAAGTTTCTAATAGGAAAGCAAATCGCTTCCAAAAATGGGGAAAAAATTAAATTGTTGTCAAAATAAATGAAAATTTAAACAAATTTCATAAATAAGAGTTTTTTAAGTAACCTTTTAATTGTGACATATATATGACTATCCTCACTTACTATATTTAAAAAAAACTAACAATCATAACAAATTGGTCTTTTTTTACGCCAACGAATATCATCGATGAAACTTTAAAGTAATGGTGTGATGATGTGAACGCTACAACAAGTGTTAGAAAAATGTCTACCTCGTTGTTTCAGTGCTAAATATGGGCTAATCTAGGTTTGGTTAATTGAGTCTCATTTAATAAACAACAAACGGATAGGGCTGGAACTGCGTGCTATCCGAGCTCTTTGAACTTTTCGCATCAGTTAAAGAAGATAAATTCTATTGAACAACGCTATAGTATTCGCTATTGTAAAACCTCAAATCCTATATGTATTTCCTTTTATTTAATCATTGTATTTCAGTCGACATTTGATTTATATATCGTAATTCAATTATAAAACAACATCATGGTGGACAAAGTCATTTTTCTAAGTATCGGGATGGTCCAAGCTCGGGGCATTCATTTTGTTCCTTACATTTCCAAAGGAAACAGCTTCTTCCAAATTTCAAAGCGTTCTAAAAATAATCTTTCTTTCATGACAAACTCATCACCGATTTCCAAAAAGTTTTCTTTCTTTAAATCAAGTGGCTTCCAATCAAACTTCTTAAGATAAACATCTGTTGCATTATTTGGATTTCTGTAAAGAAATTTTAAACTTTTAATTGAAGTGATCAAGCAGGAACAAAATTCTTACCCAGCCTTAGCAAATTGTGCAACAATTCTCGTTAGTCGCTCAACTGTCTTGTCCTCTGGATCACTTTTTGAATAAATCGGAGATATCTTAGAATTATGGACTAAGTACCACAAATCATCATGATGACAAGAACCTATAAAACAAAATAAATGAAATGAGAAGGGGAGTTACAGATTCAATTGAATCAAACCATAAGCAGTATCTCCAGGATATTTGAAGTCACTAAAACGTCCTTTATACGAGTATCGATAGTAATACACCGGGACATACCTTGCTGCCAAATGAGCAAACCTATGCACCGGAAAACCAATGATGGCATCACTGTAGAGCTAAAAAGTTAATTAATGTTTGAAATTTTTCGATTAATTTTTTCATTTTACCCTGCCGAAAGGTTCAAAAGGAATGTCGCTACTCAATGTTTTATTTTCAAGGTATTCGCTTTTCAGAACTGTGCTTATTTCCCTTGATTTGGGTGTATCTCTTTCGTATTTTAGAATCATGGGAATCTTCGTTTCCCACTCCTCGTTCAATAGTTTAACAAGCCTTTGGTCTTCTAACATAACTAAGGAAGAAACAAAATATAAATTCGCAATTGATAGGCGATTTTGTTTTTCTCTAAAACTAACACTTTGCAACTCGAACGAATTCATCCTTCGTCATTCCAACTATGAGCGGAGTCCTTTGGAATCTTCCCTCTTGTAAGGCCTCTGTTGGATTTTCAATCAAAAATCTTTCTTGTCCAAAATCTTTTTCAATGACTTGCAGCAAATAGAATCCAAGCCGATTCAAGGGGTCCAATGTTTTTACAAATTCTTCAGCGGGTGTCTTTTGGTATAAAATAAATTATAAAAACATTCGAAGCAAAGAAAAACCATAATACTTCTCTTAAACACTTCATCATGCTGTCTAAACTGTTGGTAGAACACTTAACTAACTCCGCTTGTTTCTTGGCTAGGTCTAATTGATTTTCGGGGTACTTGTTTAGAGGTACTGGTGATGCACTCATAGCAATTCCCCTGTGGAATAACCCCTTTGACATGGGTGATAAGATGTGAAATCCAACACTTCTACTGCCTGCACTGTAGCCCAGTAATGTCACTGAATTTGGATCTCCTCCAAAATGTTTTATATGATCACGAACCCAACGAAAAGCTACCACCTGGTCTTTTAAGCCTGCATTGCCAGGTGCATCAGGGGTACCTGTGGCAAGAAATCCCAGTACACCTAGACGGTAATTAATAGTTACCAGCACAATGTCGCGGTCCATTAGAAACTCAGGGCCAGCGAATGACTTGCTAAGAGCGGAAAACACATAAAATGCACCCGGATGGATGTATAAAACCACTGGTTTCAATGCATTTGAATTTAAACTCTTTGTATAGACATTCAAGCGAAGGCAATCTTCGGAATTGTCTGTAGAATTGGAAGGCGGCTGAGGACATTGTGGTCCGTCATCAGTAGCATCGAATGTCTTTGGCTTCCATGCGTCCACAGGTTGAGGGTTTTTGAATCGTAGCTCACCCACTGGTGATTTGGCATAGCGAATTCCTCGGAAAGCATAAAAGTCTTGTCCTAAACGGGATTTCAATTCAACTCCACGAATTTTACCCAAACTAGTTGTCACCTCTACTGCAGAGCAAGATGCAATAATAACGACACTCAAAACGATCTGAAGAGTTGTCATTGCAAATTATAACTGAACTTGAAAATCTAGACGATGATGTATTTATTCATTTATTTCTGAGCGTGTTTTTTTTTACATTATTTCATCTGAAAAATACTTGCTCTACTTGTATATTTTTGTTTACATAGTAATATTTTCTTGGAAGCTCACATTAATTTCGTTTATTTTTTTGTTTACCTCGAAACTAGAATAAATTAAGGTATCTGCTGATTGTGAATTCAAATTATTTAAATGTTTTTTTCTTGGGGATTCCCTGAAGATAAGAATATTTTCGTATCTCCTATAAAAGTATTAAAAAGCTTGAAGAAAAAATAAATGGACTAATAGGTCGAAAAACATGTTATATACATACGTTTACATACATGTTGGCAAAGGCAATTACATACATGTTGGTAAAGGCAAATGTTTCTGACAAAAAGATCGGTTCAAGACATTTCAAATTTCAAACTGAATAAAATTGTTTGACTTTTTCTTTCGCTTGATTTGTGTCAGTTAAGCACTGCCTATTCGAACAGCGGATGTGCTTTCTTACCGACCGCCGGTTATGAATATCCGCTTTCCACAATGAGTATCGAAAATGAAAATTTACCACTGAATGTTACACAAAGAGCCTGTTTAGACTGGGAAATTTGAGACTGGACTCACGAGAGTTCGTAAGCCAGAGGGCTTAGTACTGTCGTGAGGCAGCTTCAAATTATTATTCCAAATTCACGTTTTTTCCCATTTTGTTCATTATATGCTTGACTGGCGATGTGTTAACATTGCAATATTTTCATAATGAAGCTGAATTCAGAGTGATAGAATTCTTGGAATAGGAAACAAAAAGAAGCATTTATAATAATTTATGGAGGTTATCTTCTTTTATAAAATGCAAAACATTCGCGTCGACAACTGTCTCACTTCACAAAAATTCCAACCGCTTCAAGTGAGGCGTCATCAAATAATTTCTGTGTAATCACGAGAGTACTCACCACGCCAGCCTTAAATTTCCCAGTCTAAACAGTCTCATAGTGTGTTATATGAAAATTTGGCTATGCAATCGGTTTTTGAATGGTTTTCATTTTCGATTCGTTTCATTCGAAAATTTTAATATTTCCTTAGACTTCGAGGTTAAATCATTTTTTGTTCTTATTGTTCACAAATACTTTAACTACTCAGATCAGCTTCATTGAACGCTGCTGAACAAGAATCTTTTGACAGGCCTCGGTCTTGTTGACTTTTGATTTAGCGTTTTGAATGTTACACACAGTGTGTTGTTTTGAATAAGTGATGGAAAAAGTGAAAACCCTTCAAAAAAGATTTTATCATAGTATTTTTGATTGGTTTCATTCTGAACAGAAATTGAACGTTGAAACCCTTCGTCTATGTGTCTATGTATAGGGTAGTTTACCAAATATTGTTTATATTTAATTTTTGTAATCTGAAACGAAACGATATCGAATTAAAAAATATGTTTTCAGTATTTGTTCTTATTTGCCATTCCTATTTAAATTTCTGAACTGCAGAACTTGAATGTAAAAAATACTGCGTATTGTTTCATATAACTTTGCCAATAAATCCGATGTCAGTGGTTGTATACTAAATAGCGTTTTCATTTGGTAGTCCGGAATCGATAAGCAGAACTGTCCGATTCTGGACACCAAATGAACACGCAAAGATACTTTTGTGATTCTAAAATTTGGATATTGTATGTGTGAAACTTCAAATGCATTTTTTTTCCATTTGAGGAAAATGTTGGTGATGAGGGGTGATAACAAGTTGTTTATGCAGCTTAAAAAATCCGAATTATCCATTGATGTTCTATATTTGTTTTATAATTTACGTATTTTAAGAAGCAGAATATTTTTCTATCACTCTTCCAAAACAAATAACAAAATAACGACATTTCACGATTTAAAACTGTGCAAGTATTCTTGATTCTGTTTTCGATTCTGACTTTAAGTCTGGAATTGAGTTTCTCCTCTTTTCAGAACTCGAACTGTCATTTAGTGCCAAATGAACGTAAAATGAAGACGCTATAAGTCTTCAGTACGCTATAAGTCTTAGAACTCCAAATTCATATTAAAAGGCAAATTAAAAAAAAATAATTGGCATCAGAAGTATATGGCTTAAAAAACTTTAAATTTTACGCACCGGGGTTTATTGTCCTCTGCGTAAAATAATTAAGAAAGCTTTTAAGGAAACTAGTAGCTTATAAAGTTATGTTCTTTTAGCATATTTTTATTAAATCCTAGAAATTGTACAAAAAGCTTGTATATTTATTTATATTTATGTATTTAGATCTCTGGATAATCCAAGTTCGGGGAATTGCATTTTATTCCTTTCCATTCCAGTGGTAAAAGTCTCTTCCAGATTTCGAAGCGTTCTAAAAATAATCTTTCTTTCATAGCGAACTCATCTCCAATTTCCAAAAAGTTTTCTTTCTTCAAATCAAGAGGTTTCCAATCAAATTTCTTGAGATAAACATCTGTCGAATTATTTGGATTTCTGTAAATTTAACTATTAATATTAAAATCATTGTATATGAAAGTACATCCTGCCTGACTTACCCAGCCTTGGCGAATTGAGCAACAATTCTCGTTAGTCGCTCAACTGTCTTGTCCTCTGGATCACTTTTTGTATATATTGGAGATATGTATGAATTATGAAGTAAGTACCACAAATCATCATGATGAACAGATCCTACAAAAACAAAACAACTTATTTCATTGAAAAGGGCAAATAATGAGTCAAATGAATCATACCATAAGCAGTATCTCCAGGATATTTGAAATCACTAAAACGTCCTTTATACGAATATCGATAATAATACACTGGGACATACCTTGCTGCCAAATGAGCAAACCTGTGCACCGGAAAACCAATAATAGCATCACTGAAGAGCTGAATCGTTAATTAGTTTTTAAAGAATTCTTCGTATCATGATTTTAATTTACCTTGCCGAAGGGTTCAAATGGAATTTTGTTAGTCAATGTTTGATTTTGAAGGTACTCGCTTCTCAGAACTGTGCTTATTTCCCTTGATTTGGGTGTATTTCTTTCGTATTTGAGAATGATGGGTGCTATTGTTTCCCATTCCTCGTTTAATCGCTTTGTAAGCTTATTATCTTCCAACATAACTAAGAAAGGGAAACATTATTCTGAATTTGTTAGGTATTGAGGGTTTATAAAACTTACACTTTGCAATTCGAACGAATTCATCCTTTGTCATTCCAACTATGAGCGGAGTTCTTTGAAACCTTCCTTCTTGATAAGCTTCCGTCGGGTTTTCAATCAGAAATCTCTCTTGACCAAAATCTTGTTCAATCACTTGCAGCATATAGAATCCCAGCTCGTACAAGTCAAGGAATGTTTTTACAAATTCTTCAGCGGGGGTCTTTTAGAATTAGTTAAACAAATTGTTGTTTTTTTTTATCGAAATAATAAGCATAAAATTACTTCTCTTAAACACTTCATCATGCTATCTAAACTTTTGGTCGGACACTTTACTAATTCCGCTTGCTTTTTAGATAATTCCATTTGATTTTCGGGATACTTCTCCAAAGGTATAACTGACGCACTCATAGCGACTCCTCTGTGAAACAATCCTCTCGACATGGGGGATACCATGTGAAAACCAACACTCACACTGCCTGCACTGTAGCCCAGTAATGTCACTGAATTTGGGTCTCCTCCAAAATTTTTTATATGGTCACGAACCCAACGAAAAGCAACCACCTGGTCTTTTAAGCCTGCATTGCCAGGTGCATCAGGTGTTCCTGTGGCGAGAAATCCTAACGCTCCTAGACGGTAATTAATAGTTACCAACACAATGTCACGGTCCATTAGAAACTCAGGGCCAGCAAATGACTTGCTAAGAGCGGAAAACACATAAAATGCACCCGGATGGATGTATAAAACCACTGGTTTCAATGCATTTGAATTTAAACTTTTCGTATAGACATTCAAGCGAAGGCAATCTTCGGAATTGTCGGTAGAATTGAAAGGTTGCTGTGGGCATTGTGGTCCGTCATCAGTAGCATCGAATGTCTTTGGCTTCCATGCGTCCACAGGTTGAGGGTTTTTGAATCGTTGGTCACCCACTGGTGATTTGGCATAGCGAATGCCTCGGAAAGCATAAAAGTCTTGTCCCAAACGGGATTTCAATCCAACTCCACGAATATTACCCAAACTTGTTGTCACTTCTACTGCTGAGCCAGACGCAACAAATGCGACACTCAAAACGATCCAAAGAGTTATCATTGCAAGTTATAACTGAACTGGTAATGATGTGATAATTAAGCATTATATATTCGTTTTCTGTTCTGTGTACAGTTTACATTTTTCATCTGAAAAATACTTGATCTACTTGTATATTATTATTGTTCATATAACAAGTTCAAGCTCACATTAAGTTCGTTTTGTTTTGTGTTTACCTCGAAAGGGAGAGTCAGCAAATTATCTGTTATACGTGAGATGCCTATTCTTGGAAGTAAATGAACTAAAAGTTTCTTGGGAAATCCCTATAGATAAATATAAATATAAAATTTAATGAAGTTTACTTGTTGTTGTAAGTTTTTTTTTTTTTTTTTGTTTTTGAGTTTAAATTTTTAAATATTAATTTAACGAGAGTATGTTGATTAGTTTTAACAAAATTTTCAATTTCGTCCCAAATATATGTTTTTTGGTATAAAAGAAATAAAATACCCAACTTGGTGTGAATGTAGTAGTTTTTGACAAATCACTCACATTAAAATAGTTATTTTTGTAAGTGCACCCATCTTCGATTTCTAGAACTGCCATGCCATTCATAATGTGAGATTTCCTGTGATGCTTTATGTCAAATTCCTTGGAAATAAAAAGTCGATTTTTTCGGACTAAAGTTGCTTTTTCTCCGAAAATCATGATCCATGGACAAGAAAATGTTGATTTTTTCCCCTCAGATCAACTTTTCTTGAATCTCGATTTGATAGCAAGATTCACACGTACTATTTGAACACATACTTAACAGATTTGATTTCTTCTGTCAGACAAGCCTTTTAGTTGTGTAGTTTGGTTTATTTCAAAATTTATTTCCCAAATAAAATAATTTTAAAACAATCTATTGAAAGTAAATTTCGTTATCAATATGTAGTAAAAATTGTTAATAAAGTGCGTAACAGTGAAATGTTTAGATAGCGTCTATAAAATATACACAATACAATCACGAAATAAAGCAACTTTTTTGTTTCAACATCCATAGGAAGGAAAAAAAAATCAACTTTTCCAATCAAATCTGAAAAAATCCAAGGAGTTCGACATTAATTTTGAGAGTGAAATGAGTTTTAAATTGCCTAGTTTACAATTGAAACCAAAACGCAAATTTTTGAGACTTTAACAACACATGTAACAACATGGCCGTCATGAACTGTCAAAATCTTACCCGTTTTTATTGAGAAATTCGTTTTATCAATTATGAGTCTGTCTAAAAGGCACGTCATTTTGCGTACCGAAATAGTTCCTAGTCATAGCCTGTGTATGTCTAGTCGTCTGGCAGGCGCCTTTGTCACAAGTTTGTTTATTAAGTGGGTTCGAAGGATTTGAGCTCTCTTACTCATGCAACTTCGTTGCTCCGCTTAGGGTATGGCCAGGAGCGGTAGAGAACTACTTTGGGTACGCGAAATTAGGTCCTTTAGAAAATTCCTTAAATTATGTAAAGTTATAATTAAATAAAAAAAAACTTAATTGAAACCATCGTACTATCTGCAATAAATTGAATTATTTGCAATTATAACATAAATATTGTAAGCAATAAGGAATAACTTTATAGGCAAAAAGCAAATTGATATTAAAATATGCAAAAATGTAATTTTCAATCCAATGAGGTATGTAATGTATGTTATTTTATACCATATAGATATATATTACATATAGGCATCGCGTCAAGGGACAGCAATTTTCTACCACTGCGGATGACTTGTATTTATTTGCTTTATGTCGAATTCCTTTGAAATAAAAAGTTGACTTTTTTCGGACTAAAGTCGCTTTTTTTCGGACTAAAGTTGCTTTTTTTCCGAAAATCATGATCCATAGACAAGAAAAAGTTGCTTTTTTTCCCCTCAGATCAACTTTTCTTGAATCTCGATTTGATAGCAAGATTCACACATATTTTCACACATACTTAACACATTTGATTTCTTCTGTCAGACGAGCAGTTTAATTATGTAGTTTGGTTTCTTTTAATATAGATTTCTCAAATAAAATAATTTTAAAATAATCTATTGGACGTGAAACTTGTTGTTAATAGCGCAATATGTTAATAAAGTGAACTTAAGTGAAATGTTTGGATCGCGTCTATAAAATATACACCACACAATTACAGAAAAAAAGCAACTTTGTTTTTTCAACATCCATAGGAAGGAAAAAAAGTCAACTTTTCCGATCAAATCTGAAAAAATCAAAGGAATTCGACATTAGTCATCATAGTGCATACTATGCGATGAATAAATAATTCAATAATGTCATATCCTTTTAAACATGGCAAACATATAGCTCATAGCGGAATCGCTAGGATTGCGTGCTAATCGGTAATGGAATTTGATGGTTAAATTGACCTATAGTGCATGAACTAGAGTGTATGAAATACACGATGTGTATATATTATGATATATTATGATGTGTATATATTATGATAATTTGAAAATTAGACTATACAGGGTGCTCCAGACTAATGTTTTTTAAAAAATGCTTGACTCGGTAGCTTGGTTATAGCCAAATATATGTAACTCGCTATATATAATAACTATAAAAGTGTTGTATTCACGAGAGCGCACTCATTCTATGCAATTTATATCCCTATCAAATGTTGCGGGCTTTCTTTGTTTGAATATTATTACACTGTTTGGAAGTAGAAACAAAAGTCCAATACTGTCCGTTTCTGTTTCTATTTTTTTTTTTTTTTTTTGTATAAAATAAAATATTCAACCAAAAATGTTCAGCTGTCAAACTGGTTGAAAATAATGCAGTTCACTTGATGGATAGCAGAATGATAAGGCAGAGCGAAAGGAAATCGAATTTGTTAATCAAAACTACCATTAACGTGAACAGCGAAATGTCAAATTTAACATTTTTAGATTTTAGACTGGTGTTGCCATATCTCAAAACTTATTTCCGTTCGTTGTTAGTTTTGTACTTCAGTACTTTGACTATTGAAATAGGGGCCTGCCCGACGACTAGACTAAAGTAGTAAATACATTCATGTCATTATTTACCCTTTGACTTCCAATTAAATCTGTTTCAATTCAAATAATGTAGAAATGATAAAAAATGATTGCTTTTGAACGCATAAGTCCGCACACTATACAAAATACAACTGTAAGCTTATGGTAATTAGGATGAAATTTTCCGCATTGCGATCTTCCTGTTCCACCACATTATATAAGCTAAAGCTGACGCTTTGATATAAATATTGATATTTAATTTTATCTCTCAACATTTTGTGCCATCCCTCGCTGTGTTATAATGCTATGTAATCATGTTAACGAGTATCAGGGTCCATATTACGACAACCCTGCGATTGTATCAAACAATGTCATCCCCTTATCAAAAGGAAACATAATTTTCCTAAAAACCCACTTTAATAACTCCTTAAAATAAATCAGCTTTGAGCATCTGAAATTTGGCTTATCAACAAAAATTTAATAATCATTTCCAAGGAAGAATGATAGGACACCACATAAACAAGAAAAGAAAAAAAAGGACAACGAAAAATCAAGGTTACGCAATATTACTCATCTTCACCCTCAAGGTTTTTTGCTGCCATAGTAAACCAAACAATCAAACGTAAAAGACGAACAAAATGAAAAAGGAAGTTATATCCGGAACTTGACTTTGGGAGAAATATAGGCACATCTACAGCCTACAATAAGATCAACTCTCGTACGTGAAGAAAGAGACACGAAACGTGATTTAGAACAATTAATAGCTAATGAATGATTCAGCTTCAATATCGTTTGTATTCAGTGCTCTATACGTAACTTTTATAAGAAAATAAAACAGATCTAAATTATAATGAAAGGCGGGTAAAGGATCTGATTAAAAGCCTCCAGGGGATAACAAAAAGTATAAGTAATAAGAAAGAAGAAGTTTTCCGCAGCTAATGCCACAACAAAGGACAAGTTAGTTCAACTCAACTGATTAATTTTTATTTTCTATTCAATAACAACGTGACTGCAGATTTACTTTGAATATTTGGGTTAAAGCTTTCTAAGGATTATATTGTGTTGTGATGCTAATAAGTATACATTGTTTTGGAGTTTGAGGGAATTTGTTTAATTGTTATATTGTTTGAAGTGCCTGTTTTTTTGCGATGCTTTTAATAAAAGCTTAATATTTCATCTGTGTTTACTATTTAAGTTATTGTTATTAATGGTTGCAAGAATGACGTCTTGATACATAAATTGATGATAAATGAGAAAGTTGGGAATATCTGTCTATATAAGCTTAACAAGGATATTGGTTTCTGTTTTGATGATTGATTATGATTGACAATATTATTGTTATCGGAGAACACAAGTCTTTAAAGCACATCTTTAAAGTTGAAAAAAAAAATAGGTACAAAATTCGAATCATTGAAAAAAATTGGATTATATCAGATCCGGAACCCACAACGACATTGCAAAAAATGTTTCTTGAAAATAAAAAAAAAATAAAAAAAAATAAAAAACATTGCAAAAACTGTTTCTTGAAAATAAAAAAAAATTAAAAACGAATAGGTGTCCGCTTGTCATATGCAATGATTAAATGACATATTAAACAGAATCCTTTTTTTTTTTTTTATTATTGGAAAAGCTGACAGTTCTAAGTAATAAAACTAAGTAATAATAGTAATAATACTATTAGTATTAAAAACATATTAATTGCAACCCAAAGGTATCTACAATCAAATGTGATTTTTTGCTTTTCGATTGCTTACTTAATAGATACGAGAACTATATTTCGTGGGGTTATTGCAAAAACTAGTCACTAAGTAAACATTTTTTTAATGGCACCTATTGACTTTTAGCAATAACCCCACGATTTGTTCAACCAAACCATATAGTGTTCTAACCATAATAACATAAATATAAATAATAACAGTAATCTGGAATTGTTATTAAAATTTGGTTCACAAAAATTTTATTCAATAGTAAGCTTAATTGTATAATGTTATTATAATAATTTACAAAGATTATGATTTATGCATGGTGAATAACACGCCTATCGTAAGTACACAAAAACAATCTTTTATTTGCATCTTAAATTTTGTGGGGCACCTTCTAATAATCATCCAATATATTTAAAAATAAATAAATTCTATCTCATGACTCCCTATCCCTTCTAATCTATTCATAAAATAAACCACTGGAGTTTAAGAGCACTTTTCTTATAGAACTTCGTAAATTATTTTGGAATGCAAAAAAGAAATACCTATCGATGCAGAAAATTCGTTTCTAAAATCAATTTACTCCGTGATTCAAATCCTATAAAGAAAAACCTTCCATATTCCTTTTGTTCTCTTGCTATGTGGCTATACAGTTAAGTACATATACTTATTCTTTTGGATCCACAGCAACCCAAAAAATTCATATCGTTATTTTTCAATGTAAAAAACTTAGCAAAATGGAAATTTTCTGTATAATAAAAAGGACTTTTAAGGATATTTGCATAATCTCAAATTTATTATTTGCCACAGTCGGCTTTATTTAAAACAAAAGAATGAACGTTCAGTGATTATGTGTTCGCACATGCCGCGAAACAAATTTCAATGATAATTTTGACAAAACATTCCATATATTAAAAATGATTACGCTTCATAAAATCAACAACGTTTAAAATGTAGCAATATGTATATAAATATATGTAAATAAAGTTAAAAACAGAAGGAAACATTGTAGGCATTTAAAATGTATACAAATACTTAAACCAACTTACTATATTAAATAACTATTTATATAGAGGTCCATATGTCATATCACCTCATTGAAAGATGCTATAAATTCATATCACCCTATTGAAAGATGCTATAAATTGTTTTAAATGTCACATTAGAATAAATTGACATTTATAAAAATTGTAGCATTTTCAGATTGATTCAGAAAATTTTTTGTTTATATTGCAATGTCAAAGTAGAATAAGTGGCATTTTCTCGCATTTACAAAAAAATTTAACACCTTTCCGATAGCTTTATGACATTTGCACCAACTTGTTCTAGATTGGAGATAAAATTCAGTTGAAACCACTAGAATTAGATACAATTTATGCTCACTTCGTGATACAAGGTTGGGGTGCCAGCACGTAACTTGAAACAATCGAGGATATTTAACTCTTTATTTGTTTCATTTTAACCAAAAAAAAGCGGCTAATGCAAATAAAGGACTGCCTGTACGCGATTCTATCGACTGAGCTCGATTGTGTAGGATTTGGAGGAATAGATTTTTGCTGGTTCAAAAAAATGTCCATTGATTCCTCCGTTTTTTCGAAGATTATTGAGGAGAAAATTGAATTGATTCATTCCCCAATTTTCTTTCTCATTGAACAGCTGATCATATGACATCTTAAAAATTAATTAATTCGGATCTTCAAATGTAGTTAATTTGCATTTAATGAATACAAAACAACATTTTAGAAGAAGAAAATTGATTCAATACAAATATAAAATATTAATTTCTTAATTTTACTTCAAGCAAGGTTATTGAAACATATTTATTTTTTAAGCTTTAAGCCTGTTTTTGTAGGCCGAAATCTTAAAAAATAATGAACCATGGGCATTTTGGGCCCATTTTCAACATTGCTCAACAGTAATGTATCTTATGTCATATGAAAGCGTATAGAGAGCACTGTATTTCAATATATGGCAGCTAAATCGAAATCGAGCGCAAAAGTAAGTGGTGTTTTGGTGCACATTGTAAGAAAAAAAGTTATTAAAATGCTTTACTATTTTTGCCACATTTGCCCTAGATTTCGATTTATATGCCATATAATGAAATACAGTGCCCTCTATACGCTTTCATATGACAGTTTTATTACTGTTGAGCCATGTTGAAAATTAGCCCAAAACGCCCATGGTCCTTTGCAATAACACTTACATAACTGGTTCATACAACATATACTAAACTAAATAATAGCAATTCAAGCATTGCGATTATAATGTCGATTTTTATTGAACTATATTGAGCAATGTTAAAAATGGGCCCAAAGTCCATACAAAATTGCCCATGGTCCTTTGTTTCAATAACCTGGCTTGGAGTACCTACCATTAAGAAATTAAACTAAGATATTTTTAACCAAGCGATTCTTCTTTAAAAAAAATTAGGTAATTATAAAATATTAAGCTTGAACAAAAATCTCCAAAAATTTGATCAAGTCTCCGATATCATATACATTACTTCGAAATGGAAATTCAACAAAAACAATAATTAGACCAAGTACGATAACAGCTGTTTTTCCTGGTTGCAATTTTGGAGGAGCGGAGGAATTTGAACCAAAAAATTCCTGCGCCTGTGATAATGATTCCTCAATGAGAAAACATTTGTTGGCGCTCGCCTATCGACGCAATTATTTCTGATAAGAATTTTTTTTGTCTTTTCAGCGTTATTAGTATTACTATTTTGTTTTCTTATCTTCCAGTTCATCCTTTTCCCTTTCATTAAAAATCATTTCCTATATATTTAACATATTCAAATTAAATTTCTGGCGCAAGCGACCTTCAAAAAGTTATGCGTTGTTTTACTTTCCAGCCAGTCCTTTGTTGTTAAATTCCTTGCATCACCAAGTTAGATGATGCGATCTTGCTTGATGAAATAAAAGTTTGTATTCGAATTTCGAAACATGAAACAGTGAGAACTCTAGTGTCAATTGAGTATATATTTCTTTCTCTTTTTCAACAGATTATTAATTATTATTCTTCCGAATTGCCATCACGAAGATTTTTTCAAATTTGCATACTATTTCTTAAAAGCATTTTCCATTAGCGACCTTTAATAGTCATGCACATCATTATAACGTTACAAAAATCATTCCATAAATTGCGATACAATACAACATTTTTTAAATTGATTGTGTACTCTAACGTTATTTCATTTCGTCTACAAATTTTCCACTTCACTTGGAAAACATATTTCACATTTCATTGGGTTCCAATGGATTATAAACATCGTCGCATCGTCAATAGATTGAGAAATGCCTGCTCAGCATAATATATTTTAAATAAATGGCAAAATATATATATTTTGTCTTGGTGTTTTTAAATTACCCATAATAGAGTTTACTAGCTTTATTCAGTCCATTGAATATGAGACAAATGTAAATTTTCCCTTTGAATTTTAAAATTTTGAATTTTGTTTAATTCTCTGTATTCTGATTGCAGAATGTAAACAACGGAAAAATAAATTAAACCTTGTGTAAACAAAGAAAACAACAAATGGCAACCTAGAATTTCTTTATTTCAATTCTTAAATCAAAGTATGGACTTTTTTAACTTTGTTTTCAACTTTAAAAAAAAATTAATTTAAAACAACCAGCGCTAGTCATTTCCTCAGAATCGTTTAGTAATATAATATTGTTCATCCCTTTGGATTTTATTTTCTTCTAAATGAAAAATATTTACTGTGAGCTGAAGTAACAAAAAGAAAATTCATTACGGCAAATTTAATAATGAAAGTGGAAATCCTGCAAGAGGACGACAACAACGAACTGCAAGTTATTTTCGCTCTGCCACTTCGCTTATTGATTCTGTGTATGACACTATGACCAATCCATTCCATTTTGTTCATTAATAGTTTATGCAGGTAACTAAATTTTTTTCGTCCAGTTCTATTCTCATTGCTTATTGTTGGATATGTTAAGTGGTCTGATCTGAATGAAATGTCACTTTCATATCAGAATGTTTGCAAAAGGAAATTGTCAACACGGTGCTAGTAAAGATTTCGAGTCTCCATATCAGAACCTATTTTCAGTTAATTTCAAATTTACGATTTGTTATCTTCCTTAGACCCACTTGCACGAAAGTTTTTTGACAGTAGTAACCACTGATTTATCCATGCATAAGCACTAGCCATTTCAAAATCTTAAATATTTATCCACTCATTTTTCTCTGGATAACTTTTTACATCCGTCAAATAGAATTTGACAAGAAGTTGCTATCGGTGAGGTTCGCATTAGGGTGTAGCAAATGTTGTTGTTGTTTTGTGGAGGTTTTCTGCTTCGTTCCTGTTTTTATTTTTTTATCTTTGGTTAGATGTGTTTTCATTCGTGCAACGTAAAATCGAAAAATAAATATTTATCTATTTAATCCTGGATAGCTAACTGCGATTTTATAAATTTATCCTTATTAATATTTTAAGAATGGCGAACTAAGGTCCACTTGCACGAAAACAAAGGATAAAATTATAAAATCGCAGTAAGCTATCCAGGATTAAATAGATAAATTTGTATATTTCGATTTTACCTTGCACGAATGAAAGCACAGCTAACCAAAGAGAAAAAAATAAAAATAGGAACGAAACTGAAAACCTACACAAAACAACAACAACATTTGCTACACACACTAATGCGAACCTCACCAATATCAACTTCTTGTCAAATTCTATTTGACGGATGTAAAAAGTTATCCAGGGAAAAATTAGTGGATAAATTTTAAGATTTTGCAACGAGTTTATATTTTTATCGATGGCTATTGCCTATTCATGGATAAATCAGTGGGTACTAATGTCAAAAAAGTTTCGTGCAACTGGGTCTAAGTTACCGAAGAGGGATGTTTTCCTTCGAAAGTTAAGTATATTTAAGTTGTTTATTTTCGAATTTTATTTTGAGCTCACAGAGCGTGCTGATCGCCTCCAAGTAAGCTAAGCTCTGGGCAAAAAAAGAAACTCTAGTTGAACGCTGAGAGCCAGAGCTAAAAAATAATCACAGATTTATTTTTGACAGCTTGTACTGCCTGTCATGAGCTTAAAAAGAAAAACGTCTTTTGTTTGAAAGTTTCGCTCACTCAACTTTGTTGATTCATCTAGAGTATATGCAGTCATCTGATGGCATGGGTTATATTGTCAAGATGTTCTTTTACTAACAGGTTTTTTACAGCAGCTATTTTGTTATCTATTTTTTGATGTTTTATTGACAACTATGTTTGACAAAGTGTGATTGTTTTGATAACTTTGCAATTGCAACTGATTTTTGAAAGGTTTTATAATATTTTTGTGGTTTAAGAAAACATAGGATGTACGTTATAAACGCTGTTTTTTGACGATTATAATCCAGTGTAAAATAGCTTTGAAGAGAAATATGTTTAATTTTAAAAACGGTTCTGTTTTGATACAACGAATTGCCATAATTTGTGTATGTAAATACCTACATTATTCACAAAACTATATGATATCAGCATGGTGGTAAATTAATGTCTTTTTCAACTTTTCCACTCAATCAACTTTTATAATAATTCTTGTCACAATATTAATTTAGAATATTTTATCTTCAAGGACACTTTAATCATGTTATTGGTGTAAGAATTATTGTATGCTGTGGCTGTGGCGTAGGTTGTTTTACCAACTTGGTATTATATAGAAAGTTGAAAGGGAATTAATATGTAATCATCTTGAAGATTGACATTTTATCTTTCTTTGTTTTGTTAATCTGCTTTTATTCCCAATGATGACAGTATAGGTTTTAACACATTTTTAAGCTTTTTGAATGATTAGATTATACTTCGGTTTGGTTAAAAAAGTTAATTGAAATTATAATTTCCATAACTAGGGTTTGAAAAGGATTTGTAGTAAAATTTTTTTTTCATTAATCGTTTCCTATTTGAATTTGAATAAAACAAACTGAGTAGATTATTATAGGTATTGATATAGGTTTTTTTCCTGATGAGAGTTTATTACAATTAGGAAAAATATGTCAGCGGACAGGCTGTTTTCCTGATTGAATTACACACAAAATATTTTCTCTGTTATCATTGTTTTACAATGGCATTCAGCTGGTGCGAAAAATGAAATTCCATCTATTATTCCTGATTCGTTTCCCTGATCGCTATAACTGGCCGATTAGACATTTTGGAGTTTCGTTGACGTATGTATAAGTGTTTGCGAATTGTTCGCTGTCGAATCGAATGTATCCAACACGTGGCGAATGGTCGTCTCGGAAAGACAATTATGTCGAACTTAAAGGGGCGAAGCGCTAAAAATATATCTCCAACAAAACACCCACTTTAAATCCTCCATTGAAAAAGACAGACTTAATAAATTAGAGACAATTTGACGGATGATTACGGGGTTTTAAGAAACCATCAACAAATTATATAGTACGCCCATAATCTCGGATTGCTCAGGTTCGAAAAATTTTCGTTAATTTTTTCCTCCCTATACGTAAAGACCGTAAATGTATGTATGTAAATTTGACATCCAACCAAATACATTTGAAATTTGCTTGCGTTTGCTTTCGACTATTATGGTTCGACTATTATCTTGTTTTACTCTCGTTTACCACCAATTCCGTCGAATATGCTTTCTCTTTAATGCTGGCAAATGTATCAGTAAGACTTTTCCTTCTTGTTATATCAATGATATCAATGCTATCGGCATATGCCAGAAACTATATCGCCCTTTAAAAAAGTTGCATAGTTGCATTGATTAAATCATATTCTTATGTGAATCCATAGTTGACATTAAAAGTCTCGATGAAATTTTTGCCGATCTTAACGCAGCTCCTAGTTTAAAGATTCATTCTGTAAAGTTGGACGAATTTGTCTCTAAAGCAACCTTTACACTGTCAGTCAATTGACATCAATCTGTAATATAGTGTTTGTAAAAATAAGTCTGTATGCGTCCAAACTTTTTCAAAAAGAAAAAGTTTGACGAAAGGAGGTGTTTCTCTATTGAAACGTCGAAAGTCGCTTTTTTAATATTAATAAACCTTGGATTTCTTCATCGTTCGCTTTTAGACGAACGTTCGAGTTCGATTCGCTAATCATAATAGGGGCCTTAATCCTCGCCTTAATCTGTATATGTTTGAAAAATTTCAGTAGTTTCTTATATGATTTTATTTAATTAGTATTTGTACACAACAACGTAATTTGACTTGAAGTTAATGATAGAAGTTTTCACACGATTACAAGATAAAGCCCCACAGGCACAAAACAATAAAAGGTAGAACTTTTCCTAAGAAAAAGGAGCCATTTAATGAAATTAAAACCCGACCCCTCCATTCATGCTTCTTCCTTTTTGTTTCTTATTAAGTACTGTCTGCAACTTCTTTTATCTATTTACACGTAGGTATACCAAAGGAGTCCTTAGGGTTTTCTTTTTACATTCACAAATTGTTACCTAAAATCACTTGCATGTACTTAACGAAATTTCTGCTCTTTGCGAAATGAGTTCTATAAATTCCATTAGAAAGATTACACCGACACAAAGCAGCGAACAAAAAATATAATAAGGTGAGACTGAGTAATTAAATGATAAATCCTTCTACGGCTCCTTTAATCCTCCTCGTTGGCTTAAGTTTAATTATATTCTGAAATATGCTTTTATATTTATTCTAAATCTCTGTTAAAGCCTCTTATTATGATGTTTAATTTTTTTCGTATTACAAAAGGATTTATAGAAACGAAAACACTTGTCCGGATTTTTTGTTGTCATTAAGGAATCACATATCTTATCTTACTTATAAATACTGGCAGATATACTATGTATATGATGTAGACAACCTTCACATAAGACCGTAAGACCAAAATCAGGGTGCAGAAAAATATATTGTCACTTAAAATAAACCTAAGCCATCTCACATTTTAATTAGTGTTGTTTATTTTCCTGTCAGAATACCATCTTATACTGAGATTTATTTTTCGTATATCCAATTTACACCACATTGAATCCTGTTAAAGTAGTGTCCCTTAACTAAGACAAAATGAGTTGGTAGTCAAGTGAATTATTCATGGTGCTTGCTTCTGACTCTGAAGCAAATACAAAGTTCTGCGGAAACTTAATAATTTATTTTCATACTCATGGTCAACCCTTCGACCACAGAACGAACTCTACTTTTCTCAGTTCGTGTGGCAAAGTAAAAAAAAAAGAACTTTCATTCAATCATACGGTGGACACTCTTAAATTAAATTTTACGGCTGTATTACTTCATCTTGCAATTTAATTACTGTTTCCTGTGGTTAGCCGCAATGTTTCTATGTCATATCCTTTCGTAACGACACATAGTTACGGCAAGTAAAAGAGTGTGCAGTTTGTGAAAAAGGTTTTAGTTTTAACCAACAAGATAATTAAAATGAAATATTAAATTAGCAAACCATTTAATTTAAAGCAAGCACTAAGAACTTACATACATTAAGTGCTGGATTATTTATTTGTCTTTAATTTTGTTTTTGTTTTAAAGATCTAGGTTGCACACAATCGCAGCGGCTTAAAAATATTGCTTGTGAACGCGTCATTAATATTTATTTTTTAATCTATCAATGTCAAAACGCCAGACGAGGTTTTTATCAATGCTAAGTTCGCTTACGAGTAACATTTGAACATTCTAAGTCGGTGTTCACAACTAAATTTGAAAACAAATTTTCATTTCATTGAAAAATCCTTTTTAGCAATCAAAATCGACCAAAACTGACTATGCGTTGTTGCTTTAGTGGTTTAGCCGTGATGCTGCAACATACGAAAGTTTTTATATATTTAGAAGATTAATCCAACCAAAAGAAAAATAAAGCAGTCTTTAATTTTTTAATCTTGGGTGAATTTTTTTGAAATACTTTCACTATTTCCATCACTCGATTATTTAAACAATGGTTATATTCAACGAATATTAATGAATGAATCTTAATTTGTATGTTTAGTAGTTTTTTTTAGATTTAGCTTTTTCACAGCTCTGTGAGAATTATAAACCAACAGAGAAGCTTACATGCAAACATGTAGGGAAAATATAACTTTTGTACGCCTTTTTGTCGACGTTCCTCCCTCATCACAGACAATTCACTCCTAATCTTTGTTTAAGATTTTGTTATATTTTCTCCTCTTTGTTGAACGGATTTTTATCCTTTTTTATAATAGCATATCATGAGGCTACTTACAAATTTAAAATACATACATACGGTCTTAAGATATAATATAGTGGTCGTCTTGATCTACTTTGTTTAACTATTTTCATTCAATCTGTTTTTATATAAGAATATTTATAAAAGATTGAAATACGTTTTTTTTACAGAGCTGTTGCCGCCTACCTCCGTGCCCTAAACCTATCGCCTAATAATGCTGTCGTCCATGGTAATCTTGCTTGTGTTTACTATGAGCAAGGACTCATCGATTTGGCCATTGACACTTATCGGCGAGCAATCGAATTGCAGCCCAACTTCCCAGACGCCTACTGTAATTTGGCTAACGCCCTCAAAGAAAAGGGACAGGTAAGTGAAAATATTTTAAATTATTTTCTTTGTCATTTGATACACTTGGGAACTGACTGACAATACATACTGGCGTATGGACAAGGACCAATTTAAAATAGGTTCATCCATGAACATTGTTTAAACAAATATATGTACCTATTTGAATTTCATTTTTATACAAAATGTCTTAAAGTTTTTGAAATGTTTGTTTGTTTCGAAAATATTTCAGAAACATACAAGAAATGTTTCTTTTAATGCGAACGCTTGAAGACACATTTTCTAAATGTTTCTGGAACGTTTTGTGTTTTATTCATCCACAACTTCAGATTTTTTTACAACAATAAACACTTTACTTTCTTTTTGTGCCATTTGCGAAACATTGGAAGTTTCCCATAACAAATATGAAACATTTCAGAAATGTTTATCAAGCGTTCTTTTGGAAAAAATGAAGAAATATTTCAGAAATGTTTTCTTAAGATATTTTCACTTCAAAGAAACAATTTCTGAAATCCTTTTGGTCTGGACGCTTGAACATTTCAGAAATGTTTTTGAAATGTTTTTCTGTTTCCCATTCGCAATGCAAAACGTTCAATGTTTTGCAGACGACACAGGAAAAAAGTTAATTGTTTATTGTTGTGAAAATCTGTTTGCCAACT